>OY998179.1:130027315-131384334 GCA_963921935.1 Galeruca laticollis | reverse complement strand
GTAAAAACTGTATGTTGGGAGGTGTTGGTGAGACAGAGTACTAGAAAGAAGACTATTTAAACTAACTTAAAGGTGATTAAGTGAAAATTCAGGGAAGAACAAAAATTAAGTAGTGGATATATTTCAAAGGACTGGAGATTAGTGAACATTTTGGGACAGTGCGAATAGACTTATGTGAAACGAGAAATGAACTGTAGAAGAACTTTGTAGGAAAGGACATTTAAGGTATTTAGTATTAGAAATAGTTATTCATAGTATATAGGCAATTGTAATTTTTTTGTTGAATATAAACTTAATATGAATCCTTAATATTAATAAATAGTTGAATTAAATAATATTTTTCTATGTTTCAACAAAAAAAATATAATTCAAGACAAATAACAATTCCCATGAGCTAGTCGAATTTTAAATTAAATAATATATTGAATATAAATGAATAAATTTTTTCAATGATTTTAAGAATTTCAATATTAAACCAACATACTATGACCTCCCAAAAGTCCACACAAAAGAGTATATCAGGGTAGCAATTTGTTTCAGATGTTGTTGACATGGCCATCTTGCAAAATAGTGTAAGAGAAACCACGAATGCTTTAAATGCGGAAAGAAACATAGTGGATATACTCGCAAATCGAAAGAATACAATTGTATAAACTATGAAATAACAAGACTGATGCCCCAAGGATATCAGGTAAGAGATACCAACTGCCCAATTTAGTTCAAAAAGTGGAATACTCAAGAAGACAAACCTAATATTATAACTAGAGCAGCGTACACAGAAATATATAAAAGACATGTTAAATTTTAGATCCATTTAAACACAACATTCACTGGCACTAGAGCTTATTTGCAAAAATATGGCAGGGTCTTCTTTTCTCGCTAATTTTTGGAGTACGGCCATTGGGATGGGTTCACTTGATAGTAGTCTCGATAGATGGCAGAGGGTTGTGGCCTTATGCCGAAAGGTAGGTGGACCCTTTGTATCCTCGTTTTGCTCTCCCAGGAGAGAGATGGGCAAGAGGAAAGGACAATAAAACTTTCTTAATATAACCATATTGTGTTTTCGATGTATATTTGCATAGAGAATAATAATAATTCAAGATAAAACTACCTATATTCTAAAAATCCATGCAATTGTTATATAACACAAGCCACCATCTATTTATCTGTCTATCTACCAAAAATTTTTTGAGCGTAATTTTTTTCCATATATTTGGTATAAGGTCTAGTTTTATCCAATTATTATCCATGTCTGACATATACAGTGCTTTTCAAAAGTCCCCTCCCCCTCCTCGTATCTTTTGAACGGCTACACTTACATTAATAAAACTTGGAGGGTGAAAATAAAGTGTTGTAAACTTCTCTACGAATGGTAACAGGTGACGTAATAGTGATAGATGACGTCACAGTGCCACTCTGGCCAATAATTTTAAATAAGACCTTATGGCAAGTGATATCTCATTTGAAAGGCATTGACATTGGCTACATAGCCATATTAATTTTGTTGGGTTTATATTAATTTTGACGGATAAATTAAATAAATACCAAAATTATTGAAATTATTTTTTTTAAATTTAATTGATCAAATATCAACAATGGATTCTTATGGCAAGTGTTCGAAATGTGCTCCGCTACTTCCTGACAGTAGTACATCCTATTAGTAAACTCCTGTCGTACTCGTTCGAATGTGTCAGCTGAAATAGCATTGCATTCTTCAGTAATTCTTTAATACTTTCTTTCAAAACGCCAATGCTATCTGGTGCCGTAGTATAAACCTTGGATTTCAAGTAGCCCCATAGAAAAAAATCGAATGGTGTCAGATCTGGTGACCGAGGTGGCCATTCTATAGGACCTCGCCAGCCGATCCATCTACCTCGATATTCTTCATCCAGGTAACGTCTTACTGCACCATAATAATGTGTAGGAGCACCATCTTGTTGAAATGTTATTTCCAGATGGCCGAATTCATCTTGATTATGTTCCAGAATTTCAAGAATTAACGGCTCAATTGAATTTTGTAACATCTCCAGATACACTTCACCGCTTAAATTTGAATTTAGGACAACAGGACCTACTATGTGGTTTCCCAAAATACCTGCCCAAACCTTAACTTTTTCTGGAAATTGGGTATCTTGTTCACGAAAGGTGTGAGGATTTGTGTCACTCCAATACCTTACATTTTGTGTATTTACATTTCCATTGAGGCAAAAAGTACTTTCATCACTAAAACTAATTGTTTTTGTGTAATGTGGGTTTAGACTAATTTTATTTGTCATGTATTCACAGAATTCGAGTCTTCTGTCGGGGTCATCATCCGAAAGGTGGTGCACCATTTTTTACTTGTATGGATGAAATCTATTTTTAGCCAACACTCTATGTACTGTAATTTTACTTACTTCACAGATAGACGCAACTTTAGTTGAAGAGGAAGTAGGGTTTACTACCATTTCAGCAACTATATCAATTTTTTTATCATCACTAAATGTTGGTCGACCAGATCGTTTGGCATCTTGAACACTACCTGTTGCTTCAAACTTGTGAAGAAGCTCCCTCAAATAAGTTCTCGAGATATAGCGATCTGGGTATCTCTCATCAAATAAACGTTCCGCTTCATGGAGATTCTTTCTAGATTTACCAATTATTAAGATAGCTGCTACTTTGTCGGCTTGAGTACGTACCATTTTGCCTATGTAAACTCTTAGATATCTCGTTTAACAACGATAAAATTAAATATTCAAGCTATTTAGAAAAACTTTGCAAAGCAACAAATACTATTAAATTAAAAACGTCAATTTTTTTGACAACTAACCAGAGGCGGACTGAAAAATCTGCAATATTTAAATGTGGAATAATAATTTTGGTATTTATTTAATTTATCCGTCAAAATTAATTTAAACAAAAACGAAATTAATATGGCTATGTAGCCAATGTCAATGCCTTTCAAACGAGATATAACTTGCCATAAGATCCTATTTAAAATTATTGGCCAGAGTGGCACTGTGACGTCATCTATTACTATTACGTTACCTGTTACCATTCGTAGAGAAGTTTACAACACTTTATTTTCACCCTTCAAATTTTATTAATGTAAGTGTAGCCGTTCAAAAGATACGAGGGGGGTGGGGACTTTTGAATAGCACGTATAGATAACTATCATAAAATTAAAACTCTCATGAACAAAATTAAATTGAAGCAAAAATTGTCTACTACATATATGTAATATGGATTTTAGTTCTCACGATAGTATAATCATGTTTATTAGAATCTTTCTTCCACACATAATTCAATGATAATTATGTTCCCTTCAATTTGCGAGACGCGGTTCGCAGAGTGAAGTCAGGATGCTCCCTCTCAAACCGACACACATTTTGTCAAATACAGTATCTATCAGATACAAACTTGGAAATGAAATGAAATGGATATTATCGACTTTAAAATACGATTGTAAAATAAAGAACTTTATAAACAATAATTTTTGCTAGTATTGATTAACTGAGAACTTCCTGGACAACTGTGAAAACAGAGAGTGTGAGATGAGATAATAACATCTTTCTTAGAATCTGTGACGGTAAAAAATCCTGGGCTATCAACTCCCCAGCTCCACGTTCATACGTACACTTGGAAACGATAAGTTTGAGTAATGAAGCTATTAGTATCTGAATTGTTGAGCAGACCTAATTTTAAATACAATTTGTGTAAAAGTGATTTGAAATTCATGTTCCCGTTATATTAGCCTCGTAACATTGATTATTTCAACATCAGAAATACGTATTGAACGTATGTAATCTAATAGAAGTCAAGCCAACCCGAAAATCAATCTAGCCAGGTAATTATTTTCTTCCAATGTATGCCTTACCTCCGCTATTGTGTGAGTGTATGCAATATTCCCAATGACAATTAAAATGTTTTTTAAGCCGATACGAATAGCTCAACGTACAATCTATGACTCATTCATCCGAGAAAGTGTAATTAACTGTTCCTTCCTTGTAGTTTATTTTTTCAGTGCCTGTCCTGGAAAACGTACCACTATCATTTGTAGAAAATTGAGCCAGAAGAAACGATTCAGTTAATTGGAACTTTACATTTCTTCACTACACATAAGGGTTTTCGCTGTTATCCAGTATGAAGTGTGATAAAACCACGTACATAAAGTGTCGTTTCAACAATCACTTCTATCAATCAATCAGGAAAATTACACTGTTCATATCGAATATAGTTTTGTTTCGAAAATTTATTTATGTTTGTGTGACACATTTTCCAGTCTAAAATTTCCAAGTAACCTTTAGATAGTTGCTTTTGCTTCCACGGTCACTCTGAAATATTGATTGGAACTTTTGCATTGTGACAAGTCATTGCCAAACTTGAGGCTATTATGCAAACATAGATAATACGTGAGTGTACAAAACATATACTACTATGTACGAAAATCAGCAGGAATCAGTCAATAGAACAATACCAAAATATCATCGATCTTTCATCCAAACTTATTGCCTTGCGTCTAACATATATCTCCTATTGACTAAAAACGTGTGCTTGGAAGTTAGAAGAGCAATAAAGTCGGTCCAACCCCAAGTTGAGTCCAGTTTCTGGGCGAAAAGTTGTTCACAATTCACAATTGCCTTCCCGTTCCAGGTGTCCAGTGAACTTTGGTATTTGGGTCGGCTTCAAGCAGGTTGGATCGATCCTCACTCTGGCAAGTTTCTTATCCGGAGTTTCTTCCTCCTCTCAATAGAATTTACAATCGTCAATTTCTCATAGACTAATTCTCATTTGGTGCTTCCTAAGGCGGCTGTGCCCTGTAAGGAATCCCGTAATGAGATTTAGCTTATTTTTTCTAAGATCCAAATAATGTCTAGGTCTAGCAGTATATAACTACCGCAGGAACTTTTTGGAGTGACCGTTCCCGGAAAGGCACCGCCATAGTACTTCTCTTTCAGTTTCCTGCTGCCTCTTTCCCATAGGAGCATTGTCCTTGACCACAAAAATACTACGGGCCAATAAAGGGTGTTTGTGCTCCTTCTCTGGCAAGTGTATTGGCATCCTCAGTTCCCAGTTCATCTAGTTTTCTTCGGCACTCCCATGCCAATTTTGAGTCAATGACATGGGAGCTCAAGGCTTCGATAGCTGCTTGACTATCAGAATGAATCAATATGTCACATTTCTGATAGTTTCTTTCTAGGTTAGTTTCCGCGCATCTTTTGATCGCAAATTCTTCTGCATAAAGGACACTTGGATGGGAGCCAAACGATAGTGAGTATCTGTTCCCATGTCCGAGTACTAGAGCACCAGCTCCTGTGGTGGTGTTTGAACCATCTGTGTACCATATAATGTTGTTTTCTTTGAGAGTCTGGGTGGTGTATTCCTTATCCCGTCTCTCTTCTTACTATCTTACATCGTAGTGTAGTTATTTTCGATACTAAGTTTCTTGATTATTTTGTCACTGGGAAGTTTCACTAAAGAGATATGTTTTGCTAGAGAGGACCAGGCTCTCTAATTTTTAATACTCTCATTGCCTGAAATCTCCGAAGATATTTTAAGAATTGCCTCTGTAGCTGATCCTCGTATCACCAGATGTAGAGACTAGCAGTTAGTTCAGCATGATTATTCCAAAGAAGTTTACTGTCTAGGATTATCCCTAGATATTTAATTTAAAGAAATAATTCTGATGCCCTTTTGTAATAAGTCACACAAGGTGCTCTCGAACTTGCCTCTGATTTTTAAAACTATGTCATCAGTATAGCCCATATATTCGAAGATAAGCTCCGTTAGCCTGTAGAGCAACTCATCTACTACGAAACTCCATAGAAGGGTAGATATCACTTCCACTTGAGGTATCCCGCGAGTGGCTGAGGAGGTTCGCTTCCACACTTGTGTCTCAGTTTTCCTCGTTGTCAACAACTCATAGATCCATTTTACGATGGTTTCATTTACTCGTCCCCTTTTCAGTGCTTCTTTGACAGACAAGAGTTGTGTTGCCAAAGGCCCCAGATATATCTAGGAATGCGCATATTGCGATTTCTTTGTTTTTTAGAGTTCTATGGATGACTTCGCTCAGCTGCTACAAAGCAGTTTCCGTTGATCTATTCGCTTTTAGACTAACATTTATGAAGTAGTGAATTCTCCAGATTCTCCGTTCCTATGTATTTATTCACTACTATTTCCATGATTTTCAGTAGAAATTGTGTTAGGGAGATGTAGGAATAGTCCTTTTTCTCTATTTTTGGTATGAAGAACACACTTGCCCTTCTCCATTTTTTAGGTATTAGGCCCACTGATAGACTGCATCTTGTAATCTTCAACAGGCGGGGAAGATTCTCCTCTAATTATTGCTGCAGGAGTGCTCGAAATATTCCTTAACAGTGTCCTAATCCTCCTTGCGGAATTTTTTTGGTATAATTCATTGCTATTTCAGTGCTTGTTGTAGGCTCACTACTTGGAAATTGGGTACTAATAAAAATAATCTATCGTTCCTCTTCACCTTCCATGTATGATCCATCAGGCTATTCTGGCGACATTTTGGGATTAGTTCCCCCACTTACCTTGACCGTTTGTAGTCTGGCCGCTTCGTAAGTAGAAGTGATCTTTTCACAAAAGGCTTAAGGATTATAGTCAATTTCCGGCACGTTTGGCTCTATTCAAGAGCCAACGAAATAGTAGAAAGATGGCGGACGTTGAAGTTGTGTTGTTAACAGCAGAGCTAAGTAAACTCAAAAAGAATGAACTGATTGACATAATTATAAATGTTGAACTTCCCTCGGGTGTGAATAATGTGCAACTATTAGACTATGTGGAAAGTTTAAGTGAAACTGTATCTAATGTGAAGAAATCAGAAGGTAATCAAGTTAACCTCAAAAAAGCTACATGTGCACAGTGTGATGAACTCTCAAAAGACTTAAATGCAGTTAAGAGTGAACTTGTATCTGTAAGTAAACTTTATTTTCACCTGGAAAAACGTACAGAGGAACAGGAAAGCTTGATTTTGTTGCTTAAGCAATGTAATTATCATAATCCTTTCGATAATCTGAATACAGCAGAGGCATCTAGTGGCAACAATGTCAACTGCGTAAATTCGAATTCTACAAACACTCGGAACCACAAAAAACCTGTCTCAAACAATATATTCGTCACAAACAATCAAGGTACAACAACTAGTACTGATAAATATAAATCGACAAATATCCAAAAGCCAACTTTACAAAAATATGTACAAAAACCATTTGTAAACATAAACACAATTAATACGGGGAATTCCATTGGGAATCTCTCTCAAAAAAACGCCAGCATCTCCTCATCTCTAATCTAATAAAAACTATATGTTACTCATTTTGTCAATCTTTAATTAAGGTCAGTCAATTTTCATAATAGTCTCCTTCCTTGTTTTGTTTCGTAAACATGGCAATTCCAATCCCAAATGCGTTTACCTGTCAATACCCTTCAGATACAGCTATGATCGACTATGCCAGTCCTAAGCAAATTGTTTGATGAGTGGCGAAATACACAATATCAACAAACGAAATTTTCAATATCTCTACCCAGGTCTACCAAAATATATGAAACAGCAAGAAAGGAGGTAGTTCAGATTGAAAAAAATTCAGAAGTTATGAATATATTGTGTGTATTTTGCTGTCGGTCACGTCGTTAAAATGTTTCAGCCTCAGGCTCGATTACGAAATTGTCAAACTCATTCCTATTTTTATCCTTATATATTCCCATTTCAGCAATTCGTTATTATGAGCCATTTCGGCTTTGCTTGAAATTCTTCAAGTTATCTATATCAAATCTTGAGAACAAACTTCCCTATTCTCGATTGATATCATTTCTGAATTCAATACCTTTCAAACAAGCAGAACCTATCTTTCCGTTAGATGATTGTCTCATACAAAATACTAGCATCGCAATCTTGAATACAATGTTTGTTACAACACAAATTGAAATATGTACAACACACCAAATATCCCAGGTAGCACATACATATTGGCCGAATATTGGTTACATATAGTCAATAGAATGGGACAATATAGATTTTATTGCATTAGCCCAATTTAAAATGTGAACATTTTGCGATGTTGTTACAATATCGATAAGTTATATTGGCCCCATATGAACAATCAGGTATTTCGCCAATGTAGTCCTGACATTGTTTATTTATTATTTTCCCAAGTTGTCCAGCATCGGCAGTAGCTTGGTGTACCTACTATATTGACCTAATATTGGAATACACATATAGGCCCCACATTAGCTATTATATGTGGTACCAAGTAGTCCAACATTGACTAAAAATTGGTAATACTATATTGGCGCAATATAGGAACACACATTTAGGTGCTACATTAGTTAGTAAATGCTACTTCAATTTGTGTACAAATCGGCTGAAATATTGTATTGCTATATCGAAGTAATATTGCAATCCATAGGTAGGCCTTATATGATATTTTCATGTTATACTAATATCGAATGAAAATCGAAATGAAAACTTTAAATTTCGTTTTAAAGTAAAAAGTATCTCTGAACTGAAAATATGCATCCAAAAGCAAGAAAATTAACTTAGCGTAGACAAAAAACAGACACTTGTGCTAATTGCTAAAGCCTATCTTGAAACAATCCTTCTAATGGCTGTGAAAAATACATGTTTTTCAAATATTTACTCAGAAATATTACAAAAAAAGTTGTAGAGCCTGCTAGGCACCATTTTTGAAAGTTATTGAAATAGGTAAAATAAAAGCCCAAATTTAAATTAAACATCTATTTCAAAAAATTTTATTTTCAAAATTCAAATTGGGTATATTAATAATATTGACATAAAAATAAAAGTAGGTACTTCTAATTCTAATTACTTCTGGCGTTTCAGTGTAATTCAAAAAATAAAAAAAAAACTAATATAATTCTACTAGTTTTTTGACATCTGTTGTCCGAGATACAAGACTCAAAATATTTACCTGAAAACTATAAAAATTTTGAAATAAAATGTATGAACACTTGGATTAACTACATACCATATTTTCATAGAAGTGACCATCTTCCAAATTATTTTCAAAGGTATTCCGATCTTCCTTGTTATCAAATGGAAGCTTACACTCAGGTTCCTTCATCATGTTTGTAGGATATTTTTGAGCTAACAGAGTTAAATGTTCATTTACTTGGATTATATCTGTTTTAATTTGTTTTATATCATACTCGTATTGTAAAGGTCCAAAGCTCTTAATAAGTGTTTCTACATTCTCCATTAATCTTCCACAATCTAAAAAAAGTCATAACATTCAGCATGCTTTTTGAATAACTATGAATTTTAATAAAGTATTTAATTTTTTTAAATAGTATAATTAAGTATAAGTGGATGAAGACGTCTTTCAAACACGCGCGAAATAGAGCATGGAGATAAATAAAGAAACTTTTTGATTATTGATCTCACAGCAGTACCTCGTAACGTCAAATAAAAATAAATACTATTTAGGATGGACTTTCAGGAAACTTGGCTGGGCATCGAGGGCGGACTTTTATGAAATGAAACTTGGCTGGGCATCGAGGATGGACTCCCATTTTTTGCAGTAATAATATAATAATAATATTTTCCCACGCCCTATCTTTAAAGTACCTTGTATTTCATCGGTTTGTAGCGCTTAAAGTGGTTGTTTATGGTTAGAGTGAAAAAAAGTGAAAAAGCGTTAAAGAAAGTGCCATAACGTCAATTTTATTTCACGCTTTCCACAAGATAACACAATGAAACTTGGCTGGGCATCGAGGATGGACTTCTAAGATACTTGGCTGGACATCGAGGATAAACTTTCATGAAACTTGGAATACATATAATTGTAATTTACCAAAGGAGCTCAATTAAAATATCCCAAATTTCTATTTGCATTTTATTTTTTTATATAGGGCTGTAGAAAAAATAATGTATGCAACATGTGCATAAAGTGTCTTTTTTTCACTCATGGAATTGCCGCAACTTTTTCCATTCGTGAAAAAAAGTGCCACTTTATACACTTGTCGCTTAAATTACTATTTATGATCTCAAACGAATTAAAGAAATTCCGCTAGATAGTAACAATGAGATTTCAATACCTGTTTGAAAGTAAAAGTGAGGAGACTGTATCGTTCTTTATAAACCAAATTGAACTTTAGAGTAACTGACAAATCAACAAGATGTGTTATGATAAAACATTTACCAGTAAAGCGTGTGTGGTTTTTGTGAAGATAACCTCACTTCAGTTCTTACTCCTCAGTAAATTCACTTTATTTTATATTTACGAAATGATAATTATATGCAATGCAATCACTTTTATCAATATTTGTCAAATGAATCTAACCGATTACAAAAAGCACTCCGCAATCACACAAAACACGACACGACACAACACCTTCCTTAAGACGCACTAAAAATTAAAATAATATGGCGATTACGGCATACGGGCTGACGACCGCTGCTCCGTTCGTGCTCGTGAATATCGATTAGCGATGTGTGGCCAATGATATGGATTATATCCCATAAAGGCCAAATGGGCAAAATAATACTACAGGAATATTGTACAGTGCTATTCAAAAGTCGGCTACACTTACATCAATAAAATTTGGAGGGTGAAAATAAAGTGTTGTAAACTTCTCTACGAATGGTAACAGGTGACGTAATAGTAATAGATAACGTCACAGTGCCACTCTGGCCGATAATTTCAAATTGGACCTCATGGCAAGTGATATCTAGTTTGAAAGGCATTGACATTGGCTACATAGCCATATTAATTTTGTTTGGGTTTAAATTAATTTTGACGGATAAATTGAATAAATAACAAAATTATTGAAATTATTTATCTAAATTTATTTAATCAAATATCAACAATGGATTCCTATAGCAAGTGTTCGAAATGTGCTCCATCTACTTCCTGACAGTAATACATCCTATTAGTAAACTCTTGTCGTACTCGTTCGAATGTGTCAACTGAAATAGCATTGCATTCTTCAGTAATTCTTTCTTTCAAAACGCCGATGCTATCTGGTGCCGAACCTAACCTAACCTTGGATTTCAAGTACCCCCATAGAAAAATATCTAATGGTGTCAGATCTGGTGACCGAAATGGACATTCTATAGGACATCGCCGGCCGATGTATTACTGTCAGGAAGTAGACGGAGCACATTTCGAACACTTGCTATAAGGATCCATTGTTGATATTAGTCTTATTTCAGAATGAAATAGGGATATTGTAGAGAGTAGCATGACGCGACTTCGGAAAAATTTCAATGCAGTTTTTCGTTTTGGTGTTCCTAGATGCCAAAATCACCCTCCGTTCAAAAGGTTATATATATATATATATATATATATATATATGTATGTGTTATAACGGGATTTGCAAGCACGATAGAGGGCGTATTTTTTGACGGATCGAAACCAAACTCGCTACAAAAATCGGTTAGGACAAAATCTTGGACGAGTTCGGTAATGAGACAAATCGGCCGAGTAAAAACAAAATGGCGGCCTGTCAAAGTTGAAAAAAAATCGTATTTCCTTTGTTTTTCATTTGACGCAAAAACGTTACTAAGCTTTTTCATAGACCTTAACACGTTATACAACTTTTGTATTCAACATTTTTCCCTACATCGTACATTAAAACATTTATTTAGGAAAATTCACAAATTATAACGGAATTTGTAAGCACGATAGAGGGCGTATTTTTTGACGGATCGAAACCAAACTCGCTACAAAATCGGTTAGGCAAAAATCTTCGACGAGTTCGTTAATGAGCCAAATCGGCCGAGTAAAAACAAAATGGCGGCCTGTCAAAGTTGAAAAAATCGTATTTCCTTTGTTTTTCATTTGACGCAAAAAAGTTACTGAGCTTTTTTATTGACCTTAACACTTTCTACAACTTTTGTATTTAACATTTTTCTCTAAATCGTACATTAAAACATTTATTTAAGAAAATTCAAATTTACCAGAAATTTTTTTATTTTTTTGTTTTTGATTTGATGCCAGAATGTTACTTTGGTTTTTTGTACATCTCAAAGCATTCTATTACTTATGTATCTAGTTTTTTATTTTCGGTTTTATGCAAACATGTTACTGAAATAAGACTGTCCAATTGGTCCTGTGCCATTGGGATTTTTTGATTAATTGAATTTAAAAAAATAATTTCAATAATTTTGGTATCTATTTCATTTATCCGTCAAAATTAATTTAAACCCAAACAAAATTAATATGGCTATGTAGCCAATGTCAATGCCTTTCAAACGAGATATCAGTAGCCATAAGGTTCTATTTAAAATTATTGGCCAGAGTGGCACTGTGACGTCATCTATCACTATTACGTCACCTGTTACCATTCGTAGAGAAGTTTACAACACTTTATTTTCACCCTCCAAATTTTATTAATGTAAGTGTAGCCGTTCAAAAGATACGAGGGGGGAGGAGACTTTTGAATAGCACTGTATAATCTACATCTAATAATGTTGGCCCAACCTCAAACATTTGATATTAAAAATAATCCGTAACTTCTACATTGGATTATTATAATTTTAGGAATATGTATCAATAAGAATATGCCAATATTGTAACAATGTTGTATATAAATTGAACATTGAATATAGTATTCCCAAAGTATATAAATATTGTTACAATATTATTTCTTTTGTACATTGGTTAAATATCAAAAACACAATATCGGCGTATTATTTTTGAACCTACATTGTACCTATTATCAACATATACTATTGCTTGTCTAAACCAAAACTTTTTTACATTCAAAGTAACCGGTAATGTCTATATCAATTCATCGTTAGTGTGGTAATATATATCAATATTATACCAATATTGGTTAAGAAGTGAAAATTCAATATCGTACTCTCAATATATATGAGTGTTGATCCGATATTGTTGGTTGATTATTTGAATGATATCCTGTAACACAATATCGGTAAAATAATATTTAATCAATATTGTATGATCGACATCTAATAACGTTGGCACAATCTCACTTTATTTACATTAAATATAGCCTGTAATTACTATATGGGATTATTATTGGTTTGACAATATGTATCAATAACAGAATACCAATATTGTATCAATGTTTGATATACATAAAACATAGAATGTATCATTACCAATGTACACACATATTTATCCAATATCATTTGTTCAGTATATCGATTAAATCTTGTAAAAGTCATATTGGCCGAATATTGTTAAATATATATTGTAATATAGACATTTATTAACATTGACCCAATCCTGACTTTTCAATTTCGAATATATCTATATTGAGCCGATATAGTTTCGATCTCTAGCCAATTTTATGTGCTACTAGGGATACAAGTATGAAGTTTCATCTGTAGTAGTTTGTAGTCTTGTACAGAAACATTTAAAATGCCTCACATAATAAAATTTCCGCTTGTTTTGAATTGTTCTTTAACTAAATAGCTGCCTACTCAAAAATAATGATTCCGTTTTTCCAGTTGCACCAAAACTCTCCTTGGATTATTCGTAGGAGAAAGATTCGTATTTTGTAATTGGGACCATTCTGAACACAATTCAGAAATTATACGCACTTTTAAGAAATATCTGAGTAAAATGTTCTAATAAAGAATCCCATTCGTCGGTGTACTAAAGCCGATTAATAGACATCATTTATTTTGAAGAAAAATATCCAAGAAAATGCGTCAAGTGTGGAATTCCCCTTGATAGAAAGAGTCTTTTAGAAAATGTATTTTAATTTAATTTCATATTGTTGAAATATGAATTTTACTGAATTACTAATAAGTCACAAGAGACTAGCGACTTGATATGGCTGAGTGATATTTCATTCACAGAGTGTGTATGAGCCAAATTGCATAAGTTTGATGAATTATTAAAACGCTCTTCTTCAGCAACATTTTTGAAGGCAATAAAATGTGAAAATAGACATTTTGGCCATGGCCGGATGCTGTGAAGCGAGGGGTCAAGAAACCAGAAGAAGAGGAAGGCATTTTGGCAACGCCGCTCATGTGCGTATCCTGGGTTTCGATGTAATACACAAATAGAGACCGATTATGTCATTAGAGTACCTATGCAAAACGCGACGTGTCTATTTTTTTATTGATATCGGATTCTACTTGTTGCTGAATCGGTTGAATCCCTAAAGTTGTACAAGTGTTGTAAAATTGTTGAAGTTTTAAACACATTAAAAGTTCTTGTGGTGTTGATAGCACTGAAAGTGGGCATTATCAAGCTATATTGGTAGATATTAAAAGATGTCAGCTAATAGAAAGGATACCTTTTACGATTTTGCTACAATTAGACCAACTGTTGCCAGGGACTTCACTCTTTTTGTTATTCAAGCTTTGGATGTTCATACCCAATAAACACACAAACGTTTTAAAAACGTAAAATATTTAACATGTAACCTAACGTTTATAAATGGTTTTTAGGCAACTGGTTATATTACAGGAGTAATGTCGCTCGTTTCTACGTAACACATAACGATTTTTCCAACGTCAAATACAACGTGATTTTCGTAACGTCATTCAAACGTTACCGTTTTAATGTGATTTACCGGTTGCTTTTGAACGCACTATAAACGTTCATAAAACAGTCTTCTGGAACGAAAATTAGCACACATCTTACTAACGTCACTTAAACGTTACCTTTTCAATGTAATTTACCCAGTACTTTTATAACGTAAGATAAATGTTTCTATAATGCAGTTTATAAACATTTTTGTATAATGATATTTAACACATATTTTTAACGTAATTTGAATGTTACTTATTTGATGTGATGTACCCATTGCGTTTGTAACGTAATATGAACGTTCTTATGCTACTCATAGACGGTCTTTTGGAACGAAATTTAGCACCCACCTTACTAACGTCACTTAAACGTTACCTTTTCAATGTGATTTACCCATTGTTTTTGTAATGTGATAGAAACGTTTTTATAATGCAATTTATAAACGTTTTTGTATAATAATATTCAGCACTTACTTTCAACGTGATTTAAGCGTTACATTTAATCGGTTTAAACCATCATTTTCGTAACGTTATATTCACATTTAAAATTAAAAGTAGAGGGGGCATATTTGACAAAAACTGGAATCGTATATTAACGTTTGAAAAGAAGTAATATTTGATAAATAAAACTTTATTCATATTAATAAAATAACAAATAATATTCATCATACAAGAAATAAAGCATTTATGTATTCTTTACTTGTTACCGTCTTCGGTCCTAGATGGATCCCTTATACAAATGAGCTACGCTTACGATTAGAAGGAGCTAGTCTATTCGTACAGTGACATCGATGAGCGGAAACCGGAACTCCACGGCGACGTTAATAGGATTACTACCAACTCTTCAGGCGTCTCGTGTTGGCTGTTGTGGTTTGGGGTTGCGAGAATTACGGGCGATAGTTACACGTTATATTTATTTTATTTGATAAATCCACACAAAAATAGTATATAATAAAAAAAATTCTTGTAATTAACATAATAAAATGAAAAATGTTCTCAAAACTATAACAAAATAGATTTCTAGTTTTAATATTTCACAAAACAACGTGTATATATATATATATATATATATATATAGTATAAATAATGTTAAGAATACTACGTTAAAATAACGCACATAAAAAGCGTTTTTGTAATAGCATATTAGTTCAATTAAGTCGTTGTTTTCAAATTTAAAAAAAACGTTGTATATACAACATGTTAAAAAACATTACTGTATAACCGTTTATATCACGCGAAATCGTATAAATAATGTTAAAAATACTACGTTAAAATAACGCGCATTAAAAGCGTTTTTGTAAATGCATATTAGTTCAATTAATTCGTTGCTTTCAAATTTGAAAAAGCGTTGTATATACAATGTGGTAAAAACATTGCTGTATAACTATTTATATCACGCGTAATAGTATGAATAATGTTAAAAATACTACGTTGGAATAACGGGCATGAAAAGCGTTTTTGTAAATGCATATGAGTTCAATCGAGTCGTTGTTATCAAATTTGAAAAAGCATTGTGAAAACAACATATTATGAACATTTACTGGATGACATTGTATATCACGGAAAATAGTATAAATAATGTTGAAAATATTACTTTAAAATAACGGGATTTGAAAGCGTTTTTGTAAGTGCATATGAGTTCAATTAAGTCGTTGATTTCAAAGTTAAAGAAGCGTTGTATTTAAAACGTGTTAAAAAACATTACTGTATAACCGTTTATATCACGCGAAATAGTATAAATGTTAAAAATACTACGTTAAAATAACGGGAATTAAAAGCGTTTTTGTAAATGCATATAAGTTCAATTAATTCCTTGTTTTCAAATTTGAAAAAGCGTTGTATATACAACGTGGTAAAAACATTGCTTTTTAACTATTTATATCACGCTAAATAGTATGAATAATGTTAAAAATGCTACGTTGAAATAACGGGATTTGAAAGCGTTTTTGTAAATGCATATGAGTTCAATCGAGTCGTTGTTTTCAAATTTAAAAAAGAATTGTGAAAACAACATATTATAAACATTCACTGGATAACATAGTATATCACGGAAAATAGTATGCATAATGTTGAAAATATAACGTTAAAATAACGGAATTAGAAAGCGTTTTTGTAAATCCATATGAGTTCAATTAAGTCGTTGTTTTCAGATTTAAAAAAGCGTTGTATATATAACATGTTAAAAACATTACGGTATAACCGTCTTTATCACGCGAGCAAAATAGTATGAATAATGTTGAAAATACTACGTTAAAATAACGGACATAAAAAGCATTTTTGTAAATACATTTGAGTTCAATTGAGTCGTTGTTTTCAGTTTTAAAAAAGCGTCGTATATACAACGTGTTGAAAACATTTCTGTATAACCGTCTATAACTCGTGAAATGGTATAAATAATGTTAAAAAATACTACGTTAAAATAACGGCCATAAAAACCGTTTTCGAAAATACATGTGGGTTAAGCTAAGTCGTTGTTTTCAAATTTGAAAAAACGTTTGGAATATAACGTTTCGAATTCAACCAACTTGTCAACGTTGAAAATTCTACGAGTAACGTTGAAATAACATTGAAACGTTTTAAAAACGTTTTTTTCTACGTAGGTGTGTTTATTGGGTAACAGTATTCGTTATCCGCAAGCGGGTAACAAAAAAGAGCACAATAGGTTTATAAGCTCTTAAGAAAATCCGGCATTCTTATAGCATAGTATTATACCTAAGCTAAAGAGATGAAACACAACGGAAGTATTTTTATAAATTTTCATTGCATGATTTCCACTTGAAAGTTTATTAGAGTTATCGCCTCATAATTCTCCCAATTTTACATTCTTAATATCGGTACCATTAGTACGCGTTGTCAGTCCTTCAAAATTTATATGAGTTGAAACAACTAAGTTGGTAAATAATGCTTTATCAAGTTTTCCCCGATAAAAAATTACAAATTTATGTTTCATCAATTGTGTAATTAGGTGGTAACCGTAGCCAAATTACTTTGTCGTCACCCCTCGTAAATAGGTTGCCAGAACCATGTAATAAATTTGACCACTGTTAGAATTTATATAGTTGAGCAAAGAAAAGTGGTAGCGCTGGAAATGCCTCATAACTTTGTTCTACTATGATATTACGTATTCCGTACCCAGCCCCATTCATATTTTATCCATCTTGTATATGTATATGTATATCCCTAACATATCCAATAAATTTAACACTCGACGATTTTCCCAACTCAGTAAGTCAACCAAAATCTTCAGTACGTGCAAGAAATTCACAAATGATTAACTTCCATATCCCGAAATTACTCGTCTACTACCTGAACACTGGAATGATTATATAATTAACCCTTCGATGAAGACAGATGTTAATTTCGGGAACGTTCAGTGGAAACATTTGAATTTATTTGAAGACGAACCATATTATTACTGAAAAATGTAATCCTCGTCGAATTTCATGGTGGGAGAATGTTAAAAATGAAGACATGGATTTACGTTACAATTGAAACTGCCCTATTAATTATGCCTTTGAATTGAAATGAAACTGAATATGTACCAAAATCGTCAAAGTGATTACAATTGTAAACTGAATGAGATCGCAGCGATTCAATGTGGGTCGTAATGTCGAAATTGACGCATGTGAGAATTTGTGATTACCTATGTCAATGACAGTAGTATTTCTTTTAAATTGTTTTGTTAATTAGAATCTTTTGATAAATTTCTTATATTTTGAAGTATAAAGATTCTGTCAGTTATTGTAGACTATTTTGCGACACCCTAAACTTAGTGATTCCGCATCAGTTACCTGGAAGTCGACTGGTCAGTATCCGCATAGTCTGTTCTATCAGTAAGAGCAAAAAATGTAAGTAAGAACACCGTCCAGACGGTTAGTTGGTATGTTTTTGGATATTTGGTGAGCCCGACTTTCCCAAAGATGAATGAAGAGAACTCGAAGACCAATCAAGTATTGTGTCAATCAGAAAGTGGCGGAGCTTGAGAGGCTCCATGATGAAAAATCAATACAGAGGGAGTAAATGACTGTCTTACCCGGAATGCTAGTCAAGGAGCAAGAACCAAAAGATCTTATATAAGCTGGTCGAAGATGAGGCTGTTGAAGCACAACAGAACGAAGAATACGACGCCATTTACGATATCAATGAGAATATTGCATTGTTCTGGTCCAAAATTGAGAAAGCTTTGGAAGGTGTGATATTCCCGACACCCCAAGCAAGCATACCGCTAGCATAGCGCCAGGATCTAGAGGGAATGGAGCCATAGGATGCCGTTACACGAAGACTGAATTTAAGTAATACTGTGGTGAACTGAAAATTTGGTTAGGATTCTGGGCCTAATTCAAGAAAATTCACGAGGACACAGATCTACACGCTAGCGATAAGTTCCAGTTTCCGCTTCAGTCATCAAGACCAGACTCGAGAGCATACGAAGTTGTCTGTGACTGTCCACAGAGCGATGGAAGATACCTTCTGGTAGTGCAAGCACCTAAGAAATGATTTGGATATGATGACCTACTCCTGCAAGTCTACATCCGAGAATCATTGAATCTGGTTATCTCCTATCAGACCGCAAATTGAAAGATCCCATTCCACCTGTTTCATCTGAAGCTGGAATCGTATTTAAGGTCGATGAAGATGCTTATGCTGGAGAAGGTAGATCCCGCTACATGGCTATAACCTTCCGAGCGTGCCTGAAGAAATACTTTTTACGTGGAACTTGGATCTTATCGGGATTAAAGATGAAACCGATGTGAAAACAGCGGACAAACCAGACCAAAAATACAAAGACGCTTTCTTCAAGAGTTTATGTCGAAAAGAAGATATGTCGTCAGTCTGTTGTGGATCACCAATCATCCTCCGCTACCAACCAATTATAAGGTAGCGAAGAAACGAATTCAGTTCACTTCGCGTAAACTAGAAGACAAAGGAATGTTTGCAGATTATTCTAACCTCTTTTCTGCATGAAAGAAGGGAGGCTCTGGAATGCTTCAACGAAGATGTTCTTGCTTCTCAAGTTGCCCCCGGATAAAGAGTTCATTATGTACGCTATCGACCTATGATCAAGTTGAGTAGCACGACGACTCCAGTGAGACCAGTCTTTGATGCTTCCTGCGTTAAACGACTGTTTGAAAAAGGAATCGGATTATATCCAGCTCATTCCTGACATATTACTTCGTTTTCGTGAAAGTAAAATGGGTTTCGTCTCCGACATTTGCAAGACTTTTCAGTTGATTGAAGTAAGGGAGGACGATCGTCACTGTATGAGATTCCTTTGGTGGAAATGTAAGAAGAAAGATGAGCTTATTGAGTATCGTCACGATCGCACCATGTTTGGAGTAAAATATAGTCCTTTCATTTGAGGAGCTGTGATTGAGCGACATTTGAAGCATGCTTCAATGGAAGACAAACTGATCGCAGAGCGATTGTTGGAAGTGTTATACGTGAACAATTCTGTCTCCTCCGAAGACACGGATTATGAATAATTCCGCAAGAAATCTGTTGGCCAAAACTGGATTAGACCTATGGTTGTGGATGTTTAATACAGACGAAATGGATGATAACTAAACTCATGAAGTCTCAATTTTTAGAATGAAATGGGATATCACAAATGATAAGCTTTTCAGCTGAAATGTGAAGAAATCCCACAGATCATCACAAAAAGGACTGGGGTTATTGTCACCGCCATCGTTTCGCTTTCTTCTTTTTTCCTGTGTTGTTCTTATATCCGTCCCATGAGAAGTTGTGGAAATGGGTGGTAAACTAACAGAGCTTAACACCTGGAAGGTCCGTTTGCGACGGCACTTCCTGCCGCCACGCATTCTTTGGTTGAGAGAGGGTGTGTGTACTTGTGTAAGTGTGTTCTCTCAAAGAGAGATTCATTACTAGATTCTCTCTCTATTTCGCCGCTTGCAGTAAAAAGTCTGTGAAGAATTCTTCTTCTGCAGCTGAGAGACCTTCGGGAGTAGTTCGAAATGGATCCCTTGCCCACTCGTACCTTGGTATCAATAAGTCGTCAGCAAGAAAATGCTTTTTCAAATTAGTGACAGCATGGTTGAATGGTTTTCTATTGTTACTCAAGCAATTTTCAGATCTTCCTATATTTCGACATACTCATTCACATTTCCAAATATTTTTATTTTTTTTTGTTTTACATTTCTGCTCCACAGCTCCAACTTTCTACAAAAAGCAGTGACTTTATCACTGGTATCTAATATATGTGATCAGGGTATTTAATTTCTTGAATATGGAGAAGTAAGAAGTCAAATAGCCACTATACATGATAAAGGTATAATTAAACCTAACCAATCTCCATGTACTCTCCTATCTGATAGTCGCAAAAAAATCCGATTTCTCAGGAATAATTGAATGGTGCATCGTTGTTGACTACCGCAAAGTAAATGAAAAAACCATCGACGACCTGCATCCAATACACAACATAACGAACATATTGGATAAACTTGGTCGATGCCAATATTTCACCACTCTGGATTTGGCGAGCGGTTTCCATCAGATAGAAATGTGTAAGGAAGATATTCCTAAAACTGTTTTAGTGTCGAGAACGGACACTACAAATAACTAAGCATGGAGTTCGGGCATAAAAACACCCGCAATATTCCAACGGTTAATGGATACACTGATCAACACTAATTTTATTGTCAAAAATATTTTGGCGATTTCTAGGTAATTTCGTGGTGCTGATCATGAATTTGAAGTCCATTTAGGTGAATTGGCTCTAATTTTAGAGATATATTATCAAAATATGATAAGATAGAGAAAATATCCAATGGCCCTTATAAGCAACTTTTAGTAAAAGATATTGAAGTGCTTTCAAAAAAAGAGAATCGTAAAAATAATAAAATTCATTCATTGATTAGGTATAACAGCAAAGAAATAATTTAATTTGAAAAATTACATCTAATTCGTAGGGAAGAAGCTCTTTTCCTAAGATTTTCTTTTAAGAGGACCGTCAGGTACATCACGTTGGAGACTCCAACAATAGTCTGCCATCATATGATGATCCCATCTGCCCTGACACCTTTCTTCCATCTCCTTTATATCCTGGTGGAACCGTTCCCCTTGTTCCTCACTGAAATTGCCAATATTGTTTGGGAAACTTATCCAAGTGGCTGTGAAGAAAGTGTACTTTAATACTCATATTAATATACAAGTTTTTAAAGTTTAATAACATCTGTTGCACTAATTTTTCGTAATTGTCCGCTTTGTGATTACCCTAGGAATTTTTAACTACCATAACAAAGATACACCAAGTAGCAGCTTCAAGTGTCGTCATGTGATTTGTAAAATTAGAGTCCTTAATAAGTTTGCGAATTTGAGAGCCATCAAAAATACCCGCTGTTAACTATTCCATACTTAGCCTAGGAAACGATCTACAAATGTATTTGAAGCACTCGCCATCTTTACTCAAAGCTTTAACAAATTGTTTCATTAGTCCTAACTGGATGTGGAGCGGTGGAAGAATGATTTTTTCACGGTCAACCAATGGTTCGTTTATGACATTTGCTGTTTCTACAGTCATATCTTGTCTTATTGGCCAATTAACCATATTCCAACTGGAAAAACTGTAAAACTGATGTTCTTCATAGGATAGTTTCTGTAATACCAACTTGATGTTTTGATATTCTTCCTTAAGTTTTGTTGAGTGGGCGATAGGAATTAACGCATATCGGTTGCCATTGTGTAGCAAAACACACTTTAAGCTCCTACTAGAACTGTCTATGAATAGTCGCCAAACACCTGGAACAAATTGTATTCCCATTTGACGAAAAAGTCCGGGAATGTTGTTGCAATAAATAAGATCTTCATCTTGGCTAAAGTGAGGAACAAGTTTCATCTCTCGTGTTCTATAAATGGTTATTTTTATATCTAGTTGTAGACAGTTTTTTTCTTTTAATCTGGATGCCAGAAGTTCAGATGCTTGCTTTGATAGACCGAGATCCCGTATCAGGTCATTTAGTTCTTCCTGAGAGAACTGCTGTGGTGTTGATTATATTTCCTGCTCATATTCACTTCTACTGCTACTGTACTGGTCCTTAATTTCTTCTTCTTCTTCCGCCATCAGAACATCTGGCAGTGTTGTATATACTGGTACGGGAATCTCTTCGGTATGTGGCACAGGTCTTCGTGCTGATTCTAAATCAGGATAATCCCATTTACCTTTCTTGTATTGGTTAAAACCTTTTAGATTAACTAAACAAAAATAACAATCATCATGGTGGTTTTTAGGTATTCTCCACACCATGGGTACACCAAATTTCAAACTGTTTCTTCTTTCGTTTGACCACTGTCGTAAACATTCGACACATGTTTTGCACACTATATGGGGAGCCCAGGACTTATCTTGGTCTCCAAGCTGTACGCCGAAATAATCTCGATAAGCTTGTCTAACACAATCTGAGATATTTTTTCTTTATTTCGCTACAGTATATTCGCCACAAATGTAGCAGAAGACATTAGGGCTGTTCAAACAGCTTCTGCGTGAAGAACTCATTCCTCTGAAAAAAGAGTAACTTTAGTTAAAAATATAGGTACAAATATTCGTCACATGTACTCCTACCTTCCACTTACGGTCTATTAAATTTTAATAACTTCACTAGATAGGCAATAAGAACTAAATACGCAAAATTCGTATGAAAAGCACAATAACCGCGACGCTAAATCTTAGTAGAACAACTGCTTACGCTGAACTGACAGTTAAAATCAAGAGACACAAGACAAGCAAGTGCACGCGCTGATCACGTGATCAGCAGTCGGCACGTGGTACGCTCACTAAACAGGGTCGAACTCTCGTATCTGCGTAAACTTTTTGTTCGTAAATTATTCTTAAAAAATAAAAAGCATATGTTATAGCTAAATTCCTTAAAAAATTATGTATCCATTACCTCAAAAACTAGAGCCAATTTGGAAAAACTGCTTTTATTTTTGAATTCAGCAGACCTGAATTACCCTAAATTCGTTCAAAAATACTTGGTAACAAAATTTTTTTAAATTTTGTAGGGCGGTGAATGACTTGAGAGGACTTTAAGGCGAAATATGTTTGGTTTATATGGACAATATAATTGTCTTTTCAAGATCTCCACAAGAATGCATAGTTAATCTCACCAAAATATTCCAACATCTCCGGGATACCAGACTCAAAATCCAACTAGACAAATGTGAGTTCCTAAGAGAATAAGTTAGTTTCCTGCGACATATGTCGCTTCAGAGGGTATTGTAATGATTGTATGCGGTTGCATGTTGTAGATTCTTCCAAGGTTAGGTTATCGAGGGCATATAATTGAAAACCCAATTAACTCTAACAACTTAACTCTATTATTGAAATATAAATTGAGTTTCGAGAATACGTAGTAAAACATATATATGTCCTATTTACAATTCGGCACATGCTGCTTTTAATTACAAACAATATATCCTAATATAAACATGAGCCACATAGTAGTCGGGTCGCTTACTTCATGAATATAACTTGTATTGAAATATATAAACTTTTATTATAGATAAAATATAACTCTATCGCCAATTATCAAACACATAATACAGCTAAAGATATCAGACGATTCCTAGGACTTCTAGGATACTACAGGAAGTGAAAAAGTACAAAATTAACGAAACCTCTAACAGCTTGGGTAGTTTTGATGGTAACAGGTTTTCATTGTTAATAAAAGTGTTTTTAGAAAGTGAGTTTGGAGGTGGCAATTCGTATTTTGCATTAATTATCCAGCATCAATCATGGTGACGTAACCAAAAGACACACAGTGCGTGATACAGTTGATGGGATTTGAAAAAAAATCCCAATGGAACAGGACCAATTGGACAGGCTGTAACGCGACAATCGTTGTCTAGAATTTTAGGGCTCGCGGCTAGACTCAAGTGGAGACGGGAGTGGTCCGTTCTCGAATTAAGCTGAAATTATTTCGATGTTTAAATGGGCGCCAGTTAAATTGACACCAAGCACCTAACCGTAATCGTACTGACCACCAATTTAACAAAAGGCCAGCAAAAAGTCGTACCAAGACAAAAAAACAAAGTCTCACTTATCCTAAAGTTAGTTTAATTTCATTCCAAAATTTGTGTAAAATTATTGAATTATAGTGAGGAGATTCTTTTTACCAATATAGAGTTAAGAAAAAATCGTAAATGGGAAGCATTGAAGTAAACCTGATAATAAGATAATAACACCAAACTACAAGTCACACATTTAAGTAAAGGTTAACCATGCGGAGCTCTAAGGGTTTAACACTACTACTGATGCAACAATAATCTCTCGACATTAAGACCGTAAGGGGCAAACGTAGCCAGGTAATATATTTATAACTGTGGCGTTGCTTGAGCTCAGGTAAAAACCCTAATGCATAAAATAATAATTATAATCATAATATATAAAGTAATAAAATCCGATACCCTAGTATCCCGCTCACCTAATATAAGTTACCGTGTAACAAAAAAAAATAATAGATATCTAGTTAAGCAAAATTAAGAAAATCTACCATAAACTTACGTCAAGTAAGCCCAAATTCTTCTGAATTATTAAATGTCATTAAATACTGGAGCAAATACAATGCAAATTATTAAATAGAATTCCGAAAATAAAGAATTCAACAAAAAATACAAAAACTTGCGTGTTCCCAGCGGTGGTTGATAGACTCTTCCGGTGGCAGAAGCACTGGTGTACTACTCCAGGAGTTCTATCTTCAGAGCAGCAAAAGCAGACGATCAGTTAGCTTGGTGAACTGCTTCAGGGAGCATAGATTTAGAAAATGCAGACGAACAGCTGCATATGATGAAGAAGGGAACCACCAAGGAGAACGTACAAACTGGAGGAATTCAGCACCAAGTCAATATCCAAAATAAAAACCCCATAAATATAAACAACATTATTTCTGTAACAGAAGTATAACAAATTGTTATTCCTATTTAAATGATTTTACAAAATAACCCGTTTAACAATAGTAATAATTTATTAAAGAGAACAAAATTCAATTGACGCAGAACTAATCGTATCAATATTTGTTTAAAAGAAATAATAAATGCCACTAATAATATATTTAACTTCGAAGATATTTATCAGGTTTGGCAACTATTGTGATCAATAAAGAAAAACCAGACCAAAATTAAGCCTACCAAAAAAACTAGATGTGGGAATACATTTTCAGAAAAATCGTGTACAATAAAACGAAAAATATTAAAAAAAACAACAATATTGAATTACTTACCCTGGTTAAGGGGCTTTTGGGTTGATGTATCGACTGGTGGGATGAAGTTTGGCGCTATTAGCAAAAAGTATTCATCTGTATTCTTCCTAGAACGAAGAATTTCCAGATAATATACGTTACAATATAACAAATGTATGAGAATAACTATATTTACAATATGAAACAGCCGTTACCCATAAAAAAGGATGTAAATATATTAATAACTTATTATTTCGCAATATATTTATGGGTAAAGTGAAGTACAAAAAGAAATAATAGTAAAGTACATACCTGTCGGTGTAAAACGCAGCGCCTAGAAGACACTTTGCACGTGTCGTGTAAAAATCCTTTGTTTCAAGCAATACCTTTGGGAAATAACCAAAAATACCAAATATTCTATTGGCCACAAAACAATTACTAATCCCAAAATATAATATCGACTTTCAAAATAAAGCCCATGAAGGATGATTTTTTTTCCAAAAAAACCACGATTATAATTGAAAGTAACAACACGATGTACAAAGGTCAAAAGCAAATGCCCCGAACCTACTGGTATAAAGTACCTTTCACGCTTTAGCGAAAACAAGTTTTACAATTATTGTGTTATTAACAATTCCTACTGGGTACACCTAGATGGCGTTTCCGTGGAAAATACCCCAAAACACGATAAAACAACTTAGAACATGGTACAGAGACTGTCATCTAAAGTTTAAAATCCTAAAGAATTTAATCAGCTTCTTATAAACCTGAATTGCGCTGAAATTTAGCGAAAAAAATAAATAAGGGAGTCCCACTGAGCCCAATACGCCTTGAGTTTCGGTAAAAATCTTGACACTTCTTGCCATGTAGGTCACCGATTTTCTTCCTTCCATTGCCGGATCATCTTCAGGTGAGGATCATTCTCCTGATCTTCTGTGATCCTGGTGGGTGACCATTCCTCGTTGACTACTGTAATTCTTGAAACTGCAACTTCCTTAGATTTCGACTTGTTGCATTGTAAATAGTCTACAGGGCATGACCGTCTAGGCAAATAGTTGGCTTTTCGGTGATTCACATCAGCTGGATGTTCACCCCTGTCTGCTTTCTCCTGTGACTGGCATCCTTGGGTTACAGGAGTCTTGGGGCGCTTAGACGGACTGCGTACGTGATGTAGCTCGCCACACTTCCGGCATATGATCTTCTTCTGCTTCTTGTCTGCCATACCTTTCAACAAGTTGACAATCTGGTCAAGTTTGTCATCGTCATCTTCTTCCTGCATAGTCCTACCTTTGTTGTACCGCGAGCCCTCCGTGGCTACTTTACATTTAAGAGGTTCTTGGTTTACAGGAGTCGTAGGACGCTTACACGAACAGCGTGCATGCTCTAGCTCGCCACAATTACAGCACCTGATCTTCTTCGGATTCACGTCTACCATACCTTTCAACAGGTTGACGATCTGGTCAAGTCTTTCATCGTCACCTTTTTCCTGCATGGCCCTAACTTTGCTGTATCCCGAAGCCAACGTGGCTGCTCCATATTCAAGAGCAGCAGTCAATGCATCGACCAATGTTTTAGGATGGGCTAATCGGAGCGTCCTCTCCATATCGTGGTCACATGAGCCGTCAATAAAGGCCTGGATGCCTAAACATTCCATCATGTTCTCTGGTGCTGATGGATAAGCAAATCGGACTAGTCGGACAATATCCATTTCATACTCTTGAAGGGTTTCGTCACGTTTCCGCCTTCGGTTCTTCAACTGGAATCTGTACAAATGTTCTAAATGTTCGTGACCGTATCGTATGTCCAGCTTCTTTTTCAGCTGCTCAAAGTCATCAGTTTTTTCAAGGGGTATCGTCTGAAGAACATCTAAGGCATCTCCCCGAAGCGCGATAGTTAAGTTCACTGCTTTCTCCTTGTCGGACCAATTATTCAGTCTAGCGGCTGCTTCAAATTGTTTCACATAATTGGTCCACGATGTCTTTCCGTCGAACGTTGGAGCCTTGACTCGGGCAAAACTGCTAATATCTTCTGTCTTGGGTTGTGTTTCTGGCTTGCATATCTCGATCTTCTTTTGTTCTGCTGGCGTGTCTTGTGTTCTTAAATCTGTTATTTTACTCTCTAACTCCTTGATTTTCTCGTCTATCGTTGTAATCTTATTCTCGATTTTCTCGTCCATCGTTGACATTTTATTCTCGATTTTCTCGTTCATCGTTATCATTTTATTCTCGATTTTCTCGTCCATCGTTGACATCTTATCCTCGATTTCAGATTTTAGAGACGAAATTTCATTTTCAATGTCAGCGGCAATGTCGTTTCTCATTAATAAGATATCTCCTCGTCCATGTTCTCTTCCATGGCACAAATCTCGTCCATTTTTGCAGAAATGTCGTGCTTCATAGCAGAAATCTTCTCGTCCATGTTAGCCGAACTATCATTCTTCATAGTAGAAATATCGTTCTCCATATCAGAAATCTTCTCGTCCATGTTAGCAGAAATGGACGAGATTAAGGTGGAAGCCTTGTCATTAAATGAAACTGTTTCTGGATCAGAGCCGTCATTTTCCAGTGCCACTTGAAGTCTTTCTACTGATTCACTTTTCTTACTGGAGGTTTCCATTTCACGATCTTCCAATTCTGCTCTTAATTCCGCCACTTTCAGATCCCTTAATCTCTTGGCCATTTTTGCGTAGATATTAATTCATATTATCCCACTTCTAACACCAATATAATGTTTTTCTAATTTATTTCAACAATAAACGAGTGCGATAAATTTTAAACACACGTTATAGCTACTTACTAATTTATTTAAACACTTAACTAATCACTAACACTTAATTCATATATACTCAACCAGTCACTTAAATTTAGTTTATATGTACACAAACTTAATTATCAATTCATATAAACATTTCACTGATCGATATTTCGGTTTATTTATTTCACGAGATCATTCCATGAACTTAACTTATTCTTCCTGATCAGTCCCTTTATATTAAAGCTGTTTTTTCTGGTAAACCAGGACTGCGGCTTACACACGCAAAAACAATTGGTTCTGGCCTTTTCTAGATAAGTATGGTCACAAAAACAATGTCTAGATAATATAGTCGTAAACAGTTATATAAAAAACAGTGCGTATCCGCCATAATTTTAACTTTTAAGTCTGGCTTAGACAGGGTCGGATTTAGGGACTATACCAGTGTGCTGTACCGTAACAATAACTGAATCGGTCTGGAAGTGGGAAAGCTGTTACGTGGGGTGGCGTTATACTCAATAATTTATGAAATGGGTCGTGAATGAGTAGTAAGTTAGGAATTAACAAATTGACTGTAAGACATACGAAGATAAAAGCCATTTTGGTTTATTCGAGACAGTTCTCAATTTACATTTTTTTCCACTTGATTTTAGGCCATATAAACCTTGAAGGAGTCGATAATGATGCAAATAATTCATACTCGTATTAGGAAAATAGCTATTTGTGTATTAAGAGCGCAAAATATTTTGTCGATTGGAACAGACATTTGCAAGATTTTATCTACAATCGATGTGTTGGAATTTACACTAAGTAATTCCAATTGTTCTAATTATATATTTCGAGACACCCTGTACATATGTATTGGAACCGGCGTAGATGTCGCTGGGTGTCTAACAGTAACGAATCTCTGCGCGCGCAATTTCATTTTCAAGAGTACTGCAGTAGCTTTCGCCCTAGGCACACCTACTGTGAGAGTGTCTACACTCTTTAGACAGAAACTAGCCCTATGTAAGAGTTTCGAGCTTTACAGCTTGATTGTGAAGTTAGTGCGTTGTTGTTCAAGTTGTGTAACTAACTGAGTTATTCGCCGTGGTCTTTCCTAAAAAATCCGGTAGTTGGTTCTCTCTCTAACACGTTTAGATTGCCGTGTACGTTGCCCAAGAAGCCGGTATATCTTTCTCACTCTCTCTCTACATCAAATCACAATTACATCCATCGCACGTTATCAATTCTCTCTTCTCTCTATTGAAACATTCATCAAGTTTCTGATACATATTTTTTATTTTTATTTTCATTATATTATGGTAATCGCTAAGATTACAGTGTTGCCAAATATTGGCAAGAACAATTCATGGTGATAATATTTTCACATGTTTATTTATTTTGTTTTTATATGATCTTCCGAAGTTCTTTCATTAAAGATTAGTTGAAATTGAGCTGACTATTTATTGACATCTCAGTAGTTTGTTCAACCTTTCGTGATCAGCGGAGACAGGATAGTTCACTTAGATGTCAACAACCACCTCCCCAAAAATTATACAGTCCACTGAAGTTACTGCCCGCTTCGCTCCCCGACACGATGAGTTCACATATTTCCAGAAACTAATTTAATTTGACGAATGATAATTTCAAGTACAGTTTTTACAATTATTCATGATAATTCCTGACGATGAAGAAAGTCTAGATGAGTTTGAAATTGTATGTTCCACCATTGTTACTGATTCAACAATTTGCACTTTAAATGATTCACCTTTACCCAAGATTTTCTGTGCTGTTCCAATTTTATTAGTAATGCTTTCCTCAATATATCTCTCGGATGTTGAAGAACTTTTCCAAACTCCATGACGTTTCAGTTGGATGATATCACCTCCTCCATTAACTAGAAGAGTAGCTGACGTGCGACGGAAACTGTGGTCTGTATATAATTTATAATCTGATAAAGTAGGTAATGTGCGATTTCACAGGGTATTTTTCCAATTTTATTCATTCCTGCCACTTGGTTAGAGCATTTTCCGTTACAATATCGTAGAAATAGACGAAATGGGGTGTCATGATCTGATGGTCTCAACGCAACATTCCTTCTATTCCTCCACTATTAGTAACAGTGAAGACACGACTTTTTATTTTTTTTGAGTCAGGAATTTTTACTAATAACAGCGAATCTTTGTCTTCAATGCCTTCTATGGTAATTTTCATAAGATCGTCCCTCTACATGCACCGAAAACTCCTATAATTAATACTACCTGTCAATAAAATAGCTTAATAATATTTACAGAGCAATAAGTTATGCTATTTACCTCTTTCATTGAAAATATTTCATCTGGCGCTTCACAGAGGAATTTGAATAATTCTTCTTTGATGAAACCTCTTTATTTTTTTGGTTTGTTTCCCACAGATTGGCGTTTTATATATTCGATTTACTTCGTATATTGGCTGATGTCAATACTGTTTCTCACAGATGATGCAGATCGTAGCATTGAGTACACCGACCAAAGTGTAGCAGAATTCATAGTTCCAGCTTTTTCGCTAAAGTAAGCTATCATTACGTTTTCAGTGTACCTTCTAACTTTCCTTAAATTACACCATGTGTTGAAGAGTTCGTACTGCTTTGCATACTTCCCCGCGACTTTTTTGGCAATAGGTTTCACGCTCACATACGATTATTATCTAGGAAATTTATCAGTCAAATAAAAGATGTTATTTATTCGTTGACATTAGATACTCTGAGCAATGCATATTTCATTTATAGTTAATAATTCGGAGAGCGAGCTTTTTTCTTATTTACTCGCTTATAAGCGACAAAGTGACATTCCTCGAAAAATATGACGTTTGCGTTGTCAAATACGAGCTCAAAAGTCTACTTTGGATATCGATGGTAGAAAAAGATATGAAAAGTCGACCTCTAATAAATGATAGATTCAGTTCTAATGCTTTAGAAAATATGGAAGACATGACTTCAAAGTTATTAACTAACGTTCTTGAAAGCTCTAGAACTCCGCATCGAATATATTTCATATTGCCGCCGGTCTCTGAAGACGATAAAAACGAACATTATATAGAGAAAATGTATAAGTGAGGTTGTAGTAGATATACAGGGTGTCCCACGACGTTTTGACAGTTCGGTTTCTCGAAAACTGTTCATATGACAAATATGAAATTTGGCAGATATCAACAGTCAAAACAGATGCTTATATTTATTATAAAATGATCTCCGTTGTTCCTATCATTTCGAGTCACGTGACCCCAACATAGTTTTTTTAAATGGGACAACCGGTATATTAATACAATTTTGGATATATCATTCAAAAACAAATTCAACGATACCACACTTGTCATCATTATATTGTGCAGTAATGATAATATGGGCTATTCATTTTTACTTTATTAAAGCAATATTTTGCACTCAAAAATTTAGGTGGCTATGAAACAAATAACTATAGTAGCAACAACATAGGTTGTCATTAATTATTGTTAGATGAAGTTTATTCAAGAACTGTTATTAATTATTATTCATAATTAGGGGCAATTAAATGAACATCTACGTAAATTATTTTATTAAAAAATCTGATTAAAAAATTAAAGAAAATGTTCAAATTGATGACCATGTACATTGACACAATGTTCAAACCTTGTTAAAAGATTTCTTTCAAGTGCTACTGTAATAATTTCGGGTGTTACGGTCCGGCATGCCTGTTTTATTTTATCCATTGAATCATTTAATCAATCGGGGGTGTGATATGAAGTCGACCTTTTAAGTAACTCCAGAGAAAGAAATATAAGGGTGCAATATCCGGAGAATGGTGGCGCCACTTAATTGTACCATTTAGTTCAATCAATTTTTCAGGAAATGTGGTATCAATATATCCTATAACTGACCAAAAAAAGTGAGGAGATGCTCCATCTTGCTGCCACCACATTGTCTGCTATTCATGTGAAGGAATATCGTCAAGTAATTCTACAAGAATATTTTGAAGAAAATCTAAATATCGTAGCCCCGTTTATGTTCCTTCATGAAAATAGGGACCAATCAACCGATCGTTAAATAAACCACACCAAGCATTGATTCCCCATATTGTTTGAAAATTGGTTTCGCTCATCCACTTTGGATTCTCTTGCGAAAATAATGACAATTATGACGATTAACAATACCATTGTTATAAAATCTACTTTCATCACTCCATAATATTTTTTCTAAAACAAAAGGGTCATCATTACTTTCAACTGACATTTCAGCAAGAAAATTTATTCTCCTTTCAGAATCTGCAGGATTTAAACCTTGTGTTAAATGTATTGTATTTGTAATTTTTTTAATAGTCCTTGTATTGAATTTCTACTTATTTGTAATTCTTGTTCATGAAATCGTATTGAGGTGTGTGGATTCACCTGAAGATAAGCCAAAATATTTATCACATCGTTATCTGTTTGAGCGGTCTTTTGTCGAGGAACTTGATTTTTACCGCATGGAAAAGCTTTCGTTCGACATAGAAAAAAGTATTCTACGAGGAAAACGATTTCTGTACAAATCTTGAGCATGAGTATTGTTTTTTCCACATTCTCCATAAATAAGTAGCATGTCAACATATTTATAGCAAGTAAAAATTGAAGTCATTATTCACTTATTATAACCCCAGACAACATGGGATATTCATAGAATAATCTTTAAATACACCAAAAAGTATAAGAATATTCCGAATCAACTAAGAATATTCTTATAATATTAATATTATTTTTGAATATTCACAGAACAAGCCTGATGCATATACTTAAAATATTCATTTTAGAATATTATCAAATTGAATATTCTTAAAATATTCATTTAAGAATATTACCAAACTGAATATTCCTAGCATATTCTTTTAAGCATATTTACTTATGATTAAAGAAAATTACAATTATTTTTCACATGGGACGAAAGTTATAGTTCAAACATTTATCCGGATATTCAACCCTACGCATAGGTGTAAATAGTTAAAATCACCTTCATACAAATAATAAATATAATATATCTAATTAAACCATGTATTAAACTCATTGGAGTTCAGATAGAGATTATAAGATAAGAAAAAGATATAAAAATATCCTCGATATGAACACTACATAAATGGTTGATACGGTGTGGATATAATGTTATTCGTCATATCGTCGTGTGATAAAAAGAGAACAAAGATATAAATGATAATTATAACATTCAGCGTAAAGCCAAATCAAGACAGGTATTCAATCGCGTCAACAAAAAGCGGACAGCCAATTAAAATGCAACTGGCGTTCTCTGTACATACGTTTATTGGTTAATTTCGAATATCATGTGTGATGGGCTTAAGTCTGGCATGCTCAAAGTCAAGTGTCAATAGGTTCGTTTCGCTTCCGTTTTATCTAACCTATGAACTGGAGTGGATTGTGCTTTAGTTAAAGTTTATTTAAATTTTGTTTTCAACAATATCGTGACTAGTGGAACTCTTAGTGAGAAATTATTGTATTTGTTATGGGATGAATAACTTGTGCAGTTCGTGGATGTCACTCAAGAACAGGAGAAGGAATAATTATGTTTGGATTTCCCAAAGACCTTGGGAGGTGAGTAATTGTTTCTATATGCAATATATTATAGGTATATATTACTTTTTTATTATTTCACATGTACCTATGCATCGTAAGTGGTGTAATTCTCTATGTTTTTGGTTTTTAACATTGATCTGTCCCTCTGCCTTTAATAACATGAAATAATAATATGTACTACAATAAGCTTTCTGCTGACGAGCCCTGTTCAGCTAAAAATATGTTGAATAATAAATTAGTAGTTAATATAGACATGTGAATAACTACATTTATTTACTTTTTAGGGCATACTTATGGTTGGAAGATTGTAACTGTGCAGATTTGTTTGGAAAGACTACAGATGCTTTACAATAGAATTATAGGTTGTGTGAACTTCACTGTCAGGAAAAATTTATTTCCAAAGGAGGATATCCCAAGCATTTGTTTCAGCTAGCTGTGTCTACCCTATTTCCATAGTTAAAATGCAAAGGTCACAATTTATTGAATGATCCACCAACGAAAATAGTTACTCAGTCTGGTAAATATTAAATTTAAGTAGACATTATAATCAGCTGTTTTTCATATTTATTTTTTGTCATCTGGCCGCATAATTGATTTATACTTTTTAAGGGATTAATACCTTCTTGAAATTTGTATAAGGGAATATCCTGGTGTTAAGATAATGAAAACAAAAAAATTAAAACATTTATATCGGTTTATAAAACTAAGTCAACATTAATTTAAACAAGTAAATTATCTTAAGAACTTGAGGCTGGTAAAAACTTACATGAGAAGAGCATACAATAATCAATCAACATATGCTTTGGTATTTAAGCGACAGTATAGAATACCAGTGTCAATGTAATGTATTCTGCATAGTGACAAATTTAAGAAAATATCGATATTTTTTATACTCATATTTATAAAATTTCTACAAATGATTACTACAATCACATTTATAATTGCAGATACCACACCATCACAGCAACCGGCACATTCATCTCAGGCCGTCGAAATACATTCTAGTGACTGTGATGATATAACGCAAGTTTATGAATCCACACGCTGCCAGCTTTTAACACTGCCTTACCCGAACGGGTAAATTGATATATCTGATTGCAAAACTTCAACAATAAGGATGTTTTTCAGTTATACCTCAGTTATGTAGCCTTAACCGGACAGTTTTATCCATTTGGGTATAGCTTAAAACTCGCAGTGTGTGGGTCCTATAAATATTTACAAATTTTAAAAGATTAACTCTATATTTTTTAATAGAAACAAGTATTTGGTCAATTTTGTTTTTTCTCTATTTTTCATTTCTCACAAGAGAATGTAAGTATCTATAAATATTTAATTTTACGAAACTGATGTTCAACAAGTAGATTAATGCTTTATATATTTTGTGAAGCTCTGTCGTTTTGGTTTAAAAACGATAAAATGAAAGTTATAGTTGAATATTTATAAATTTGAAAAGTTTATAGAGAGTTATAAAGTTTATGTTTGTCTAATAAAAACTTGGACAATTTAATATTGAATTTTATTTTATTATGCTTAGGTAGTTAAAATATTTTTTTCTTAGGTGTAACCAGAATTAAGCACTAATGTTATTGGACTCATGTTCTGAATCCAATTTGTACCGGTGCCACTTTATTCACTTTAGAAGCCACCATCGAGTGAATGGTCGGGTAGAGAATTCCATCAGTTATGAAAATTTATTGATTTACAGAAATTTGAAAAAAGTGCATTTACATGAATCCTATATACTAACCCTTCCCTCTCCCCCCATTAAATGTATGGTTCTGAACATTCTGAGGATATTTCTGCAATATTCTGAATATACAAAGAATATCCCCTGAATATACAATTTGATATAATTCTACAAAATTCCAAATGAATCTACCATGAATATTCATAGTATATATTGAATATTCTGGAAACATTCATTGAAGAACATTCTTAGATAATGCTTTTCTGAATATTCTCGGAATAATCCTAGCTTATATATAATACGAAAAAGAATATTCATTTGGGAATATTCTCTGAATATTTAGGATATTCCCATTTTCACTTTCTAGGAATATTCCAAAAAGCATAAAGATATTCTTGGCATTTTTAGAGAATATTCCAATATGCCAAAATGAATATTCCACGGATATTTATAGAATATCTAATGTTGTCTGGGACAGTGTCTTCACAAGATTATGACTAATAATTAATGACAGTTCTTGAATAAACATCACCTAACAATAATGAATGACAACCTATGTTGTTGCTACTATAGTTATTTGTTTCATAGCCACCTAAATTATTGAGTGCAAAATATTGCTTTAATAAATTTAGTAAAAATGAATAGGCCTTATTATCATTACTGCACAATACAATGATGACAATTGTGGTATCGTTGAATTTGTTTTTGAATGATATATCCAAAATTGTAATATTATACCGGATGTCTCATTTAAAAAATTTATGTAGGAGTCACGTCACCCGAAATGACAGGAACAACGGAGATAATTTTATAATAAATATAATATCAGTTTTGACTGTTTACATCTGCTAAATTTCATACTTGTCATATGAACAGTTTTCAAGTAATCGAACTGTCAAAACGTCGTGGGACACCCTGTATAGGATATTTATTTATAAGGTGCAGAAAAGTTTCACAATATACAAAATAAATATATTTATATCTACAGCAAAACATGCAGGAGAATTTTGCTTCTACTTCCGATGTTTTAGCCAAGTTAAATATTTTATAATATCTCGTTTGATTATCCATATGGCCATGAGAAGGACATGCGGTTGAAAAATGTCTTGATAAATGGTTGAGTCGACTTTTTTATGATATAAAATAACTTCAGCGTAATCTTGAGTATGATTCCAAGTAACATCACATAATACTTGCGATCAAAGTTATACCTACTTCCTAATGTAGCTATAATAGCTGTGGAATCATTTCCGGACCTTTCTAGATGGCCATTCTGAGGCGTTTGATTTGCACCATCATGATCGGTATGATCGCTTGAAAAAGTAGTTTGTTCTTAACTAAGAGTCATGTATTTTGATTTATTTATACAGTTAAATGCCCTATTAGTGACCACTTAAGCAAATATTTTAGATATCTCGTATTGTAAAATATGTACAAAATGGTCTTTAGCATTTTTATAATCTGTTTTAGAAAGTTTAGATAGATTCAATCTTGTATTTTTTCAATAGTCATGTACATATCTGATATCATATATAATTAAAACAAATACAATTTGAAAGTCAAAAAATACAAAGAACCAATTGATGACAATTCCCAAATGTCTCATTTTTGACCGCTCACTATACCAAATATTTACTTTGGGTATTTAGTTGTGGAGAGCGTCTTTCAAATCATTAGTTCATTAATAAAAAAATGAATAAACTAAACAGTTCAGAAATAAAAACTGTGTTCCATCAAAAAATATAAACAATATCACAACTAAGTAAACAATATTTAATATTTTGTGAAAAATAAATATCTTATTCAAGTAAATAAACAATATTTAATCGAAGTATTCCTTGCCTAGTTGTAGCAATTATAGAATTTGCATTTCAGTAACACAGTAACTTCCTCGTTTGTTCCAAATCTTTGGATCATTGTTTTTTCTTATCGCTTCTTCACTTTTATATCAAATAATGTCTGGTGGATTTGGCCACTGCCAGTTTGGACCATTTTCACTAATCTTGTATTCCTTTTCTTGTTCTCCTTCTTTGATTTCCAAAAATTTTCCAGGAAAATGGTCTATGTTATTATACACTACGCAGTAGTCCTCAACAGAATAGTTGTGTCTAGTTCCTTCTCTCTATTGTTTTTTGCAAAGGATTGATTATCATTCAATGATCCCTCTTCCATTACTCTTCTGTCGTTTCTTCCCCTCGGTCTTGGTTTGATAATGCCTCTTTGGTTTCCTTCATTTTTTCAGTTCTTCCCAATTTTTCCTCTTTTCTAGCTCCCTTCTCTTTCTCTGATATTCTTTTAGCTACTTCTTTTCTCTTATAACATTTCTGCCACTCAGCGGAAGTTGTAACTGAAGGTATTTTGTCCTTGAGTTTTCCCTTTATATTTTTTACAGGACTGGGCCAGTGAGAACTTTTTAAAGGGGTTAACATAGATTCAAAAACAGGATCTATATTCTTTTTAATATGTGTTGTGTAATCTATGTTTTCAATTGATAACATGGGAGAATTGTTGTTGTTTATTTGCGGACTTTTCTCATCCATTGATGGCAGTTCAACTTTATTTCTTTTTTCTACAATTTGATACGTTGGTGCATCTATGTTCTCTGTTATCTTCCAAATTAAGGACTGGAGCAGTTTAATCACTACTTTGTGGTAAGGTGGAAATATTATCTTGTAGTAATTCATTGTTAAGTCTCTTATTTTCATTGACAGTATGTACTCTCATTACGATTGGTGTTTCAGCGTTTTCAGATTCAATTACATGCTGTATATTATCAGATTTGTCGAGATAGTTCAAAAAATCATGATCGTCAAAAGAAATAACTAAACTCTCTCCATCTAAGGCAATTCCATCCATAGACATTTTGTTATCAAAAACTTCAGTTATAATTTTATTAACACCACTAGTATTCAGTAGCGAATTGTTTAAAACGTTTGGTTGTTCATAGGAATTATGCTCGTCATTATATCCAAAATATGTGTTAGCTTGTATGCAACTTTTTTTATCGTACAACTATTCCCAGTATTGAAACAAACTTGTATCTTCGATGTCTCCATTTCATACTTCCCCGCATGTTTGAGATAATTTTCTGGACGATCAGACTACAGCCCAGACTACAGCCGTTTCAAAACTATTATTGTGACTATATTTTCAATATTGAATGGAAACAATTCGGTTGTTCCGAAACCATTTTCAATAATTTGAATTTAATTTTCTACATCATCTAATGATCTCTAACAATTTTGGCCCCGTTGTTGCTCATGCGCCAATTCTGGACAAAATTGACTTAATGGTAACGTTAAATGTGAAGAATGACCGTCAACGAAAAGAACCACTGCAGAGAATTTTGTTTGTCAATAGTCATTGGTAAAAAGTATTAACAATATACTCAAAAAAATTTTCTCCCGTAATTCATCCCGAATCGCTTCGTCCTAGAGCCAACCCTTCAATACGACCATAACCGCATAATTAGAGTGGTAAAGCACTATCGTTGGTGTCGAAATAATATACTGCCCTTTCTTCAGTCTTAATGAGAACCTTATAATCTTCGGGGCATGAAAAGACGTAATTATGAACACGTCATGGATCACGTAAAACACCTTTAAGGTTAATTTCTTTAAAATACGTGTCAAACTTAATGTGCCAATCTCCCAATTTTCGTTCAGTTACCATTGTCCTAGATTGTGTCAAATTCTGGGAAACTCGTAAAGCAATTTTAGGATGTCGTTTTTCGGAGAGCAGGTGCCATTTTTTAGTGGGCCGACCATTAGAAAAAGGGTTGTCCCTTTTCATGTTCTTGAATAATACTTCGATACTAACTGCTAACTGCTCTCTCGTTGCCGGATATAAACCATTTTACTAATTGGTTTTCTTTATATGCAGTTAGAAAGGTGACTGACCCGCGTCTTCCCTCAATTGATAATTTTCCTGTTCTCTTATATATAAAAATTGTTTTAGGAATGTTTAGTGCTTTGTTAGCGTTTCCATAGGACATACCATTTTCTACTGCTAATAATGCATTATCTAGCGTTTTTATGGTATATAATGACCGCTTCTTTGAACAAGGAAGCATTCTATAACATGAAGTTGAAGTGTTCGTATTAACAATGATGGAATTTTGGTCTACACATTTCGGTAAAAACTAGAGACTTGACAACTTCGTGTTCGATTATAAAGCACATAACGTAGACGAAAATATTGTTGTCAGCATGATTGTTTCCAAAAACATCTGAAATAACTTAAAATCCTTGATCTTATAAATACCAAATCCAATCATGGTCAGTTTCCTAACCATAAGATTACCTGAATAATACGGTTCTCTTTCAAATCATGTTCTTTTTCATTTTTAATTCCAAGTTCAAAATTATTCACATATTTAAGAAAAACTATGTAGCTTTTCTCCTAAATTGCGAATAAATGACTTTAGTTGTAAATAGATTCAGAACCGAAGTGTGACCCTCAGATTAACAAACAAAATACACTTTTTCCTGCCCCAAACATTGAGTCACATTCTAAGCTCACTTGCGGGACACTTCCACTGCTTTGCCTTATTTACAAATCCTTTTTAGATGCAGGGAAAATAAAATTAGAAATTTTATTCAAAATTTGTTAAAAAGTTATTCAATTAAAAAAAAAGTCATAATAATTTATGCATTTGAGTCGCTGCTTTTAAAATTAATTAATAATACTAGAATTTAATGTAATAAAGGCATATTCTGATATAAATTTTAAACAAGTATTTGTTGTAACTAAAAGTGACAACATTGCTGAAAATTTCAGTACCTGCTTTGTTTGTCTAGTATAAACTATGTAGTAGTTTTGTCTTAGTTCAGTTACGATATAAAGAGAGATGCAAATATCGCCAGAGCGTTCTCGACTAACATTTCTATTGGATTCTAGTATTATAGTAAATACTGTCAAACTTGGTTTGTTTATTACGAGCGCAATTTGGACTAGCAAGTAAAAATTGAGTTCTTTCGATGTTATGTGTGTTTTTCAAGACTTTTAGTGACAATATTTGGTTTTAACTTTATTAATTTAGTGTTTTTTATTATCATGGTTCGCCAGTGTCAAGTCTGTCGGAAAAACGGCCGAAATTACCCCGAACCATCATTCCACAGGTATGTAGATATTTGAACGGCTATCCAGTGGCGGCGACTTTTATTATTCATTTCAATAATATTTAAAATGCTTAAAAGTTCTTTAATTATAAAAAGCAAATTTCGATTTGGCGTTGTTTTATTCTATTTTTCCCACCACTTTGGAAACAAGAAGAATTTGGTTTGCTTCACTGGGTCTAAGCGAGACTCATGACCTACCAAAACGACCTGAAATTTGTTCGGAGCATTTTAAACAATCTGATTTTATATATAAGAATAGTGGCCGTAAGTTTCTAAACAAAGATGCTCTTCCCATGTCAGTTTTCGAATTAAATCCACCAGGTGTAATGTAAGTACCTACACATTTTTTTGGTACAATGGGCCCTTAAAGTAATGCCCAAAATTTAAAAGTCACTGTCCTGATAAACAACATTTCCTTTCAATATAATAAGTTCTTTTTTATTACAGCTGATAAACCGGCCATAAAAGAGAAATTTTAAACAGATTATTAAATATAAGTCATTACTTTATTGGGCGACTGGTGACACTCTGGGCTGTTTAGATAACTATAGTTCAGTTCCAATATAGTAGGCACCAAACTAAACTAAACTACAATTGTTCTTGGCTTAATGCAATATTTCTGAGAATTTAGTGCCTACTATTTTGGAACTGAACTGTATTTAAAAATTAAATTATTATTTTAATTTTTTTAAGAGGTCATTTGGCCACATATGATCCATTTTATTCAGTTAGAAATGATGACTGAGTTAGTTGACTTACATTAATTTGTTGAAAAAATATGTCTATTCTAGGTCTTCAACAAACTCAGATTGTCATCAAAAAGATTCATCAGCACAAAATGTGTCTGAGAAAGTTTCTAGTGCTACTCTAAGTAATTTATTAGGGAGTATATTCTTTTAAACTGCTTTTAAATAAAATTTACTGTTTCGACCTTTACTCTGCGGAATGAACTCATATTACTTTTTTAAATGAAACTGTTTCCATATAATTCCACAATATATTGAAAATATGTTAAAAATTTTAAGAAATTGACAATTAGTTTTATTTAAAAAGTAATGCTTTTCAAAGTTTATTATTAAAACCAAGAAATTGTGTTTTGTGTTTTATTTTTAGTTTACCAGTAGAAGAAGTTGTTGATGATCTAGTAACAGTAACTGAGAATCATTCATTTATGAGTGGTGTATCATTGCTTACTTCAGATTCTCGTATACTTGCATATAGGTTTGTTTTTTAGTTAGGTTTGCTGTAGTATATATTTTCTCCTAAATGTTTAAAGGTTTTTGTAATAGGCAAAAAAATGTATTTACAGTTTGTTCCAGTGACTAGAATTAACAACCTATTCTGATTTATGTGTTTCAGGTCTACGGAACCTGGTTCTTCAGGTCTTTTTAAATATAATATTCATTTTTAAATTCTTTCTGTTCAAAGTTAAATGAAATTACTATAAAAGTTACATTTTGCTTTCATTAATAAGCGTGGTCGTAGAGTAAATATTGTGTACAACTCTTACGCAAATACGCTTCAGCACTAGTGGATAAAGTGAACGATATAGAAGTTGATAAGCTGCAGCGCTACCTTTTGGAATGGAAATGTCAATGTCAAATTTTATTTTGACAATTTAAACTTATCTTCGTAATGAATTTCGTTGACAAACACTAATATTACAATTAATTATAACTTATTATCAAAAAAGATAGACCAGGCTAAACAATTCAAAATTATTCAAATTTCATTATTAATTGTACCTACGTTTGACTAATTTTTCAATATTCATTTTTCAAATTATTTCTGTTCAAAATTTTGATAAAACACCTATATAAGTTACTTTTTTCTTTGATTAATAAAAGTGATCGTTGAAAAAGTATTGTGCACAACTCGTACGCAAAGATCTTCTCCCGCTCCATTGATTTTCAGCTCTCGCCTTGCGGGTCGTGCCACAAACTTCTGCGCTCGTGGAAAAAGTAAACGATATGCTGACCTGGTGGGAAGGAAATCTCAATGTCAAAACCCTTTTGACAATCTAATATTATATTTATAATGAATTTTGGGGGTCAACTTTCGTTTAGCTGAAATCAGTTATGGAAAAACTATTGTTATGGCAACGATTGTAGTGATCAGTAGTGAACAAAAACCCAAATCGTATGGTGAATTGCGAAACGTAGACCCGGCGGCATATTTTAAAACTGCACATTGATACGAAACCAGTAGTTGAATGTTGCGCTGCCATTGGCTACCGTCTTTTAAAGTCGAATCTCAAATGTTCATTGCTGTGGTCTACAACGGATGTCAATTTTCTTCAATTAGATTTAACTTTTCATAATAGCATTTTGCAAAAAATGTACTAATACCATGGGATCACCCTGCATAAAAATATTGATAGAAATTTTACTCAAATCTTAGTTAATAGATAATTTAGTAATTGTCATTCCATAATGGCAGCGACAGCATAAAACCAATTGTCATAGGAAATAACGGTGGGAATCCAGCAAATGGCAGCGCCGCATTAAGCTACTGGTTTCGTATCAGTGTGCAGTTTTGAAATATGCGACCCGGCGCGCCTTTTTCACAGTCTGTTGATAGCTGTTCATAAACATTTTCCATTTGGTTATTGTGTATATACGTATTCCTGATAGTATTGAATAATGTGGATAATCATGTGTGATGTGTAATGATTGAAAATATTTCAACTAACTTGTAAACAACTCTTTAATATCAACTATAAAACAACAACATTAAAAAGAAATTATTGTGACCTTAAATCTCCATACTCTATTTTTATAGATTTCAGGAGTTCTATCATTGGATTTCCGTTTGAGATACTGCAACAAAGATGTCAGTAAACAACTCGAAAACCAGAGTAATAACTAGTGAGGGCTATAGTGAGAAAATCTATATGGTAGATGGTGTGAGACAGGGGGATGCATTATCAACGGTATCATTCAATATATCATTAGATGGAGCGATAAAAGTGATAGAAATAGGCACGACAATAGCTCCGAACATAATTTGTCTCATATTTGTAAAAATACTTAGAATAGGATAGGATAGAATTAGATAATGGAAACTAAGTCTAAGGTAGAAATAGTAAAAACTTAAATATGGGATTCTTCAAATTCAATTTCTGTAAAAAAAAGTAATGAATTAAGTAGAATATAATTATTAGCCTGAACGATGAAATTGAAATTTTAAAAAGGCAACTTAAAAGCTTCCTTTTTTGAAAATTTTAATTTGAAGGGAGTTGAACTAGTCATCTAGTTTTGTAAATATATTGAAATTAATAAACATAATAAAAAGGTCTTATTGTAACGGAAGGAGTGTCAGTAGACACAACCATTAGAATAAACTCAATAACAAGTCAAATATTAAAATATAAAAAGATTGAAATATGAATAAATCGGGTGAAATATTGATGTGAATGTTTTAAAAAGGGATGAAGAATAAAAATTCCAACACTATATTAGTTAGTTAAATAGTAAATATTACCTGTACCAGTAATTCTGATTGGTTGTCAAAGTCACGGAATTCCGTATTACACTGATCACAGCAATAGCAATTTCTGCAGTACGAAACGTCATATAATAGCTTGAAACCTAAATTAAGAGGAAAGAATAATCAGTCTAACGATAACTTAACATTATTTACATATTTTTTTTAGTAGTAGCAAAAGTTTAGAATACCATGTATTCATTCATTCATTGCAAAGGGTTGAAACTAGATGGAAAAGATAGTTGGAACACAGCCCAAACGTATAAAAAGGAGATGAATATTTACAGGAAGTAATGCCTGCTAAGGAATTTTCATTACCAACATAAAATCATTGCTTATTGATTATATATATAAAATTTAATTACAAAAACAAAAATAATCAGGAGTTTAAGTATAATAACTATAAATCAAGACTCAAACTAAAATATAATCAATTACATATAGGTTAATTAATAATATAGGTTGTAAAATTTGTAAAAATAAACATTTCTTAAATTAGCTAAATAACATAAATATAAGAAAATTGACTATTGTAGGAGGAAAAGAGGACTTAATTAAAATTCCTTAATACAATAGAAATCTAAGTGAATCAGTGTTATTACCCTCCAGGACAATAAGTTCATGTTTTTTCAAAATAGTAACTAAAAGACTGGAGAATAACAATTTTTGTGATAAAAAATACAAATAAGTGAGCTATGGACTAGGGAAGCTGAAATACTTGTTGATTTTGAAAAACAAAAAAAGTCGATTGGAGATGGTGATGGAGGATGCGTCGATAAAAGATTGCTCTCTGTACAAAATTGTTTAAAAAGTATTTAAAAGTTAAAATTATATAAAAAAATTTAAATCAAACTAATCACAAGAGTATCCAATCCTGTGTAAGGATTAAATAGTGCAGTAGGAGCATATCTCTTATGAGATATCTGCAAGATTTGAAGATGCAAGTGCAGCTGGCAGTGATAGCAGAAATAAGGTCTGTGTATTTTGCTTAAACTCATTTGGAATTCCAATTAACATTTTTAAAGTGTACACTCAAATCTTTAGTAGAACGTTCGAATTATATAACGCATCAAAAGGCCAAAAGCAATAAAATATGATGCATCATAAATTTATCTATAGAGAATTATATCTTTAATATCTATAAAATTATTATACTCACCTTTTGTAAATTTATCTACTTGAAATATCACGTGCATCATGAATGTTAAATACAATCTCATATCTTCCTTCCAGCTATTGCATGTATAACTTTCTTGACCTTTAAACACACGCACATATATAGTTTATAAATTATCACTTATCTGTAATTGATTATAGAAACTTGATAATTTTAACAAATTTTTTCATCACAAGCCCGCTAACGTCGTGTTGACTATAAAACGTGATTTATGGAAGGAAAACCTCCTTCTCTCATGTATATTGTAGCAGCGCATGCGTTTGGAGATTTAGCGCCGACGCAGTAGTGGGAACATTTTGTTATAAAGAATACATGTATGATATAGGGTGGCACAATTCCATAAGAATAAATGTTCAAAGCAAATTAATAGTTTCAAAAATATTTTATTATGTTCCAATCAGGTTAAAAATTTTCAAATTATCTTGTTAAACAGCTTTACATTGATGTGTTGATTTTTTTTTTATTCTCACATCCATGATTAAATTATCAATATCATTGTTGTCGTATTTCAATCGTTTTATTTAACAGATATTGTTTCTTTCAGACGTTGTAAGGTAAAGGTAAGATTATGAATATATTTCCTCAATCTTTGATTATTTTATCCAGAACTCAAAGGGAGGATTCTCATGCTTCCGACTAATTGAATAAACGTTATAAATAAATAATTAAAAAAAATTGAGCTAGTCAATCAAGGGAATAATTATAAATTGGCGCCCATTAATGAACTTAACAAAAAGATAGATGTTTAAATTATTCATTACAATATAAAATAATAATAATAATATATATATATATATATATATATATATATATATATATATATATATATATACAGGGTGTCCCGGGACTAATGGGAAAAAAGTCAGGAGAGTATAATATGAGCCAAAATAATGTTAGTACTTCATATAAACTTTTACTATGCAGGCCCTCGTTTTCGAGTTATAGGTCTCCAAAATTTTAATTTTGAATTTGGTTTTTATTTTTATTTTTTGTACTAGTTATTTGATCTTTATAAAATTCATGGCAAAGCTATAATGTAAGTGTATGTTTATTTTGGTAAGGTAAACAGATTTACAGTAGTGCATTGAAGCCAGGGACGGACTACTCGCAATGGTTAGTGATGCAAAAATTTTGCAGGTATGGCACACCCTGTATAAAATTATCGAAATTCACTTCCCCACACATTAAGCTAACGAAAAGGTACTCCTGTTGGAATTCGATAAAATAAGCCGTTTGGCTAATATTTACACTTTTATCAATGCACTACGTACAAATCTACCTAACTAACTTATTAATACGATGTCCAGAATTTACTTGCTTTTAATCAAAATTACGAACACAACATTATTAAACCATTAAGAAAACCTCAAAAAACACAAGTCATAAAACATTAGACTAAAACTAATTCCTAAACAACAACAAGAACTAACGTTATTCTAATAAATGTTCAATATGAGCTCCTCCCACTTCCACGCACATTCTAAGTCTACGAAGGTTGTTTCTTTCCACTTGAAAGAGCAATCCCACACTATTTCTAATAACATTGCAGTGTAACACAATTCTGTCTATTAAATCTTGCCTTGTTTGCACAGGTGTTGCGTATACCTTACTTTTGAGATAACCCTAGAGAAATAAATCCATAGTATTAACGTCTCCTGATCGCGATGGCCATTGAAAAGGGCCTCCACGACCAATCCATCTATTAGGAAGCCTTGTGTGTAAATGCTGTCGTACATCTAAACTGAAATGAGGAGGGGCCCGGTCATGCATGAACCATAAATTCCTACGAGTTTGTAGTAGCACATCATCAAACAGGTTCCATAACTCATTTTGCAAAAACTCCAAATATCTCTGACCGGTCAAAGTACCGTCAATAAAGTATGGCTGTATCAAATGATTGCCAACTATTTCTGCCAAATATTAACCATGAATCTATGCTGGATCCTAGTTTGGATAATGCCATGTGGATTCACATCATCCCATAAATGCATATTATGAAAGTTTATGATTCCATCTCTGGTGAAACGGGATCCGTTCGTAAAGAGAAAGTTACTAATAAATGTGTTGTCTGCTTGTTGTTGTCGCAGAAACCACTGGCTATACTCAAGTCGTGCAGGATAATCAGCCACTGTCATGCGGTGTACTTTTTTCATGTGAAAAGGATATAACAGCTGTTCTTTTAGGACGCGATGAACAACTGATTTCGAGACGTTATGTTCTCTTGATAATTTTCTAAAACTCGATGGTTCATTATCAACTGCATTTAACAAGTCTTGTTCAACTGCCACAGTACGTATGCTTCGTACTGGACCTACTCCAGCTTTTTCTGGCGAAAATCTTCCTAAAATTTAAAATTTTGTTTTGTATACATGGAAAATTACATTAACTCATTCATACCTGTTTCTCGTAACCTGAGATCAATACGCCCAAACATTCGTCTGTCTGGCAATGCTCTGTTCGCAAAATGTTCCTCATAAAGCCTTTTGGCCTCTAAACAGTTTCGTGAAGCCAGTCCATACATTAGATGTTTATCTGCGTACTCAATAAAAGCGAATTCTGCTATTGTAACTGTTAAATTATTGGCAAGTACTGACTACGAACTATTCTACACAACGTTTGACAACTAATCCTATGGTAACTTGATAAACGGTAAAAACACTTATAAAAAGTTTTTACCAACTTTCCAATTAATAAGTCGTTAATATTTTTCATCTTCTGCTATCGTTAAATTATTTTTTTGTAGTACTCTAGCTAAATATTGGACATCTATTAAAAGTTAGTTTTACCTCGTTGTGTACTTATAAAAATGGTGAATGCGTAAACTGGTACGTAGTGCATTAATAAAACTGTAAATATTAGCCAAACGGCTTATTTTATCGAATTCCAACAAGAGTACCTTTTCGTTAGCTTAATGTGTGGGGAAGTGAATTTCGATAATGTCATACAGGGTGTGCCGTACCTGCAAAATTTTTGGATCACTAACCATAGCGAGTAGTTCGTCCCTGGCTTCAATGCACTACTGTAAATCTGATTACCTTACCAAAATAAACATACACATACATTATAGCTTTGCCGTAAATTTTATAAAGATCAAATAACTAGTACAAAAAATACAAATAAAAACCAAATTCAAAATTAAAATTTTGGAGGCCTATAACTCGAAAACGAGGGCCTGCATAGTAAAAGTTTATATGAAGTACTAACATTATTTTAGCTCAGATTATACGCTCCCGACTTTTTTCCCATTAGTCCCGGGACACCCTGTATATATATATATATATATATATATATATATATATATATATATATATATATATATATATATATATATATATATATATTGAACTTATCGTAAGAAGCAGTAAAAAAAATGGAACACAAATATATGAAGTTTGTATCTACAAGATTGTAGGTGATCCAGCTTTGGTCCAGAAGATTCCACAGCCATAGAATATACTAGAGACTTCCCAGTGTTGTGGTCAGGTTAGTGTTTTTAACGATTTATTTGGTTAACCATATTAAACTCACAAATTTGTCCCAATTACTCATTAATAATTTTGGGTATATAATAATATTTGGTATTTGTAATTTGCACTGTATTATATTTGTTTTAACATAAGTTTTATTTACTGCTTATGATGCTTTTCGATTTGATGTTTTATTGATAATTATAGGTACTAAATTTGAGTCGTTTATTTTCATTTACATGTCATTTGCTAAACACAGGGCAAGGTTTCATAACATATAGTTTGAATTACTGCGTTTCATATAATCGATTCACAGCGTTGGTGGAGATAATTTTCGTAAGTTACTTGTGGGATGCAGATTTCATATATTTTGTTGTTCAATTTTATCCTGAACCCAACGAGAGTAAGTGTTCTCATGCTCTCCATTAAAACATCAAACTAATAAAAAATATATAAATCATATAACCTGAACTAGCCAATTTAATAAATAAATCCATAGATAAATATCAACCATAGATAAACTTCATAAATATAAATAAATAAATAATAAAAAGTAATAAATAATTATAATATATATATTATATATATATATATATATATATATATATATATATATATATATATATATATATATATATATATATATATATATATATATATATATATATATATATAGAAATGTAACCATAAGATCACTGGACCCCGAAGATAAGATAAAACCAACGCTTTCCGTAGGACCATTATCGACCGACCCCACGTTGAACCCGAAGATAAAGCTAATCAGTACTATAAAAACATTTTTCGTCTAATAAAATCATTCATTCTTTGCTGTACCACATTTAGATTTATTTATAGTTTAGTTATAAAAAATCATAAGTTGTAAAGAATAATCATTGTATATTTTTGTGGAAAATAAAGTTTTTTTTTAAGTATAAAATCAGTGAAAACATAATTGTCGCTGCGAACAGGATCCACTACACAGAACTACAGAATTCCTGGTCAACTTCTGTTGTTTAGTAGAGGATCCACGAACCAAGGACCGATGCAAAATAAATCAGCACTGCTAGTATTCCTGTAAGTCTTTCCTTATATTATTTTACTTATGAGTGTTTTTTCTGATTATACTGAAACGGTAATTAATATAATTCTCGCCAAATCCACAAAAGATCATATTCGTGATAGAAGCCCTCTCAATAGACTCCCTATCATAAATAATACTCTCGAAGAAACTTATACCGAAACACATCCCCATATCTCAATTACAAACATGCCAGTTTCAAATGGAGATATTTCCAGCCTATGTGCTTTCCACATTTATAAAATCTGTAGACGATTCAATACAATTCCTAAGAGAACAAATTCCTACCGACGTACAAGAACTCATTTTGAATGCAAACATTCTTTCTCGCATTAAAGGTGAGCCAAGAGAATATTTAAATTTCTCTAATAAATCAAATTGGACATATGTCAGCCCAGCATTATTAGCCAAATACGGTGATGGGAGATCCGAGGAAATTTTAGTTACACAATTAACGACAACAGTACAAAAACCATTTGAAAACTACGACGAGTATTTTCAGAGAGTTACAAATAATTTAAGCGATTTGTTGCAACACATTTCTTGGAATAATAATGTAGAAACTGTAAATTTCAAATCTCCATATTTTAAGAACTTAGCTTTAAAAACTTTTTGTACAGGTGTTAATAACCCATACTGTGAATATATTTCCCATTTTCAATTATATTCACTCGATACAGCATTACAGAAATGTATCGCAAATGACAACAATAGAAATCAAGTTTCATATATGAATTTTATAAAAAACCAAAATAATAGACCAAAACCAACAAATCAAGTTAGACAAACCCCTCACAACACTAACACAAATTTTAATCACCAATTCAATCAAAATTCTAATACGAACATTAATCGGAAAATTTCAGCGACACCCAATAATAACCATCAAAATAACAGATTTAATAATAATTATACACCTTTTCCAAATTCCAACTTTAACAGGAACACGACAAACAATTACCAATCAACACAGAAAACATTTCAAAGCCCACCAAATAACACTCCTCAAAAAATGAGTGGCGTACAAACCATTCGAACACAAACACAACATATGTCAACATCGACACGATGGACCCAGAACTTTAATGTAGAATCTGAAAATTACCCAGAACCTACCCAAGACTCTAATCTTCACGTAGAATATCACGACGAAACCGATTATACTCAAGAGCAACTCCTAGACAACTATGATGAAGAAGAAAATTTTCACGACCCCTCGTTACACGAACAACCCCCTCCTCCATAGACTTAAACAACATAAAAAAAACCCAAGACTTCCATTTTTTATTCTACCTAAAAGCAAATTAAATGTTCTCCTCGACACGGGTGGATCTGACACAATCATTTCACCTCGAGCATCAAAATTATTTAACCCCCAGTACACATACAAAAAACATACAAACCACTTAATACTCTGACAATATCAGAACACCTCTTTTTGCTGAATTGAATATACCTGACTTTATTGACACACGTATAGCTGACTGGAGTAAAGACTTTGATATCCTATTAGGAAATTTCGAACTAGATTCGTTCCAAACAATTTTAAACTACACTAACAAAACATTAATACTACTACGACACAATACAGAGATACCATTCGAAACACTATCCTTTAAAATACCTGTAAACATAAATAACGGCGAAATAATACTACCTGAGACGAAAATAAATAACGTAATTTTCCCAGAATCTATTCATAACGTAACTAACGGCTACATAGACGATATTACACTTGATAACCCTGCTCAGATAGAACCAATACACGTTGAAAACTTAGGAGACTACGAAGTATCTTTGATCCTAACATTATTCGAACACAACATCCAAACCCTGAAGAAAAACAAGAAATCTTAAAACTGTGCCACAAATTTAAAGACATATTTTATGACGAAAAAAACAAATTAACATTCACTTCACAAATAAAACATCACATAAGAACAAAAGACGAAAACCCTATATACGCACGAAGCTTTAGACATCCAAAAGCAATGCAAGAAGAAATAACTAGACAAATAAACAAATTACTAGACAATAAAATTATCCGCCCCTCAATTTCTCCATATTCAGCTCCTATATGCCTTGTTCCAAAGAAAGCTGACGCTTCCGGCAAGAAGAAATTTCGCATGGTAATAGATTACCGTAAACTTAATGAAATCACGATAGAAGACAAGTACCCCTTACCAAAAATTGACGAAATTCTAGATAACTTAGGTGAAGCATTATACTTTACGACTTTAGACTTAGCCCAAGGATTCCACCAAATAGAAGTTCACCCCGACTCAATAGAAAAAACCGCGTTTACAGTTCCTCACGGTCACTTCGAATTTACTCGAATGCCCTTTGGTTTAAAATGCAGTCCAGCTACTTTTCAAAAACTAATGGACAACATTCTACGCCCCTATGTATAGCCCAGAAAAACATGCTCATAATCCTGAAAATACCTATCCTTCACACACATTCTTACCCATACCCAACAACGAACAAGCAATGATAATTCCACCTGCCAAATACTATGCAAATAATACATGGTATGAAAATTGTAAGCCAATATCCAATATTGCCATATGTCAAGGCAAAATTAACTCGAGATGCCAAATTCCCGATGTGCAGACCTGTGTAACCGCTTTTGTTTCTGAAAACTTCATCCAGGAAACAAACAACGTCATTCTACTAGGAGTAGTCAACCCATTGACCATTGGAGAACAGACCGTCTACCACTCCAGTGCAATCTCTACAGATGGAACTCTATACATTATGGGACAGAAAATGAATCCGCAAACTATTCAAGAACTACAAGTCCCTAACATTGTTCAGATGAAACTCCAGCCACGACATTCGCACGTATTAGAAAAACTAGAAATTCCCAAAACACATGATATAATCGAACCTATTGGAACTTTGAATCTACATCCTCTGATGTCCGCCGGTCTCAGTGTAATTTCAATTAATATAATAATATCTGTTCCAGCACTTTTCTGGTACATAGTCATTCGTAAGAGAAAAAGGATTTCCAAATTACTCTTTGGACCCATAATTCCGCAGAAGCAAGCTGCTGCCTTACAAGAACTTCTCGAAATTCCGAGGACGGAATTTAATCTCAAGGAAGGAGAAGAAATGTAACCATAAGATCACTGGACCCCGAAGATAAGATAAAACCAACGCTTTCCGTAGGACCATTATCGACCGACCCCACGTTGAACCCGAAGATAAAGCTAATCAGTACTTTGAAAACATTTTTCGTCTAATAAAATCATTCACTCTTTGCTGTACCACATTTAGATTCATTTATAGTTTAGTTATAAAAAATCATTTGTTGTAAAGAATAATCATTGTATATTTTTGTGGAAAATAAAGTTTTTTAAAGTATAAAATCAGTGAAAACATAATTACATATATATATATATATATATATATATATATATATATATATATATATTCATATATATATTTAACTTCATCAGTTTCTCATATATGTTTTTAATGTCTCTTCCCCTTTTTTCCCTCACAGTTAAATGTCAGTGGCAGTTCAAATTTATGGTAATCTCGTATTTCTAAATGACAACAAACAATTAGCAAACAACTGTTTAATCCTCGGATGTAAAATGGAGATTAGCTCAATATTCCTTTGGAAGTGTGGAATGAATAATGAGCCTCCATATATTACGATTCACTGAACGGAAAAATAGACAGCAATCGATTTGCCCTAAATTTTAGATTGATTGTGCTAATTGTAAACTTGTATGTAAAGCGAACAGCAAACTAGCGAACAAACCGTGCCGTCATATTTATTATCATCTCTGAAAAAAAAGCGAAAAATAGAATTGGTTGATGGATTCCGTTTCCAACCAATTCAATTTGACTGATGCTGACAATCACAAAATTATTTCATATACATGAGACAGTTTCATCGCGATAAACGTTAGAAAATGGAACTTTAGTGAAACAATTTCCTACGCTACTTTCATTATCAATCCCTCCTATGGGGTTACGTTTAAATGTCACCTGTCATCACCATCTCTGATATACATAACGCCAAAAAAATCTCAAATTAGCAGTTTAATGGCACTAATAATCCATGACTTGAAAGTTCTTCTTCCAATTTTGTCTTAACAAAAATTAGAATTTCTTCAGAACAATGTTGTTGAAAAGTTCCATTCATTATCAGCTACTTGGTGGGAAGGAAATCTCAATATCAATCTAGTATTATCTTTATAGTGTATTTCGATGACAGACACTAATATATCGGCCTTATTTTAAATGGAACACCCTGTATTTTAATAATTCATCTTGTTAAAAAAATGTCCTCTTTCGAATGATATAAGGGTGTCCTATACTTAGGTATTATACTTTTCGTGTAATTTACAATTTTCTTAAATTGAATGGTAAATCGAGTTTAAAACATCTGAATTTTAAATTGATGATCTTGGCATAGTTGTTCTTAAAAAAACAGTGGAGTTGCTAATAAATATTCACACTTGTAGTTACTGAGGTACACTTGCTCTTTTTTTACCGATAAGTATTTGAGTACATGATAAAAAATAAAAACACATTTTTAATAAAGCAAATACATAAATACTACAAAACGAACAACAAATTATTAAAAGCAAAAAATGAAAAATTACTATAATAGATGCTCAAAATGCTTGCCATCTTGTGCAATGCAACACACGATTCTAGTTTCCTACAATTTACTTACATTATTCAACATATCGGGTGTTATAGACGCGAAAGCGTTCAAAATTCTTAAATCCATTTTTTCTGGAGTAGTAGCATTCACAATATTTTTAATATAACCCCATATGAAGAAATCCATCTTGGTCAATTCTGGTAACCTAGTTGGCCAATTATAAGAACCGCCTCTACCTATTCATTTATTTCCAAATTTTCAGCACAGCACGTAAAAAGTGAGCAGGCGCTCTGTCTAATTGTAGCCACATTTCCCTTCTGATGCTAAGTTATAGGTTTTCGAGAAGGATCCAGAAGACCTTTTTCAAAATACTCAAAAATATTCTTCCATCCAGGTGTCCGTCAAAAAAATACGGGCCGATAACATACTCGCCCACAATCCCTCCCCTAACGTTTACACTCCATCGGTGTTGGCGATCAACAGTACGGAATAAATGTTTGTTTGCTGTATCGTAATAATAAAAATTATGTCTATTTACTAACCCATTATTGTGGAAAGTAGATTCGTCAGTAAACAATACATAATTAAAAAAATCAGGATCTTCTCCAACTTTATCGAAAGACCATAAACAAAAATTTAAACGTTTATCATAATCCTGTTGTGTCAAATGCTTGTGTAGTTGAATATAATACGGATGGTAGTGATTTTTCTTGAGTATTCTACACACACTCATTGGACTTATTCCTAATTCACTTGAAATTTTTCAAGAACTGGTATTAGGATTTTCCGTAACCGACAGCAATACATCAAATTCGTTGGCGTTGTCGCCAGTAACTGGTTTAGTTTTATTCACCTTCTCGTATGCAACGCTACCAGTATCACGAAATCTATTGAGCAGTCTGTCGAAAACCTCCCTAGAATTCTAGATGCTAGGAGACAATTTTGTAAACATTCCCCAATGCAAAGTATCACGTCGACTCTTATGTTTAACGGGTAGTGCTTCATTTTTAGTAGCAATAAAATTTGAAACTAACACAATATTGTTCAGAGAATTACCAGAAAAGTGTCATAAAATGACTTTAAGTTAGGTACCGACTAGATTATGTATACAATTTTTGTGTTAAAATCGATTTACCATACAATTCAAGAAAATTGTAAATTGGACGAAAAGTATAATACCTATGTATAGGATTCGAAAGAGGATATTTTTCTGAATATGGTGAATTATCAAAATACAGGGTGTTCCATTTAAAATAAGCCCGATATTACACATTGAATGACCTAATAATGAAACTGAAAATTCTGAACACCCTGTAAAGAGATGTTTAAAACTCAACCGTGGAATACATTCAACGAATGTCCAGCTTTTTGGATGTAAGAGGAAATTTGCTAGAGTTTGTTATATCAATGAGTTATAAATATTTTTCGAAATGCTAACATTTTAAAAAAAGTCAGCATAACTCGGAACCCTCTGTATTTAGGTATAGGGAACCAATAAGAAGGACTATTTTATTTTTAAGGAGCAATCAGAAAATGCAATAAAATATAGGATATCCCATAGGAAAAAATAAAACTTTGATACGCCACACATTACTGGAACATCCTGTATATTTCAAAATAATTTTAAAATGTAGCCTATATGAACGTAACAACTTCTAAAGTGACAAACATTCTAAAACTTTTACCGTTTCGCTATAAACCTCCATCCCGTTGGTCGTGATTCACCCTGTATATATATATATACATATATATATATATATATATATATATATGTTTAAAGGTGTTCACCGCGACTCACTTTGTTCACACATCTAGAGGTACGAAATTAACTGTCTCGACCCTTACTTCGTGGAATTCTGCTCATATTAGTGTTTTAAATGAAACTCACGGTTTCTAGTTAATTCAATAACTTTTATTATATTGAGGAATTAACTAGAAACCGTGAGTTTCATTTAAAACACTTGTTATCACGTTTTCGGAAAACACTCACAATCCAAAAAATATCTTTCCTTCAAGCGTATAATAATTCATTGTATAATATGTAATACCTTTCGTGAAAATTTCATATATACCTATAAAAAATAGTACACATTCTATCTATTCACCCATATTTGAGAGATGGAGGATTTACTTTCATTCAAATATTTATAATTTTCATATTGAGATAACGAGAGATATTTAGTAACAAAAGTATGCCCTTTATAAAATTCACATATAGGTAATCCTTATACTTTTTATTATACCGTGTGTCACATCAGGATGGCACACACCACTTTTTCCCACATTTTTTTAATAGATGTTTTTAATTCGGGACATCAATGGTACACAGTTAATACTAACTTTTTGCATAAAAATATATTTTTTGCAACTTACGGTTTCACCAGAAACGTCATCATCCTTTGATTCTTAAATGGGATACTCTGTATATTATTATCTCGTTCCAAAAACCTTGGTTGATTTACTTGAGTGTACAACTTTTCGATGGTGTTTAGAGTGCGGTAAATAGTTACATATTCTTCACTTGACTATTAATTTAGGAAAGTTGCCAAAGTTGGGGTTATATTGTTTCACGCTCAGATTAATTATTATGTTTTTAATTTGAGAGAAATTACAATGAATATTAAATGGAATGCGGATAAAATGATAAGCGGTTATCAGGGATCGCAAAAAACCTAAACATCATTTAATTCATGAACACTATTATTTTATGTCTAATTTGATTTTGAGAGCCCAGGTATTTTTATCGCTCTGCGTCCCTCTTGACTTGATCCACATTTGAATCTCAAAATTTTACACATAAAATTTACACAAATATTATTATAGGTTACACCCGTACACTTGACAATCTTGACCTGACGTTGTTGAATATTCGTTTTTTAATGAATTAAGTATTTGAAAAGTATTTTCCTTTCATGTACTAAGACAACTAAGAACGGCCAGAAGTGGATTATAACACAGGTTCGGGAAAAAAAATGTATAACAAAACTGGCCTCGACAAACGCCTGGAAATTATTTTCAGAATTGTAGGTCCAACACTTGAGGGCGCATTTGAAAGATTAAATTTTGAAATGCAAAATTTTCTAAATTAAGGAGCATATTAAATATGATCAGATTCCTCGACAAATTCTGCATATTTTTAATATGACAAGTTTAAGTCTATCTCTTCAAATAAGAGGCGGGGGAGAGTAAGAACCTTGTTACGAAAAAAAGCCTGTGATTCCGGTTCTGCGTGCCGGTTTTAATAAACTTGATGTTGTTTGAAAGAGCTTTGTTGAACAATCGATAATTTGTAAATATGAAACAATCTGATTAATAACATAAATGCTAGAGGGCGCGGTTTTAATTTTTTTTAAATATTGTGTTTTCTCGTAATAATTTTAAACGGAAGCGTACAAATTGAAGTAGGTCTTTGGAAAGTAGATTAAATTAGTAATAAAACAGTGCAAACCGCAAGGCGATATCTCTTTTCTGTCCTGAGATATCGTAAGAAACAGGTAAATGGCGAGAATTGATCTTCCAACGTGTAGAAGGCTGGTGAAGTAAGTTGTGCTACATTTTTTCAATTATATTAGAATGTTATATTTGTTTTCAAGCGATGTGTTAAAAAATCAAAAGTATAAAATATCAATATAAACCACTATTTGCCCAGCCACAATAAATACAGTTTATTTAAAATATGAATTACGATTTAGATCGCGTTGAATGAAACACCTAAAATCGATTTAATGATAACTGATGTTTAGACTGATGTAATTGATTGATTATCAATACATCAATCTGTCACAGTCTAAACATGAATTATTATTAAACCGAGTTTAGGTATTTGATACAACGCGCCCTTACTGATGCCAACAAAGTTTGTAAAGATGGCCATGTAAGATCTAAAATTGATTCCCATTTGAAAACAAGCAAGCTATGATTTTGACGCATATGTCAAAAATTATTAATCGTGTTGCAGTTAATAGACTTTCTTTATCATTTCGCAATAAAATGATTCTTACAAATGAAGAAGCTTTTGATATGTTGGCAGTTTATTTTGATTGTATGAGAAATGCAACCGTTGCTGCTCGAGTGTATACACTGCAGTACCCAAACAGACGGCATCACAGCAGAAGAGTTTTTCGCCGACTCGCACACCGTGTGCGTACTACTGGAAGTGTGAATCTTCCTGTGTACCGAAGACAACGCAGAGGTAGAACAGAAGAAAATGTCATTGATGTTTTAGCTTATATCAATGTTAACCCTCATTCAAGCACCAGAGCCATATCTAGAGACCTAGGTATATGTCGAACCACCGTTCAAAAAATTTTAGGAGAACACAGGTGACTACTTATTTATTAATACATGTCTTATTCGGTGTTAGGATGAAAAAAATGTTTGAATCTTTTGCGTTTGTCCAGTAGGCAACTACTTATATGTTTCTCATTCTTATCATACCGAAAATATCATTAAATCAAAGTTAACTTGTGAAAACATGACTAATGTATTTGCCGCCATTTTATGTCCAGTTTCAATAAAACACCAAATTATTTAATGAAATTATCTTATGCTGTGTGAGTATATTTTTAACTAACAACATGATAATTAAGTGAGGCAAACTAAAGTAAAAATGTACCAATAATAAAAATAATGGGAGGCCTGGCAAAAAAAATTCGTAATAAAATTACAAGTGTTAATGTATTTAAAGTCATTTTTCGTTTACTATATAACAACGAATAAGGCCTTCAATGTGTCTTATTGATATGATTATACTATTTTAGATTGCACCCATATCACATGGTCCTACAACAAAGTTTGAATGCTAATGATTTCGATACCAGGTTGGATTTTTGCAGCTGTGTCTCACATATGATACACGACGATCCTGAAATACGTTCACCATTTTGTGGACAGATGAGGCTACGTTTCATAATGATGGTAGTGTAAATCAGATCCAACATCAGGGTCGTTGGTCTGTAAGTGTGTGGTGTGAGATTCTAGGTGGAGAAATAATTAAGCCTTTTTTTAATGAGACTGTTAACGGAGAAAGATATTTAGATGTTTTAAGGAACGAATTGCCACTTCTTTTAGAAAACTTGTTTAGATTTCTATTTGTGGGGGCTAGTAAAAGATCTCGTTTATGCCGATAGACCGGCAACAAGAGCTGACATGGTTGAAAAGATAAGACAGACAATACGAAGTATTTCAAGGGCAGAAATTGAAGCTGCTGTTTTCTGTACCCGTCAGCGATTGATTTCATGCATTGAAAATGATGGACGACATTCCAAACATCTAGGGCGGCACTTATTACGTAGTAACTTATTAGAGCTTTCAATTGTTCGATTTATCACATTATTTAAAATTCGTTCCCATTGTTAGTTGCCACAGCATTACATTTAGGTAATCTAGTGGCAACCATAACATTAGTATGATAACAGTTTAAATTACTGCAGACCAATGTAAGATCTTTTCATTCAGGCTAAATTTAATAATTTCTGTTAACGCGAACCAGTCTACTAGACGTTGGAAGAACAATTCCCGCCATTTACCTGTTTCTTACGATATCTCAGGATAGAAAAGAGATATCGCCTTGCGGTTTGCACTGTTTTATTACTAATTTAGTCTACTTTTTAAAGATCTCTACTTTAATTTGTAGGATTCCATTTAAAACTGTTACGTGAAAACACAATATTTAAAAAAAACATCGCCCTCTAGCATTTATGTTAGTAATCAGATTGCTTCATATTTACAAATTTTCGATTGTTCAACAAAAGCTCTTTCAAACAACATCAAGTTTATTAAAATCGGTCAAGCAGAACCGGAATCACAGGCGTTTTTTTCGTAACAAGGTTCTTACTCTCCCCCACCCCTTATTTGAAGAGATAGACTTAAACTTGTTATATTAAAAATAAGCAGAATTTGTCGAAGAATTTGATTATAATATTTAATATGCTCTTTAATTCAGTAAATTTTGAAAAAAATTGCATTTCAAAATTTTAACCGTCAAATGCGCCCTCTAGCGGTGGACCTACAATTCTGAAAATAATTTCCAGGCGCTTCTCGAGGCCACTTTTGTTATAAATTTTTTTCCCGAACCTGTGCTATAATCCACTCCTGAGATATGGTCGACGGCCGTTCTTAGTTGGCCACCCGGTACAATTGTTTTTTAGCGAATTGATTTTGATAAAATATTAATCCTAATATGATTTTTTTTAAAAGTTAAGTAAGAAGAATTATTAATCATAACAATATATTTCATTTACCCTAACTGAACTTTAAATTTCGAGGGCAGGTGGCTTTCCACACCACACGAGTTGAGAATCGTGACGCTTGCGCATAACGAGTCGAGTTCCGCGACAGAGGTAGAAATACTAGAAACAGTAATTTTTTGTCTCACTTACGGTCTGATACTTCCACATACGGTCGCTAGCAATATAGGAGTATTAAGTATATATATATGATTCCAAAAGCCATACCTGTCACCCGATATATGTGAATATATTATTTTCTCACCCCAACTGTTTTGCAAGTTTTGGAACGCGTTCCTAAAAATAATTTTTAAATTTTATATGTGAACAGAAAATAATCATGGAAGCCGTTCTATAATTTATTAATGGTCAACAAGAGGAATGTGTACAAAATATTTTATTACTTCAACGATTTATCGAGAGCAATTTAAATTTAGACTTACTCATTATTAATCTCAACTTATACAGAAGAACATACGAGACTTCCTCAATTTGTTGAAAATTGAATTGAGAGATACGATAAGTATGCTTTCTCTCAATCATTCAGAATGAATCGGTACACTTTTAACAGCCGATCAAATTTAATTAGAGAATAAATTGAAAGACAGTTTGTTGGAGGCCATGAACCAATTGACAACCTACTGAAGAACTCTACAAATTGGTGCACAAAAACCAAGACTCAATATGAAGCTTAGCCAAACAAGGATTGTGGTTGAACATGTGGTTAGAATATTAATGTAGATAGTGTGGAAAGAGGTATAAACATTATATCCGTATGTGGCATCCTTCACAAATTCTGCTATACTAATGACGATCTATGGGATGAATATATACCTTTAAAGGAAGAAGATGAGGATGAGCACTTTAATGCAGAAGATGAGAATGAAGCAGTCTTTAAAAGAAATGAAATTGCACCCATTTCAAGGGATTAATTTTTTTTTCTATTTACATACTTTGTTATTTTTTTCTCTTTGTTCAATTATACTTTTTTGAGCATTTATTAAATACACTGACCTACTCAAAAAGAGAATCCCTGAAATTCGCAACCAAGAAAAAATGTACGGAGAATAATTCAAGCTAGCGGATTGTATTCTAAATAGTTTCAATGTTTTTTAATTTCCCTCTGCCCTATTAGAAAAAGTAGGAATCAATCTTAAATAAATACATTTCATCATACTATGAATAATTTTTTCTACAACTATTATGGAATTTCTATCTTCTGAAGTGGTTTTTTAATATAGAATAGCCCTTGAGCAAGAATATTCATTCTCGCCCTTGGTATGTGGCGCCCTCTCAATGTCACGGATAATTTGACAGAAACAGAAAATAGGCTACATCAGCTGCACTTCGTAGAGTAGAAGTACTGCAGAAATATCGAAATGCAGAAAAAATCCTCTAAACTGAACGTAAAATGACTAATATGGTCATTGAGTATTAATTGTTAGAGCCAGAAGTGCAGCATACGTGTATTTTGTGGCGCTTTTGAGAAAACAGAATAACAACAATTGTCAACTGTCAAAAATGTGGATTGGCAAAATTGTTTAATTATCTATTTTATTAAAATAAAATTGATTAATACTTCATAAAAAGTAAGTAAATTTATATAATTTTATCTAAATAATAGTTATTACATCGCTTCATTCCTTTTTAGTATTTTATACTGACAGCAGTAATGATTTTTTTTTGTTTCTATTTGATAGTCGCAGAAAAAGTATAGTCCATAACACGAGTGGAATTCAAAATTCTACACTCGCAGAACCGTTTCTTTTATTATTATTATTTTATTATACTGCTAGAGAGAAAGGAAAATTGATATTGACCCATGCAAAATCAATGACAATTTTACGCGGTAACATAAATTTTGGGAAGTTACTGCAGCTTTGGTCGAATGACGTTTCACATAATTCGCCATATTAGATTCAAATTTTTCAAAAAATATAAAATATTTAACGTTTTTGGTGAACAATTCTGGCTTAAATCCGGAACAAGAAGATCTATTCAAAGATATAAGCAATATTCTTCGTGAAATTATACCATGTTTCAACCAAAAATCCAGTGTTGAGAAGAACAAAATCATATCGAAATATTACGTTTATTCTATGAAATATAGAAATTTTGTGACGAAAACTCACAGCCCTTTGACGAAAATAAAAAAGCGGAAAATGAACTTCAACAACACTTGTCAATAATAAATAGCATGTACTTATGTTTAATCTGGAAATAAATATTTGTAAAAAATAATCTACACTTATGTTATTCTGGCATCTACACGTGACAGCCGTCAAGCCAGGGAAATTATCACTTATTAATTTTGCAGCTCGTCACGTGACTGAAACATTTTTCGAGAAATTTAGGTTGTCGTTATGGCAACCTGTCAAAATCAAGGCATCTGATTGGCTTAAACAACGGGTAAAAATTTTTCTCTAAAATTATATTTTGTTTTGGCTTGAATCTACCATAACCAAAACTCATTAACTTTGTAATAAAACAAAGCAGTGAAATGAGTCAATATTATTTATTAACCAAAACATTCAGATCACCTTATAAAATATGTTGCACGTGTTTTAAAAACTATGAATGATTTGTTTTTTGTGCCCGTCAGTATCACGGTTCTTAGACTATACGGTTGCCTACTCCGACTAACCAATAAGAGTCAAGCCCGCGACTACGTCACGAAAGTACAAAATTTGAATCGTTGGCCATTCAACACGTAGAGCAAATTATTTTTTAGTGTTCATATCTCTCTTTCTTCGATATATTAAGTGAAAAATAACCGCCTCTTTATTTATTTATATCCTAATATACCGAAGAGGAAGAGAAACTACTATAAATAAAACTCAAAATCTTCCCATATAAATGTATAATAAATATTTCTAAAAAATGTTCTACTATTGTAAATTAAATTGGAAATACCAAAAAGTTTTTATACAAAATTTATATCGAAATAGACTACATTATGATAGAATTTTAGAAGCTTGCATGTATCTAAATTTTCTCAAAAGGGAATCGGTACTTCTTCTATTGATAATATTATTCTCTTTGATCAAATTTTCCAATTCTTCTATGGAAGGTTCACTTCCATTAAGTGAGTGATGTTCTAAACTTTTCTCAAGTAACTCCTTCTCTGGAGTTGAGTACCTTAAACGTGTCGCTGAAAATAATATTTTATTACTTATACTTCTAATAGGATTATACTGAAATATTGTACCTTCAATGCCGTCAGCTCTTGTTTTTGTCTTTTGTTTTTCTCCTTCTAGCCATTGCTTGATCATTGGAATACTTCTATGCTGTAATATCTCGGAATGAATATTCTTTAACTTACGAATTTTGTTCGGACTGATGTAACCATCATTTTTAAGTTCCCTACCAAAATAACTTCTTGTTACATGTTTTTCCTTTGACGACCATAGTTTTCGTCTTTTAAATTTTCCTAGAAAACAAGAATTTTTGTAGTAATCTATACTTTGAAAAAAAATATGATTTTCAAACATAATAGACAGGGTAGAAAGGGAGAAAAAAAAATAACATTCATAGAGTAGCGTTGACGCGACTGTTTTTTTTGGTATCTGATCAAAAAAGGTTGTATTAGTTGGGATATGCCTGAAGTGGGGTATGTAGAAGAATGTCAATTTAACTTTAATTGCTTTCAAGATTTCTTCATTTATACATGTTTTTTTTAAGCATGCACTTGTTATATTATGTAAAATAAAAATCTACCTGAATAAGACATCGTCAAATCTGAATCAGGATCAATTCCATCAGGTTCATTATTTTTGAGTTCATGTTCTTCATCTGAGTCACTATCCGTTTCTAGCTTTTTCTTCAAGTTTAGGGCATTTACATCTTCAATTCCTCTTTTAATTGTATGTTTTTCTTTTATTCCACTCTTGGCACTTCTTTCAAGATGTTGTGATACTGTTGTAATATCTACTAATGGTGTACTTTGATCATACACTGTTTTGTGAAGACTATATTTATGAGACATATAATTTGAGACTCTTAATTCTTCTTGATATGAAGTACCCTCTTTTGCAACTTGGGTAGCGAAATGTTTTCTCAAATTGGTAAATGTTAAAGACGATGAGTTCATACCACTTCCTTCTAAAAACTGGCGATGGCATCTATAGGTGCAGTAACTGAGATTTTTATCTTTTGATGAAAGACCAAATAAAAATGGATTATCCGGATGAACGCCAGCTCTTGATCTATATTTAATTATCATCTCTAAACTTGGGATAAATCTCTGCTTATCAATCAGTAAAGCAGTATTGTTGCCAAGTTTGCCTCTAAAAGTTACTCGAATGTATTTGTCAGCTTGAATCTTTTCTTCTTCGCTCAGATTTATCAAATCCTGTTGGCTAACACACTCTTTTTTATAGAAGTCTTCTAATTCAATTCGCTGGGTTTCACCCGGTCGTTTTCTGTTGAATACAGCCAAGGCTACCAGAAGGCATTCGCACAATTTATTCCAGTTATTAAAATTATAGCCAGTTTTTAATTTATTTAGAAGATCAATTGATTTATATGTTAAATAATTTAAGTATTCTTCAATCTGTTTATTTTCTGGTAAGTTGTTGATTGGTTTTAATCTTTTGTATCTGTTTTCACTGAGTTTGCAGATTCGATTTAAATATGGTGCTAATTCTAAGTTATATCGACGTGTCAAGGCTTTTGTTAATTTTCTTAATTATTCGTCTACATTTTTATCGCTTTCTGATAAAACTACTTCCAATATAATTTGAATTCTGTGCTCAAAGTCCTAGCATTCGTAGGATGTTTATAAACGCCGGATTCAGCAGTGAACTCTGCAACCGCATCAATTGCCATTCTAATAGTATCGATACAGGCTGGATGCATTAAGTCCTTGCAACATTTTATTTTCGGATCTAATAATTTACACTGTTGCATAAACCTCCCTAACAAACGTAATTGGGCACGTATATGCGTTTTCAAATGAGATTCTGTGTATTTAATACATAAGAAATTTCCATAAACTATAATAATTTCATCAAAAAGGAAATGTTTGCTGATTTCATCTTTAAACATATGTGAGGCCACTTCATTTCTTAACATATCTGAAGCCCGACTATGAATATAATTGGTTAATTTAATGGAATTGCCCTGGAGAGCCCTATCACCTTTTTTTGACGAGCATCGTTTTCGATGATGTCGCAAATTGTCTTTCCTAAAATATCCCAAACATGAGGGACAAGGTCTATAATGTTTACTATCTGATATACCCCTTCTCAAAACAATATTTTTACTACCGTCTGTCTCCTGGTTAAATTTATAATCCCCTTTTTTTCTTAATTTATCAATTTTAATTTTTCTCTCTGGATTCTTACTATTGATCGACATAATTTCTCTTACTTCAGGCTCTCTAAAATCAATTTGAAACCAATGTCTTGGTAACTGGTAGAGTACTTTTTTACAGTACAGACATGAATGCTGTTTATGCCCTGATTTTTTAGAAAACTTCTGTTCGTCTTCGCCTAAAAATTATTTCTATTACATTGTGTTGCACATTATTATATATAGTATATTCAAATGAAGGAAATCATAAACGCATAGCGCACATATTCAAAAGTGACACGTCATACCGAGAATTTTTATTAATTTTAACAGTTGGTTGCAAATTTTACAAATCGAATATTTCAAGAGCAAACATTTTTTTGTGATTTCTGAAAATTGTTTTTTTTTTCATTGTTACATTTGAAATATATGTTTTAAAATTTATCTTTATTCATGATCAAGTCGAAAAAGTTAATGAATGAACGAGCTAAATGTTTACAGAAATATTCTACCACTAAAGAGGAATAAACGTAAGGCTCCTTTTAAAGATCTGCAAATTAAGAAGTGTTTACCCATACCAACCATCAGTCTTAACAAAAAAAATCGACAGCCAAACTGCACGTGAGTTCAATTTAGTTGGATATACGAAGAAAAAAAATTATTGGATAACTATTTTTTCCTCAAGAGGTAATGATTCAAGACTGATTTTGAGAAATAACCAAACTACAAATTAGTTTCATTTAACTAAGGATTTTGAAATGTTCCGCGTTTGACCGTCTATAATATGAAATTAAATAATAAAATTTTGCAATGTTGTATTGATAAAAATTGTCGACGCAAGAGGTTCCGTGACATCGATATTTAAAGGTTCTAATAACATGAAAAATATAAATACCTTCTTTATCTATACTGTTTCTTAAATTTTCTGAAAAAATGTGTTGGTTTTCATCAAAATTTAGTAAGGCACTAGCTTCAAAAAAGTCTGAATTTCCGTTTAAATTTACAATATCGGGTTTATCATAAGTAGCAATTACTCTTGGCTCAGTATCTCTCAGTTCAGTATACCCCTTTTCTGTTGAAACCGGTTTAGTTTCAATCATACTATGATCACAGGTTGCTTCAACATATTCTGAATTTACGCAAACATCGGGGTTTTCGCAAGTAGCAGTGAATAATAACTCAGAGTCTTCCTGTATCTCCATTTCTGTTGCAACTGATTTAGTTTTAGTCACAGAATCATCATAGGTTGCTTCAACAAATTGTAAATTTTCGTCAATATTTTCAATATCGCGATTTTCACAAGTAGCAATCAATATTAACTCAGTGTCTTCCCGTCTCCCCATTTTTGTTGCAACTGTTTTCATTTTTTTGATAGTGTTATCATTTGTGGGCTTAATAAATTCTGAGTTATCGTTTATATTTCCTTTTCCGGAGTTTTCGCAAGAAACAGTCACATCTACTTCTTGAGGATTATCATTTTTGCTGCATTTTTCTAGTTTGGCCTTTGTTTCCACTAACAGAGATTTTTTATCTAAAAAATCAGATATTTCAGGAATATGCTTTATTTTTAAATCTAAGAAAACTCATTTCAACAATATTGTTTTAAAATAAAATAAATTTAACTTTTCTGTGCATTCCTTTTGGATTTCGATCTAAAATGCAGAGGTCCGGATTACTCTATATTTTCTGAATTACATTGTTAAGAATAATGAATTGTAAAAGTATAAGTAAATAGGTTTTGTATTTTTTTTTCTGATGAGCTCAAATAGTTTAGAAATTTTGACGAAATGTTGAATAGGAAATAAGTTGCCTATTTTTGAGCACATTATAGTAGTTAAAAATACTACCTTATCTGTTACCGTTATAAAGTTATATATGGATAACGAAAAATGCAAAATTTTGTCGATAGCGCCTAGCAAGTTTATTACGAAAGATGTCGAAAAATGGAAATGCTAAGTTTCAATAAGATGCCTTAAAGCTTAAACAATTCTTGTCACGCAACGTAGTTTTCCAAAGGCCACTATCAATAATATGATGTGTATTTTTATTAGTAATGTCGATCAATCATTTAAAGACACATTCATAAGCATAAGTTAAGGTTTCTACTACGTTTCGTACCAGAAACAATCATCATTATTAACAACTTTTAATACATCTTTGGTTCCTCCTCATAACTTGAAAATGGAAACAGATATAGTAAACATTTTTTAATCGTGTTCCAAAATAGACCTTCGAATATAGCAATGTTAACCACACACCTTATACCGGGTGGCACAGCCAATAGGGACACTCTTATATATTTTTAACGGGCAAATTAATTGCTTTTAAATTTGGGGTGGAAATATTAGACAAAATTTGGAATTATGACATGTGAATAATCAGGATGGTCAACTTCCGGTTTAACAGGAAATGGCCCCAATTTTCGATTTTTAAATGAGACACACTATATATTTTCATATATTTGGATTCTACGGGTCAAAATACATACAGCCCAACTACCAGACGTCGCTTCTATCTTTATATGAATTTAAAATTTTTATTTTGGTTCGCAACTTGCTGAAAAGTATTCAAAAGTGCTCTGTGACTACCTGAAACACGTTTTCCCTACAAACATTGCATTTACAGCTTAGTTATTATTTATCAAAGAGAAGATAGGCTATATGAATATAATTTTGTTAGTATGTGTGTGTACTCTTAGGCACGACATGTACAGGTTGTCCCACTAGGAGAATACTTGATAAAATTAAATTTTTATTGTTTAGCAAAGCAATTTAGAAGAGAAGATAGGCAATATGCACATTTTTCGAAGTTTCTAGTTCATGTTATTGTACAGGTTGTCCCGCTATGGAACCATTTAAAAAAAAGGGTTTTATTGAGATTCTGAAAAAAATTGAGTTGATAAGGAATCAGTAAGCTGTAATAGCAACTTTTTGAAGGGAGAACATGTTGCAGGTAGTCACAGAGCATTCTTGAATAATTTTAAGCAGGTTGTAGCACCTTACGATCATATATTGAAATCTTAATTTTAAATAAAGATAAAAGTGACGTTTGGCAGTTGGATTGAATGTATTTTGACCCGTAAAATTCAAATAAGCAAAAATATACAGGGTGTCCCATTTGAAAATAGGAAATTTGGGCCATTTCCTGTTAATACGGATGTCGGCCATCTTGAATATGACATGTTATAATTCCAAATTTGGTCTAATATTTCTACCCCAAACTTTTCTGAAATTACAAATTAGTCCATTTAGAATCATTTCCCAACGCATTATTTTTTTTGTTATATGTACATTCGACATTTGAACCGCTAAGTAAATAATACAGTTGAAACACACAAAAATACATTTTATTACCAAAAAATTCTATTAACAAAAAACGAGTTACTTAATCTTTAATATGCTTATAGCAATATGTCTGAAATTTAACATAATCCTTCTAACTAGACGGTGCCGTCGTCGTGCATTACTCTGTAGAATCTACTCATATAATTTTTTAAATGAAACTAATTGTTTCTAAATAATTCCACAATATATTGAAAAGATTGTCAATTTTTTATCATTTTTTCAATATATTGTGAAATTATTGAGAAACAAATAGTTTCTTTTGAAAAACTAAAATGAATTATAATTTAAAACACTAATTTTTAATAATCACCTGAGCAACAGCGGTCTCCAACGAGCACAATTGAAAATTAATAATATTGAAATTTGTTTATTATCATTCTAGATCTTTTGGTTTCCGAAATCTCGTGGGTGACTGTATATAATGAATCACTCTGTATACAGGGTGTTTCAAAAAAGGTGACCCCCTTGCTAGGATCGGTAGAATATTGCAAAATAAGTTGGGTTCGCCCAGTGAAAAAATTTCGTAATAGCATCCGTTGTCAAGATCCAGGAGGTGGAAAAAATAATTCTTATACACATTTTTTACGACTATGTTGAAACTACTGACGACATCTTAATGAAATTTTGTACAAATATGATTTGGAAGCTGATGGATCGCATAAATTTGTTTTTATATCGGCCTCTCATAGAGAGTGCTTCCAAAACATAAAAAATTTCATTCAAATGTCGCCAGTAGTTTCAACATAATCGTAAAAAATGTGTATAAGAATTATTTTCTCAACACCCTGTACCTTGAAAACGGATGCTGTTACGAAATTTTTTTTCTGGTCCAACCCAACTTATTTTACAGTATTCTATTTATCCTAATAGGAGGGCCACCTTTTTCTGAAAAACCCTGTATATCTATGTATTTTTTATATTTTAATTTCGAATGCTTTCCACTTTCGCAATGTTTTATTACAAATTATAAATATAAATTGTTTAATGGCGCACTAAAAGGGACCATTCTGTCTCTAAATTACTGCTACTACGTAAATATGCATGAAGCAGACTAAAGCTTTTTTTTAGTTCAGCAGTTTACTTTTTACTATATAAGTTCAAAAGTTTGGTGCAACCTATCTCTGGGCTGTATACGTAATTGTACTCAAATTGTAGCAAAAATTATAGCTTTTAACAAAATTGGAAAAATAAAATTTGTAATTAAAAAATTTAAGGTCAGTAAACGATCCACTGGAGTAACTGTTCCATTAAAATTTTTCGACTTACAAAAATGAAATAAGTGAAAATATAAATTAAAAAATGCAAGTACTACTTGATTAATCCAGTTTTCGGCTTGACCTTGAATGCGCATTAGGCCATTCTCTCTCTCCATCTACCAGGCATTTCCAAGTCGCAAGCAGTTTATTGCTTTCAGAAGCAGTTAGATCAGTCTGCCGATTTTACTGTTCCAATCTTATCCCTCCTATTTAATAAAATTTGAAATCATCATTGTATCAGTTAGCTCCTCCTACAAGCGCGTAGGAAACAATTTCAGGTTATCTAGTGGAAAAATTGGAACATAGGCGCCGATAACGAGTGAAATAACTGCTTATGTAAGCTTTAAACTATGTCGCAAGCTAGATTTGTCAAGCAGCTGCAGTATGATATTTTCAACTAAACGAAAAGTTCCCCTTTTAGTATTTTCAAAGCTTCCGGTTCTGCTCGAATACTATAGATACCTAGTCCGGCACCAATACTTCGTTAATATATTTTTAGTTTCTTTAAGTTAGAATGTTTTTTCTTCAGTTCCAACTTTTCTTATGCAAAAAAATAAAATAAATTGATCAGATTAAATATTGATATAAGGTAATAAGAATATTATCACCCTTATTTGTTTCTTTGTTGAGATAATATGTTAAAAAAACATCTGCATAATGTTCATTTTATATAAAAAGTGTAAATACAAAATTTAATTGCAACCTGATTGACCTCTTCCATTTTAATTTATCAGTTTGGCTTTGATCTTTGAATGAGATATGGACAAACGGTATAAATCTTCAAAAATATATATTACTACTTACCATGACAATCAATAATTGTAGCTGGATACCATCCACCACCTGTATATTTGACACTTACACTATTGTCCTTAAATACAATCCGAGATTTATTACAGATGTAATAAATGCCGTCTTCAAATTTTACAAGATAATACATCTTTCTTTGGTAATAAGCAGAACAATACTAATTCGAAATGATCAGAAGTATGTTAGCGAAATTTATAAAAAGTGAACATGTTATTACTGTGTCTCTTTCTATTCTAGTAGACCATTACAATATTTTGTTCGTTTTTGTATTTTTAAACAAATTATGTAAATGGCGTACTACATAATAGTTCCCGCCAATATTAGTCGCTGTAAATACCACTAGTCTGGTGGTTATTATTTATATGAGCACGTGTTTTCTACGGTGCTACTAACAGCTTAAGGTGGTTTTCCACCAAAGAATTCTTGTTCCCAGTTTATAATTTTGCTTTCAGTTTTTCATTTTAATTATGGAATAGACTAGACAATAGTCCCAGTGAGTCCAAAAGGAAATCGGCGGTGGTCTACGCTCAGGTTCAGCATCCGAATACTGTTTAATTATTAATAAAAAAACGCAGTGAAATATTTGATAGAGTATTTTACGTAATCATTCTTATAGTTTGAAAACACTGTATTCTCAAACGTTGACCAATACAAACAAAAGTATCTCATGTTTAGTTAGTAGATTCAAAATAACAACTGTATGATCCGAAACCTTTCGATGTTATAAATACGGAAATTGATGACTGTTATATTCTCATTCGCTTGGTACTCCTTGATTTATTTTCTAAGCATCCTTTCGTGTTTGTTTCCGATCGTTCGCGTTTTGTTTATGTTCGTTCATGTTTGCTCACAATCGTATGTCTCATTCTGTCACTTTCGTCGTATTACCTTCCGTACGCTCAACTAATGTTTGTATGCGATCGCTCATGTTTGTTTCCATTTCGTGTTTGCTTGCATTTGCTTGTGTTCGTTGGCGCTCGTTTGTGTTTGTTGACTTTTGTGCACGTTTATGCTCGTTCATGTTCATTTGCACTCATTTGCGCTAATTCGTGTTCTATCACGTTTGTTGGTGTTCGTTTGCATTCGTTCATATTTTTTTCACGTTAGCTCGTACAAACACGAATGAGGGTAAACAAACTCGATCAAATGCAAAAACATAAACGAATGTGAATACGCGTAAACGAGCAGTACTTTTTCATTTATCCACGATCAATATTTTGTTAACTCATTGTGGTTTAGTATAATATATTCTATATCAAAGGTGGAATAAACTAAATGCCACACGAGTAGAAAGATGAACGATTCTACGAGTGTAGAATTTTGAATTCCACCCGTGTTTTAGACTATACGTTTCCTACGACTATAAAATAAAAAACCAAGCGACATATATTAAATAGCTAACTCCTTCATTTCTGGAGTAGTTGTGGCGAAATAATTACTGCTATCAGTATCAAACACTAAAAATGAATGAACCCATGTAATAGCTATGATTTAATTACAATTATTTACTGACTTTTTATGATGTATTAATCAATTTTAATTTAAAAAATAGATGATTGGACAACTTCGACAATAGACGTTTTTGACAGTTGACAGTTGTTGCTAAATAGCGTTTTCTATTTTATTCTCAAAAAGTGCCACAAAATACACTTATGCTACACTCCTGGCTCTAATAATTAATACTCTACTACCATATTTGCCATTGTACGTTCACTTTAGAGGACTTTTTATGCATTTGGATATTTCTGCACTACTTCTATTCTACCTGGTACAGCTGGTGTACAAAACGGAACACGCCTATTTTCTTTTTCTGTCAAATGAACCGTCACATTTAGAGGGCGCCACAAGTATTCATTCCATACCAAGGGCGAGTATGAATATTATTCCACTAGGGTTAGAGTGAAGCCATTCCATAGTCAAAAACTACGTCGGAATACAGAAATTCTATAATAGTCGTACAAAAAATATATATGTATACCGTAGTTTAACGCCATGGAATCTGTCATGTGATGATACAGCGCCATTTGTGTGATAAGCGCTCGCTAAGGGTCTCGTACCTCTAGATGTGTTAAAAGAGGGAGTCGCTGTTAACCATTTTAAACATATACAGTGAGCGGCATAAGTAACGAATACATTCATTTTTGGCGTTATCATTCCTTTTTATGAATAAAGCCGAAACAGGTCAATTTTTTGTTTTTAATTTAAAACTTTCCAACCCTGACTTGAACTCCCTCGTAGGGGTAGCAATCTTCTCAATTTTTTTAATAGGGAGGAGTGGCTTGTGATACTTCGATCGAAAGGAAATTTAATTATTTATTTGACGAAGTATATAAATAAATCAATTTATTTTTAAGGCCTTGAAATTTGAAAAAAATATATATAACAAACAAAAATTACAAATATAGCGATTTCAATTTCCTCGTATATTTTTTGAACTATCAGCCAAATAACCGTATGCTGCAATTTTCGTTTGTAAATATAATTTTTTAAATTTCAAGGCCTAAAATAATTTAATTACGTATCACACCATCAGATTGATAATTAAATTTCCAATCAATCAAAATATCACCAGCCACCCTTCCCTATCAAAAAAATTCCTACGAAGGAGTTCAATTCAGGGTAGTAATAGTTACGTAAAAAAGTTTAAATTTAACAACAAAAATTGACAATTTTTGGCATTTTTCATAAAAAGGAATAATAACGCAAAAACACATTTATTCGTTACTTGACGCTCACTGTATATATACTTATAACTTTTGCAGTTAACTTCACTACATCAATCAAAAGAGGAATTTGGAGTTCTCAATGAACCTGTAAGAAATTTTACTTATAACTATGGCCTGTTTAGTTATTCAAGTTTAAATTTTCTTAGGATATCTGACCGTTTAAGCATCTACGTAGTTTAAAAATCTTCATAGTTCAAAAAAACATCATTTTAAAATTTTTACTTTTTTACATATCTGAGAAAAATACAAATAAATATTCCCTGTATATAAGAAAAAATATTTATCTGGCAACGTTGAAATGTAGCGATAAAACTCTATAAATATCAAAAATTTAGCGCGACGTCGCGCTAAGTACACAAATGGCGCGGTAAATATCATTACACGACAGATGCCGTGGCGTTAAACAACGGTAGGCATATATATATATATATATATATATATATATATATATATATATATATATATATATATATATATATATATATATATATATATATATATATATACATATATATATATATGCCAATTTTCATGATAATCCGTTGAACGGTGTTGGAGTGAAGAGAAAACCTACATATATGCACGCAGTATGTCACAAAAACATAAAACCGAGAAAACATGTTTTCTCTCAGCCTTCACTTGTGTGTCATCAAACTTAAATTTCTATTGTGAATAAATTTTTTTTGCAATGGTTGCTTTGTTATTTATATAGCTAAAATTTTAAAAATTACTAAATTTTTATCAAAATTAAAGATACCTCAATATTTTTTATTGAAATAGAGTAATATTTTAAGGATAAACGCGGTAAGTGTGGATTTTCTATTTTTCCGCGTTTATCCTTAGCACGGAGGGTTATAATTTATTATAGTTTACAGTAGTATGTTCATTAAATACAATTTTTTTTTGAAAAATAAATATATAAAAATCATTTCAAAAAGATATATCACGTTTTTCAATAATATCCATTGATCTTCGCATTCTGGTAGATTTTTCCAAAATATTTGCCGGCTTGCAGGAATGATACCATTTCGCAACTTAACTAGGTCATATTTGTTACTTTTGGTAAAGCCTCGTGGTCAAGAAAGACAGGCTGGGATGAATAAGCCAGATTTTTTCATTGCTTTTTTACACGAGAAATCTAATGTCTTGAATTATTTTCTATAGACATTAACTGAACATGGTGGAACTACTTTATGTTTTTCAACTAGCAATTTACACTTTTCTGCTTTCTCTAATCTGATTTGTTCTGATGTTGTCTTCTTTTTCTTGGTTTTCCATTTTTATGTGTAACCCTTAGGTGCATTTTGCCTAACTATCTCAGCAAGTGGTAGGTTGTCTTCAGAGTCACTACTTTTTACGACTTCATCATTTATCCGATTCTCAACTGCTTTCATTTTTCTTTCTCCCGTGAAACTCTCGTGTCCTTCATTAGCAGATCCTACACTGGAACTGTTATTTACATCTTCCTTGTATTTCAGTTTTTCAGTAACATCATAACCAGTTTTACCAGTTTTAATTTTTCCAATTTCCATTTTTTCCGTACCGTTTTGACCGCCTACTTCAATTTCCATTTCTTCAGTGCCGTTTTGGCCAGCTACTTCAATTTCTGTTTCGTTAGTATCATTTTGGTCACCTTTTTCAATTTCTATCTCATCAGTATCGATTTGACTAACTACGATAGTATTATTTGAAATAGTACAAGATGCTTCTATTTGCTTGAATCGGGTGCTGATTCTACAACTGGTAACAAGGTAGTCAGCGAAGTCGGTCCCTCAAATATATTTTCAGCCAATAATTCAGGTAGTTGTTCTGTGACAGGCGTCAGCGTAGTACGCGAAGCCATCTCTTCACATTCTTCTGAAAGAAGTTCTGGTTCTACGACAGGTAACAGGTTAGTTTAAGAAGTTGACTCGTCAAATCAATTTTCTGGTAATGGAGTATAATTCTGTTGCTAGTCGACATGCAATATGATGATTGATAATATCTCGACAGTACGCTTCTTTGAAGCTATATCCAACATTAGACGGCTACTACCAGGACTCATCTTTCTGAAAGAAAAACCTGATATTATAAGCTGTTATGGTATCGTACACAATAAGAATTGAAAGTGGCACTTTTCACATGCACGAGTATATGAAAAGTCACGAGTATATGAGAAGTCACGAGTGTATGAAAAGTCACTTTCAACACGAGTTGTGTACGATATTTTTCTTACGATCAATAAAAAAGCAGGCATTATTTTTCAAAATTAGTACCTAAACACATACTAACATTGTAAACTTGAAAAGAATATAACAATACTAGAATTGAAAAGTACATAACAGCACTAGAATTGAAAAATGTAAAATCCATCTAGGCGCAAGCAGTTATTTTGGAAAGTACTTTTCAAAAGGCGTGTGTCATAGGATCGTAAGAAAACATTATTTCACTCAAACGTTTTACACTGAAAGACTGATGTTGTAACTAACATAACCTGGAAGACGGGTGAAAATACATGAAAAGACTCTATTCATTTTTGAATAAAATAAAATACAGAATTACATTACAACTTACCATTCAAAATAATAACACAACTGCAAAAATAAAACAATTGCACTAGCACTCACAGCTCTTTCGTTTCGTAATTATTTAAAACAATAACAAACTCATGGATGTGTTAGTTGCATTCGTAACTCTAGGTGCTATTAAGGAAAAGCGCGATATCTATTGCATACTAAAAAAGACCGATTAAATATATGTGTGATAAACCATATCATGCCCTTAACACAAATTTAAAAATTTGGAACATACTGCGTTCATCCTTATGAGGACAGCATACAAACATTCATTTCTATCGCACAACAATCTATATATTGTTTTCAAAAATAAATTATTTTCATAATTACTTTTTATGGTAAAATCTTTGGCAGATGGATCATCCATAGAATGACATTGATTAAACACGTGTTCAGCAAGACCACATCTATCAGGCTAATGTTCATTTAAATATATGTTTAACATCTCTTCCACATAAATGGAAATGATAAAAGTAAAAATTGAAAACTTGAAAAATAAACTTGTTCAGAATTAGTAACATTTATTACTAATGATACATTGTTCTCTTATAACACCAAAAATCAACAACTAACCTTTGGAACATCTATGGGCACTCCAATATGTCCCATATTAGCAGACTATAACATGAATTATAATTTGGACTATATTATATCTGATAATGATAATTGAATCAAGATAGACTGGTATAGAAATCCCATAAGTTCTGAGGGATATATAAATTACCACCATTCATATCGGCCATTCTATGGTTTATCAATCGGCCAACGTTTTGACCATAGAAAATAATTATGAAAAACTTTTTTTTGGAAACAGCGTATATCACATAACAAAATGATTGAATAAATAAAAAAACAGACGTAGGTAACCTTAGTGTAATCTATGCCCCTCTTTTAGATTTCGAAAAACAGAAAGCCATTCAGAACAACCCTTAATTTGAAAACAAAAAATCAAATTTATATTAGTACAAGATCAAATATTTTGGTTGATGTCATATTTTTTCATTGAATTAGGTTTAAAATAATTTATTATAGAAATTTACATCTAAGCCAAAATTCTTGATAGATTTAAAATAAGTAGTTAACATGTTATTTCATTCTCAATATTGACCATTCATTTTCCGTAATTGAAAATGAATAATAATGTATTCGAAAGCTCGGATTAAATATGTAAAAGAGTCCATACTGATGTTTAATTGCCACATCCCCTCAAAAATATCCATAAAATATACACCTACGTTTAAATCAAAATATTAATAATTTCAATCTGAGCGTTCTTAGAAGATGACAACAACTACTTTCCTGGCTAATACCACGCAGAATATTGAATTACATCCACTTAGAAGAACGTGACGTCGATCGACCCTTTTGTGGATACGCACATATGTGATGATTCGCAACTGTAAATAGATCGACATACTACCCTGCAGGTTTCGACCTCATTGGGTCTTGTCTTCAAGAGCGCCGTGACGCCTTTTAGTTCGGAGTCTCTAATCCAAACTGAAGATTCCGACAACCTCTATTTGGTTCGTGTGGTTACACACTCACGATAAGTAGTTAGCTGGCGCCATCTTCACTTCCAATTGCGAACCACAACCTCAGATACTTATGTATATATTTACTTATGAATTTTGGTCCTGTATATTTCCCCCAATAACCCCCCTTTTCATGTGTCCTATGTACGTGTCGATGTAGAAGTCGTATGAAATAAAATAAATTAAAATTCCATAACATACGATATAAAATTTCGGTTTTATACTATACACCTTCGTTTGAATCAAAATATTATTAATTTCGATATATCGGCCTGGCCATTCTTCGAAGAGGGCAACAACTACTTTCCTGGCTAATACCACACAGAACATTAAATTACATCCCCTTCGAAAAACAGGACGTTGTTGATCGACCCTTTTGTCGCTACAGACATCTGTGGTGATTCGAAATTGTAAATTAAAGAGCATACGCTGATCGGTTTCGACTTACCTACCTCTTCAAGAGCGCCGTAATGCCTTCTAGTTCGGAGTCTCTAATCCAAACTGAAGATTCCGACAACCCCTATTTGGCTCGTTTGGTTACACACTCACGAGAAGTAGGCAGCTGGCGCCATCTTCACTTCCAATTGCGAACCACCAACTCAGATAATTATTCGACCGTAGAAGTCGTATGAATTAAAATAAATTTCAATTCGATAAAATACGAGATGTGTTTATATGATATAAAATTTCGGTTTTCTACTAGTGAAGTGAAGATGGCGCCAGTTTACTACTTCTCGTAAGTGTGTAATCAGACGATCCAAATAGAGGTTGTCGTTAGGTGGAATCTTCAGTTTGAATGAGAGATTTTTGAGTAGAAGGCATTACAGCGTTCTTGAAGAGACTCAAGAAGGTCGAAACCGGTCAGCGTATTATGTCCTTCTATTTACAGTTGCGAATCACCAAAGATGTTGTCGACAAAAGGGTCGATCGACGTCATGCTCTTCGAAGGAATCTAGAAACAATTAATTTCATTTAAAACAGTAATATGAGTAGATTCCACAAAGTAAGGGCCGAGGCAGTAAATTTCGAAATTTCTCCAATTATGACAAAAAATGTTTTATTTCAGATACCATAGCACCCGTTGTACTGGATCCGATAAGCCGAAAATCAATAGGGTTCATTTGTGATATGCTTTGAACAATATCTAATCATAAAATTGGTAACTTTAAGCATTCCGGAGGCTGTATCGTGCTAAAAAATCGAAACTTATCCAAAAATGCTGTACTTCAGGTACCATTGCACTCGTTTGTAGTGTCTCCAGTGATTGGGTTTGTCTGTGGGATGCCTTGAATAATATCCAATCATAAAATCTATGACTTTTTGCACCCCGAAGGCTGTATCGTACTAACAAATCGAATTTCCTCAAAAATGAGCAAAAATTTCCTTTTAAACAGAATTAATATGAGTACAGAATTGATAAATATAGAAACAAAAACATCCCTTTATATTATTATTGTTTGATTATTTTATTTTATTTAATTTATGTTTTATAAGTTTTATGTTTTATTGTTTTAATTTAATATAGAGTCATAAACATGTAGACTTACCTTGGGCTGCTCTAAAGTATTATATGTTCTTATGTTTTATTTTAATTGAAAGTCGGAGGCATGTAGACCTTCTCTCTTTGGGTTCCGGACGCACGTATATAATTGATTATCACCTTGGTTAATTGATTATTAAATTTTTTTGTATTGGATATATATAAGCAAATTAAATATTTCATAAATTTAAATCTATTCCTTTGGATTTTATTATTATTATTCTAATGAATGAATGAAATCAGAAATTCTTGCCGAATTTATTATGGATAATGAATACAAAAAATGCAAAACACTGTTCAGAAATTTGTTTAATAAAATTATTTGTAATCAAAATTTAAATTATTTATGATACAAAAATATTCCTTATACCGCCTCTGTACGATGTTCAGTCATGCGCTCTGAACTTCTATTGAGCGGAAACACTACCGCGTCGGCGCATAGGACAGTCCTACGCTTTCATATGGTCCAAAACTAAGATAACTGTAGCATTCACAGTCAATGACACATGCACGATATATTTACAAGATTTTAAACACGTATAACATAGAAATTATCGACTTATTTTATTCCAGAAAAATAATACAATTGCATTGACAAGTGAAAATGGATGAAATGGAAATAGAATAGTGATGATAATTATGTGATTAAACATGCAGTATGAAGAAGAAATGGAGGATGAATGAGGCTTATATATAATGTGAACAAGAACGAGATAAACTTATTATTCTAGGTGAGTAAAATTTAATTTGTTTTTTATTTAATTATAGATATTGGGTATAGTTCTTGAATATCCATTAATGTTATTTTATATATTGCATCTTAAAATGCTTAGGCCTTTTTTTAAATTTAGTTATATATTTAAAAATTATTTATTGCTCACTAAACATGTCTTTGGATTCAAAATTAATATTCAAATTACACAGACCTTGATTCTTTGCTTCTGTATAGCTATACAATTCGGCTCTTGGCGTCTCACCAATTCTTGAAGATTTATTTTACCAAATAAATGCACCTTCTGGTGGTTCTCTCGTTCTCACTATTTTAAACACTTATATTTTCATTATTTAACAACTTTTATACTCCATATTTAATTTTTTTGCAATTTAATTCAAAATATTTGTCGAGGACTTTCCATATGCTGTTCTCTCTTAAACCCCCGACGCTAGACTTCTTTTTGTTTTTAAATCAACAAAATTTTTCCACTGTAAATTCATAGCCACCTTGTTACGATTTATTGCACAATAACTGTTTGTTTGGGAGTTTTTAGTTATAAATATAGAAATAGTTCTTTCAAAAGTTTTGGAGGATATTATCAGTTATTCACACATATCTTTATAGTCTTAAATTTTTCATAAATTCTCCTTTCCACTTGTGACAATGAATCGTTTTATTCATTTTCCCATTTTTAGGGTATTCTTATATACATTGATTACATAAAATTTACAACCTAAAAATCTACTATTATATATGCAATGGTACAGTTTCAATTTTTTTAATTTTTGCTTTCTCAATTATATATAAACTATTAGTTATTTCTAAATTTGCTTTTAATGTTAAATATTCTATTAATTACTAACAAATTTAAGTTGGCAATAAATTCCCTATTTTTTATTACTTCCGTTTGTTAGGCTTCATGAATATGATACTTCATTGACATATAGCTTGGCTATGTTCCGTATGTCAACCAACTATTAATTATTTCATACACTCTTTTCCGATTATGTCCTTTTTTATCATCGTATATAAATATTGATAATCTATTATTGACTCCGATACTAATTTTATTTCATTTCAGATCTCAAGTGATGATACGTTTTAATTACCAATATATTTATATGGCAGTGTTCAGGATGTTTCGATAAATGTTTACATTGACTTGATCTTGGATTATTTATGAAGGTAAAATTTTGTAATTATCCAAATAATACTTTTATTATTTTTTATTCATTATCCTTCAATTCATCTGGTAAATGATAGTGATATAGTAGCTCATTCCATTCAATCTGTTTAGATAAAATTTCAATTTTTAACACGGTTGTGTCTACTGATATACATACATACGTATTGATATATTACCTTTGTATCTGGTGACATCAGTTAATTGATTCGCTCTGTCAGTTGAATTTTCAATTACATTTGTCTTATGAGATAGGGTAGCATTTGAATAATAACTAGTGTACCTATGAGAAGCTGTTGGTTTTAAATACCAGTTGGTATTGATTTTACCTTCGTTATCGTATGAGATTGTAACATCCAGGAAATGTATCTTTCTCTTTCGCGTTCACTCGTAAATTTTAACCTTGGATTAAAATTGTTAAATTTGTTTGAAATCTCATCGATTTTATCCACTGGTACATATGTAATTATATCATCTACATATCTCTCAAATAATGCCAGTTCAAAAGTAAGTGACTTTATTATTGTTTCTTCGATATATTCCATAACAAGATTTGCAATTGTAGCTGCTATGGGTGATCCTATTGCTATGCCATAGCCGATAGCTTAGATGAATTAATTATTCTATACGCTTTTTAGTAAGCTTGTTAGAATTATGACGTTGTATTTGAATTTCACACGCAAAATCATGATGAATATCCGACAACATAGTTTCAGTAAAAGATATTGAAATCCATATTCAGTGGTTTTTGTATTGGACCTTATTCTGTGAAAATCAGTTCAGGTATATGACGTATTTTCTGTCAAAGGAAGACTATTTTCATGAACCTTGAACACGATATTATTTGTAAAAATCACAATTTCATTTAGTCATTATTGTGCGAACTCGCAGAAAAGTATGAACTTAAAAATATTTTAAAATATTTTTGAGAGCGATTTTTGAATAAAAAATGTTTCTCTAAGGTATAAGACAAACAGTTTCCAATAGACGGCCGGTCGCCTTCTTAACAAATCACCATCTTTACTGATAAACAAAAACAAACAGTAGTTTGCTCATATCAAGTCAATGAATCTAATAAATAGCATTTTGGCGATAAAAACAGTGATGCAGAAAATACGAAACGATGGCACGTGAGAAAAATTAGAGCACAACTCAATTACCAACAATATATAACGAACCATCTAAGGTTCACCTTCGGTCTCTGAAGACGATAACTTGGTTATCGAAACGTGCCTCAGATAGTGTAATTGTGGGTTTCGGTGTAGTGGTGATGAACAGTGTGTTCAGACCCAAGAGTGTGAATGTACACTGGTGTTCCATCAGAAACAACAAACTTATTATGTTACTTTTTGATATGAAAGTAACTGTTTCTAAGTAATTTCACAGTATATTGAAAAAAAGGTCAAAATTCTAAAAAATTGCTTCGATATTACTATCATCGTCAGAATGACAGAAGCTACGTTCCATGTGATGCATACCTGATGTTTAATAATTATTTTTGGGCAGACCAACCTTGTGAGTGAGTTAATATATATGAGTAGAAAAAAAAAGAAGAAATGATATAACAAATAATCAAACTCAGATATTATCAGTTCTATGGGGATATCCTCGATATCTTTCTCTCATTTAAGATCAGTAGAACTGTGCAATGATATAGAAAACATGGAAAACTATATCCGCTGATCTTTACAATTACTACTTAAGGAGACAGTTTAAAAGTGAGGAGCTCCCTACATTCATCTGTTCATTAATGACTTCATATTGTGGATGTGCCTTCTAATTTCTAACTCTTTGCGTAATGGTATTTCTCTGGTTTTACTTTTCCGCCCAACCTATCTAATATGCGAGAAAAGTATTGGTTTACCCCAAAAAAAGTTGGAATTTTGATATTTTTTTTTGAGTTATTTTTACGTTTTCCATCAACAATAACACGAAAAAACGGTTTTTAGAAAAAAAATCCTGTGTGTGTGTCGTCGTCGTTGTCGTCGGCCACTTTTTCTTACATATCTTGTTAGCACGATACAGCCTCCGGAGTGCAATAAGTCACCAATTTTATGACTGAATATTGTTGAGGGCATGTCAAAGATGAACCCTATTGATTTTCAGCATTCAAGAGCCAGGACAACAGGTGCTATTGTACTTGAAGTACGACATTTTGTAATTTTTTGAGAAATTTCAGTTTGTTAGCACAATACAGCATCTGGAGTTCAAAAAATTACCAATTTTATGCTTGAATATTATCCAGAACATCTCACAGATAAACCCTATTGATTTCAAGCTCACCAGAGCCAATACAACAGGTGCTGCAGTCCTGTACGATATTTTTGTCATTTTTGTAGAAGTCTCAGTTTGTTAGCCAGATACAGCCTCTGGAGTATATACAAGTGATCAATTTTATGATTGTATATTATTCAGAGCGTCCAAAAGATGAACCCTATTGATATTCAGCTCACTAAAGCCAGTACAACAGGTGCTATGGTACTTAAAGTACCAAATTTTTGTCATTTTAGGAGAATTTTCAGTGTGTTAGCACGATACAGCCTCCAGAGAGTATACGATTGATCAATTTTATGATTCAATATTGTTCAAGGTGTCCCACAGATGTACCCTATCGATTTTCAGTTGATTAGAGCGAGTACAGCGGGAGCTATATATCTAGATATACTACATTTTCTATTATTTTTGGAGAAATTTCGGTTTATTAGTACGATACATCCCCCGAAGTGTATACGAGTAACAATTTTATGTTAGAATATTGTTCAGGGCCACAGATGCGGAAAAGTTAGTTTTAATCTTTAAAACCGTTTATTTTAAATTTATATGCTCGTAAATGTTCACTGTATCTAATTTCAAAATTTCCAAGGTTTTGAACCAAATAGATAGCATTACATTTTGGACATTTAGGTTTATACATACCAGACTTCTACAATGGGGATATTCTTGTTTATATTTAGCAATGTCTGTGTATCCTGACGGTATTATTTAAATTTTCGTTTTAATTGATTCCTGGTAGTCAGTCACCATTTTTAATAGTTAAACATGAAGAGATTTTTTATAGTTTACTTTCTTTCCCCATTCACATTCTATTCAATAACGACGTATGTTGTAACCTCTTCCTGCTCCCTAGTGAGATGAAATTATCACTATCTCTGGTCATAACCGGAACGCAGGATACATTCGGGATAGCTCTCCCTCGTTAGGTAGCTCCACTTATAAGAGCTATAGCCGGAAATCTCAAGATTCTCAGGTGTGAATCTTCGCATTAACTGGAATTAAAGAACACCATCATCCTCGGGTAAAAAGGTACAGAAAATAACTGATGGGCGCCAACTTATTTTTAATTAACCTCTGAATAAGTAAACAGAGTATGGATTTACACTTTTTAGCAGATCATTTATAAGGCCTCTCAACTAAAGTAGAACGATATCAAAACTGCCCGAAAACTCCACCGATTTATTTGTACCAATCACTTTTATTATATGGTACCATAACTAAATATATCATAGGACTGTTTTAGAAAAACTATTTTTATGTTAGAAATAGGTACGTCTATTCGGTACCATAATCACTGCTATACTCTCTTATTTTTGAGGGAAAAATTACCGGCTTGTCGAACGACGCTAGAATAATTATTGATTATTGGTTCATTTGGAAAATAGGAGAGGGCCTAAAGCCTTGATCGTTACAATTTTCTAGAATATTCGGTTGGTGCCATGCGCAAAAAATGTTTATGTCTGAACACATGCATGAGTTTTTAATATCGACAAAAAATACAGACTCTGTCTGTAACTGGAACGAAAAAAAAATATGAATTGTTTTATTATATGAACGCAGAAAAGAGATATTTTAAAATAATGTTTGTTGAAAAGGGCGTAGAAAAAGGGGGTTTGAAAATAAATTATCTGGAATTTAATACTAGAAAATATTGCTAAAAATACCGATAGATGATCTATCGTTACAATGTTTCGGCCTATTACACTTTTCGAGTACATTTTCTACAATGTATAATGATTATAATACATTCAACAATCAAAAGGTGGTATTGAATTAATTTGAAACAATAAACTATTAAAACTTTCACTAAACAAATACTGCTGCCTACTATGGACGTTGGCATCCCGTTCTAAAATATTTTAAAATTAAATAAATTTATTCAAACATGTCTGATTTGTAAATCTATGAAGAAATCACATAAATAATAATCATAGGCGGGTAAGATGTAAAACACCTACAACCGACGTGCGTCATTCAAATGAGACCATAACAAAGAGGAAGGAGTGAACGATATACAACAAGAGTGTGACTCTGCGTTCGAAGAATTTATGTGTGTATACAACGGTACCAGAAAAGCTAGATACGGAGTCACTACAGAACAGAGACCAGATTTGTTCACGTTCCCGGAAGAGTATTCACTGGCACATAACATCTCCGCCAGTAACAAACACGCACGAGAGTTGGCAACTGTCTTTCGAAAGAAGTTTGGACAATTAGAAAAACTTGAATATCAGATGCCAGCCCCTGGCAAGATACTGAGACTCAAAAACAATTCGCGGTACGTCTTCTACCTGGTACTAGAGACGAATTTCCATATCGATCCACCTACCGGAATGTGTAGGAAGCGCTACAAAGTGTCTGAGATCAAGTGCTGGAATCCCATGTGGAGAAACTAGTAACGCCCAGGATAGAGAGTAACCAGTTGTATTAGCGAGTCATCAGGGACATGATAGAGGTAATTTTCCTAGAAACCGATATCCACATATTAATTTGCAGCTATAACCCTCCTTATTGGTGCCCGTTGAAGACGGTGCCCTGTTGTTTCCATACGACCGAAAAGTGCAGACATGGGTCCAGTTGCCGAGTTAAACATCCAGTCCCGGCTACACGGAAGGTCGAGAAGGAACTTCCTTTTAAGGAGGTGGTTATGTTACGCAGTCGCACACTGGTGTAGTCCCTGGAGCCGACTCTGTCTAAAGCTATGTATGAAAGTTAAAATTTTGGCGAAGGCACACGGATTTCATCGAACTGTTTATCATTATTTTTTGTGACTAGTCGTATCTAGAGACTTCCAGGAATGTCTATTGCTTTTGGGAGCCGCAATCGAGAAGTTTCGGGAATAACAGGCACCTGATATATAAAGACTACCTACCAGCAGGAGAGTTTAGTTTATAATTTGATTTCATGAAATAAACAGTGGACAAGTAAATAGTAATAAAACTTCGGTAATTCTGACCATGATAGTAATATCGAAGCAATTTATTAGAATTTTTACCATTTTTTCAATATATTGTGGACCTATTTACAAATAGTTAGTTTCATTTAAAAAAATGTGCGTAGATTCCGCAGAGTAAGGGTCGAAACAGTAAATTTATTATGGGAGCTGAATTTATTAAATAAGAAATATACTTTTTAAAAAGATTTAATTAAACTTAGTGATCAGTTACGTTTGAAGTTACAATTATGACTGTTTCTTTTTTTGATTAACAAAAATGAGGAAATGTATTATAATGCTGAATACAGAGAAAAATATATGATAACAAAATTATACAATTGTGTAAACAGGATGTCTCCACGTGTTTACTGATTAAGAATTATGAATCCAATAATGTGGGAAACGTTCTGTCACCAATTTAATAATAATATTAACAGGATGTCTCCATATGACTCCTCCCCTCTTTGTTAAAGGCACGACCTCGTGGCTTTGGCTCCAATAGGGATTGGGGTAGCTCCATTGGTTCACCTTGGGATTTTTCTGGATTTTTGACTTTTCTAAAATATTTTCTATACAGATACAAAAATAATAGAATTAATAAAATGAAAATTATTATTGTTGTTCTTCCTAAATGGCTTTGATGAAGTTCTATAGGTGGCAAATTTGGTTTTGAAACTGTGGTAGTAGCTTGGTTGGATCGTCCAGATGTAAATTGTTGCTGCTGACTTTGTGATGAATTTCTTTGGGTTCTTTGAGGCTGGGCCATTCTTGAGTAAATGTTTTATGGGATCCCATCCAAGTATGTTTTTGAAAAGAATAAATACAATCATTGTTTCCTAGTACGATGTTACATTTTGATATTTTCAATGATTTAAAATTTTGTTTGCAGTCTTCATTGATGGTAGTTATCTTCTTTGAGCAAATTATTGTATTTCCATTAGTTAATTGTTTGAAAAGTGAAAAGTCGTTTTTTACTTGAGTGTAGTTGCAGAGTTAAAGGTCTTGCAAGTTACAAGTGTCTTCGTGTGGTTCCTTTTCGCAATACCAGAACGAAAAGGTCTTCTTGCATTCTTCGTTTGTCCATTTTGTTGATCCTTTGGAATTTAATGTGAAGGCGTATGGGGGTAGAAGGGTATTATTTTATTTACTAGGAATAGGCATAATTTTGGAAATATAAAGTAATTCATCGGCTAATATGGGCATTTTAAGAGTAATATATAAAGTTTTTGAAGTAAACATAAGATTGACTTTGATTATTTCTAATAAAGTAGGAATATCTGAAGCGATTTCATTGTGACAATGAATAGTATGTAAATAATTAAGAATTTCTTCTAATTCCTTTTGTTTAATTAATTCTACATTTAAAATTCCTTGGCTACTAAATGATATTGTTCTTAGTAAAATTTGATTCTTAGATCTCTAATTTGTTCTAGTTGAATATGAATAATAATTTCGTTATTCAATCTATCATTTAAGGTATTTAATTTTCTTAGAACGATTTCAGCATAATTTTGTATTTTACGTGAGTCTGTTTGCCAGCGTTGAGTAATCTGTCCTGCAATTGAATGAAACTTCGAAATTTCAGTCATTAGTTTCTTTTCATTTAAATTGATCTTTTCAAATGTATTTTGAATTTCGATTAGGTCGTTTTGATCAAGATTTCCTGAAATATATCTTACTACTGTGCCTAGGCCGTCTATTAGACACCTTTGAATTACTTTATTTGATCGAGCATACATTCTAAGTTTATTTATATATTCTGAGAGTAAGTCGATCTCTGTGTTATAAATTTTTGCTAAAGTTATTGTTGAATCTTCAAGTCTACTAGCTAAATGAACTAGATTTAATACTAATTTACTATATGAGTTCTCAATTTCTTCAATACTTATAGTAAAATGAATCTTATGATAACTGGTCTTATATTTAGCTAATCCTAACCTATCTGATATGTAACCTGGGGGTTCAATTGTTTTGACTTGAAGTGCCTGGGTGGCTATCTTCACGGTTAACCTGGAAAGATTCAGTATTTTTAATAATGAGTTTGCTAACCTTTCTAGATTTTTTAGATACTAACTTATCGTTGGATTGATTTCTGTCTACTAATATTTTCTTATATTTAGGTTTAATTTTATTTCGTGGTTCCATATGTAAATATATGTTTTTGGGATATCGTCTGTTCGTTTACTATTAGTTTTATTCAATTGTTCGGTTCTTTTTGTTAATTGTTTTTGATCAAGATCGTCGAAAAATGGCATAATTTCTGTTTTTCGATATTCGTTGTAATTTTGGAATACTTGTTTATGGGGATCTATTTCATGAAGATGCAGATTTCCGTATGGTCCATAAAGAAGTGAAAATGGGGTAAAATTTGTTACTGAATGGATTGATTGATTATATATAAGAATAGCAGTTGTAACTAAGTCGGTAATATTTTCTTTTGATTTTTGTCTAAGGATTCTTAATGTTTGGATTAAAGTTGAATATGTTCTTTCTATCGGAGAATTACCGGTATGAAATGGGGGTGTTGTATAATGAATTTTCATATGGAAGAGTGACATGAACACTTCAAAGGTTTCGCTAGTGAATTCTCTGGCATTGTCGCAAGTTATTTGCGAAGGGTAGTTATGATGAGAGAAATAATGACGGAGTTTACTAAGTATTGTGACAGAATTTCAGTCACTAATTTCGTAAGCTTGAAGGTACCTAGAGAATAAATCGAGTATTGTAAGAAATTGTTCATATTCTGTTGAGAATACGTCTATGTGAATATTTTCGAAAGGTCTTTTAGAAATAAGTGGGCCGGAAAATGGAGGGTTTCTATCATATTTTGAGATGAGACATAATTCACAATTATTAACGTGATTTTTAACTAATTCTTAAATTTTCGGAAAATAATACAGGGACTTTATATGTTTCGGTGATACCGTTATGAGTTTCTGGATGATAGTCTGAAATTAATCGGACTTGTTCTTTCTTATTAATTATGTCGTTCAGAAAAGTTTTTGTTTTAATGATTTTTACGTTTGGTTCCAAGATTTTTGAAAATTCTGTAGAAGCAATATTAAGTAATGAATCATTGGAGCAGTATATATAGTATGTTTTGGTTGGATCAACTATTTCTAAAAACATATTCCTTATAACATTATAGTCGGATTATTCTCTGAAAGTAAGAATATAGCGATTTTTGCCAAATGACTTAGAATAATCTATGTCGTTTTTGTCTCCGTATTTTAGGATTATTTGAGAATGGGCGGAATTTAAGGTTTTTTCTGAAATTGGGAAACCAAAAATTGGATTTACTTGTGCGGAGTGTCTAGTGTCGCCTGAAGCGGTACTTTTGTTATCGTCGGATATTTTACTTAAAATTTCGTTAGCATCACTTAATGCTAGATTTGGATCGAAATTTGCTCTTGCCATAGTTGAAATGGTATCGATATCATCGGGGTTTTGTTTGAATTCTTAAGTATTTGTTTTTGAGTTTGGGGAAGTAATAACTATATCACTAATTATATTAATTTTTAGATCTTTAACAGAATTTGGCCAGATGAGTGGCTTATGATCAGTTTCTATAATACATTTTTTGGAATATAAATATGGTCGGAAATGCTTACAGCTATCGATTATAGCTAAGAGTTCTTTTTCGATAGTGCCATAATTTCTTTCCGCTGAATTAAGTGTTCGATAGTAAAAAGCTATTGGATGGGAATCTTGGGAAAGTACGCCTCCTATAGCGATATTTGAAGCGTCGGTCGTCAAAGTAAATGTTTTTGTGAAATCGGGGTATGCTAAAATAGGAGAATTACAAAGAAGTTGTTTACATTTTTGGAAAGCATTGAGGTATTCTGGGTCGTTTAAATCTAATTTAGTTCCTTTTTTAAAATATTTATTTATTGGATAGGTTATTTTGGAGAAATTTTGAATGAATTTACGATAATAGGAGAGCATGCCGAGAAATGATTTCATTTGTTTTTCATTTTTGGATAAAGGAAAGTTTTGGATGGACTTGATTTTATCTGGATTTGGTCTAATACCATCAGGGGTTACGACATGGCCTGAGAAGGCCACTTCTTTTCTGAGGAATTCTGATTTGTCTATTTGGACTTCCAAATTATATTTTTCTAATTCACTGATTATTTGTTTAATATGAAGAATATGGTCTTGAAGGGACTTCGAAAATATTACTATGTCATCCATGTATACGAAACATTGTTTATAGAGAAAAGGGGGGAGAATTGTGTCCATGACACGTTGAAAAGTGGCAGGAGCGTTTTTTAGGCCAAATGGCATACGAGTATATTCGTAGTGGCCATTATCTACGGTAAATGCTGTTTTTTCTGCCGAATCTGGGTGTATTTCAATTTGGTAAAAACCTTGTGTCAAATCTAAAGTAGAAAACTAAGTACTTCGACCAAGATTGTCGAGAACTTCATCGATACGAGGAAGGGGATATTTATCTTCGATTGTTTTTTTCATTTAGTTTTCGGTAATCGATAACTAATCGGAATTTTTTGTTTCCACTGGCGTCCATTCGTTTGGGGACGAGAAAGGTAGGGAAACTGTACGGAGATATACTAGGTTTAATTATTTTATTGTCTAGGAGCTTTTGTATTTGATTTTGAATTTCTTGTTTTAAATGGTAAGGGTATCTACATGATTTTTGATAAATCGGTACATCGTCGACCATTCTAATGTGATGTTTAACTACATGAGTAAAAGTTAAGTCGGAGTTTTCGTTATAAAATATATTTTTAAATTTTTTACAAAGAGAAATTATTGCATCTTTTTTTTTCGGGATTCAGATGATCTGTTCGAAGAAGTTTGGTAATATCAATATTATTATTATAAGATGATAAAGGAATGGTTTCATCAAATTTCGATAGGGGTTGGACTTGAAGAGGTTCAAGAAAATTTATAGAAATAGCATTCAAAGAGATTTCTTGTTCTATAGGTATTTTACAGTAACCGTCTTTTGCTAGAGCTATACATTCAGGTATTATGATGTTCTTTAAATTTAATTCTGGAAGAACTACTTGTCCATTATCAATATTCACAGGAATATTTGAAATTCTTTTATCCAAAGATTCAGAATAAGGGGTAAATCAGTTGGGATTGACTTTCAAATAGAATGGTATTTTAATAGAATTAATTTGTAATAAATGATTTTCGAAATTAATAAGTGCTTTCAATTTATCAAAGTCCTGACTACCTATTAATGCATCGAATCTATCGTGCCAAGGTACGATAAACATATGGAACATGTATTTAATGCCGAATTCTTTCTAAAGAGGGCATTTGCAGCTAAAATTGCCATTGTAAGTTGTTTTAATTGATTTAACGGAAAATTTGATTCATAAATGGAATCTGAAAATAATCTATAGGCTGGTTCTGGGTTTATGATGGAATTGCTTGCACCGGGGTCAATCAATATTTTTAAGTCTAGATTGGAGAGGTATATAAATGGAAGTCTAGGGGCTGAATTCATATTATTTATATCAATTCCAAGGCTCGTAATTAAATTTTGAGTTTCATCGTTTTGTTCGTTTTCGGGGTTAGCATATGATGATTCATCAGAATTTTCGTCAGTGTCTTCAATATTGAACAATTCTTCGACAACTACGTTCGGAGGTCCTGTTCGTCTAAAAGAATTTTGTTGTGGAGGTCTATAAGTATTTGCTGTAGATATACTCATTGGGGTTGGTTTGTAATTACTTGTGGAAGGTTGAGAGGGACGATCAAAATTTTGATTATTAGGGGATTGTGTTTGTCTATTATTTGATTGATTATTTGCTCTTTGATAGTTATTTTGGTAATGTAATCTTTGATTGTTATCATTATATCTATTAAATGGTCTATAATTAGGGTTTTGAGGAATCTGTGGTCTTTGAGGCGAATTATAATTATTAAATGAAGGTTAGTTGCTTGGTGATCGATTATATGAAGTATTATGTTTCGGAGGTGGGCGATTTGAGATCTAAGAAAGTTAGCAAATTTAATTTGGGATCTTTCGTTGTCTAATCTTCCACATTCGTAGAATGCTTGTTCTAGAGATGAAATTGATATATGAAGTAAGTGATTTCTGTAGGGATTTAAGAGACCTGCTTTGAATACCATAAGGGCTTGATCAGTGTACATAGTTTCCTTAGAAATTCTAACTTCTCTGTTATCAGAATTAATAGCTAGGTGTTCTTTAAGGACTTGTAATTTTTGAGAAATTTCGTCATGAAAGTCGGAGAATGAGTTTGAATAGAAGTATTTAAATCGTGTGCTAATATTTCTTCAGATCTAGGATCGCCTAAACGAGTGATAAGAGCTGTTTTTAAATCGGACCATTTATCAAAAGATCTATTTATGATTACGTCTCTAGCTGGACCTAATAATTTAGATTTGACTTGCTCTAACAGAAGATTGTTGAATAAATCATTATTTTCGGTTTTTAAAAGGGTTAAATATTTTTCAGATTATCTTAAATAATATGCTAAATCTTTAAATCCACCGTTATATGTTGGGACAATATTGCTTGCTAAGGATAATTCGATTTGTGAAATTGCAGTAGACATATCGGTATTAGTATTTAAGTTACGACTTAGGGGAAGATATTGGAGATCTGGATCGATCACGATTTTGTTTTGTGACATTAAGAGATTGACTTTAATAATATATTAATTTTATACAACCATTAAAATTGGAATGTTCAAATTGCAATTCAAATAACACTTATATTGTAGTAAACAAAATATTATAATATTCAAAACAATTATTAGCCGATAAATAATAAAATTGAAGGAAAAACTTACAGGAGGATGCACTGAAGGATCATCTGCGAGCTTGTTCCTTGTCTCTAATTCTCTGAAGGAACTTGAGCCGTCTTCTTGAACAACCGTCTTCTTCACTGGAGGAATTGTCGGGTTGGAGTCAGTCTTTTCACACACCGTAGGAAAGTTTTGGATGGACTTGATTTTATCTGGATTTGGTCTAATACCATCAGGGGTTACGACATGGCCTGAGAAGGCCACTTCTTTTCTGAGGAATTCTGATTTGTCTATTTGGACTTCCAAATTATATTTTTCTAATTCACTGATTATTTGTTTGCAATTCAAATAACACTTATATTGTAGTAAACAAAATATTATAATATTCAAAACAATTATTAGCCGATAAATAATAAAATTGAAGGAAAAACTTACAGGAGGATGCACTGAAGGATCATCTGCGAGCTTGTTCCTTGTCTCTAATTCTCTGAAGGAACTTGAGCCGTCTTCTTGAACAACCGTCTTCTTCACTGGAGGAATTGTCGGGTTGGAGTCAGTCTTTTCACACACCGTAACTTGTTTCACACAGTTTATTGGTTCGGGTACTATCTTAATTTTTTGATAGAAAACGTAGACGTTTTACCACACAGAAAGGGTGTTTTCAACTGACAGTATCCTAATCGCAGCGCCAGTTAAATTTATTAAATAAAAAATATACTTTTTAAAAAGATTTGATTAAACTTAGTGATCAGTTACGTTTGAAGGTACAATTATGACTGTTTCTTTTTTTGATTTACAAAAATGAGGAAATGTATTATAATGCTGAGTACAGAGAAAAATATATGATAACAAAATTATACAATTGTGTAAACAGCATGTCTCCACGTGTTTGCTGATTAAGAATTATGAATCCAATAATGTGGGAAACGTCCTGTCAGCAATTTAATAATAATATTAACAGGATGTCTCCATATGATTTGCGTTATAATAGGTTGAAATAATATTCTGGGTTTATGATGGAATTGCTTGCACCGGGGTCAATCAATATTTTTAAGTCTAGATTGGAGAGGTATATAAATGGAAGTCTAGGGGCTGAATTCATATTATTTATATCAATTCCAAGGCTCGTAATTAAATTTTGAGTTTCATCGTTTTGTTCGTTTTCGGGGTTAGCATATGATGATTCATCAGAATTTTCGTCAGTGTCTTCAATATTGAACAATTCTTCGACAACTACGTTCGGAGGTCCTGTTCGTCTAAAAGAATTTTGTTGTGGAGGTCTATAAGTATTTGCTGTAGATATACTCATTGGGGTTGGTTTGTAATTACTTGTGGAAGGTTGAGAGGGACGATCAAAATTTTGATTATTAGGGGATTGTGTTTGTCTATTATTTGATTGATTATTTGCTCTTTGATAGTTATTTTGGTAATGTAATCTTTGATTGTTATCATTATATCTATTAAATGGTCTATAATTAGGGTTTTGAGGAATCTGTGGTCTTTGAGGCGAATTATAATTATTAAATGAAGGTTAGTTGCTTGGTGATCGATTATATGAAGTATTATGTTTCGGAGGTGGGCGATTTGAGATCTAAGAAAGTTAGCAAATTTAATTTGGGATCTTTCGTTGTCTAATCTTCCACATTCGTAGAATGCTTGTTCTAGAGATGAAATTGATATATGAAGTAAGTGATTTCTGTAGGGATTTAAGAGACCTGCTTTGAATACCATAAGGGCTTGATCAGTGTACATAGTTTCCTTAGAAATTCTAACTTCTCTGTTATCAGAATTAATAGCTAGGTGTTCTTTAAGGACTTGTAATTTTTGAGAAATTTCGTCATGAAAGTCGGAGAATGAGTTTGAATAGAAGTATTTAAATCGTGTGCTAATATTTCTTCAGATCTAGGATCGCCTAAACGAGTGATAAGAGCTGTTTTTAAATCGGACCATTTATCAAAAGATCTATTTATGATTACGTCTCTAGCTGGACCTAATAATTTAGATTTGACTTGCTCTAACAGAAGATTGTTGAATAAATCATTATTTTCGGTTTTTAAAAGGGTTAAATATTTTTCAGATTATCTTAAATAATATGCTAAATCTTTAAATCCACCGTTATATGTTGGGACAATATTGCTTGCTAAGGATAATTCGATTTGTGAAATTGCAGTAGACATATCGGTATTAGTATTTAAGTTACGACTTAGGGGAAGATATTGGAGATCTGGATCGATCACGATTTTGTTTTGTGACATTAAGAGATTGACTTTAATAATATATTAATTTTATACAACCATTAAAATTGGAATGTTCAAATTGCAATTCAAATAACACTTATATTGTAGTAAACAAAATATTATAATATTCAAAACAATTATTAGCCGATAAATAATAAAATTGAAGGAAAAACTTACAGGAGGATGCACTGAAGGATCATCTGCGAGCTTGTTCCTTGTCTCTAATTCTCTGAAGGAACTTGAGCCGTCTTCTTGAACAACCGTCTTCTTCACTGGAGGAATTGTCGGGTTGGAGTCAGTCTTTTCACACACCGTAACTTGTTTCACACAGTTTATTGGTTCGGGTACTATCTTAATTTTTTGATAGAAAACGTAGACGTTTTACCACACAGAAAGGGTGTTTTCAACTGACAGTATCCTAATCGCAGCGCCAGTTAAATTTATTAAATAAAAAATATACTTTTTAAAAAGATTTGATTAAACTTAGTGATCAGTTACGTTTGAAGGTACAATTATGACTGTTTCTTTTTTTGATTTACAAAAATGAGGAAATGTATTATAATGCTGAGTACAGAGAAAAATATATGATAACAAAATTATACAATTGTGTAAACAGCATGTCTCCACGTGTTTGCTGATTAAGAATTATGAATCCAATAATGTGGGAAACGTCCTGTCAGCAATTTAATAATAATATTAACAGGATGTCTCCATATGATTTGCGTTATAATAGGTTGAAATAATATTCAAATGTGGAAAACCTGATACAAAAATTCATAATTCTATCTTTTGTTATTTTTGCTAAACTTCTAATGGCCGGTTGTCGTTCACTCCCACTGGCTGTTTGTCATCAACTAAAATAAAATCCAATCAAATCTGTCGGATTTTTAACGGGATAACAACTTCAATAAGTAAAGTTAATGTTTGTAGAATTGATTTTGTATGATTTACGAATTGAAATTCAGTTGAATCTCCACAAATATTTGATTTATGAAATAAATGAGTCGCAATAAATTTGTTATCGGTAGCATGAAACATCGGTTGTCGATTTACAAATATAACATCGTCGGTATTGTAAATTCCAGTTTCAATAATACTTGGGATTATATCGTAAATTCACAATTTCGATGTGCTATTATTGGTTGGTGAAAAAAATTATTATATTTGAGATTTTATGAGAAACACTGCTTGCTATATATATAAAATCATTCATCGCATCATAACTGTTTCAATTGCATAATTTGGTGAGTGGCTTCCACATTCTAGAAGGTATTGTGAGCGGGCAAAAATGAGGTGCTGAACCAGATTTGAATCGTACTAACTATCGAATGACAATATAAATTGAGGACTATGATCAACCAAGAAATATTAGATAAGTTACAGTGTAGCCTTGATGTCATCAAACTAGAACAGCTTGGCATGAAATCGAATTGAATATCGCCACAAATCGCCAAATAGAATGAAAATTCGGATAATTCACCACTTGAGCAAAGCTTCTGATTTGTCGATCATGTATGTCTAGAAAATTTGCTCCAATCCAGTGTAACAAGTTGACATTCTGTGATGATCCCAAAAGTCACTTTTAGATTTAATTAGATGTAACTAGATTTTAATTTCAATTATTACTAGTGGCCAGTGAACTTGAAGGTAACTGACAAGGTGTAGTAAGGTTATTATTTTTCACCAGTTAACAAAGTAAAGTATCTTGGTATCATGATAGATCATAATTTGAGATGGCATCAGCATATACAATATCTATTAAATAAGTTACGTTGCATTCTATTTGAATTCAAGGAAATATGTAAAATACTTAACTTAAAACAAAGAAAAATATTTTATAGAGGTCTAGTGGAACCACACATTAATTATGGAATGATAGGATGAGGCGGAGTTTCTAAGACGTACCTACTACCATTAAAAATCCTTCAAAAACGTTTTCTTAGGACAATTCTTCACCGAGATTATGATTGTCCAACTAACACATTATATAGGGAAAGCGAAATATTTGGTCCTAGGCAATAGTTATTTGTAGTACCAGTGAATAGTGAAGAGTACTACAGAAAGTCATTGTGGCACAAGTTTAACACGATATTTTTTATAATTCGCATTTATTTATTTATTTATTTAAATAAAATAGAATTTCATATAATCCCCGTTTTTAAACTAGGAGGAGTGGCTTGAATTTAAGTTGGCTATTCTGTAGAACCCTAATTGGTCAGATCACAGATGGTTTTATTGTTTTATTCAGTACTTTAGACTTTTGACATATAACCGAATAATTGTGTAAATTGTAAACAAACTTTCATTTAAGCAAAAAGACGATGATTATTTGTTTAAAAAAGAGTTTCATCGTATATGCTCTTGCGATCTATTTATATTATATCATGAACCAAATTATTCCTGTAATACACCTTCACATAGATATCTGGTAATTTATCCCAGAAATCGAACGTTTTGTATACATATATATGGATCCTATACAATATAAAAATTAACAATTGACAAATCATTGATAAATAAACGTTAGTGTACTTTATTCATTACTATTTTCAATATATAAATCATTCTAATTTACCTTTAATATAGTAATTTTCAGCTAGAACGACGCTAGACCATTTTATTTATAATTTGTGTCAAGGTTAAGTCAAATGTCAAATAAAAATATAACTAAATACAATAACCAACTGTACACTAAAAATTACTATAACAGTGTTCAAAGAACTTCATTGTGACACTGTAAACAATGTTATTATGAAGTCTCTTTCATACGTGAATTATAAAAATATGTTTTATAAATGTATGTATTATTCAACATACACATAAGATGGAACTGAGAACTCCAGGCCACCAATACGAAACGCGAAATAAAACAACATTTATTACACCACATACGCAAAAAACTGTTAGTCAAAAAAACTATACCTATTTAGGTCCTAAATTATATAATTCACTTCCGAGTGAAGTTAGGGAAGTCGCCATACTATCATTATACAAAAGAAAATTAAGAGATTTTGTCAGCAGTGAGCCGAGTGTAAATAACTTGATTGATTAAAATGAAGCAAAGGCTATATAGAAAAGAGTTATAGTGAAAATATATCCCATATCATCAGTGTTTTCATTTTTATATCTTTTACAATTTTATATTTCTTATAAATTCAATATTGTTTATAATTTACAGGTTAGATTTAAGATATTGATAAGTTATATTACATTTAATTATATACAGTTTAATTGTTTAATGTGTTTTTGCCACATACAAATAAACTTACTTTTACTTCGTGGTTAACAGTTCATTTGTACATTTTTGTTTATAAAATTTTCTATCTGTAGATGAATTGTACAAATAAACATTATTATTATTAATAAACTAAGGAATCACGATTGTTTTGTAAATATATTATTGACGCGTCTTAATAATAAATAATGTAGTATGACAAGGTCGACGAAAAGAGCATCAACTATAGATGTTTTGAATCAACAAGGTATTTATAGAATATCCTATATAAAAGAGAGAGTTCATTTCTCTATAATTATTAATGGTATCAATGTTTATAGTGTAAGTTATCCATGGTCAGTAATTTTGTACACGTAGTGTTAAATATATTATCACAGTGAGTTCTGATAAACAATGGTATTATTTAACCCCAATGAATAAATGGTAAGTGTTTCCCGAAGAATAATGGTTTGATGGTTTAAGAAGTATATACGAGGGGCACTTGCTAAATAACCACCACAAACCAATTTCAATCAATAATAGTTTCAGAGAATAAATGCTACTTCAGAAGTTTACCTGAAGCATTGGAAAAATATGATATTCATTTAAAGAGAGCCCATGGGTTTTAATATTATAAATAAAATATCTTGTAAAAACTTCTGCAAGTAACAAGAATAGAACTGAAGTGAACCATGAATGGCCGCTGACATTGTAATATGTACCCGATATATCAAAAGTCGCAGCGGTTATTATGAAGAAACATCAATTAATTGGATTAATTATTCCATAAACCTTCTTTACTTTACGAAGAAATAACGGAGACTATATTTTGATCTATGATCGGTTGAGGGATTAATTTGGAAGTTACATTAAGTATTCTAACTTATTGCAGAGTTTTTGAGTTCGTTCAATTACTGGATCATATGATTAGTTCAGAACGAATGTTCTAAGATATCAACTAAAACTCATTAAGAATGCGGAAGTTGACTATATATGGTACATTCATAACTTATGTTATGCCAAGAAGGAAAATCTACAAATAAAAATGAAACCTTCATCTCCAAAAAACCTATAAATTCAATATTTTGTAGTAATAACCATAAAACGAAATAGTAATTAAGATTTTCCAAATATTATTTTGTAAATCTATTCAGGTATATTTTGTTATGCATATAATATATTTTTTCATTATTAGATGAACTACTTAAAAGTTATTTAGGAGTCAAAGAACTTCCACTATCTATTTCCATTCATCCCACATAATATTTTACCGTATTCTGTTTATTATATGTACATCTCAATATTCATGACAAATAACATTTCTTTCGATTTCAGTTCGGAATTTTTCTAGCTCTGAGGCTTCCCCAGCAAGATAATCCCGCAGCGTTCCATCCTTCATTCTACGTCAGGTAAGTTATATTCCATGCATTATACTTAGAGCTTTTGTTTTTTTATTTTTGAAATATAAATGGCACAACTACGAGCTGAGGAAAGTTATTTGATACACAAACAGAAAATGTAGGATTACGTTTAGCTAATACTTTAGGATTATTTATAAATGCATCACCTGTTTGGATGTGAAATTATTTCCATTACAGTGCTTCACAAACATTACGAAAAATCAATAGCTTGGTGAACCTTTCCTTACAATGAGTATACAGGGATTACGGAAAGATGCAGCAAGATTGGCTGGAACAATAGTAACTATAAAAATAGATGGCGTCGGTTTTATAAACTCAAATCCCAATTTTTTCAAGGTTAGCTGATATATTTTGTATTTGAAAATGAATTTTGGCGATAGCTTATAAATTAGTCAGTATTTTCCTATAATAATGTTCAAGCAGGTCTATTAGTTATGAAATTAACTGTCTCGACCCTTACTTGGTGGAATCTACTCATATTAGTGTTTTAAAAGAAACTCAACGTTTCTAGCTAATTCCACAATATAATGTATTTTCAACACATTTTCAATTACATTGTGGAATTAGCTAGAAACGTTCAATTTAATTTAAAACACTACTATTAGTTATACCTACAAGATGATCTTCCAATGATTTACTCAACAAATTCTCACATTTGATTATTCCAATTATTGTCCATTATGCTATAAGATTAACATATTCAACGGTATAAACCAAATTACAAGAATTGGAGTTTATTCAACATATAAATATGCTTCAATCGACAGAAACCTGCAGTAATGAACATCGTTCATTTTTCTCTATCAGCGTTATGCGACTGTCGAGGCGTTATAGCTAACAATTCAGTGTTTTCTTCTGTTTTTACTCGTGTTGCACAACAAGAACTAATAGGTGATGATTGCACAATCAGTTCACAAACTGATGATGAATTATTTTCTTTATTTTTTTGTTAACAATGTCGACCTATCATATTCTCAGCTATTAATTATGTCTAATTTTTTGTAACTACACTTCTATAATCTCCAACAATTATTAACATTTCTAAAAGATTAACATGCTAAACTTACTGCTAACAAATCTCAATAAAGTCACATGGATTGATAATATAGCTTTATCAATCAAGGACGCTCTTGCCCTTCAAATTGCTACATCCATATAGACACATATCTTTCAAATCAAAATACACTAGTTCACAAACTATTTGCTGCAACTGGTCATTTTTCATCAAAATGAAGCTATTATTTTATTTTCTGACTTACACTAAGAACTTATGAAAAGTTACTTTCCGTTTCTCGGTCAATAGTGCGAGAATTGGAGTATCTAAATGAAATCGATATATTATGAATCTTTGCAAAGCCTGGAAAGTGTACACTAAGGAGGTGCTTCAAAACCCTCCTCCTCAGTATTTGCAACTGGATAGAGCCTACTTTATTAAAAGTGTCCCTTTTGAGGATCCTGTTAATTCTGTCACTGTCAGGGACACCTTGTATGTCCGCACCGCATTCCCTCATTATACACACCTAGTTTAGCCTTTTGTGCTCCCCAGCTGCCCGTTTTTTTGGCATTGTTATTAAGACGTCTTGTTTCTTTCCTTAGTCTTGTCAGCTCTTAATTCCAGCAGAAGGCTTGTCTGGAAAATGAACTCTCCCTTATCGGACAGTTATTGTGATAGGAACTCACTATGCTCTGTTGTTCCTCATAACTCCTCGGCAGTTTTAGATCTACCTAGGTGGGGACGGATTCTAGAGCAGGTTTCCTTTGTAAGATCCCTAATGAGTAAACTTAGGATTCCTGTATGTTCTAATAGCCGATATTTCTACATCTATTTCGAAGTATATATGGGCCTGGTCAGACAGAGACGGTTCATCCGATACATGCCAATACCTTATCATCTTCCCGAATCGTAGAGTGCAGATAGTTCCATCTATTGATGATATCCCTCTCATTGTTCTTAACGTTGGCGTGTTGCCCATGTTCGCAATATCAAGTTCAGTAGTACATAAGTAGTTAAATAGTTTCTTACCTCTAGTGTTGTTTTCCTTGCTGCCCCAGCTGAAGTGGTGTGTGTTGGTATAAGCTCCAACAACAATATCAAGTTTGTATCGTCTGGCGTAGTTCATCATGTTCTTCATGTTAGCCTTGGTAATGGTACTTCTGAGTCGATGGGAAGATAAAGCGACACTATTATTGTCTCTATTACCTCCCCATCCATTTCAAGCTTAATATTTGCTATCGCCATATCACCCGTACAATGTTCTATGATTGGCACTAAGTTATAATTAAATCTGTAACAGATACAAGTTCTCATTTCAGTACAGTTAGATCCCATTATCAGTCCCATTTCCCTAATATTTAGCCCCAGTATCTTACCTTTGTTTATTGAAGGTTCTTAAATCAGAACGATGTCGATATTATCGGCCACAACCCTTTGATGTAGGACAGCCGTGGGCGTCATTTTGTGCTGCAAGTTTGCTTGTAGCACTTTGGATGTCCTAAGAGGCTGTTGTTTCAGGTAGTTGATGAGTCCCCGTTTCCTCTTCGATAGGAATTTCCAGGTTCTTAAAGCTGGCTCGCTGGAATAAGTAGTGCGGTCTCCATCAATCCCATACTAGTTTCTTCAATCCGGAGACTAGCATGCAGACCCATATCGGATGACTTATACCCAAGGATCATCCACCGATCAACCTCTAACCGTGGGTTTTGTTTTTCGAGTCTCTTTAGCCACGCCTGCAGATCATCTTTTCTAGGCTCTGGAAGAAAGGCGAGAACTCGTTGCTGCGTTGGAAGTTCGTCACTCTTGATGAGCTTCCAGTTTGTTTTACTTGCCAGATAATCTCTAGTTGAAGCACTCCTCATTGGCATATATCAGCCCGTAATAGCTGTCCATGTATCGACTGGCTTCAAACCTAGGCGCCTTCTGCACCTCATCGATCATTTTGGTCAGGTTTTCTTTAATTGTCCCTTTCTGATCCTCCGAGATAATTGTATCTGGGAAGTTTTTAGGGACCAGGGCTGCCTTGATCCCTTTAAGGACCACACTGCACTTCATACCACTAGTAGTACTAGTACCATCAGTACATCTGGCCCTCTTCCCTTTTTTCCTTCAGAGGTGTTCCTAGCTGCTTCAGTTCGCTTAACTCCATTTGTCTGCTGGTTTTAACCCTGTTTTGATGTTGAAGGAATCGGCAACGCTACTGCCTTGGTACCAATGCCTTGTTCCCCCATAAGCTTCCTTCTGTGCGCACCTGAAATTTTTTTACGTGGACCTTTTTAATCAACAGATGTAGCGTCTTCCTGTGTTTTTATGGTTCGGGGGTATTAGGCTGCGCTGAAGACTCTGTAGTCTCAATGTCCGTTTCATCCACCACATCCCTTTTACTAACAGTCTCTATAGGATCTTTAGAAGGTTTCTTTTTCTCAATGTCCATAATTGTTCCCACGAGTATAGGATAAAAGAGGTCGATACGTGCAGAGCTCCTTACGCAGGTACAAGGCAACATACAACGGGGTACGCCAGGTGCCCCGAGGTTAGTGGTCTAGGGACCGACTGTCCGACGATCATCCATTCTTTCGGCGCCTACTCGACCTTAGGATTTGGGATGACATTAAAGTGGTCTTCATCCACGTAGTCCGAGCGACTAGGTCTAAATCTCATAAAATTGCGGTTTTTTAAAAAGGGATGTGCAAATTCAATTTATGGGAAAAACGTGGATTTCTCCGTGAAATTTCTCCAAAAATAACCAAAAACTCAGTATATCTGGATTTATAGGACCCGCTGTACTCGCTCCAGTCAACTGAAAATCAATAGGGTACATCTGTGAGACACCTTGAACAATATTCAATCATGAAATTGAGCAATCGTATACTCTAGGGAGGCTGTATCGTGCTAACAAACTGAAAATTCTCCAAAAATTACAAAAATTTGGTACTTCAAGTACCATAGAGTACCCGTTGTACTGGCTTTAGTGAGCTGAATATCAATAAAGTTCACCTGTAAGACGCCCTTAATAATATCCAATCATAAAATTGGTCACTTGTATAAGCTCCGGAGGCTGTATCATGCTAACAAACTGAAACTTCTCCAAAAAAAAAAAAAATATCGTACTTAAAGTACTGTCACACATGTTGTATTGGCTCTGGTCAGCTGAAAATCAATAGGGTTCATCAGTGAGATGCCCTGAATAATATTCACTCATAAAATTGGTGACTTGTTGAACACCGGAGGCTGTATCGTGCTAACAAACTGATATATCTCAAAAAATGACAAAATATCGTACTTCAAGTACCATAGCACCCGTTGTACTGGCTCTGGTGAGCTGAAAATCAATAGGGATCATCTGTGACATGTCCTTAACAATATTCAATCATAAAATTGCTGACTTATTGCACTCCGGAGACTGTATCGTGCTAACAAGACATGTAAGGAAAAGTGGCCGACGACAACGACGACGACGACGACATACACACAGGATTTTTATTCTAAAAACCGTTTTTTCGTGTTGTTGTTGATGAAAAACGTAAAAATAACTCAACTTTTTTTGGGGTAAACCAATACTTTTCTCGCATATAGAAAGGTTGGGCGGAAAAGTAATAGATATTTGATACGCCTATGGCATAATAAAACCTCAGTCATTATCTATACATCCAACCGTTCTATGCGCATGCTCATATAAGCGGAATTACACGAACGAAGACAAAACGTTCGTGTTATAATATAGACGCCTGCTAACTTGTATGGATATTATTTACATAAGACTTGTTTGCTTTCTAATAAGAATGGTGATGGTGAATATTATAAAAGGATTTATGTGTAGGAATTATATATACATATTATTAGATCATCAGAGGAATTGAATAGACATTACATATACGTTTTAGAAAGATTATCTTTATACATCGAAATACAAATTTGCCATACGATTATTAATCACGTCAGTAACCACCATTATCTCTTAACAAAATGAAGAATGTTCATGAAAATGTTCTTACTAATCTCAATTTAAAATCTATCGAATTATTACATAAATGTCTTTCTTTTTTAGTTTGACCGATCAAATATATGCAACAGTACTTTATAAATGGTGATGATCACTGAATTTATAATTAGTTTGATATTATTTGCCAATAATATTAAAAACACACTGACCTGTAGTCTGTAGCCTGGATATTACCACCTCTGGTAACAGGAACAAGCCGAATGGTAACAACGCTTTCCAATTTCTGGATAAATCTCGGAGATTATCGGGAATAACTGGCTATAAACAACTGTAAGTGTTTGGTGTATGTTTTCTATTACATTTTTTTAACTTTCACTCGTTTTTATTTAAAATTAACTTAAATTTTGCTCCAAACTAACATAGCCTTGTTCTCCACATCCGACGCCACGCTCATGTCTCCCAAGCTTCCTTTTTCCGATTCATTTTTTTATCAACAAGCTACTTGTTTCAAAGCTCACTGCTCAATCAAAATCTTGTTTCATTTCCACTTTAGCAAAATTGTTCTGTCGCAACAAAATTATTTTTTCCTAAGATATAAAGTTCCACTCACTTCATTGCACTTTTAAAGTTTCAGGAAAACATATGATTATGAATTTAACTTAAAAAAGTCTGTTCTTCCTTCAATATATACAGAATTTAAATAAAATAAGTCTTTGACAAGTGATAAAATTCATGGTTAATACATTGAAATTACAATATGAATTCTCGTTTTTCTACATGTAGTAAATTTGAAATAATATCTAAAATTTATGACACAATTCCTTTTATATAATATATGTCTTGGTTTTTTATTTGAAACTATACAAATTTTATAGTTCTCATATTGACATTTATATATCACCATCTTATTATCAATTTCCCTTTCCTGTTAACATATGAAAAATGATACAAAAGTTTGATATATCATCAGAGTTATGTCATCTTGGATTTATATATATTAATTTTTTCCAATTCTTTATAACAAATATCGATTATTAATCGTCATCTTATAATTGTGTGAACTATGACTACTAATGCTTGTTTATTTCCAGATAAACAGCTGATTTTCTAGTGACAAAAAATATCCATTTTGGGCAGATAAAATGTTTTCTTCTATACTTGTTATAACTTTTTCATACTTTTAGAAAATTATTAAGGCAATTTCTTTATATTTTATTGTTATTTTTTTTATTATATCTAACAAATGATTTTATAATATAATTTTATATGAATTTTAATTCTGACTGTGGTTTTTTTATGTATCCTTTTATTTATGAAATTTCGATTTATTCTAATACTAACTTAAAACATTCTCATTCAACTAATGTGCTTTAATCATATTAGATATGTGGTTCAATATATATATTATATATGTATATATTTATATATATATATATATATATATATATATATATATATATATATATGTATATATATATATAAAATGAATATAATTTCATAAAATTCTATAAACATAAATTTCGATTTTCTACTACACCTGCTTTTAGTCGAAATTTCAATAATTTCGACGTATAGGCCTGACCGTTCTTCGAAGGGAAAAACAACTACATTCCTGGTTAATACCACGCAGAATATTGAATTACACCCCCTTCGAAAACCGTCACGTCGATCGGACATTTTGCGGATACGGACATCTGTGGTGATTCGCAACTGAGCGGAAGGGCATGGGATGTAATTCAATATTCTGCGTGGTATTAGCAAGGAATGTAATAGTTTTTCTCTTCCAAGAACGGTCAGGCCAATACGTCGAAATTATTTAAATTTCGCCTAAAAGCAGGTGTAGTAGAAAATCGAAATCTATGTTTCATATAGACACCTCGTATTTCATGAAATAACATTCATTTTATTTCATACGACTAATACGGTCGCATTTATCTGAGGTATTGGTTCGCAACTGAAAGTGAATATGGTGCCAGCTGACTACTTCTCGCTTGTGTAACTACACGAGCCAAGTAGAAACTGTCGGAGGACGTAATCTTCAGTTCGGATTAGAGACTCTGAACTGGAAGGCATTACGGCACTCTTGAATAGACCCAAGAAGGTCGAAACGCGTCAGTGTATCTTATTTTGGTATAGATATGTAGATGACATATTAGCTTGTTTTATAGGTAGTGAACGACAATTAGATATATTTTTCAACCATATGAATAATTTATACCCAAAAATTAAATATTGCGTCGAACAAAATGGGCTAAATATTGATTCTCCCTTTCGCCTGTAACACGATGATGCCCACTACCAGGTCTCCTATTCGCACCTCCAGTTTCTTGAAACAGTTACAGTATTCTGAAAATTTTTTGCCCTAGTAAAAATCCAATGAAATCAGTTAATTTGAGGTAATTTGATTGAACACAAGCAATCAGAACAACATTATAATGAAAACAGATCCCATAGGCTGTTTTCACCCTATCACGTTGCTATGGATACAATTTGATTATTTATTTCGATTTTGACGTTTCAAATATTTAATATTTCAAAATGTCACGATTTGGTCATAATACTGACGAGAATATTAATGAAATTATAGAAGCTCTGTACTTCTTTTCTATAATTAGCAAAAAAATTTCTTTCCGAATAACCCTCGAATATTGAAAATTTTATAACAACTTTCTAAAGCTTGTTGCTCATAGGCAACAGACCTCCGCCTGCGGCGTCGGTCTGTTTCCAAGCAACAAGCTTTCGAAATCTGTTATAAATTTCTTTCGAACAATTATCAATGTCCTTGGGTTATTACTACTGATAACAGACGTCCTAGTAATGCCAGGACTTGCTGAAATCCAATAGTGTGACCAGTTTTGTTGATGTGGGGCGATTATTCCAGCTCTATCAAAACCTGAAATTAGATGGCCTGGCATTTTCTAAACGAATTATACTTTTCGAAATTGATACGAAACTCACAATTCTCAACCAATGCTGCAGTTGAAGAAAGTGATAAAGTTTTGTGCCGTTTTCTATTCATGATAAAAAACCAAAATTTATACGATATTATTTCTACATAAACAAAATTTTGATAAAGGTTTTAGATTGGGTGTACAGAGGTTCCAATTTTTTTGACGCTGAGTGTACATACGTTTTTTATTATCCTCCGATTACAAAATATTGCACATTTCTCCTCGGAACGGAGCTGTAAACCGTTTCAAATTATTAGTATGATTGTATAAAGTTTATTAAGTAGCAGGACTTTTCAATATTCATATGTAAATGAAATTAACTTCCAATCACAAACATTATTGCGCCTTTTAATCTAAACTTCTGAGTCAAATGTTAGTTAGGGAAGTAGTTTTAGTATTATGTTCTTACAAGTCGCTGGCTCTTATCTATAATTGATACAAATTCTAACCTTACGTAACAAAAAAATTAATCATTTGAAAGAGACACCGCTTGAATGAAGAAAATAGAAAACCCAGCGTTTTCCAAGATAGCACCAGTGATATGAATAAACCGATACCATTATTTTATATTGAAGTTTCAGTTAGATCGATATCGTCCTAATCGTACTAGAAAGTGATAGACGAGGATTGCCGTTCAGATTTTGATTAATCGGACAAATTGAAGTGTAATTCAGGAGTTTCTTTTGCTGACTGCGTAAATGGGATTGCGAGTGTGATTAATGTCTCGTCAATTCACTAGTATAAATGAAAGGAAAATACAACAAAATGAATAAAACGATCGTATGGATTTAGTTTTTCTCATACTACCGAACAATGTTTACTAACAATGCATTTTTTCAAAAATTTTCATAATGACACGAAGTTAACAACTCCAAGAGACCAGTCCTGCAGTCGTCTTAACAAATACTTGGGCAGAAACAGTTGAACATCTCAAACAGAAGACACCAACTCTCTAAAACCTTTAATGGTTCATCATTTTTCAGATAGTGTATAAACAGTTCGCATGATAATTATGTTACGTCTAGGAAGGTAGACAATTCATAATAGAACACCATTCACACCAATAAATCCTTAATTAATTTGAACTATTACCAAGCTCTTATCTATAATGAATTATGTCTTTCACATACAAGCCTAACGAAAAGGCACCCTGTAAAAGTTCATATTCTTTCTGGTGATGGTTGAATATTATTATTATTCTAAATTTCCTAACTTTCTAGAATGTATTTACAATTAATAGTTACCAGTTTCGTGAAATATTTTGCAGTATTAATATTATTAAGACAAATTAATAGAAGTTTCTGGAAAACACATAGGTATATTTTATTTGGTGTATAGTAGCAAAACTAAATTTTGTATAAGTTTATGATAAAATTTAATTTCAAATTTTCTATGTAAAAAATATGATAGGCATAAATAGTTTTATACAAATTAGCTTAATCTTAATGAAAATGGATAGTCTACTGGAATGAATATAAATATACATTAAGGGTGCTTGAAATAAGCTTAGACTGTTATAGTTAGTTACTTCAGTTTCTTGACAAAATCATTTTTATTGGGAAATACTATTTACCCAACGAATGCAAATGAAAAAAATATAGTATTTAAATGAAGATTCCCAGTAGTCTCATCCAAAAAAAATAAGTGTTATGTTTATTATCCAGAGCAATTCAGGCGAAAAATGGAAGTTCCGATCTGCATTGTGACTGTAAGTTAAAAATAAAAATTTTGGATTGTTTTGGGACTAATTTTGCAATAATGATGTATGGGGAAATGATTTCTAAGCTCCATATTTTTATAATAAAATATTGTGAAACCTATATACTATTTCAATTAAAATAACTATTGTCTCACCTTTGAAAGTCTTTCAATAGTAATTGAAATATCTATTGGATGTGCCCATTGTTGATTATTGTCAATGGTTCGGGCTGGGTAAATAATACGCACCAAACTGGAAGGTTTATTTCATTTTAGTCCCACCAACCTTCATGCAAACACAACTCTTTGAAGATTTCTATTCAACACGTCTTATAACGTGAAGAAATTAGTCTTCACTAAGTAATCAGTCATTAATCACTCAAGTACTAAGCAGTCACACTTAGTTAAGCAGTTATCACATCGTTATGCAGTCAATTAGTAAGTTATCAGTTACACTATTAACTAGTTAGTTGGTTGAATAGTGAACCGGTTTCTTAAGTTGTGCAACAAAGTCGAAACTTAAGTTCCGATGTCAAACATATCGTTTCTTATTTGTCAAGTGCGTACTCAGGAATCGAAACTCATATATTCTATATCAAGTTCAGTTACTAAATCAAACATTTCGTTTCTTGATTAGTATTCGAGTCCAGAGCGTACTCAAGTTCAAATACATCGTTTCTTAGATGTTATTCGAGTCAAGTGCGTACTCTAAGTCGAAACTCATCGTTTCTTAATTTGTATTCACCTTCCGATACAAAAACCATCGAAGTACAAACATTCATCCATTTGTACAATTCATTGTAAATCTGTATATAATAAACTATTAATTTCGACATTAACGTTGTCTGATTAAGATTATTAATATAGTTGATTATCTACCATAGTCGACAAAGTTCAATCAAATTAAAATAGATAACAGTCTGTTTTCTTTAAACTTTGAACTGGGTTAAAAGAGTAGAGATAAAACTAATATTTTTTCGAAATTCCTTGTATGAATATCATTGACACACCTACATCTCTCACACCACAACGTAATAAAGTTTCGGGATGGGATAAGCAGCATAGTATCCAAGAATATTGATTTCATTATTATCAATAACAGGCTTTACTCTTTTAACTTGTGCTTGAAAACAACCAGTTTGTGTTAAATTGATTAATATTCTCTTCACTGTGTCACGAGTGGGCCACTGTCGATCTAAAACCGTAATCTATTAAAGGTAATCTACTCACGAGTACTTATTTGTTGAAACAAGACAAGCTACTGTGGCAATTTGAGTTGCAAAGCTTAACATTTACATTTATTGGCCATGCATTCAGTTCTACTGTTACATCATTTATAACCTTGACCTCCTAAAACTGTATGTTCGTTTGGAAGCTGATGTAAGCTGTTCTTTTGTGGTGATACACTTTCCAGATCTACAAGTTTCTCACTGTACACAGGAAATTGTTTCCTGGAAAACATTTCCTCGATCGTTCCTATCTCGTTTGCTAGCTTATAAAAATCGTCATAGGTTTTCTCGATAACCGTCATGAGAATGTTTCTAAAATCGCCCCTCCCTCGATCAACGTCTGAAATTTTCACTCTCACTGTATTTCCAACGGAACATGGAGGGTACTTCGAATTAGAGAAAGCTTTCATCTTCTTTGCATGATTCTCTATATTTATTTTTGCGTCTCTTCTGTTTGACCGAATACTTGTTTGGCACAAGCAAATTTCATACTTTATTTTACCTGACGTAAGGTAAGTGTACGTTAATTCGACAGTGACCATAATTTCGACACATTCTAATATATTACGTGAAATTAAGAAATTAATATAATCTCACCGTCTCATGATACGCTTAGTGACATCTATGAACATTTCTGAATATGTCGCGTAGCAGTTTTCTCTTTTAGTGACATGTGAGCGTATGCTATTTAAGATAATAAATGTATCAGACAGTTGTGTTGTGGCGGCTTGAGCAAATTGCAGAGTTTCTTATAAGGAAAGACAAAAACAGACATTTTTTTAACTACTTTCAGGGCGTGAATTTCGATTCCTCTGGGGAGATTTTGTATTTACGTAATAAAATATAGATTATTGTTAGATATAAAGCTGTTGTTTCGAATATATAGTAGATAATATGATAGTGTTTAGGGGTGTCGAATTTAGGTACACTAAATCTAGTTACTAACCAAATTTCGACACCGGGTGTCGAAATTGCGGACATTTTCCGTTAGACCTAAAAATGTTCCATCCTTTTCATTTGTAGCCAGAGTGATATAGAAACGACCGGTCCTAAATTCGACATGGGTGTCGAAATTAAATAACTTGAGCCTCTAAATTGGACACTGCTATATTATTACCGACTTATCAACAATATTTCATTTTCCTTAGGATCATTGAAAAGAAGTTTTAGCATGGAAGGAAAAAAATATTTTAATTATTGGCCCGAAGATTTGAAAATGGCACTCGAATGAATTAAAGATGGAACACCTTGCGCTACGGCAGACAAAATGTATAATTTGCCACGAACTACATTAATAGGAAAAATGAAAGGTCGAGTGTCAGAAGTATGTAAAAGTGGTGCTTCACCAGTCTTATCTTCAGAAGAAGAGAAGTTGCTATCGCAATGGGTAATTAATTTGGGTAGAATGAGTTTCCTGTTACCAAGTATCAATTGCTGAAAAGTGTTGAACTCTTGGTGAAACAATTGAAAAGGCCCAATCCTTCTTCTGAAGGACGTTCAGGACGACACTGGTATGAAGGATTTCTTCGTAGACATTCCGAAATTGGCGAAAGAATGACGCAGAACCTCTGTGCATCTACAGCAGCTGTATCTGTTCAAGTGGTTAGGAGGTGGTTTGAAGAGATAAGAGATTATTTTGTTTCAGAAGAAATTTAAATAAATTAGCCACAAAGAACATTTAATAGCGAAGAATCCGCATTGTTCTTGTATCCCAAAGGAAATAAAGTATTAGTTAAGAAAGGAAGTAAAACTGTTTACGAGAGAAGCGGTGATGAGAAGGAATGCTTGACTGTATTAATAAAAGGTATGCATATGTATATGTACGCTCTGGCTTATAACTCTCCAGTATAAATGCCAAATGCCAAATGTCATAATTAATTGAAAACCCCATTCCTCTAATTAATTATCATTGTTTTTGAGGAAAGTGGCCCTTCATTTTATATTTTAGAGAATGGTTCTGGACACTTAGCAGCACCAATGATGATGTATTCCTATGAAAGGATCCCAAAACATATAGCTTCAAGTATGCCAACTGGATGGGGTATTGGAAGATCCGAAAATGGTTGGATGACTTTTGAGTCATTTTATGAGTACATCACCAATATCTTTTATCCCTGGTTAATATCTCAGAAAATCAAATTTCCAGTTATTTTGTATGTAGATGGTCACAAATCACATGTCACGTCTCCATCAAGTGATTTTTGTAGAGAAAAGAAAATAATTTCAATTAATTTACTCCCAAACTCGACTCATATTCTCCATCCACTTGATGTGGGTTTTTTGAAGCCCTGAAAAATAGTTGGAAAAAAGCGACAAAAGCATTTATAACTGAAAATAAACAAAAAATGCACAAACCACATTTCGCAGGAATACTTAAAATTGCAATAGAATGATTTTAAATATAGAAGATATATTCAACAACGCATTTCTAGCGTGCAGGCTGTGTCCATTTGATGCAGAGAATGTAGATTACAGGAAAATAATTGACAATAATTTTGCAGTCAACACCAAAGAGTGACAATAAATTGATCGACAATAAAATTGTTGACAATCTACACTTTATAGAGAATGGAATCGAAGCTCAATTACTCGCAGATTTTTATAACCTTAAAGGAAAGGAATGGCACTTCGACACAGAAAATAGAGGGTTGTATCAGCTTTAGTTGAAAATTATCAAAAAACAGGTGTATCTTTTGAAAGAATAGAGCCACAACTGGCAAACGAGGAAACAGGGGAAGTTCTTAATGAGAATCTTATGAATACAATTGAAAATGAGCCGAATAATATAAATATTGAAGTCGAAAAAGGCTTAGTACTGGATGAAGACTGGCAATATAGGATTGTTGTTGATAATGATATAAGTATAGAAATATGAGAAATATCTTCAACAGAAGAAGAATCAAATAGTTTCGGTAATAGTGTCATTGTTAAAGTATCAGGAAATGGTAGGGAGGACAAATCAGAAGATAAGAAAGAACAATTATCACTAGAATATAGAGAAATAAATGAAAGTGAAGAGAGCAATTGGACCGACATCAAACGTCAGACACTCGATACAGATCAAAATCATCCTGCAGTTGACTATAATATTTCTAGTAAGAGCACCAATCCTATTGTAGAATATCAAATTGGTATCATCGATACCGACAGCGAATTTGACATTCCTCTTGCATTGATAGTAGACAAAATCAGAAGTCAAGAACCAACACCGTGAAAAAAGTTGAAATAAACACGAATAGGCCTGATACAGATAAACGATGCTCCAAAGTTCTGCCAGGTGTTGAAGTACCAAGTTAGAAAAGCCCTATTTTGGCTAGATACCTCGATTCAATGAAATCAGACATAGGAAAAAAGGAGAAAATTCCGTCTATCACTACATCGAATGCCTGGCGTGAATATTATTTAAAGAAAACTGCCGAAAAAAAGAATAAACAGTGGAAAAGGAGAAATAGAACGGAAGCGAGAGCAAAAGAAACTTGACCTGAAAAAATTGCAAAAAACTACAACACTGAAAAAAGGATAAGATGGTAAAGGAGAACAAAAACTCAGGTCACTATGAACACAAACAGACTAAACTAAAAATCGGCAAAGAGATTCTGGAAGTAGGATACCACGTCATTGTCAATTTCCAGGGTGATCTTTACCCAGGTATAATAACCCATGTAAGAGAAAAAATTAAGCTATGATTAAAATATGGTACGGATTGGAAGAAATAGAGGATATAATCGAACCACCAGAATTAGAAAAAAACCTGTTTAATTTTAAAGAAATAGCAGATTTTGTTTAATGTTCGAATAAATAGAAATATATTTTATCTACATTTTTCATTTCTCCCCCAAAAACTAAAATGTAATAATAATCATTAATTTAATTTGCTTATATCATTTCTGTCGAAGCTAGAGACAATTTAGTATCGATATCAGAAAACGTGTCGAAATTATATTCTACAGTCTGACGAATTAAAGGACACTGTAAAAATGTGGGAGAGGAATTTATGTTCACATGGAGTGCTTTTAGAATAAATCAATATTCATTTTTTCTCTCATATTTTGTTTGTAGTTACAAGTTTTCGTTAAAAAAAAAGGACTGTTCCCATATTCTTCAACTAGATTGATATAGGTACCATTTTAAGTGACATCTACAAATTATTTATTGTATTCAGTGAATTTTCAAATGGAAATGAGCTTTTTAACAGAAATTTCTGTTTTTAAAGTCTTAAACAGTCTCTAATTGTTCACAAGAATTGTTAGTAATAATGTTAAAATTTTCTAAACCTGCAAAACTATATTGATGGCTAAGACTACTACTACAAAAACTAGAACTAGAGATACTTGATTCAATATTTTTAGTACTGTTTAATACAATGTTTGTATCAGACTATCTGAAATAGTTACTCCCCTTTCATTACATAATTACCAACTACTATTTGATTTTCATTTTATTTGTGTAAGTAGCTTCTGAAACATCTTCAACATTGAAAATATTTTCTTCTAGATTCAAATATCTGCCAACATATGAGCATGTTTCATTATTGATAATACTATCTACCCCCTTTTGCAATATCAAGTTTTTTGTAGGGTATAATGCATATCTAGGATTTGAAATATTGTGAATCATTTTTCAAATATACTTACTAACTAAAATATTTCAAAAATTAAAAAACCCTTATTTTGTAAACTTTATTATATAATGTTAGTGTACAATTCCGCCACCTGGAATTTCAATGTATAATAGCCGATTAAAGTATTGAATGAGTATTAAGTTTTAATAATTATGATTTTGGAATAGGTACTTACCGAAAACAATTGTTGTTCGTCCATTATAACAAGAATTATAACTAAGTAAACTGTAGCTAAGTAGGAAAAAACGAAAACTACTTCATTAAAGTGCTACTTGCAAAATATGTGCTTCCTGCAAATAAAAACTGAAAACCATCCGCCATTTCATGCTTGTCATTCGATTCCACAGATAACTACTGTTTGTTTCGTTCGTCAGTTCCTCTTATGTTTTCTTCTTTTTTTTATGTTACTGTGATGTTTAATATGAAATGTTACTGTGAGTTTTATGAACTAACATCGTACAGACGTAATAGTAGAATGATACTAAAAATTATTTCGAAAGGTGTAAAAGTAACTGCAGCATGTGATCATCTTAGAAACATGTTAATATGTAATATTACAGTGACGTTCAGTATGTGACATTAGTGAGAAGTATACAAATTAACATCGTAGTAATATTTCCTATAGGAAGTTACTAAAAAGAAGTTCATAGGATGTGTATGTAACTGTGAATTCAAGTATTACTGTGTACATCAATAATATGTTTTATTTACATGACATGGATGTTAATAGAGTTGGTAATAAAATTAAGACATCTAGGAGATATCTTATTAACGTTTTAAATAAACATCACGAAAAGTCTCTAATAAGAACATCACAAAAAAGACTTGTAACGTTTCTTGTTTAGTGGGTTAGTTTTGCTTTCAACAAGCTAAATTCAGATCTACCGATGAGATAAATCTAGTGTGTCTTAACATTTGCAAAATTCTATCTACATGTGGTAAAGGATAACTATCCTTTTTTGTAACAGAATGTAATTTTCTTCTATCGAAACACAACTAAACTGGGCTACCCCATGCGCTATTTGATTTTTCTACTATATCTAATTCAATCATTTTATCTAATTCAATATTAAAATTTTTAACCATATAAGGTGAAAGAAGATACTGTCTTTGCTTAATTGGTTTTGCGTCCCCTGTGTCTATATCATAAATCAATTTTGAAATACGTCCCAATTTGTCATTTCCAGATATTTCCTTGAATTTATTTGTAATTTCTGTTACTATTTTAATTTGTGTATCTTTTAAATTATCAAACGTCTGAACATGGTCCAAAGTGAAAATACATGTCTCTGATTCGATTGATACGATACTACTTTCACCCTGGATTTTCCACGTATTATTTTTAAAATCTACCTGCACTCCAAAATTTTCGCAAATTCGCTTCCTAAAATAACTGAAAACCCGAAGTTTGGAACTTGTACGAATTTGATTTAACAATCAAATTCTCCTGTGATTTTATTTTGATTTTCCCTGTATAACATAATTCATATATCTTGCACAGACCATATAAAGAAATATATCATTTGATAAACTTCGATCTTTACTTCAACTTTCCCCTGTAGGAACATAATTCATATATCTTGCACAGACCATATGCAGGAATATATCATTTAATAAACTTTAATCTTTACTTCAACTTTCCCCTGTATAACATAATTCATATATCTTGCACAGACCATATAAAGAAATATATCATTTAATAAACTTTAATCTTTACTTCAACTTTCCCCTGTATAACATAATTCATATCCTGCCCAGACCACATGAAGGAATATATCATATTTCTTAAACATTTAATTCCTCTCACATCGACAAAATTCCATTTTAACGATCTGACCACTTGAAGAAATATATCTTATTTCTCAAACAATTAAATTCTCTCACATCGACAAAATTCCATTTCAACGATTACTACCACATAAAAAATACAGACGATTATTGTTCTAGGTATTTTCCATTTAAAATTTCAAACCTTCTCTTACATCATCAAAGAACCAACCCACACGTGTACTTCCCACTCACTTTTTCTACCTATAGATAGGAATAATAACCTATGTTCCTTCTCTTATTCAGTCAGACATCATACATAATTGTACTATTTTCATAAGAACAAACCGGCTTGAGACCGGTAAATTATGTTTACAATTAACATAATGTGATAAATAACCAAAAGTGTAAAACTCAGTGAACTTCTTAATTGTTCAAGCAAATGAATAAAATGTAATTTCCGTCAATATACAAGTGGAAGTGATATAATAGTTTGATTTAAAAAACCGCCATAATCCTACGAATACTACAGTGAACTACATATAACTAAAAGTTCCTTCGAGCTAAGTAAACTACAACCTTCCGTTCCATTTATTATCCCAAGTGCAAAAAAGGGTTAATAGAACCGAACTACTAAAAATTTTAATAACTTACAAGTTTTATCAACCACTAGTGGCAATTCCACATGATCAGTAACGTTTTGTTTTGTACCATCTGCTGTAGTAACAAAATTATTTTTAGTTTTTGACATTTTTACCCCAAAGTGATCAATCATTTTTAAACTATTTTTCCCTAAGATTGAATTATTTGCACCAGAATCTAACAAAGAAGAAATTTTTCTATTAAAAATATTTACATCAATATATGGTCGATTATCATTAAATTTTTGTTTAAATATGGGCATCACATTTTGCGTTTTTAAATTTTCAAAGTAAGTTTCAATAAATTGAAATGTTTCCCGCTGTAGTGCTTTTTGTGATGTGATAGCCAATGGTTTTTGAGATAAACGGTGGGTAGCTCTATTTACCTCCCCTGTACGTTTCCCGAACATTTTTCACAGTTTTTAACCACAACCCCAGCCTGTCTGCACTTATAACAAAATTTATTTCTTTTCATCGTACAAGACTGAAACGTATGATTAGGACCTTTGCAATTCAACCAAATAACTCTACCATTTGAATTTAAACTGCATGCTTGTGTAACTGAGTTAGATGGTTGTGAATTTTTCTGAAAGCTTCGTCTATTTGTTTTCTTCCTATTCAAATTATTGAAAGTTCTAGTGTTCGAAGTATTTCTAAATTTACTGTTAAAATTAGAAGAGCTACTACTGCATGGCAAACCTAACTCATTATCAATTTCCGAACGCACAACACTACAGTTATCACCTGATTTAGGCTTGTGACGTTCTTTTAAAAATGACTCTAAAATTTTCGCATCTTGTACTAACTCATCAACTGAATTATAATCTTTTAAAGCTAATTTACCACTAATGTCTGACGTAAGATTCTTTTTTATCAATTTAATTCTCGTTACAAGTGCAGGTATATTTGAAAGACGGTTAAATAAAGATTCCATAACTGCCACGAAGACAACAACTGATTCGCCGCGTTGTTGTTTTCTACCTTTTATTATTCATTGATTTAAAATGGAATATATTTCAAAGAAGACACACATTCATTTCTTAATGCTTGAGGTAAGTCTGAATGTTACAATGGTCGTAGAAAAAGTATAGTGTACAATTTGCATGAAATGGCCCATTTGGTGTATATGGTAATGATACAATTTCAAGATTCAAGTCGAACATCCCCAGAATTTAAAAATTTTAGCACATAGTGAGCTCTGCTCTTTGATTTCGATTCTCATTCTAATAATGTTCACTATTCGTATGTCCATTAATTTTCTGTCCATAATTAGAAGTATCATTAAGTTATCATCAACTGGAATCAAATTGAACAGGAGGCTGATATACGGATATGACCTAATTATCTGGAAATTCCGAAGTTAATGTATCTAGAATTGGAGACAACTAGTAAAATAAATACTCACAATCGACCCATTAACATTTAAATTGCAGATATGTAGGAACAATAAAACACTAATATTATATACATTAACTCTTATTTACAAAGTTTTTCCAATATTATTCATAAGTCACTTATATTTGAGTGTATCATCACACTTTATCTTCCGTTTCTTCCTTAGTATAGTTGATTGCCATCTAAAATGGAATTTTTTTTGTTTATTGTCACACTTCTCTACAATTTACTTACCTTCTTGCTACTTTTGAGACTAGGTTCGTTCCAGTATTGCCGTTCACCAGAAGTGAATATACTATTTATGACACAGGCAATCACATTTATAATAGCAGAAAAATAGAAAATTATATTCCATTGATTAACATTAGTCTGAAACAAAATAATATAGCGGTAATTTACTGTTTCGACCCTTATACTGTGGAATCTACTCATACTAATTTTTTAAATGAAACTAACTATTTCTAGATAACTTCACAATATATTGAAAAAATGGTAAGGATTCTAAAAAGTGTATCCCATTTTCTCAATATATTGTGAAATTACCTAGAAACAGTTAGTTTCGTTTAAAAAAGTAATAATATAACGGTGTTATAGTGTCCAGTTTCGAAGTAAGTGGATCACATCAGTCCCATTCCATGCACCGTAAAATATATTACTTTCCAATTCTGTATTGTTTATATTTATTATAAAGAGAATGTTATTACGTACTCAGTAATTGGAAAAAATATAATAGTAGGTAAAACGGCAACAGAGTATATTTAAAGGATAAAATAAATTTACTACCACAGATTAATCATGATTTTGTGAAAGCTCCAAAAAACACTTCATTATTGTCTCTATGTGCATTGGCTTATATAGATCCTAGCTTTAGCTCTTCATGTAGTAGCCTGGCCTTCACAAAATCCATTTTTACTGTTTCTAGGGCAGTCACTACTATATCGAATTTGGATGACAATGATAACAGTGAGTGGCACATGCGATCACTCTCATCGATAGATGATCGAATTTCTTTAAGGTCACGTATTATTGAATCGAATTTTAACAATTGGTCCTACAAACTTTCATTGATTCCAGAATGTAAACTGAACAATTTTTGCCACAAAGATAATTTAGTGAAACAACTTGTTTTAACAAATATATATTCTGCTCTTTTGCAGTAGCACAATCTTTAACAATATCCAAATGCTTATCTGATACACCCTGAACGATTATTGACTTTGCTTTAGCATCAAGTCTCCTGAATTTTTGTTGCTCCACAATTGATACGGTCGACGGTGGCGGATCATTTTCACTAACATCATTATACTGTTCTCTAGTTAGCAAAGTCAATATGCGAAATCTCCAATTATTGAAACTATCCGCTTCCAAAATTGGCACAGAAAGACTACTCACAGCTACCGTTTTGTTGCTGCACCAAGGAACAGTCCTGGGCACATAACCTGATATTATTAGTTCACGAATTAATTTATCAATCGAATTAACAATAATTATATGCAAACACAACAACAACCTGCTACTGACTGACAGTGACAAGCTACGAGATACATGACAGATATATAGACTGTAGCGTTATCTACCAATGGGAAGCCTAAGCATAATATCGCGAATTTCCTAATTTTACTTAACATTATGTCTACCAGAACAGGCAACTTTCGATAGATAATTCGTTCCACCATTCCAGCAGACTGGGGATGCACGGCAGTGTTTCTGGTTTTCTTAATACCAAGCCTTCGATACACCTCTTGGTACGAACTGCTTTAAACATTTGTTCCTGGATCCAAATGTAGTTCAAAAGTCACCTCATATCGGCTGATGAATTCATTTACCAGAACATTGGCTAAAGTGGCAGCTTCTTGATTGAGATCGGCATAGGCTTCAACTCATTTCAAAAAATAGTCCATTACTACGAAGATGTATTTGTTCTCAGCATCAATTCGAGGTTAAGGTACCCACACGTCCGCAGCAATTCTTACAAAGGGGCTTCCAGCCATGTATTGCTGCATTTCAGCTCTTCGCCTTCGAGTAGGTCAATTGCTTGCTGCACATACGGTACATCTTCGGCACCAATCTTTGAAGTCCTCTCTGAGGTTCACCCAGTAAAATCTCTCTCGGATCCTCTGCAAGGTCTTTGTTACACCGAGATGACATCCTGAGCTATCATCATGAAGCCGTTGAAGAATTTCCGGGACATTATTTCTAGGAACTACCACTGTTTCTTTGTTTCCGTTCCGTCGGAGTTTTCAACCAGTTTCACTAGAAGTCCATTATCTAAGGTAAGCGAATCCCACTGTGCCAAATAGGTTTTTAAAATGGGAGGGTACGCAACCACGTTGGGTCCGCTCGCTTCCATTCACGGATCTTTTTTAGGACAGGATCCTGTTCTTGCTGGTCTTTCATCTTTGGGTTCCAGTTGTCAGGGGTTACTTTAATCGGTGATATTATCCCTTTGTGTTGTTCTAGGCGACTACAATAGTAGCAATCTAGTTGACATGGTCTACGTGAAAGAGCATTAGCATTGCGGTGTTTTATACCAGGTCTATGCGCGATCTCGAAGTCGTATTCTTGTAGTTTCTATATCCTTCTTGCTACCTGATCGCTGATCGTAGCCAACTTCACAATGGGAGTGTCTTTTCGATGATCTAGGGTCAATGTCGCCCTCCAGGAGTCAACAGGGGTCTTTCTGTTACGCGTGTAAGCACTTTTCATGTGGCCAATTTCATCGCAACCCCAGCACCTCTTCTGTGAAGCTACCAGCCTCAAGATTTCCTCCACCACTTCTTTAAGTTCACTATGGTTACCAGTCGCTGGTGAGACTAAATAAGGGCTGGGTATTCCCCGTACACGAGCAGGGCCTAGTATAGCTTCCGTTGCCGCTTCAAATTCCAATTCAATCGGCCAGGGTCTTCGGACGCGCCAGCAGCACCGTTCGTTGAATCTCTGCATATCGAAAAGCGTCGACGAAAGATTGGACTGCCAGATTTTCTAATACGCCTTCTGTTCCAGATGGATGGGCATATCTTACCATCCTAGAGATAACCATCTCGAAATCTTTTATCGACTCTCTGACTTTCTGCTTCCGTGTCCTAGGTTGAAATTTGTAGACCGGCTCCTGATGGGCATGACCATAACGCATCTCAAGTCGTCTCACTAAGTCTTCTGCATCGCCCTCCTGAATAAACTGCAACACATCCAAAGCCTCACCTCGCAGTGAAACGGTGAGTGATATGACTTTTTCTCGAGAAGTCCATCCGTTGGCCCCAGCTGCAGCATTGAATTGCTTTATATAATTTGGCCAAGAGGTTTTCCCATCAAAAGTTGGTGGCTTGATGGTAGATCTGAGGTCTGCTGAATTTCTGACGTACTCTTCGCCATGGCGAGTTCTTGGTCCTTGTTCCCTTCTCAATTCAGCATTTAACCCATTCATTTGCTGAGTTACGTCAGTGATATGCCGAGTCAATTCTTCCCTCATTCGATCAGCAACGTCGTCTTGCTGGGCGGTCATCTAACGAGTCAGTTGCTGCATTCGATTTGTAATCTGTTCTTGAATGTGTTAAGTCAATTGTTCCATGCGCTCAGTCCTTTGGTTGGCTATCTGATCAGACAACTCATCACAACGGTTGGATATTTGCTGACGTAACTTGTTGTTCTGTTTACTAATTTGCTGTTGAGTACTGGCTTACTCGTCTCTCTGGGTCGATATTTGCTGGAATAACTCGTTGTTGTTTTGTTTAGTAAACTCGTCTCTTTTGGTGATATTTGATGGCATAACTTGTCCAATGGATCTTCGAATTTCACTGACTCGGAGTTGTTGATACCTTCTTTGAAAAAAATACTCCCATAATCTTTTTAGCAGAACCATCTTGTTACCTTCGGTTTCGAATTCTCGTTCTTCTAGCTGTATTCTGAGCTCAGCAACCCACAGTTCATTTAATTTCTTCCCAGGCATCCATGTTCTTTTTATACCCCACACCTGACACCAATTATAACACGATAGTGCATATCTTGAATTGGTTTGCTAACAAACAAGGAATACAATTTACAATTCGTGTACAATGTCTCACTAAAACGTTCAACTTCACTCCTGTCACAATTCCCTTCGCAACTGTCGCACCTCCTTATAAATACATTTTCAATCTTCCACAATGTTCCAGAATGACATTTCGAACCCACCAGAATCATCGATCTAACGATCCAGCTATAACTGTTCAACCCAACTGGCATAGGACAACTTAACAGAGAAAGAAGAATACCTAAACTAAAACTAATTGATAGGAGAAAAAGAATATCTAACTAATTTATCACTGTCACTGTCATTACAATGTCACTGTCATTAACGGGTTCGTTACAATATGAAGTCGTCAGTGAACTAATCTTCAATGGGAAAATTATATCCAGAATATCCCCATAGGGTTAATAATATCCAAGCAATAATATTATTTTTATAATTCACGTATAAAAGAGACTTCATTATAACATTGTTTACAGTAGGAAGCTCTTTGAACACTGTTTTAGTAATTTTTAATGTACAGTTGGTTATTGTATTTAGTTATATTTTAATTTGACGTTTGACTTTAACCCTGACAAATAATAAATAAAATTGTCTAGTGTTGTTCTAGTTAGCAAATTATTATATTAAATGTTCTTAAAGGTAAATAGTAGTGAAAGTACGCTAACGTTTGTTTATCAATGATTTGTCAATTGTTTATTTTTTTATTTTATAGGATCAATATATAGGTATACATAACGTTCGATTTTTGGGATAAATTACCAGATATCTATGTGAAGATGTATTACAGAAATAATTCTGTTCATGATGTAATAATATATAGATTTCAAGAGCATATCCTCTGTTTGCTTAAATGAAAGTTTGTTTACAATTTACACAATGAGCAACTTGCATATATTCCGAAAAAATATATGTTATTCTACATCATACGTCATCCATTTTTTTGCAATTAGGAGAATCCATTACGAATATTTCACTCAGTAATAAATAAAACATGAATTGGCATTCAAATTTGAATGCAAACGCGCGCGCTTCTCCGCGGATATCTTGTGACGTCAGATGGTCGTATGTGTCACAAGAAAAGAGAAAGTAATATTTTGTCTACCATTAACCTAACAGAGCACAAAGAAACTCATTCATTTATAATTTTATGAAAATGCAAGCAATTTTACTCCTCGCTAGCTATCGAAGAACTTGAATCGTATTTTTTATTCGATAAATTCTTGAAACAGAATCCCACAGCTATCTAAATGGTACATGTGACTGTGACACCTCTCCTGTGAACGGCGACTTATGCAACCAGGCCATGAACACTTTGTTTTTTATATTGAAAAAGAAGATGAATTCATGTTTAAGTTCATTATTTATCTGTTTGGCATTTCTGACCAAATAACATTCATTGTAATTATTATGGCATGTGTTATTGTTGTCATTAAGAATATTGAAGTATATTAGTATCAGGCTCTCCGATATCGCTATAAAGCGCTCTGGATTGACTCCAAAAAATAAGGCCATCATAATAGAGTAAATTTTTGGTAGATTATTATTGTCAGCTTTTTGAAATCCGGGTTCCATCGTCAACCAAACACAAGATCTCAATAAAACATCGAAAAAATGCAATAAAATGATGAAAACTCTGAAAACACAACTTAATTGAACTGAAGGTGGCCAAAACATAACCTACATACCTGACAAATACGACCATTTGACGTCACACCAATAGAAGGCGCGTATGCTGTCACGTGATAACATCAACAAATTGTTAACATTTTATGAGCGGATTTTGTAATATATATATATATATATATATATATATATATATATATATATATATAAATTATATGAAACTTATTCTTTCATTAACGACTCATTTGCTTTTTGGCTATTCACAATGAGTTCATGATTTGGAAGCTGATATTTTTTGCAAATTGTCCATTATTCGGTTATAATGTCAAAACTCAGAAGTGCTGAATAAAATCATCTGTGATCTGACCAATCAAGAATCTACAGAATTGCCAACTTAAATTCAAACCACTCCTCCTAGTTTAAAAACAGGGATTTTATGTAATTCTATTTGATTTAAAAAATTAAAGAAATGCGAATTATAAAAAATATTGTGTAAAACTTGTGCCACAATGATTTCCTGAAGTTCTCGTGATTTACGCAACGAACCGCTTCGCGTTCACTCGTACTACAAAACGATTTAATGTGACACTTATTTTACAAATAACTATTGTGATATCATATCTTCTTCTTTTTTCTATTCATATATATTAAGTCAATCAATCTAGCCCAAAATAATCATTAAACATCACGTAAGCATCAAATTAAATGTAATTTCTGTCATTCTGACAATGATGTTTCATGATATGGAAGCAATTGTCACTTTTTTAGATTTTTAATAATTTTTTCATTATATTATGGAATTATTTAGATACGGTTAGTTCAATTTTTAACGGTAAATAAACACAATTCAATGCACTCTAAAACAGTTCTGAAGGTAATTAATTATCTCGATCCTACTTCGTGGAATCTACTCATATAAATCCCACAACGTAAAACATCTACTTGACAGCAATCATTCATTGACACCTACCACAGAACTAGAAGTAGGGGAGGTTGGGGCAATGTGGACTACGGGGGCAATGTAAACCACCTAGGCTTTTTTCATAACAGCGGCAGCAATGCAACAGATTCGATTCTACTTATGTGCATACGGGTCCTACCGATACTCAGTAAGAACTTGGCAGCCGTAGAGGATTGTTTATCAGAGTTTAGAGCCAAACCGTTATTTGCGGAAGCGTCGATCTAACAAAAGCGTTGACTTTATATCAGAGTTACTTGGTAAGTAAATGTATCTTTATCTATTTTTTAGTCTCCATACGTTGTTTACAGTGTGCTTAATATATGCCAAACGGCAATGTTACGATTTATTATAAACATTGAATATAAACTACACGTGTTCAATTTATTGTCTATGTGGGGCAAATTGAACCGTTAGTGGTCCACATTACCCCAAGTACATTTTTATATATCTAATTTCATTTTCCTTGTTTTCAGGTGCCTAGTCAAGATGGTCCGTAATTATAGAAGAAAAACGGAGAAACAAACATGGTCACTTGTTGCAATGGAAAATGCTATTAAAGCAATTAAAAGCGGACAAATGGGCTATTTGAAGGCAAGTAAATGTTTTAATATTCCAAAAGCAACATTAATTCGACGATGTAAGGAACAAAATAAAAGAATTTTACACAACGAAAAAGTTTAGGGTTTTATAAACTTGTGTTTACCAAACAACAGGAGAAAGAATTGGAAAATTATATTCTGGATATGGAAACCAGGTTCTTTGACATTACATTGCTTAACCTTCGTTCTCTTGCTTTTCAGTTTGCAGAAAAAAATCAGATAGAGCATACATTTAAAAACACCAAAAGACTAGCTGGCCTTGATTGGACTTATGGATTTCGTAACCGTCATCCAAACATTTCGTTGCGCAAACCCGAGTCGACTTCTGCTGCAAGGACTCAAGCATTTGACCGCCATAATGTCAAGCAATTTTTTGGCCTATACAAAAACGTTTTGGATTCTAAAAATATCGCATCAACCAGAATATTCAATTGTGATGAAACCGGGTTAGGCACTGTTCCATAATGTAACAGTAAAATATTAGCTAAAAAAGGAAGGAAGCAAGTTGGCCGTCTCACCTCTGCAGATAGAAGTGGAACCACCATAGCAGTTATTTGTATGTCGTCATCAGGAAACTTTATACCACCATTATTAATTTTTGCAAGGAAAAGGATGAAGGTCGAACTCCAAGATGGCGCACCACCTGTAACAATATTTGTATGCAGTGAAAGTGGCTGGATTAATACCAACATCTTTTTAGTCTGGTTTAAGCATTTTTTCAACAGGTGAAACTCACCGACGATGATCCCGTCTTACTAATTTTAGATGGGCATAGTAGCAACACAAAAAAAATTGATGTGATTGATATAGCCAGAACTAAGCATGTACATATTATTTGCTTGCCGCCCCACAGCACTCATCGTATGCAGCCAACAGATGTCGGTTTCATGGCCCCATTATCACGCTACTACGATATGGCTCTGGAAAAGTTTTTGAATGATCATCCAGGCAGAGTTGTCACGGTCTTCCAGATCGCCAAAATTTTTGGTGATGCGTACTTACAAGCAGCAATCCCCTTAACGGCTATTAACGCTTTTAAAAAGTGTGGATTAGTCCCCTATGATCCAAATATTTTCACAGATTTAGACTTTGCCCCGTCTGCTGTTACTGACAAAAATCTAGCGACAAACGAACTGCCACAATCTAAAAAGGAAGAAATAATTTCTCCAACCTCTACTGCAGGGAGCACCTTATCGAAGCTCACACAATGTAAGTTGGATGAAGCGCCTCCTACAGAATCTACTTCAAACGATCCTTCACATTGTAACGATAATGAAGCAACGGCTCCAACATCTACTGCCGGCACGACTCTATCACAGCCCATACAATCTTAGCTGGAAAAAGAAGTTCCTTCAGCATCAGCATGTCTTCGCTCTACAGAAAACCAAAGGAAAAGTAGTTTTGGGTCAGAAAGTCCTATCGACATTCGTCCACTTCCAAAGACCACTAAATCAAATAATAAACCATTACGGAAAAATAAAAAGGGCAAAACAGCAATAGTAACATCTAGTCCTTATAAATTGGAGTTAGAAGCTGAACTTAAAATAAAAGAGGAAAAAGAAGCAAAGAAAAAGGAAACAGTTAAAAGAAAAATTGATAATGAAGAAAATGAACCAAAGAAACAAAAAGTAGAGTCTAAGAACAGTCTTTCTAAATCAGATAAAGGAAAGCAGGAAAAAAAATTTGTAGATGAAGATGCAGACGAGGGAGACCACGATGCAGAATGTTTTTATTGTAATGAGTTGTACTCAACATCAATGGCCGAAGAAGGTTGGGTGCGCTGCTGCGGATGCTTAAGATGGGCTCATGAAGCCTGCGCAGGATTGAACCCTGAATATGACGAGGCATTTAAATGTGAATTTTGTGCAGAATGTTAATATTTCAAGTACTCGTATTTTTAAGTTGGTAGTACCAATATTTTTATGTTCTATAACTAAATAAAGATTTAATTTTGAATTTCCTTTTTGTGGTCCATATTGCCCCACCCCATGGGGCAATATGAACTTCAGACATGTGTTCAGATTTTTTTTAACAAACAAGTTTTAAAAATGAAGTCTGGTAAGTTCATAATGATAGTACAAGGTTCACTGAACAATGTGAGTTCATTACAATTTCAAATTTCATCTTAATAATGAGGCTATACAATTTTTTATCTTAGATAGTTCACATTGCCCCAACCTCCTCTACTACATATTTCTGATACTCAACAAACCCACAATATGAAGTCGTCAATGAACAGATAAATTTAGGGATTTCTCCACTTTTAAACTGTCTCCTCAAGTGATAATTGTAAAGATCAGCAGATATAGTTTTCCTGGTTTTCTATATCATTGCAGAGTTATACTGATCTTAATTGGGAAAAAGATATCCAGGATATCCCCATAGCGCTAATAATATCTAAGCTAGAATATTTGTAATATAATATCTTCTTCTTTTTTCTATCAACATATATCAAGTCTTGGTCTAGCCAAAAATAATTATTAAACATCAGGTAGGTATCAAATGAAATGTAACTTCTATCATTCTGACGATCATATTTCTTAGAATTTTTAATATCTTCTTACATGTATTGTGGAATTATTTAGAAACAGTAAGTTTCATTCAAAACAGTAATAGTTCTGAAGATTTCACAGTTTGGGAATGTGTCACAATTCATCTCTACACTGTTGTCGTCCAAAGATTTTGTGATTTGTTATCTGTTCTTTGCCATTGTATGAAGTTTTCATCATTGCTCCATATGTTGGAAGTGGTTTTGCTATTTTATCTCCATTTCTCTAGCTTCAACATTAGTTTGTTCCTTTTTTGCCAGGGATCTTCTTTAGAATTATTATTACACTTAATCCCAATAAATCATAGGGATTCTTCTTTTACGGGATAAAAACAATCTATAAAAGTGTTATTCAATGTTTCATGCATACTGTGTAGGTTGAATGATATTATACTGAGTTAGGTAGTCTGAATTTGTTGATATTCGGGTGAAATGTCTCACGAGAAGGAATATCTTATATATATATTGCATCTCTCACTCACTAATGAATTGCCAGCTTTTTACTCACTACACACAAAGATAATGTGTTTTGATTTCAATGACCCATTTCTTATTGTGGCGTTATTGGAGGAACAATACACGTCTGAACACTAGAAAATTCAAATGAATACGGAATTATAATTTGCATGAAGATAGTTATTTTTCTCAGCCCTCTCTAGCCATTTGACAATATGAAAGAAGAAGACACTGCATATAACTCCTATGACATCTGTTCAATAGATTCTAAAGGATTAAACCTTATACGTATTGCATGAAATATTTTGCCAACTTGATAAGTTATGTGCTATACCCAAAGGAAATCAAGTTGAAGTATTGCTGCATCAATAATTTCAATTGTTTAATAGGGAATGCATTTATGAGGTACTTACTTCGTCTTTGATTACAATATAGTCAAAAATTGGAGCAAAAGCTGATGCTATTACGGACGAGCCATTTGTAAATCCCATTAGAATTCCAGAAAAATTTGGAGCAAGATCCATATGATTGATGACGTGACCAGATTTTGCAGATCCGTGGAAAGCTCCCACCAAAACCACTAACGTTACTGTTAGATAAACACTATCAGGTCCAATTTTGGGTAAGATAAAAAGAGACATTGCTGCTACAACGAGTCCTAGAAACACAGTACATTTTATCAATCAAATTTATAAAAATTCTTAGGAACATGCTGGAGAGATATTTATATGCAATTTATGAAGCGGTAAGATATATTTAAGTTGTTTGAATTCCATCATTTTCATAAATATTATGAACAATTTTTTGTCAGATACCCTATATTGATGTTGTCGAATAGCTTAAATCTAATTAGACGAATATACTTAGAACTATTTAAACTACAATTAAATCACCATACATCAATCAAAACCTTATATATACTTCAATTGATATCTATTCACCATACATTATAAAGATTGTTGCACGTCATAATTTTTTTATCTTCAAATCTAATTCAAGAAAGGAGATTATAACGAGAAAAACCTACAAACCCTCACAGTGCTCGTTATAGGTATGCGGGTTGTCTCACGTGGTACAACCCGTGCTCGCCAGTCGACTAGCTTCGAGTCGAAGAAGGGGTGGATTCTTCAAAAAATTATTGAGTATACAAAAAGGGCGCCAGAGAAGTTTTGGCAAGCACCCAAGACTTCCTAAGTTAGCCCACAACTCCTCAGTGGGTTAACAACACTCACTACACACTCCAAAGGTTAAACTGATAGGTAAATTATCATAAGTAAATAAAGTCAGCAAATACACCCTGCTGGAAATTTTAATTAGTCTTGGTGGACCAAAGGTCTCTTTCCAAAATATTTAATACAATATCACTACCAAAAAAAATATTACAAGTAACGTCTGAGCTCAGCTGAAGGCTGTAATCTCAGGGTGCAGAAGAGCTGAGGGCCCCAAACTACACCGATGTCTCATCTTCAAAAGTTCTAGAGAATCGACCAAATTGTTCATGTACAATATTCCAAAAATACAACGATAATATATATATATATATATATATATATATATATATATGTATATATATATATATATCAAAATCAACAATGTATAGTTACAAGGGTTCACACTTCCGCAATTTATACCAGTATCAATATAAATATAAATAATTGCATATGCCAAAAATTTAAATAACAACGAGTTTAGCGTTGCTGGAGAAAATACAACTCAAAATTATATACGGCGCAAACTATATACATAAAACCATTAGAAATAGGTAAAAACCACTAAATATCGCAATACTAGGTACGTACCATAGTGTTCCAGCGTATCTTAATCTATGAGCAAGATTTCCAAATTTTTAAATACAAAATACAAGAGTTAGCGAGATTATAATAATTGCCGCAAGGAAAAAAAAAGAAATAAAACTTAATATAAAAAAAACAGTAATAAGTGAAGCATAGATGTGAGTTTACTACTGAGTTAGAAGAAATAAGAAAAGGAAAACTGTTAACTTATCCTTTTCCGGCACCAGAACAGGAACTGAAACTTCTCCAGACTAATCCAGTCCTCCTGGAACTGGTCTCACTGACCCATTAAATTCCAATCAGTGATTTTTTTGTTTTAATGTCCATATACAAAAACCCCCCTAAAATAGAGAAACGAATTAGCCTCTACATAAGGTTTACATTTTACCCCGGTCAAATTTTCGACGTACCCCCGTAATATCCCATCAAACTGACTATAATAACAATACCCGAAATTCGCAAATAATTACACCTCATGACTTTTAACTGTATAAAAGCCACCTACTCTGAGAATAAAAACTATATGACTGGTTTTTTCCGCTTAGCAAAAAAACTACGATACCAATAAAAACCCATAATATAAAAACTACATCGTTGGACACATCCCTGACTGTTAATACAACCCCTGTGATATATTCTTATTTCAACAAAATATAAAGCCATGAAGAATATGAATTAGTAAGAATTTATGAAATATAACGAAACTATCCCGCGAAACCCAGATTACATACTCCAATAAATTACGAATCAAAGCAGAATTTCTACGTTAAATTGCCTACAAATCTGTTAATTCCGAGAAAGTATTTTTCAACCATTTACCTTGTTAATGAATCCTTCCAGCAAACGCCGTCTACGGAAATTTACCTCAAAACACAATTCCACTAAATTTTTATGGAACCCACAGTCATCGACCGTTTTGGGTCCAGAAACCTATCGGGTCGGAGCTGCCAATTGTTGGTTCCAGCTGTATATCTCCTCCCCTATGTCGGAATTGTCGGATTTTCCAATAAGCACTAATGGCTCCCAGAGCACATGCGAATCTCTTTAGTTGAAAATGGTGTGTTTACACCTTGACGGCAAATGGAGGACTGAATTTTTAACTTCGTACCGATAGCGCTGTGACTTCTCTCAGTCGACAGGTTAGCCAATATTAAATTTACGACAGCTCGGCGAATTTTTCGCGTTACAAGATTTATTATATTAATCGGTAAAAAATTATATTGAATTAATCATATTTAATAATGTATACCTTTTAATATAATAAACCTCCTCTCTTGAATTAGATTCATAGATAAAAAATTTATGACGTGCATCAATCTTTGTAATGTATGAAGTTTACGCATAATCAACTGAGTGACACTGGTAACCCAACAAAACAATTGTATACTAAGATCCACAGAACGATACAGTACTAATTTTAATGCCTGCATTACCGCTCATATCAGTCGTAGATAACAATGAGTAGTAGACTAAACCTTCTTTGAATTCTTAAATCAAGAAAATTGATTGGGTTATTTCCTTCAACTTCTAATGTAAATTCAATTTTTGGGTGTAAATTATTAATATGGTTGGAAAATACATCTAATTGTCGTTCACTACCCATAAAACAAGCAAATATGTCATATCTATACCAAAATAAGAATTTACATTAGAAGAAAAAGAAAATAACCCAATCAATTTTCTTGATTTAAGAACTCAAAGAATTAATAATGTACATGATTATTCAATTCACAGAAAACCAACACACACTGATGTAACTATTCCATATAACTCCAACCACCCCATGTCACATAAATTGTCAGCATATAATTCAATGATACATAGAGCTTTTTTAGTTCCTATGACAAATGTAATTTTATAAGGGAAATCAATAAAATTAAACAAATCCAACGGTTATCCATTACATATGATAAAAGAATTAATTAATAAAAAAGAGGAAAAAGTGGCATTAAAACTATTTCCTAAACAAAATAACGAAATAAAAAATTATAAAATCATCACATATGTAGGTAATATTTCTAACAATATTTCAAAGATAATAAATATCTTCAGCTACAAATACAACAATTTTCTTAAAAATAGAAAGTAATGTGAGTACAAAATTGTTAAATGTAAAAACAAAAATATCCAAGTCTGGAATATATAAACTTAAATGTCCAGAATGTAATGCTGTCTATTTGAGTCAAGCCATTAGAAATTTTGAGATCAGATAGAGTGAACATTTAGGAGCATATAGATTAAAACGACCAGATTAGTCCCACTGCGCCAAACATCTACTTGACACCAAACATTCATTGACACCTAACACAGAACTAGATGTACTACATATTTTTGATAAGGAACAAAAACTGGATTTCCTTGAAGAGTTAAAAATTAGAAGGCACCTAAGAAACCCTCAATATGAAGTCTTCAATGAGGAGCTAAATGTAGGGAGTTCTCCACTTTTAAACTGTTTCCTTAAGTGATAATTGTAATGATCAGCAGATATAGTTTCCCTGGTTTTCTATATCATTGCAAAGTTATACTGATCTTAATTGGAAAAAAGATAGGCTTCAAATGAAATGTAACTTCTGTCATTCTGACGATGATATATAATATCGAAAGAATTGTCAATAATTATAGAATTTTTAAAATATTTTCAGTATATTGTGGAATTAACTAGAGACAGTAAGTTGCATTTAAAACAGTAAAATGAGTAGATTCCACGAAGTAAGGGTCGAGACAGTAAATTTCAGTAAGCGTCTGCTTAACGATATGGTCATATAGTATTGTTAATGTTTTTTATTCATGTTCCAATATAAATTAATCAAATCAAACACAGGGTTATAAAGGTCCTATCTGGTTCATATATGCAGAGAAATCTGGTCCATCAATAGCTTGGTCATTTTCTGAAATTATTTTCCAGAAATGCCAAGTTGCCACTTATTTGATCATTGATTCATCGTTCACGTTTGCGAAATCCTGTTTTTCACAGGATTCAGCGCTTATTTTTTACAAAATTGGAACCAAACTCGCTACAAAAATCGGTTGTGGCAAAGTCTTGGACGACTTCGTTAATGAGCCAAATCTGCCCAGTAGAAACAAAATCGCGGCCTGTCAAATTTGAAAAAAAATTCTATATCCTTTATTTATGATCTGATGCACAAAAATCACTTAGAATTTTTATAGACCTTAACACGTTCTACAACTTTTGTAGTCAACACTTTTTTCTAAAACGTACATGAAAATAATTATTTTGGAAAATTCAAACCTTGAATTTTTAATTTTGGATTTGATGCAAAAATGTTACTGAAATAAACCTGTTCAATTGATCCTGTGCCATTGGGATATTTTTTCTAAAACGGTCATTGGGGAGGGCAACTATACTATACTACAGAGTTTATCACTAGAGACCTTGCAACAGCTGAAGTGGAGTTCCTCACCGGAAGGGGTAAATGGCACATTATAATTGTCTCTGCTTATTTTCCGGGAGATGAAGACAAACCTCCACCAGAGGAAGTCAAAAGCCTCATCAGATGGTGCAATAAAAAGAACAGACATCTTATTCTTGGATGTGATGCAAACTCCCACAATATAGTATTGTAGTATTGAGCAGCACGGACACGAACAAACGAGGTGAGTGTCTCTTAGAGTATTCGGCTAAATCTAATATAGACATTATTAACAGAGGTAACACATCCACTTTTATCACTGCAACTAGAAAAGAGGTGCTTGACACCACCCTATCTAGTTGCTTTACATCAAATTTAATACATGTTTCCGATGAGGTTTCGATGTCGGATCACAGAATGATACGATTCGAGGTCGGGGCTACGCGGGGACAGACCTAGTGTTGTCGAATACCTCAACAAACGGACTGGGGTTCATATAAGGACAAATTAAAGTCGGATGTTGAAGGCGCATTATATACGATTGAAACTGTGGAGGAACTTGAAGTAACCTCTCAATGGTTGAATCGCACGATAATTAATTGCTACGAGGAATCTTGTCCCATCAGAACAAAGGCTGTCAATAGGGATGTGCCTTGGTGGAACAAGGAACTCAGCAAACTAAAGGTCTTAGCGCCCAAATTATTTAACAGAGCCAAGAGGACAGGAAACTGGGAAGACTACAAAAAGGCTCTAGCTGAATATAACAAAGAACTCAGAAGGTCCAAGAGGAAAACTTGGAGGCAGTTCTGCGAAGGCGAAGCGTAGCCTCAGCAGTGCGTCTTCAAAAAGTCATCGCTTAGGACCACTCTAACGGTATTGGACTTAAAATGCCAAACGGGGAGTTCGCCGAAATCATAGAGGAAAGCATGAGATGTTTATTAGACGCTCATTTTCATGGTGCTATAATCATTGAAGATAACATAGAGGCAAATATTGTTGAAACTATCATCAAAATATCTAGATCAGCAAAAAGCCTAGCGGGTAAAATATTCGCCAAGAATAGAATTGGATGGGGAATTAACAGCTTCAGGCCCTACAAATCACCTGGAGAGGATGGCATCTTTCCAGCACTTCTACAACAGGGATCCGATATCTTAATTCCTCACTTATGTAAGATATTCAAGATGAATATCATCTTGGGACACATTCCAAAAGGGTGGAGACAGGTCAGGGTCTGCTTTATTCCTAAGAGTGGCAAACGTCCTCCAGAGGAACCAAAGTCATATAGCCTTACCTCCTTCTTACTCAAAAGTATGGAAAAAATACTTGATACATACATGAGAAGTGAATATTTAACAAATGGATCGCTTTACGAGGAACAATTTGCCTACCAACCTGGCAAATCTACCTTAGATGCCTTACATTGTCTCGTAAGAGATCTAGAAAAGGCAATAGCTGCAAAATAAGTATCGCTATGTGTCTTCGTAGATATAGAGGGAGCTTTTGATAACACCTCATGTGAATCAATTAGCGCTGCTGCAACTGCCAAGGGTATTCCACCTTCCATACTCAAATGGATTCATTCCATGCTAAATACTAGGAAAATAATTACCTACCTCGGAGACCAGTCGACTACTATAAAAGCGGTGAAAGGTTGTCCTCAAGGAGGAGTGGTATCACCTCTACTGTGGTCACTAGTGGTTGACGACCTCCTAACAAAGCTAAAAGGAGAAGGATTTCGTGCTCTTGGCTATGCCGACGATTTCGTTATAGTGGTCAGAGGTAAGCACGACGGCATCATTGCCGATCGCATGCAATGTGCCTTGAACCTCATAACTACCTGGTGTATACAGACAAGCTTGAATGGTACAACTCTGTGTTTTTCGGAAGAGGTTAAGTTCCATGAAAGGAAACTTACGTGGAACTCACACCTCGCACACATCATCCCAAAAGCAACAACGGCTCTTTGGACGTGTCGTAGGCTCTTTCGAGAAACTTAGGGTCTAAAACCTAAAATGATCTACTGGTCATATATAACGGTTGTCAGACCTATCATCACCTATGCTGCGCTTGTATGGTGGAAGAAAACAACGCAACAAAATGCTACAATAGAGTTGCAAAAATCGCAGACTCGCATGTTTAGGAATAACGGGTGTAATGAGATCATGCCCTGGCGCGGCCTTGGAGGTAATGGCTAGATCTCCCGCCATTACATTTACATGTAAGGAGGATTAATCTGCAAAATGCCTATAGGTTAAGACAGGCTAGATCTCTAAAACCCGGCGATTTGACAGGACATCTCGAGATGCTAAGGGTTGGATCAACCCAATCTTTGATGATGCCTAGGGACATAAGGCCTACTAAACAAGATTTCGAAGTTACTCTAGATGTTATTATTAATAATCGTGATTTAACACAAAACGAAATCTCAGAAATAACAAGGGGTGCCCTCACATTTTATACTGATGGGTCAAAAACAAACGAAGGAGTAGGAACAGAGACTACAGGACTTAATCTTAGGCTATCAGTAGCCCTAGGTAACACTCCCACAATATTGCAAGGGGAAAAACTAGCGATAGACTTCTGTGTTCAAGAGTGCCTTAAAAAGCGCCTCAACGCAGCCAGAATATTTATTGCCTCCGACAACCAGGCTGCTTTGAAAGCTCTAAAGTCTATAACTTATGAGTCCAAAACAGTCTGGAGCTGCAAACAATCTCTTAAGCTACTGGCTAGACATAACAAACTATCTCTGTTATGGGTGCCCGGGCACAAGGGAATTGCTGGAAATGAGACTGCCGATGGTCTTGCAAAGGAAGGAGCTAGTACTCCTTTCATCGGACCCGAACCGTTTTGTGGCATTACTAAAAGCCACATTGTGGAAGAAGTCCGGAAATAGGAAAAGGGACTTAGTGCAGCCTACTGGAAAAATGTTCCAGGCCAAAGACACGCAAAAAGGTTGCTACAACCTTCTGCTCGCTATGCTAAATCGCTCTTAGAGCTTCAGAAGTCTGATCTCAGAGCAATCACAGGACTTCTTACGGGACACTGCCCACTCAGATATCACCTCTGCAATATGGGAAAAGTGGACAGAGTAACATGTAGATTCTGCGATAGTGCAGATGAAACGGCTGAACATATAATCTGCCATTGCGGAGTACTTGTTCGCCAACGCCATAGGTACCTGGAACGGTTGATCTTGAGACCTGGCCAGGTAACAAAAATAGCTCCCAACCGGATAATAGGCTTCTAGGGAATCTGATCTTTGGGACAAAAAATAGATGGAGGGTATACACAAAAGATCTTTTCAGGTCGCAGTGTGGAAAGGCCAGCTATAGGCCAATCGACCCCTTTGTAATCTACAATCTACAACTATACTTTAAATAATGGGCTTTGGGCTTGAACTAACTAGGGAAGGAGGGATTTTGTTTATATATAAACATATATATATATATATATATATATATATATATATATATATATATATATATATATATATGTATATATATATATATATATATATATTTCTTTAATATACCAAAAATATTTTGTCTCTGTTGGTGGTGCATAAGAATGCTTTAGGAGTGGACTCCACTAACCTATACTTTTTTCGGGGTGATTCTGTTAGTGGTGCATAATAGTGCATAAGAAGTGGATGCTGCTGCCATATTTTTTTCCAAATTGTCATTGGGAGTGGCCAACTTTATGAGGTGTAACTAAGTAAGGGAAGGGAGGATTTTGTTTTTGTTGGTGGTGCATACGAGTACATTAGGAGTGGACCCCAATGACCTATATTTTTTCTGAAATTGTCGTTGGGTGGTGGGCAACTTTACTATGTATAATAAGGTTTAACTAATTAGGGGGAGAAAGGATTTTGTTTTTGTTGGTAGTGCATGGGAGTGCATTTGAAGTGGATCTCGATCTCTATTGGGGGTGACCAACTTAGACGAATTAAATTTAACTCTAGCCAGACGCAATATGATGTTAGATGAAAAAGTGAGACATTTCAACAAAAACCTACCGATATTGTTTGCTGCTTTCCTGATAAATGTTGTGGTTACCAAATTATTTCTTAAAAGGTAATCTGCTATAAGAGATGTAATCAATCCAATAACCAGTTCTAATATATATGGAAGGGATGAAAGGACACTGTTCTGGAAAAAATAGGCATCATCAATTCATCCACGATAGTCAATAATGTTTGAAAATATTTAACTTATGCTAAATAGTGGAAGCTTCAGAAAGGACCCCGCGTAAATCTTGTGCAAAATGAGTCCCAGTCGTATCGGCTGAAAATTTAGTATGATCTATTCTATAATGTCCTGATCAAGTCTCCAAAAATATCTTATGGATAGTTTTTGAGATACAGGGTGTCAAAAATGCGGAGAACGGGTTAGTCCAATTAATGTGATAATGAACAATATGGCTATTATAATATTTCCAAGAGTTAAAGATAATCGTTATAATTATCTAACAAGTTTACGAATAAAAAGTTTTAACGATATTTATACAGGGTCATTCCTTTCTTCAAATATATATCAAGATTTTTGTTTGATAAGTTGTGAAAATAAATAGGGTAAACTATACAGTCATTGAACAGTGACAGTGATGGGACATTCGAACTTATCCGTAAAAAATAAGGAACCTGTAACACTGTGCCGATCTACTCTTTTACAGTTAATTTTAATTACTTGGTACTTTACGTTAAGTAACAACATTTTTGGTAAGATGGCACCACAGTCGGTAATATGGTAAATTGTGATTCGTGTGTACAGCGTTAGTGAATTTTTAATATTTTCTTTAGAATATTGACTTTCAATTTTGATGTATTAAGAGGTAAGCGTTTATTAAACGGGATATTTTTATGTTTCAGGTTATTGTTAATATATTCAGCTTACTTGGCTACGTTCTATTTATATATCTGCTTGTAATCATTTGAGGTTAAATATGTGTCCAATGATTGTCTTCGAAACTAATGTGTTTTACAGTTATTGGACAAGGTGTCCAATGACTGTGTATTGAATATTTTGCAAAATCACACTATTATAACCTTTAACGTTGTAGGTAATGTTGGCAAATATAGAGAATATTAATTTTTATACTATTCATAATACATACCCAGTTATTGCCCACGTGTCCAATAACTATAATTTAGCTGTCTAATCAGTGTAATTATCAATAAATTGATGTTTGAATGCATAAAAAAACATGAAAATTCTGTGGACATTTTGTAATGAAATGAGATAAAATATGCCATATTCCTAAGTAAAGATGTACAAATTAAGTAGATGGGTAACATTTAATATTAAAAAATCAAAATATTCTTCACAAATGAAGTTATAAAAAATAAATTCTCTTATGTTCCATTTTTGTAAAATAAAATAATTTTTTCATTTAATATAGAAGCTTTATCATAATCAAACGGTTTCATAAAGATACAAACTTTGCCTCATCCAGAGAAAATATAAAAATGTTCATATGAAACTCCTGATGATGCAAAGTTTGTACCTTCATAGTCGAGAACAATTTGAAACATAAATAAATTATACAATCTTCAAAGTTTCAAATAAATAGCTTCATTAGTTACATATTGTTTCAGGCAAGCTCTAAAATGTCAAAAAACAGTATGATGAAGCAACATTAGAAGCAGCAATAGCTGAAATTCGAGAACAAGGGAGTTCATTGAGAGCTACCGCCAAAAAGTATGGTGTTCCAAAATCAACTGTATCTTTAAAGTTAAAAAATCCAGGACACTAGAATACATTCGGCCCTCGTCCAACTATTACTGGAGAAGAAGACAACCTATTAGCTAAGGGGATTGTGGACTTAGCGAGGAAAGGATTTCCACGAAAAAAGGAAGACCTGTCAAGTGTTCAAACTTCTTTAAATAGCCATCCACTTCCAAACCCATTTAAAAACAACAGACCTGGGGATGGTTGGATTAAGGCATTTTTAAGACGTCATCCTTCTATAGTACTATGGACTAGTGAAGCAGTGACTTCTGCTAGTTCTTGTGTGGCTGAAAAAGATATACGGAAATGGTTTGAAAAAATTTCTCAATACATGAAAGATAAAAACCTGGAAGATGTAATCAATGATCCAGCCAGGGTTTTTAACCGAGATGAAACTGCCTTTCAAATATGTCCTAGCACGGGAAAGGTACTAGCATGTAAAGGAGAAAAAATTTTCTATGCAATAGAAAAAAGTACTACAAAGGAGAATATTACCGTCATGTTTACATTTTTGGCTAATGGCACTTCTTGTCCACCAATAATCGTGTGCGGATTCAAGAGGATTGCGGAAAAAGTTGCTGTTACTGTTCCTCCAGGATGGGGTATTGCAAAAAGTGAGAATGGTTGGATGATTTCAAAGGTGTTTTTTTAAATATATGGGGAACGTTTTTCATCCTTATCCCATACAAGAGAAGATCGATCTGCCAGTTGTATATTTTTTAGACGGACATAAAACGCACATGACATATGAGCTTAGCAAGCTTCGTTCAGAGCTTCAAATTGAACTGATAGCTTTATTTCCCAACGTCACCCGAATCCTCCAGCCTGCAGATGTGTCAGTTTTTCGTTCAATTAAAATTGCATGAAAAAAATTAGTTAGAGAGTGGTGTGCTCAGCATGTCAACGAAATGGTGTCTAAACTAAACTTTGCGCTTATCTTGGAGAAAGTTGTGGATACGTCGATAAATCCAGAAGCATTAATAAATGGCTTTAAGGTATGCGGACTTTGTCCGTTTGATGTTGACAAAATGGATTTTTCTAAATGTTTATGTAAAACGCATCATTCAGCACTATCAGTTTCCACAAACATCGCTAACAGCTCCAGCATAACATATGAAGATTTCACAAATATTGTTGGTGAGAAGAAAATAAAACAGTTTCGTAATATACAACTTAATGAAGGAATAACAGATAATACTGGGTATTTTAATCTTCTTTATAATGTTTGGAGATGTTTTCAAAGTCCAAATCAGCAGTCTATAAAAGCATGTTCAACAACATTAGAAGGATCTTCTACAGAAAAAGTAATTCCTGCTCAGGAACACGAAAACAAAGATAGAGAAAAAACTGCTATTGGTGAACAATTTGTTGTTGATGATAGAATGCAAACATCTACTCAAGATGAAACAAATAGCAATGATTAGCAGACAAACCTACCTTGCTTGAACTAACGAATAGCCAGGAGAACTTGGCTAGCACAGATATTACACGAGAATCGTCTCTATCTAAGCCATGTGAAAATAATAAGCAAAAATCGTCAACCGATGAAGGATCTACAGAAAAAGAGAACTGCGGTGTATATTTTAATAAAAGAAAAACCATCACAGTCTTATCCAAACTGAACTCAGATATTAGTCCAGCCTTTAAAATTATCAATCATTCAGGTTTTGGAAATTACTTGGTGTGTCCTAAAACACCAGAACGGAAAGGAAAACGTGACACTGAACGTCTTTCTTTTGCAATCACTTCAGAAAAATACAAAAATATGCTTAAGGACAAGAGTAAACGCGAAGAAAATAAAGCTCTTGGTAAAGGAACGAAAACAATTAAGACAAAAGCAAGAACCGAAAAATAAATTAAACAGTGCCTCAACGTCTAGCAAATGTATACCTTCAAAAGTGCAGACTGCCACACGAGCGCTATTCAGCACCAACGGAAAAAGAAGAAATTCCACAAACTTTTGTACAATTTGTCAAAGGTGTGTTACTTCTCAAAAGCGCCTAGTTTGTGATGACTGTTCTAAAATATATCATAAGTCATGCGTTCCCAAGAAACACCGGAGAATGTAGATAATGATTTGATAATCCAGAAGAAACTGACACACTTGGTTCTCAATATCAAAAGTAGTACAAAGATAATTGAGTGAATTGTGATTTGTCCAATAACTATCTGAAGTATGTCCAATAATTATGAAAAGTGTCCAATTACTGTATTATTTTCATGACGTTCAATAAAATATTTTTTAAGATTTTGTTCATCTTCATTCTTTAAAAATAAACATACAGACTAATAAAGTTTCATCTACTGACTGATGGGGTAAGATCATCGAATACAAAAGAATTGTGGAAATGGTAACGGTTTTCTAATATCGTTTCGCAAACGTCCTATGACTATGTTGTTTATCCTTCTATGTGCAACACGTTTGTCAATCTTTGTGAGTGATTTCTCGCACGGTGTTCTTCAATAATATTGATAAATGACAGTTGAAACTTTAGACGGTAGGACTGAATTCTACCACTTTAGAGGTGTTTTATTTTGGAGCATGCTTATGATGTCAATTATACCAAAAGTCATCCTACCAACTACACTGGCGAGCAAAAAACTGAGGTCACCTTAAAATTTTCATGTTCTCTGAAATTTTACATTTTCAGATAGTATTCGCAAACTGTACATCATTGCATGTGCTTTTGTAAGCTAAATATGATACTCTATACTAAAGAAAAATGCATTTTTTCCTTGGATTTCATGATTTATTCTGAAAAAGCAACAAATTAACAGTTTGGGCGAAATTCAACATTTTGTTGTTAGGGAAAATATGGAACGAACAAAATTAAAAAACTTGACACTAATAACGTGTATTCCCTCCTCTTGCATTGATGACTGCTTGAAGTCGGCGCGGCATACTTTGAATTATGTTGCGGATCACATTCTGGTCGATGTTATCCCATTCCTGCAACAGCAATCTTCTCAGCTCCTGGGCAGTTCTTGGTGCTGGTGTGTGTCTGCGGATCAGTCGTCCCAACTCGTCCCAGACATGTTCTATGGGATTCATGTCTGGGCTGTGGGCTGGCCAGTCAAACCGCCTAATTTCTACCTCATCCAGATACTCCCTGATAATTATGGCTGTATGTGGTCTCGCGTTATCTTGCATAAAAATGCCACGTTCCCCCATAGTCACCATGAGAGGCATAACATGGTCTTCTAGCACCTCCATAATGTAACTGTGAGAGGTTAGTGAGCCATTTTCTATGAAGACCAGCTCTGTACGAGCTTGTGCAGTGATTCCCGCCCAAACCATAGCTAACCCATCGCCAAATGGAAGACGCTCATCAATGCAAACTTCAGCATATCTTTCCCCAGGTCTTCTCCAGACTCGTCGATGTACCAAGAAAGGGTGAAAATATGTCAAAAGTACTACATCAAACAACGTCGTCTTAACGATTGCCTCGGGACGCGTACGGAATCAGAAACTTCAAAAAATAAGAGTCATCATGATTTAAAGATATATGCCGACCTACATCTATGTTTTGTTTTTAAATTCGAAACAATAATAAAAAATTATTTGGGTAAAAAAATAAGTAACATTTTTACTTTCTTGTACACTAGTGAAGGAAATATCATAATCCCGAAAGCATTCGATCTTGAGATTTTAATGGAAATGCACGTTTTAACCATCCATTTTGAGTAGTTCCATCATGACATGTTTACATATGTGCGTAAGTATGTATGTGTATACGTAGAAAGTTGAAATTAATATAAAAGTCTTATTACACCTCCCTTTTTGGATGCAATACTCCCAAGGAAGTTGTAGGGGTTAAAAATAAAAATAAATCATATCCCCGCCATTTTGGAAAATATCAAATTATGTTCTAATAATTATAAAACTATTTTGTCTGAGACTTGTTTTGAACCGGCCGATTTTTTATCGGTGGTAGGCAGATGAAAACGTCGATAATTTATACCTCCGTTATTAGAAGAGGTATATGTATGAAACAAACGGGGTTATAATGCTATTTAGAGTACAAGGAAGTCATATACAGCAAACATGAGATATTTTTGAATTTATAAGGCTGCATTAGTCAGATGACTGGAAATTCATTAAAACGGTTCACCTATATATCTATGACAACTTTTCAAGTTCTATACTATAACCTGAAAAAATATTTGTTACTGGATGATTAAAAATAACGTTGGTTTTTGATCACCCTTTATTATGCACACAACTTTAAAACCATATAGCACTTGGCTCTATACGCCATTTGAAGTTTTCGACTTCCTACACGTCCTGACGCTATCGCTACGACGTTGAAGTGTTATATAGTAGTCTCACGCTGTCTTGGTTGTATTCCGCTAGCACATCCCGTTCAAAAGTTGATAAAGGGGGACTGACTCCATAAAAGTACAATACAGTGTTAGGAATATTCCGAGGGAACATGTGGTAGCAACAGACAAAATACATATAAATTCAGTGTATTAATCTTTTTCGCTAACAGGATATCATAAAGTGGAAAACGTGCATTCAGGCTATTACTAGTCAGTTCACCACAGCAAAATGTTGTATAAACAACAACTGATTATGTAGAAGATCGTAATGAAAGAAGTTAAAGTTAGAAATACAGATGTGTAATGTGGACAGTTTAGTTTAATAATTGAGAAATAATAAGATTGTACCAAACTGATAGCTTAATGCAATGAACAATAAAAAATCAACATTACTTTCGTTTATCCCTTCATAATAACAAACAAATTCATTTACAAAGAAATAATTCAGTAGTGATAATCTACCTACCTAGTAAGTATTTGAAATAAGTGTATCTATATTATGAAAAAAAAATGCCTACCCAACTACCAGAGTTTTGGAAATTTACATATTAATATTATTCAAAGAGCCGTTTTATTAAACAACATTCTCAACTAATGGCAATAATTCATGGAATCATACTGGATTATATAATATGCCACTAAGAAATCACTGGAGGATAGCGTTGATAGATACCTTTTATCAATCAACGGCGAAGAGCTGAAAAAATTACATTCGTCGATATTGAGAGTACAAAGAATGAATATGAGCAAAATTATTTCCATTAACATCAAAAGAAATATTCTTTGGCAACAATACAGAGTCCCAAAGCGACAATTTGTTGTAATAAAACAAGTATTATTCAGTGTATCAACAGTTTCTTTAATAGGGAATAATACCATGCGAAATAAGTCGTATTTTAATTTTTATAATAAATTGTGTTTACAAATATCTCAATATGAACCGCCTGTAATTCCTACGCTTCTGATAAAATGATTTCATTTGCAACCGTAATTTCTCTATTTTTATCTATCCTCTATTTTCATTTTCAGTCTACACGCTGGAAGTGTGAGTACCCTTATAATATCTCTTTTTGTATGTGAGAGAAATCATTCTCCATTAAATGTCAACGTAAAACGATAATTCTCTCATTCGTTAACAGGAAAATATAACGGTTACATGGCATTACCAATGTGTTAGAGAAAAACAATAGTGAGATAGACAATCAAAAGTTAGCGTAGATTACTGTACCAGATGAATACGAATCGCGCGTGCGCCTATTGATGATGTTTAACTGTACATCTGTGTACTTCACTAAGCGTTTGTTGGCGATGAGTACAATCTTTTTTAAATCTTATAAAATGAGTATGCAGATACACTATAAAGTGCAAATTGTGAAAGGGTAATTCATATCGAGAAATAGCAGAAAACTTGTTTATTGTGGCATTCGAAAATGCCCAACCATTAGCAAAAAACAAGTGAGAACGGTTATAAAATTTTTTTAAGAGCATGGATGTGTCAATTCTACAAAACATGGACCGCGTACACAAAATCGTTAACCTCAATCCGAAAAAGAAGAGATATTTTAATTTGTGCAAGTGTGGAAAATAATCCTATACAATCGTCCCCTCATTTTGCAAACGATTTTGATGTTGATCCGAAAACGATTCGGACTGTTTTTAAAAAAATGGTTATCGTAGTTTTAAACTGAAAAAGAGTCATGAAATTTCTCCAGACGATCAATTTCGTAGAATGGAATTTTGTGAAGTAGTTATGGAAAAAATTGAATTGGACGCAATATCTTCGAAAAATATTTTGTTCACAGATGAATCGACTTTTCCTATACACGTTGCACCTAATTCATCCGTTATTCGATATTGGTCCAGGACAAATATACACAAACACTACAATAGTAGAACTCAATATCCCCAAAAGTTAAATGTTTGGGCTGGAATATTAGGGGAACATTTAACTGGACCCTTTCTTATTGACGGAAATTTAACCGGACAAAAATATTTGGACATGCTGGAAAATCAAATTGATCCTGACCTCATACAATTAGGTGTCAACTTCAATGATATTTGGTACCAACATGACGGTTGTGCATTACATAATAATCGACAACAAATAAAAATTTTAAATACACAATTTCCCAATCGCATAATCTCCACGAATGGTAACATTAGATGGCCTGCTATATCTCCAGATTTGGCACCCATCGATTTATTTTTCTGGGGTTATGTGAAATCGAGAATTTACAGATTCCAAGAAAACCTAGCCACTTCTCTGAGTGAACTTAGGGAACCAATTTTACAAGTTTGTATGGAAATAACACCTCAAATACTCATACATGTTCGTCAAGAATTTTATAACCGGCTCGGTTACTGTTTAGCTCAAACAGGGGTTTATTCGAACATTTGATTTGAAGAATTGAGAACTTTATTTTTATTTTTTAATGCATTACATATCAGAATATTACTTATATTTAAAAATAGTAGGTACTTTCATTAGAATTTGATGAATACGTTCATTATCATAGCGTGTTTTAATTTTTACTGTGTGTGTTTACACAGAGAATTAGTTTCTCATTTGCAAACAAACGAAAAAGATACTAAATTCTTTTTTACTAATACTTTTAAACCCCAGATGTTTGGGGACAAATTTCGAGTTGCCAAATCTGAAAAAAGTAAAGGTTTTAATCGCTTTCAAACTGAAAACTAGAACAATTTCCAGCATTACAATAAAATGTTCAACAAATAGATGGGATTAATTATACTTGATCTGTTACAACCTCTTGAATTATCATAATTGAAACCTTCTTATAATCTATTCTCATGTTAGAGCAATGAATTTTACAATTAATATAAATATACAATGAAAATTGGCAACATTGTTTCTGTTATCTGGTTCGTATGTAAACAGAATTTGTAACACATTGACGCTCTCGAGGGCCGTTCCTAAGTCCAATTTATGATATCCTGTTAGCGAAAAAGAATAATACACTGAATTTATATGTATTTGTCTCTTTCTATCACATTGACGATAAAACGTATGTTTCCTTGGAATATGCCTAACACTGTATATCGTTAAGGCACCAATATCGAACCAGAAGGTACTCACACGCTACTGAATTATTTATAACATGATCAGATCAATGGAATTACTTCTAAAAATAACATAATAATTATTTTATCTCTTCAGTTTATAAGAAGAACAGATTTTGAAATTATTCATGTATTTATGTAGGTACACTTGTTGATTTTAAGTTTAAATATACCCACCTAAAATGTGAAGATATTGAAAACTGAAAATTAGTAAATAAATAATATGTACAAAGAATACACCATTAGAGATTGACAGTTTTCTTGAATACATTAAATTAAGGTACCCTTGGAAGTAATTGTTTGGTAGTTGATGTTGATCATGTTGACAGGGCTAGTGCTATAGTAATTGCGTTCGTGTTATTAGTTAGTTACATTTATATTTAATTTGAAATAGTATTCTGTTTAAAATGAGATGGATATAAGAAATGTTAATCTTCTTACTTGTTACGTTTGTGATGGAATATTTCAACTTTGCTTAATAACTGGAATATATGGAAACGAGAACGCAGCAAAACGTGAAATAGCTATGTGTAGAAGGGAGGCATCTCTTGATGTGAATCATGTAACATAAATATACACACACTGTAATTAATCAATCAGCAATGAAATAGATGCTTTTGAATAAGACCCTACTTGCATAAGACAGAACATATTAATGCAAACAAGAAATAGTTCGTGTCTGATATGTAACGGAGATGAAAATCTACTTAGGTTATCTGTCGAATGTAAGCTCTCATGTTTTTTATTTCCCAAGACATCTACATTCCAGAGAGTGTTAAATCTTATGCTAATCATTTAGATGTCGACAGCTTCATTTTACAACCATTATGACTTTAATCCTACAGAAGTGATTGCAGAACAAGGTATTAATCACAAAATACCACCAATTTTGTTGCCTTACCAACATCAACTAAATACCGAAGATGCGAATGATTCCCGTTTTGTTACAAAATCGAGGTGGACAGCAGAAGCAAAGAATGGATACAGAAAATCAATTTCTGAAGACTTTGTGCTTGCACTGTCAACCGCAAACTCGGGAAATGTTGAAGTTCTGCGAATGCATCATTTTTATTTTCTTGACTGGCCTGATTTAACATCGCAAAATAAATTGAAGAAATCTCCTCGTAGATTGTATTTGAGTGACATTGTCCATGTGAGTGCTAGAAGAGGAGACTATGTATTATATTGTGAATCCAACTACGATCCTATGTGTCCATACCAAGAATTGGATTTTCTTCAGAAAAAGGCTATGAAGGGAATCAAGATGCCCGAGTCCCATGAGTGTCCATGTGGATTTCCTCAAGCAAAGAGGGATGATATCCTAGAAGCACTCGATGAAGTTCTTCCCGAAAACAGGAAAACATTCTGGAAAGACTTATTAATCCGCTAAAGTGTGAAGTGTGTTTAAAATCATGCAGGACTGGCCAAAACTCTATTAAATCTTACAATTTAAAGGTTTTGTACTAAAGTAAACTTTAACTGTAAACTAAATAAATGAGGGTCTTAATCTAACCAAACCTATTTTTACTCATTACTCATTTTTTGCATTGCTAAAATAGCCTACTTGGGTGAGAAGTCATAATAACAAGGCCACTTACTGCATTTTTGCTTAGTTGAAGCTTTTCGCTGCGGCTGTCCTATTTTTCGAACTCTAACTGGTTGTTCCTCTGGTGCGGGTGACCGATATTTAGTAAATTTATTATTGTTTGTCTGCGGCTTATTATATTTTATTTTCTGAAGGTGGGGAGAGTTTTTTGTAGGTAGGAAGTATTTAGGCTTGTGTTGACTCTATTGGAAGGGCATTCGCGACTATTATTTGCGTTAGTTCGAAGGCTAACTTGGTGGTCTATGAGCGGCGAATTATGGCTAAGCTGCCCGACCCGCTTCGCTTAGTGGAAAATTCTACTCAATGGACAAATTGGAAAAGATTTTAACACGTTCTGACAGCAAAGATAAATTTTTTGAGAGTCAGATCCCGATTGGGACGATCCGGATGAAAATCCAGCTGAGGCTGAGGTTTCAGACGAATTACAGGTACCAGTGTCCCCTGCAAAATGGATCATAGTGTATTTTATACTATTCTCTTATGAAATAAATTATTACTCACTTATATTTTTTGTATTTGTTTAAATAAATCGTAGATGAACAACGCGGGTACGGGAGCGGAAGTCGGCCATCTTGATGATGTAACCAAAGTTGCGTGCGCACCGGAAGTAACGTCATGCGTCATTTACTACGTGTTTCGTGCCATCCATTTTGTGTTCTATGACATGTGCCGTCTGTTATGTGTTCCGTGTCATCCATCTTGTGTTCTGTGGCATGTGTCATCTGTCATGTTTTCCGTGTCATCTATCTTGTGTTCTGTGACGTGTGTCTTCTGTCATGTGTACGGTGTCATCTATCTTGTGTTCTGTGTCGTGCGTAATCAAACTTGTGTCAAGTCTGCACATTTTTTTAAATTCACTCCGCTCTGCGGTTGTCCTATAAAGTATACCGCACAGCAGGTTACATGATCTTCACTACCTCATCGCAGTGAAAAGGTTGAGTTTCTTGGATATATATTGAGAATACTAAGCAAACATGCAGAATGTGCACATTTTGTTGAAAAAACACGTTTCCCGGTATAGTTTGTGAGCAACCTTTGAATAAAAATGTTTTTGAATTTGTCAGTGACACAATAGTGCCAACTGTTACCAATTTATTGAGTTTTATCACTCATGGCTAATCATTCAACTTTAGGCCTTGATTTCTCAAAGGCTTACCTATGTGACGTACGGCACTTTTACTTAGTTGGGCAGAATAACCCTGTATAAATATCGTTAAAATTTTTTATTCGACCTTGTGATATAATTATACCGATTATCCTTAACTGTTGGAAATATTATAATACCCATATTGTTTATTATCTTACTAAGTGAACTAATCCGTTCTCCGCATTTTTGACAGCCTGTATCTCGACAAATATTCATTAGATATTTTTCAGCCAATGAAGACTTTTGATCAGGACATCATAGACTACACCATACGAAATTTTCAACCGATTCAACTGAGACACATTTTGCGGGGTCCTTTCTGATCGATTTTAATATAAAATATTTCCTAACCTAGCGATAGTATAGTGTGGATTTTTCAAAACTTGTTTTTACGCTTGAAGATTCATTCAATTGGATCTTATAGCTTGAAATGATGAACAAATATATGATATCGTAAATGTGTCACATTTATATTCTACGCCAGTGTATTATTGTTATGTGAAGGGCGCATGAGCGGCAATATATGAGAAGGTTTATACGCATGAGTCGACATGAGAGTATATATAAATATACATATTCTATGGGACAGTAAGGTTGGTGTTCTTGTTGTTGTAAGAATCATGTCACATAAGTTGTTTGGATATTGTTATCCTTATTAATGGGCAATAAAGCCTTCTATATTAAGTGATGAATAATCATTTTACACCACGTACCTTAACAGTAAGTTTATTGTACCACAAAAGCAGGCTAGATTCACATCGGTAAAAACCATACCGTGCTATCGACAATTACGGTTATATAAAAAATTATTCTCCACTTAGACCGAGATGTGTCGAATTTGTAGGTATCACTCAACAGTGCCCAGCACAAAACAGATGCACTAAATATGGAACGTGAAATGCAACAAATTAAGAGTGACATTCAGGCAAAGAACAAACTGATACACTCCCACAGGAGCCAATTAGCAGTAGTGCATAGCACAATAATTATCTAAAAAACCTGAAATAATTAGACAATCTTAAGGCATATGACCAACAGTCAAAATAGAATCATTATTTTGTCAAACATAGCAAAGGTACTTAGAACGACTATTCTATGCCCGAACTTCCATAGCTTAGGCACTTTGAGAATATATCTTATAAAAGATACACCTCACTTTCAAATCCAGTGAACATTGAAAAAAATTTGGTTCATATTGGTATAATACCATTCAAAACTCATAAGGCTACTATCAAAGTTATTGACAAACTATTGATACTGCAAATTGAGAGGGATCAATAGCAAACAATCCAAAATTAATTGAAATAATTGCACAGAGAAATTGAAAATGTTTACATACGTCTTAGATTTGGTCACGCTCGACTCACTCATCAACACCTTATCCCCAAATCTGACTGTCAGTATATGACAGAAGTAACTGTAAATGTAATTCTACCGTTGAAAATTGAATTGTATAATAGTTTTCTAAACAACATAGTACTGTATGTCTTTTTCTTATTAAAGAAAACCACCTTTTCAATGCAGTTTAAATTGCACTGCTATCCAGTAGGCTCCACAATTCTGTGAGAATAGTTACTAATAACCCTGGCGGTTGATATGCGTCGATAGAATGGTCCATTCAATATGAAGAAAGTAAGTTATGTGGGAAATCACATTATTGGTAAAAAATATTAAGTCAATAGGAACTGTTTTGTAAATACCACACGTTGCTATCGCTTTCAAGTTTGGAGATATTTGGAATTGGAATGGAATACCCAGTATGTTTTTATGACTGAAATACGGATAATATATATATATATATATATATATATATATATATATATATATATATATTGTTCATATGTCACGCACTATTCGTAAATCTTTGCTCCCATGTTTCACATCTTTTCTTGGTTGTACCGTACCGATGACGGCTAATGAGCCAGAAACATGCATGTCTGCGGTTACCACTTTTTTCAGTAGCCCCTTCTTTTATTTGCGTGCAATACCCATTAATCTATTCGTTAATTATATATATATATATATATACACATATATATGCAACCAATTAGATAACTTACAGATGTCAAGTCAAAATGCATCACTTTGTTCAAGTATATGGCGGTTTCGGTTATCATCGTCCAGTGAGTGTAACTAAAAGCAATGTTCGAAAACATCAAAGCCAAACAAGGTAAGCTCGTTAAAATGTTTTTCCATGGAACTTGTAAGTTTCTCTGAAATATATATTGATATTAAATAAGTTCGTATATAGCTATTTTAACTAAGAAATCTGGAAAGAGAAGTCTGTACAAACTATATATCTTCTCATTCCAATTTAATAATTTGACAAACATCTAAATTTCAAAAAGAAATTCTTTGAAATTAGGAGAAGCCCAGTACCTCATTTTATCGACAATACAACTTTGAGTAACACACCTTCATCTTCTGATATCTTGTTTTATCGAGTTATGAAGTTCCTACTAGGCACTAAAAATTTCTAGCAAACATGTCTCGGCTTATTTCGATGTTGGAAGAATACCGAATATGATTTTAACGAACAACCTGAAACTTGAAACAGCAGTAGAACATGCTGAACACACTGTTTACCACCAATATACTACTAGTGTTGGTGTAGTGGTGGAAAACATTGTGTTAAGTATGAATATCACTAACGGTTCTAAAAATTTTGACTTAGCTATAGAATAGCATTTAACGCCAACAGAAATATCTTTAGAGATAAACATATAAGTGAACACACCAAAATGAGTATATAAAACGACAATAAGACCTGTAGAATCGAGAACGGAGCTGGAACAGCGAAATTAACTGAGAGAGAAGAAGAAGAACTGCAGTACTTGAACGAAAAATATTACGATTGATATATGGCCCAAAGAATACAGTACGATTTTTTCAACTGTGGCTACAGGGAAATGCATGTTAAAAATTGCACACCATATTATCTTACGTTCTCTTGCTGATTAGCGACCGTTCCCAATTTTCAGTAATAGTACAAGCCCTCAACTTTACAATGCACACTTGCACGAAAACAGGAACAAGTTTAATTCAATGATTTTGTCGTTAGAAGTTAGATTACATTAGATTAGATTTTAATAGGGTAACAGTGCAGTGAAACCAAAGGTTTATTGTGCCCCCCTAACAGAGCTGTTCTCGCTACTACTACAGCTCGCCTTCCAGTTCCAAGGTTCTAATGAATCCTAGTATTTGGAACGGTTTCAACGATGTTAGGTCCTCACTCTCACAAGTTTCTTGTCCGAAGCATTTCTTGCGTTGGCTTGCAATGGCGAGGCATTCCAGAACTAGGTGATCCGGAGTTACATCCTCCTCCCCACAGAATCTACACTCGTCAATCTCTGCTAGACCTATTCTCATTAAGTTCTTCCTAATGCGGCAGCGTCCTGTAAGAGAGCCCGTGAGTAGATGTAGCTTATCTTTACTGAGGTCCAAATATTTTTTGGATCTAGCAGTGTCAAAGTTCCACAGGAACTTTTTGGAATGTTCCAACCCGGGAAGGCACCACCAGAGTGCTTCTCTTTCGGTTTCCTCTTTCCTCCGAAACTCTTTCTTGTAGCAGCATTTTGCTACCCCACAGAAAGGCTCCGGGCCTATAAAGGGCATTTGTGCTCCTTTCCTGGCAAGTGTATTGGCCTCTTCATTTCCCGTGATTCCCTAGTGGCCTGGAACACAGACTAAAGAGACCCTGTTATTCTTGCCTAATTCATCAAGTTTTCTTCGGCACTCGCATGCCAACTTTGAGTTAATGACATGGAAGCTCAATGCTTTGATAGCTGCTTGACTATCAGAATGAATCGATATGTCACATTTCTGGTAGTTTCTTTCCAGGTTCATTTCCACGCATCTTTCGATCGTAAGTATTTCTGCCTGAAAGACGCTCGGAAAGGAGCTTTACGATAATGAGTATCTGGTGCCAGGCCCAAATACTCCAGCGCCTGCTCCAATGGTGACTTTTGAACCATTCGTATACTATCTAATGGCGTTTTCTTTGAGAGTTTGGGTGGTGTATTCCCTTTCCCAGTCTCTTCTCGTATTTACCATCGTGGTGAAATTCTTTCCGATGCTTACTTTCCTGATCATTTCGTCACTGCTGATGAGATGTATCTTGTCAAAGAGGACCAAGCTCCCTGATTTCTAATACTCTCATTGCCTGAACCTTCCTTAGATATTCTAAGAATTGCCTCTTGGGCATATCTTCCTATCACCAGATGTAGAGGAGTGCCCTAGTTGGACACGTTCTCATAGCTCCAGTGATGCACACACAGGCAAGCCTTTGAACTTTGTCGAGGGTCTCCCTCGTGCTGTACTGACTTGCGTTTGTGTGCATAACTATTGCCCCATACGAAATTGCTGGTCTCACAATCATTGCATGAATCCATCGCAGTATTTTTGGGTTACAGCCCCACCTCTTACCAGCTAGATTTCTGCACGCCATCAAAGCTCTTATTGCTTTACTAGTAGTTATTTCAACATGCTTATTCCACAGAAGCTTACTGTCTAGGGTTATCCCTTGATATTTAACCTCTGATTTCCATTCTATGATTTCCCCGTTTAAGGATATGGGTTTCATGGCTGGAAGTGTTCTTTCCGGGTAAATGGGATTACTATGGTCTTGCTTGGTTACTGTTTAGCCCCACTGACAAGCAACATTGCTCAATGATTCTGAGGCCCTTTTGTAATAAATCACAAAAGGTGCTCTCGAACTTGCCTCTGACTTTGGAAAAAACCCAAATAAATGAGTCTAAATTGAGTGGCCGAAAATGAAAAAAATATTTGTCAAAACTGACAGATACCAAACTTTTAAGGTGATGTAATTTTTAATATGATTAAATAACAAAGGAAATTTCTTGTTGCTCACAATAATTTTGAGGGCTAAGACGTCATTTACTTCCTATTATTGAGGTTTCAAATCATAAAATGCTTGTAATCTTGAAGAAATGATTCTAATGATTTCATAACCTAGTAGGTTTTGTTGCAAGATTTTTATGTCTCGTGGCATGTCATTAACATTTTTTAGTCCTAATGATATTGGTGCTCTTTCACTTACCTAAAAGTGAGTTCAGACTGCAATAAAACACTGGATCTTGGAACATGTAATTTTTTAATTTATCGATGACGAAGAATAGCATTAAAAAATAACAAATAACACAACCAAATAAAGACATGCCAAAGAAATTGGTCGAAATGGTTTCCCTCTGCTGTTTCAGTTATCCTATCCTTAATTTGCTGTACTGATTCTGGTGGGCCTCTTACCAGATCGTAAATTTGTGATAATACATTACTCCATAGAAATAAATTCACTGACGACACTTCAGGACTTCTAGCAGGCCATTTAAAGGGTCCATATTGACTAATCCAACTACCAGAAACATATTCGTCGAAAAACTCTCTGGCAAAGTTAGCTTTATGGGCTGCCGCTCCATCCTGTTGAAATACGATTTCACCGTTGACTCTTAGATCATTCAATTGTGGACCTACCTCCATTTGGAGCAAATATAAATATACAGGGTGGGGCACTATGTATGAACTATTCTCTGGCACCTTAACGGCAAATAAAATTAGTAAAAATTAAGTAGATTACTTGGGACTATAATTTAAAAATATTTTGGAATATACAGGGTGCTCCAAAAAAGCGTGCCGTGTCAAAATTAGGTTCTTTCACTCAATAACAAAAGGCCCTATTAAGTTGATCTTTCCTCCCCACTAAGTGCGACTCCATGAACTCTGTACGGATTTTCTTTTGTTCAAATGTGTCTGTTTTGTTTGTTTACTTTACCAGCAAGGGTAAAGGTACTCTCATCTTAAAATATAATGTTATTTAGGATATTCTGGTTATCGTTAATTTTATTCATCCTAAGCTCACAGAATCTCATGTGGAAAGTAATCCCCTGGCAATAATTTCTACAAATTTGTCACTTTGTAAGACTTAAACCTTTATCTGCAACCGCCAAGCAGACATTCAGTATTAAATGTTCTGTGACTACATTAGAATTATTTTTTGTGCACATGATTTAAACAACTCGTAGCATGGAAAGCATTGTAGAATTTCAGAACTGTAGCTTTGCTCGGAATAGGACAATCCAGATATGCAGTAGCACAGTAGCAAAATTTTGTACGATTTTCCTACTGTATATACCCTTGATGAATGCTGTTACCGTTTCAATATGTTCTTCAGCAGTAAAATCAGACATTATAAACAATTATCAACAATAACAAACAGTTTGACATAAAATGTCATGTAATTTAAAGCCATCCTTTGCTAGCACACTACGTTTTCTACCAAATTTTTAGTTATTAATTTCAATTTTGAACAATAAAATTACTTAAATAATACTTTTTGCGGCGGTTCAAATAGTACGCATTAGGCAGTTTTATTGGTGTTTTATTATTACAATTAAAATTAGTATCTAATCTGTAGCTGACATGGGGTGAAATTTTGAACATGCAATTCCCTATAGACACAGTTAAAAAAGTCGCACTGTATATATGAAGAAAAATCAAGACCACTAATTAACAACGAAATTGACCATTTATTAAACAAAGGAAACATTGAAAAAAGATTTGGGCCGCAAAGTATTAGGTGGTTACAGAATGGAAAGAACAAGTGGGAGTGGACATAAAAAGGATTATGATAGCTAATGGGAGAGAAAAAATAGAAAATCGGTAGAAATGGAGACTAATAGTCAACGAGGCAAAGGCACATCAACATATCTGAGATGAAGCAGGGAAAAATGGGGTTTGATCCACCACAGAATTCGGATTGACCGAGTTCATAAACAGCTACAGTTTCGACAAAAACATATACATGGGGTGTGCCAACCCTACGGGACGGATAGGTTAATGGCCAGAGGAACGGGAAATGTTTAGCCTGGCTAGCCATAGTGAGGTGTAAAACCCCCAACCTTTCCGCGGAAGCTGTCGCTGTGGACCAACCCACCCAAGTCAAGGTGTGAGGCATCGTGCTGACGGCTGAATGGCCGCTGGGAGATATGCGGTTAAGAACGATCCCATTTGGGGATCCGGGCAAAACCCCTGATAACACGGGACTCTGCCAGGGGTGACCAACCCATTCCCTAGCTAATCGTCGAAGAAATATGAGTTTGAATAATAAGAACACCAAACAAAAAACCGAGGCTGAACTAACATGTTCACCTCAATCTTAAACCGCGGCTGAGGCTGGACAGAGAAAGTCCATCTCAAACTCCGGTGCACCCTGAGTCTGAACGTGGATGATCGCCTCGAAAAACAAAACAAATGATGAATCAAAGCCTAGGCGCCAGCGGATCAGCAGCGCTGATGCCAAAAGAAGAAGGAAGGCGAGAGAGGCAGCGTCCGCAGGAGCTACCTTCCCTCTTCAATCCCTTCGAAACAATTGGTGAGAGAACCCTCGAGGCTGGCTAGAAGAAATTACGCCTCTACAAGAGGCCAAGATTAAGGCGATCTTGCGGGAGAACGCCTTGACTCAAGCACCTCCACGGAGGTCACACCAAGAAGATCAAAGAAGGGCCGCGGTGATAGTAATGCCGCGGCACCTTCCCAAGCCTTCGCTGAAGCAGCCTTGTGATGTCTCAACGTGGCGGTAATATATAAGACCCACCCATACAGCAAAGTTAACGCAGAACGGGCGAGCCTTATGAAGAAGGGGCTAATGAAGGAGCTGGATAAGTTGATCTTGACCACCTCCAACAGCCAAAGCAAAGCGCCCACATTCAAGTCGTGGACTTACTCTGGTGAGATTATCAGGACAAGCTCCCGAAGCTCACCAAAGCTTCTCATTGGGTCCCTGAGGATGGCGCTATAGCCACCTCCGATGATCCGGAAGGAGTGCTGCGGGACTGAAGGCGCAAAATCCAGAGGTGTCGATAGACATATGGTGCACCTTTCATCACAGGGCTACTAAGAGCCTTTTGGGACATCTGTTCATCTTCGGCATTGAAGCCGAGGACGTGGCTGTCCTAAAGAAGAGGTCGATACTCGAAGAGGACTTCCAGCCAAAAAACCGGTGGCACCTCTACAGTACCAAGGATATTGTGTCATGGACCATCCAACACTGAGACCCCATTTAGTGAACTCAAAGTCGACTCCCGTCTTGACAGAAGCGGAGATGGAGGCCAAGCAATAAACTTACACATCCAAGCGATGGGAAAGGTGGTCCCTAGAAAGATAACACTGAATCCTTCTCCCCAACGCAGACCCGTGTTAAAATCTCAAAAACCCACATTTTCATTGGACTGCAGGAATGTATACCAATCCGTTTCCGATAAGTAATTTGAAGAAATCCTCAAAGAACTTAACTTCCCCCTCACTAAATCTTGGCGAATCATCGCCAAATCCACAAATAGGCCCAACTCGATTTTTCGGATTCCGAAACGGCCTACAGCATCGCCCTAACGAAGGACATCGAAATCCACGGCCTCTCACATCAGTGTTAGGCTGACAACACCACCAACTTCCCTGCAGTATCAAAATACTGCAACAGATGCACCAGTACTGGCCACTTTGCTGAAACATGCAAGGCGAATCCGGTATGTCCTTTCTGTGGAGCACCTGACCACAACTCTGTAAATTGCCCTTCAGCAAAACTCACCCTACTGTGAAAATTGCGGAGGTTCATACCCCACTTACCACCCCCTATACACCAAGAGGTTGCAAATCACAAAAACCCCTGAGAAAATCGCTTCTTTAACACTTAAAAAAAACCACAACCCATACGGTCTGACCACCGATTCCAAAATCCTCATCGAGATTCTGGCAACCACTATCATGAACGCCATCCCTACTACCCACGGTCTAGTAGAAGAGACCCTACAAAGTCTAATCACCTCTTTCTACGGTTATAATTGTACCGTAATAAGTAGCGTTGGCAACCACGTCCACTTCGCTTTCATGTCCAAGCAACGAAATTGAGAATTCATGGGCCATTAACTTCCAAGGTCTAACCAAATAGCATCGTCATCTTCTTAAACACCTTCTCGACTCCAAAAAATCTCCTCGCTTCACTGGCTAAACTACTTTCCACATAGACAGGAACATCTACTGCCGCGACAACTGAATTCTGGAATAATACCACGACCACTTTCTTTCCATATTATAAACACTCTAGCCAAGGCGTCTCTACCGACCTTCTCGAATATGCATCCACTCTACCACGAGCCGTAATAATGGGCGACTTAAATTCACGTAACACTATTTACGGTGATACACTCACCAATCAAAACGGCCGAGTACTGACCGACCAGTTACTCTCCCTTCCAATTTCTCGGATTAAAAACAATAATAGAACCCTCGTAAGTAACACCGGCTCATCTATTGTCGACCATATAACCTGCACTGGCAGGTTATTAACCCGCATAGACGACGAATGGTTTACAGGCGACCCCTCAAATCATGTCCCTCTACTGGTCAATACTTCTCTACTAAATACAATCCAACCCACCTCAATCACATTCACCTACCGGTATTCTGAAAATCCGATTGGGATTGCTTCGCAAACGACGTCACTAAGTTACCACAACCCATTATTCATCAGACCACTGATAAGACGCAGAGGAATTCCAATCCCTTACAATCGATGCACAAGACATTGCCGTCCCCTTATCCACCATAAACATTAAATACTTCCGCAACTAATTCCTCATAAAATCCGCTAAAGAAGTCAGGTATATATAAACTCAAATGTCCAGAATGTAATGCTGTCTATTTGGGTCAGACCCTTAGGAATTTTGAAATCCGATACAGTGAACACTTACGAGCATACAGATTACAACAACCAGATAAATCCCACTACGCAAAACATCTACTTGACACCAATCATTCATTGACACCTAACACAAAAGTAGAAGTGCTGCATATTTGTGAAAAGAAACAAGAACTGGATTTCCTTGAAGAATTGGAAATTAGAAGACATTTAAGAAACCCACAATATGAAGTTGTCAATGAACAGTTAAATCTAGGGAGTTCTCCACTAATAAACTGTCTTCTTAAGTGATAATTGTAGAGATCAGCAGATATAGTTCTCCTGGTTTTCTATATCATTGCACAGTTATACTGATCTTAATTGGAAAAATGATATCTAGGATATCACCATAGGGCTAATAATATCTTAGCTTCAATATTTGTAATATCACATCTTCTTCTTTTTTCTATAAACATATATTAAGTCAATCACAAGTTAGGTCACTTCTTGGTCTAGCCAAAAATAACTACTAAACATCAGGTAGGCATAAAATGAAATGTAACTTCTGTCATTCTGACGATGATATTGATTTATCGAAAAAATTGTCAATTTTTTAGAATTTTCAATAACTTTTATTATATTGTGGAATTTACTAGAAACCGTGAGTTTCATTTAAAACACTAACTATTCTGACAGTTATTGGCACTTTTGTCATTATCATGGCAAACTTGACTATAGGCAGTCTTTTTTATAAGATTTGCTATGCTACTCTTTAATCGATATTTGATAGGTAAACAAGTTTTTGTGGAAAAAAAAACAATTTTATGTAATTTTACTCCATGATATACAGGTCGTTTCATTATTAACTTTCAAGTATTATTAAAAATCATAATATTGGTTTGTCTTAATCATTACGTACCAATGTGAGATTGCCGAAAATTACAGGGGATTCAATTATGAATTTTTTAACTTAAAATCCTTTAAGTACCTGTAGCTCTTGAATTGATCACTTGAGACCCCAAGTGTGCTAGTTAGTTGGAATTCTTTTATCGGAAGGAACACAGAAAAACACAAGTATATAGGTTGTCCCATTAATAATTTTGAATGCAACGTCACGTGACCAAAAACAAAAACCTCATTGGGTAAAACAATAACAAGAAAAGATGCAACATTTGCTCTAATTTACACCCCCAAAATTATAATTATCTACTTCTGCCCAATTCTGATGTATTACTTGTCTTAATCGTCGTGGGACACCCTGTATATAGATGTCCAGAAAAGACTGCAAGCTCTCCCAGTCTTTAATGCCTTACAAGTAAACACTCAAATTTCGAATCTGCGTGTACGAGACGCTACATACGGGCAATTGAGAATAATGGATAATTCTCTAGGTGTTGTTTTACAAGTTTTATTGCTTCAAAGAAACTGTTCCTCGGAAGCGATAAAGACCTTGATCGCGAAGCATCCACGTTATCATAATGTTGGTACGCTGTTATTCGAAAAATACAAGCTTTATCGAAAAAAGTCTCAAACAAAAAAGACGAGGAATTTCGTTCTCTACAAAATAAGCTAATAATTATTTCCATCGTAATATGCGCCGTTTCAGAGATATATTAGAAAGAAAATCGGACAAAAATTTGAACAGAATTTCTTCCGGCAACATGCACTCAAATCATGAATCAGAAACCGGTCAACGGTTTTTGCATACGGAATGTCTCCTAGCACCTGCACTACATAATGTTCATGTTATGCAGATGCTAATCTTTCATTTTATTCCATAATTAGCTGTCTAAAGTTCAATACCATGCATGAAGTAGGTCGTCTAATTTTAACTACATCAAAAGTTCAAAGGCCGATAACATGCATGAACAATGACTCTGCTAACTGTAACTGGTATCTTGTTACTTTATATGTGACAAAACATTTAAACATCACCATTTTTCATCCACAATGATAATATCAAAAGTTTGAGTTTGATCTTCAGAAATCCCACAACTCAGTCTACATACACTAAACCTAGTAGTTTTTCATGATTATTACACAACTGTACCACCGTACTTCTGCTATCAAAGGTTCTACATCTAAATAAATGTTCTATTCTTAGTCTATGAGTTGTAGCGAATAGTTTGACTCATCATTTAACGTTTTTTTTTGTCATTAGAGGGTGCTCTCCATATATCAGACGCTAAGGATCCTCCGGCAAGCTAACATACTTGATGAACAGCGAGGGAAACCACAGTTAAAATTTCGTTTTTCTGCAACTGATATGAAAAGTAGCGTATTTATCATAGCTCACTAAAGTTCATAACCATATACAGGGTGTCCCAGGAGTTCGTACCAAAAACTTGGGAGGTCATAGAAAGAGTAAAAATAATTATGGTATTTCATATAAAAAATTTTCTTTACGCCCTTCGTTAACGAGCTATAGGGCTCTAAAGTAGGGAATAAAAAATGGTTTTTTATTTACAATTATTAAATCGCTGATTGGAAATTAGTGATATCTTAACCGGTTTTAAACACCATAATTGCACACTTTTTGGCGTGATATACAAGTCTACAACATACTTGTGAAATCAGGTACCGACTAAGTTGAATGGTGGATGCGCCATTTTTTTGGTAAGTAAAACTTTTTTCAGTAATAAATGCAACAATTGGCTGTTGTGGACATTTTTAGAGATATCAAGTCCTCCTGCGACATCTCGATAACATTAACGGTTTAAGATATATGGGCAATTTTATGCCGCATTGCACACCTATATTGGCGCATTCACATTTATTTTGAATGTACGATTACAGGAAGCATCATGTATTATTGTTTAACCATAAAAAACTTTATTTAAAATGAACATTACTTTAATGAAAGTAAAAATAGCAACAAAACCTTGAAAAATGAATAACTACATTACACTAATAGATTAAAAAGACGAGTAACCAAGTAATTAACGACATCAAAAAAGTCAAATCGGTTTAAAAAAATTAGAACAAATGTTCAATATAGGCTCCTCTTACATCCACACATTTCCGCAATCTTTAAGATTAGATCTTTGTACTTGAAATAACATTCCAGGATTAATTCGGATGTTTTCGCAGTGAAAACGTATCCTATCAATTAATTCATTTCTTGTATTTACAGGTGTACTGTAAACTAAGCTTTTAAGGTAACCCCAAAAGTGAAAATCACATGAGTTTATATCTGGCGAACGTTCTGGCCATAGAAACGGTCCACCCTTCCAATCCACCTATGTGGAAAAATATTGTTCAGATGGGCACGTACCACATGACTGAAGTGAGAGGGTGCTCCATCGTGCATAAACCACATACATTGGCGCTTTTGTAAAGGTACATCCTCTAATAAAATTGGCAGAATATCCTGCAAAAATTGTAAATGAGACTGTCCGTTTAAACGATCCACAAGAATATAAGGACCAGTTAAGCGGTTGCCTATTATACCTGCCCATACGTTGACCATAAACCTTTGTTGGTGTTTACTCTTAATTATCCCGTGATGATTTTCATCATTCCACAGATGTAGATTATGGGAATTAATTATGCCATCCCAGGTAAAACCTGCTTCATCTGTAAATAGTACATTTTCAATTAAATGTCGGTCTTCCCGTTGTTTATCCAAAAACCAGTTGGCATAATTAAGCCTAGGAGGATAGTCATCTGGTGACGTAAAATGAACTTTTTGTACATGAAATGGATGCAATAGTTGCTCCTGAAATAACAAATTGTGCTGAAAGTTTCCTTAAACTGGCTCTAGGTTCATTATCAACCGGATCTAGTATGTTTTGTTCAATTATTGGAGTACTTACGTTTCTTATACTCCCTTCGCCACCTTTCTTTCGTAAAAATGATCCTACAACGTAATTATCCATCAAAGAAACATGAAATTACTGCATTAAGCTGAACGTACCTGTTTCTCTTAAACTCCGATCAATGCGTTCAAACGTTTTCCTGCTAGGTAACCTTCGATTTGGATGTCGTTTCGAATAAAGTCTTCTAGCTAGGCTAGAATTTTCGTCTGCCATTCCAAAGATAATTTGCATATCCGCACACTCATTAAAGGTGAATTTTTCCATTTTTGAATTTAAAATAAATAATGCTACAATTTCTTACCCTGACAAGTGTAGACAGATGACAAGCATTTAGAAATGATTTTAAAGTGAGATGACAGCCGCCTACTTAGAATAATGTATGTATTTGGTGGTTGTTGGTATTCTCGTATTTTCACTTTTGTTAAATTAATTGTGTATATTTCCAGAATAGTATATTACGTAACGTGTGTTGTAAGAAGCATTTTACGCACGAACGGAAAAGTTACGCACGAAGCCGCGTAGGGGCGGTTGCTTAATTCCATGAGTACGTGAAATGCTATACAACACGAGTTACGTACTATACTCTATCTACGACCCAAAGGTATTTAAAGTACAAAAAACGTACATCCTCGATGCCCAGCCAAGTTTTATAAAAGTCGCCCCTCGATGCCCAGCCAAGTATCCTAGAAGTTCACCCTCGATGCCCAGCCAAGTTTCGTAAAAGTCCGTCCTAAGTAGTATTTATTTTTATTAACCCTTATAATACCAAGCGGGGTGCAAATTCACCCCACATGTACTTTTTTGTATATATCTAAGCCAATTATATTTTGTTTTATTTCCTCTTTTTAGTAGCTGCATTTTTTTAGGTTCCAAATGTAATTTACCTAAAATCTTACATGGATTTTTTCTATCTCAGTAATTATTTAGGTCTTTAGAGTGTGGGGTGCATTAGCACCCTGCTTGGCATTTTACGTATACCAATATTTCTGTTATTAAGAGCTAACGGCAGGGTAAAATCCTTACATGTTGTACTGTTCGAATCCCCACTTCTCTTACTCGGCGCGGCGCTTGCATTGCTACGCCGCCGGCCGCCTACTGGTACAGGAGTAATAGTTATTACTATTAAGTGTCGTTTATGCAAGCGTCTGTGTAAGATAAACGAGTCGATTTATAGTGCGCCACGTGGTTGTTTATTCGGTCGAAAATGAGTAATTCCCGAATTCGAAATGAAAAAGCTCTAACGGAGGAGGAAATGTTAATGCTGTTGCAAAATGATGATCCCGAAATTGAGGAATTATTGCAGTAAGATGGTGCAAGCGATATCGTAAGTGAGGACCATATATCCGACCAAGAAGAATTCGATGAAGAAATCTATGCTTCTTCTGATGAAGAAAACACTAACTTAGAGGTACCGGTAGCTGATATTCCTGTTTATACAGCTAAATATGGTACCCAGTGGTATAGAATGCCAATAAATAATCAAGTTCGACGTTCGCAGACAAACAAGATTGTGCATTTTCCAGGACTTACACCTACCAGTGCAGAAATAGGTACGATCAAAGAATCGTTTATGCTGTTTTTTCAGACGATATATTTAACATTATTGTCGCTGAAACCAACCAGAAAGCTGAATTTTATTTTGATAATTAAAATGAAACTACCTAATTAAGGTTTGTTTATTTTTTAGTAACTAAATTAAAATGAAATAGATACAAAATAATTCATTTGCGTTTTTTTTCATTTTACTTAAAAAAAGTGTGAAAATTACAAAGATAGACAAGAAAAATGAGGCGCAAATGAACCCCGCTTGGTATCGCACGTATGTAAAAAAGCTTGATATTATAAAGGTTGAAAATGTATGTAGAATTAACGGAATTGCATAAAATAGCGTATCCACCTCTCGACTGAAGTGACATTAATCCCTTAGGTGGATTACTTCCCTCATGAATCAAACACCACCCGCGGGATTAAATGGGTCTCTTTAGTCGCTTGGTGTATAATATACTACTGTTTACTAATATTACATACATTCAGACAGCTAAAAGATGCGGATTGAATGAACCTTAACCAATTATCATATAATTTCAAATAACTCTTAGTATTAAATGCAATCTCATATCTAATAAATGTTATCTACCATTTATATAGGGTTTATTCCAACCTACGTCAGTTTCTTACAGTCAGGATTCTGCGCCCTAACCAGAGTTAGTGCGCACAATCCTGACTGTATGAAACTGTTTCTGATGCAGGTTGGAACAAACCTATATAGAATAAAATTCAACGTCAAATATATAAGTAATACATTTTGAATAAAATAGCTATGTTTATTGACAGTCGCTAAGTGGTTGCTATGGAAGCCGTGCGATTTACTTTACAGCCGTGCGTTTTGTTTTACCGTGCGTAATAGACGTCTTACATTGATTGCCGACTGTGTGTTTTTGACTACTTACAGGGGTGGTCGTAGGTAAAAGTTTATTTTCATGAATGTAGACTGCACCAATTTATTATTAATTTACTAATAATACAGGATGCTTCCTGTAATCGTACATTCAAAATGAATGTGAATGCGCCAATAGGTGTGCAGTGCGACATAAAATTGCCCGTATCTCTTAAACCGTTAATGTTATAGAGATGTCACAAGAGGACTTGATATCTCTAAAAATGTTCACAAAAGCCAATTGTTGCATTTAAACTGAAAAAAGTTTTACTTACCAAAAAATGGCGCATCCACCATTTAACTTAGTCGGTACCTGAGTTCACAAGTATGTTGTAGTCTTGTATATCACGCCAAAACATGTGCAATTATAGTGTTTATTAACGGTTAAAATAATACTAATTTCCAATCAGCCATTTAATAATTGTAAATAAAAACCATTTTTCATTCCCAACTTTAGAGCCCTATAGTTCGTTAACGAAGGCCGTAAAGAAAATTTTTTATATAAAATACCATAATTATTTTTAGTCTTTCTATCACTTCCCAAGTTTTTGGTACGAACCCTGTACTGCTCATACTGTGAGAAATATCATTTCTCACGGCACTTTGCCCACACTACATATATTTATATGGAGAAACCAGTAGGTGGACTCTCGATGCGTAGATGTTTTCTAGTAGGGTAACCTCGATGTCTAGACATTTTTACGGTGAGGGATCCTTGCCTAGACTTTTTCTACATAACTATTTACTTTGATTCTTCAAATTTGTGCCGTTTTAGAAAAAGAATAATGTAGGTAAAGTACTTATCTCACTCGTCTGTTTGCACACTCCTGAGAAAAGTTGAACTTTCCCCACTTATTGCACAATATACTATTACTAATGTACTGAGATATAGACCACAAAAAAATAGGATTAGAAGCATGGAGATTATATACAAAGAAAATGAATTTTTGGACTACATTGGATACTAGGATTAATATATTCAGGTAAAATCTGTTACCAGAACCTTTAAACACCAGAATAGAAGAAGTGGAATTTACATGGCCTGAGCATGAATGATAGGAGAGGTTATTAAACATAAAAATATACTCTTCAAAGCAATAAAAAGAAGGTAGAGCAAAGGAAGCATGAACTGATAAAAGTAGGATAACGATAGGAAAAACATATCGAATGGAAGAAGATAAAAGGAAATAATTAAAACCATACACATTTCGTCTGCACAATGAAATTTAATTATGGAAAGCAGTAGAATATGCGTGGAACGAATCGAATTGAACAAGTGACATACTTCTCGAAATGTCCCTAGCATCAAAAGACTGCTATCAACTATTAGATAATTCGAGCCGGCTTCTTTGTTTGCTTGAAACTCACTCTAGTGGTCTGTTATTATTTAGTAAAGGGTACTCAAAGTTTCACGGAAATTAACTCATAAATGACAGTATATACAGCGACAATCACAATTGTCAATGAGTCTTCTTCTTAGAAGCTGACGTAGAGAATACTAAAGAATTACAATATAATTTTGATACCTAACATACGTAACAAAACCAATTTGTCACATGGTTTGTCTAATTAGAGAATTATTTCCACTCAACATTATGCTGTTTTCACAAGAAATAAAATTTTATATTGTAAACAGACTGGTACTTACTCTGTCGGTTGCAGTATTTAAATTAGTTATAATATACATTTTTTCTTCCAGTGAAATCGTGGGATGACTATTCGGGTTGCTGCTACCAATCCAAGCATAAATAAGAGCTAGCACCAAATTGACTCCATTAACAATATAAAATACCATTGGCCATCCATAACTTGATGCAGATATATATCCTGATAATAACATGCATGTAACGATTCCAGCGCCTGGTCCTTGAATTGAATAATATAGGTGAGGACATGATGATAAATGGAAAGTTAGATAGCAATATAATTATGTAGGGGAGTATAAATTTGGAAAAAATAATATATATATATATATATATATATATATTATAATATATATTTTTTTTATTTTAAATTATTTGTTTAAGTAAAAACCTTGATTATGTTTATTTATTATTTATCTATGGTTTGTATATTGAATAGCTAGCAGGGTAAGTTTATTTATTTTATTATTCATTTATTGGTTTAATGGAGAGCATGAGAACTCTATACTCCCGTTGGGTTCCGGATTGAATTAAAAATATATGAAATTTGCACTTTAAAAATATCCTATTAAAATCATCTCCTCCAAAAGCTGTGAATAAATTATGTGAAACACATCAATGCGACGCCTATGGTATCAAGCCTTTTCCTATGTTTAGCAGCTAACATGCAAATAAAACCAGATGACTCAAAATTTAGTTACTATAATTACCAACAGACATAAAATTGAAAAGCATTATAAACTGTGAAGAAAAACTTATGTTAAACAAAATGATTACAACCTATATTACTAATACCGAATATTCTTATACATATAAAATTATCAACGTGAAATTTGGCCAAATTAGTGATTTATGTCTGAATTTAAAATGGTTAACCGGATAAATTATTTAAACACTGACCTGATCACAACACTGGGAAGTTTTTGTTCACTCTACTCCTGTGTTATCCCCTGGAATGAAGCTGGATCTCCTTCAACTTGTAGAACAAACTCTATAGTTTGTACAGCAGGTAAGTTAATGTAATATTATTAAATAGTTTTGTTAAACTTGGCTCATAATGTTTTTATTACGATTATCAATGTTTTGATGAAGTATTTAACACTATAATGTGATTACTCTCTTAAAATTCATATATAGCGTCCCCTCTCAAAGTTCAATTGCATGTATTTCTTACAAAATTACTAATATTTAACGATATTTTTTTCTTGAAATGTTTCTTAGGTTATAATTTAACGTTTGCAATATGTTTTAACTTCAATTTCTAATAATTTCCAAAGATTTCAATAAATTTTTATAAAAATTGCTTACATGCGTCCATTTCCTTTAGCATGACCTCACCAACTCCTTTGTTCTCCAAATCAACAAACTAGTTGTTGCTAACTTTCTTATTTTTTAAACAAAACACTAACAACTTACTAGATATATCATAATCTGTTCTATTTAATGTTTAATACTTCGTTTAATGTCTTTATCTTATTCCTATTGTTATTTACTGTTCATGTAAAATTTCAAAATAATTCATTACACCTATTTACATGTGAAATACTTCCAAAAATATACCTTATATTTATAAACAATGATTATATATATATATATATATATATATATATTATTGTGAAAAAATAATGCTACACCCTGTATATCAAATAATGAAGAATTAAGATTATGTATTGTAATCTAAAAGAATTTTTTTAAGTCAAAAATTTTTTTTAAACATTTGAATGGAGACAATCTGTACGATCCACTATTCGATAGAGAAGACATACAGAAAGGACAGACTGTATAATGTAGGGATAATTGCGAATAGGTGTGATAAACAATTTATATGAAATAAATTACCTAACGAAACTTTTATCAAAGAGATCAAGTATCAAAATTTGTTCATAATAAGAAACTAAATGCTTTATTCTGTAAAGTCAAGCTAATCTCGTAATATTTGTTGATTAAGACATTAAAATGAGATAGTGTAGATGTTTAGACATAACAGAGCAGGAAAATATAAAATAATGTGAATTTCAGAGAACATGACTTATAAAGAAAACGAATTTTCATTTTGCATACATATTAAAAGGTAACAGCTGTCATCTATTAAAACATTATGAATATTCATTTGACATACATACTTAGAGGTTAGGAAATGTCATTTTAACAATACTAAGAAATATTATTGAATGAAAATAATATAGGAAGTCTAAGTAATTAAAAACCTTAGAATATAATATCATGATATAATGGATGAACATTTCACTGGTTGAAATGAAGAATTTGAGTTATAAAATAAATAGTCAAATTTGATTGGTTAATAAACATTTAAAAAAGATCACATCGGCGACAACTGTGTTGCTAACGAAAAAAAAATCAGAATGTGAAAAAGTTGTTGATTATGGGGGCTATTGACTAGTAGGTTTTTTCTTTTTGGGAAGAGATTTTTGGAGCAGCAAAATTTTTTGGGTAAAGTAAATTGAAATCATTTGGAAGACAAAATTTGAATATAGAATTTAAAACAAATACATTATACTTACAAGAGATATATCAGTGTAAGTAGTTTAGTTTATATAAATAATAAAAAAAGGAATTGTTGAATGTTGTAAAACACTAATCATGAATTTTATTTTATAAAATGGTGTCTTGTGTCTGGTGGAAGTAAAATAGCCAAATTAGTTTTCGAAGAACATTGAATAGTGGAATTTGTGTGAGCTGTTTGGACTTTGAAAGAAATACAGCATCGATTCCTGTTTTGGTAGAAGCAGAATGCCAACAGGGAGGTTTTCCAGGAGGAGAATCTGGAACAAACAGAAATCGTGAAGTAAATAAGGTAGTACAAGTTAGTTTATTAATGTATTAAGAGGTCAAGCGTACCTACTAATTTGTAAAAAAAAACTAAAATTTTGTGATGCATAGACGCTGTTAAGAGTGTATTTCGCCGTTTTCTGAAAGTCAAATGTTTATGAAATTATATAACTGTATTTTAATATTATAATAATATCTCACCAGAGTGCGTGTGATTTGTATGAAAGAGTCATCCTTTTAGATAGTTGATTTTCTTAAAAAAAACACTTGTAAAAGTGTAGTGTATTTATTTTCATTAAATTAAATATTGTTTTTCCTTTTGAAGAACGTTTTTTTAAATTACTTGAGTTAATCATTTCATCTGGTGACTTGTGCACCATCTACTTACCACAGGAAGAAGCTCTGAATGAAATCGATTGAACTATGCAGATATTTTTTAAGTAGGACAGGATCGTATTTAATTTGAAATCATTAAAAAAAGTAACATATTCTGATTAACAAATTTATTTTTAAAAATATAAAGCATTCATTAACTTTGGCGCTAACATATATAAAATTATAAAATCATTTTATTTAAAATACTTGAACTCTACCCTGAGATGAGAAGTTTTCATGTTGGTTAAATAAACTGTTTATCATACATATTGAATCCATAACATACCGGGCAAATTAAACTATTTTCTCACCCAATTCTATTCATAATAATATGTCGGCCCAACGTAGGGCAAATTAAATTCCCATATAAAATAAACTATAATAAAATGTCACCGCAACGTGGGGCTAATATAGAAATTTAGTAAATAATAATAAAAAGCATTGAAATAAGTTTTTTTTTACTGTATTAAAAGATTTTAAATACATAAAATGGAAAGGAAAATGACATTAAGGGACGGAAAGCAGGTAGGAGTCGAAAGTAGGTCTGATGAAGAAAGAGAAGAAAGGAGTAATGGTAGAGGAGATTTTAAGGTACAATATTTGGAACAGGGGAGAGAACATTCGGAAGAAGACATCGCAGAACAAGGTCAGGAAGAAGAAGATGCACCATTGTCAGAAGAAACAGGACAAGGGGTCAAACAAAAATCGAAAGAGAAAGAGGATATGGACGTGATGAGTATGTTTAAAATGATGATGGGAGAAATGAAAGAAATGAATGGAAATTTAAATCGTGAAATGAATAATATGAATGTAAAGATGGACCAGAATAAGGAAGAAATGAATATTAAGATGGACCAGAATAAGGAAGAAATGAATATTAAGATGGACCAGAATAAGGAAGAAATGAATATTAAAATGGACCAAAATAAGGAAGAATTAAAAAAAGAAATGAATATTAAGATGGACCAGAACAAAGAAGAAATTAAACAAACTAAGGAGCTGATAATAAAATTGATGGATGAAAAATTGGGACACGTTGAGAAGAAACTAGAAGAATCAAACATATACATGGAGAATAAAATTGAAGACACTAAACAGGAAATAAGAGGAGAAGTGATTGGACGTATAATGGAAATAGAAAATTTACAAATCAACAGAATTAAGGAAATAGAGGAGAAAGAAAAGGATTTCAAAGGAGAAATTCAAAGAGAAATAAATGAAATCAAAATGGGAGTTCAGGACACTCAGGAAAGAATGGGAAACCTAGAAGGAAAATGGGACAGAACCCTTACCGAATTTCAACAAAATGTAGAAGAAGCGTGTATAGAGAAACAAAAACAAGAGGAAGGGAAAACAGAAAAGAAGATTAAGGAAATACAGAAGGAGATGGAAGCTCTGAAAAGAAGAATTGAGCAAACTGGAAGTAGAATCCACAATGGGGAACAATCAAAGGAAACAGTGGAAATGACAAGAAAATTGGAAAACATGGAAAAGAGACTAGTTTACTTACAGGAAGAGTATGACCACACAGAGGGTAGAAATTTTCAAGAAGTGAGAAATGGAATGATGGAGACGAAAATAATAAATAATTATATAGGAAATAGAGGGGAACACAAATTTGAAGGGGATAATAGAAAAATACACCCAAAAGTATTTATAAAAATTTTAAGGAACAAGATGAAAAATATCCGAAATAATGAAGACATGAAGGAAATGATTAGGGAAAATCTGGATAACCATGCTTTAGTGTGGTATACAAGTAAGGAAGACGATTTAAAAGATTTTGAGGAATTCGAAGCTCAATTCATGAGATATTTCTGGGGAAACAATGCACAAACCAGAGTGAGAGAAAAACTTTACTCTGGAAAATTTGAGATAGGTAGAGGAAATAGTATGAATGATTACGCTATGAAGGTTTTCATGAATGCGAAGTTTTTAGATCCACCTATACCAGAGGAGGAAATTATTATGTTTATCTCGAGACATTTTAAATTTGAAATCACTGAAACAATTGCTATTCAAAATATCAAAAACATAGAGGAGTTAACTAATTATCTACAAAGAATTGAAAGAAACAAGATAAGCAATAACCAGAACAGGAACAGGAATCAAAATGAAAACAAAAACTATAATGGTTACGATAATAAAAATTATTATGAGAATAATAACAATCAAAATAATAGATCGAATAATTATGAACAAAACAGGAACAATTACTTTAACAGAAATAATAATAATGGATATTATAATAGAAACAATAATTATAACAGGAACAATAACGCTCAAAACAACTACAACAAAAATGATCAATATCATAACAATAATTATAGAAATAGAACATTTGAAGGAAACAATAGGAATGGATCTTATGAAAACAGACAAAGAGATGAAAAACAAGAGCAAAGAAGAGACTATAATACAGAAAGGACAAATGGAAATTTTGAAGGAAGAGGCAATAGAAATGAAGAACAAAGGAGAGTGAATAATATACAAAGACAGAAAGAAAGAGTGATATCCATAGAACCAGAAATAGTCACTGAAACAGAGCCCGATCAAAATTTTGGATCGAGCACATACCAAATGTAAAGAAAAATATTATCTGTACATACGAACATCCAAGGGAATATATAAAATTTGGGGAAGAATTAGAATTAAAAGAAATAATGGGATTGATAAATATTAAAGGGAAATTAAATGGAAAAGAAATAAAATTATTAATAGATACAGGTTCGGAAGCGTCCATAATTAAAACAAAACTAATAGAAGAAAACATTGAAAATTATGAAAACAAATTAATTAAAATACCAAAAACTACATTGATAGGAGCAAATGGAAAGAAGCTATGTGAAGTAAATAAGTCTATAATACAAAAGATTGAATTGAAGGATGGGAAAGAAGTTGAAATGCAATTACTGTTAGTGAATAATTTGGAAACAGACATAGTAATAGGAATTGATGAATTAACAAAGTTTAAAGTAATACTTGATTTTGAAAAGATGGAGATAGAAATTGATGGAAATAGAATTGAATTTGGAAACGAAAATTTGGAAGAATTGGCAATTGAAGAGGATAATAAGAAGTTGTGGAATATAGAAAGGTGTGGAAATATGGAAGAATTGGAATTAGTATGTGGAAATAAGGAATATGCTGAGAAAGTGAAGAATTTAATAATTAAGTATAAAGGATTAGTTAAAAAGAGATGAGAATGGCAAATAACTATGTACATAAGATAGAAGTTAAGGGAATAGAAAATTTCAGAATAAGAACATATCCCATACCTTATAAATATAGGAAAGAAGTTGATTCAGAGATACAAAATATGCTAAAGGATGGTATTATAGAGAGATGTAACACAAGAAATATAAATTAATAAATTGTACCGATATAAGAGACTCTGAGAAATGTAGAAGTAATAAGTCGTATAACGAACATTAAAGAATTTTCAAAAATGGATTTATAACATGATTTTTTAAACTAATTCCTTTGGATGAAACTTGTAAATGAAACATGTACCTAAAAATAAATTAAAAATTTGTATATATTTAATTATAGTATTATAAATAAATTAAAACTAACTGAAGAGGATACTGCAACACAGGATTCCAAAATCATCTTTGTAACAGCAACCGGAAATAAAAAGAAATGTATTATTAGTAAAATTGAAAGACAATCCTAGAATATAGTACTTGAAGTAAAATTTGCGTTCATAAAATTTTTCTTAGAATAAAAAATTTGATAAACGCAAAATTTAGGGGATGTTATTGTGAAAAAATAATGCTACACCCTGTATATCAAATAATGAAGAATTAAGATTATGTATTGTAATCTAAAAGAATTTTTTTAAGTCAAAAATTTTTTTTAAACATTTGAATGGAGACAATCTGTACGATCCACTATTCGATAGAGAAGACATACAGAAAGGACAGACTGTATAATGTAGGGATAATTGCGAATAGGTGTGATAAACAATTTATATGAAATAAATTACCTAACGAAACTTTTATCAAAGAGATCAAGTATCAAAATTTGTTCATAATAAGAAACTAAATGCTTTATTCTGTAAAGTCAAGCTAATCTCGTAATATTTGTTGATTAAGACATTAAAATGAGATAGTGTAGATGTTTAGACATAACAGAGCAGGAAAATATAAAATAATGTGAATTTCAGAGAACATGACTTATAAAGAAAACGAATTTTCATTTTGCATACATATTAAAAGGTAACAGCTGTCATCTATTAAAACATTATGAATATTCATTTGACATACATACTTAGAGGTTAGGAAATGTCATTTTAACAATACTAAGAAATATTATTGAATGAAAATAATATAGGAAGTCTAAGTAATTAAAAACCTTAGAATATAATATCATGATATAATGGATGAACATTTCACTGGTTGAAATGAAGAATTTGAGTTATAAAATAAATAGTCAAATTTGATTGGTTAATAAACATTTAAAAAAGATCACATCGGCGACAACTGTGTTGCTAACGAAAAAAAAATCAGAATGTGAAAAAGTTGTTGATTATGGGGGCTATTGACTAGTAGGTTTTTTCTTTTTGGGAAGAGATTTTTGGAGCAGCAAAATTTTTTGGGTAAAGTAAATTGAAATCATTTGGAAGACAAAATTTGAATATAGAATTTAAAACAAATACATTATACTTACAAGAGATATATCAGTGTAAGTAGTTTAGTTTATATAAATAATAAAAAAAGGAATTGTTGAATGTTGTAAAACACTAATCATGAATTTTATTTTATAAAATGGTGTCTTGTGTCTGGTGGAAGTAAAATAGCCAAATTAGTTTTCGAAGAACATTGAATAGTGGAATTTGTGTGAGCTGTTTGGACTTTGAAAGAAATACAGCATCGATTCCTGTTTTGGTAGAAGCAGAATGCCAACAGGGAGGTTTTCCAGGAGGAGAATCTGGAACAAACAGAAATCGTGAAGTAAATAAGGTAGTACAAGTTAGTTTATTAATGTATTAAGAGGTCAAGCGTACCTACTAATTTGTAAAAAAAAACTAAAATTTTGTGATGCATAGACGCTGTTAAGAGTGTATTTCGCCGTTTTCTGAAAGTCAAATGTTTATGAAATTATATAACTGTATTTTAATATTATAATAATATCTCACCAGAGTGCGTGTGATTTGTATGAAAGAGTCATCCTTTTAGATAGTTGATTTTCTTAAAAAAAACACTTGTAAAAGTGTAGTGTATTTATTTTCATTAAATTAAATATTGTTTTTCCTTTTGAAGAACGTTTTTTTAAATTACTTGAGTTAATCATTTCATCTGGTGACTTGTGCACCATCTACTTACCACAGGAAGAAGCTCTGAATGAAATCGATTGAACTATGCAGATATTTTTTAAGTAGGACAGGATCGTATTTAATTTGAAATCATTAAAAAAAGTAACATATTCTGATTAACAAATTTATTTTTAAAAATATAAAGCATTCATTAACTTTGGCGCTAACATATATAAAATTATAAAATCATTTTATTTAAAATACTTGAACTCTACCCTGAGATGAGAAGTTTTCATGTTGGTTAAATAAACTGTTTATCATACATATTGAATCCATAACATACCGGGCAAATTAAACTATTTTCTCACCCAATTCTATTCATAATAATATGTCGGCCCAACGTAGGGCAAATTAAATTCCCATATAAAATAAACTATAATAATATATATATATATATATAATAAGCAACGAATAGATTAGTGGGTATTGCACGCAAATAGAAGAAGGGGCTACTGAAAAGAGTGGTAACCGCAGACATGCATGTTTCTAGCTCATTAGCCGTCATCGGTACGGTACAACCAAGAAAAGATGTGAAACATGAGAGCAAAGGTGTTGAATGAAACATGAGAAAATATAACAGAATTCAGCAGGATAGTCAAACACAACATTCGTGTCAGTAATATTAGAAGATCTCGAATATTCGAGACAACAACCAACATAGACACGGAGGTGCATATAACACTCCCGTCTGAAACTTCCGACCCAGATTAATGAAATAATAACAAGATGTACGAATAGTGCGTGACATATGAACAATAAGCAACGAATAGATTAGTGGGTATTGCACGCAAATAGAAGAAGGGGCTACTGAAAAGAGTGGTAACCGCAGACATGCATGTTTCTAGCTCATTAGCCGTCATCGGTACGGTACAACCAAGAAAAGATGTGAAACATGAGAGCAAAGGTGTTGAATGAAACATGAGAAAATATAACAGAATTCAGCAGGATAGTCAAACACAACATTTGTGTCAGTAATATTAGAAGATCTCGAATATTCGAGACAACAACCAACATAGACACGGAGGTGCATATAACACTCCCGTCTGAAACTTCCGACCCAGATTATTGAAATAATAACAAGATGTACGAATAGTGCGTGACATATGAACAATAAGCAACGAATAGATTAGTGGGTATTGCACGCAAATAGAAGAAGGGGCTACTGAAAAGAGTGGTAACCGCAGACATGCATGTTTCTAGCTCATTAGCCGTCATCGGTACGGTACAACCAAGAAAAGATGTGAAACATGAGAGCAAAGGTGTTGAATGAAACATGAGAAAATATAACAGAATTCAGCAGGATAGTCAAACACAACATTTGTGTCAGTAATATTAGAAGATCTCGAATATTCGAGACAACAACCAACATAGACACGGAGGTGCATATAACACTCCCGTCTGAAACTTCCGACCCAGATTAATGAAATAATAACAAGATGTACGAATAGTGCGTGACATATGAACAATAAGCAACGAATAGATTAGTGGGTATTGCACGCAAATAGAAGAAGGGGCTACTGAAAAGAGTGGTAACCGCAGACATGCATGTTTCTAGCTCATTAGCCGTCATCGGTACGGTACAACCAAGAAAAGATGTGAAACATGAGAGCAAAGGTGTTGAATGAAACATGAGAAAATATAACAGAATTCAGCAGGATAGTCAAACACAACATTTGTGTCAGTAATATTAGAAGATCTCGAATATTCGAGACAACAACCAACATAGACACGGAGGTGCATATAACACTCCCGTCTGAAACTTCCGACCCAGATTAATGAAATAATAACAAGATGTACGAATAGTGCGTGACATATGAACAATAAGCAACGAATAGATTAGTGGGTATTGCACGCAAATAGAAGAAGGGGCTACTGAAAAGAGTGGTAACCGCAGACATGCATGTTTCTAGCTCATTAGCCGTCATCGGTACGGTACAACCAAGAAAAGATGTGAAACATGAGAGCAAAGGTGTTGAATGAAACATGAGAAAATATAACAGAATTCAGCAGGATAGTCAAACACAACATTTGTGTCAGTAATATTAGAAGATCTCGAATATTCGAGACAACAACCAACATAGACACGGAGGTGCATATAACACTCCCGTCTGAAACTTCCGACCCAGATTATTCGTTGCTTATTGTTCATATGTCACGCACTATTCGTACATCTTGTTATTATTTCATTAATCTGGGTCGGAAGTTTCAGACGGGAGTGTTATATGCACCTCCGTGTCTATGTTGGTTGTTGTCTCGAATATTCGAGATCTTCTAATATTACTGACACAAATGTTGTGTTTGACTATCCTGCTGAATTCTGTTATATTTTCTCATGTTTCATTCAACACCTTTGCTCTCATGTTTCACATCTTTTCTTGGTTGTACCGTACCGATGACGGCTAATGAGCTAGAAACATGCATGTCTGCGGTTACCACTCTTTTCAGTAGCCCCTTCTTCTATTTGCGTGCAATACCCACTAATCTATTCGTTGCTTATTGCTCATATGTCACGCACTATTCGTACATCTTGTTATTATTTCATTAATCTGGGTCGGAAGTTTCAGACGGGAGTGTTATATGCACCTCCGTGTCTATGTTGGTTGTTGTCTCGAATATTCGAGATCTTCTAATATTACTGACACAAATGTTGTGTTTGACTATCCTGCTGAATTCTGTTATATTTTCTCATGTTTCATTCAACACCTTTGCTCTCATGTTTCACATCTTTTCTTGGTTGTACCGTACCGATGACGGCTAATGAGCTAGAAACATGCATGTCTGCGGTTACCACTCTTTTCAGTAGCCCCTTCTTCTATTTGCGTGCAATACCCACTAATCTATTCGTTGCTTATTGTTCATATGTCACGCACTATTCGTACATCTTGTTATTATTTCATTAATCTGGGTCGGAAGTTTCAGACGGGAGTGTTATATGCACCTCCGTGTCTATGTTGGTTGTTGTCTCGAATATTCGAGATCTTCTAATATTACTGACACAAATGTTGTGTTTGACTATCCTGCTGAATTCTGTTATATTTTCTCATGTTTCATTCAACACCTTTGCTCTCATGTTTCACATCTTTTCTTGGTTGTACCGTACCGATGACGGCTAATGAGCTAGAAACATGCATGTCTGCGGTTACCACTCTTTTCAGTAGCCCCTTCTTCTATTTGCGTGCAATACCCACTAATCTATTCGTTGCTTATTGTTCATATGTCACGCACTATTCGTACATCTTGTTATTATTTCATTAATCTGGGTCGGAAGTTTCAGACGGGAGTGTTATATGCACCTCCGTGTCTATGTTGGTTGTTGTCTCGAATATTCGAGATCTTCTAATATTACTGACACAAATGTTGTGTTTGACTATCCTGCTGAATTCTGTTATATTTTCTCATGTTTCATTCAACACCTTTGCTCTCATGTTTCACATCTTTTCTTGGTTGTACCGTACCGATGACGGCTAATGAGCTAGAAACATGCATGTCTGCGGTTACCACTCTTTTCAGTAGCCCCTTCTTCTATTTGCGTGCAATACCCACTAATCTATTCGTTGCTTATTGTTCATATGTCACGCACTATTCGTACATCTTATATATATATATATATATATATATATATACATATATATATCCAACTTTATATTCAAATATCAATAAATTTACAATCATTACCGTTTGAAAACCTTTTATGATGCCTTCCAATTAAATTCTCATTCATTATTCAATATTTATCTGATATAAACTTGGCCTATTATTCAATTTTTTTATTCCTCCTAGTTTAAACTAGGAGGAATAAAGTTATTACCAACATTGAAGTCGCTCTACAACGAGTGTCTTAAGAAGAAATCTACTCCAACACAATGGAATAATGCAATTATCACTCTTCTTCACAAAGAAGGAAACACTACCGACCTTGGAAATTATAGACCTATTAGTCTGTTATCACACATTTACAAATTGTTTACAAAAATCATTACGAACAGATTAGAAAATAAATTGGATTTATACCAACCACGGGAGCAAGCTGGACTTCGGTCAGGGTTCGGAACCAACGACCATCTTCAAGTTCTGAAAATCCTAATAGAAAAATCAATAGAATACAATGAGCCACTGGTTCTAATATTTGTTGTTTACGAAAAGGCGTTTGATAGCATAAATCAAAAAGAAATACTTCGAGCATTAGCTGATTGTCGAATAGATCACCGATACACAGACATGATAGAACACATATATGAAAAAGCTACTGCCCGCGTAAGTCTTCCTGAACATACCAAAAACTTTAAAAAAAGAGACAAGGCGACACAATCTCGCCAAAATTATTCACCACACTACTGCAATACATGTGTAAACAAATAGATTGGGATGGGTTAGGAATAAACATAGACGGCGATAACCTATGTCACTTAAGATTCGCAGATGATATAGTCTTGATAACGGATGATATTCACAAGGCGGAAACCATGTTGAAACTGTTACATAATATTTCAAAGGAAATGGGTCTCAAAATAAACATCTCAAAAACGCAAATGATGACAAATCTCGTATTGGCAGGAGGCATATATTTGGAAGGAAATCAAGTCCAAGAAACAACGTCCTATAAGTACTTAGGTCACGAGGTAAGCATAACGAGAGATAATCAGGTAAGAGAACTGGGAAGAAGAATAGGATAAGCATGGTCTGCTTTCGGAAAGCTAAGACATATCCAAAAATCCTCACTGCCCATAAGTCTAAAAAGATAAGTTTTCGACCAGTGTGTTTTACCTGTGTTAACATACGGTGCAAAGACCCTAACTCTAACCAAAAAACAAGCAACTAAAATAAGAGTAGCTCAACGTGCCATGGAAAGACAAATGCTGGGTTTATCCCTAAGAGACAGAATACCGAACGCAGAAATTCGAAGAAGAACGAGACTAGTTGATGCCATAGAGAGAATCGCATCCATAAAATGGAACTGGGCTGGTCATATAGCTAGATTAACAAACAATAGATGGACTAAGAAGATTATTGAGTGGAGACCGAGACATGAAGCATTTCGAAATAGGGGAAGACCGCTAACACGTTGGCATGACGACTTGAGACATATCCATAAAAACTGGATGCAAGCAGCACATGATAGGAATATATGGAAGCAATCAATGGAGGCCTATGTCCAGCAGTGGACTGAAGGGGCTGGGTGATGATGATGATGATGATTATTTAATACGGTTACAATATATTTTTTAAATATCCTCATTGCTTTCCAAATACAGAAACATAAATAATTCTATGGTTGAATATATTTCTGCTATCATCATTCCGTGCTAACTGACATGAAGTTAATTGACACTTCTGTTATTTCATTTAGATAAATATGGCAATTTTGTTTGTATATTGTTATCAAATATTGTCTTTATTATTGTCTAATAATAATTTTATGTTCTTTTCAGATTCAATGTTGGATATTCTAAATGCTGTATACAATTTATTATTTGTGCTGTTAACAAGAAAGTGAATTTATAATTTACTAAGGAAATGATTAAAATTTATGGAAGATGTTGTTTACATTCTGGAATTTAAGGTAAATAATTTCAATATTACTTATGTATATCTATAGTTATGCGGAATAATTGATAGCATAGGTGTTCGATTCAATATGCGATATATATTTCTCTCATAATATTACCATTAGAAAAGATAATTCTATCTGTTTGAAGGAAGTTATCTCCACCTGTTACTTGACAAAGTTGCAAACTTCATATATTCGTGTCTTATTCTCTTTAATACTTCTTACGATAAGTTCAATATATATATATATATATATATATATATATATATATATATATATATATATATATATATATATTATTGTGAATAGAATAGGAAGATCAAATAGTTTAATTTGCCCTACGTTGGGCCGACATTCTATTGTGAATATATTATTCTTATTCTATTTCATATTTGCCACACGTTGCAGTGACATTTTATTGTAGTTTATTTTGTATGAATTTAATTTGCCCGGTATATTTATGTTCAACAATGCCACACAGTGCACTTACCTTACTATCTCTTTTGATTATTAATTTTTTTTAAATGAGCACTCAGCCTCTCAGGATGTTGGGTTCATAAGTTAAATATTTATATTATTCTTTTAACAATAAGCGCCAAATTTTAATATTTAATTTTGATAAAAAAAAAATTTGTGAACTAAAATATCTGAATTCAATAAATTTTTACGAAACGGTCCTGTAAATTCTGTTTCAAACCCCCTCTCGAGTTATAATACGCTCTATCAATACTGCCAACCAACTGATAAATTAAACACTAGGAAATATGGTCTACAGCCAATATAATTTATTCTTCCAAATGGGAAGACTTGTTAATTTATATATAAAAAATACATTATCCTTTTTAAACATCAATTAAAAGAAAATGAACTTTCACACAATACACATTTACACAAATGAAATTTATGCTATATACATGCAAATATTCCACTTATTATACGTTATATACATAAAAAAGAAGACAACCTTGAACTTATTATTCACAGAAGATTCTCGTTACAAAATGCATGGAGACTCCATAATGGATGAACGTCAAAAAACACACGTTTTCAGTATATTTTCAATATCTAATGTTCAAACACACACGGTAAGTTTTATTTAAAATAAGCAGTTTTCAAATACCTTCTATCCTCCGCTGATTATCAATAATTTGGTCAATTTATTGTATTGTCTCTCTTCTTTTCAGGAAGCTACGAAAATGTCGGGAATTTGATTCAAGAATCCATTCGAATCAATTTAATTTCAAATGCTTTCCAGGCATAGATTCTCTTCAAAGGTCATGGAAATCACTGTTCTCTTGATACGGGATATATGACTCTTCAGGAATGCTTTTTTTAAGGTTAGTATCACTGTTTTTAATATTATTTTACTTTAGTTTTAACAATACTAATATTATTTCTAAAGAATAATGTATTTCTTTTTTGATTTTCCCCATACTACTCGTCAACAACCTTCTTTATCTCCCTAAGCAACCACTTTTTTCTGAACAAGAAACCTCATTTTTCATTAGCCCTCTATTTATTGAAATCATAAAAATATTTGTAAACAATCAAAATAACTCATAATAGTTCAGTCAAACAATTTCATTTTATTATTTAAAATATTAACTTTTTTAATTATAAAACATACTTTTTAACAATTCTAAACTAACAATTCATCCATTTATCTTTAACATTTTATTAATTCTTAAAATTTTTTAGCTGTCATGGATTTTATATGGAATTTCAACTTTGGGTATATTACAAGAAACACCTCCAGGGCTTCCAAATAGTCCGATGGCATCTAATGGGAATTTAAGATATGCACAAACATTTTACGATTTCACCCGAAGAGGGGACTCATTCATTTCATAACAGGTGATGTTATTTTTATAAACTTTTCTCTTTAATAGTTTGAATTCTTATATCGGTGTCATGTACATATGTACAAGGTACATTATAAAGTTTGAAGAAATTTCATTAGTTTAATTTAGTTTAAATTTGACTCTCGAATAGTTTTTTTTTTAATAATTTTATACTCGATAATATCTTAAATTATAATTAACTCATGTTAGATATATGTACAGTGTGTAGCATTATTTTTTCACAATATATATATATATATATATATATATACAAGATGTACGAATAGTGCGTGACATATGTGTTATATGCACCTCCGTGTCTATGTTGGTTGTTGTCTCGAATATTCGAGATCTTCTAATATTACTGACACAAATGTTGTGTTTGACTATCCTGCTGAATTCTGTTATATTTTCTCATGTTTCATTCAACACCTTTGCTCTCATGTTTCACATCTTTTCTTGGTTGTACCGTACCGATGACGGCTAATGAGCTAGAAACATGCATGTCTGCGGTTACCACTCTTTTCAGTAGCCCCTTCTTCTATTTGCGTGCAATACCCACTAATCTATTCGTTGCTTATTGTTCATATGTCACGCACTATTCGTACATCTTGTTATTATTTCATTAATCTGGGTCGGAAGTTTCAGACGGGAGTGTTATATGCACCTCCGTGTCTATGTTGGTTGTTGTCTCGAATATTCGAGATCTTCTAATATTACTGACACAAATGTTGTGTTTGACTATCCTGCTGATTTCTGTTATATTTTCTCATGTTTCATTCAACACCTTTGCTCTCATGTTTCACATCTTTTCTTGGTTGTACCGTACCGATGACGGCTAATGAGCTAGAAACATGCATGTCTGCGGTTACCACTCTTTTCAGTAGCCCCTTCTTCTATTTGCGTGCAATACCCACTAATCTATTCGTTGCTTATTATATATATATATATATATATATATATATATATATATATATATATATATATATATATATATATATATATATATATATATATATATATTTATTGTATTGTATATTTTACCTGGTTTTACTTCACCTTCGGCTAGCTCCTGATGATAATCTGTGAAATTTAATTTTATTTATAATTTATATGATAGTCGGCAGCATGAGACTCCCCCCTTTGAGTTCTGGCCGCATACGTATAACTTTGATACACATTTAAATATTGAATTCTGAAATTTTTCTAGTATGTTTTATTCCTGAATAAAATATATACCTTTGTTTTTTATAGACTCCAAATATTATTATAGAACGAATGAATTAAGCACCATTTTCTAAACGTATTATGAATATTGAATAGAATGATAAAAAAAATACCAACACCAAAGTGAATGATGAATAGTTATAGAAATAGTTAAACATGCATTAGAAGAAATAGAAGTAAAATGGTACTTTACGTGCAATGTAAACAATTATGATGTGAAATAAAAATTTTTTACAAGTAAGTACATATTATAACTATTATTAAAGTTGTATGATAATCAAAATTACATGGATATCCATGGATATGAAATGATATTCATCATTTTTCATAGTTTTTGGCCTTTATTTAGAAATTTTAATGTACACGTTCAAATACTATGTTTATTGTTCACTATTTCTTTCTCTTTGGAATACCAAATTAAAAAAACTTAAAAACCACCGACCTTATTTCCAATTCTCGGCACTATGGAACTGCTGCTAAGCGTCTCTTTTGCTTGGGAATTTCTTATTAAATAAATACTCTTTCTGCACACTGCACTTTATTACACAGTTGGAACGAAATTGATATTATGATTTTATAATGGTTTTTAACTTAAAATTATATACTTCTACATAGTTTTATGAAAATTTTTGTAGAGGAAAGCTACATAGATGTTGACAATTCTTCTATCAACGCCCGATTCTCAATTCTTTTTTAAATCAACAAACTTTTTCACATATCAAAAACAAAGCCTCCTTATCCCGTTTTTTTATTCGATAATTGTCAATTTGAGTGTTTTTCATGAAAATACAAAATTCTTCAATTAAAATTGTCCTGGAGGATAATAACACTTATATAAATGGGTTTATAATGTTTTAGGGAATACATAAAATGTCCTTTACATGTATTACAATCCCAAAATTTGTTGTAATTCCCTTTTTATGGTGTATTTATTTATAATTAAATATACAATTTCTACAACCTAAAAAAATTATTTATATATATGGAACTGTTTAGTTTTAAATTTTTGAATTTTTACTAACTTTATTTCATATAAACTCTTATTTATTTCCAAATTTGCCTTTTATGTTTTATATTCAATTCCAAATCAATGATTTTAGGTTGGCAAGAAAATCACTAGAATTTATTACTTCCTGTTCATTAAATTTTATTCAGTCAACAGATTTCCTTGACATATAACATGGCTCTGTTCCGTATGTCATCTTTCATGAAGTTTTTCTTTTTTTATAAATTCTTTTTCAAATTGTAAACTTTTACTACCATCGTCTGTGAATATCGCTAATCAATTAGTAAGTTGATTATTAATTATTGTTATTTTAGGTTTCAAACATAACAACATTCTACTTCATCCATATATTAACATGGCAGTGTTGACATTGACTTGACCTTAGGATTTAATTGTGAAGGTAAAATTTTCATACTCAATTATAATGTTATCATTAAAATTTTATTCCTTATCCTTTAAGCCTTTCTTTATAATTGGTTTTCTCAATATTTGATAATACATTTGCTTACTTCATTCAATCGTTTATGTTAAATTTAGTTTTTAACTAGGTAGTGTCTAATGGTACACCCTACATATTAATGAAAAATCTTTTTAATATTCAATCTCATACGTGAATTATTTATATATATTAGAGGACTGGTTAAATATATATATATATATATATATATATATATATATATATATATATATACAGATTGAATATTAAAGAGATTTTTTATTATTATGTAGAGTGTACCATTAGACACTACCTAGTTAAAAACTAAATTTAACATAAACGAATGAATGAAGTAAGCAAATGTATTATCAAATATTGAGAAAACCAATTATAAAGAAAGGCTCAAAGGATAAGGAATAAAATTTTAATGATAACATTATAATTAAGTATGAAAATTTTACCTTCACAATTAAATCATAAGGTCAAGTCAATGTCAACACTGCCATGTTAATATCTGGATGAAGTAGAATGTTGTTTTGTTTGAAACCTAAACCTAAAATAACAAGAATTAATAATGAACTTACTAATTGATTAGCGATATTCACAGACGATTGTAGTAAAAGTTTACAATTTGAAAAAGAATTTATAAAAAAAGAAAAACTTTATGGAAGATGACATACGGAACAGAGCCATGTTATATGTCAAGGAAATCTGTTAACTAAATAAAATTTAATGAACAGGAAGTAATAAAATCTAGTGATTTTCTTGCCAATCCAAAATCATTGATATGGAATTGAATATAAAACATAAAAGTCAAATTTGGAAATAAATAAGAGTTTATATAAAATGAAATTAGTGAAAATTCATAAATTGGAAACTAAACAGTTCCTTATATATGAATAATTTTTTTAGGTTGTAGAAATTGTATATTTAATTATAAATAAATACACCATAAAAAGGGAATTACAACAAATTTTGGGATTGTAATTCATGTAAAGGACATTTTTTGTATTCCCTGAAGACTTTATAAACCCATTTATATAAGTGTTATTATCCTCCAGGACAATTTTGATTAAAGAATTTTTTATTTTCATGAAAAACACTCAAATTGACAATTATCGAATAAAAAAAACAGGATAAGAAGGCTTTGTTTTTGATATGTGAGCAAGTTTGTTGATTTAAAAAAGAATTGAGAATCGGGCCTTGGTAGAAGAATGGTTAGCATCTATAAAGCTCTCCTCTACAAAAAATTTCATAAAACTATGTAGAAGTACATAATTTTAAGTTAAAAACCATTATAAAATCATAATATCAATTTCGTTTCAACTGTGTAATAAAATGCAGTGTGCAGAAAGAGTATTTCTTTAATAAGAAATTCCCAAGAAAAAGAGACGCTTAGCAGCAGTTCCACAGTGCCGAGAAATGGAAATAAGGTCGGTGATTTTCAAGTTTTTTTAATTTGGAATTCCAGAGAGAAAGAAATAGTGAACAATAAAAATATTATTTGAACGTTCACATTAAAATTTCTAAATAAAGGCCAAAAACTATAAAAAATGATGAATATCATTTCATACCCATGGCTATCAATGTAATTTTGATTATCATACAACTTTAATAATAGTTATAATTTGTACTTGTAAAAAAATTTATTTCACATCATCATTGTTTACATTGCACGTAAAGTACCATTTCAATTCTATTTCTTCTAATGCATGTTTAACTTTTTTTATAACTATTCATCGTTCACTTTACTCGCATTTTGATATATGTATGTAACTGTATAGTATAATTTTCTATAATATATCAATGATTGCAATGAATGTAAGAACGTTAAATTCATAAAAACATTCATCCAAACAACATCGACTGTGAACCATACGTTTTGTGTCGTTGTGAACCGATATACGAGGATTTGTTTTTCCTATGCGCCGACGCAGTCGTTTTAAGCATTCAGTGCGCATGTACAGTCAAGAATGCAGGAGCGGTGTAAAGAATATTAATGTAAAAAGAATTTGAATATAATTTCAACAATTTATTAAATCATTTCGTTAAAGTGTTGGTATTTTTTTTATCATTCTATTCAATATTCATAATACATTTAGAAAATGGTGCTAAATTCATTCGTTCAATAATAATATTTGGAGTCGATAAAAAACAAAGGTATATATTTTATTCAGGAATAAAACATACTAGAAAAATTTCAGAATTCAATATTTAAATGTGTATCAAAGTTATACATATGCGTCCAGAACTCAAAGGGAGGAGTCTCATGCTGCCAACTATCATATAAATTATAAATAAAATTAAATTTCATAGATTATCATCAGGAGCTAGCCGAAGGTAAAGTAAAAAAATGTAAAATATACAATATATATATATATATATATATATATATATATATATATATATATATATATATATATATATATATATATATATATGTATATATTAATATATACTTTACTCTATTTTATACTCTAATATAGTTGAATTATTATATTTACTATATTCTTTTATAGTTTCCCCACGTTTGGGTGACAAATTATTATATATCTAATGTTTTAATAATTATAATTGAATGAATGTATGATATATAACAATATAAAATATTAATTGTCGACGTTTTACAATTTGTGATTGTAGCTACACTATTGTGAATACACCTTTACCACTGAATATAACCTATTTGAATTTTGACAGCAGTAGTCAAATTAATATGCCCGGCTCAGATGAATAATAAATTTTGTACTTTGAAAGATAAATCAATTCACAATTGACTTACTCACTCCTATCTCAGGGAGGGATCAAAGATTTTAAATAATAATTCAAATTTATAAATTTCAATGAATTCTCCAAATTAATTATTACGCTATTCCAAATCTAGAGTAACTGTTTGTTCAATATACTACAAGACACTTAAATTATCTTATGACATATATGATTTTACTGTCACTGGAAATCAACCAAATGTCACTTGTTATATCAAATTTTCTATAGCATGAAAATTATCAAACACAATGAGAATAGATATGAAATGAGTACGAAAGTGAGTTGGGGTCAAATTTATATAATATATGATCAGATAACAAATTACAAAAAATTATAACTTTTCAAAATTATCATAAAACGAAAACGAAGATAGAATTTTCTATCAACCTTCATATTAAAACAACCTATATTAGGAATCTACTTGCTAAATATTTTTATCAAAAGTTCAAAATGTCTGATTTTATACTTGAAGTATATCAATGTCAAATACGCAAATTTCCGTGCAAATTGTCTATTCCAAAATTTTCTTCACTTGACGTTCAATTTTATATGTGTAACGTTACTGTGATTTAGATCAAATTTTATTATCATAAGATGCATCTATTTTTGAAATATATTTAAGAAAGGCCTAATAATTCTCGAAAAATAATTTAAATAAACTGGACAGGACTCACCAAACTAGGTGCTGGTAAACTCGTTCGTATTCTAAAACGTATTTAGAATTAAGCAACACTTTCTAAATTTATAATTTAGAAACCGGAAAACCACTTGCACTCTAACGATGTAGTTCTTCTGTGAATTATACACGCACTGGCATTACAATGCAAGGTTTCTATGATCTGATAATATATTCATATAATTACTATCATATTCTTAAATTAATTTGAGACAACTTGTTTTGCGTTTTCCTCTTTTGATGGAAAAGCAATATTGCGGAATGTTGTTTTAGCTTATATTGTACTGAGCTCTGAAGGACCAATCGCCTTAATGTGACGATAATAAATACTTTTACACGTCGATGAATTGAATGTTTTATTGAATGATAACCGATGATTACATGCACTTTTACTATATATCTGTATAGTTTTACATTTTGTTCATATTGCGTCACAAATAAGAATATCACAACCGCTTATTATATAATACAATTGATATCTTTTACTTTTCTATGATTAATTCATGACAAGGTGTGTGTTATGTCTCTTTATGCTTTTTTTTGTAACTTGACTAACAATGGTTTTTTGTATAATGATGGAAAATTGAATATGTGTTGTTATGGATATTTTTATGTGTGGTTTTAAGTGGGTGATAACAAGGAACGTTATGTGAGAATGTAACCAATGGGAAAAAATAGAGATTTAAATGAAACTGTCATATGACAGCTGATACTCAGCCGACCCATGTAGTTTTGTGGAGAAAAGAAATTGTTATACAATTATCTGTGGGTTTTTATATGAAATGAAGTTTGAATAGTGTTATACAGGAAAAGTTGAAAATGAGAAGTCACAGGAGAATTTTGTAATTAAATTAAATTCGAACATATTGAGGGCGCGGGAAGAATGGATGAAAGGTGAGAGATGACTGATATCAGACATCGAATGCTGAAGTTAATGAAAGAATTAGATAGCGTGAGGAGTGTTTAGGGCTCTGATACAGGATTATGATTGGAAGTGAATAATGTAAATAATTATATAAATGTATAGGGGTTGTAAAAATAACTTAATGTTAGTGTCAGAGTGGTATAAGGACTCTGGCGTCATGAATGTAACGAATGAATGTTTAGGGTTGATGTTAGAGTGTTGTAAGGACTCTAATATCATGAATATAAGCAATGATGTTAGAGTGGTGTAAGGACTCTAACGTCATGAATGTAACGAATGAACAAGGGGTCTAGATGTATGCTAGTTCTTGTTTTTTAAGGGTACGAAAGTTTGCAATGTACTCTAGAAATGGACTAGAGGTGTGAATGATAATAATGTAAGCAATATACTCTAGAAATGGACTAGAGTTGTAAACGATAGTTATGTATGCAATATACTCTAGAAATGGACTAGAGTTGTAAACGATAAGAATGTATGCAATATACTCTAGAAATGGACTAGAGTTGTAAACGATAAGAATGTATGCAAATGTAAATACGAATAAATGTAAAGATATTACGAATGTGAGTTTAAATGTGACTGCCAATATGAGTATGAATATAAGTTTGATTAAGTTGCAATTGTATGCGAGTGCAAGTAATAATGTAAGTGTGAGTTAGCATGAAAGTAAATGTAAGTTAGTGACCACGAGTGTATAAGCATGATGAGAGTTTTTTCTAACTCTTTTGAGATTGTTTTTGGATATGTTTTTATGATTATAGATGTTTGTGTTAAGGGGACCCGACTCTTTTGCGGGCAAGAATGAGTTTTTAAAATGTTTTAATTAAGGTAAAGGAGAGTTATTTCTGTTCTCGTCAAGAAAAGGAGGGTAAGATATGTATATAATGTTTTTGTCAAGTCTTTTTAACTTCAAAGTATCGTCAATGTGATTGTTTAAGTAACATATGAGTAAGGGGGGATGCCGTTTTCTTGTAAACGTCACCCAAGTGTTTATATTATCCAAGTATCATCTACTTCAACCATGCATCTTCTTTTTCAACCAAGTATCATCTTCTTTTTAACCAAGTTTCTTCATCTTTTCAACCAAGTATCATCTTCTTTTCAACCATGTATCTTCTTCAACCAAGTATCTTCATCTTTTCAACCAAGTATCTTCATATTTTCAACCAAGTTATCTTCTTCTTTTCAATACCTTTATCCAGGTATTCACATAAGAGTAATTTTCATGTGTCTAAACTTTTTTACTCGTCCAGGGTTTTGAATGTTAAAGTATTTGTTTCTCAATGTCTAAGTATAAGTTTAAGTTTTTCACAAAGTTTTTTTATGTTTTTTTTAAGTGTCAAGTATATAAGTTTCACTGTCCTCTTCCAGAGGACTAAAGGTTTTGTTTTCTTGACGAGAAAGAGTTTAAGTAATGAATGAGTGCTATCCTGCACTGAAAGAGCGTTGAGTAAGAAAGTGAATCGTTTATTCGAGTGTAAGTGTTGTTTTGAAAATTATTTCTTTATGAGTTAAGAGTGTTTTTGAGGGTAAGTTGTGATTTGAAAGTGGTGTGGTCACACCAGAAAAATGAGTATAATGAGTATGAGAGGGGTTATCCGTAAGGTATTGTGAATGAGTCTTGTCCAGAACAGTAAGTTTCTTGACGATAATATTTTGGATATTTTTGCATTAGTGGTGAATGGTTAGGGTTTATGTTCAAAGATCTCACTGATGTGTTTTGTTTGTGAATGTGAGGGGTTAAGTGAAGTAAAGTGTGGTGCTTGTTTCTGCAAATGGCACATACACCGGTAGACGAGCAATGAGTGAACGTGTGTCTCGAGCCCAGACATGCTGTGCACATTTTCTTATTTAGTATATATTTTTTGCGGTCAAGTGTAGAGAGTGTTCTGAAGTGTGAGCAAGAATAAATTTTATGACCTGCTTTGTTACAGAATGAGCATATTGAAATGTTGATAGGGTTAGAGCTATGAGTTGTACTACAAGAGAGCTGATTGAAGGTATCCCTTTTAAGTGAGTTGGGTAACGAATGATCAGCGAGTGAATGTTGAGTTGAAGGTTGGGTTGCGAGAGAGTGTAGGTTGCATGGTTCATTTAATATGGAATGAAAGGAATGGGTCATGACGACGATCGGAGTGCTATTTCTGTCGACAGGTCTTGTGTCAGAGTTTTGTCTAGGGCGAGAATTGTTTGAATGGAGTAAAGTGTGATGTCTTTTTTGACATATGGAACATGATTTTGCCGAAATACAATTAAGGATTGTGTGTTTATAACCTAGACACCTAAAACACATTCTGTTATCTCTAATGTAGTTGTTCCGATCAGGAACGGAGAGCATCCCGAATTGGGGGCATGAATAAATTCTGTGGCCTATTTCTTTACAAAATGAGCATGCTGGAGATGGGTAGGGGGGACTATGATATGCACTAGACGAGGGTTGATTGCGTTGATCATTGTTATGAGGCGAGTTTTGTTCAGGAAGTGAGTGTTGATTTGAAAGTAAGGTTACCCTGTTGGGTGGAGAGGTCACATTAGAAGACTGATTACGATGATGATGGGATGTATCAGGTTTAGGATCTTGGGTCAACAAGTTTTCCAAAACGGTACATTTTTTCTCCAGAAAATCAAAAAAATTATCACTAATGATTAAATGTTGAAAAATCTCTTTTTCTTCAAGAGATCTTTTAGTACTATAATCTAATTTTGTTTTCAATATGTGAACAATTGAAGCATCCAATAAATCTTCCTTACTGATATTTAAGTTTAATAATGATTTTACTATAGATCTAGTTTCAGATATGAATATTCTTAATTGCTGTGCGTTACATTTTAATATATTATTACAGGCCGTTAAACGGTTAAAATGGGCAGTAACAATTTGCCTTATATTATTGTATTTGAAATTTAGTAAGTCTAAAGCTACATCAAAATTAGTTTCATTTACTGGTAATTCAGAAATTGAATTTAGCGGGTCACCTTTCAAGTATGATTTCAAATAGTGAAATTTTTCAATTTTAGATGTTAACCGGGAATTGTTCACTATTAATGTATTGAACAGTTCTATAAAGGCATTATATTTTGTGCTGTCTCCAGAAAAAATCGGTATCTCTATTGACGGCAATCTAATATGTGTTTCATTATGAGAATATAAGTTTGATTGAGTAATTTGATTAAATTTAAAATTTAATTTATCGTAAGCATTTTGTAGTCTAGAGTGTAATACATAATATTTTTAATCAATTTGGCTTCTATCATCAAATTCTGATTCAGGATCTAAGGCTATGATTTCTATTTGCTCTTGACTTTCAGAATATTTAGAGTAGTATTTATCTAAATTATCTATGCGTGATTTGGAAGCATACTTGTCTGATTCTTCCAAATTATTATGAAACCAGTTATGAATACGTGTAATTGCTGCCTTACAACTAGCACGTTCTGTTTTTAATGAATCCATTTTATCAATGATCTCAATTATTTGACAGAATTATTTGACATAAAATTCAAATCAATGTGTCATGTTAGTTATTCCAATAATATTTTATGATCTAAATGATTATTTTCCAAAATTGTTATGAAAGAATGTCATTAAATGTCCAAAATAAATTTGAAATTAACAATGTAATAAAATATTTTTTTTTGTCATATATACCTTGTTTGTCTTGTTCTTTCCACTACGAACTTGCGTACTGTCTCGAAGAATTTCACTTTCCTTGTGGATTTGTACCGCCAAATCTGTTTTCAATTCAGGATTAAATTCTTGTTTATCTTATTTCTGGTTTGATCCGGCTACAGAAGGGCCATGTTTTGCGTTTTCCTCTTTTGATGGAAAAGCAATATTGCGGAATGTCGTTTTAGCTTATATTGTACTGAGCTCTGAAGGACCAATCGCCTTAATGTGACGATAATAAATACTTTTACACGTCGATTAATTGAATGTTTTATTAAATGATAACCGATGATTACATGCACCTTCACTATATATCTGTATAGTTTTACATTTTGTTCATATTGCGTCACAAATAAGAATATCACAACCGCTTATTATATAATAGAATTGATATCTGTTACTTTTCTATGATTAATTCATGACAAGATGTGTGTTATGTCTCTTTATGCTTTTTTTTGTAACTTCACTAACAACGGTTTTTTGTATAGTGATGAAAAATTGAATATGTGTTGTTATGGATATTTTTATGTGTGGTTTTAAGTGGGTGATAACAAGGAACGTTATGTGAGAATATAACCAATGGGAAAAAATAGAGATTAAAATGAAACTGTCATATGACAGCTGATACTCAGCCGACCCATGTAGTTTTGTGGAGAAAAGAAATTGTTATACAATTATCTGTGGGTTTTTATATGAAATGAAGTTCGAATGGTGTTATACAGGAAAAGTTGAAAATGAAAAGTCACAGGAGAGTTTTGTAATTAAATCAAATTCGAACGCAACTCTTAGTTAGATGTTGTCTCGTGGGGGTTTCAAATTCAACTGCCTAAACTTTTCACATAAATAAATCTCTTCTCCTTTTGTTACCAAAAATTCCTTTTTTTAAAAGAAATACAAATTCATGTTTTCCTATAACAAAGAGATATTTGCATTATTTTATTATAATTGCAATTTTGCTAGCAGAGACATCTGTATTTTGAAACTTCAAATATTTGTTTTCAAATCGTTATAAAATCTATCTATCATTAAGTATATTCTGCATTAATGTCATCCGAAATTGAAATGTCAAATTTTATTTGTATATTGAATCTTTCAAATTGTTGATTATACATAAGGAAATTAATTTAATTTTGGATGCCATACTTTCGATACACACTGTTCTATATGTAAATTATTAAATTTGGAAAGATTCAGTAGAAATATCAAACATGACAATTCATAATTTCGATGACATTTGTGTAGAATATATCTAATGATAGATACACATAATAGGATTGGGAGAAAATATTTGAAATTGCAAAATATGGAGGTCTCTGCTAGCAACATTACAAATGTAATAAGAGAATTTCAAAATCTCACTTGGTTATTGAAAATTATAGATTAGTAATTTTCTTAAAAACATGAAAAATCGGTAACCAACGGAAAGGAGAATTATTTATTTTATAAAAATTTAGTCAGTAGTTTTTTATCCTTTGAAGAGACAACATCAGACTTAGAGTTGTCTCAATTTTTTGGTAGATTGTATAAATTGTATATCACACAATCAGATAAATAACCCATATGATAAAGCCAGTGCGTGTATAATTCGGATAAGAATTGCATCGTAAAAAGTGTATGTGGTTCCAGTTTTCTAAATTGTATATATTTAGAATGTTAGCAGAATTCTAAATACGTTTAGAATAAGTGGGAGTCAGATCATTGATATAAGGTGAGGAAACAAATTTCATATCTGTTTCACGTATATCATCAACATTAGAACTCTTAACTATAGCCAACCGACGTTGGATTGGAAAAGAAGAACTGAAAATAATGTTGTTGAGAAGTTTAGAAGGATAAGAATTATCAATAAATATATTGTAAAGCATTTTCAAATCACGATTTCTGTATTGAGGATGTGACAATTGGCATACGCGGCTTTTCATAGTATGAATTAAATTAACTTTCATTTGCATGGTGTGATTGGAATGGTAATTAAGAAATCTATTACTTGCCATGGGTTTACGGTACCAAGATGTGCGTAATACTCCTTGATTGTCTCTATGGACCTTCATGTCAAGAAAAGGAATGTAGTGATCTGTTTCTGTTTCAACCGTGAACTGGATGTCTTTATCCAAACTATTGAAAACATCCAGTGCAATTTGTATATTGTTATGAGGTACGGCAAGTATCAAATCATCAACGTACCTCTTTACGAAAGGAATATGAAAAGGAATAACATCCAGCACTCTCTCAATCAATAAATCCAAAACAAAATTACAAAGTATAGGCGAAATCTTAGAGCCCATAGGAGTGCCAAATTCTTGTTTATAGTAAGTATCATTAAACACTAGTACATTCGAATCGAAAACGTGCCTGCTCGGAGAGTCTTAAGGAATGGGCGAACATTAACAACCGACTTGCTAGGTTGGAAACTAAGAAAGCTTTTCTTCTGCAGTGTAGGCGTTTTCAGTGTTTTCCAAAACACATTAAGAATGGAATCAGCGGAGTTTATTTGATATTAAATCACACTAATGGTAGAACAGGTAACAAGATTCACACATTTAACAATAAGATCAGGAGAAGTATTCTTAACTTAGAAATTAAAGTAGCGTTTTCTGAAATTGAACATAACAATAAGCGATTAGAAACCTTGGTGATTGAACTTCAAAATGTGCTTCCAAATGCAGTAATTAAAGAGTTTCGCATGAGACAAAAAGTCAATTATAATTCCATTTATCGTTCAAACAGTTCACATTTGAAGGAGAAATTTGATAAATTGAAAAATGATAATATTTCTAAAATTGCATATAAAGACCATTGGGTAAAAAACTTAAGTGATGTGTCGATACCACCTGATGTTCTCAAACTCATCTCTCTTGGTCCTAATTTCGGTTTGTTCTCTACAATTCATGATTATAGAGTTTCTTCTATGTTAGCTGATTTGGAGTTGATTTTGATGAATCTCAGTGATTGTCGCAAAAATGTTATTAGAGCTAAATTTACCAATATTATAACTAATCACATACATAAGAATAATGATAATAAACATTTTCTATCTGACCTTTTTAAGAAATGTCAAACTTTTTTTAAGCAAAATCCTAATTTGTATTTGGTTAAAAGTGACAAAGGTAACGTATCCGTAATTATGTATAAAGAGGATTACTTGCAATTGAGTTCCCAACTTCTAGATGATCAAAGATACTATAGGAGACTGAGCAGAAATCCTGGCACCACCTATCAACAAAAAGCCAATAAATTGGTTACAACATTAAAGAACAAAAAGAGAAATCCAGAGGAACATACTAAATCACTAACAATTTATAATTGCATAACACCGAGATTTTATGCCTTACCCAAGATCCATAAACCAATCCTCAGTATGAGACCAATTGTTTCTTCACTTAATCCACCTAACGGCCCAATTGCTTCGTACCTTACTGGAATTCTAAAAGAATCTTATGATTTCAACAATTCTTTCAACATCACAGATTCTTTTATGTTCAGCGAATTTGTTAATGACATTAAGCTTCCAGAAGACTATGTTTTGGTCAGTTTCGACGTAGTCTCACTTTATACTAACCTTTCACTTCCCACCACAATCGAAGTTATTCGCAGAAGATGGGATATCATTAGTTCGAGATGTCAAATCACTCTAGAAACGTTTATTATTTTGCTAAGTTTCGTTTTCGATTCGAATGTACTAGTGTTTAATGATACTTACTATAAACAAGAATTTGGCACTCCTATGGGCTCTAAGATTTCGCCTATACTTTGTAATTTTGTTTTGGATTTATTGATTGAGAGAGTGCTGGATGTTATTCCTTTTCATATTCCTTTCGTAAAGAGGTACGTTGATGATTTGATACTTGCCGTACCTCATAACAATATACAAATTGCACTGGATGTTTTCAATAGTTTGGATAAAGACATCCAGTTCACGGTTGAAACAGAAACAGATCACTACATTCCTTTTCTTGACATGAAGGTCCATAGAGACAATCAAGGAGTATTACGCACATCTTGGTACCGTAAACCCATGGCAAGTAATAGATTTCTTAATTACCATTCCAATCACACCATGCAAATGAAAGTTAATTTAATTCATACTATGAAAAGCCGCGTATGCCAATTGTCTCATCCTCAATACAGAAATCGTGATTTGAAAATGCTTTACAATATATTTATTGATAATTCTTATCCTTCTAAACTTCTCAACAACATTATTTTCAGTTCTTCTTTTCCAATCCAACGTCGGTTGGCTATAGTTAAGAGTTCTAATGTTGATGATATACGTGAAACAGATATGAAATTTGTTTCCTTACCTTATATCAATGATCTGACTCCCAAACTTATTTCTGTTTTGAAACACATTCCACATGTCAAGATTTCAACGAGGAATGTGAAAACTGTAGGTTCCCTGTTTACCCGCACCAAAACTAAAGTCAAACCGTTAGAAAGTTCCAATGTTGTGTATAAGATCAATTGCAAGGATTGTCATAAAGCATACATTGGACAAACCTCAAGGCTTTTGCAGGGTAGAATAACATCTCACAAAAGCGATTGCAGATTGGGAAGGCCGTCTTGCGCTCTGTCGACCCATGTTATTGAATCACAACATGATATGGATTTCGAAGGAGTTGAAGTTTTAATTGGAGAAAATAACTACTATAAAAGGATTTTTTTGGAGATGGTGTTTATTAATAAAATTGAAAGACCCCTCAACACTAGATCAGATACTCAAAATCTGAGTCTCATCTATAATTACATTTTGGAGTATGAGAATAATGAGAACAAAATTCCTAAAATATTTCCCCTAACACAGCACACTAACAATGCATAACATCTTCGTTAATGTAGTGTTCGCTGGTTTGCATTTTAGTTATAGGCCATTTTGTGTTGTTCCGTGCTCACCGTGTTGTTCCATGCTAATTGTCACTTTTACCATTTGTTATCATTTGTTTTCATTTGGAGTTTTGTCAGTAATTTCTAACATCTTAAAATGTAATATTCATTGTGTGGTTGGTCCGATGAAAATATCCAAATCAGTACAATGTTATTGTTTGTAACGGTTTTTTGTGTTATTTTTAAATGTTTTTTAAATGTATATATTGTTTATTGAGTTTTTATTGTTTCCAACTTTTATGGTATAGTCGATCTGACAATCCATTTTAGTAAGTACGACTATGTTTTGTAACGTATTGTTTTTAAATATATAATATTTGTAGTCATCCTGAGGAAGACCCCAAACAAGGGTTGAAAGCTTGATGAATAATAAAATTGTTTGATTTCTCACCAGCCCCACTGTTGACTGCTACACCCAGTTCTTGATGAACATATTTTGTGTATATATATATATATATATATATATATATATATTATTAACATACACTGTATTATTTACTTACTTTTATTATGGAATTTAAATGTAGATGTTTATTATTTAGAATTTTTGTTTAGTTTGGCTAGCTTTTTTAGCAGTTATTGTTTTTTTATATAGTTGTTATATTTATTAATTCGGGAGCATGAAACCCTTTTTCTCTTTGAGTCCTGGCTTTTTATAATGTTGTATTTGTTTAAATAAAAAGAAAACACTTTATTTTTAAATAGATTTAATTTTAAATTCAATATTTCATATTTGATAATAATAATTTGAGACGCCTATGGATATATTATACCTACTTATTTATTTTGATAATTTCTTCAGTGCGCGTGCGTGAAAAAACTAGTCATGCGCTTTAGCATAAAACGAACAATTCTTACACGAAAGAAGCATCTATACATGTACCAACATAGTTTGTTGACGATGCAGACAAATGAATGGTTCAAACACATGAAAGAATTTATATATAAATCATACATATATATGATACAAATTGCTGTGGAAAGAAAATAGTTATATACATAGATAGAAATATAGGAATTATATACAGATGGACATAGTAATTACATTAATAAAATTTCAAGCACCATATTTATGCGATTACAACATGGCGTAAGTACATATTTTAATTTATTTGAATTCGGCCTTTTTATTAATATTAACGATTTATGCAATTAATTAACTATATAAAGTCTGTTCTCTTTCTTTTTCAGATCGATCATATTCGCAAATGCTTATCAATTTATGAAATCAAGTACTTATTTGAGTATTTTGAGTTTTACTCTGATTATTGGCCAATAATATTTTAAACACACTGACCTGTTGTTCTTGAATTGGGATGAATGTCTCTGGACCCCAGGAATACTCCTCTGAAGCTCCAAAAAAACCAAAAACGATGAGAAATTTCGAAGATTCTTGCCGAAAAACTTGATATAATTAACTGTGAGTATTAATAAGATTGTTTTTTATAGTACTTTATAGGTTTAATTGTGTTAAACTGGGAATTTTTTGAAATTTCTGGAACATTATCACACACACTCCTCGCTTCTTGACACCAGCTTCCCAATTCTTTTAAGCGTCCCCTCGATTCCCTACTTTTTTCAACAAAACAGTCTTTTGTTTTCTTTTAGGTCACTATTTCAAAGTTTACTTGTTGATTCACAATTTGTTCTGTCATATTTTATAACCAATAAAATATTGTCCTTTGCAATCAAATTAATTGAAACTTCTTTCACTTATTAGAAAAGTTTCATACATACACTCTTTTACATTATTAGTTCATTTATAGAGTTCCTATGAGTTTTTTTTATCATACAAATAAATTAAAGTTGGTTATACTTAGATACATTTAAATGGTACAACATCCAATATTGTTATTGACAGTCTATCACTGTTACACTCATATTATTTATAAATATAAATTCTTTTATGTTATTTATCTATACTCTTTGCATTATATTATTTATAATAAACTTTAACAAATTATTATTTGATTCAACGCTTATTTTATTTACCATATATCATTTGTCTATATGTCATTATTTGTTTATCTATGAAAATCTATTGAATTATATTCTATTCAATATTTGTATTTGTTTTTATTCTCAAATTAATGAATAAAATGAATTAACTATAATAATATTTGTTTTCATTTCAGATGAACAGCTGATTATGTTATGGAAAATAATCTTCGTCTTAGGCAACTTTATTTACATCATTACATTGGTTAGGCAATCTCTATATTTTATGTTATTATTGAGGTAATTTCTTTATCTATTATATTGTTATAGACAATTATTTAATATATCTTTACTTGATATGTTGTTTAAATTAAGAAAAGTGTTTCCTTTTTACTTGTTTTCTTAAATTATATTATTTCCATATATTTTCATACTAGCAACATATTTTTATAGAACTAATTCTCTTACTATCTATGATATCTGGTTCAATTCCCCTCAAATTTAAATTTAAATGATATCCATACCCCGGATATTTATTTAAATTTCAATTTTCTTATTATAAATGATTGATTTTATTTTATTCAAAAAAAATTTAACAGTTTTATGGCATAATCTTAATTTCTTTAGCTTTGTTTCTCAAATATTAGTTCACATATTTCCTACTACAAAACCTATTTCTTTCAATAACTGTCTCCTAATTCTTTCCTTAAAATACACTTGATTAAGATCAATGTCGATTTATTTTTTTAATATTACTTCATATAATACTTCTCTATTATCATTTCTTACTAACATCCACTTATATATCAACTTATTTCTTTGTAATTACATTATACTTCTATATACTCCTCATATCATATTTCTTTTCAATATTCATAATTCAACATAATTAATTATTTCTTAAATTCATATATATCAATATCAACTTCCTTATTCCTTCCTGTATTTTTAAGTAATCCATAAGATTCTAATTGACATTAAACATTACCTCCTATATTTTTAATCAATATCATTTATTATTATCCTTTCCTATCCTTTATTACTTGCATCTTATTTCCTTATTTAAAAAATGTGAACTTCTATTTGATACTTGAGTTATTCTTATTTTATCCCCTCTATCCTATATTTTCATATTTTCCTTCTATTTAAAGCCAGTATTTCTTATAAACTGTTTTCTTTATTTATTATTTATATTGATTTGCCATATTCAAATTTTTTAAAACGGTTTTCATTATAAGTTTTATCTAATAAATTTTTCTTTATATTATATTATATTTATTTTTTAGGTTCTGAAGAAACAAACATGATGAATTTAATGGGATCATCAGCTGCCAAATGGAAAACAAAACTCTATCTACTATCTAATTATCTCTGTACATTACCTAATATTAAATTTTAAATCTATCCTTATGACTATTATTTCCTTTTTTCAAGTATTATTCGTAACATAACATCTTATATAAATAATTTATATACATGACTTATAATTGGATTACTCATTATTGCTAAATTTCATGTACATTATTTATTTCGACTTGATTTCTGTATCCTTTCCCTTTTTCATTGAATTGCATTTTCGTCTCCATATTTCATTCCTATTCTCTTGTTCTATTATTTAATTTGCTTTTCTTTTTCTAACCTTTTTCTTGCTTTCTTCTCTTGTTGTTTGATGCTCGATAAATTTCTGAAGCGTCTGTCTATTCTCTACTGTATCCTTTTTAACTCTGTTGTCCCATATCTCATAAATTTCTTCCCATGAATCCATTATACTATGTATTATTTTAAAGAAAGCTTTTGTATGAATCATAGTCATCATGTTGTCCCATTTTATTCCTGTTACTACATTATTATAAAAATTTCCTGAACATCCTATACCTCCTTCATTTCTTCTTATACTATCTTCTATTTCTTCTACTGTGTCTGTTAATCTTAGGTTCATTTCTTGCAGTTCTTTATGAAATATTTGTCCAATGTGCTCGTTACTCTCCTCACATGTTCCTGTTTGTTTTTGAAACTTTACATCTAGTTCCTTAAATTTATGTTCCACGTTTTGCTGATAATTTTGCATAATTTCTTCGATTGTTTGTTCCCTGAATTTAATATACTCAATTTCTTTCGTTATATCTTCTGTTTGTTTTATAACTTCCGCTTGGATCGTTCCCGGTAATTTTTCTTCTATTCCTCTCTCTATTTCTTGAATTTGTTCTACTACTTGATTTTCTATCTGCTCTCTAATTTTCATACCGTTTCCTTGAATTTCAATCCGTATATGTTTGTTTTGCTCCACCATATCTTCTTTCACCTTATTTATCTGCTGTCTACATTCTTCATTTTCTTCCCTAAGTTTTCTGAATTCTTGGATACTTTCAGTTTTCACCTCTTCTATCTTCTTTTCCAATTTATTCATATTTCCATTAATTTTATCCATCTTCCCGTTTAAGCTCCCCTCTATTCTATTAATATTCCCATTCAAATTGTCCTCCATTTTGTTCATATCTCCCCTCATTGTGTCCATGTTTCCATTCACGTTATCTATTTTTCCACTCAATTTTTGTTCGATTTGGTTCATATTAGCAATTAACTGTTGCATCATGTTCACCATCTGATCATCTCTACCTGTTCTTGTTGGCGCTTCCTGTCTCCTCTCTTCTACTACAGCTTCCCCATCTCCTGTCATACTTTCTTCCTGTGCATCACCTTCCACTTGTTGTCCCTGTTCCAAATATACCGCTTGGTAATCTCCCATACCATGACTTCGTTCCTCCCTTTCCTCTTCTGATCCACAGTCTGCTCCTACCTGCCTTCCATCTCTCAACATCATTCGTTTTGCCATTTTAATTAAGTATTAAATTTTACAAATATAACCAAAATTTTTACAACGCCCCACGTTTTGGGTGACAATTAAACTATTTTTGAGACTGTATAATTTTAATTTGAATATTTTAAGATAGCTCAGTTATTTATCATTATATCGTTTTGTAACTATTATATATTTATTAATTCGGGAGCATGAAACCCTTTTTCTCTTTGAGTCCTGGCTTTTTATAATGTTGTAGTTGTTTAAATAAAAAGAAAACGCTTTATTTTTAAATAGATTTAATTTTAAATTCAATATTTTATATTTGATAATAATAATTTGAGACGCCTATACATATATTATACCTACTTATTTATTTTGATAATTTCTTCAGTGCGCGTGCGTGAAAAAACTAGTCATGCGCTTTAGCATAAAACTAACAATTCTTACACGAAAGAAGCATCTATACATGTACCAACATAGTTTGTTGACGATGCAGACAAATGAATGGTTCAAACACATAAAAGAATTTATATATAAATCATACATATATATGATACAAATTGCTGTGGAAAGAAAATAGTTATATACATAGATAGAAATATAGGAATTATATACAGATGGACATAGTTATTACATTAATAAAATTTCAAGCACCATATTTATGCGATTACAACATGGCGTAAGTACATATTTTAATTTATTTAAATTCGGCCTTTTTATGAATATTAACGATTTATGCAATTAATTAACTATATAAAGTCTGTTCTCTTTCTTTTTCAGATCGATCATATTCGCAAATGTTCATCAATTTATGAAATCAAGTACTTATTTGAGTATTTTGAGTTTTTACTCTGATTATTGGCCAATAATATTTTAAACACACTGACCTGTTGTTCTTGAATTGGGATGAATGTCTCTGGACCCCAGGAATACTCCTCTGAAGCTCCAAAAAAACCAAAAATGATGAGAAATTTCGAAGATTCTTGCCGAAAAACTTGATATAATTAACTGTGAGTATTAATAAGATTGTTTTTTATAGTACTTTATAGGTTTAATTGTGTTAAACTGGGAATTTCTTGAAATTTCTGGAACATTATCACACACACTCCTCGCTTCTTGACACCAGCTTCCCAATTCTTTCAAGCGTCCCCTCGATTCTCTACTTTGTTCAACAAAACAGTCTTTTGTTTTCTTTTAGGTCACTATTTCAAAGTTTACTTGTTGATTCACAATTTGTTCTGTCATATTTTATAACCAATAAAATATTGTCCTTTGCAATCAAATTAATTGAAACTTCTTTCACTTATTAGAAAAGTTTCATACATACACTCTTTTACATTATTAGTTCATTTATAGAGTTCCTATGAGTTTTTTTTATCATACAAATAAATTAAAGTTGGTTATACTTAGATACATTTAAATGGTACAACATCCAATATTGTTATTGACAGTCTATCACTGTTACACTCATATTATTTATAAATATAAATTCTTTTATGTTATTTATCTATACTCTTTGCATTATATTATTTATAATAAACTTTAACAAATTATTATTTGATTCAACGTTTATTTTATTTACCATATATCATTTGTCTATATGTCTATATTTGTTTATCTATGAAAATCTATTGAATTATATTCTATTCAATATTTGTATTTGTTTTTATTCTTAAATTATTGATTAAAATGAATTAACTATAATAATATTTGTTTTCATTTCAGATGAACAGCTGATTATGTTATGGAAAATAATCTTCGTCTTAGGCAACTTTATTTACATCATTACATTGGTTAGGCAATCTCTATATTTTATGTTATTATTGAGGTAATTTCTTTATCTATTATATTATTATAGACAATTATTCAATATATCTTTACTTGATATGTTGTTTAAATTAAGAAAAGTGTTTCCTTTTTAACGGACTTTGATCAGAATCTTCAATCCGAGCATAAAATAGAGATACAAAAATCATGATTTATCAAGCTTTCCTACACCTAAAAGTTAGGTTTCGTTTCAATAAATGGTTGAAAACATTGAAATTGTCCCAAAAATGTTGCCTGTTCCACTATAATTATTTTTATTCCAATGTCAACCTAACGGAAATGTTATTTATAACAAGGAGCCACTATGTATAAAAAGCAAGCGATATTTTAAAACCGTAATTATTTCTCACCTTACTGAAGTAGGTACATTATTATATAAGTACACTACTATACATTATTTTATAAATACATAATCATTACCTGAGTAAACAAGTGCTCCTAATAGATTTCGTTCTGTGGAAGGAACCCATTTCCCTAGTACCCCTTGAATGCTTGGAAATATAAATCCTTGTGCAAATCCTTGAAAGCATCTAAATGTAATGACTCCTTTAGAACCAAAATGGTTAGCTGCAATTGGTATGAAAAGGCCGAATATACCTGTTATACTCGTGGAACCTACGATAAACCATTTACCACCATAACGATCAGCAAGAAATCCCGCTACCATTTGGGGCAAACAGTAACCCCATAAAAAAGACCCAACGACTAAACTTTTATCCGTCCAATCGTAAGTCTAAAAATGGAGAGAATAATATAATTGTATATTAAGTGTTTATTCAAAATTACAATTTGAATTCAATAACTTCTTCCAATTCAACATTGAGTGGGTACTAACCGTACTGAAATGAACTGATTCGATCGTATTCATGTTCTGTCCGGTTGGAAATACCAAACGGAAAATTGATTGTAAATGAGCCAATTGAATTGTGAATATAGTTTGTATATGAGCAGAGGGATTCTGGAGCACAATAAGTTGTAAATATGTAAGCTGTAATAGGGGTAATCGAACATCGCAAACGTTCCCGTTGCTAAGCCTAACCCCTAGAAAACTTGCATCGTCTGTTATTTGTCGTATGCCATCCGTCATTTGTCAGCTGCCGCGTATCCTGTGTCATCTGTAATCTGTAATGTGCCATCTGTCTTGTGTCAACTGTTACGTGTCAACTGTCACGTGTCAGCTGTCATGTGTCATCTGTCATTTGTCATGTGTTCTGTATTATCTCGTAGTGACGACAGTCATTTTCAACTGTCACGTGTTCTCTGTAATCCTTAATGTGTTCTGGGTCGTGTCATGACATAATTACTAAGGGGCATCTCTTTCTATTAATAGTGAAGAACAGAACAAAATAATTCGACATTTGTCGATAATGTTATCAGATATTAATGACACACGGGTAGAGATCCAATAATTCAACTGTATATGCATAGAAAGGTTTTGAGAATTAACTGATATCAACTGGATTTCTGTTCGCCGATTGTCGAACGCTACACGATATGAATTTCGATAATTGTTTGAATGTCAATATTCGTCACGAGGCAAAATCGTAGAAAAAAGCCAAAAAGGGAGAATAGCCGAATACGACATATAGAATACAACGCTTCAAATAATTTTTTGTTTAAGAAAATTAATAGAAACCCTATAAAGAATTATGCTTCATTAAAAGATGGAGTTAATTTAGTAGTCACTATTAATGTTGAACATTGTCACAAAGTAGAGGTGGCAGAAGCATTATATTATATACATTATATTTTAGCCAATGCCTGAGAAAATCCCGCAGAGAGACAAGTTCGATAACTATACAATAAGTGGCGGCTTACTCAATATGGCACTCGCGAAGAAAATTGTATGTTGAAAGTACTTAAGAATAAAATACCCATTTTTTTGTAGTCTGGTGGCGAATTAATAATTAAAGAAAATCCCTTTATGATTGCTATTATTACACAAATCATGCGCCATGCCTCTAATCAAAACATAACGGCCGAAATTCTAGCGATTTATGTGACCAGACCAATACTTGCGTTACTTTTATGTTCGCTTTCAATCAAACTGGGGCTATACCTAGCCTAGCATGTGTTCATAATGCGGAAGCTGATTACACATTAGCATATTCACTTACCAAAGAGGCTATATAAGTTGACGGTAAAACATTTTCCCCAAAAATTGCCAATATGCACCCCGGCATGTTATTTGCAAACATTATATCAGGAATCAGTTGCATGGGTTTTCCGATGCCACCGAGAAAGCCAATGGTTTTTGACCTGAGGTCAATCAATCCGAATACACAAAATACATGATGCATGATACATGACAATGAACATATATATGATACAGAACAGATGACGCATGACACAGGACACGTAACAGATTACGTCACTTCCGAGATTACGCAAGTTTTAGTGTGGTTAGATATAGCAGGGCGATACTAGGTTACCCCTATTACAGTTCCCATCTTTCCAACTTCTTGTATCCCAATGTCATTTAATATAGTTGTTCGAAATTATAACTGCTACATTTTCTCATCCATTTCAACTCACTCATTTATCATCTAATTTACTTAAAACTAGAAATATAGAGAAACAATAATATGATAGCTCAATATAAATAATGATACTAGATGTGAATTGTAATGTATATGATATTGCACATCAAGTATGATGAAAGTGAAGAGCATCCTATTTTAATTTCAATCTAACAAATCTATATATTATGAATTCCAGTCCAGTTACCACAATAGGGTTCACTAAATTTTAAATTGTATCAAATTGCTTCAATCTTTCAAACCAAAACATACATTACAGTTATTTAAAATTAGAAGAAAAGGAAATTGTTCTGAATAGCTGAATACTAATACTAGTGAAGGGGCCATATTGACGCTGTTAGTGGATTTGATGAAGCTGTTACCTACTAAGGTTGAGAAACTGGTTTGATCGCACTAGAAACGAACTAGTCCATATTTTGGCTTGGTTTAGGGGAGACCGGGGATGGTTGAGTACACGGGTTGGTTGGCACACTGTTATTATTTCTGTAACATGCCGCTAGAGTACGTACGACTTTACACCGTATGTTAGTCGACTGAAGTGCTCTTCAGTCAGCCGTGAAACGCTAGTGAATGTGGTTGTGGTATTATCAGTTCGGTAAGTAATTTTATGATATGACGTTGCATAAGTAAATAAAATTGAAGTGAATAAAATTATTTTTGTGTGAGAACTAATGATTTTTCCAAATGTTTTATATATGGTTTTGTAAGCTTAGGATATAAGCTGTAATGTCATTTTATGGTTTTCATCAAAGTTAGCTTAAGTATCAAATAATGACATATTGAATATTGTGAAACACTGTGGGGATGGTTGGCACATGTGCCTTGGGGAAGGTTGGCACAGCAAGCCAACCAACTCCCGTTATACACCAAACTTTAGATCTCCTGTCTTTTTCAGAAAAATGGTGAGAAATCCGAAACGACAAACTGCTAGAGCTAGTGAACCCCCTGATATTGTGTTAAGGGCAATTAAGGAGGTTAAAGACGAGAAAAGAAGCATTAGGGCTACTGCTACTAAATATGATATTCCGTTCAGTTATCTTGCAAGGTATTGCGCTAAAATTCCTGATGAAACACTGAACGTTGCAGAATTTGATCAGGTTATTGGCTACAAACCAAATAGAAAGGTATAAAAAACAACCTTTATTTTTTGAGGTTTTTAATTTGTGTTGTCTCTAGATTTTTCCAACCGCTGCTAAGGAAGAATTAAGTCAATACTTAAAAAAAAACAGCGGATATGTATTTTGGACTTTGTCCTAAAGAAGTGCGTAAGTTTGCCTACCAATATGCTATATTTTTGAATGAATAAATACCTTATACCTGGAGAGAAGTTGAAATCGCTGGTCCAGATTGGTTCACCTTTTTTTGAAAAATGAACTCTACTTTATCTATTCGAACTCCTGAAGCCACTAGTTTGGCCCGAGTCTCGGCATTCAACGACCATAATGATAATGCTTTTTTTGATAACTGTAATGGATCGTTACCACTTGCAACCATGCGATATTTGGAACATAGACGGAAAGGGTATCACCACAGCTCAAAAACCGGACCGTGTTGTTGCTCGGAAAGGCTTTACACAAATTGGCAGAATCACCTCTGCTGAAAGGGAGACACTGGTCACTATGGCAATATCTATTTCAGCAATAGGTAACTCGACTCCTCCGTTTTTTGTTTTTCCACGAGTCCATTTTAAAGACCATTTTTTAAATGGAGCACCTGCCGGAAGTGCCGGTTCCGCCAATCCTTTTGGATGGATGCAAGATGATCAATTTTTCAAGTTTGTTCAGATGCTCAAAATATTATCCAGTTTTGTTGTTGTTGGATAACCATGACTCACACTGATCTATAGATGCTTTAAAATTTTTAAAAGAAAACGCTGTCTGCAATTCACCATTTCCACCTCATTGCAGCCACAAATTACAACCACTGGATAGAAGCGTATATGGTCCTTTAAAAAACATGTGGTGTCTGGATGAGGAATCATGCAGGTTCTACAATGAAAATTTATGATATTCCTGATATCGTAAATACATCACTTCCTTTGGCAGCTACGCAGATGAATATTATAAAAGGTTTCAGAGTGTCAAACATTTTTCCCTTCAACAGATTTCTTTTCGATAATTCTGAATTCTTACTTAGCAATGTAACAGATCGAAGAGATCCAAAAGAAGGCACTTCTGATCGTCCAGATTCAAAAGAAAGCACATCTGACCAGATAAATACAAATGAAGGCACATCTAACCAGTCAGATCCTGAAAAAGTGATTCTGATCAGCCAAAACCAGAAGAACGGACACCTGAACGACCATTCCCAATTATTCAGTTTGGGGAAAAATACTTTCAAAGCCTAACAGCTCTGTTATGTCGCCTTTAGAGAACCTCAGACCTTTTCCTAAAGCTGCACCAAGGAAAAATACAAAAAAAAGGTAGAAAGAGAAGATCAACTGCTATACTGACTGACACCCCTAAAAAGGACGCACTGGAATAAGAGAAGGCTGAAGCAAAAAGAAGCCGATCATTGCAAGAAAATGAAAAAGCACATAAAACCAAACAAAAAAATAAAGAGAACATGAAAACTACAAAAACAACTGATGACCATTGGGATTCTGGAACTAACAGCGATGACGAAGACGTAGACTGGGCTAATATTAACCCTGATGATTTTGAAGAGTTGCAGAGAAATCCTCTAAAAAAGATGATTTTCTGTTGGTGAAATTGCTAGACAGTGAAAATACCCGCTCAAAGGGAAAACATTTTATTGGAAAATTATTGGCCAAGGGGACGTTGACAATGATTGGGAGGTCTTATTTTTGCGTAAAAGTGAAAAAGTTAGTGGATCCTTCATATTTCCTGTCATAGAGGACATATTTATCGTACATTGCAATGACATTAAAATGGTCCTACCACCACCTTTCTTTTCAGGGGGAACTAAAAGACTTTAGTCAATGTTTAAGTTCGAAGTAAACTTTTTTTTGCTAAATATGGGTTAATAAAATACTCTTTGAATATTTTTTTTATTATTGTTTATCCTGTGCCAACCTACCCCTTAGTCTGAGCCAACCAACCCCAAAAAGGGGTAGGTTGGTTCACTAAACAATGGATTCAAACAATACTTAGGAAGTGTCCAATTTTGGTCATTTATTTCCCATATTCTTATACAATAAAGGTAAGACTACAATAAATTATTTAAAAAAATTGGAAAAAATAACTTCAAAAAATGTCAAAAAAATGAATTTTTTTCTAAAAAGTGGACCAACCATCCCCGGTCTCCCCTACACTTAATTCATTGTGAAAGTTATGTGAATCATAGGACCTTCCTAATATCTTCAAGTATTCAAAGTTGTCAACTCTTCAAGAAACTGGTTCATTTATTTATAGGAGATAATCCAGAACAACGTAGGGAACAAACAATTTCACTAAAAAATGATAACCCCAGTCAACAAAAAGACTGAAAGTGTCAACTAAATAAATTTAAAATGAATTTCATAATACTCACAGGAATATCTTTATTAACACTAGCCAAAGGATCTGTCATCGCTACAATAGTCACAGATAAACTTGTTCGCATCAGAAAACTACTAAATAATATCAATGCCAACATGATAACTTGCGAATGCCTCTTTCCGATCTTCGGTCCTGTAAGCAAGATATTGAAATAAAGAAAACTGATTGAGTATGAATGTTCATAAAACCAAATATCAAAACTTACTCTGTTGCCCATGTTCGATAATATTCACTCTAAAGTTTGATACCTTGCACAATCAATTCTTTCATGGTTTTCAACTTACAATTGTACAAAATGTGCTTGTATTTGGCGACCGATTACCTATATGTATAAATGGTGCTCACTGCCTCTGATTTTCTTCTGTTTCTCAGCAGGTAATGTCTTCGTATACAGATGAATTTTGGACAGATCGATGTACAAGCAATAGACTTTATTTTTCTAGTTCTTTCGTGGGCGATCATTGGTATCCACTGTGACTTCACTGAACCAAGTCTATCAGAGACTAACAAAAGGCACTTTTTTTCGAGGAGCTTTTACATGAGGGTTTTCATCTAAATACTCATGATAGTTATGCATATTTGTAATACCCCTACGAGTGAAGCAGGCCTCATCAGTAAAAAAGAATTTCCTTTTGTAAGTGAATATCTTGACGTAAAATAAATCGACAGAAAGTCACTCGCTGAACCAAGTCTTGAGGTTACAACTCGTGCACATTTTGGGCATGATATGGATAGAGTAAATTACGTTTAATAGTTCGGTGTACAGGTGATCTTGATATGCCAATCTGTCTAGACCAAGTTTTACTGCTAATATGCCGTTGATCGTCAATGGTATACAAAATTAGCTCTTCATCTCGCACAGAGAAACACTAATTTCTTTATGAGAAACTACGCGATTAAGAAACCTCCTCCGATATTTTTCCACGCTTCTTCTACAGTTTCCTTCACAAAAATCTAGCACCAATAATATAGGCACTTGTTTGCTAAATGAGCATTTTAGACTCATTCAAGAAATTTTTTTACAATTTACTTACTACAAGAACTGAAATGCAAATTGTCAAGTTTGAAAATTTGGTGTATAAATTCATAGCCAACTATTGACTCTCATGTAATTTTTTAAATAACATTGTAGAAAACATGTCTTTTGTTATTCGACTTTTCCTTGAAAATAACAAAGTTTTATGCAAAGTTATTGAAGTAAAAAAAGTTTTAGAATTAAATTATCCATGGTACGAAAATAATATTTTTCAAATCCACTTAGAGATATAAAACTTCTGTGAAATTTGAAGATTAGGTCAGCCCTAACTAACCCCCCAGAAGGGTTCGATCGCCTTCTACTTAGCATTACTTAATTCCCTTAATAGTCTCATATGGTATACCAAATTTGGTATTTTTTAGTTGAAGGGTTGCAAAGAAATTATTTTTTTTCCTCATTTTGGGCCCTACTTTGAGGCCCTATAACTCCTCAGGGATGCAACTTGGAATAGAGGTAAATTGCCCCCGATCGTCATATTTTGGGTTCCCCTATACGCCACTGTTCTGTGTCGGTTCTCATACGGGACACAGCAAGAGAGTAAGAAATTAATACTTGATTAACAAATTACGTCTAAATTGTAGTAATACATTATTAATTGCTTTACATAACGGGAAAAAAGTTAAACGAAACAAATATGAGAGAGGGAAAGTGATAGACTAGCAAAGAAACTGAATAAAAAGCTATTGTTTAGAAATTGGTAAAATGGAAACAATAACTTACCATTGTCCAGTGATGCTTCTTTATTCAATAGATTAGTCGTAACATCAGATTTAGTTACTTCAGCAGGAACTTTATATTGGTAATCCATTTTGGATTTTTTTTGTGAATTTTATTTCAAAAACGTTGATATTTCTTAACATTTGTCATAGTTATCTCAATTTGAAATAAAGAATATTCCATCGAACTAAACTTGATATGATAAACTATGTTGTAGATTGTATGTACAAGGATTTTCGTATCAGTATTAAGATGCCAGACAATAGAATTTGAGTAACTTTCCTATATATATGTATATCAGTGGGAACAATAAGCAAAATATGTATAATGATGAGTTTACATAAAACAAGTTATAATATTATTTTCATACACACATATACTCCTACATATATTTTTTTTATTCCTCGTAAATGAATCAAAATATATGACACGTGATAAGTACAGACAATTATAATTCATATCGACTCCTTTCTAAAGATATCGCACACTCAATAATAAAGTGACACAAAAACCAAAAATTTAATTTTCCAGAATCGTAAAAAGTAGGTTGATTTTATTCGCTTCTCGCACTTAAGACTCTTTAGGCGGAGTTTGAATGACTATTTCAGTGTCATATTAGGTAATGTGAATAACAGTAAAGCAATAATTACTAAAGCTTAGCTATATAATCTATAATGCTGGCCACTCACGTTCCGGTAGACCTGTGCAGGTGAAACTGTGCAGGGGAAACTGTGCAGGTATACCGGATACCTGAAAAGTCCACACACGCTAAGGTGAAATTCTAGATTTTATTTAGTTTGATGATGGCATCGAAAGATGACGACGCATTGTCAGTTCTGGGTCTCTTCTTAGTTATAAATAAACGTGCGAAACCAAAAAAAAAAACGGGAAAAATGGTGCAAAGATTGATTACTAAAGCGAAAAAGTTACAGTCATATTAATTTATTGAACGAGTTGAAATTTGAACCCAAGAATTTCCAAAACTCTTCACGAATGGACAAGGAAACTTACTTAAAATTACTTTTTATGGTTGGTCCTTTTATAACAAAGAAGGATACAGTAATGAGAAATTGCATTTCACCTCATCAGAGATTAAGTGTAACTTTAAGATTCCTAGCCACAGGAAGAAGTTATGAAGACATGAAATACTCTGCAATTATTTCCCCTCAAGCTCTTGGGAAAATAATTCCTGAAACATGTGCTGCTTTCTACAAAGCTCTCTGTGCAAGATACTTAAAGGTAAGCTAATAAGACAAAAAAGTATTATTCAGCAATACGTATTTATTCATAATCATAGTTGTAATAATATTAAATGTTACTTCTAAAGTTTGTAAGACAAGTAGCAGCATCTCCTTTGCTAGACTCCAAAAGCACTACATTTTTAGAAGGTTGTTGGTTTTCTTGAAATCGAGAACCATGTTGTGGGGGACTGGTCGTAGAGAACTGCTGGGATTGAGAATGCTGAAAAGTGTATTGTGGGTTAGGCTGAAGTTGTGCTATTTCTGATTCGTAGGACCGCATATAATTTGCACTTGGACTTGAGCAGGGGTCACAATAAGGCTAGAACTGGAGGAATGTGATGAGGGACACGAAACTGAGTGGCGTGAAAACATAGCTGGCTGATATTGCTGCATATTACGAATTCTTGCGTCAGATGTTCCCTGCATGTTAAGGCATGTATGTTGTAGTGTAAGGTTACCAAGTTCGGCCTCGAATATAACATCGTTAATTAATTTTTATGCAATTAGGCTTTGTCTTTTGTCCACTTCTCTAAGTTTCATGGCAACACTTTTTTCAAAAATATCAAAACGGTCGTCTTGTATATGTGGACGCTTGAAGTGTTATTGCACAGTCGTCAAAACATCATTGGTCAAAGAATCTTGGTTTCGTTTGCCTGGTCTGGCTTTCGAAGTACCAGTGGTACTTTTTCGTGGGGAACATGTAATATTTCCATTTTCTGTTAACGGACCGGCGTTGTCTGGTGTAGACGTTCCTTGGCGGGATGGAGAATCCGGGGCATCGGCAACATGCGAATTTTGAGTTTCTTGTATTGACAAAAATTAATAATTCATTGTTATTTTTTTTCAGTTTCCCAATAGCCAAGACGAATAGAAACGAATAGAATAACAATTTGAAAAACTGTGGAACTTTTCACACTGTTCGGGCGCAATCGACGGTAAACACATTGATATTATTCCACCAGCTGGTAGTGGATCTGAATTTTTCAATTATAAAGGCCGGCACAGTATGGTTCTTTTGGGAATTGTGAATGCCAGCTTACAACAGACTTTATAAGAAAGAAAGGTCATAATTGAAAGGTGTTTTGGCCAACTTAAGCGCAGGTTTCCAGTTTTGAAATACATGTGCCGAGTTAAATTAGAAAAAGTTCCATCCGTCATTATTTGTTGTATCGTGCTTCACAATATTGCCAAATACTTGGTAGATGCTGATTCTGAATATTATGCAGAACCAGACGAAAATTATCATAACGGTGGTGACTACGAAGTAGAAGATGGGCTGCTACAGCGTGCACGAGAGAGACGGTTTGAAATAGGAAATGTTATTCTTCCTCAAGATCTTAGATGAAAATGGTGGGTACATTTAAATTAAATTAGAAGTAAATAAAATATAAGGTGTTTTTTTCAGTAAACTGTACCAACTATAATATTTAGCTCTCATATTTCCGTCACGTGATTCTTTTGATGCTTTTAGTTGGTGGCCAGTGGCCATAATTAATATATTTTTGAATGCCGCAATAAAATGTTCAATTTACTATTTTATTCATACTTCCTACTTTCGCATAAAGAAAATATTCACATTTTATTTCGAATTAAGTACAACTGAACAATATACAAATACAAAGATAAACAGAAATATTAAAAAAAATATACGTATATATTTAGTTCAATTGTGTTATTATATAAGGATTATCATCATGGCTAGAATTTGGTTGCGCCGCATTCCATATTGTCTGTTCATAAAACTCCCTCTGGATACGAGTAGTCTTTAATTGTTCGATAAGCATAAGGCGTTGTAATTCCTGTGTTGTGAGTTTGGAAGTTTCTTCTGTTTCAAATGACTGCGAGTTCTTGTTTGTTTGCTGCTGTAACGATTTTTCTGGCCGTAGTATAGGCCAGTCTGCCTTTTCCTTCTCGGACTGGAAAGATAAGGAAGAGTGAGACAGTTCTTCGTCGTCTACATTCCTCGCAGCTGTAGAAAGTCCAACACTTTTGGCTCCTAGAATGGAATAATCTATGAAGATTGTGATTAAATGTTTTTCGAAAAGTTCTTTATGTATGTATGTAAAAAAAGGCTACTTTATTGACGCTAAACTATTCTGAAAACGACATTTCCGATCAATAGTACAAAAAAAGCTCTGTTTAAAAATATGAAACAACATGTTTTTTAATCATATCCCGTTTTCTAGATGTGTGTTGTGCAATAAAAGAAAGTGGAGTTTTTTGACAAGGTCGCGGCACTTTTGTATCATCCATATCACATTTATTTATGCGATGCAAACTTTTCTTCAATCAGTTAGAAAATAAAATCTTACCTTGTATTTTAACTATGGTCGGATTCTCCTCTCAATTCATTAATCCATGTAAAAAAAATTCCCACTGCTTTAAAACAATTTTTTTATTGCCAGTTTTGTTCTTGTCAACCTTATTTCTTAGTCTTGTTTTTATATGTGGAATTTGTGATTTGGTGAGGATTTCAGGTCTTTCTTGCAATTGCATTGCTACTATCAGATTTATACCTTTTTCTTCGCCATTTCCCTCGTCTGAAGACATTTTAATTACACTTTTAATCAAAACACGGTCAAATTAATGCAGACGCAACTCGACTGTTTGCGAGTTTTGACAGAAATTACCAGGTACAAGTCAGCAAAAATCATTATTCATATCCACTCGAGTGGATGCTTATACTCCGACCTGTTACTCTAAGCTCTTGGTTGGAGCGTTTGCTCATACCTATGAGCATTTACTTTCTTTTTATTCATACGGCCCATTGTTTCAATTAGGTGTTTTCTAAATAGAGTTTATGATACTGATTGCTTTAAGACAATTTTTAAGATTGGCTATATAGTACTTAAGCCTCAATATATCATACATTGTTCCAGGTAGGTTGGGTGATGATCTTTGTGCATTAAACGATGTACAGTCAGCGATTATGTGTGTAACAGTTAATTTGCACTTACAGTTTTTACATGTGGGTTGTACCCTGATGTCAACTAGGTAACTATGGGTCAGCCGCGTGTGACCTAGGCGAAGACGCGTTAGAATAACTTCGTCTTTACGATTTTTGGGTAGCACTGACCATGGTTTCACTGAGTATTTCACTTCTCGTAGCTTGTTTCTAGATGTTTTTCAATTTTTTTCCTACTCACTGGGCACTTTATGTTTTAAGCTTGTTTTTTTATCGACACTCGTTATAAAATTCACGTACTCCGCACTAGCACTATTAGCAGCTTCCTCAGCGACCAGGTCTGCTTCTTCGTTTCCTTTAATTCCAATATGAGGGGGAATCCAACAAAGTGCTATATCTTTGTTGTTATCGTCTATGCATTGAAGTTCCCGCTTGATTTCATTTGCCACAGAATTCGTGGTGTAAATTTTTTGAGTGGCATGGATTGAGCTAAGAGAATATGTGGGTATCAGGTAGTTAGAACTAGAACTAGAAGCGATGAGAGTGGCACGGTATATTGCAGATAATTCAGCAAACAAAGCAAATTAGACTCGAGGAGTTCTAAACAAATATTTCGAGGTTGCTGTGATAATGACAGCACCTGTAGCATTTTGAGATTTGGATGCATCGGTATAAATATGTACAAAATTTTGATATTTATCAAGTATGCCATTTAGTGATGCTTTAACCTTCCGGCAGGCGCGGTCCCAAACTCAACAAAACCGGGCGCGGTGTATCAAAATGAGCACGCGCTTGTTAGACTCTAATACTCTGTAAATAACTACAATAAATTTCAATTTTGGGTATTTTATATACGTATATATATTTCGTAAGTACATTCTACCTTTACAAAATATTTAAAACAAGATTTTTCTAATTTAAAACAAAATGTAAATATTACTCTAAACTACCAATATATATATATATATATATATATATATATATGACTTTACTGTAATATAAAAAATACAAAAACTTCTAAATCATTACACTATCTCTTCATCTATGGTATCTTGTGGTATTTTTGTCAATGTTCGACTGCAAACATTGCAAAAGCTTTCTATGTGCATGAGACAAATGGGGTTTTTGCATTTTTTGCAATTATATTTTGTTAATCGCCTTGATCCTATGCAAATATGACATCTTTTGCGTTTTCCTACATTTTCATTTTCTTCTCTTTGTTGTTCTTGATCTACTGGCGTAGTTCTTCTCAGGCGTTGTTGCAGGCTAGCATGAAACTAATGCGTGTGATAAACCTTTCAAAAATTTTCTTCTTCGAATAACATCTTGACCATTGCCAAAATATAGTACCTGAGCATTTATTCCGCTAATATTTACCATAGCAAAAAATACTACCATGGGCCAACGGCGGGTATTTCTAGCAACATTGAATGAGGCACACAATTTATCTGTCGTGTCAACTCCACCTTTAGTACTATTGTAAGAGGTAATTATGGATGGTTTCTTTTTATCTCCGGTATCAAGATCAATAGAGTTATCTTCATGTAAACTTGAAGCCAAAATCACACATTTTACTTTTTTAGGAACATGAGATACCAAAGTGCACCTTTTCTTGAAACCAAATAAGATACTATCAACAGCTCTCTTGTTATTTGGTAGAGTTAAATTAGAAAAAGTTCCATCCGTCATTATTTGTTGTATCGTGCTTCACAATATTGCCAAATACTTGGTAGATGCTGATTCTGAATATTATGCAGAACCAGACGAAAATTATCATAACGGTGGTGACTACGAAGTAGAAGATGGGCTGCTACAGCGTGCACGAGAGAGACGGTTTGAAATAGGAAATGTTATTCTTCCTCAAGATCTTAGATGAAAATGGTGGGTACATTTAAATTAAATTAGAAGTAAATAAAATATAAGGTGTTTTTTTCAGTAAACTGTACCAACTATAATATTTAGCTCTCATATTTCCGTCACGTGATTCTTTTGATGCTTTTAGTTGGTGGCCAGTGGCCATAATTAATATATTTTTGAATGCCGCAATAAAATGTTCAATTTACTATTTTATTCATACTTCCTACTTTCGCGTTTTCCTACATTTTCATTTTCTTCTCTTTGTTGTTCTTGATCTACTGGCGTAGTTCTTCTCAGGCGTTGTTGCAGGCTAGCATGAAACTAATGCGTGTGATAAACCTTTCAAAAATTTTCTTCTTCGAATAACATCTTGACCATTGCCAAAATATAGTACCTGAGCATTTATTCCGCTAATATTTACCATAGCAAAAAATACTACCATGGGCCAACGGCGGGTATTTCTAGCAACATTGAATGAGGCACACAATTTATCTGTCGTGTCAACTCCACCTTTAGTACTATTGTAAGAGGTAATTATGGATGGTTTCTTTTTATCTCCGGTATCAAGATCAATAGAGTTATCTTCATGTAAACTTGAAGCCAAAATCACACATTTTACTTTTTTAGGAACATGAGATACCAAAGTGCACCTTTTCTTGAAACCAAATAAGATACTATCAACAGCTCTCTTGTTATTTGGTAGAAACTCAGGTGGAATTGCGGCCTTATTTTTTTTAATGTTCCAACGTAAGAGAGATTTTTACTTTGGCACTTATCTATCAATGGAATACTCGTAAGCCAGTTATCTGCAGTTACATTTCGTCCGGTGTGATATATAGGTTGGCAAAGTCGTAGAACCACATCCGATGGTGAATTGCTAAATTGGAATGGGCCTTCAGGTTGTAATCCTGTATATATTTCTAAATTATATAGATAGTAAACTTGCGAATCAACCAGTGCGTATATCTTAATTCTATACTTATTGGGCTTATTCGGGATGTATTGTACAAAACCGCATCTTCCCCAGAATCCTTCTAGGTTTTCATCAATCGTTACATTTTGTCCCAGACTATAGGACTTCTGTGAATTCTGTACCATCATTGTAAAAATTTCTCGAATTGCTGCGATTTTGTCGGTTTTTCTTCTTTCATCTCTCGTGGTCCGATCGTCAAACCGCATACAACGCATAATGAATCTAAATCTTTTGATGTTCATGACAAGTCGAAATTTTCCAATGCCGTCCCCGTCGGATACCCAGAGGTCTTCCAAACTTTGTCTATCACCTCTGTGAACACCTGCTAAATATAAAAGACCTAGAAATGCCTTCAGCTGAATGATGTTAATAGGTTTGGCATCTCTATCGCGTTTGAATAATATTTTGATACTTTCAATGTATTGATACGTTTGTTCTCAATATCTCGTCGTCCATAATGCAGCTCCAATATTATAAAAGAGTTTTTGCCATTTTTGCAGTACCTATTACACCTGGTAACTTGCGAATGAGATTATGCGGTTTTGAACGAACATGGGACATTTTTATTCCATTTTGTTTTTTCTATAATCTTCTTTCTCTTCCAAAAAAAAATATTATCATCTAAGTTAGATCCATTCTCATCATAGTCATCGTCGTCACTAGCCTCCTGCTCCGTATCTGAATCGCCTTCGCGAGATTCGACAGCATATTCACTATCTGTATCCTCTTCATCATCAATATCGTCCTGTAAGTCGGCTTCGTCATCTTCAAACATCATTCTTTGTAGCTCTTTAGCATCTTTAGGATCCTCTAGATCATATTTTCTACAACAGCTTTCCATGATCAACGTATTTCCAACCTAAAATACATATAATTGTGTTAACATAAAAAAAAATCTTCAATCGGGCGCAGTGTATCAATTTGATATTTATAGAGTATGTATGTGAAAAATATAATACGTGAATAATAAAATGTAAACAGTAGTAGTATTAATCTATAAAACCAAAATAATTGACAAGTACCAAATTCACAAAATTAATTTTGTAACGGGTATAGGCACGGTGTATCAATCTGAACAATATGCAGATACCTTCCTCGTACCAAAGATCATTTAGAACTAACCGGTCTCATTGCGTAGATGGGTGGGAGGTAGGAAGCTACTAGTGACGGTAACTACCGACTGTTTACGAGTCGAAAGTAGCAGCACAAATCATTTGCGTTGTATCAATCTGATCGGCCGCGCCCGACGGAAGGTTAATTAGCGTATGGCTGATGCAATGTTTGTCAAATGAGGTAAGCTGGGTGATGAATTTAATGTTTTTGGTTGTCCATGGTGGAGTATGAGGATATTCGACAGGCAAACATTCGGGAAGCGGGTAATTTAGTTCGCCAAGATAGGCTGTAATTCTTGCATAGAAATGTGTGGCAGTTCTAGGTTTGTTTGTGAAAAGATTTGGAAATTTTTGGGAAAAACAATTTTGGAAGGTAGGATTGAGAGGATTTCAAATTAGCTGCGTACTTAAGACTCAAGCACGTTCTTCTGTTTTCTAGGGATGGTTCTTCTAATTCACAATAAAGACTTTTCACTGGTGTTGTTCAGAAAACACCTGTTATTAAGCGTAGAGCTGAATTCTGAAAACTGTCGAGTTTTTTCAGAAGTGATTCGTTGGCTATTGAATACACTATTGATCCGTAGTCTAGTTTTGATAGAATTAGTGTTCGGTACAGTGTTAACATTGTGTGGCGATCTGCACCCCATTCCTTATGTGTTACCGTTTTAATCAAATTCAGTCGTTTGCTGCAAGCTAAGAGTTCTGATGAGAAGATTCCAGCTTAGTGTGTGGTCAAAAAACATACCGAGAAATTTGATTGATGTTTCTGATTCTATTCCTTCATTGTACAGTTTTAAGGTCGCTAAGTTTGGTATACTCTTGAGAAAAGAATATAACATGTATTTTTTGTTAAGAAAGTGGAACCAGTATTTTGAGGCCATAGTTCTAAATCTTTGATGAAAGCCTGAGTTTGCGAGAAGAGATTTTTTTTCACTTTCCCTTTACTGAAAACAATTAATCATCTGCGTACAATCGAGCTTTTACAGATAATTGTAAGTTTTGTAAGATGTCGTTGATTGCGGCGATGAACAGCGTAGGACTTATGACTGACCCTTGGGGTATGCCATTTTCAAAACATGTTTTATCGGAGATTGTACCATTGGCTCCCACTTTAAACTTCTATTTTTCAGGAAGTTTTTAATGAAATCCAGGCAGTGGCCTTGTATATTCCATTCGTGTAGCTTTTTTATGATGTCGTCATGCGCATCAGTGTCAAAAGCTCAGTAAATGTCTCAGAAAACAGCTAAACAACTGCTTTTTAAGGCGAATGCTTCATTGACTCCACTCTCTAAATCTATGATGAGGCCGATCGATGTTGTCTAAAACCACTTTGCTCCAGTATGATAAGTTTCCTTTTTCGAAAGTCCACAGTAGCCTGTTGTTTATAATTTTTTCCATCTGTTTGCACATGGAGCATCTCAAAGATATAGGTCGATAAGAGTCAGGATTTGTTTTTATGGCTTGTGATTTTAGTATTGGTATTATTATGGATTCATGCCATGTTTTAGAAAAATTGTGTTGCAGCCAAATGATATTAAACATGTTAAGGAGGTATTCGTGGGCATTTGGAGGAAGATCTTTTAAGAAGATTGTTGGAACTTCATCTGGTCCTGGTGACGTTTCTTTTAGGCTTGAGAGTGCTTCCTTTGTATTCTTCGATGGTAATGGGTAGATTCATAAGTTCATTTTTGTCGAATTGGAGTATTACCTCTTTCTGTTCTTCTTATAAGCAACAGAGGTGTTATCATAATTACCTGTACTGGAACGATTTTTGTAGGTGTTAGCTAGTATTGAAACTATTCTAGAATTATCAGAGGTCATCTGTCCATGTTTCTCCAGCATTAGTATATTACGATGTTTGTACAATCCAGATATTTTCCGTACCTTTTCCGACACGTCAGTAATGGATGTTTCAGAATTTATTGTAGATACGTGTTCTGTCCAGAACTTGCGTTTAGCGTTTTTTATGGTAAGTGTAGCTTTAGCTCGCGTTTTTCAGTATTCAATTTTGTTTTCTGTAGTACTGTGTCTTTTATATCTGTTAAAAGAAGTTTTGCTGTTAAATGAATTGAATATATCTAATGTTGTTTGTATATAGTCAGCTGGAATAGCGCTGATCATATCATCTACATATTTATAAGAAAAGCGTAAGCTGAAAGGTAGCAGTGGGATAACATTATCAAGTAACTCATCCAACACTATAGTTGCCAAAATAGGACTTATAGGAGAACCCATTGGAGTACCAAATTTCTGCTGATATAAATTGTTGTTGAAACTAAAGTAGGTATTGTTTATGATAAATTTTATAATAATTAAGAAGCTTTCTTTGGATAATGTAGTGTGCTTTCCAATCATGTTCCATCTCCTCTGTAAAATGTCGATTACCAAATCTGTAGGAATGTTGGTGAAAAGTGAAACAACATCTAAAGAGATCAGAACATAATTGTCTGGCAAAGTAATACCTCTTACTAGGTTGACAAGAGAAAAAGAGTTCTGAACATTATAGTCAGTGCGATCCTCTAAAGCATCCTTTAATATATTTGAAAGAAATTTTGAGATTTCATAAGTAGTCGAGTTCATCGAACTGACTATAGGGCGTAGAGGTACATTGGGCTTGTGAATTTTTGGCAGGCAGTATAATTTCGGTAAAGCTGAATTGTAGATCGTTAATTGTTTGGCTTGTTGTTCGGTCAATTCTTTTTTTTGTTTTAAGGCTTTAATTAGATCATTGTAATTATTTTGAATAGACGTCGTGGGATCTTTATTTATTTTTTGTATTGAAACAATGGGCCAGTTTTAACATCAAACTAGCCAAAAACAACAACAGAAGAATATTTCTACTTCGATACAGAAATGGTGGATTTTTTCCTAAACACATTCAGGACAGTGTGAAAAACATTCAGTATTTGTTATTTACAAACAATGATAGAAATATGAACAAAAAAGTAGACAATTTTATTTTGAATGTATGTAGTAAAATGTTATTTTTGGAGATTAAAATAACTTGTGGTAACATTTCTAGAATTAACAACAATATCAATACGATGAAATCACAAATCAAAAAAATAATTCCTCCCAACATCTTAACTGAATTTGAAAAAAAGTCACAAAACTCATATAATCGCATACATAAAGCAGTGAAACAAAAAAACATTTGTAAAATTAGAAAACTCCAACTAAACGTTCCAAACGACATAAAAATAGCATTTAGAGATAACAGTAAATGGTTCAAAAACATATCAAGCACAGAGATTACCGAACAGATATCGGATTTTCTATCCCTTGGACCGAAGTTTGGAGTGGAGTGCACTAAAGCTGATGTAAAACTTGACACCTTTTTGGCAGACGTTGAAGACATAATAGACGTTACACCCACCGAAATGAGAGATATTATCAGATGTAAAGCAACTAATATAGTTACCAATTTTGTACAACAAGATAAATTTAAAAAACCATCAATTTTCAACAAAATGTTTAGTCTAGGTCTTTTTTAAAGGATAACCCTCAGTTATATATCCTGCAATCTGACAAAGGTGGTTGCACGGTGGCTATGGGTAAAAATGATTATATTGAAAAAACTGAGTTCATTTTAAATGACACATTCACATAAAAAAAAAAATAAAGATCCCACGACGTCTATTCAAAATAATTACAATGATCTAATTAAAGCCTTAAAACAAAAAAAAGAATTGACCGAACAACAATCCAAACAATTAACGATCTACGATTCAGCTTTACCGAAATTATACTGCCTGCCAAAAATTCACAAGCCCAATGTACCTCTACGCCCTATAGTCAGTTCGATGAACTCGACTACTTATGAAATCTCAAAATTTCTTTCAAATATATTAAAGGATGCTTTAGAGGATCGCACTGACTATAATGTTCAGGACTCTTTTTCTTTTGTCAACCTAGTAAGAGGTATTACTTTGCCAGACAACTATGTTCTGATCTCTTTAGATGTTGTTTCACTTTTCACCAACATTCCTACAGATTTGGTAATCGACATTTTACAGAGGAGATGGAACATGATTGAAAAGCACACTACATTATCCAAAGAAAGCTTCTTAATTATTATAAAATTTATCATAAACAATACCTACTTTAGTTCCAACAACAATTTTTATCAGCAGAAATTTGGTACTCCAATGGGTTCTCCTATAAGTCCTATTTTGGCAACTATAGTGTTGGATGAGTTACTTGATAATGTAATCCCACTGCTACCTTTCAGCTTACGCTTTTTTTTATAAATATGTAGATGATATGATCAGCGCTATTCCAGCTGACTATATACAAACAACATTAGATATATTCAATTCATTTAACGATAGATTGCAGTTTACAGTGGAGATCGAGCAAGAATGTTCTGTGTCTTTCTTAGATACGAGAGTAATACGTACTAAAGCACCGAAAATAAGTTTGGATTGGTATCAAAAACCAACAACATCCGATAGATTTTTAAACTTTTTCTCTAACCATCCAAAAAATCAAAAATACAACACTGTAATTGCCATGGAAAATAGAATCTTTCACATCTGTGATGACTTCATTCAAGACAATCTTAAGAAGGTTTTTGATATTTTTGCAAACAACGGGTATCCAAAGAACATTTCAAAAAAGTTAATATACAACACAGACTTTTACGATGGTCCCACAAATGAAGAGAAACCTACTAGCATAATTTATAAAAGGATTCCTAGAATACACCATTTGACTAATCGTATTACACCACTATTTAAAAATTGTATTCCTAATTTGAAAATTGCCCCTTACAATCTGATAACTATCAGAAACATTTTCTCGAAAGTGAAAGATAAAACACCCACGCTATTTAATAGCAATGTTGTTTACAGTTTGCCCTGTTCTGATTGCAATGGATGTTACATAGGACAGACGGGCCAATGGTTGAGACAAAGAGTCACTCAACACAAAAGCGATTGTCGCAACAAAAAAAACACCTGTGCGGCAGTTGAACACCATATAAATACGGGACATGAGTTTGACTACATGAATATAAAAATTTTAGAAAGAGAGAACAGATATAAGAATAGGTTATTTCTAGAAATGTGCTACATCAATAAAACAAAAAACACCATACATTATAAATCTGACGTCAATCAATTAAGCAATATCTATTGTAACATTCTAAATAACATTTAAGTATCACCATATAAAATTAAAGAGTAAGTCAGTTGTATCTCCCTGTAATTAGTTTGGTTCTACACTTTCTACAACGAAAAGAAAAAAACTGGTTGTTAATTTTATCAGCATGTTTAATTGTAAAATGTACCTACTGTCTAAAAATGTGTTGAACGTGTTGTGCTGTTTTATATTTTAATTAACTGACACCAATTTTCTGTAAGTAGTAATTTTAAAATGTTTTATTATTGTGTTGTTTTCATTCAATAAATCTTGTAGTCCGCTCCTGATGAAGCCATTAAATAATGGCGAAATATTGAGCAGATAAGAAAAACAGTTTTTATTTCTTATGACCGCAAACCTGAAATCTTCGTTAAAAAATATATATATTCCCTGAGAAAGGTTTAGGTTTCATGCATATTAGAAGAAAGGGTTAGGAAAATTAAGGTAAGAAAGATTTCATTGAGCAAAACATTTAGATAAAAGAAAATTTCGAAATTTAATAATAAAATGAACTGAATTGGCATCATAACATTTAAGTGATACTATTTGATTAAGGTTTTGATAACTAATTAAATTTAATTGATTGTATTTTATATTGAAAGTTATTCTTAGAATTAAAATTAATCAACAAAAATATCAATTAGAAACAAATATAACACAACAAATATGTAAATAAAATTTGAGTAAACATATTAAACGGCGCCCAACATGGTAAATATTATAAATAAAATAAATTAACATTATAATTGACACCCAAACGTGGGACAAATATTATTAGGAGATAAATAAACATATATTAATCGGCACCCAAAACGTGGGGCTATTAAATATCCAATTTATGATATTATTATAAATTAATACATATTAATATATATATATATATATATATATATATATATATATATATATATATATATATATATATATATATATATATATATAGTTTTGCTTTTTTTGGTTCTTGGTCTTTTTTATTTAATTATATATTGTTTATTTTATATTCTTGGGTTTGTGGACCTTTTTATTTAACGTTTCGGTCTTTCCATGACCTTCATCAGAAATAAAATTTTTGTTAAAACTTCGACAGAACGTTCATTTGATTATTCGACATATTTTATAGATGTTTTAGGACGCATAACATAACAGAATATAACTCACACCCAAACAAAACGAACATTTCAAAAATATGACATTCATTGATGAAAATTTGTATTGGAATCCTCTAGTAGCAAATATTTCTTTGAATCCATCATCATTTAATATTCATTAATTTCATAAAATTTTATATACATTATGACATATAAATTATCTTAATGTCTTGATATTTTTCTATTATAAATTTATCTATTTCTTAATACTAAATATGAAATTGATTTATATTATTACTGTTTCAACTAACTACTTATTAAATTAGATAACTAAACTTGTTTAATTTCAGATGAAACAGCTGATTTCTTTATGACAACTAAACATCCATATTTGGGCAGATTTCATGTTCTCCATTATACTTGTTAAGCATTTTCTAGCGTTAGACAATTATTAAGGTAATTTCTCTATTTTTATTGTTGATCTTTTAATTATTATAAATAAATGATTTAATATATTCTGATTTTATATGCATTTTTACTTAAGAGTGTGTGTCTTCTTGATGTGTTTTTAACAACATAGTTTCAATTAATTTCAAATCATAAGCAAAATATTTTCAAACAGCTGATACTTTTTCGTATATAAGATATATGGTTCAATTCCCCTCAAATTTAAATTTAAATGATATCAATACCATTGAGAGCTATTCAAATTTCAATTTTCCTTTTTTTTATGATTGTTATATCTTTATTTAAATATTTATAAATTTATGGCATAATCTCATATTTCCTTGACTTTATATTCAATTCTCAAATAAATATTCGCATACTTCCTATTACAATTCCTATTCTTATCAACACCTTCCAAATTATTCTTTCCCCAAAATATATTAGATTCTTATAAATGTCAATTTAAATATTCATAATATTACTCCTTCTAATAATTATCTACTATCATATTTATACTAACATCCACCTATATATCAGTTTATATTTCCTATAATTTCATTATATTTTATTTCTTTATATACTCCTCATATCATATTTCATTTCAATACTCATTATTCAATATAATTAATTATTTCTTAAATTCATATATATATATATATATATATATATATATCAACATCAATTTCCTTATTCTTTCATGTATTTTCAAGTATTCTATAAAATTCTAATTGACATCAAACATTACCTCCTATATTTTAATCAATATCATTCATTATTCTCCTTTCCTATCCTTTTATTATTTGCTTCTTATTACCTTATTTTAAAAAATGTGAAATTCTATTTGATACTTAAGAAGTTATTCTTATGTTTATCCCCTCTATCTTATATCCTTATATTTTCCTTCTATGTAAAGCCAGTATTTCTCATAAATTGTTTTTCTTTATATGTTATATATTGATTTGCCATATTCAAATTTCCCTTTCTTTATATTTATAGCTGTTTTTATAAAAAGTTTTACCTAATAAATTTTTCTTTATATTATATTGTATTTATTCATTTATTTATTTTTTTAGGTTCTGAAGAAACAAAAGTGAAGAATCTTATTGAATCACCATCTGCCAAATGGAAACAAAACGACATAGTAGATAGGGTTTTGTACATTACTTATTATTAAAATTTAAAACTATACTTATGACTATTATTTCCTTTCTAGTTTCGTTCGTAACATAACATATACAGGGTGTCCCGGGACTAATGGAAAAAAGTCAGTAGCGTATATTTTGAGCCAAAATAATGTTAGTACTTCATATAAACTTTTTCTATGTAGGCCCTCGTTTTCGAGTTATAGGCCTCCAAAGTTTTAATTTTGAATTTGGTTTTTATTTTTATTTTTTTACTAGTTATTTGATCTTTGTAAAATTTACGGCAAAGCTATAATGTACGTGTATGTTTATTTTGGAAAGGAAAACAGATTTACAGTAGTGCCTTGAAGCCAGGGACGGACTACTCGCAATGGTTAGTGATCCAAAAAATTTGCAGGGATGGCACACCCTGTATGAAATTATCGAAATTGACTTCCCCACACATTAGGCTAACGAAAAGGTAATCTTGCTGGAATTCGATAAAATGAGCCGTTTGGCTAATATTTACAGTTTTATTAATGCACTACGTACAAATTTACCTAACTAACTTATTAATACGATGTACTACAAAAAAATAATTTGATGATAGCAGATGATAAAAACATTAAGAACTTATTTAATGGGAATTAAAAAGGTACGCAGACAACGTAATTAGTTGCTTTTAATCAAAATTACGACCACAACATTATTTAACCATTAAGAAAACCTCAGAAAACACAAGTTATAAAACAATCGACTGAAACTAATTCCTAAACAACAAAAACTAACGTTCTTCTAATAAATGTTCAATATGAGCTCCTCCCACTTCCACGCACATTCTAAGTCTACGACGGTTGTTTCTTTGCACTTCTGATAACATTGCAGTGTAACAGATTTCTGTCTATTAAATCTTGCCTTGTTTGCACAGGTGTTGCGTATACCTTACTTTTGAGATAACCCTAGAGGAATAAATCCATAGGATTAACATCTCCTGATCGCGGTGGTCATTGAAAAGGGCCTCCACGACCAATCCATCTATTAGGAAACCTTGTGTGTAAATGCTATCGTACATCTAAACTGAAATGAGGAGGGGCCCCATCATGCATGAACCATAAATTCCTACGAGTTTGTAGTAGCACATCATCAAACAGGTTCCATAACTCATTTTGCAAAAACTCCAAATATCTCTGACCGGTCAAAGTATCGTCAATAAAGTATGGCCCTATCAAATGATTTCCAACTAATCCTGCCCAAACATTAACCATGAATTTATGCTGGCTCCTAGTTTCACTAATGCCATGTGGATTCGCATCATCCCATAAATGCATATTATGAGAATTTATGATTACATCTCTGGTGAAACCGGATTCGTTCGTAAAAAGAACGTTACGAATAAATGTATTGTCTGCTTGTTGTTGTCGCAGAAACCACTGGCTATACTCAAGTCGTGAAGGATAATCAGCCACTGTCATACTGTGTACTTTTTTATGTGAAAAGGATATAACAGCTGTTCTTTTAGAACGCGATGCACAACTGATTTCGAGACGTTATGTTCTCTTGATAATGTTCGTCAACTCGTTGATGGTTCATTATCAACTGCATTTAACAAGTCTTGTTCAACTGCCACAGTACGTACGCTTCGTACTGGACCTTCTCCACATTTTTTTTGGCAAAAAACGTCCTAAAATTTATAACTTTGTTTTGTATACATGGAAAATTACATTTACTTATTCATACCTGTTTCTCGTAACCTGAGATCAATACGCTCTAACATTCGTCTGTCTGGAAATGCTCTGTTTGCAAAATGTTCTGCATAAAGCCTTCTGGCCTCTAAACAGTTTCGAGAAACCAGTCCATACATTAAATTCATATCTGCGTACTCAATAAAAGTGAATTCTGCCATTGTAACTGTTAAATTAGGGACTTATGAATTATTGACAAGTACTGACTACGAACTATTCTACACAATGTTTGACAACTAATCCTATGGTTACTTGATAAACGGTAAAACACTTTTAAAAAGTTTTTACCAACATTCCAATTAATAAGTCGTTAATGTTTTTCATCTTCTGCTATCGTTAAATTATTTTTTTGTAGTACTGAAGGTAAATCTTGGACATCGTAATAATAAGTTAGTTTTACCTCGTTGTGTACTTATAAAAATGGTGAATGTACGTAGTGCAATAAAACTGTCAATATTAGCCGAACGGCTTATTTTATCGAATTCTAACAAGAGTACCTTTTCGTTAGCTTAATGTGTGGGGAAGTGAATTTCGATAATTTCATACAGGGTGTGCCATCCCTGCAAATTTTTTGGATCACTAACTATTGCGAGTAGTCCGTCCCTGGCTTCAAGACACTACTGTAAATCTGTTTACCTTACCAAAATAAACATACACGTACATTATAGCTTTGCCGTGAATTTTATAAAGATCAAATAACTAGTACAAAAAATAAAAATTAAAACCAAATCCAAAATTAAAACTTTGGAGGCCTATAACTCGAAAACGAGGACCTGAATAGAAAAAGTTTATATGAAGTACTAACATTATTTTGACTCAGATTATACGCTCCTGACTTTTTTCCCATTAGTCCCGGGACACCCTGTATACATTCTTTAGAATTGGGTTACTCATTAATAATAAATTCTATGTACATTATTTATACTTGTGTTACTCATTAATAATAAATTTTAATTTCGACTTCCTTTCTGTATCCTTTCCCTTTTCCATTAAATTGCATTTTCGTCTCCAGAGTTCATTCCTATTCTCATGTCCTATTATTCAATTTGCTTTTCTTTTTCTAACCTTTTTCTTGCTTTCTTCTCCTGTTGTTTGATTCTCGATATGTTTCTGAAGCGTCTGTCTATTCTCCATCATATCTTTTTTAATTTTGTTGCCAATGATGTTGTCGAACTTCGACTTTTTAAAAACGAACTACACACTTGAGACGTTTATTAAGTACATTTAACAATACAATCTGACGTTTATTTTGGTACAATGATATTTATATGTTTTATAATATGCTTATTGGACAAAATACATTACTGCATAATATACAATATCCATTGACGTAACTCCTCCGCCCTAGGAGAGAACTATAGGGATGGACCAGAGTTCGACATGATGGGAAAATTTTTCAGAACATCTTCTTCACTTGTTGTCGTCCGTTTGGATTGACTTTTCTTCTTTCTATTCTTGAGTACTAGGTAGATAATGCAGGCTGTAACTATAAAGTAGAATAAAATTGAATAAAAGCTCATACTTTTGAAATGAATCGGTGACCAATCTATCTTCTCGGCTAAAGTTTTATCTTCTTGAATGGCACTGATGACATTGTTCATTTCGTTAAGATCAATTGAGTCTAAATACACAGGTTTTAGCTTAACGGTATCTAAAGTGTAATTATTTTTATTAATTTGTAATTTCGGTAAATCAATGTTTTTATATTCTGGCAACTTTGGTCTTAAAAGTTCTTAAATAAATATTGTCTATTAAAATTTCGCAGCGGTTATTAAGTTCGATTAAGTAACTACCGTTTACAGGAATGTTCGTAATGTCTTTGTTACAATTTTGTCTGGCTATAACACTATACGGGGTGATCACAATCCAATGGTCAGTTTCCAATTTCTGCACTTTAACTTCACTAATGGTAGATGGAATTTCTCGACAACTGTTTGTAGATTGGGAATATTTTAGAAGTTGGACTTCGCAAGGAGCTTTCTGTGAGATTACTCTTGTTTGTATCTCTCGGCAGATGAATTCTTCTTGAATAATTCCTTCACACTTCGTATTTGTAGATGCATAGCTTAGCTCATTTAAAAGGAGAAATTTGGTTTGGGGTATTATAAGTTTAAAATTTTGGTTTGAAGGTGTAGGTATGGGATATAGATGATAGTAGTTATATTCACTAAGTTCTACAATCGGTACTTCTAATATGAAAATAATACTATTATATTTACTGTAACTTTTAACTTCGATAATTTTCTCGAATAATAGAATATTGTTTAAAGAAGTTTCGACAGGAAATCTGTTATTTTTGTTAATATTTTTCTTAACTGTGTTTATCTCTAAAAGGATTTCGCTTGGGTTTGCTATAGAATTGTGAAAGGTATTTATTTTTGCGAAGCTTATAGCTACTTCTATTTTATCTAGCATATTATATATTATTTGAAAGCTAATAGAGAATTGAGAAACGATATGTTCTATTGAGAAGAAATGGAAAGTTCCTATATTTTCAATTTTTATATTTCGTAATTCTTTTTGTAAATCGTTAATACGTGAGCTTAATATTTCTTGGTTGTGGGATAATATTCTAGAATTGTTTTCAAATATTTTCATTGATGATTCGAGTAATGTTACTTAGTGTTCTAACAATGTTTTTATTTTATTTTGATTATCAGATTAGGCTTTAATAGCTTCGTCATATCGTATTGCATCGTCTTGGTCTAAATTACCTGTCAAGAATTTTATTGCTGAGCCAAGTCCGTCAAAAAGTGATCGTTTTACCCGCTTTCTCCATAGTGGGTTTATTTGATTGATTTGTGAATATATTTTATTTTCTAATACTTGAATTATATGATAGGAGTTATCGAAGTGTTCTGTAAAATTAAATATGCTGGGGTGTTTTGATAGAGATTCATGTAGATTGTCATATTGGTCTTCTAAAGTTAAAAAGTGATCTGTCAAGTTTGTAATATCATAAATGTGTATAAAGGTCCAAAAATCTGTTTGTACATATGCTGTTCCTAGTCGTAAGGGTAGGAGGCCAGGATTATCGTTTAGTTTATGGAATTTAGGGGTATTTAATCTTCCTTCGGTGGTCCAACAGAGGTACCTGTAATGGGAGGTTTTTTTAGTTCATTAATGTGAATAATTTCTTGATGTGCTTTAAGTTTTTTATGTTTGAGTAAACTTCCAGAAATTTCAACACGATTCCTGTCAAGTATTTGAGTAATTTCGAAAGGGCCTAGATAAAGTTTATCTTTTTTATTTCGTGTCTTGGGGTTGTGCTTGTATACAATGTGACCGATTTTAAATTCGTTATTCGAGTCACCTTTTGTATTACGTTTCTCTATAATTTTTTCTTTGTTTTGTTTCAATTTGTCGTGTACATCTTTATAAACATGTTGTAATTTTGATTGATGACTGTTCACATAATCGTTATAGAAAGCTTGGGGTATGAAAATTTCGTTAGGATTTCTAGAATCTGTGTGACCAAAAGGGGTAAAACTTGTAGAACTATGTATAGAATTATTATAACCTATTATTGCGTAATCCATTAAATCATCTTCGTCGGGATAGAGTTCTCGTAATAATCTTAGATGTTCAATTAAGGTTGAATGTACTCTTTCGGCTATAGAGTTGGATTCATGATGACCAGCTGTGGTAAAGTGTATTTTAATTTTGTGTAACGCTAAGAGTTCTTTAATAGTTTCGTTATTAAATTCTGTACCTTTATCTAAAATAATTAATTGTGGTACTCCGAAAGATGTGAAATATTTTATTAAAGCTTTGCTTATAATAACAGCTGTTTTAGAAGGAATGTGCACTGCTTGTGCAAATTTTGTAAATGCATCTGTTAACGTTAGATAAGACTTTCCGTCATAAATAAAAACATCAATGTGTATAATTTGAAACGGTTTGGACGCGGTTTCAGTTAGCATTAGCGGTAAAGAAAATATAAGTTCGTTGAATATAAAGCACCGAACTGTTTCGTAAATAAGTTTTATTGATAGTAATCTTCACAAAAATGTTGTTAGAAACGTTTTTAAAATTGAACTCTCAAGTTGAAGTTTTTTATATATCTGTCAGTTTACAATTATATTTTTTAATGTCACTTGATATTTTTGACATCCTCCCGCGGCGGAGAATCTTCATCTTCTAACGAAAAAAGAAGTTGCACTGGTCTACGAAGTCTAGACCCGTCACTCAATCGCACTTCACAAGCACGCACTCGACCATCGCGCCTTACAAACACATCGATGACTTTAACCATCTTCCACTGTAGTGTGGGCGTATGCTCTTGATGCAATAGTACGATATCACCTATTCTTAAGCTCCTAGAATTAGGACGATAATTATGGTGAAACGTTCGCAGCTGCTGAAGATATTCCGTTGTCCATTTTTTCCAAAACTTGGAAACCAATTGTTCCCTCGATTTCCATTGTTTGAGTATATCGTTTCGGTTGATTTCAGGCAATTTTAGATTTAGGGAAAAACCAACATTTTTTGCTCCCACTAGGAAATGCGCTGGGGATAAAATCAATAAATTGGTGTCGTCGTCATCAATATATGTTAATGGTCTTGAGTTGACCGTTGATTCTACTTCTGTTAGAACTGTCTGGAGTTTATCACTATTTATAAGAGCCTTACCGAGAGTAATTTCAAGAGCATATTTTACTGTTTTTACCATGCGCTCCCAAAATCCTCCCCAACAAACTGCTCTTTCGATTATAAAATGCCATTTTATTCGATATTTTTGAGCAAATTGTTGAACTTCGCTTTGCTCGAGTAACGTAGAAAATATTTGAAGTTCCTGAGCGGTTCTACGGAACGTTTTGGCGTTGTCCGAATATATAATCTCAGGAACTCCTCGACGAGTTATAAACCTCCTCAACCCTCGAACACAACTTTCCGTCGTTAAGTTAGGAACTAACTCCAAATGAACTGATCTCACAACAACGCAGGTGATTAGCATAATATATGTTTTTATTCGCTGGTCTGCTTCATATACATACAGCGGCCTCGCAAAATCTATACCAATTACTTGAAATGGGTTTGAAGCGGTCAGCCTACTCTTAGGTAATGGCGCAAAAGGTTCTGCTCCTGATTTACCTTCAAGTCGTTTGCATTTCAAACATTTTCTCAATATAGATTTCACCTTCTGCCTTCCTCGAATTATCCAATATTTTTCTCCAGTTTTAGCTAATGTCGCGTTCACGCCTGTATGCATTACTTCTTCATGACTTTTCCATATTATTTTTTCCGTTAATTCTGAGTTTTTCGGTAGTATTATTGGATAAATACTTTCATATGCTAATGAGGGCTCTTCTACCCTGCTTCCAAGTCTTATTATACCAGATGCGTCCAAAAATGGATTTAGAAGTAGAATAGAGGATTTATAGCTTATTGGTCGTTTGTTTTTTAAACTTTGGATTTCTTCTGTAAATTCTTCATGTTGCGTATGTTTTAGCCAATATTTCTCAGCTTCGTTTAACTCATCGGCCGATAGGTTTTCTAAATTTTTCTCTGCGGGCTTACAAATATTATTAATAAATCGTTTAACATAAGCCGTTATACGAAAAATTTTCTCCACTTTGCTATAATTCTCCAATGGAAATATTGGTTTGCCATTTGGTTCTGGTATCTTGACTTTAGTTATAAACAAATTGGTGACCTCTAACGTTGTTTCGTCGCAGCTTTCATCTTTTGGCCAATTTGTTGAGTCTTCTTTAAGCCAAGAGGGCCCGTGCTGCCACAAACTAGATTCCACCAAAAACTTCGCTGAGACTCCCCTCGTTAGCAAATCCGAGGGATTCTCCTTTCCAGGGCAGTGTCTCCAAACACCTTTGCTTAGCTCTTGTATTTCTTCCACTCGGTTGTTCACGTACGGTTTCCATTTCTGTGATTTGCCACGGATCCAATACAAGGCTATTTTAGAATCGGACCATAAAATAACTCTTTTGATTTTCAATTTGGAATTTTCTAAAATATATGCCTGTAATCTAGCGGCACATAATGCTGCAGTAAGCTCTAACTTGGGTAAGGTTAATTCTTTGTTACCCTTTTGGTTAAGAGGCGCTACACGATTTTTCGACAATAGAAAATTTATTTCGTTAGTTTCTAGACATTTCGCGTATGCCACTGTACCATAAGCTTGAATACTAGCATCAGCAAATACGTGAAGTTCGATTTCGTTGGATTTATTTGAAGTTATACTTCTGGGGATTTGTAGTTCATCCATAGTAGGTAGTTTTCGAACACCATATAAACCAGATTGTCAGATACTTTTCGGGTAAAATAGTGTCCAAATCTAATTTTTGTTTCCAAATATATTGCAACAAAATTTTTATTCTAATTGTAAATGGACCTAATATACCTAATGGGTCATAAATCCTTGCAATATTTTGAAGTATTGTTCGTTTTGTTGTTACCGCCCTATTGTTATTAGCTACGGATTTTAAGTCAACTGCAAGTTCATCAGTAGCTGTGTGCCATAAAATACCCAATACCTTTTTTGTTTCGTCCTTTTAAGGATTTTTTATGACCGTGTTCATAACTTCTCTATCGTTAGAGAACCATTTTCTTAAGTTCATGTTAGCCTCTTGAAGTATATTAATGGATTGTTCATAAATTTCGTTGGCTTCTTCGAAGGAACTAGCAGTAGTTATCAGGTCATCTACATAAAATGATTCCAATAGAATATTGGAGGTATTCGTAAGCTTTTTTGGCTGTGCTAGAAAATGTTTGCGCAGAGTAGCTGACAGCAAAAATGGGCTCGATGTAACACCAAACGTTACACGTTTCATGCGATATATAGCGAGTTGCGACGAATGTGTGTTATTGTTTTCGTTAAGTGGGTTTTTGAACCATAAAAAGCGATGGGAATCGCGATCCTTTTCTTCAAGGGATATTTGCAAAAAGGCCTTTTCGATGTCGGCGATTAAACCGATAGAGCCTATTCGAAAATTGAACAATATGTTTAACAAATCAGGCACCAAATTGTCACCGGAGTATAATAGTTCATTTAGCGATTCAAAACCTGGCGCATGCGCAGATGCATCAAATACTACCCGCAACTTTGTGGCTTCCTTGTCCTCGCGATAAACCGGACGATGCGGCATGTAATAAATGCGGTTTTGTTCGTTTTCATCAGGCGAAATTATTTCTGCACATCCGTTTATTAAGTATTCACGCACAGCAATGTCATACTCAGCGAGCTTACCGGTTCGGCGCAACTTAGACACTAAACTATTCATACGTGCTATACTACCAATATAATTAGAGTCTATACTAGAGTTTGCTTTCCACGGCAGCGAAACTTCATATCGTCCGTTTTTAAAATGAATTTTTTCCCTAATAAAAGCTTCCGTATAATTATTTTTTAAATGTTCGTTTTCACTAATACCTAATGTCTCTAATGTCCCAAATTTCTTAATATCTACATTGTCCTGTTCAAAGTCTGCCTGTACATTTAATGCTGATACCCAATTAAAATTTACAAAAAATTCACAGTTTTCTACAATACTTGAAACTCCATGTATTGTCCACCCTAATTTTGTGTTTACGGCAGTTAAATCATTGGATATGCGTTTTGTGTCACCTGTAACAATTTTCCAATAATGATCAGCTCCAACCAGTAAAGTTATACCGTTAATTAACTGATTATTTGTAACGTTGACATCAGCTAACTGGTATTTAGAAACAAAATCTCTAATTATTGGATCGTTAGTAGAAGGTGGTTTTAAAGCGTCAAAACATATTTCTGGAACCTCTACAGCTGTAATTTTGATTAGTTTTCCGTTAAACTGATTCTTGAGACCTACTTGTACCCAATTGCACAGAGTTGTCGGTGCGCTACGAGTATTTCCAAAACTATTTATGGAAATTTTGTGAGTACCGACTACAGGCAAACCCAGTGAACGCGATAGACATTGTTTTATGAAAGTTAATTGGCTACCTCCATCTATAACTAAACGAATCACCATGTCATTAGCGGTATCATTACTTATTAAACATTTTGCTGTCATTGAATAAACGTTATTATTTGCCCCGTTAGCTATTAATGCAGTAGAGTTATCTCGATTTGTCACATTATTAGGAGTGCTGTCAACAATGTGATTATTTTGATTTTCGGTGAGACTAGACTGAGAATAGCTGCTATTTCCGTTTCGAATATTGTTACTGGCAAATGAAGGATCGCACAATGGGGTCGCGTGACGACGGTTGCACTTTGCACAAGATAGGCGCGATTTGCAAAATTTTGAAGAATGCCTAGGTCTGGTACAGCGAAAACAACAATTGTTTTCTTTTAAAATGTCCTTTTTTCGCGAGATATTTACAGACGCTTTGCAATCTTTTGTTTTGTGCGTTTTTGATTAGCAAAACGAGCAGTTTTCATTATTTACAGTTAATAAACTCGCGGCCGTAAATTTATCGTTTTCTGATGCACTATTATTTTGAGTTGACAATGTTCGTTTGCTATTATTATCTTTGCAATTTTTATAGTCCGTTACCTTTTCACAGTGAGCTTGTTCGATTGAATCCAATTCTAATTTAATAAATTGCGATAAACTGCTAATTTGCTTATTATAATCTACGGTATTGTCTGAATTTTCCGATTGCGAAAGAGAGTTACTACTAACCCTTTCACTTGTAATTTTTTGTTTGTTGAACAAAACGCGCAAATTATATGGTAGAGCCTTAAAAATTATAGATTTAACCATTAGTCCGTATTGTTGAGGTGACAAACCTAGTGTTGACAGTGAACGGGTAATCGTTGACGCAGTATTATACAGTTTACGAAGCGCGGAAATGTCTCTTTCACTTTTTACTGGAACTATTGTTAAAAGTTTTTGTATATATTTGTCCACTATACGTTCAGAATTAGCATATTCTTCTTTTAAACGTTCTATCGCGTCTTTGTACGATGACTGACTAGAAGTCAAACCGTAAATGGTTACCGGCTTTATCAGACAAATAAGACTTAAGATAAGCAAATTTTGCAGCATCGTTTAAAGAACCATTCTCGTGAACGACCAAACGGAATTGTTCCCAAAATGCCGGCCAAGCCTCAATATCTCCGTTAAATTTAATGAAATTTAGTTTTGGTAATCTTACCGACATGTTTTCCTGACTATGAACGTTACCGTTAGATGACTGTTGCTCCAAGCTTCTCTGATCGTTTTGTGGCGGTAAAGATTGTTGCAGTTTCAGACGTTGTTCCAATCTCGCAACTGTTGCAACAGCGAGATCATCGTATTCCACAATCTTCGCGCACTCAGCTTCAGCATGTTCATCACTAAACGTGGGATACAGTCGTTCATTAACACTATTTAAACTGTCCTTCTGTGCTTTAATGCGAGCTATTAACGCGGGCACGTCACTAAAATTTGCAGTTTCGTTATTAAAATGTCGTTCGCGTTATTCACTAGCTTCGTTAATGCTGCGCGTAACGTTTATCGAAGTACTGAATCCATTATAATCGTTTTAGTTCGATCCGATAAAAATTACTAGACAATAAAACTTCCCTGGTTTCGGCACCATAAAGAAAATATTAGTTCGTTGAATATAAAGCACCGAACTGTTTCGTAAATAAGTTTTATTGATGGTAATCTTCACAAAAATGATGTTACAAACGTTTTTAAAATTGAACTCTCAAGTTGAAGTTTTTTATATATCTGTCAGTTTACAATTATATTTTTTAATGTCACTTGATATTTTTGACAAGCGGAACATACGGTTTTTGTCTAGCATATTTATTTTTCTGGCAAATAGTACAAGAATTTATGTAATTAGTTATTGTATTCTTCATATTTTTCCAATAATAATTTATTTTTAATTTTTCTAAAGTTTCCTGAATTCCTCTGTGTGTGGTCTTGCTTTCATGGTAATTTTTCAATAAAATCATTTGTTCTTCCTTATCAGATACAGTGTTCACTAATTTAGTGCATTTAATGAGTCTTGGTTCGTTTGAAGAGAAATGTTTTAAGTAAACTTTATTGAAATCGTTATATAAATTTTCTTTGTTAAAATAAATGTAAAACGTGCTATTAACATCTGTGTATTCTACTAAAAATTCAAATATAAAACGTTCATTGTCGTTTTCAGGTATTTTAACTTCTATAATTTTATGATTTTCATAAGTATGTTGAGATATATCTATTTTTTGATATAAATTCGAGTATACTAAAATTTGGTGAACTTTGTTATTTATAATTTCGTCTAATATAGGAATACCTTGATTAGTGGTTTCATTATCAGCTATGGAATGACCGGTAGAAGAATTAGATTTAGGAGTAGAAAGTTTCGTCCAGTCAGGTTGAGGTGTATTGATTTCGTCTCTAGAATTTGTAGGTATATCAGCGGTATTATTAGGAGGCTGTATTTGTATAACTGAAATAATGTTTATTTTTGATTGGTTTTGCGCACTCGTAGAAGCTTTTTCCTTTTCTAATGAGCTTTCAAACTCACGTAAGAATTCTAAAATTTCTTGATCAGTGTCACCAGGGTTATTAATAACTGATTCAGTGTCTAAAGCGTTAATTGGTATTCTACTCAAGCAATCAGATACAACATCTAAAGATCCACGTTTGTAAAATATCTTGTAGTCATATCCCTCTAATTTCAAACGCCAACGTACAAGTTTTGAATTTGGTTCTTTTAATTTGAAAAGCCAGGTTAGAGGTTTATGGTCAGTATATATGTGAAATTGTCGACCATACAAGTAAGGTCTAAAGTGTTTGCAAGCCCATACGATTGCAAGTGATTCTTTTTCGATTGTGGAGTAGTTGATTTCTGAGTCGTTTAAAGTTCGTGAGGCGTAAGCTATAGGTTTGTCATTTGGAACGGTACCTTGTGATAATACTGCTACAAGAGAATAATTACTACTGTCGGTTGTTAGTATCATGGGTTTAGAAAAGTCCGGATATTGTAATATTGGGTCATTTGTTAGAATTTCTTTGCAGTTTCCAAAAGAGTCTATAAATTCTTTGTCATGAATTATTCGCATACCTGTTTTCAAGCGTTTAGTCATGGGTTTTGTCAATTTTGCAAAATTGGGTATGAAGCGACGGTAGTATCCTAGTAGTCCAAGGAAACTTTTGATTTCTGTTTGGGTTTTAGGAATTGGGAAATTTTTAATGACAGAAATTTTCTCGGGATTAGGTTTAACACCTTCGGGAGTACTAATATGACCTAGATATACTATAGTTTTCTGAAGGAATTCGGATTTGTCAAGTTGTACATTCAAGTTATATTTTCTCAGTCTGTCAAATACGTGTTTCACTCGTTGTATATGTTTCTGAAGGGAGGTACTATAAATTAAGATGTCGTCAAGATAAACAATACATGTTTCGTCAGTTAGTCCTCCTAATACGTTGTCCATTACACTTTGAAAAGTGGAAGGGGTGTTTTTAAGTCCAAAAGGCATTCTTTTGAATTGAAAGTGACCTTGTGGGGTGCTGAAAGCAGTTTTGGGTACGTCTTCGGGATCAACGTCAATTTGGTGGAAGCCACTAGCTAAATCCAAGGATGTAAAATAGTTAGCTCTTCCTAGTCGGTCCATAATTTCATTTATCCTGGGGATTGGATATCGGTTCTGAACTGTCTTCTCATTTAACTTGCGGTAGTCTATTACCAGTCTCCATTTTTTCTTGCCAGAAGCATCTGATCGTTTTGGGACAATCCATATAGGCGAAGAAAACGGCGAAGTTGATTCTTCAATGATGCCATCTTGTAACATTTTTCCCATTTGTCTCTTTACTTCTTCTCTATAAATTTCCGGGAACCGATATGATTTGGTATAAATTGGACTATCGTCAGTTAGTTTAATTTTATGTTTGATTTCGTTCGTGAAACTTAAAGGGATGCCTTCACAGTAAAATATATCTCTATACTGATAGCAAATATTTCTTAATGCATCTTTCACTTCTTTATTACAATGATCTAATCTGATATTTTTCAAATTTTCTTCCAATTTATTATCATCGGAATTACTTAAATTTATTTCTGAATCTACTTCCATTTTTTCTAAGAAATTAACTTCAACTAAACTTAAAGGTTCGATGTCAAAAGGTTCATGAATATCAAGTTTAACCGGATTCTCATTAGAATTTATTATTGTAGTTATTGCAAAATTATCAACTATATTTACTAAAGCTTTTGGTGTGTCGAGTCCATTACCTAACTTCTCGTAATCAAGTATTCCAATGCCATTTTTGTAATTAACGGGTAATTTAACAACTTGTTGAGTACGACCCGGTATTATTAATGAATAATTTTTTATATTTTCCTCAGTATTTGAACCAAATATTAGAGGAATAACTGTGTTAGGGGTAACAATATCCTTTTTACTAACATTAACGCTAGCATTTAATTGTTTAAGTAAATCTACGCCTATGATTCCATCAAATCTTTCACTAAACTTGAAAAGATAAAATTTATGAGTTTCCTGTAAATTAAAGATATCAAACAATGGAATATGAGCTACCTCGTCGTGATACGTGATATTATGAGCAGTTTGAATGTTAAATTTTTCTTTAAAAATGCAATTGTTATAAAATTTATACGCAAGTTCCGGATCTATAAGTGACTTTGAACTTCCTGTGTCAACTAAAAACTTTGCACTTATTTCTGGAATTTCTATGAATGGCAAATTCGTTTTCAAGGCGTTAGCATAAATTATGTTATTTGGTTTAGACATGTGCGAGTATAAAAATCCTGAATCTGATTATTTGATATTTCCGTAACGTGAGAGTCTACATGAGAATCTCTGTAAAAATCATTGTAACTTGTCGTATCATTTACGTGAGGATATTCTGTTTCCGGCGTATAATCATTGTCAGCATTTTCATCAGTTTCATAATTATATGAATTTTCGTAATCAAATAATTTTTCATAATTTTCTGTATCAAATTGGTAATCAGTTCGAAGGGAACTATTGATTTCTTGATTTTGATAAGGATTGTCTACAGTTTGATTAAAAAGTTCTGCTGATGTAAATTTGGGATTTGATCGGGACTTAAGTATCGTATTTCCTGAAGAAATGTCCATAGGTTCTGGTTTGAAACTTTGAGAATTATTTGGACGATTAAATTGTTGATTATTATGGCGAACATTTTGCTGGTTGAAATTTGGAATTGGCTGTGAGGGTCGTTGTATTGGGTTGTAAGTTTGATTTGCGAAAAATGGATGACGTTGTGTCGGATAATTGTTATTTGGACGCCAATTGTAAGATTGGTTTGGAGGAGAATGTTGTGGATACCTCTGTGGGTATGATACTGGAGGACGAGTTATTAAATTAGATGGAAATATTGGTCGGATTGGTTGAAATTGTGTTGGTGATTGATGTCGATGTATATTATTAAAATTTGGGTGAATGAAGGGTACTGATTGAAATTTTGATTCCTTGTAGGTGTTACTCTTAAACTATGCTTAAATAATACATTAGAATTTAAGTGACTTAATCTTTGAGTGGAATATAGAAAATTTTCTTCTTCTACAACTAAACTCATAGCTTTTTCTAAGCTGTCAGGTGATCTTAAACGTACGTTAGTTTGTATTGGTACAGGTAATCCACGAACAAAAGTTTTTAAGGCTAAATTGTCATAATTCTTGAGATGTGAGCGTTTTTCATTCATGTCTAAGTCTAAAGAATTTAATTTGGAAATAATAAGGCTCCTAGAATCTTGGCATCGCATACCAAAATTATAAGGACTTTCATTTTTTAAAGGTTTTAAATTAATCAGATCTTGTACTAAACAGTCAATGTTTCTTTGGTCTCCAAAACTTAAATTTAAAGCTTGTGTAATTTCATCCCACGTTTTTAATTCTGTGCGGGAACCAATTAATATTTGAGCTCTACCTATTAATTTACCTATAATAGCTCTAAGTAAAAATGTATTTAAAGAAGCATCTGTGTTACTAGCGAACGCAGAAATAAAACTTTCACAATTACCTATAAAAATATTAAGTGTATGAGGGTTTCAATCAAAATTTGGAATTGAGTCTAGATATAATTTAAGTAGTTGGTAGTTTGTACCTGATGAAGTCATTTCTAAGTCTAAATTTTCTAAATTATTTTCAGTTATATTATTTTCAAAATTATTGTTTTCACTTTCTTGTAAATTTAAAATATTTTCAAGTAGTATACTTATATTCTCTAGTTCAGATTCACTCATCAAATTATATTAATTATTTTTATATATATATACAAGTATAACTACTAAAGAAATTGTTATGGAAAATAAAGGAAATAATAATGAGCACTTACGTTATAACTAAAGCTATCATATTCTAGGGTCCTAAAGGTTGGAACGATTATAGTTCTTAACCCAGGTGGTTTGTGGTCTTCGTTTTTCTTGCTCTTCTGAAGTTCTTTCTGGTGTCGTCCACTGGAACTGCTGGAATCGTTCGATGTCCACTCGAACTATCTGTAGCTTCGATATGCACTCGAATACAGTTTCTGAACACGAATTCGAATATTTCGGTTAATCGTTGAAACGAACAATTTCCCGTGCGATACGTTAAACTTCCGAAATATCCTACTGACTGCGCCAATGATGTTTTCGAACTTCGAGAAGGACTTTTTAAAAACGAACTACACACTTGAGACGTTTATTAAGTACATTTAACAATACAATCTGACGTTTATTTTGGTACAATGATATTTATATGTTTTATAATATGCTTATTGGACAAAATACATTACTGCATAATATACAATATCCATTGACGTAACTTGCCCCATATCTCATAAATTTCTTCCCATGAATCTATTAAATTTTGCATTGTAAATTCTTCCATATTATCCATTTCCCTTATTATAATTTTAAAGAAAGCTTTTGTGTAATTTATCGTCATGTTGTTAGATATTACTCCAGCTACTACATTATTATTATAAAAATTTCCTGAGCATTCTATACCTCTTTCATTGCTTCTTATGCTATCTTCTATTTCTTCTACTGTATTTTCTTTAAATCTTCGGTTCATCTCTTGTATTTCCTTATTAAACTGTCTTCCCATGATTCCACTTCTTCTAACGCATTTGTCTGTTGATTTTTTAATTCTGTCATCTAAATTTGTAATTTCTTTATTCATTTTTTCTTGAGAATGGTTCCTGATCTCTTCACTTGCTTGTCCTTGTAATTTTATGCAACCTACTTCTTCAGTTTCCTTCTTAATTTCTTCTGTCCCCTCAGTGATTTTTCTCAATTCCTGATCATCCTTCTCAATATTCTTGATTTCCATGAAACATTCCATTTTTACTTCATCTATGTTCTTTGTTAACTTATAAGCTTGTTTTGATACTACTGTTTGAATATCTTCCTTCACCTCATCTATCTTCTTTTCCAATTTATTCATGTTTCCATTCATTTTATCCATCTTCCCGTTTAAACTCCCCTCTATTCTATTTATATTTCCATTCAAGTCATTAATATATCCCCTCATTTCTTCACTCATTGTATCCATTTTGTTCATAAATGCCCTTCTATTCTCTTCCATTCTGATAAATAATTGTTGCATCCATTGTTCACTGATATTCATTCCTCCTTGTGTTTCCCTTCTCACTTGTATCCTATCTTCTTGTTCTACAGCTTCCCCATCTCCTATCAAACCTTCTTCCTGTGCATCGCCTTCCGCTTGTTGTCCCTGTTCCAAATATACCGCTTGGTAATCTCCCATACCATGACTTCGTTCTTCCCTTTCCTCTTCTCAATCACTATCTGCTCCTACCTGCCTTCCATCTCTCAACGTCATCTGTTTTGTCATTTTAATTGTTTTAAAATTTACAAATGCTTCCTAAATTTTTAAAATCGCCCTACGTTCTGGGTACCATTTAAACTAGATTTTGATTTATTGATTTATTTTGTGTGGCTGGCTCAGTTGGTTATTATTTGATATATATTATTATTTTATTGTATGATATATTGTTATTTTATATTATATTATATTGGTTCGGGAGCATGAGACTTTCTCTACTCTTTGAGTCCTGGCTTTGTTTGGATATATTTCGCTCATTCACAATAAAAAGAAACACAAAACACAATATTTTCAATCTTTTAATTTTATAATGAAATTTTTTATTCAAATTAATTTTTTTACTCAATATGGTTACGCCAATGGAATTTACCAACACAGTATCATAACGAATATACACTATCTTATGCGCATGCCCAACTAACTACGAACATATTCGAGATAGAACGAACGTTTCTTAACGACGCTCTGCACCTGCGTAAATATTAGATACATAGCATCATTTCCTTAATAATTATGCTGATGAATTCGCATAAAAGAATTTACGTTGAAAATTATATACATACACTAAATAAACTGTTGGAAGAAATATGTTACAAATTTATATATGCAAATGGAAAATTATGTGAATAAAATAAGATGCATCTTTCTTATATGATTTGAAAATACGTAAGTGCAAGCATTATTATATCATAGAATAGGCCTTTTTATATAATATTTAGAATTTGTCTAGTGAATAAAATACTTAAAGTTTTTTTTCTTTTTTTATAGATCGATCATAAAGACGCAAGAACATAGAAATAGTCACTGAATTTATACTCAAGAGTTATTATTTTTATTATTGGCCAATAATATCTAAAGAAGCACTGACCTGATGCCTGGAATTCTGGATATATCTATGCCTGGATACAGGACTACACCTTCCGAAGTTCTAGCTGTTTGATTTGTTGAGAAATTTGGATATTCTCACGGGAAAAACTGGTTTCAAATACATGTGAGTGTTCCAGGATTTGTATTTGTTAAGAATATGTAGCTTTTATCATGAAAATTTGTAATTTTACTTAAATTTTCGGGAAAAGTTCCTTATCACATCCTCACTATTTCGACGCCAAAAACCAACTCCTAACGGTTCTATTTGATAGTCAATTTTTTAATCAACAACCAATATATTGTTTCTAAGCACACTAATTATCAATAGGTTTTTTGTTAAATTTTATTTAATCGAAATTTGTCATGTCACTTTCCACCAATCACATTGTTTCTGGAGCTGTCGAACTATTTTCACAATTGCTACACTTTAGGAAGTTTTTTGGAAACATATATAAATGTAAATTCCACCCGAAAAGTATCTGTTTTCTTTTACTGTTCATCTAATTTCAATAGAACAAATCTTTTACTGATAGTGAAATTCCTTTCATATGTCGACATGGCAATGTCTAATTTTGTTTTGATATATATATATATATATATATATATATATATATATATTATTAATTATTATTATTGATAATTTTTTCTAAATTGTTATTATATATTATTTTATAAGATGAAGTCGAGACTTACCTTCGGCCGCTCTTTATAGGTTCAATTTTAATTTATAATTTTATTTTATGAAGAGTCGAAAGCATGTTGACCTCTATCTTCGACTGCTCTTTAATATTATTTGAACTTGTCTATTTATTATTTGAATTGTTTATAGCCGGAGACATGTAGACCTTTTCTCGTTCGGTTCATGGCGCATATAAATAAGTCTATTTTAACTGTGGTTTTATTAACTTTTGAATTGTAAATATACTGTATATTGAAAAATTGAATGATTTTTGAAAACATATATGTCTAACTTTACTGTTTCCAGATATTCTGAATGAATGCGGTGAGTCGATGTTTTTAAATTTATTAAGGATAGTGTATAAAATAAAAATGCAAAACACTTTACAGAAAAATAATTTTGATAAATTGTTGAGATTGAAATCGTAATTAATTTTAAACACCAAATTTTCTTGATACCACCCCTGTACTCTTTACAGTCAGACACATGGAATGCTCTTGAACATATCTCTACTGCGTCGGCGTGACGAAAATATACGATTTTGCTTCGTTGAAAGCGAAGATACACATTTGTGTTTACAGTCTATTTCCCACTTATGAAATGTTTATACAAATTAAATGTTCGTATGTATACGTTGAAACTATCAAGATAATATTCAAAAACAAAACCATACGATTTCATATACAGATATATATATATATATATATATACATATATATATATATATATATATATATATATATATATATATATATATATATATATAGAAATAAATAGGAGTGATGTGAAATTAGTATAGTGATAGACAGAAGATGATAATGTATGCAATAAGAAAATGGAAGCTAGACGAAATTTACATACAATGTGAAAAACAATGATACAAATTAATTATTAAAAGTAAGTACATAGTTATTTATTAGTTATGATTGATAGATATCCATGTACGTAAGTTCTTATTATGCATCATAAAATACTCAGGCCTTTTAATGAAATTTTGAAATTATTTATTTGAATGTTTTTATTTTTATTTAAGTTGGAATTCCAAATTAATATTAAATTAGCACAGACCTTAATATATCCACTGTAGAAAGCTCCATGTTGCTGGATGGCATCACCTCTTTTCTTGAAGATCTCGTTAGCGAAAGAGATGCACGTTCGGACAAACTCCCGTTCTCACAAACTGTTTAAATAGCTTATAGAATTATTATTATTGAACTTTTTAGCAAATTTACATGTTTTATTCCTTTTTTTATCAAAATTTATTCGGAAGCTTCTTACATAGATGCTAACCCTTTTTAGCTACCCACGCCACTTCACTTTTTTGTCGCAATCAACAACTCTTTCTCGTCATAAAATTCATAGCCTTCTATTGACACTTTTTTTCAAAATAATTATTTGGTTGGGGAATTTTTTAGTTCTAAATGTAAATTAGTTCTTTTAATTGTCCTGGATGGTATCAACACTTATTTGTTTAATTGTATATAGTCTTAAGGGTTTCATAAAATAACTTTTTCACTATTGACAATCCCTTATATTGTTAGTTATCCCTTTTTAAGGTATTTTGATTTACATTATTTTACATAAAACTTACAATCTAAATATCAAGTATTATATATGCAAATGTATAGTTCTCAATTTTCTAATCTTTGTGATTGTTAATCATATATAAATTCTTATTTATTTTCAAATTTGCCTTTCATAAAAATTATTCTATTCGTAACCAATAAATTTAAGATGGCAATCAATTTAGTAATTTTTATGTTACTTCCAGTTGATTAATATTAAAAATTGCAAACTCTTGTTGACACCTGACATCGCTACGTTCCGCCTGTCAATCAAATACTTTTTATTTCAAATTACCTTTTTAATTATAACCCTTTTTACTTATTACCCATAAATATTGATACTCATTTATTTATTCAAATACTAATTTCTTTTGTTTTCAGGTTTCAAATGATGCTACATGGTAATTACCTGGATGTTCATATTGCAGTGTTTTGAACAGTCTAGTAAATGTTGCCATCAACGTAATATTGGATTATTATTAAGGTAAAGTTTTGTACTTACTTACATACTGCTATTACTAGGAATATCTTTATTCACTACCCTTTTATTCCTTCTAATATAAATGCTTTTCTTAATATTCGGTAGTATAAATGCTCACTTCATTAAATTATCATCTAAAACTCCTAGTTTTTTTAATGTAACCTTCAATTGGCCTTACCAATTTTAGATGGTTTCAGTTTCCCCCAATTTCATTTTTCAAATATTATTATCTGTCCGATTTTTTTTTATATTTTGAGAATGTAATTCTTACTTGAAATTATTTTCATTCCTTTTTAACTCCATTTATATCGAATATGAACTCTAATAGGTTAAATTGATTAATATTTTATAAAAAAGTTCAATTTCATTAATTTCTTATATCTTCTTATCAGATACTAATTATTTGTATGACATGATTTTTAAAATGCTGCTACTTGTTGAATTTATACGTACAAGTTTTGCACATGTATAGTCCCTCTCAATTGATTATTATATGGGTTCCTTAAAACATAGCTATTCTCATATGCCTTCTCTACTATATAAGGTCCATTAAATGGTAGTTTCAGCTTAGCACATTGGTTTAATTTTATATAGGCTGCTTGCAAAGATCTTTCTATTACCCAATCTCCTTCTTTAAATGTTGTTGGTCTTTTAATTTTTTTATTTCTTCGTTTTATGTATCGGTCTGCAACTCTTTTAGGTTGTACATTGACTTTTTCTAATAATTCATCATATTGACTTTCCTTTTCTATTATCCATGGTCTGTCGGGTTTTATATTCTTCATTATCTGTATAGGAATTTCTTGTGTACTGTTATTTGGTATGTTATTCATATAATATTCCACATCCATTAATTTGTTTTCCCAATTTCGGTGTTCGTGTGATGTCAATACTCTCAAATACTTTATTATTTCCTTGATATATCGTTCCGTTGGGTTTGATGCTGGATGTCTTATACTTGTAAATGTCAATGTTACTCCATTCTTTAGCATAAAATTTTTAAAACGTTTATTGTTAAAATATGTGGCATTATTTAATATACATCTTTTTGGCCTGCCTACTTCATTAAAATAGTTATTCATTATATTACATATTGTTTTTGTATCTATTTCAGCTGCCTGCCTAATATGAATGAATTTAGAGAAGATGTCTACTATGACGAATATGTGTTTATTGCCCGGGAAGCTTGTGATAAGGTTCAACATAAAATCTACTGACACCAAGTCCAATGGTTTTTCGGATCGAATAGATTTTGGTAAGTTTTCATTATGGTAGTTTTTGTCCTTACTCAGCTGACATATAGTATAAGTTTGTACTATATCCTTAGCTATTGGAATATCCTTTTTGCAAATATAATTCTCTCTCCAAATCAACCATGTTCTTTGCATTCCAGTATGTCCATACTGCTTGTGTATCTCCCTTAATACCTTTTTTGCAAATTCCATTGTTGTTAGATATAATTCATTCTGTCCAACTATTTTATAATATATACCATTTTTATTTGATGATCCCCTCTTCTCCTTTTCTCTTAGTTCACCCTGATCCTTCTTTATTTCTTCTAGTGAAAATATACCATCTGTTTGACTCAAAATGTTTAATCCTTTAATCCTATGTTTAATTTATGCAAGGTCTTCTTATTTTCTCCATCCATTCTGCTCAGATAGTCTGGTACAATATTTGACTTCCCTGTGACATATTTAATATCAAAAGAATATTCTTGAAGTAACAATGCCCATCTGTGAATTCTGCTATTTCCAAATTTATTGTCGAATATCGATGTCAGTGATTGGTTATCTGTTTCAATTGAAAATTTATTTCCTAATGAATAAAATCGAAATTTAGTCACACAAAATATAATACTTCCTAATTCTAATTCACTAACACTGTAATTTTTCTCGTGCTTTTTAGTGGTTCTTGAAATAAAGCTAATCGGGATTTCTTTATCTTCTTGTCTTTGAATAAGAACTCCTGCATATCTTTTGATAGATGCGTCTGTTTTCAGAATAAATGGTAATTTATAATCGGGATAATAAATTTTTAATTTAGACTCGAAAGTATATTTGATCTTATTGGATGAATTTTCTCTTTCTTCATTCCATTTCCATAGTACTCCTTTCTTTAATAATTCCATCAATGGTAGTTCCATTTCTGTGATATTTGGCACTAATCGTTTGAACTAATTAATAGTTCCTAAAAAACCCTCGCAGCATTTTTAAATTGTATGGTGTTTTAAATTCCCTAATTAATTTTATTCTATCTGGATCCATCACTATTCCAGTCTCATCAATTTTGTATCCTAAATAAATAATATTCGTTTTAAAAAACAGACATTTGTTTTTGTTTAATTTCAGACCAGCTTCGTCAAGACTTTCCAGTGCAATCTTCAAATGTCTTCGGTGCTTTTCCTCATTATTGGAAAATATCAGGATATCATCAATATAATGTAGGATAAAATCTTCGTATTTATTTAGAACTTGATGTAAAGCTCTTACTAAAGCTGAACAAGCTCCTTGTATACCAAATGGTACTACGCAGAATCGATACACAACTCCATCTACTGAGAATCCTGTATAGTCTCTTGAGTCTATGTGCAATGGTATCAGCCAAAAACTATGTACTAAATCTAACTTTGAAAACATCTTTGCATTTGTTATCCTTCCCAAAATTCCATCGACTGACATAGGTGCCTCGTATTGAGGTACTGTGTAGTTATTAATGGTTCTAGCGTCTAGACATATTCTTATATCATTATTCTTCTTCTGTACAACTACTAGTGGATTTATGTACGGTGTATTGCTTCTTTCTATTATCCCATCTCTTTGTAATATCTCCAACTCTTTCTTCACTCTATCTTTTAACTTGTAAGGTACTGGATATGATTTTGATTTAAAATTTCCTATATGCTTTACCTCCATCCTATGCTCATATTTCTTAGCCACTCTTGGTTCTCTCGACATTAATCTCTCATACCTCTTTAACAATTCTTTCACAAATTCATAATGTTCTTCATTACAATCTATCACATTATCACTCTTTTCTGCAACGTCTACTTCTTCTTTATTTTCATACTTCAATTTTTCATCTTTATATTTCAACTTTTCATTTTTAACATGACTTATCTTCTGCATCTTCTCCTCTACTTCCTCTATCATATTCAATCGTACCCATTTTCCATTTAACCGAATTTTCTTTTCTTCATAATTTACTATTGCTTCATATTTCTCCAGTACATCGTTTCCTATTATTATACTTGTTTCTAGGTTTGGAAAAGCTAGTAGTTGACAATTAAGTATTGCTTCTTCCACTTGTAAATTTATATCATACAATTTGTTTACCTCACACAGTTTTCGATTATTTACACCTGTTAACATTACCTTAGGAATTTTTATTTCTCTTTCTTCTAGGTTATTATCTCCATTTATTAATTTTAAATCAATTAAAGATGCTTCGCTTCCTGTATCAATTAAAATTTGAAATGTTTTATCATTAATTTTTCCCTCAATATACAATAAACCATATAAATTTTCTTTCTCTTATTTCTCATTTAAATTTATGAATTCTTTGGGCTGACATAATGCAAAACTTTGATATAGAAAGCGATATTTTAAAAATCCTGTCCGTCATTTGTATGTTCGTCTTGTTTGTGCCTGTCCCTGTCTATATGTTGTACTTGTTCAACAATAATTTCCTGTCTATTATCGTTCCTAATTTCTCTATCAACACTCCTCTTGTATAACTATGTTGATTGTTTCTTCCTGAATGTCGATCTTCTCTTTCTAGACTTCTAGATATGTTTCTTTCTCTTCCATACCTTATGTAGTTTATCTGTCATCTATTACTATTGTAGTTATTATTTTGTCTATTATTTACATTGTTAATTTGATTGAATCGTTCGTCTCTATTTCCGTTGTTGTGAGTGTTATTATTATTATTTCTTCTTTCTTGGTTATATTCATATCTGTCATTATTATAATAATTATTGTTGTAACTATAATTCTTCCAATTAGTTCTGTTATTTTCATTTCTCTGATTATTGTAATTGTTATTTCTTCTTGTAGGTTCATTTTGATTTATGTTCCTATTTCTCCTATAATTATTATTTAAATTTCCATCATTCCAATCATTTTGTCTTACTCCATTCTGTTGAGCTTCATTCAGGTTTCTTTCTCCTCTTCTCTCAATTCTTTGCAAATATCGACATAAACTGTCTATTGTTTTAATATTTTGAATAGCAATGGTCTCTCTTATTTGTTCCTTGAAGTGTCTAGACATATACAACACAATCTCTTCTTCCTGAAGTCGCGGATTCAAATGGATCACCATAGCATACATTTGCAAAACATAGGTATTCAGTGAATTACCTCTATTTTCTTCATATCTGCCAAAATATAATCTTTCTCTTATTTTAGATTGTACATTATTTCCCCAAAAATAGTCAATAAATTTTCTTTCAAATTGATCTAAGTCTTGTCTCTTCTTTGGTTGTAAACCAAACCAATGCATGGTGTTCTAAATGTTCTCGTATAATTTCTCTTAATTCCTCTACTTCATATTCATTTCTCATTTTATTCCTCAGCATTTTGATAAAGGTTACAGGGTGTATTTTCTTAAAATCTCCATCAAATTTTATATTGTTATTACTTCCACAATTAATTATTCTTGTTTCCCCCGTTATTCTTGTCAATTTTCTTCTTATTCTTCTTTCTTTCTCTTCTTTGTTGTCTTCCAATTTTTTTAGATTATCCTCCATTCCTTTCAGTTTTCGTTTATATTCATTTCTCTCGTTTCTGTTGCTACCTTCTTCTAATTGTATTTCTTGAATTATTCTATTTTCCATTTGCTCAATTTTTTCTTTATTTTTTTAAATTCTTTCACCATAACCTTGAAACTATAGTTCAGTGTTCATTTCCAATCTGTCAAATTTTCCTTTTATTTCATCTTCTATACCTCCCATTACTTCCCCCATTTGTCCTAATTTCTCATCGATCTTGTTCTCCATTTTTCTTCTATATCCATCTCTATCTTGTACCAATTCTTTTTTTAACTGTTCAAATTTTTATTCTTACGTTTTTTTCTAATTCTGCCATTCCATTTTGTATTTCTTCTATATTTTTGTGCAAATTTGCGTTACCATCTTCTAATTTTCTATTTAATTCTGCATTACCAGCTTCTAATTTTCTATTTAATTCTGCATTACCAGCTTCTAATTTCCTATTTAATTCTGCATTTCCTTCGTTTACACTAATCATTAGGCTTCTTATCAAATTATATAGGCTTTCCATCTCCTTTTCTTTTTCTTGTCCTGGTTGTTGTTGTGCCGGTATCTCCATTCCAATGTCTTCTGTGGTTGATGTAGATTGTTCTTCGTTTCCCTTATAAGTATTGTCTTTTTTATTCCTTGTATTTGGCATTATTGTATGTTTTGTTCTTGTCAAATTGTCTTTATTCTTTTGTTTTTAATCTATATTTTCTACGTTTATGTTTTAATGAATAGAATTATTTTAATAATTTATAGTTTATCTGATTCGGTGAGTGCAATTGAATTTTCAGAGCTAAATTTGTTAGGAGCCAAATTATTTTTAGAGGATTCCGTTGGGGTCGTTATTTTATTATATATTTATTAATTTAATAAGAGCCCCACGTTTCGGGTGCCATTTTATTATTAATTATTATTATTGATAATTTTTTTTAAATTGTTATTATATATTATTTTATAAGATGAAGGCGAGACTTACCTTCGGCCGCTCTTTATAGGTTCAATTTTAATTTATGATTTTATTTTATGAAGAGTCGAAAGCATGTTGACCTCTATCTTCGACTGCTCTTTAATATTATTTGAACTTGTCTATTTATTATTTGAATTGTTCATAGCCGGAGACATGTTGACCTTTTCTCGTTGGGTTCATGGCGCATATGAATAAGTCTATTTTAACTGTGGTTTTATTAACTTTTGAATTGTAAATATACTGTATATTGAAAAATTTAATGATTTTTGAAAACATATATGTCTAACTTTACTGTTTACAGATATTCTGAATGGATGAGGTGAGTCGATGTTTCTAAATTTATTAAGGATAGTGTATAAAATAAAAATGCAAAACACTTTACAGAAAAATAATTTTAATAAATTGTTGAGATTGAAATCGTAATTAATTTTAAACACCAAATTTTCTTGATACCACCCATGTACTCTTTACAGTCAGACGCTTGTAATGCTCTTGAACATATCTCTACTGCGTCGGCGTGACGAAAATATACGATTTTGCTTCGTTGAAAGCGAAGATACACATTTGTGTTTACAGTCTATTTCCCACTTATGAAATGTTTATACAAATTAAATGTTCGTATCTATACGTAGAAACTATCAAGATAATATTCAAAAACAAAACCATACGATTGCATATACATATATATAAAAATAAATAGGAGTGATGTGAAATTAGTATAGTGATAGACAGAATATGATAATGTATGCAATAAGAAAATGGAAGCTAGACGAAATTTACATACAATGTGAACAACAATGATACAAATTAATTATTAAAAGTGAGTACATATTTATTCATTAGTTATGATTTATGGATATCCATGTACGTAAGTTCTTATTATGCATAATAAAATACTCAGGCCTTTTAATGAAATTTTGAAATTATTTTATTGTTCACTATTTGAATGTTTTTATTTTTATTTAAGTTGGAATTCCAAATTAATATTAAATTAGCACAGACCTTAATATATCCACTGTAGAAAGCTCCATGTTGCTGGATGGCATCACCTCTTTTCTTGAAGATCTCGTTAGCGAAAGAGATGCACGTTCGGACAAACTCCCGTTCTCACAAACTGTTTAAATAGCTTATAGAATTATTATTATTGAACTTTTTAGCAAATTTACATGTTTTATTCCTTTTTTTATCAAAATTTATTCGGAAGCTTCTTACATAGATGCTAACCCTTTTTAGCTACCCACGCCACTTCACTTTTTTGTCGCAATCAACAACTCTTTCTCGTCATAAAATTCATAGCCTTCTATTGACACTTTTTTTCAAAATAATTATTTGGTTGGGGAATTTTTTAGTTCTAAATGTAAATTAGTTCTTTTAATTGTCCTGGATGGTATCAACACTTATTTGTTTAATTGTATATAGTCTTAAGGGTTTCATAAAATGTCTTTTTCACTATTGACAATCCCTCATATTGTTAGTTATCCCTTTTTAAGGTATTTTGATTTACATTATTTTACATAAAACTTACAATCTATATATCAAGTATTATATATGCAAATGTATAGTTTTCAATTTTCTAATCTTTGTGATTGTTAATCACATATAAATTCTTATTTATTTTCAAATTTGCCTTTCATAAAAATTATTCTATTCGTAACCAATAAATTTAAGTTGGCAATCAATTTAGTAATTTTTATGTTACTTCCATTTGATTAATATTTAAAATTGCAAACTCTTGTTGACACCTGACATGGCTACGTTCCGCCTGTCAATCAAATACTTTTTATTTCAAATTACCTTTTCAATTATAACCCTTTTTACTTATTACTCATGAATATTGATACTCATTTATTCATTCAAATACTAATTCCTTTTGTTTTCAGGTTTCAAATGATGCTACATGGTAATTACCTGGATGTTCATATGGCAGTGTTTTGAACAGTCTAGTAAATGTTGCCATCAACGTAATATTGGATTATAATTAAGGTAGAATTTTGTACTTATTTACATACTGCTATTACTAGAAATATCTTTATTCACTATCCTTTTTATTCCTTTTAATATAAATGCTTTTCTTAATATTTGGTAGTATAAATGCTCACTTCATTCAATTCTATCATCTAAAACTCCTAGTTTTTTTTATGTAACCTTCAATTGGCCTTACCAATTTTAGATGGTTTCAATATATATATATATATATATATATATATATATATATATATATATATATATATATATATATATATATATGATAATTTGAAAATAACATTTATTTTTATGAACATAAATTCTTTTATAAGATCTTTTCCTCTGATTATTTATACTATTTAAATTCTCTAGTAGCAAATATTTCATTGAATCCATCATCATTTAATATTCATTAATTTCATAAAATTTTATATACATTATAACATATAAATTATCTTTACGTCTTGATATTTTTCTATTATAAATTTATCTATTTCTTAATACTAAATATGAAATTGGTTTATATTATTGCTGTTTCAACTAATACTTATTAAATTGAATAACTAAAACTCGTTTCATTTCAGGTGAAACAGCTGATTTCTTCATGACAACTAAACATCCATATTTCGGCAGATTTCATGTTCTCCATTATACTTGTTAAGCATTTTCTAACGTTAGACAATTATTAAGGTAATTTCTTTATTTTAATTGTTGTTCTTTTAATTATTATAAACAAATGATTTAATATATTCTGATTGTATATGTTTTTGTGTGTTTTTAACTACATAGTTTCAATTCATTTCAAATAATGAGCAAAATATTTTCAAACAGCTGATACTTTTTCGTATATAAGATATATGGTTCAATATATATATATATATATATATATATATATATATATATATATATATATATATATATATATATATTAATACACATCCTCTATTTGAAATTTAAAGAATAAGTGAAACATAAGGAAATTTATTTAATTTTAGTTGTCATACTCTCGATACACACTGTACTCTACGTAAATTCCTAAATTTTGAAAGATTCAGTAGAAATATCAAACATGACATTTCATAATTTTGATGACATTTGAGTAGAATATATCTAATGATAGATATAACATAATAGGATTTGGAGAAAATATTTGAAATTGTAAAATATAGAGGTCTCTGCTAGCAAGATTACAAATGTAATAAAAGAATTTCAAAATCTCACTTGGTTATTGAAAATTATGGATTAGTAATTTTTTCAAAAACAAGAAAAATCGGTAACTAACAGGAAGGAGAATTATTTATTTTGTAAAAATTTAGTCAGTAGCTTTTTATCCTTTGAAGAGACAACATCATAATAAGAGTTGTCTCGAATTTTTTTGGTAGATTGCATAAATTGCATATCATACAATCAGATAAATAACCCATATAATAAATTCAGTGCGTACATAATTCGGATAAGAATTGTATCGTAATAGTGTATGTGGTTCCAGTTTTTCTAAATCGTATATATTTAGAAAGTTGCAGTATTCTAAATACGTTAGAATAAGTACGAGATTTCCTGATCCATTAGGTGAGTCCTCTCCAGTTTTAAATTTATTTCTCGAGAAATATCAGGCCTTGAATTCAATACAGTTAAAAGATGCATCTATATAAAAATTTGAAATATACCAAATTCATTGATACATATCATTTACAACATCAAGTGAATAGACCATTTTGAGCAGAAGTTTCGGTATTTGACATTGATACACGTCAAGTGTAAATTATCATTTGAACGTTTGATAATAATTCATTAGGTTAAATTTTAGCATAGTTGTATTTTAATTTTAATTTTTTTGTAGAGGTTACGACTGTTGTTCTTTTATCATAATTTTTGGGAATAACAATTTTGTTAATTTTGTGTATCTGATAGTATAATATATAATTTTGATTCTAACTACCTGTAGTATTCATTCAGTATCCAATCTCATTGAACTTATCATTTTACATTCATAAAATTTTCAATTTAATCAGTGACATTTGGTTGAAATTTTTAGTGACAGTAAATTAGTAAATGTCATAAAATAATTAAAGGGCCTTTTATTATATTGAATTAACAGTTATTTGAGAGTTTGATAATAGTGAAACATTTAATTTGGAAATATCTTAAATAACAAATAAATTTGAAGAATTAATTTTCAACAATTTTGATCTCACCCTGAGATAGGAGTAATAAGTTGATTGTACATAAATTCATCTTTATATTGATATTTATTGGCGCCGGGCATGTTTAATTTGACAATTACTGTCAAATTTGAAATTCAATACGTACTTAAGTGGTATGCACAATAATTCTCGCTGCGACAAGATAGTATAAGTTATTTCCATATCGTAGGGCAATTATATCTAAAGAATTGAAATATTACAAATTGTCTCCAAACGTGGGCAATTATATTCAAAAGTTTGAATATATATATATATATATATATATATATATATATATATATAACCAATGAAAAGATGAAAGAATAACGCGTGGAATATAAAACAAAAACGGAATTAGCGGGCATATCACGCAAAAGAGGTTACAGAGAATGAGTGGTAACCGTAGACATGCATGTTTCTGGCTCATTAGCCTTCAGCGGTACGGCATAACCAAGAAAAGGTGTACAACTTGGGAGCAAGGATGTTAATTGAAACATGAGAAAATACAAATAACGGATTTCAACAAGATAACCAAATGCACATTTGTGCCTTCAAATGGAAGATCCCGAGTTTTCAGGACAACAACCAATAGAGATACGGAGGCGTCTATAGCTCTCCTGTCTGAACCTTCCGACCCTGGAAATAGACAAATAACCAATGAAAAGATGAAAGAATAACGCGTGGAATATAAAACAAAAACGAAATTAGCGGGCATATCACACAAAAGAGGTTACAGAGAATGAGTGGTAACCGTAGACATGCATGTTTCTGGCTCATTAACGTTATTCTTTCATCTTTTCATTGGTTATTTGTCTATTTCCAGGGTCGGAAGGTTCAGACAGGAGAGCTATAGACGCCTCCGTGTCTCTGTTGGTTGTTGTCCTGAAAACTCGGGATCTTCCATTTGAAGGCACAAATGTGCGTTTGGTTATCTTTTTGAAATCCGTTGTTTGTGTTTTCTCATGTTTCGATCAACGTCCTTGCTCCCAATTTGTACACCTTTTCTTGGTTATGCCGTACCGATGAAGGCTAATGAGCCAGAAACATGCATGTCTACGGTTACCACTCATTCTCTGTAACCTCTTTTGCGTGATATGCCCGCTAATTCCGTTTTTGTTATATATATATATATATATATATATATATATATATATATATATATATATATATATATATATAATAATAAAAATATAAATTCTGTTAATACAGCCAAGTACATACCTTCACCATACACACATTCTCTAACAGAAATAATTATTAATTTTCTAAAAACACAACATAGTAGTTGCTCATAAATTAGAAAATGCAAACAATAACCTCCTCAGTGAATTAAAACCCATAATTCCCTAAAATAAATAAACAAATACTGTATATGAAATAGGGTGTAAATATTGTAATGGTGTATATATCGGGCAAACTAAACAATATCTACATAAAAGAATGCAAGCCCATCGCAACTCAAAAACTGATGTTACCGCGTTGACAAAGCTCTAACGGGAACTAAATCAAAAATTTAATTATGAGGTTATAGAAGTCTAGGACCAACAATCAAACACAAAAAACGTACATATTTGGAAATGATGAGGATAAAACTAAATAAAAACGCAATTGATTTTAGAAGTGACATCACTAACCCTAAGTCATATATATATATATATATATATATATATATATATATATATATATATAACGATTTAATGAAAAATAACAAAATAGTACAATAAAAATAGACATCTAAATAACTGTTACATCTTGACAAATGTGCCCAATCTGTATAAAACTTGAAATTGATTAATATACCTCCATACAGTATAAACTATTAAAACGCGTTAAAAAAATTATAACATCAAAAAATTTGAGAAAACGTAACATCCATTAGGTTGATACTCACACAATTATTTATTTTAGTTACAAATTTTAAAATGTTTTGTATTGCATAAAATCATAGATTTTATGTAAGTATTTTATCACCTCTTAAATAACGTCAAAACTGTAATTATTTATGTAGTTTTAGCAATATAGTTCAGAGGATGACACGTATGATATCGAGACGTCAATAAAATTGTAATTAAAATCAAGTAGACCTTGCTGTTTGTAAAGTACTTTGCATTGATTGGAGGACGAACAGGTTTTTTTGTCGTAGTAATTCATGGTAAAAATTATATATATAAATTGAGCTGTCAGGATTGTAATGCTGTCTATATCGGTCAGTCTGGTCGTTTGTTAGACACTAGAATTAAAGAACATCTTAGTTTTGTTAAAAGATTTCAAAATACTGACCCACCTGCTTCACCATCTGCTTTTGCAAATCATATTATATCTGAAAACCACATTTTTTCTTTATCAGATGCGTGTAGATTACATAGGTGCTTTAAAGGTCCTAGGATGAATTTACTCGAGATTTTAGTAATTAACCGGAGTAGTTTTGATAACAACGCTGTTTGTCTTAATGAGCAACTAAGACCAAAAGATCCATACATCTTCCTCAATCTCCCATTTTGATTGTTTGCTGTATTCCTTTACTTTTGGTTGTTCTAATATTGTCAAGTATTGTTATTGTAAAAATCGCTTTAATAATATTTTACCAACTATATGTAAGTTACTATAGAAATATCCTTATTTACAATTGTTTGCAATTTGATTCACTGTTTTTAAGTTAAATACTACTGTCATAATCTTCTTTTTTATCTTTTGACTAGACTACTACTTTTAGTTCATTGACTATTCTTCTTCTTTTTCACAGAGTAAATTTTGTTTACGCCAACTTTTACCATAATTTGTATCGTTAGCTTTTATTTCGGGGGTAACATGCATTTATAGTTGTTGCGCTTTCCAGTAACCTAAATTACATCCTTCCCTTCATCGGCGCTATGTGTGGACGTTTGTTGCCCCACTAATATTTATCATCATTTAGGTAAGATATACAGATTGTTTAACGTTTTCTTCCTTACCCAAACATTCTTTGTAGCCTGAGGATGGCCATTGAGAGCCGAAACTAGTAGCTCAGCACTTCAGTATAATAAAATAAATTTATGACATTTTGACTTTGAGTTTTTAATTGTTGAAATGTGATGATATTTTTTCCCATACATGATGTTTGAAAGTTATTTATTGATAGTAATAATTTGTGCCAAATACGGACATGTCCTCTCGCTTTTCAATAAGGTTGGGGATCCAGGAATCAGGAGAATAAAAAGTAAATAATGATTTTATAGATTGAAGCTGGGAAAGTACCATTTCGAAAAGAAATTTTTTATTTTTAATTTTGTGGCATCTACATTATCGAAACATTTAGATATGACTCAAGTTAATAAGTAAAATAGTGTATGCGGAAACACCAAATACATTTAATCTTACTCATTTTTCCCTGTTCTTTCCAAATTTGCGAATAAAATTTCAAAATATTGATAGACAGGGTGTTGTTTCGACTTGAAACCTACTTATTAATTTTTTTAAGGCCGGACCTGGAATAAGATTTTTTTATTATGTTAATCTACACCACTGTGTCGTAATGTCGATCGACTCTTTTGTCGATACAGACATCTGTGGTGATTCGCAACCGCAAGGAGAAGGGCATAGTACACTGACCGGTTTCGACCTTCTTGGGTCTCTTCAAAAGTGCCATAATGTCTTCTAGTTCAGAGTCTCTAATCTGAACTGAAGATTCCGTCCTCAGACAACCTTTATTTGGCTTGTGTGGTTACACACTTGCGAGAAGTAGTCAGCTGGCGCCATCCTCACTTTCAATTGCGAACCACCAACTCAGGTAATTATTAGACCGTATTAAGACGTACGAAATAAAATGAATTAAAATATCATAAAATACGAGGGGTGTGTCTATATGAAAAATAAATTTCGGTTTACTACTGCACCTATGTTTTAGTCAAAATTTCAATAATTTCAAAAACGTCCTCCTCTGACGACAGTTCTTACACTACCACAGAAAACGGACCCGAGGATAGAATGAAAAGTGCTCTCTTGTGAGTATGAAATGTATTGCGACAATTACTGCAGCGGTTGTGTCTCTAAATAGGCCGATAATGTAGATCTCTTGAAAGAGATTTACAGTTTCCATTTTTCGATACTGCCGCCATCTGGCGATAAATAGAAGCCATATTTAATGTTCTGTCAGTATCTCGGAGGTAGTAAATTACATTAGATTCAAATTCTAAAGCTCAAACCACAGAACATGGTTCGAAATTTCAGAATTAGAATCAAATGTAATTTACTACCTGCGAGGTACAACAGAAATATAGGTAGTTCACCATTATACAATCAAAATTAAGAAAAAATGCAATAAAGTACTATCCAACTAAATGCATTCGTAATTAACTGCCTTATTTTTGAATGTATAATAAATTTACACTCTGAAGTGAAGATGAAATAAAAAACGGTTTATTTATAAATTTATTAGTACAAATTCTTGTTTTTTATTACAGATACATTAAAAACATTTACAAGTACAATAATGAACATAAAAAATTATAGAAACATATATTTTATTTTATATCTAATCTAAAAAGAATCTAAGGTTATTACATTGAAATAGATTCAATTATTAAACAATGCTATAAATAAACATACAGAAGCTATGTAAACAAGAGAAAATGTTTGCACTTTCAATAACGATCAATGTAACTTATTTGTGAAATATTAACCTTTTACTCATCAAGTGGTGAAATAATAAAAAAGTAATAAAAGTTTTATTGAACCTTTATACAATACCTTAATTAAACTAAATATTTTTTAGTTTAATTATAGTCTTAATTTCGTAAAAAACATGTAAATGATCTCATAAATATGTTATGCTATCCTACAAAAAATATAATTTAAGGCGTTGCTTGAATGCATCACTGGTATGTAATGGGATAGGGGAAAATACTGTTAAATGGTTCAAACAACAATAGCAAGTAAAAATGATTGTTAATGGATAGAAAGAATATTTGATATCATCACAATTATTACTTTTGTTTTTGTTTATTTTGTTACCTCAGACAACCCCAGACAAAGGCAGGCCTTCTGTGGGGCTTTATTTATTCACACATACATACATAAATACAAAAAAATAATAAAATCATTAGAAAATGCATAAGTCTGGGAATGTATAACATGAAACAAACTCTGTCTGCATTTCTGAGAATAAACAACTCTTTACATTCACAATACAAAATAACCTACCTGTTGAAAGTACCTAATTGTACCATCCCACTGAACTGTTCCGGCAGTTCTTGTTGCTGAGGAATGAAACTTACTTCAACTAAAAATATAAAAACATTTCTTACACTGACAAAAATATAAATAATAATTATAACAGTAAATGTTCACATTGCAACAAGTATACAGAATAATAAAAACTATAGTTCAGCATACATAATTAAAATATATTAACGTTGAAAAGATGATGTGACCACCTCAAGATGTTGAGCTTACATAAAAGTTGAACTTATCCAAACTTCCCAGCAGTCCACAAAGAAACTATACTGTTGGGAATCAGCTTGTGTACTTTTGGCTTGTGCTGTCAGGAAGTTTGAATATATTCACCGTCGACAGAACACGTTTTTACTGCTAGTTACAACGACATTTCAGCCCCCACAGATTCGATTCTTGTACTTCCACTACAAAGGCTATACCTACTTTAAACAGTTAACTTACTACTGGGGCAGGATATGCTTGTACATTTTAAAGATGATAAACAGGGCTCTTATCTGAATGACTTGAATAAGAATCTCCTACCTACATTTATGAGACCCGAGATAGAGGAAGTCATCTTTCTTATAGGCAAACAAGCGGAATTTGTAAAATTACTCTGTTACTATAATTATTAATATGATTTGATAGCAAGATCTACCACAGGAGATGTATAACAAGTCAAAACTGTGAAATAGGTATAGCCGTTTTCAAGTGTTATTGCACACTTTACTTGTTCTTGAGTGTAGATCATTTATTTAGCTCCGAAAAACTAACGCAAAGCATTCAAAACAAGTCGTACATAATAGTATCCTTAAAAACTGATGAAGTCTGTAAAAATTATATATGTAGAAAAACACAAAATGTTGACAGAACAGTACGATCAGTTTAATGAATGTAACATTTTATAGACGACTTTTGGACTTTTATGTCTCAGCTTGTTAGCGATTAGTTCCTAGGTTATGGTAATACTTACAATCTATCAATACAAAAAAGAAAACTTTTGTTTCTGATCAATAAAACCCAATAACATTCTATAGAGTATTTAAATATCTACCTTTTCTCCAGCTTGATCCAGGGGTAGGAGGTAGGATCCAAATTACTGGCAAAATGTAACGTTGGTATCGCGTCACGAGTAAGGCCCCTTTTCGTACTTGCAACTTTACAACTTCTTTCAAAGTGCTCTTCAAACCCCACGTACTTTTTATATACTTCCTCCACGGAATACATATCATAATTCTGCGGACGGATATTTTATAGCAACATTCCATATACTTTCGGAACAGTTTTTGGAAAGCGATGCATTTTACCCATGCGATAGTCACAACCCGGTACACAACATTTTTTTAATTTTAAAGGGAGTTTATAGTTTTCATCCATATAAAAAAACAATATATAATTTGTCTATGCAAAAAATTATCACTGCAAACACAGATCATATAACTACTATGAAAATGTCGTCACAGATCACAGCCCAGCTGAATTAAGATCTTTGACACTGCCATCTTTACGAGAATAGAGAAAGAAATGGCTTATTACTTAAAGTTTTCTTTTATATGGTACCCTCTACTAGAAAATAGTATAAGTACAACTGCATTCAGCGCGCAGTGGTTGTAGTCCTAAGTTCTTAAGTTTTCGCGGGAGCGCCTAGTTTTTCATTCTATCATCGTCCGTATTTTGTGTACACTACTGAATTGACAAATTTGGTTTTCTTAACCTTACTTTTTATGGTCAAAAATGTTCAAAATTCTTAATAAACCTCCAGGATATGCAAAAAGTGTACTAAATTTGAGCTAATTACAAATTAATACTAAAATAAACTCTTAATTGTTTCTTTTGTGTTTTATTCCTCTTTTAGAGAATTTCAATATTTGACATTTAGAGGGTTATAAAACACTTTGCTCACATGTAATCCATGTGAAATATCTTGGAAACACTACACTAACCCGTCGGATGTTATTCATGCACTTTTTCTTCACTTTTATGCACCAATTTACAATAGTTCCTCCATTTTCATATGTGGGAATATCGATATTAAGGTTAGGCCTTTAATTTCAGTTATAAAGCTTTGTTATTGTTACAATGTGTTATTAACAACTATCTACTACCATAATTATTAATAAGAAATTTTATTTACTTTATTTTGTAGCTGTCAAATTTGTGAAACACTTCACTTTCTAGTTTCGATTCCTGCAAATTATTAATTGTTATTTTTATTGTTCTAGAGGTTTAAAACTAAAGAAGAAGGATTGATGAATTCTATATTCATATTAAATTATTATTAGCTATCACTAGTGAGATAGTCTGAACCTATTTTTCCGAGGGAGAGATTTCAATACAATTCAATCTTGTATTGATTCTTGATTGATATTTAAATTAAATATTCTAGTATTTCCATCTATCTAGTAATAATAATACTTTGAATATTAGTTTGTGTTTAATTATAGTTAACTCTTTTTTATTGATATATAGGGTGTATCGGTGTTGTACTTCATTATATTCATATTGTTGGACTTCGTTAATGACCCAAATTGGCCAAGTAGAAACAAAATGTCAGCCTGTCAAATTTGAAAAAAATTCTATATCCTTTATTTTTGATCTGATGCAAAAAATTGCTTCGATTTTCTATAGACCTTAACACGTTCTACATTTTTTGTAGTTAATACTTTTTTCTAAAACGTACGTGAAAATAATTATTTTGGAAACTTTCAATTTTTTATTTTGGATTTGATTCAAAAATGTTACTGAAATATGTCTGCCCAATTGGTCCTGTGTCATTGGGATTTTTTTATTATAGAACTGCATTTCTATTGTAAAATATTTATATTCTTACTCATCAAATTTCATATCACCATCTGTATCCAATCCCGTTTGAATATCCAGATTACTATTAATTAATTTTCTAAGATGCTGTTGAATTTCAAAGAAAGCCTGTTCATTAGATATTCCGAGATTAAATTTCTTAAAAATATTTAGAATAATCATGGGGATAGAATTTAATACAAGATACTCTAATTTTTATTTGTATGCCCTAACATCTACTCGATGTAGATGGTAATATTGAAGAAGAATTGCATGGTTGTGATTTTATGACAGGGGGTCTTTTTTTCGATTGATACGCAGATCAAAGACGATTAACCGTCGCTTGATCTGTCGTGTAGCTCTAGGTTTTTGCAAAGATTTGATATTAGAAGTAACAAATCCATCATTATCATTCATTTAAGGAAGGTATTTTCATTATTTAATGGGTTAAATCGATTGTAAAAATTTTGCATGTGCCCATACCTTAAACATTTAATACATTGTCCTACCGGAAAAATATACGGTTTCACAGGAGAATCTTACTAAATTTATAGTAACAGAGGAAGGAATATTATTTCTTAGGAACATAAGTATTAATATTTGGCGAGGGACGTATTCAGTTACTTAAGAAGATAGTTTGGAAGTGAAGAACTCCCTATATTTATCGACGATTTCATATTGTGGGTTTCTTAAGTGTCTTCTATTTTCTAACTCCTCAAGGAAATCCAGTTCTTGTTTCTTATCACAAATATGTGGTACTTCTAGTTCTGTGTTAGGTGTCTTGAATGTTCGGTGTCAAGTAAATGTTTTGCATAGTAGGATTTCATTGGTTGTTTTAATCTGTATGCTTATGAGTGTTCACTGTATCTAATTCCAAAATTTCTAAGGGTTTGACCCAAATACACAACATTACATTCTAGTTCATATATACCATTAAAGAAGCCTGTTATCAGTAGTAATAACCCAAGGACGTTGATAATTTTTCGAAAAAATTTTATAACAGATTTCGAAAGCTTGTTGCTTGGAAACAGACCGACGCCGCAGGCGGAGGTCTGTTGCCTACAAGCAACAAGCTTGAGAAAGTTGTTATAAATTTTTTGAGCATTTATCAATGTTCGAGGGTTATTCGGATAGAAAATTGTTTGCTAATCATAGAAAAGAAGTACAGAGCTTCTATAATTTCATTATTATTCTCGTCAGTATTATGACCAAATCGTGACATTTTGAAATATTAAATATTTGAAACGTCAAAATCGAAATAAATAATCAAATTGTATCCATAGCAACGTGATAGGGTGAAAACAGCCCATGGGATCTGTTTTCAGTATAATGTTGTTCTGCTTGGTTGTGTTCAATCAAATGACCTCAAATTAACTGATTTCATTGGATTTTTACTAGAGCAAAAAATTTTCTATAAACTTGAATGTCCAGAATGTAATACTGTCAACTTGGGTCAAACCCTTCGAAATTTTGAAATTATTTATGTAACATAAAAAAATCTGACACCCGAACACAGAAAAATGCGTTCCAAATAGGGTATTCCCATTTAAAAAAAATTATGACATCATAACTCGTACAGTGATGACGTCATCAAAAATTTGAGTACACCAACAAATGCACAACTGAAAAATACAATCGGCATGTCTGAACTTTTTTCCCCAATTGCCAGTTCACGCTTTTAACGAATTAGTTCCAACCTTTACGTACTCACCGTATATTAGGATTACCAATCTATTTCAGAAGGTTGGCAAATATTTGTTCATACTGTTACATTATTTTCCGAAGTTGAATATGATAATTCATTAATAAATAAAATGACATATACAAACATGGCAGAGATAAACAAGTACCACCCAATTTTTTGTTAAGCAGTCCAAATTTACTTTTGCTAATAGTCCAATAAAAATAGCTCTGATTTCGAAATGTTTCGCAGAAGGCTGCATTTTTGCGTATAGGGCTTTTTGATCCTCAGGACCTCAAATATGAAGTCAGTTTTAAGCTGCTTGCCGGAGTTTCGAGAAAATAGCCAAATTTGACGTTTTTTGCGTTTCCCTCACAAACTGCTATTGATAGAAGAAAAACATGAGTTGACCAACCTGTAAAACGGAAAACTCTATACCAAATTTGGCCTCATATGTAAAAAACGAAGTCGGATTAACGAATTTAGAAATAGTTATTTATGCAACAAGTAAAGTAATACTTTTTTCACGACTAGGACGGTTTGACGGCATTTCCTACGAGTGAAAAAAGTTACTTTACTCACGAGTTTCATACAAAAAATTTTATACGTCCGTAGACTTATAAAAAATCGACAAAACTTTTATCAATTTTTATTTTGTAATAGTAATATTAAAAGTACAACTGTGAGCACTATTAATTTGAAGTGAAAAAGAAGTTACATTTCTATTGGTACTTGAATTGGCAACATTTAACGAGTCCATAGAAATAACATCGTCTGTAGTTGTGTTATTATTATTATCATATATGTTTATTTACAAATAATTACAATTACAAATCACCAAAAACATAATATATTAGAATAACATAACTAATAAAACCAATGTATAAACGGCGATAAAAAATACATTACAATAAATTAACAGAGATAGAAAATGTAGAACGTATTTCTTTACAAAAATGTAAATAAACAGGGGGGGCTAATTACCTATTGTGGTTTATTTTGGATCACTGTAACCTATTAAGACCTATGAGGTTGAACATAGGCACAATGATCCTATATGACGCCACTTTTGTTTTCCTGAATATAATGTTAATTCAACTTTCCTTATACACATATACACCTTTTCATCCTAGCAATCATGATTTTATTAATATCCTCAGTTTCTAGGGATTTTACATATTTTTTTAGCAAACTGATAGAATTTAATCTTCTTATATGAGTCTTATACGTTTCTGGAAGAGAGTTAAACAAACGTGGTGCTATGAATTCGAAGTATCTAGTTCCTACTGTTTTTTCGCTGTGTTGATTTGGACAAAATCTTTTGTTTTATTTCTAGTATGATAATGGTGACCAGGAGATTGCAAGTATGAGCGATTTTTAAATAAGTAAACAATCAATGGACATTATATTAATTTCGTTAAAAAGTTGGTTTGTACTTAAGGTTAAATCTTTGAAATGCATTATTTTTAGAATTTTTCTTTGCAGAATTTCAACCTGCTCTAGATGAGTAGGCACAGTTCCTCCCCAACCTAATATGCCATATATCAGACGTGATTCTACAAGAGCATGATATATGATTCTAAATTGCTGTAAGTCCAGTACTCTTCTTATATATTTGAATTTGTACCGGGTGTCCCAATAAGAATGGCTCTCGGCCATATCTCGGAAACCGTTTATATTACAGCTTCGGGAATAAAAAATTTATAACAATAGTGACCTCGAGAAAAACCTGGAAATTATTTACAGAGTTGTAGGTCCACCGCCAGATGGCGTAATTATACTAAAAATTATAAAATGAATAATTTACAAATTTTGCCTAATTAAGATGCATTTAAACTATGATTATCGTATTCTTCAAGAAATTCAGCGTATATTCGATTTTACAAGTTTTAGTCTCTCTCTTCAAATAAGAGGTGGGGGGAAGCGGGAACTTTATTATATAAAAACGCCTGTAATTCCAGTTCTACTTAACCTATCTATGCAAACTTAGTCTTTTTGAAGAGAGCTCCTTTCTACCAATGTAAGAGTTATAATTTCGAAACAACCTAATGATTAACGTATACGCTAGAGGGCGCTATTTATTTATTTTTTTAAATCTAGCTATCCTTGAAAAATGTTGAATGGAAACATGCAGTTTTAATGAAGTAATATAAAAGTAGACCAAATTAGCAACAGAATAGCGAAAACCGCATGTCGATATCTTTTTCTTATTACGAGATATCCTAAGAAATGTGTAAATGTTAAACATTTTCCTTTAAACATAAATTACTCCGGTTTGACTGAACGGATTTTAACATTTTTAGACTCCTCAAAATTGTCTTTCCTTGTTCTATTAATAATAGTTCCAATTATTATGTCAATATTACTTATGTTGTCACCGGGAAACTGCGTTATGGAAATTAAAATGGAAATATAACTTAACGTACCTCGCTAGTGACGACCTGAATGTTCAAATTGTCGCCCATCATTTTCGATACAAGCGTTTATTCTTTGAAGAGTAGATTGAACAGCAGTCTCAATTTCTGCTCTCGAAATACTCTGAATGGCGTTTCGTATTCTTTCGATCATGTTAACTCTAGTAGTGGGTCTAATTGCACAAACAAGGTCTATAATCCGGCCCCAGAGATAGAAATCTAAGACGGTTAAGTCTGGTGATCTGGCTGGCCAAAAAAATAGGCCTCCACGTCCTATCCACCTATCAGGGTAAGCATTATCTAAAAATTCTCTAACTTGTCTGGAGAAATGCGCCGGGCACCCATCGTGCTGAAACAACATAGACCTACGAGTTGCTAGTGATATATCTCCTAGAAGAAGTGGTAATTCATTCCTTATAAAATTTCTACATCTACAATACCACACCATACATTCACCGACCATCGCCCCTGATACTGATCTCCTTCCTTCCAGCGTGGATTATCCTGTGACCAATAGTGCATATTATGCCGGTTAACCGTACCATCACTACTAAATGTAGCTTCGTCTGACTACAAAATACGTGACAGTAATTGAGGGTCGTCATATACCATATGTAGTAACCAGTTGCAATAATCCAACCTTCTGTCGTAATGACGATCAACCAATTGTTGATGCAGTACCATATGATATGGATGAAATCTAAAAGAAATATAATGTCCTAATAAATATCTTTCCAGAATGATAAATAAATTATTATGTTAACATATAACCATGCTAAAAATTATCATTATGCGGGTATATTTTGTTTAAGAAACATATCTTTTTACATCATAATTTACCTGTGTCCTGTCAAAATACGTTGAACGGTAGCTCTGCTTATTCCCAAGTCTCTACTTATTGCTCTAATACTTAAATGCGGATTAAATTGCACATATGCCAAAACATTTATTGTGTTTTCCTCTGAACGACATCTGCCGCGTCTTCTAAATACAGGAAGATTTACATTTCCAGTCGTTCTTAAACGGTGGATGAGTCGACGAAAAACTCTGCTACCGGTATGACGTCTTTGGGGATATTGTATGGCATATACCCTAGCCGCAACAGTTGCATTTCTCATACATTCAAAGTAAATGCCTATCATATCAAATGCTTCTTCGTTTGTAAGAATCATCTTAGATATAACTTTTAAGGAAATTTTATATCTAATTTAATGCACACAAATCGCAATGACACGTAAATGAACAAATTACTAGGTTTATTAATTTGACACAAGACATATCTTTTTGTTTTGTTTTGTTCATGGCCCACTACTTGTTTTTATATATTTCCATTTTAACCTCCATAACGCAGTTTCCCGGTGACAGCATAAGTAATATTGACATAATAACTGCAACTATTATTATTAGAACAAGGAAAGACAATTTTGAGGAATCAAAAAATGTTAAAATCCGTTCAGTCAAACCGGAGTAATTTATGTTTAAAGGAAAATACTTAACATTTACACGTTTCTTAGGATATCTCATAATACGAAAAAGATATCGACATGCGGTTTCCGCTATTCTGTTGCTAACTTGGTCTTCTTTTATATTCCTCAATTAAAACTGCATGTTTCCATTCAACATTTTTCAAGGATAGCTAGATATAAAAAAATAAATAAATAGCGCCCTCTAGCGTATACGTTAATCATTAGGTTGTTTCGAAATTATAACTCTTACATTGGTAGACAGGAGCTCTTTTCAAAAAGACTGAGTATGCATAGATAGGTTAAGTAGAACTGGAATTACAGGCGTTTTTATATAATAAAGTTCCCGCTTCCCCCCACCTCTTATTTGAAGAGAGATACTAAAACTTGTAAAATCAAATATACGCTGAATTTCTTGAAGAATACGATAATCATAGTTTAAATGCATCTTAATAAGGCAAAATTTGTAAATTATACATTTTGTAATTTTTGGTATTTAATTACGCCCTCTGGCGGTGGACCTACAACTCTGTAAATAATTTCCAGGTTTTTCTCGAGTTCACTTTTGTTATAATTTTTTTTTGCCTAAGCTGTACTATAAACGGTTCCCGAGATATGGCCGAGAGCCATTCTTATTGGGACACCCTGTACAATAAACATCTCAGTGTCTTAGCTACTTCACGTAAGTGAGATGTCCATCGTAGATGTGAGTCTATTGTTAGTCCGAGATACTTTATTTCATATTTCAGAGAAATATCAATATGTATGTTGTTAATAGTAACAGTCATTTTTTCATAAGGAGACAGTTTGTAACTAGTGAAAGATACAATAAATGTTTTTGAATAGTTAACTGTTAAAATTTTATGTCTCAAGATATCAAATAAATGTCTTGGATCGGTTTCTATTTTTTGTTTGAGGCCTTCCCACGTACTGTCTGTATATATTATAGCAGTATCATTCGCGAATCCTATTATTTTACCTGTAGAATTATGAGAGAATATATCATTGATATACATATTAAACAGTATTGGTCCCAGCACAGTTCCCTGGAGAACCCCGAACAATATTGTTTTTCCGTACTGACCTTATCGTTCATCCTTACTATTTGTGTCCTATTTTTTTAGATAGCTTTCAAAGAATGTATGTCCACGTATTCCTGCATCCCCCAGGACGTCCAACAGCTGTTCATGGCTCACAGTGTCAAACACCTTCGCCATATCCAGAAACACAACTGCCGTTGGTTTAGTTTCATCAACAAAACTGTACTCAGAGGACAGCAATGTCTCAATTGTATCATTAGTAGAACGTCATTCTTGAAAGCCAAATTAATGCTGTGATAATAATTTGTGGGTGGCTATGAATTTAGTTAATCTTTTTTTCACAGCTTTTTCCATTAGCTTTGTCAATGTCGTAATAAGTGAAATGGGCCGATAGTTGCACATATTGGCCTTGTTGTCCTTTTTGTAGATTGGGGTTACTACAGCTTTTTTAAAAATAGTGGGACATAGGCCTTCTGCAAAGATCAAGTTTATTAAGTCGACTATAGGTTTAGTCAATTGTTCACTTAATTTTTTAAATATATCTGCTCACAGATTGTCTATGCCTGGAGCCTTGTTTGCTTTCAGAGATACTATTAAGTCTCTTATCTCTTCCGTAGTTACAGGCATCCAATAAAAGGTCTCAGAATTTTTAGATCGCCGAGGAGGGGGTTTAGTCGGTACGGTTATTTTTTTGTACCAAGTTTTTTCCCTCTGTTACAAAGTAAATTCGTCTGCCAAATCTGATTTGGATGTCATTTTTTCGTCTTTTTCATTAGTTATAAAATTAATATCATTTTTTGTTTTATTTTTGTTGTTAACTAGGTTCCACATATATTTTTTATTACTCCAATTTTTTTGTATTTCGGTTCGGTAGTAGTTTTGTTTCATTATTTTAATTAGGTTATTCACGCGTTTGGGGTAGGTGAGATATATTTCTCGTTTCTCCACATTATTCAGATCTTGCTGAAATTTCCCTGTAGAGATTATTTTTAATATTAATTGCTTTCACAAGTCCTGCCGTAATCCACTTTTGACGCTTTATATGATTTTTTTTAATTTTTACTTCTTTTGTATGTTTTCCTATAAAAATACTTAAGATATTTAGCAATTCTTCAGCTTTTGTGTTTACTTCCTTTATATTGAAGTTGTATTAGTACTTATTGGATTGTTGGTAGGATCGTGAACATTCACAAGTCGAACTAATTGTTCCCGTTAAAATTTTCACTGCCGAATCCATTTTGTTTTTTATTGAGTCGTCTACCTAACCTTCCGCAACTATGTTGATTTCCACCCATCAAATATTTTGATAAAATTGATAAAGGTTTTGTCGAATTTCTTTAAGTCTACGGACGTAGAAAATTTTTTGTCTGAAACTCGTGAGAAAAGTAACTTTTTTTTACTCGTAGGAATTGCCGTCAAACCGTCCTAGTCGTGAAAAAAGTATTACTTTACTTGTTGCATAAATAACAATTTCTAAATTCGTTAATTCGACTCTGTTTTTTACATATGAGAGTTTTACATAAGAAAGTTTATCCAATATTACATCAAATATCTTAATAAAAAGCATTTAAAAAGTAGATTCCCCTTTACATGAAGACAGGAACAGATCTGAAAAAAAAAATTAAACGCAGTACATTGTTACCAAAAAATAATTATTATTTTTGTTTGTTAGTCCTCCTACCATCATTATATTATTTTTTAATTAATAAGGGGACACAAACTTTTATGAGTTGAGAAAATACGTATGATTTATGTTCTCGACAAGTGAACCAATCAAAATTTATGTCGCTTTTTGCAAAGAGTTCAGTTTTCTCAGTAATATTTTCTACATGACCTAAAAGTGGTAGAAAATGATAAACAATGTCATGCAGAATGGAAAGAAATTTTACGACTTCTTACGACATAAATTAGACGTGTTTTATCATCATTTTCTTTGAAGGAAGTGAAAGTATGGTGGACATCTAAAACATCTGTTTTCAAATTAGCCTTTTACATTCGGGCAATTAAAAGTTGTAATTTTTTTAACAACGAAACCAGAAACGTAGCTTATTGCTTGAGTATCAAAATTTGAATCATTTAATTCTATATATAAAAACGGGAATTCAATATTTTCCAATTCATTAATGGTATTAGAAGTTAATGGTTTTGGCTCATTATGAAAATTTCAGACAGATTATAAGTTGTCTAATAAACTACTATCATCTGCTTCACAATTTGTGTTGTAGTTTTTGGCAGAAACTAAACTATTTAAAATTGACGTTTTTATAGTTGATATAAATTGGTAACAATTTGGAGAGTTATTGGCAGCACCATACTGCCGAATTGCCCCAAATATATTTTCAACTGGGTCCTGATTTAAAGAACGTGTTCTGATAAATTTGAATCCCAATTTCCAACATTCTCTTGTTAACAATTTGACACCACTAATAGTAGTTAACCAAGCAGTTTTAAAAGGCATTTTGGTATTCATAGGCTTCCCATTTTTCGGTAAAAACTCCCAAGATTTTATTTTTGGTAAAATAGAATTCCAAAAAAGCAGGTGGTTTGACTTTTTTGAAACACACTATCTAAGAGCCTTACCAGCATTAAAGGTTGGTTTACTACCATTAAGATTCTCAAATAACTTATCAATGTCATCAATAAATTCAGCAGTATAGATAGATAGCCTCAGATGGTAATCTACCAGGAACAAACTTTCAATGGTAGCAGCCATAGTTTAGCTCAATATTTTTGCAGCAACTGAAACTTTCATTTTTATTTTATTGTTTCTACGAATATCAAAAAGTGATTCTTTCATTTTGTGCAAAGTCTGAAATTTTCGTGTTTGGTCGATATAAAAAGCATTTTCAATACGTTGTAACTTTGCACATTTATAGTTATCAAAATAAATATCATAATTAAATAGAGCATTTTTCGAACATTTCAAAAGATGAGGAGGATCATATAAAGTTATTATTTTCTTTCCGTTCACAAAAAAATACGGACCAGGTTTTTCAATTTTCCAATGTCTACTTAATTGTCTCAAAGCTGCTTGATTTGTATTCCATAGATCACAAACAGTTGCCATTAAATTTAATCCTACATCTTGTAGTGCTGAACTTACCTCTACATTAATTTATTTCAAATCTTCAGTTTTAACCTGATCCTTAGTAAAATAATAAACCACTGGCTGCTTCCAAGCTCTATGCAATCCATTAATAACAAACACCAATGCATGATTGGAAGGTTCTAACTTTCTCCCTAAATTGCTACCAAGATCTACGAATCCTACAACTTTGTCATTAGCCACATACAAAGTCAATTGTTCTTTTAAAGCTATTTCATCAAATAAGAGGACACAATTTTTATCTATCTGATTCATTTTGACAACCCTTTCTTTAAGCCTATCAAAAATTGCTTTATTAATTCCAGTTTCAAATGGCACTGATCTTAGAAGTGACTGTAAAGTAGATTTACTGGGCAAAGCTATAAAACATTTTAAAAAATTATATGCTCGTGGACCCTTCTTATAAATGGCTTATGAAAGGGCCTTATCCGTTATTTACCATGAAGGTTTATGTTTCTTAGAGTTAGCAGTACTACTTTTTAAAAACTCCATGCCTGCTGGATCTAATTTTGAATTAAAATTTTGAAATAACTTTGATTCTGACAATTTAACTGCTTTTTTCAATTTTGTTATTACTACTGATAAGTGCCTTTTTCAATTCACAAATTCTATTTCTCTGATCTTTATTATTGTAATACATTTTCTTCTTCTTGGGAGATAAATTACTGGCCCTAGTTTCGTTTATTTTACTTAAAATACTAGATTCCAAACATTGTTTTTTAGGCAAAGGTTCAAATTCAGTTTCTTTAAGACTATTATTATTGTTACAAAAAATAAGCTTTTTTTTACGGGCAATACTGTATTTTCAAAAGCTTGAGTTTTATTATTATTATCTTCAATTACTTTTGGTGGTGTATGGTGGAAGGGTTGCAAAGGTAAAGTAAATTTATTAAGTTTTTTGCGTAATGAATTTGTAAATGCCTCATCATCAAAATGATCTTCACACAACCTTTCATCTTTGGATGTATAAGGATGTTCTAAAATGTTGTACCACTGTTCCCTTTGACTAATGTCAGATGGGAATTTGAAAACTGTTTTCTTCTTAAACTCCAAATTGCGAAGCTGCCAAAAATATGTATTATTACAATTTTTTGCTATACAACTACGACGAATTTTACCTGGTGGTGACGTTTTAAAGGTTCACTTAATTTTATTTACTTTATTAAAACTAAATCCTAAATAAATTAAAAAATACTCACTCTTATATTGTCTTCTTTTTCGGAATTGTTATTTTTGACACTGTCACTTTGCATTTGACAAACAGAAACCAGATTCACACCAACCAATGTAAGATTAGTTTTGTATATTTTCATTTTTAATGACGTAAAAGTTAATATACTAGGATATTTTATAATATTTATCCACATTAAAGGCGATGTTTTGAAATGTGTTGAAATTTACGATATTTTGTTTATGTAAAACAGTCTTGTAGTTCGCTATAGTAGAGACTCCATGCGCGGAGAACTTGCGCAGAAACGTTGTGCCACATACCGCCTATGCATCAAACTGTCTCTTATATTATTATTTGTCTATGAGTGAAACCCTGTGGGCCTTGTGGGGTTAAATCAACGAAAAATAGAACACTTTGTATATCGGTCCGTGTTCTGCGATCGGTGCATTCATCGCAAATACGTCATCTGCGCGCAGAGGACGAATTTTCGTATCCAATCGATCATACCGTTGTGAGTGTATCGTGTTTTGGGAGGTATCAACACATTTCCCCCATGATACAATGAGTTGCAAGGTAGGATATATTGACTGACGAAAACGTGCCTAGCCCGCGCAGTGACGTCAACTGGAGAGTAAACACGAGAGAATCTCCAACAATTTATATGTATAATGTGTTGTTATCGACGATTTTGAGAAATTTTTGTGGATAAAATAGATATTTTCGAGCGTTTTCCGGATCTTAATTGAACACAAGAAGGCGTGTGAATATTAGAACCAGGTAAAAGAAGTAGTTGTACTGTAATAGGTGTACAGTATTAAGATATTTTTCGGTTTACAGGTTATGTGTACCTGTAAATTACTGGTCTAACAATCGAATTTATGAGTAATATAAGTATCAACAATGCGTTGTGCTGTGTGTGGGTGCAATAGTGACAACCAGTGTAAAGATTTCACAAAAGACATCCAATTTTTTAGGTTCCCTAAAGACACCACTGTGAGGAAAGTATGGGTAACTTCTTGATGTGGAGCAGATATTCTCAACGAAAATACTGCTAGAATATGTTAAAAATATTTTACTACTGGAGATTATGAGAGGAATATTAAATATGAACTTCTCAATTATTTCCCCAAACAATTTCTATATAAATATTGGTGTTGAACGATTTCTTATATATTACATATAAAGTTCAAAACACCATACTTTTTTGTACATACATATATAATTTTTATATTGGTTTGTCTCAATTTATTTTATTAAGATTATACTAAACATTTTATTCCATATGTCGGTATTATATTTCCTTTTAATCTGATCCTATATACTATTGTTTGTTATGTTTTTATTTTTTATTCTATCTGTATTTTTAATATGTTACATGTACTTGTTTACTGATTGATGTTATAGCAAGCTTTCTATCCCATGTATTTCATTATATTTACATTGCTGTTTATTGTAATATGTCATCTTATATGTATATTAGGGTTCCTAATTAAATAAAGATCTGTCTATCTTGTGTTTTGGCGTTTTATTGAATTTTGTTACTGGGCAATTGGCAGTATTAATGCTAGTTGCATTATTTAATAAAAAAGGAAAAATGTAAAAAAGATACAATTATTTTTTAAAAACCGAGTTTTCTAACAAAACAAACTATAGAAATATAGCAGATGGAAGGTCACTTAAAAAAAGAACTTGATTATTACATTCTCTCATATTTATATGGTTATCCTTTATTTATCACAATAGGTTACAAAGCTGCAGCTTATTATTTGTTAGAACAAAAAATCTGGAGCCATTAATGTTTTCTTTTCCATGGAATGTATCATCAGTTTCAGAAAATACAACATATTCAATATTTGTTACAGTAATTCCTTTGGTATGTTTCTCATTAAATAGGTATATTCAAATTTTTCATGAGACCTAGTAGCTGCATCAGTCCATCATACAATCAATTTTGAGTCCATCATTATATGCGTTATTTAATCCCCTAAATATTCCTTTCTTCAATGGTTTCTTTTTCAAAAGATCTTGGAAAAGGGCAAGGAAAATCAGGTCATAACTTTCAATACTGGAATACCTATTACAATAAATTACAACTAATTCTATTACCTAGTTATAATATTTAAGCCTTCTTGTGTTAAATTAAGACTAGATCACGGTTGAAAATCATTGCTTTATCCAAAAACCTTCTCAAAATTATCTATAACAGGTTATACACATAAAGTGGTTGGAGATTCTCTTTTGTTTACTCTCCAGTTGACGTCATACCCCCCACCATACATGCGCAATATCCTACCTTATAATCATTGTATCATGCATTATCCCCATTAACACATTTACCCCACTTCACCTTACCAGGCTAGGGACACTTCAGACCGTGCCATCTATAGAGCCTGTCGAGTAACTAAAATCGGTAGATAATTCCAAAAAATTAACGAAAGCTGACGTCATTAATAATCAAATTGTATTGATTTTTATAAATGCGTATGCGCGATATCATATTGCTCGTCCCCATCCCCACATATTATTATACTGTTATCATTTCTTAGTTCAAGTGTAGAGGTTATTCTAAGGTTACGGTGTTTTGGTGTATTTTTTAATTGCTATAGTGTAATATTTATCTGTTGTCTCATTGCTTTATTGTTATTAATTGAAAAGACAATGTCAAAGTATATTCTGAAGTAGTTTAATAAGTGGTGTACTCGGTAAGTTTTATTAAAAAAACTTGAGCATTTTTTCTTTCATTGTATTCAATATAGCATGCTATAATTTTGGACATTTTAAAATGTAATTTGAGTGAACGAAAAGATGAGTACCGAGTATGTAATTTTATTAAAATTCCAGGTAAGCGCTTTCAGCCATTAGACCATTCTGAAAGCTCTCGTCAAGAAAAAATATACAGAAGGTGTCAAAAAACATGAAACCCTGTAACTACTACACACAATGAAATAAAATGTTTGATGTTACATCATTATTTAACTAAAATTTGTTAAAATTACTCTATAAAGAGCGTGTACAATTGTAATTCACATAACGAAACGTCTAATTTGAAATTACCAACTAAATGATATGTGTGTACACCCTCTTTATAGGGTAATTTAAAAAAAAATTACTTAAATAATGATGTAACATCAAACATTTTATTTCATTGTATGTGCATTGTACCTGTTTTATGTTTTGTTCTTGTCGACAGCTTTGAGAATGACCTAATGGCTGAAAGCGCTTAGCTGGAATTTTATTTAAATGACACACTCAGTACTCTTCTTTTCATTCACTCAATTTATATCTAGTGTGTACACCATACTCAGACAATTCCATTTTAAAATGTATCCATTGAAATAATAATAATCTGGGTTTTATTTTATGTTATAGCTATATTCCCTCTACCAGCTATGAGATGGAAGGTATTGACCCCTTGCCGATTTTCATATATAGCCCATGGTGTAACAATTTATGGGAAATGAAAGTGAGTATTAACTTTTGTTGAGGCATTACGTCTAAGTATTTGGTGTAGCGGTAACCAAAAATCCAAAATATCCAATAAAGACAAAATATAAAAAAGCTTCAAAAAAGGAATTCAATAAAACCAAACAAATGTATACAGTCAAACATTTTTTGATATTTTTTTGGGCTTAGTACAAAAACATGTGTAAACTTATTATTTCGATAGTAAGCGCATTTTGTTTTCTTTTGTTGACATAAATTTTCAAACATATTTGTGTGTTTACTTATTTATTGTTGTTATATTGTGTGTTTACTTGTAGAACCTCAACCAGAAACGAGAAAGGACTTCCACGAGACGGTGGGATTTTAAGAGCCCTTAAGAAACATTTTAACAATCATAGACTGCCAGGAGCTGCAGAGTAACTTAAACTGCCTTATGCGATGGTTTCATAAGAACGGAATGCTTTTAAATGTAGAAATATACAAATATGCAATATACTAGGTTAAAGCTTGTGATATAAACCTATTTAATACTTCCAGTAAAGAAATGAAGATGTGTTTTAAGTGGAAATGAAATATTAGATATATTATTTTAAAAGTTGTACAGTCACAAGTGTTGTTTAACACTCTTATATGTAATTACTTGGCACCTTGTATTTACGGAGCTGGGTAGTATTTAACAACTTTTCCTATAAAAATATTTTAATTACTTTTGTTCTAAGATTCACAGTAATTATACTCAAATGTTTTCTTTCACAGAAAGTTACCAAAAATAGTAGTTAACATCTCATTGGTAACACTTTTTTTGATTAAGTAAGTAGCAGTTATACTCCAGCAGTTTGTCCAGCTCTGTGTGTTTATACGAGTGTAATATTAAATTAATATGAACATCATAAATATTTCTCTATTTTTATCTTGATTTAACATCATTTAGAAATCTAATGATACTCCAATCTAGAAAATGTATGTTACTCAAATTATTTTTTAATTATTGCATCGTTTTTACATTATAGTTTATTTATTGTCATTCTGTTTGTTAAGAAAAGTACCTTGTGAAAGAGATTATTTGTTGTGTATTTTTATACCAAAATAAATAAACTGTTTATATGATTACCGTTTTATTTTTTCAATTTAATTAACCATTTATGGTCCACCATTTGATATTTCATTTAATTAAACTCAACATCTAATCATTATTAAGTTAAATTGAATGAAATGTTAAATGATAAATGATTATTTTGAAATACAATAATTGAAATACAGTAAATTAAAATATACCGCCAAAACCTAAAATGACATAAATCTTTTCAAGATCACTCAATTGTTTGTTTACTCGACAGGCTCTTTAGATGGCGCCACAATCAGTGTCTCATCTATCTGTGGGTTATCTGTGCACCTTACCTCATAAAAATTATTTAATGTCACACTAACTTTTGCCTCCGCACGTACATCCTGAAAATTACGCGCGGGTACCTACTTTAGCGTTAAATTAAAATGATTAATAATGAATAACTTTTGCAATTTATTATGTGCTAATAAATGCCTTCGATACATTTTTCTAGACAAAATTCCGAGTCTATTGAGCTATCACACATATTTTTAGGAGCTTTATTTCTATTTTCACGAAACTCAACTTGTCGACTAGGCTAAAGATTAATATATGATATTCCTTTTTTAGACCAGAAATACAATGTCTACACGCACCTGTATTCGTTGATATTGTTATCAGTCAAACCACTTAATAATAGTAATTGGGGCACGAAACAATTGTAATGGTAATAGCTCATATGGTACACGTATTATGCCAAAGTATATTGGAAACAGTTGTCAATTCAAATCTGTGTTTGACAAAGAAAACTTATAAATAGGTTAATCCTGTTCAACCGAATATGACCAATTTGCTACTGCTAATCTTTTAACTCCTACATACGAGTATTAGTGCATTCGTGTAATAATGAATATAATCCCGAATATCATACTAAATATGTAATTTTTGACCACAAGTTATCGTCGGTAGAACCCACTATTATTTCTCTGACTAGTCTGACTCATTATACAATTAATCACACAAATCTACAGATATGTTAGTTTCATAGGTACAGTCGTGTTTACAAACTTATTCCACAATGATACTACAATATTTCATTTCTGCACTGGTAAGTACTGCTTTGAAAATTTTCGATGAACAAACAACGACTTTTTTCATTAATTTGGTAAGGAATAAAACAAAAAAATGCCTTAATGATTGAACTATAACCAATTTAACATATATAAATAGAGTATACAGATCAGGACTAAAAATATTTTTCTCTCTAATCCATTGAAAATCATGACATTTTTATGGTTTCTTATGAGCGGAGTTTGCTTATATCCAGATAGACTAGTTTTCAACGTATGTATGCCAAAATACCCACCTTGAACAGTTGAATAAGAGTTTATAGAACTAACTCCTGTCAGGAGTAAAACAATAACAAATGGATCAATTTATTAGAGACTTCGGTATTGATATAATAGAAACTTACTCTTTGGAACACATACAAGAATGCAGAGATATTTTAGGAATTAACAAAGATTGTGAAAATTTTAAAAGTATCCATAATAACATACGAAGCATTAATAAAAACCTAGACGAATTTAAAATTCTCTTAGAAAACTTACATATCGGATTCGATTGTATTGTCTTATCAGAAACATGGGTAATAGGAAATTCGGACCTATATAATTTAGAGGGTTACAAGTTATATAAGGAGGGAAATTTCAATGAAAACGATGGAGTTGTTGTATACATAAAATCAAAGTATAATTATACATACTTAATAATCCTTTTGAATGAAAGCAACATGTTGCAAATTAAAATAATTTTCAATGACAAGAACAACTTTCTTATCAATGCTATATATAGATCCCCAAAAAGCAATCTCGATCAATTCGTTATCAGTCTTCAACATTACTTTGAGAGTTCAGCATTCCAACCAGGAAGTTATAACATTTTCATTGGTGATTTGAATATCGATCTACTAGAGGATAATGAATATAATACAGACTATAACAACACACTTAACGAATTCGGTTACATTTCCACGATTAATAATCCAACAAGAATACAGGGTGGACGTAGTTCATGCATTGACCACATATTTTTAAAATCCAAATTCAACATACTCGATCAAATACAAACCGACATTACATCATCATCATCATTTCTCAACAATACTACAGATAGTACTGGAAAAGACCAAATGCCCCAAGTAATAGTGAAATACATTGATGAAACAAAACTTAAAAATACAATCAGACAAAAATCTTGGGATTTCTTATACTTGAATCCAGATCCTAACTATGCAACAAATACTTTCATTGAAACACTTCAAAAATATATAGACGACTGTACATATACAAAAAAATGTAAAAGGAAAAACACGAAGATCGCTCCATGGATGACAAATGCTTTACTTACCTCAACTACCACAAAAAATAAAATGGCTCAACTTTTGAGAAGAAACCCAAATGACAACGAGCTAAAACTACAATACAACAAATATTGAAACAAATTATCGACTCTAATTGAAAAAACTAAGTTCAAATACTATTAAAACAAAATCGAACTCAAAAAATCAAACACAAAAGCTTTATGGAATGTGGTTCAAGAAGTAAGTAACACCAAAAAATCGAAGATCTCTATTAATAATATTGAAAATGAAGTAGGAGAGTAATTAACAAATTCTAAGGACATCGCAAACGAATTCAATACCTCATTCAATGGCACTGGGAAAAGACTTGCCCAAAATATAAACCCAGATCCTAACTACAAAATCAATAGACCCTCCCTTCCAAACTCAATTACACTCCTACCCACAAACACACTAGAAGTAAACAGCATTATTCAAGAGATGAAAACCCACAAAGCTGTGGGATCAGACGAAATCAAAACGGAAACGCTCAAAGTTATCGCGTCATTAATAACTGAACCATTAACTTACATCTTCAACAAATGCATAGAGCATTCAAACATTCAGTTATCATTCCAATATATAAAAAACGTAACAAAAAACTGACGAAAATTATAGACCTATTTCATTAATCACCCAGCACTTATCAAAAATATTTGAGAAACTTCTAAAAAACAGAGTACTGAATTTTATAAATAAATATAACATACTTTCCGAAAGACAATATGGTTTTCGAGAAAAAACGTCCACTCAAGATGCTATTTTGACCCTTACTGAAAAAATATATAACTCGTTAAACAACAACAAACCCTGTCTATGTGTTTTCGTTGATTTATCGAAAGCATTTGATACTGTTAGCCACGAGTTGCTCTTTCAGTCGCTGGAGGACATCGGTATCAGAAATACTTGCTTAGATTGATTCAAAATTTATGTTACGAATAGGTATCAGACAGTCCGAATAAACGGTGTCGACAGTAAATCGTTAGTCGTACAATGTAGTGTGCCTCAAGGTACGGTCCTCGGACCCTTACTTTTCAACATCTACATGAATGGATTGTTTTCTGTGAAAAGCAGAGGCAACATTATCGGTGTCGCAAACGATACCGCGATTTTCTACGAGGCGGATACCTGAACAGAAGTAAAAGAAATAGTAGAAACAGACTTTATTATAATTAAAAAATGACCTGCAAGTAGGTTGCTAATTATAAACTTTCAAAAAGCCAACTTCCTACCTTTCAGTTGTAATAAAACAAATCTTCCTCACTTTACTCAGCTCTACATCCTCGATGGCAAAAACAATATTACAATTACAGCGGAAAGTAACATAAAGAGTCATAATAGACTGGCACACGAAATGAGACATACACATCAACTACGTAGCCAAAAAACTACAAAAACTACAAACTACAATGTATCCTTTATAAATTAAGATACATGAAAAAAAACCTTCCTGTTCATCATTTGCTCACACTATATCATGCACTCGTTGAAAGTCACTTTCGATACGGTTTATTAGCATGGGGAGGTGCACTAAAATCCCACATCCGACCCCTTGAAGTTCTACAACGACGATTCCTGAAAATTATTCTAAGTAAAAATTCAAGATATCCAAGTGTGATCTACTATTTCAAGAATCAGAGGTACTCGACCTTAAACAACTCTATTACTACAATGTCAACATGAAGTACTATACAAAAAAACACTCGTCAAACTTACCAAAACATACCTATAACTCTAAACAAAGAAATAACTATGTAATACCACAAATAACAAAATTACTGCTGAAAACTAGTTTTTCTTACAACGCTCCTTAAATGTTTAATTCTTTACCTGAAACAATTCGTGCTATACTCAATTCATTCCAATTCAAAAAACAGCTGAAAATGTTCATGAAGAGATCTAAAGTTAGAGTCTTTTGAGAAAGATTATTTTAACCAATCAATATTGACCAATAAACTTCCTCGTTATATTTCGTATACATTTTTTATCTCTATCCCATTTCCGTGTGTGTTAAATATGAATACGACTCAAGAAATATTGTTATTTTTTTACATTTTATATATATATTTATCATTCACACTTTCACCCATTTCAAAATTGTTGTTGTAACCGACTAACATTCCAATTTATCTGTAGTATTGTATTTGTCCTGTGTGTTAAATGTGAATACGCCTCAAGAAATATTGTTATTTCATTACATTTTATATTATATATTTTATCTTTCACACTTTTACCCATATCAAAATTGTTGTTGTAACCGACTAACATTCCAATTTATCTGTAGTATTATATGTCCTAAAATAGTAAATAAATATTATTTTTATAACATTTTATTTTATGATACTTAGGACTGTAGTTCGTTCATGTTGTTTGTAGTTTATAACATTATTGTATTGACTTCACTTCAATGGATTATATGCATAGTTCTACTGTATTTAGGCCTAATTATAATTTAAAATTTCTTGTGTAGTTGATTCAGTTTTATACATATAATTTATAGTGTTTTTATTTATTTTGAATTCAAATAGTTTATAACTAATTTTGTTGTATGTGACCATTGTATATGATTCAATTGTATTTTTTGCGAAACAAGTGTAATAACACTTATCGCCAACCTACTTTATTCACTTCATGTAGTGTTCTTGTAAAACCATCTTTTTGAATAAAGTTATTATTATTATTATTATTTGATTGGCGAAAGCCTGTTTTTCGGCTGCATCAAAGAAATAGACCATTTGAAAAATCAAAATTTGTCATTTTAATAGCTAATTTATGGAATTCTTTCAACGCTATAGATATTGCTTTTTATAAAAAATTAAGGAGCCACGATCAACATTCAAGACGACAACACGGGGCAAAAAACTGCCAAAACACGACCGATTTTAATTGTATAGTACTTTGTGATCTCTGCAACGTGTTAAAAATGGAAATTATTGCACAATAAGAATAGGTTAACCCAAACTAACCAATATATGAAAGTGATGTACATTAACAAGGTATGAGGAATGAACATTGGTAACATGACAAAGAAAATATCGGGACGAACATTTGGGGTAACCATGAGAAATGTAAGAAGAAATACGAAATCAGAGAACTATCGATCTAATAAACACCTTACAGTAACGGGATTCAAAGCAACATTGTTTCAAAATGGAATAGATACTCATCTAATTATAATAATAAACTTAGAGTAATACTATACAATAGAGAAGGCTATTCATTCATAAACACGTTTATTTTTGCGGCCAACAATCCTAAACGCCTGTAGTGAAATAATGAATGGATTACAAAAAGTGGGGATGACATTGAAGATGATAATTTTGGCTGTTTTTCTGACAAACTTTGCACCGGCGTACCATGATAATCCAAGAACAGTAAATTAATTAACTTAAAAGTTTATTTTGTCACTAAAAGTCTTTGAAAAACTCATCAAAACAAAAGAACAAAATGTTCACGCTCTAGTCGTAATAGCGCTCATATAAACAAACCACGGTTGACATTATTTACTACGATACTACGGTGCATTCGAAACTATCGTCGAGCACACTCTGACGATATTTGCATCTCTCTTTATGTAGCAATTAAACAAGGACAAACTTACTAAATAGATTACCCTTGGCCCATAAAACGGGTACAGAAATTTTAAGCAATGCTGCCACTTTTAATTATAACGATCAACAAGATTATGATTATGACACAAGGTTAGACTTTTGTGCGATGATTGGTAAAAAACTTATGCATGACCGATTCTTTCACAATAATATTTTGTTTTCTGACGAAGCAACGTTTACAACAAATGCAGTAATTTCTTCTCAAAATTGTCGATATTGGGCTAGTGAAAACCCAAGCTACAGGATTAACTGTTATAGTCAATTTGCTAAAAAAGTTAATGTTTGGTGTGCGGTTTTACCGGATCGAATAATCGGACCGTATCTTCTGATTCTTCTGGAAGATACATTAAATCAGGAGGTATATTTGTATTTGCTGGACAACTTCTTAATACCTGAATTGGAAAATATTCCCTTGGAGCAAAGACGTAAAACGTACTTTCAACATGATGGATGTTCGTCACATTTGACTTTGCTAATTAGAGGATGGCTGGATGAATATTTTCCTGGGCGATGGATGGGACGTTATGGACCAATATTTTTCCCGCCCCGATCCCCCGATTTAACTATTTTTAATCTTTTTATAGAGCTACTTAATATATAAAGTTTACGCAAATAATTTAAACCATAATATTGAGGACTTGAAACGAGCTATCATTGATGCCGCTAACGAAATAAAAATAGATGTTTTTTGTTTACTTAGTGTTTCTTACATTATTATTCTGTATTGTTATTTTTGATAGCGATTATAATTCTTGAATAGTTAACACTGTTGTCAAATATTTCTTAAAGAATGACAATTTGAAAATTATTAATAAAAGGTGACGGTGACTTGGTACATCGTAAACGTCACTCACTAGATTAATAAATTATTTTCGAACTTAGTGCAAAAACCCATACGCTTTTCATAAAACTGGCTATAAAATGAGACGGGTTTTGAAAAACTTGAATTTTAATCCATTTTATGGGGTTTCAGAACTAGCAAAACTTTCTATCAAGACTGAGATTTTTCACTAAAATTAATATTTAAACATTTTTCACCTATAGGATACTCCATCAGTGGACACGCTGTATACAGTGCCATCGTAACAAATATTTAAATAAAAACATGCAAATCAAAAAATACTAAAGCGGCGCCTACAATAAAGATGGCAAACATGCATAAGTTTAACTGGTTTTCGATAGGGGGAGACATTTGGTTTAGTCAAAACCGAGGTATTCAATATTACATATATATTCCATATTTACACCTGCTTCTCTAGTACTTACGGAATATTAAAACTAAATTTCTTCTTCGTCTTGCGATTCTAAAATTATGTTTGTAAAACTTTTGTTGGTAGGGGTTTGAAGAAAGTGATGAGCACTTTGAGGCATACATCATAAGAGCTGATAAGATCAGTCGAGAATTGTTTCATAATTTTAACTACATGACAATATTTTATTTCTATCACAAAAAATATAACAAATATTAAATAAGAGACCAACTTGAGTTAAAAATCGACGTTTTGTCAGCTATAAACTTCCGGACCATCAGTTACCTACGCTTGTGAAACCTGGACAATGAACAAAAAAGAGCAGAATAAACTAGAGATATGGGAACGTAGAACGCTCAGAAAGATTTATGGTGGAATAAAAGAAAATGGAATATACACAAGAAGAACAAACAGAGAATTATCAGATTTGTATAATCTCCCAAGTATAACCCATTTTGGTAAATTCAAACAGCTGTTAATAAATTAGTCAATAATTGGTTTCAATCTAAATTAATAGATAAAACAACAAAAAATAAATTAATGATACATAATGCCCAACCTCCTGCAATCTATGGATTACCAAAGCTTCACAAAAATGGTATACCTTTAAGACCAATTGTAAGTAACGTGCAGGCTGCTACCTACAATGTATCTAAATATTTTGCCGACATACTGTCAAATATAATAGGCAAAAATAACTATTACACAAAAGACTCATGGGAATTTGTTAAATTTATACGAACTCAAAATGTACCTAAAAATCACGTATTCATTTCCCTTGATGTCACATCATTATATACGAATGTAGACACAAAACTAGCTTTGAAAATAATAGAAGAAAAATGGGATCTACTCAAATCATACACTAACTTAGATTTAAATGAGTTTCTCAGTGGCGCTGAATTGTGTTTATCCTCAACATATTTTCAATTTGAGAACAATTTTTATTCTCAAATATTTGGAATAGCAATGGGCTCTCCCATGGCCGCAACGGTTGCCAACCTTGTTATGGAATGCATCGAGGAAGAAGTTATTCAATCACTTAGTTTTCAACCAGTATTTTTTAAAAGATATGTAGATGACATAATAACTTGTGTACCGAAGGACGAAGTAAATTAAATATTAGATAAATTTAATACCTATAATTCGAGATTAAAATTTACCGTTGAAATGGAAACAGAAAATACAATAAATATCTTAGATGTGTCTGCCTCATATGACAATAAAGGTAGCATTTTTACAAATTGGTATTCAAAACCACTTGCTTCACACAGGTACACAAGTTATTACTCTAATGCTCCACTAAGCTATAAAAAAAATGTTATTAAAAAATTTAACTTACAGAGCAGTTAAGTTGTCGCATCCTAAATTTAGAAAAGAGAATTTAAACAAAATTCGCAAAATATTGTTAGAAAATAATTATCCGTTAACTTTTATTAACAAACAATATCTGGTATTTTTTTTCTAAATTGTGTTTTTTGGAAATTATATTTAAGTACGAATTACTAATAAAATGATGAAATATGAATAATATTTTTCGATCTTACCGATAGAATAATAAAAAAATATGAACTGGATATTTAAAGAAACCTGTCACCTGTTAAATTCATTTTAATATTGTTGTTATGTCACCCCAGTTATTCATACGTTTCAGATTATTTATTTATTTTATTGTTTTGTTTTTAACTCAAATTGTTTCTTGTTTTTATCAATTCACACCACAACCATTTTTACAAATTAATCATTAGCAATTAGTCTAGTTAGTACCTTAATGTGGTGTACATCAACTCTTACTGACTCTTAACATCTGTAAGTATTTGTGTTCCTATCTTTGTCATTTTATTTATATTTTAATTATTGTAGTGTCTCCTGATGATGCTATTGAACAATAGCGAAATATTGAGAATGAGAATATATAGTTTTATTTCTTATACTGACCGCATACCTGACAATCATCACCTTTTGCTTATATATATATATATATATATATATATATATATATATATATATATATATATAGGAGATAGTCTTTGCCGACTGATTAGGTATAAAACCACGAATATTGGGGTAACGGCAAGTTAATTTAAAGAAAACTCTTGTTACTGATTTTCTTCCAAGCTTTCGGAAACGTTTATTTCCATTATCAAGGATAAGTAAATTGAGAATGTTATATATATATATATATATACAAAGCAAACACTCATTGACTTCGTGTTACTTAACAACGCCATCTGCTGTCGTGTCGTTGAAGCAATTAGTTGCTCACAAAAAAATAGTATTATTATTCGCCAATAGATGTCAGGAAGAGTCATATTTTTCAGTTGAGACTACTCAAACGCCTCCTTTTTGTTATTTTTCTTCAAAGTTTATGTTTAAGTTGATTATCGATAAAACACGAATAAAATGACATTTTCTAATAATGATTCCTAGCTAGATCGATTTATCGCCCCCGAAACCCCCTATATCCTGAATTGTATGAAAATCGTTGGAGCCGATTCCGAGATTTCAATTATATATATATATATATATATATATATATATATATATATATATATATATATATATATATATATATATTAGTAATAATTCGTATTAGCAGCTGTTTATTCCACAATTTAGAAATATTTGTGAGGATGCAGCAATTGGCTTGGAAATTAAACTCCTATTTTAATTTAGTGAAAGCTTTCGTAATAGTTTTATTACTTCGTCAGTCACGCTAAAATACAATGTATAACTAAAAATGAAAAATCAAAAAATGGGTACTTACATTAAACGAGTAAAATATATAAATTAAAATTCAGAAAAAACAGTGTAAAAATATTGATATATGCTTGAGACTTTTCAAAAATTATTGTCAATATGAAGTTGACAAATGGATGATATAACAGAAATGTTCGTAAAAATTATTGTAAAAGGTTGAACTAAGATATTGATGATTATTATTAGATCTGTGATTCTTTTTATAATTTTGTCTCAATGTCCAGAATATTAGAGTAAATAATGTTCAAATTTTGGAAATCACTTTTCTTGTTCAATCTATTATATATATATATATATATATATATATATATATATATATATATATATATATATATATATATATATATATATATATATATATATAAATACAAGAATTGCTCATTTAAAGATATAAGATATTAAGAAGAGAGTTCATGCTATTTTCAATTCTAGTCAACAAATAAATCAACAAGAGATATATATGTCATTACCATATGTTCATGGACTATCAGAAAAAATTAATAAATGTGTAAAAAAACAAAAATTTTCAGTGCCTCATAAACTAAAAAACACAAACCAACAATTCTTTTCAAAAATGAAACCAAAAATTCCCATAAACAAGCAAACGCACACAGTCTATCAAATTCCGTGCAATGACTGCAATTGCACCTATGTTGGTCAACTTAAACAATACCTTCAAAAAAGAATTCAAGCACACAAATATGCAAAAACCGATGTCACAGCATTATCAAATCATTGCAAAAATACTGGACATAGTTTTAACTTTAACAATGTGAAAATATTGGCCAAGGAAAAAAATGAAAAAGTTAGAACGTTTTTAGAAATGATTAACATTAAAAAAGATCCTAATAGCATAAATAATGGGAGCGATATTAGTAATTTAAACATCATCTATGATGGTATTTTGAGAGAATGATATCGGCTCTGATCTCTTGCATTTTGCTATAAAATTTAACAACATTAAAATAATAATTTGTCCTTACTAACGATAAAGTATGAAAAGAAAAAATATTAATTATAATAAAAAATAACAACTACTCTATAGAGAAACCAATTTGTATTAAGCTCAATGTCCAAGCAATGAGTTATAAATATGTACCTGTTCAGAAAATGTTTTATGTCTTTCATGTAATATCTGAAATAATGAAAGAAAGGTAATAATTTATATTGTTTTCGTGTAATTTGATTTTATAAATATTGACACAATTTTAACTTATACATGTAATAATTTTAGATTTTATTAACCAGATGATGACTTCATAAGTCGAAGCGTACGTCGTTATTAAATGTTTTTTTAATTATTTGACCTTTAATCCAAGAAAGTAACCAAAACATATATATATATATATATATATATATATATATATATATATATATCTATATATATATATCTATATATATATATATATATATATATATCTATATATATATATATATATATATATATATATATATATATATATATTATATATGATATCCTAAATTTTATTTTATATATATAATTTAATTTTATATGAATGATGTATGAAACTTTATATCGGCTAGCTCATAATTTATCTTTTATATTGATGTAATTTTAATTTTTATATTTATATTTATAAGTCGGAAGCATGAATGACTCCTCTCTTTGGATTCTTGGCGCACACGGTATAAATATAATTGGATTTATATCTGTTTATTTAAGTATTTGAAAAATGATAGTTCAGAATATAATTTCTTATAGAAAGATGGAAATATGTTGATTCAAATAATTGTATGGAAAACATGAAAGGAATAAAAACACCAACACTTTATTGAAAAATTAATTTAATAAATTGTAATTATGAGAAACTTTGTATTCTTTTAAAAATATAAAATTATTGAATATCCCTACATACTAGGCAATGCTGAATACACATTTATTATTCTCTCTTCTGCACTTGCGCATAAGTGACGCATGCGCTGATATACCTTATTAGGAACAGAAAATGCAATTCATTGTCGATGTAGTATAAACGGTAAACACCCTTCAGCGTGTATACAGTTGTGATAAAGTTTTAATGCGTTATATAAATTTAAACGAAACAATTACATATATAAGAACTCTTAAATATTGTGTGTGAAGTGTAAAGCAAATAGTAATTAGTCAGAACAGTTAAGCATGCATGAAAGATAAGAAAAATTGAAATTTATGTGAAAGTTTATGAAACATGTGAACATTGAAAATCGATTATTATTTAACAAGTAAGTACAAATATTCTTATGAACTATATTGCATGCATTTCCATGGAGGTAAAGTACTATGCATAATAATAAATTGTTTTTAGGCCCTTTTCTTTTAAAATTTCATTATCAAAACGTTTTTTAAATATACAATAGTTCACTGTTCGAGAATTCCCAAAAGTTTTAATTAAAATTCACAGACCTTATTACATATTCCCAGGATGCGTCTACGACTTTCTTGCAGATCTCTAAGTAAGAGATACACCTTCAGAACGGCTTGTTCTTCTCTACACGAGTTCACCAAACTTATTTAAGTGTTTCTATCACTATTTTGAGGGATTTTATTAACTTTTTCGGGAAATATTAACAAATTTAATCTGAGGGAATTTATCACACACCTCGCTTCTTTATCACCCCAAAAAAACCTTCAATTGTTTTTTAAATCAACAAACTTTTCTGCTTCCTAAATCCAAAGCTTGCTATGCCTTGTTTTATTGTTACAAATTGTCACTTTCTATGTCTTTTATTGGAAAAAATGTAATTGTTTGATTTTAAAGTCCTGGAGGATTAACACATTTATACACTACTATTCACTAAGTATTCAGGATTTTATATAAAGTCTTTTTTACAGAATACATTAGCTATTTTAGTCATTATCCCGTTTTTACCGTTTATTTATTTATATTTATTTTTACAAAATCTATAACCTAAATTATTAATTCATATAGATGTAATTGTTTAATTTTTAATTCTTAAATTTTTAATGTATTGGTCTTACATAAACTATTCTTTATTATTGATTTTATTGTTATTGTCCAATATAAAATAAATAACCCATAAATTTAAGTTGGTAATGAAATTACTAGATTTCGTTACTTCCTGTTTATAATCCATTGTTTTAAACTATATTTGGGCTGTGTTCCATATATCATTTCTCATGAAGCTTTCAACCCTTTCTTTAAAATTGTTAATTCTCATTATAAACACCTGCAAATGTTGCTAAATAATTATTGAAATAGATATTAATTGATATTATTTCAGGTTTGACGTTTAAATGGAATTTTATTTCTGCTGAAATTCATATGGCTGTGTTCAGATCAATATGGAACTGATTGCCATTAGTGTAAATCTGGAACTTGTTGTACAGGTAACTTTTAATACTTATTTAAATAATGTTGTGTTTAGAATTTCTATTCATAGTTCTGTTATTAAGCAATCATATTGATATCTGATATTATATTCATGCATATTTCCTTCTTTCTATTGATTTCATATCTGAATTGACAGTAACTTTTATAAAATGGTTGTGTCTACTGATACACCTTCCTGAATAATAGATACCTTTTTCTTTTATGTTTATTTATATACAATTGTTTCTAGAACTAGTAGACTAGTTCAATATATATATATATATATATATATATATATATATATATATATATATATATATATATATATATATATATTTATATATAAGTGTGTGTGTATATATATATATATATTATAATATTATTTGATAGTAAAGTTAAAAAAAATATAATTAGATAGATTTTTTATTTAATATAGTTATAATAGAGATATTCGCAGCTACAGGAAGCTAAAAGAATAAAATAGAGAATAATTTTCATTCATTGTGATATCGTGTCAGAAATAATGTGACAGATATAAAAGAAAAACAGAATGCCTGAAATTAAGCCTTTAGAATTAAGTTAGGAAGTTAGGAAACGGGGTTTGTTGAAAAGAGTCTAGTGACGACACATTTTTGAAGGATAAGAATTAATTGATTTTTTGGAAAAGAAAAAGGTATTTAAACCTATTTTTAAGATTGTTGAAACGTTGAAATATTAATAGAATTGAATATATTCAGAGAATATAACAATGGAAAAATTATTATAAAACATATATATAAATGGAAATGGAATAATAATGGAAATTTCTTACATAATAGCATGAATAAAAATTGAAAACTATTATACAAACATAAACCATATTAAGAAGATTTCAAACGAAGGAGAAAATAATTTAAAAAGGTCTAGTTAATTTTGAATTTATCTATAACATTGAAAATTCTTCATATTTCAAAACATTGAATATAATGTAAATTGTGTTATTAATATATTTTTTTATAAGGCGAATTTAGTATAAAATTTACACTTCAAACAAAGATCTTTGTTGGTGAATATAAAGAAAAGCAGTCCCTGTATAAGATAAAAAATAGAACGGAAAAACGGTAAGAAATTTTGATTTATTTGTAAATTTATGAATTATTTGATAAGAAATAAAAAACTGAATAATTTTGATTACATGATAAAAATTTGGCATACAGGGTGTTTTCTTTACCAAGATTTTGAACTAGAATTTAAAAATTCTTCTATAAATATGATAACAATTAGTTAAAAAAAACAACCTATTAATATTTCAATATATGTAGTAAAATTGGGATACATCGACTTTAATTTTAGCTAGATAAAATAAAAGATATAAAGGAACTTAATACCCTGAGATAGAGTTAAAATAAATAGTATATATAAAGATATATTACATAAATGATTTTTATGGCTGGCGCTCAACAACACATGTAATTATGAATTATAATAGTAAAATCACAACAATTTATATAAATAAAAATAAAATCATAACAATATATTATTAACTGGATAGATTTTAGCCCTACATTGGGGGCCATTTTTTTAAACTGGATAGACTTATCCTTTGTAATAAAAAATATACTTAATATTTTATTTAGTTTAGATTTACTTTAAACTTTTTATTATTAGCCCAGTATATAGATAATTTTAAATAGGTGATAAACAATTTATGCTACTTGCATGAGAAATTTCTTATCTCAGGGTAGAGTTCAAGTATATAAAAATTAAACGGTTTCATTTTTTAATATTAGCGCCAAAGTCAATAAATTCTTTATATTTTAAAACAAATTTGTTGATCAAAATATATTATTTACTTAATAATTATGAACTGAATACGGTCCTGCCCTGCTTGGAATCAAATCTCTGCACCATTCATAGATGTCAGTTCAAACTTCTACCTATAGAAAATAGATGGAGCGGAAATCACCAGATGAAATGAAAATCTCAACGTACAGTTTTAAATCGTTCTTTAAAAGAAACAAAACGTTGTTTAATGTGATGAAAATAAATACATTACTCTTTTACAAGTGTTCTTGAAGAAATTCAACTATCTAAAATAATGATTCATTCATACAACAGACACACACTCTGGTGAGATATTAATTCTAAGGGTGAATTACAATTGTGCAACTTGGTATACAAATAAATTATAGAAGAATTTAAATACCTTGTTCACTATACTGTTTTTGTTTATTCACCTCAATGATCAGTTCCTTTAATCTATTTTAGGTTCTCTCTATCTTGGAATAAATCCGTTCTTCCTGTCCATTTCCACCAAATCAGGAATTGACGCTGTATTTCTTCCAACATCAAAACACTTTGGATGAAATTCCATGATTCAGTGTATTCTGAAAGGTATTGTCGAGACATTGCTTCCACAATACAACAATTGACCATTTATAAAAGAAAAGTCACGGTTAGTACCACATAATATATAACAATTCCTTTTTATATTTTGTAGTTATTAATATTTACTTAATTACTTACATTAACGTATATCTCGTAAGTATAATGTATTTGTTTCTTGAATTCCATAGCCAAAACTGATATTTCTCAAATATTTAAAATAATTTTCTTTACCAAAATAATTTTTCTTCTTCCAAATTTTTGCTACCCCAAAAAGAGACTTCTTAGTGAATAGTCTACATAATCAACAACTTTTTCATTCAATTTTTTTTTTATCATTAGCAACGTAATTGTCGCTGATGTGATTCTTTTAAACGTTTATTTACCAATCAAAATTGACTATCAATTTCATCATTGAAAACCTTCACTTCAAACAGTGAATCGTCCCTCCATCATATCAGGACATTCTATTCTAAATTTTTCAATTGCTTAAACCTCATATATTGTTTTCTCCCAACAATATTTCATAAAAATTTTAACTGACATTTGTTAATCTCTAAGTGTGTATGTAAAATGAAAATTCTTAATATTTTTAGATGACAGCTGTTAACTTCAAATATATGTGCAAAATGAATATTCGTTTTGCATATGTCATGCTTTCTGGAATTCATATTATTATACAGCTTCCTATCTAGTTATGTCTAAACAGTTACCCTTTCTTATGTTAATATTTCTTTCAACAAATATTGTTTGGTTTCTTCTGACAAATTCATAAGATTATCTTAATTTCACAGAATAAAGAAACATTAGTTTTTTTTTATCATAAACAAAGTTCTGATACTTAATCTTTTGAACAAAAATTGTGTTATTTTGTTTCACATAATTTGTTTCTCGCACCTATTCACAATTTTCCCTACGATTATACGGTCTGTCTTGTGTATGCCTTCTCTATCAAATAGTGTATCATACAGATTGTCTCCATTCAAATGATAAAAAAAAATTCAGACTTAAAAAAATTCTTCTAAATTACAATGCAAAATCTTTAATTTTTATTATTTAATATACAGGGTGTTTCACTCTATAATAATATATATATATATATATATATATATATATATATATATATATATATATATATATATATATTATAATGTAATATATGGCTGTAATAGTAGCATGTGACAATTTATTTGGCAGAAGAAGTTATTTGATATGAAAGTCTTATCGTTTATTTGTAAGAGGCAAAAAACTAAACTAAAATGGCATCGTCATGCCAAAAATAACAATAAATTTTCAAATCATAACCAAATCTAGTCATTATAAGAAGTTAAAATTCAAATGAATCGTTTAAGATATTTCTAGTTGCAAGAAATGAAAAATATACAATTAAAACCAGAATATGAGTGATATAGTTATTAGATCATATTGTTTTTAACTAGCTTTAAGGGGTGTAAGTAATGATAAAATGATTATTGTCAATTTCTGATCATAATAATGATATTTTGAAGTGAACTTTAGCAATCAAAATCTAAAATACTATAGAAAACTTATGAATATTTTAAGAATTTGACAAATGTCAAACCAAAAAGAACCTTAACTTATTTATAAAGAGGAACAGGAATTACTCCAAGTAGTCCAGAGTAGTCTTTTTAGCCTTGTAGTAAGGATGAACATAGAAAAAAAAGACTACATTGTTGCTAGGCGACAGTGATGTTTGTAACATTCAGACTTACCTTAAGCATTAAGAAATGAATGTGTGTCTACTTTGAAATATATTTTATTTTAAATCAGTAATCAGCTTAAACAGTCACTAAATTATCTACACAAAGTATTGTTATTAATTAACACAGGTGATGGCATCTTGAACAGTAATTTAGTTAACAGCTACACAAGTTCCTAAAAGAAATTAAAACGTTGATTAACTATATAATTAAAAGTTAATGTATTGTTTACTTACCAGTACTGGATAATGATAAAACTCATCAAACTGCTTCTTTCAATACAATGTTTATATTTGAATGAGGTTACATTTCGTAAACAGTTCATACAACGACTACACAAAGTTTAGAATGGCTTCAGACATAAAATAAATAATCTTTCTCGTTGATTTTACTTGTCGTTTGGTAAAACCTTTATTGCGAACGCCTTATTGAAATTTGTTTGGTTTTCAATGTCATTCACAATGACATTCATAATAGGTACTACTTTTGATTAGTTTGACGTTGACACTTCTCATTTCACCAAACAGGTTGAGCACTAGGGTACTACTTAAATCTGAAATTCACTAAGCCAACTCGGTCGAGTTCGGTGTTCGTTATATGTATTGAAGATATTCCATTGGTCAGCCGAAAATAAGAAGGTATTATAGGGATTATTAGAACTTGATTGGCCGTTGAAGTTTACAAAAAGTTGCAGTTCGTTTAGTTTCGGGTTACCTTCTCCAGTTTAGAAATATCGAAAGGAAGTAGCAGATTTTTGTGCTTTCGTTTGCTGGCATCCTTAAGTAACTGTTTTCTGCCGTTGTAATTTGGTTAAAAGGTTTTCCTGTAACAAGGAGGTAAGCGTAATATTTTCTTGAAATAGTATAGTCGTTAAGTGGTACATTAATTCCAGATTCGCCGACCTTTCAATATCCTTTCATCGGTAACTTTTTCTTCCAATACAAATCTAATATTGAGGTAGCCATTTTGGACCTGAACACGTAGTATATTTGTATGACTAGAAATAGTTACATTGACACCCTGACAATCCGCCTGAGACCTTTGAGGGAGGAAATCCTAGAGGAAGCGGCGTTTTGAGCCATTCACTACCCTGGACTCGAGTTGCCGATATAATTAATCTCGTTGATGCACGTGTTCGCCGCATGTTCTAGATATTTTTCCTTCAAGATGGATGGGGCTCGGAAGAATGAATCTAATTTCAAAAATAGGGTCTGAAGGTCTCAAGTCGTCTTCAAACTTTGGTGAGTCTATTCCAATATCACAAAAATCTACTAAGGAAGTGCACCGGCATACCCTTACTGCTATTTGATTACGTAATACTATATTCTTAGTGTAGTACAGTGATTTATTGGACTTTTTATAACCTAAATTCTTAACTTAATCACTAAATATCTCAACGGAGAAAAAGTTTGTTTTTTTAATCTTTAATAAACTGATATATTTTTTTGGTACAAGGCATATGCTCTATATTCATATATTTCTCAATTTGAATAAATTGTTCACACAATGTGAACTTAAATACAGCTGTATTTAGGGGTTCTTATGGTTCTTGTTTATATCAAATGCACTTACCAAATATTTTTTATTTTTCTATCATAAGTAGCTGATTAAATGTGAATACGAAGTAACTTGATTAAAAAACCATATAGTGAGGTTCTGTTTTTTTTATTTTTTTATTTTTAATATTATTTTCTTCTACGAAATTAGGTTAAATTGAGCCAAGAAAGTAGCTAAGGTTAGTAATTTCTTGTTTTTGAAATGATACAAAAAAATAAGTGGCGCCCTATTCCTGCCAATTCTGATAATACGTAAGATCCTACGACCATTGCGCACCAGACGAAGAGCTACCGGAGCTTTGTAACTCCAAGAAAGGGTTACATGTTTTTGGGAGAAAAGAGAGCAGCCATATTTTTTTGGAGTGGTAGCAGATTTTTGAATGTAGAGTCTCGAAATAGAGAAAATTGATTACGTTTAATTATACTTCACTAATCATATGAAAGTTTATGAGTCCAAAACTCAACCATCATAATAAAATGGTTAACACTGCCAGTAGCTGAATCCCGATATTCGACGACAGAAGGTATACCTGGAAGAAACACCTATATAAGATCACCAGGTATAAACTATTTATAATATTTTGCAAAATATTCGCACATATGTACATACAATTCCGTTATCTTGGCAACATGATATATAAATGAACATTTAAGTGAATTTAGCTAGATTTTGAAAAACTTTTCTTCAAGAAATTGTGTGGAATTAGAATAGAAAAGACTTTGAATTACATACCTAGGTTCGAATTAATATTTTCATAACTTTAATTGCAAGACAATTATTAAATTAGTAAATTAATTTAGAATATTAGTTAGTACGTATAATCTGAGCTTGAAATGCGTTTTGCTGCAAACTTTTATCTTACAATTTACTAAAATTATTAACCTCAGAAAAAGTTCGGAAACAAAACGAATTTCAAGATCCACGTTTATTAAATACTCATAAGTTGGTTTTGGTTTAATATTCTGAAATATTTTGAAACAAAATTACATTACAATATCTAATGTACTTACCTGATGTTCAGAAATAAAGTCACACATCAAATTCAATTTGCGTAGGTGACACATATCACGTAAATTTTCTGAACAACTTTTATAAACACAACTACATATTCTTTGTCCTTTCTCCTATATTCCAACAGCGCATAAAATCATATAATATTTAATAAATAATTTCTATAACACCAAACGACTTCTTCTTCTTTTTAAATAACTTGTCTCAATAAACACAACTGAACAGCTGATTACAAAATACGGTGAAGGTTAAATCTTTACAAATAACTCATGCTACAGGGTGACAAAACTGAAGCACGACCCAAATGAGATTTTAAGATTGTTGTAATTGGGTTTTCTTTATTCTTTCTTAATTATAATAAGGTAAGTAATTTTTAACAATAATTAAATGAATATTGTCTTTGTTGCTTGATACATTTATTGTTGTCACAAGGACAAAGACTGGCGTCCAGCGGGAAATTTAAAATATCTCACAGATCACAAGTTAAAAATAGTAACATTATATTTATCGGACTCTTATAAATAGTGACCCACGACATATATATATATATATATATATATATATATATATATATATATATATATATATAGTTTTTTTTTGGTTCTTGGTCTTTTTTATTTACTTATATATTGTTATTTTATATTCTTGGGATTGAGGACCATTTTTAAAGACATTTAACTATTAGTTAATACATTTTTATTTAACGTTTCGGTCTTCCATGACCTTCATCAGAAATAAATTTTTTGTTAAAACTAAAAGAAATGGTACAAGTTACAGAAAGAATTTTTAAAAGCAAATCAAATAAATCTTACCTTCAAATGAACGTTCTGTCGAAGGTAAGATTTATTTGTTTTGCTTTTAAAAATTCTTTCTGTAACTTGTACCATTTCTTTTAGTTTTAACAAAAATTTTATTTCTGATGAAGGTCATGGAAGACCGAAACGTTAAATAAAAATGTATTAACTACTAGTTAAATGTCTTTAAAAATGGCCCTCAATCCCAAGAATATAAAATAACTATATATATATATATATATATATATATATATATATATATATATATATATATATATATATATATATATATATATATATATATATATATATATAGGCATCACTTAGGAAGCCCAAAACTTTACAAATCGCAGTTCGTCCGAAGCCCTAGATGGTTTTACGAAGCCCAAAACGGGCTTCGCAAAAACTACGTGTATAATTTCTTAGTTGCCACTATTGGCTCCATATAATGCTTTTTACAAAAATATGATTTTATCGCAATTTATACAAGCTTAGTGCGCGACTTTTCACTGAAGATGGCGTAATGAGCTCCTATGTATATACGCTAGATATATTTTACGGTTGTTGGGAGGCCAAGAGATTTTACTATAAATACGAGGCCTCAGATTTGGCAACAACGAATACGAAATATAGCCATTTAAAGTTTTATTGACTCTTCACGTTCAAAGTTTAATTTCGGTTTTTAGTGAAAGAAAAAATTCGTTCCCTAGGCCTGGATAAATTTTTAATCTATATTCCTATGGAGGAGCTATTTTTATAAAATTTTAATAAGTTTTTATGGAGAAAACTTTAGTTTCTTAACAATTTTCTTAATATTGATAAAAATACCAGATAAATGTAATAATAGCTAATATGATATTATAAAAATAACATAATTTTAAAAAAAGTTTGCTTACTAGTTAGATATAGGCAATTATTGCGAAAGTAAATTTTCCTCTTATCTGAAATTGTTACTTCTTCATCGAAATTAGAAAAATAAGTTTTAAATATAAATTTTAATATGTTCAAGGTAATAAAAACTAAAGAAGCTATGAACTGAAGTTTTAATGTATTAAAAATAACAAATATTCAACTTATTCAGAGAGTTATATTGCAGGTTGCAAGAATGATCTTTGATTTTAATGGTCTCGAAAGATGTTTAAACTGAGATTATCTTGAAGTTTCCGTCATTTAGGCAAAATATATTGTAAACATCTATTGACCCATATATTTTAATGACATCTTTGCAATTTTCTGCTTTAATGCTTTTAAAATGATGAAAACTTATCCTAACCTAAAAGAATTATAAACCAAAGTTTTAACTTTGGCCAAATCCTTATTTTTTGACAATTGATTTCCAAATTCTTTGAGAAACTGTTCGCATTCGAGTTTTTTTGGAGTTACTCTATTTTCAATATGGTTACGAAAATAATTTAAAACAACATTTTTTTCCTGATTGTTCCAAGAAGCCCGATTAGATATTGCTTTGGATTTCTGTTTTGGTGCGTTTGAAATTTTCTTTATCTTCTTAGATTCCAAGCATTCATTAAAATTTATTTCTCCTTCTGTATCATTTACAACACTTTTTCTCTTCTTTGATTTTGCTTCGATGATTTCAATGTCCTCCGAAATGTGTGTGTTTCCTTTTACCTTTCGCCCTTTAGTTTGAACATCCCCTTTAAGTCCGTCTTCTCGCACTTCTGAGCAATTTGATTTTTGAATTTTTGTACCTTCAAGGAATACATTTTTTTTTAATTTGCTTTCTCAAAACTTTCTCTACAAGTGGGTTCTTCTTATCGTCATCAATTTCTGATTCGTCAGTACTTTCGGAGCTGTAGTATATGCTTTGTTCAAGTTCAAAATCATTTAGATTTTTGCCTTTAAATTCTTTTCCTCTTCCCTTTTCCAATAAAAGCAAGACCTTGGCAACCTTAGCTGTTTGGTAAATGTTTTGGGGCAATCTAAAATAAGTGCACCATGAATGAGAAAACTCAACAGATAGGAGATTTCAAGAACAATAAAAATATTTACCTATAAAACTCAGCATGGGTTTTCTTAGTATGCCCCATAAACGTAGCAATTTGCTCAATTTCGTATAGTTCCATATTCATTAACTGCAAAGTCGTAGCAATATGTTTCCTAAATTTAGTCGACGTCAATAAACTTGGTTTTTCAGCTCCACAATTTTTAGCCAAACGTCCGATGATATTTGTTCCTGCCATCCATCTATTTTCAGAACCTGCGTTCGCAAATAGATAAGGGTTGGATTTCGGTACTACACAATAAGTTTCTCTGATCTTTAAGATGCAATCTATGTATTTTTGAGTACCTTTTCCATCTGTGATAACTCGCTAAACCGTTTAGATATTATTTTTTCAACAGATGTTAATGATTTTGCAAAAGCATTTAAGTTATTTTCAGAATCTTCTTTTTTATATGTAATAATTTGCAAATATTGAACATCGCAAACTCTTTTACGATTGAATATGACAGTTTGAGCTAATATATGCATTCAGTTAAAACTTTATAGTTAAATGTAATTTTAATACCACTATTTAGAAAATTGTACGCTTTTTCGGCTCGTTCGTTGAGATACGTCTGGAATTTTGATATATCTTCAGAAAGTGGCGATTCGGTAGGTTTTTTCCATTTTTTTTCTTTAAGGCTTTTCAATGCTAAACTCGATAAATCGTTACACCAATGTGCCTCTATGAGTTTTTTCAAATCTCTTATTTCAGATTTTTTTTCATCTCTGTCATCCCATGTCAAATTAGGAAGCTTTTTTTTCAATAACAAGTTTATATGCAACATCACATAAAGTTTTTAAATTTGTGCCCATATGTAATGCTAATGAAGGTGATTTAAACATTTTGTCATTCTCGCTATACCCACTTACGATCTTTGCTGCCAATATCAAAGTATTAAACTTTTCGGGGTTCTTCATTTGAATTATTAGTAATCAAGAAACTGTCATATATTTTTGAACATGGATTTATTTTTGAAACTGGACACATATATATTTCATAGCTAACTGTATCAAGAGTAGTATTTTTTTTCAGACAATCACTAATTTCTTTATTTTCTAGTTGATTGTTAAACCGCTTTAATAAATTCAGATCTACAGGTTCCAAAGGAGTTAAATTAAGTATGTCCAATCGATTATCCTCTACTGAAGACTGGTATATTTCTTTCTAAAGCTCAGCAGGCAGTATTGGGAGACAAACAATCCTTAGATATTTGCGAGCTTACTGAATCATGACAAGTAGTTTTTCCTGTAAAAATTTCCGTTTCGTAAGTAAACTGCGTTAACAAATTGGGATCTACTGGTTCAAGATTTGTTATGTTATGTATGACCAATCTGTTATCATCTACTGAATATTGGTATAATACTTCTTTTGGAAGCTCAGCAGATGTAGACGTATTGATAGACATACATTCCTTATATATTTATGAGCCATCTAGGTAAAGAGTAGTTTTTTCTGGAAAATCACCATTTTCTTTATTTTCCAGTTGATAAGTAAACTGCGTTAATACATTTGAATCTACTGGTTCTAGGGGATTATCTTCAATTAAAGATGGGTAGATTTCTTTATTTTGACGCTTAGCAGATATAGACGCCTGGCGAGACATGATATCCTTAGATATTTCCGAGCTAACTGGATTAATAGGAATATTGTTTTTCAGACAATAATTTTCTTTATCTTCAAGTTGAAAAAATACTTTTGGATCCGCTGGTTCACGAGGAGTTAAATTATATGACTCATTTCTTTCTACAAATTGGTAAGACACATTCTCCTGAGATATAGAACTATTATAGTTTGAACTTGAATCAAAACTGGAATCGAAAGGCACTTTTATTACTTCAATATTTTCGGAAACATAAGCGAGTTTATTCTGTAGAGAAAGTCTAGACAAAAATTCGGAGCGCTTCATCTTATTTTTCTTTCGATGATATAAAAAGCAAAATAACTGTTTCAACACTAAATTTATAAAATTTTAACGGCAACACTGTAGGGACTCGTGAGTACCGTAGTGTTCGAATATACTAAGATGACTGGAGAATTAAAACAATTCAGTAAAATGTGAAAAACACCTTCCTCACCCCTCTCGGTAAGGCTTCAGTAGACCAGGAGTTTGTATCGGGCTTCGCATGACTAGTAAGGTATGTATATATATATATATATATATATATATATATATATATATATATATATACATTAATACAGATACTCTATTTGAAATTTAAAGAATAGGTAAAACATAAGGAAATTTATTTAATTTTGGCTGCCATACTTTCGATACACACTGTACCATATGTTAATTATTAAATTTTTAAAGATTCAGTAGAAATATCAAACATGACATTTCATAATTTCGATGACATTTGTGTAGAATATACCTAATGATAGATAGAACATAATTAGAATTTGGAGAAAATATTTGAAATTGCAAAATATAGAGGTCTCTGCTAGCAACATTACAAATGTAATAAAAGAATTTCAAAATCTCACTTGGTTATTGAAAATTATAGATTAGTAATTTTTTTAAAAAAACAAGAAAAATCGGTAACCAACGGAAAGGAGGATTATTTATTTTATTAAAATTTTGTCAGTAGCTTTTTATCCTTTGGAGAGACAACATCAAAATTAGAGTTGTCTCAATTTTTTGGTAGATTGTATAAATTGTATATCATACAATCAGATAAATAACCCATATGATAAAGCCAGTGCGTGTATAATTCGGATAAGAATTGCATCGTAAAAAGTGTATGTGGATCCAGTTTCCTAAATAGTATATATTTAGAAAGTTTGCAGAATTCTAAATGCGTTTAGAATTAGTACGAGTTTTCCTGATCCATTTAGTGAGTCCACCAGTTTTTTAAATTTATTTCTCGAGAAATATCAGGCCTTTTTAAATACAGTTGAAAATTTAGATGCATCTATATAAGAAAATTTGAAATATACAAAAATTATCGATACATATATCAGTTTCAACATCAAGTGAATAGACAATTTGAGCAGAAACTTCGTTATTTGACATTGATACACGTCAAGTGTAAATTATACAAGTTGAACGTTTGATAATAATAATTAATTAGGTTAAATACTAGCATAGTTGTATTCTAATTTTAAGTTTTTGTAGAGATTATGACTGTTGTTCTTTTAGGGTATTTTTGGGAATAATAATTTTGTTGAATTTGCGTATCTGATAGTATAATATATAATTTTGATTCTAACTACCTGTAGTATTCATTCAGTATCCAATCTCGTTGAACTTATCATTTTACATTCATAGAATTTTCAATTTAATCAGTGACATTTGGTTGATTTTTTAGTGACATTAAAATAGTAAATGTCATAAAATAATTGAAGGAGCTTTTATTATATTGAATTAACAGTTATTCGAGAGTTTGATAATAGTGAAACATTTAATTTGGAAATCCGTTAAAAAAACAAATAAATTTGAAGAATTAATTTTGAACAACTTTGATCTCACCCTGAGATAGGAGTAATAGGTCGATTGTATATAAATTCATCTTTAGATTGATATTTATTGGCGTCGTGTATATTTTTTGACAACTACTGTCAAAATTGAAATAGAATACGTACTTAAGTTGCATGTACAATAATTGTCGCTGCGACAAGATATTATAAGTTGTCTCCACATCGTAGGGCAATTACAATTAAATTTATAATATTTAAAGGATTGGAAATATTACAATATATATATCATTATATATATATATATATATATATATATATATATATATATATATATATATAACAAAAACAGAATTAGCGGGCATATCACGCAAAAGAGGTTACAGAGAAAGAGTGGTAACCGTAGACATGCATGTTTCTGGCTCATTAGCCTTCATCGGTACGGCATAACCAAGAAAAGGTGTACAACTTGGGAGCAAGGATGTTAATTGAAACATGAGAAAACACAAACAACGGATTTCAACAAGATAACCAAACGCACATTTGCGCCTTCAAATGGAAGATCCCGAGTTTTCAAGACAACAACCAACAGAGACACGGAGGCGTCTATAGCTCTCCTGTCTAAACCTTCTGACCCTGGGAATAGACAAATAATCAATGAAAAGATTAAAGAATAACGCGTGGAATATAAAACAAAAACAAAATTAGCGGGCATATCACGCAAAAGAGGTTACAGAGAAAGAGTGGTAACCGTAGACATGCATGTTTCTGGCTCATTAGCCTTCATCGGTACGGCATAACCATATTACACAAATATTGAATAAGAGACCAACTTGAGTTAAAAATCGACGTTTTGCCAGCTATAAACTTCCGGACTAGAACTGGAATAAGAGTGTACCTGATCAACTCGTATCTTGAGCACTAGTTAATAAAGCACCAGTAACCAAACTTTGAATTTTAATAACTCCTCTGACTTGGTTGACTAACCCCCAAGACAGGCTACGTTTGTCTAGACATAGACTGATTCCATTTCTTATATTAAAAAACCGCTTATTAGCCCAGTGTCATATGATCCAATAGGCTGCCTATAAAAGAAATAGGCGCCGACTGACCGGACTAACCGCTAACGATAGTCACAATTCGGGTAAATCATTTTTGCTGTATACGTATTTTTTACGTGGAGATCGAATTTGTTGTAAGGCACCAATATTAAACAAAATTTTATTGACAACGTTAGTGAGTAGAGACATCATTATTTCAGTCGGCCGGGTTTGAATACTTGGATAGATTGGAAAGCACCGCTGTACATATATTTTGATTATCAATGGGGTATTGTGGTAACTATAGACAAATCTCTTTTTGCTGATTTGCGGCAGTGACGGGATGCCGCCGGAGATAAATATGCTAATATGCAAAGTACCGCCACGTGCGCCTTGCGCTCGCCAAAACAAAAAAAACGACAAAGGGTGATTGGAAACGCAACATCAAAGTTTACAAAAAAAAATTGTTTTTCTTAATTCGGTATTTTCTCCCTTTAAAATTTGAAGCTCCACGTTAATACTTTATTAACTTTGCATGTATCTCCTTTAATTATCCTTCCAAATTTGTCTACATATTTTTGTATTTGGTGTTGAATATTTCCTAAGATTGACTTCATATTGTTCTAATATTATTATTGTTTTCTTTTAAATAAATTCCCTATAACTTTTCTGTAAGCCCGGTTCTGTCTATTGGTAATTAACGTTTCCGATAACGTGGAGTTCCGGATTGCTATCGATGATTTTTGATTGGTAAATGCATGATAATATGGATTAATTGTAAATATATTATCTCGAATGTATCAATACAAATCAACAGTAGTAATAGAAATAATTGAAAGTTGTATTATATAATCAATACTATTAGACATATTAGTGAAAAATGATTTTGCACTATATTATTTTTTCTTTGGTATGTATTATTTACTGAAACCTGATGACGGTGGCGGCTCGTAGGGGTAGGTAAGGTAAATATTTTTAACCACTGTTGCACTGTGTTTATGATAATCTAATTTTATTAGCTTGCTTATACACATTTCAGACGAGTGTTTAAACCTTTGTAGAACGCTCTGGTGTATGGTGTTACGTACAGTAAAATTTGTGAGGATACTATGGAGGATATTGGGAATCAATAAATGTTTGGTCTGTTACAGGTGCAAGAGAGTATGTTAGGTTTTTTGAATGATTTAGAGCAATCATTTTTAACGACAGTTCTTAACAACATTTTTGACATGACTGATTCCCTATTTAATATAAGTACCTACTTAAAAAAATAGATATAAATTACTGAAAAAATCAATTTTTTTGTCGAAGATCGCATAAATTGATTAAGAGGTGAGACCTCATTAGGCTTAATATAAAAAAATCGCAAATTCGAATGACTTTTAACGAAGGTAAAGTGACACCCACAAAAAGAAATATTGAACACCATAAAAGGCGATCATCTCTGAGGGTTTTATTCGTAAAGCAAATTTATGATATATTTGCAGATATGTCAGTTATAATATATTTTTCTAGCAGGTTCTTTAAAATTTGAGGAATGCAACAATAATTTTTCAGCTAATTTAGATGATAATCTTTTACTAAATTTTACAAAAATATATTTGACAAACAAAAATTAATTAACAAGCTAAGCGTAATGGATCACGATACAGATTTTTCAGAATTTTCAGACAACAATATTAAAACAATTCATAAGTAGTAATCATCCAACAATGAATTTCCAAACTTTTTACAACAGTTGCTAATATTCCAGTTACAAGTGTTTCAGTAGAAATACACTTTGCTTGCCTATCATCGAAATTCTATGACAAATGACCGTTTATTATCGCTTGCATTAATTTCGATATTCGAAATTGGAATTAAAATTCCGATAATCCACTCTACAACTAGGCCCAGATGGAATTTTGGAAAGGCCCAATGGAATGAATTTGCTGTTCAGCTGGATAAAGTCGTTAGATGGATCCCCCCAGTGAGCAGCAACTATAATAGATTCGTAAAAGCCGTGATAACAACTGCGAAAAAGTATATACCTGGAGGATTCCGCAGAGAATATATACCGGGCTGGAACGATGAGACGGAGCAGCTTTACCAGGAATTCCAGAACAATGGAGACTCGGAAATAGCCGACGAACTCAACCGCCTGGACACAGAACGCCTTAATAAATGGAAAGAAACAACAGGCAGCATGGACTTTAAGAGATCTAGCAGGAAAGCTTGGAGCCTTTTGAAGAAGCTGGGTAGCTCTAATCCACCAACCCGCGAACCACCGGAAGTATCAGCTGACCAAATCACTACAAGGGTCATAACACTCTCTAAGGCCCCAAGTATAAGACAACAGAATACACACATTAAGAAACAACTGACACTCCTCCGCCATACGACAACACCCCACCCAGAATTCTCCAAACCATTCTCTGCAGAAGATGTAGATAAGGCACTTGAAGACACCAAATCTGGCAAAGCTCCGGGATTCGACGGAATTCACCCCGAATTCCTCAAGAACTGTGGAAAACACACTCGAATGTGGCTGAGTAAATTCTACTCTGACATTTTACTGACAAGTTATATGCCAATGGAGCTTAAAAAATCAAAAATAATTGCAATTCTAAAACCAAACAAACCCAAGAACCTACCTGAAAGCTTTCGCCCAATAGCCTTGTTAAGCTCATGCTATAAGCTCCTAGAAAGGATGTTATTAAACCGACTGAGTCCTCTGATAATGGAGCATATTCCTGTTGAACAGGCTGGGTTTAGGCCCCACCGTAGCTGTGTCGACCAGGTGCTCAGCTTAACAACACACATCGAAGCAGGGTTTCAAAAACAGCTGAAGACAACTGTAGTGTATGTCGACCTGACATCAGCATACGACACGGTCTGGAGAGAGGGGCTCCTCTACAAGTTTCTCAACGTGATACCATGCAGCCGAACAGCATCTATACTGAACAACATGCTCTGCGATAGACCCTTGCAAATAATAACAGGAGGAAGCAGAAGCAAGATGAGACATCTCAATAATGGGCTGCCCCATGGCTCTGTACTTGCACCTGTCCTGTTTAATCTATATATTTCCGACACCCCACAGACATCGTCAAGAATGTTCGGATATGCCGATGACCTGGCCCTTGCATCCCAAAGTAAAACCATCGAAGAAGCTAGTAACGTACTGTCAGAAGACCTGAACATGCTGGGAAAATACTTCGCCGACTGGAGGCTAATTCCAAATATGAACAAGACTGAAGCGATGTGCTTCCACCTAAACAATAAACAAGCACGAGTGGAGCCCCAAGTGTATTTCAATAATAATCTACTACGCTATAATCCTTGCCCAAAATACCTAGGGGTAACAATGGATCGAACACTTTCATACAAAACACATTTAAAGAACACCGCAGCTAAAATGAATACCAGAAACAACATAATCCGCAAACTCTGCGGCACTACTTGGGGCGCGAACGCATCCACTCTTAGAACCTCCGCGCTTAGCCTTGTCTACTCAGTAGCTGAGTACTGCGCCCCAGTCTGGATAAACAGCTGCCACGTAAAGAACATCGATACCAAACTCAACGAGACAATGAGACTAATTAGTAGCTGTCTAAAAAGCACACCTCTGCCCTGGCTCCCTGTTCTAAGCCACATTGCACCTCCCTCCATCCGCAGACAAGAGAGCCTAGTTAGGGAATATAATAAAATAATAACAAATCCCCTACTTCCAATACATAGTGACCTTCCCGAAGCCGGCCTGCAGAGATTGAAGTCTAGATCTTCCCCAATATTGCTAGCAGAAAAACTTGTGAGATGATTTCAATTTGACCAATAAATGGAGAGAATACTGGGAAGCCTCGAAACCAGTCCAGGCTGTACATATAACTGATCCTACAGTGTCCTTACCAGGTATGGAGCTGCCTCTCCACGAGTGGAAAACACTTAACAGGATAAGAACGTCTCACGGTATTTGCCGTGACTCATTCTACAAGTGGGGACTCACCGAAACACCAACCTGTGACTGCGGAAAGCCTCGCCAGACTGTCCACCATATTACAATGGAGTGCCCCCTTACTGCATACGGAGGAGAAATGAGCGACTTCTATGAGGCCACTGACTCTGTGCTGGACTGGATCAATGTTCTAGATTTTAAAATTTAACTTCAAATCATGCTATATTTATGTTTATGTTTCTATTTTATTTCTACTTTTCTACTTTTAGATATACACTTATATGTTTTTTTTATGTCGTAATCTGAATGTGTACAATTTTTAACTAATTATAACTAAATCCATGTATGCCATACGCTAAATAAATAAATTTCGATAGATAAAGAATTATTTTGTACTTTGCAGAGGGCTGATAATTTTGTAGATTCAATAATCAGTAAATTTGTTTTATTAAAAGATCGGCGAATACATTTAATTATAACCTAACTTTATGTTATGAAACAAAATGCAAGAATAATGATATCCAATGGTTAAATGCATTCTAAATACTATACTTATTCAACTACTTTGTAATATTCAATCTGCAGTGTCATATATGATGTCGCCTTACCACATTCAGACAACACGAGCCACCACTGCCTGAACAACAAAACGGAAGTAATGTAGGGGAGCCCGGGGCTGGTTGACGCACTTTTTGTATTTTTATTTTTAGCTTACACATTATTAAGCTTTGGTGTGCTTTTGGTACCAAATAGGAAAGTTTAATGTTTTATCTTTCATATTAGACAAGAAAAAAAAATTTTTTAGCAACAGTTTAGGTATACATTTTTTTGTAAAGATGGATGTCAGGTTGCGTCAACCAGCCCCGGGCCGGGGTTGGTTGACGCATACCATGGGGTTGGTTGACGCAGACAAAAAAGTAAAGTAAAACATCTGTTATAATCCAAATTAAAAAATATATATATTAAATTCAAAAAATGGTAACTATCCACGGAACAAACGTAAAAAAGGTAACTTTCCACGGAACAAAAGATGCATTAATTCTAAAAAAGGTAACTTAATTAACAAATTTAATATTATAGTTAAAAAAAATATAAGTCATTATTCGCTTTCACAGTTTACACAAACAAAGAAGACGCCAGGTTCTCCAGCACAAGCTTCATGTGCCCACATTTCGCAACTAGTGCACCGGATCCATTTTTCGGATGAGGCACTATTTTTATAGCTATCTGTGCAATAAAGGCAAAAGCATTCCTCTTCATCGGACTCATCATCGTCTTTGACTATTTTCCTTTTTTTTGTTTTTTTCTCTTTTGTATCGTACTTCTTATTTGAGCAAATATTTCTTTTAACAGACTTTACATTTTTCTCTTGTTCTTCAAGAGCATCTTTTAATGGCGTGTCAGTTAGAATTGCTGTCACACGCTTTCTTCTATTAGGTTTAGCGTCCTGCTTTCTAGGTCCGGCTTTTGGTAGCGGTTTCAATTGAAATGGACTTACAGTAGGAGGCGAGCTCTCATTTTTTTCTTGAATAGAACTGTTAGTTGAAATGTTGTTTTCTTTCCCAGGCAGTGGACTTTTTGCTAACACTATATCTTTGGAGCATCCTGGCTGGTTAAGATCATCAGGTTCCTGTGAATACCCCGGTCGTGGTTTAAAAATCGAGTTTAGCTGAACTGGAACCACGTCCTTGTCAGCATTAGTTTCTACGAGATCGGGACGGTCAGTTGCATATCCTGGTAAAAACTCTTGATCGTCAAAAACGTCTCTATTGAAAGGGCTAATTCCAGGCACCTTGAATCCCGCCATAATATTTTTCGGTGTTGCTGCCAGTGGCAGTGAGTCTCGAACTATTAGAGGGACATCGTATATTGACATCGTGCGTCCGGGATTGCTAGTGATCCAGGAGTCACTGGCTGAATCAACGTAATGTTTTAATGGTCCATAGATACACAGACCGATCGAGAGGCTGGAGCTTATGTGAGCAATGGGCTGGAAATGACAACGCCGTTACACCTTTACTTTTTAGATAATCAAGGGCAGCTACAGACAAATGCAAATCATGATTGTCTAGCAAAAGTAGTACCGGTCTCTCTTTAGAACAACCAACGTGCTTGACAAAATGCTTAGCATACTCCCAAAAAGTGCTCTTTTTTCATCCAACCTGAAGGATTTGTGGTTCCAACTGCTCCAGGAGGGCCATTAGCGAGAAAATGTTCTCTGAAGTTAACCCTTGGAAAAACAAAGAACGGCGGGATAGCATTTCCCGTTGCAGATACCGCCAAAGCCATAGTAACTAAGGTGCCGCGTTCCTGGGAGGTTACGCGTCCCACCTGCTTATATCCACGCCTGCCAACAATTCGGTTAGGCTTTTGCATGGTCGTAATCCCAGTTTCATCCATATTCCATATTTGTGCTGCTTCTAATTTTAGGCGATTGAGGACCGTTTTTAAGTTGTCAACGAACATTGAAACAATTTCTCTGTTGAAACTAGAAGCGCGAGCTAAGCTGGTTGCTTCTGGAGTTCTTACCGGAAGAGCACGATGTCGTTTCATGTAGTATGTAAACCAATTCTCTCCAGCCATTTTTGTCACGTTCCAGGATTCAGGGTATTTAATGCGCAAAGCAGTGGCATAATCATACGCAAATTTTCTTACTTCTCTGGCAGACAAAACAAAATATATGTCGCTTGCCGTTTTAAGGTATTCCTTCAAATTATTTTCTTGTTGATATGTGAACACCTAAAAATTATAAAAGACGTAAGGCATTTTTGAAGCTTTAATATTTTTGAAAATAATTTAAAATATAATATACCTGGCGATTCCTGTAATATCCAACTTTTGTCGTTATTGCGGCATCACCATTAATTTCTTCCTCAGTAATTTTTTTGCAAAAACGTCTCAAAATTGCCTCTGGGATCTCAAAGTCTTTTGCAGTTGCCCTAATGGATTTGTTGTTCATTTTAACCTCTCCAACTGCCCTTAGCATGATACCTGGTGGAGTGATACAGCTTTCTGATGTTCGTTCACGAGAACGCATCTCGCTAAAATATAAAACAAAAATTAAAATATTCTTTTTAAACTCGGGGGCCCCTTGTTGTGTGCGTCAACCAGCCCCTGACCACGTTTTTGTATGTGTGATGCAACTGCACCTATACTATTTTATTCTTAGAAAATCTATTTAACAGATCTTGTTTGGGACGGTTGAAGCTTTATGTAGCATCAAACCTATCTCAATTTTCTTTAAAAATAAAGTTTCTAGAACAAAAACTGTAAAAAAGTAAAAAATTACTTACCACTGCCAAAAAAAAAAAAAACCGCACTGTACACAACACCACTGATGCAATCAAACTGAAACGAACGTTCGAGAGTGGTTTTTAATGGCGGCTTTACGACAAACCGGTCGGCGACGTTGCCAAGTGTACTGTTTTAAAAAAAAATGAGGTGCGTCAACCAGCCCCGGGCTTCCCTACCTACTAAAGAATTTTTCTATGTATAATAGTGTAAATTCGGTCAAGTCTACTACTAGGACTTTTTTCATTTCCTCCTATAATTACTAACTTAAAAGAAAAAAGGAACATAAGCGACAAAGCCTAGAACTCAGTATATCGATGGTGTCAATACAATACCTCGTATCTCCCCAATTTTTGGAAATAAAGGTTTCTGTGGCGTTTGGTTAAACTATAGCTAATGAATCGATAGATGACGCCAAAATGATCATAATATAAAAATAGGTCAGTGATCTGTCAAAAGAAAAATGTTATACCTCGTATCTCCAACAAAATATGGCGGATGTGAGTGACTTGTGAAATGTGGTAAGTTTTGATTGTCTGTTTTCCTGTTATTATATCAGTAAAATAATGTGGGTTATATTAATTCATGTTTGTTCATCAAATTTACATAATTATTTAAATATGTTTGTACTGTTTTAAAGAGAAAATTGGGAAAATAATGAGACCTTTGGAGATACGTGTTATTGAATATTACATTTTTTCTAGCATTATCTTGATACGTGTTTATATTTTTTTACCGAAATGGTTATAATAATAAAATTTTTCCCAAAATGTTGTTTTTAATGATATAAAATGTATCTGTCTGTCTGTCTGTTTTAAATTGGGTATAAAAATTGGCTCTTGCAATAAGACATATAAATGTCAACTGGGCGATTATCTTTTTCCATAAGGTTTTATGCGAGTTTTCTTCTTTCAGATAAGACGTTAAAACTTCAACATGTCCGGCAGAACTCAAATTTTTTTATCTATGTGCAATACCATGCTAGAAGCCCAAAGTTGTTCCAAGCCAAAAAATGAAAGCTGTGATAGTAAAAATGTTATGGGAGAGCTTTTGACAACTATGACAGTTGAAAATTTTGAAGATGTCTTAGAAAATTCCGAGGTTTGTTTTTCTAGATGTTCTAGAAAAAGAAAATGTCTCTCCAAAAATTGTAAATATCAGCATTAATGCAAATAATATACATCCTGATTTTGACATAATTTGCTCTTCAAATGATGTTGAAACGGAATTATTACCGACTGTGACAACCAATGCCTACGTTTTAGATGTAGGTCAAGAATTAGTTCACCAGCAAGAAATTGAGAAAAATGAATTTGAATGACTTGAAGTATTTGAAGAAGAAAATAACCAAGCAAAAACTGATGACGACGAAATTGATACAGGCATTGAGGAACACGATTATAGATCAGAGTTAGTGGGCATTTACCAACCAGAAAGTGATGAAGAAAATAGTAGTGTTGATAGTGAAGAATCCAATCTACGTGACTATACAAGTGAATAAAATAACAGTGGAACTAGCGAAGAAGATAACAATTTAACCAGCGAAGAACCGGAACAACAATCTGATGGTAGCCGAGAAATAAAACGGAAGTTACATCAAAAGCGGCGACTTGTAGGAGAAACCTATTTAGGCTACCAAAGGCCAAAAAAACCGAAACTAACAGTCCACGATACGGAAAGAAATGCGAGAGTAATGGGACCTACGTGCCTATTTAACGCCTGCAAGATATTAAAAAAAAAGATTTTGTCAGGACTTGAGTGAAATACAGAGGCAGCAGATTTTTTAAAAATTCTGGGGAAAATAAATACCTGGGAGCAAAAAAGAGTTTATGTATTAAATTCAGTTTACAGGAAATAAACTGAGAGAAAAAGGGCACACAATGAATCTTCGTGGAGATCCAGTTCACTGTTTTATAAATTAAACATAGAAAGCAAACAACATGTTCCTGTTTACAAAAAATGTTTTTAACCACCCTAGGCCTTAAAAAGTGGACAGTCCAAAACTGGGTTAAAAATTCCGCGTATGTCACACCTGCACCCAGTAGATCCAGCCAACCTCGATGTAAAAATGAAGACTCAATTCAGTTTCTGATAACATTTCTAGGCAAGCTTCTCAAGTTACCAAGTCACTACTGTCGGAGGGACACCAAGAAGCTGTACTTAGAGCAAACTTTCACAAGTTTTGCAGATCTGTTTAAATTATATCAGGAACATTGTAAAAATTCTCAAAACTAGACCGTTTTTGATCTAAAAACCAAGGATGCTGTTTGTTATTGGTTTGACGAAACTGATACCGATCTCCAGGCTTCGACATTTGCGTCTTTATTGGTGGATTTTTTAAAAAGGAAATATTTAGAAAATAATATGAACCAACAAAAACCGATCATAATTTTCTCTGATGGTTGCACCTACCAAAATCGAAATGCGGTTTTAGCGATAGCTTTACTTTCACTTTCCTATCAGTATGATGTCAAGATTATTCAAAAATTATTGATAAAAGGCCATACCAATATGGAATGTGATAGCGTACACGCAACCATCGAGAAAAAGTTGAAGAATAAAACCATTTCAATTTCTAATTACAATCACCGAATCACAGCGGAAGCTCGAGCAAATCCAAAACCATTTGAAGTTGTGTGTCCGACTTTTCAGTTCTTTTATGTCCCAAAAAAGCAATCAAGAAAGTTGAAGAATTTCTAAAACTACACACTGGAAAACTTACCCAAAAAAGTACACCCATCTACAGGAAATAACAACCAAGCTTCATAAAAATTATTGGGCATTTTAGGATAATTTGTTACATAAATAGTTGAAAAACCATTTTTTCATTTTCATTATTTTTTGTCACTTTAAGGTAGCTCTACTAGAATATTGTCAATTATTTTCAAATTATAATATTAAGCAACAAAATAAAGTTCTTGTTCGTGAAATTCATATTGTTTTATTGCAATACCAAGTATCTCCTTTCTTTGACAAATATTATTGTGCAATACCACCTATCTCCATGAATAATTACAGATTCAATAATTATTGAGAGAAATCTTGGAGATAGTTAATAAAAATGCCCACAAATCAGATAGGTAACATACAATTTCAAAACAAGAACCGGTAAGATTTCTAAAAGTTTTTTTTTCATTAATGTAATAACTTTCCAAGGAGATACAAGATATTGTATTGACACCATCAATATTTGTCATTGATTTTTTTAAATATCGGCTCAGTTAAAACCAGAAGTAAGAATTGTACACTGTTGCTTAAGATATTATAATACCACAGATATCTGGAATTTACATCTATGTAAGCGGTGCTGCACTGCTGGTTTTATTGTGAACAGTATTGTTTGAAATAGATGTGCATGAGCAGAGAAAGATTAAATGTACACTGTACATGAGCATTTAATCATATGGCAATCTTGCATTGTGTATTCAGGATTATTTATACCCAGAAGTCTCTTTTCACAGGTAGAAAGTCAGTGGCGGATTTACGAATTTGGCGCCAGTGGCTTATTCAATTTTTGCCGCCTCTATTGATGCCTTAAATTCGATAGGCACCCTAGTTCACAATCACATTTATTTTGCCATTGAAATTGCAACTTAACGGGATTGTGTAGTGTCTCCTCGCCAAGTTGACACTACTGTCCTCTATAATCGAAATGAGTGTGTACATCATCTCTCATTAAATTTATAACTTTAAAAAGAAATTTCAGTACTAAAAATTTTTTGTATTTACTGTAATAAATTGTTTGAAACCGTTTTTAACAATGCCACTGTGAGCATAGTCTTCTATTAACAATTTACTCAAATTCTGATATTTTTTTTAAATAATACTGAACTCTCTTTTTTGAAGAGAATCACTAACACTTAACTACTGAAGTAATGGAAACATTTTGTGAATGCAATAATGATAAACTTGAACTCAAATATGGTTTTAACATTGGATTTGAGAGTTTTGTCATTGTGTTTGGCAGAAATATGCATCCAATATTGACATTTATAATTTGTAAACGTTCTATAATAAATTATTTTTTTCCCTAGGAAAGTACTTCCTTCATTTTTGCAAATTCGGTGTTAATTAGACATGTTAAACAACTTGAAGGACCGTATATATTCTTCGGAATTACTGGATCTTCTACAGCATTCATTAGTTTTTTATGGAAACCAATTGCAGTAGGTATAATATTGTTAGAGTTCTGCTTAATTTGAATATTTATCAATTGAGAATTCAATATTTTTTATTTTTTAAGGGACGTATGAGTGAAGAAAAGGGCACTAAACAGTTATTGTTTTGGTGTCTTCTTGGAGGCTTGATTGGAACTATCATCTCTGCTATAAGCGGATCTTTATATTTATTATATTTTGGTAGATTGATCGCTGGTGAGTATGTCAATAATGCAACTAGTAGATTTTGAATATTCTGTTTATATTTGATATATCAGATTTCCCAATACGTGTTGTGCTTCACTGTACTATAATAACGTTCTGACACTCTTCTTAGCGCAATCAATATGTTTGCAAGGTGCCAGAAAAATCAGTTAATATTTTAATTTCAGTCACTCTTGACATATACATGTGTTTTATTTATAGACCTTCATCTCACTTCTGCTTCCTCAGATACAGTATAATATAGTTGGATGAATCCAAATGTGTTTGCACTTTTAGCTATCATGATAATTAATTGTGTAAATCTTTAGTTTATATTTAACAAAATGAAACCGATATTCATATCATAGTTATCATTTACCAATTGATGTACCCAGCACATGATTTCACCTTAGCGAGGCTATTCGTTTTCACCCAACATTTTTTATTCTAATACTTTACTTGAAAAAACTGATAACAAAAATTTCATAAAAATGAATAGAAAAATGCGTTCCTAGTATTAAAAACCATGATTCTGCTTAATTTTTTCTTACATTCCCTGTAAGCCAAAATAAAAAATTTTTGATCAGGACCGCAAAATTTCCGAAAATTTTCAAACATGCTTCCTTAAAAAATTCTATAATTACGACACTATGTTATATATAAATTCCATTCTTCCCCCATTCGATAAACGAAAGATGCATCTGAATTACTTACCATATTTGACATCTTCCATTTTATATTTGTAGACATGTAGACTATATACGGGATTAAAGCTAGAGTAGAAATTTTTGTGAAAAATTAGCATATAAAAATTTCTAGTAACTACTTCCATGCAATGGAAAGACTGAAATTGGTGAAAATCGAAATAGGAGTGATCATACTATAATAACAAATGTGAATATTAAAAAGGGAAAATTACATCACTAACTTTCATAACACATGGTAAAATATATGTTTTATTTCAAATAGACAAAAAAATAGAATTCGACATACTTTTTGTTTATCAAAAATGAGGCAGGACCATAACATTGCAACAATGTAAATAACTAAACTGGGTTAAATATAAACTATTGTTGTTTACACAAACGGTTAGTTAAAAAAATCGAAGGCCATTCTAAAACAAAATACGCGCAACCTTTTGCAAATCAGCAGAAAATCCCGTAAAATTTGGGGGAATGATAAAGTCAGTTCGGAGCAGTCAGAGCACGGAGTCGGGCGAAAAACGGGAAGGGAACAGGTACTTCTCTACCACGGTGACGGGTGTCAGTTCATTTTGAGTGTTCGCGGGTTTATCGGGATAATTTCTCTCTCCGTTGTGTTCAGGGCGTTAAAGTGATACTCAGATATACTTGACAGTGAAAACTGTCCCCCTGAAATAACACGGAGTAAATTCTCCCCAGTCGTTAACCAACATACCCCGAAACCGTGTGCTAGAAACCTAGCGTCTCCGCCGTTCTAGCTAATTTTCTCGAGAACGTTATATCGAAATCGGTCAGCAGCAAGAGACGGAGACGGGATAAAGGAAGTTTCCACACCGTAAGTTTTTAAATACGTCTAATATCAATTGGGAGATTTTATTTTTTTATGTTTCCGCCCAACCTATCTAATATCCGAGAAAACTATTGGTTTACCCGCAAAAAAATGATTTTTAGAAAAAATATCCTGTGTGTATGTAGTCGTCGTCGGCCACTTTTCGTTACATGTCTTGTTAGCACGATACAGCCTCTGGAGTGCAACAAATCACCAATTTTATGATTGAATATTGTTCAGAACAACTCACAGATGAACCCTATTGATTTTCAGCTCACAATATCCAGTACAACGGATGCTAGGGTACTTGAAGTACATTTTTTGAGAAATTACAGTTTGTTAGCAGGATACAGCCGCCGGAGTGCAAAAAGTCACCAATTGTATGATTGAATATTATTCCAAACATCCCACAGATGAACCATAAACGCCGCCATCTTGCCAAGATGGCGCCCAAAAACGGGTTATTGCAAATATGTCAAAAACTATGCGTTTTTAGAAAAAGTATGTGGAGCTCAAAATTAAAGAGGAGGAAATTTCCTATAAAATATGTTCCTAGTATATTTTCGCTAAAGTAAACGGTTAAGGCACAAATTGAAAATGTTGCTTATTTTTTCTGTAGAGTCGAATTTCGGAAATAATATATGTGTGGTTGGGGTCCCCAAATCTAATATTTTACGTCTTTATAAATATTTATTACGAAACAGTGGCAAATCTTTTATTCAATTAATCGAATAGTTCATCAATTAATCCCTGTTAATCATTTATGATCAATAATTTCGATTTAAAATTCTGTACTTGTTTCCACACCACCCAAGAGGTAAAGTACACGACGCGTTTTCCCCTGTAGGCCTAATCCACTTAGGTACTAAAATTATATTTGGCAGAGGCCAGACGAACCTGGCTCGTTGATTTCCATATCTACAACGGGTAAAATGGTTATCTCAGCTTCAGAATCGATGTCAATTTCCTTCAACTCGTCGGATTCTCTTTCTGCAGTCGATAAAGAATCATCAAGTAGCGAATGGAGGTCTTCTTCATCGGATTCGCCCAGTGTCACTTGGCTGATATTTTCAAGTTTCACCATTGCAGACTCCGCAAATCATTGAACATCTCTACACGATAAAAAAGCAAGTAGTGCTTTGGAAGCAGGATCTTTTGAAGTGGTTACTGGAGTGAGGCCAGTTTTGTGTTTTCTTCCAACCCCAATCTTCAACAGCTTTCGGACAGCCACGCCATATTTGAACCTGATAGTATGTTCTCAATGAATGCTGTAGTACAGCTACGCTTGTCAGTGGTAAGGATGCCAAATTAAATTTACTTTTTGTTACAGACTTAACAAAACACTATCGATATTCATCAATATTGATATCATTTGTGTTTTTGGATCCATAGAAAATTCCCGCCGGCAAAAGCAACTTGATCAGCTGTAGCATGTTTATTTTTAAAAACTTGAATATGATCTTGTAACTCTTTATGTTTTTATAATGTTGTTAAAAACTTCATCTTTCCTTGGTTAAATAAGGCCGACTTCGATCACGCCCACTTATTGCGTGAAGGAACAAGATGTTATCCTTCACTACTTTGGTTCCTTTGAAACTTTGCGAGGAATAAATATTTTGGACATTATGATGAGTCTTGCACAGTTCTGTCAACAGAACAATGAGGTCGACATCCTCCCCAACAACAATTGCGTATTCATATGAAGATAACATATTGATAGCTGTATTTATTATCAGTGTATCTGCATCTTCTGTAGCGTGAATTACGGTGAACTGCGCTTCAAGTTTCTGTTTCATGATGGATATAAAGCAATCTTTATTGACATCAATAGACAAGACATTTGACTGTGGAACTGTGGCAGACATAGGCTCGTCAAACAAAACTTCTGCTGTAATTTTTTTGCTGATATTCGCTGCTGCTCTGCGGTTTTGGTGCCTTTTTCATCTGCGCTTGTGGGATAGCCGTCGAAAACGACTACTGCATTTGACTGATAGTGTCATTGTACATAATTCACATAACTGGTACAGATCGAAGCAAAAGTTTCATTTTGGCTCCAAACGACTCGATGCAACGAGTATCCACCGTCAATTATGTACAAAATGTTGGTTCCAAATTCATTATCTGCAGCAGGCAAAAAAGCTTTATACAGTATGGACTTTGCTGTTTCACGCATTCCGGCCTCAGAAAACAAGGACACTGGGTACGGAGTCAACTCATACTGTAGATGCTGTTCAGTTCTTCCTCGCTCCGTTTGGTAACGCAAAGCCCCTGGAAAATAAGTAGTGGGTCAACGGTCACTACTTTATCATCATTACGAATACTCGAGTTCATTGCTCTCAGGGGCAGTACTTTATCCTTGTGTCTCAGAACCACATCGCTGAAGTTGTCATTCAATAAGCTGTTGAGCCTAAACGGCACACTTTAGCCAAAATATGCTAACATTTCTTGTGGGAAATTTCTTCCTCTTTAATTTTGCTCTCAGCACGTTTTTTCTAAAAACACACCATTTTACATATAAATGAAAAAACCTATTTTGGGCGCCATCATGACAAGATGTCGGCGCCGGCGGCATGTCTTGGATTGTGTATCTTGTGAACTTTAGTTCTGGACATCCAAACCTACAAACCTGTAATGTCTCATAGGCTTTCAAATAACAAAATGTGCTACTATCCTTTATCTCTGTGGTTCCTTGAAGATTCTTCGCAAACGTCAGAAGTATTTTTTGTAAGAACTTATTAATTAAATATCTACAGACATAAGAGGTGAAACTTTTTTGAAGTAAGTGATAATTCTGGTAGTCTTTATCTACTCTAGAGTGTAGATTAGGTTTTGATTGCTGTTCTGTTTGTGTTGGCAAATAGTATCCTGATGTTCACAATTCTATGTCCCAGAGTATAAAAAATCAAATCATAATAATTTTTAAATGCCCTTATAAACTGAACCGGAGTAGTTTAGATAAGGGCCATTTTGTGACCGGATTTTTCCAAACAAATTCCTATGCAATCTTGGTTGAAACGTCTAGTGCCTACACACATACTCGAATGTTTGTTGCTGTAATAAATCGTATAAAGCTAGCATTCCCCTGTTGATACTAATTTGCAAACATTTAACAAAAAACAGTTTATTTTTGGCTTCTTCGCCCCACTTATTAAATACTGTGATGTAGGAAAATAATTTTAAGCAATTTTTTTTAATTGTTTAAAGTCGCATCCACCCAGAGGGTTATTAGCGACTGCTGTATTTATTCAGCGATACAATACATATACATTACTTATACAAATATATAAATACATATACAATACAGTTATGTACAATTTACGTTTCTAATTATTTCTTAAATTTTGTCAAGTAAGTTAATCGTTTTAAGGTATGCGCACAAGTTTTCAACGTTACACTGTTCCCCTAAGACCATTCTTAGGTGAGATTCTATTGACCACTGTGTTCTCGCGGGTTTGAGTGACGGACACTCAACAAGAAAATGTTTTACCGATATATTCATTTGACACGATTCACATACAGGTTGGTTGGTTTGTTCGTGTGATGATGTGTGAATGAGTGGCGAATGTATGTCCAATTCTTAATCTGGTTAAGATCACTTGATACCGTCGGTTCGCTGGGATATTATTCCATTTTTTCACTGATGTTTTTACTTCAGAGAATTTGGGTGATGAATTGTTCCAGTATATTTACCAGTCGGAGGTAATAATGTTTTTGTAAAACTGCTTGAGATATGCAAGAGGTGTCTTATTCTCAATCTCAGAATTTTGAGAAGTAGCGCTTTTAGCTAGGTCATCTGCTTTTTCGTTTTGTGCGATGCCCACATGTGCTGGAATCCACAGAAATTCAATTGTCCTTTTGGCGTTATTAGCCGTGAAAAGTTCATTTTTTATATACGAGACAATTGGATGTAAATGTTGGAACTGTTGTATGGCTGTGCGAGAGCTCAAAGAGTCAGTTAATATTAAGGTTTTGTTTATTTTTTCCGTATTCGCATATTCTACTGCTTTCCAAATATCATATAATTCGGCGGAAAACACGGAATTAGTCGGCTCTAATGTAAATGATTGTTGTATATTCTCCAGAACCATAGATGCACCCACACCTTCATGCACCCACGCCTTCTTCAGTTTTTTAACCGTCGGTATATATATATATATATATATATATATATATATATATATATATATATATATATATATATATATATATATATGGTAATTGCTTATTTTACTTTGAAAGAATTTCCTAATCGTTGAGTGGTTCATTGTAGATTTACTGAATTCAGTGATACTAGAGTCACGACTTCGGGAGATTAAACACCAGGGAGGGAAGGATGGTTTGTAGCAGAGGTTGTAAGTGAGAGGTAAGAGTATGTTTAGTTTGCTTTGGTAAGAGTATAGTCTTTCATGGCATGGGGGATCAAGTCTCGGATGCAGTTGAAACATGTTTCTGAACCGATTTGCAAATATGTTTCGATGGACGGGTTTTTCGGGGATCGCTGCGACAGATACCGCATAGCTGAGAGTTAGATACATTCGTCTTCGGTATAAATCTGGTTCACCTAGTTCACATAAGGCAATTCTAACGGCATTGTTTTGAATAGCGTCCAATTGTTTCATTATGTGCCTTTTAGCGGAATTATAACTGATGGCACCATAATCTAATTGTGATCTAATAATGGATCTGTATATTTTGGTTAGCATTGTGCTATCTGCTCCCCACATTTTTGAGGATATTGATCGCATGAGATTTAGGTCTCTTTGGCATTTAAGTTTCAAATTTTGGTGTTTCTTCCAGCCGAGACTTTGATCGAAAAACATTCCCAGGAACTCAACTCTATCCACATAAGAAATAGATTCCTCAAACAATTTAAGATTTGGATGTACTATATCCGGGTTGCGTTTAGTGAATAACAAACTTTTGGTTTTTTGTGCCGAAAATTGTAGTCCTGAAGTTTCTGACCAATTTTCTAAGTGAGTTAGAAAATATTGTAGTTGGTTATACAATGAAGTTATGTTCCGTCCTCTCGAGTATATTACTAAGTCATCTGCATATAGCCTAGCTTTAATATTCGAATTACAGTTTTGGATTATATCATTTATAGCAATTAGAAATAGAGTTACACTTAAGGAGCATCCCTGTGGTATTCCATTAATTTGGGTTTTTAAAGGCGAATATGTGCCATCAGCTCTGACCGTAAAAACGCGGTTTTTTAAAAAGTTGCAAACAAATTTTAACATATTTCCTCTTATGGACCAGCTTTCTAATGTTTTTATGATCTTGTGACGCCAAACAGTATTATAGGCTTTCGATTTATCAAGGAAAAGTGTCAACACATATTGTTTATTAGCAAAGGCTTCATGTATTTCTGATTCTAGATCCACTAAGTTATCAATTGCTGATCTTCGTTTTCTGAAACCGCTTTTTTCAGGAATAAGAAGATTTCGACTTTCCAAAGTACACATTAATCTGTCATTGATGATTTTATCTAATATCTTACCCATTGCACATGTGAGCGCGATTGGTCTGTAAGAGCTTGTGAGTGCTTTGGGTTCACCATGTTTATGCATTGGAATAACAATAGATTTAAGCCAAATCTGAGGAAAGGTATTGTTTGTCCATATCATATTGTAAATATGTAGTAGCAGTTCCTTGGCTAGACTTTGGAGTCTTTTGAGGAATGTTCTTGGAATATTATCTAGTCCAGCTGCTGTTTCTTTTGGTGAGTGTATTGCGTGACTTAATTCCTGCATTGTTATTGGTTCGTTGACTGGTTCATCAGAATTTTTTTCTAGCTCTATGAAGGTTTGTTCCTGTATACGTTTGAAGTTTAAAAACTAGTTTGTGTAGTTGCTATATAGCTAGAATGTTTCTTAAATGATCTTGCGAAGGTTTCACAGATTTGTTCAGGAGTAGTGACGGTGTTATTTTGATATTTTAGGACATTTATGTGGGACTGGTAGTTCACTCCAGAAATCTTTTTAATATTGTTCCACACTATTTTGGATGGGGTAGAATTGTTAATACTGGATATAAACTGTTTCCAAGAATCCTGTTTTGCTTTTTTTATCGTTAATCGAGCTCGGGCTCTTAATCGTTTAAATTGGATTAAATTTTCATGAGACTTCATTTTTTTGTATTAATTAAATGCTTTTTTGTAGTTCTTTGTTGCATCTGCACATTGATTATTCCACCAAGGAACAGCTGGATGTTTTTTGATAATTCTAGTTCTTCCGATAGCAAGTTCTGCAACAGTTATGATAATGTCGGAGAGCTTTTCTACCATATCATCTACATCTGAGCTCAAAATATCACTGATACAATTGTCGCTGAGTTTGTTCAGTATTAGATTATTAAAGTAGTCCCAATTGGCTATGTTAAAGTTCCATTTTTCCGGAGGTGGGACTTCATTTGCTGAGCTGCCATAAATAATGATAGGGTAATGATCGCTATCGTAAAGATCTTGCAGGACATCCTAGTTGAATATCAGTGATAAAGTAGGATCACAAAGGGAGAGATCTATCGCCGATTCTGCGCCAGTGGCCGTATTAAATCCGGTTGGTTGACCATAATTCATAAGATTTATATTTTTTTGGTTAATTATTTGTTCCAGAGTATTTCCAAATTGGGAGTTGCTTTTTGAGCCCCAAATATTATTATGGGCATTGAAGTCGCCAACTATGTCTTGGAAGTGGGAGTTGAGCTAGTAAATCTTCAATCTCTTGCATACTGGGTGAATTGTTTGGAGGACAATAATTATTACATAAAGATAATTTCGTTGGTCCATCGATGCAGACGGCGACAGCCTCGAGATTCGTTTTTAATTGTATGGGTACTGCGTCTATAGAATTTTTCACGTAAATAGCCACGCCTCCGCTTGCAATAGACTGGTTTGTTCTATTTTTATAAAAGAAAGAGTAATCATTCATGTGGTAGATCTTATTAGAGAAACGTGTCTCCTGAAGACATATTATTGAAGGGGACTGTTCGACTAGTAAAATTTGTAAATGGGCATATAACCCGTTTAGATTCCATTGTAATATAGTCGTGAATTTAACAGGTATTTGAAATTCTTGAGGTCGAGCACAGAGGTATTGATGATACAGACGAATCGCTATCCTCTTGATTACTAGATTCTTGACTTAATTGAGTTATCATTTTTTTTAAATCCTGGTACATTTACTTTTCATTTTTTTATCTGTGAAGTATGGATACATACTGTGTAATCGATCAATGAGGCCATTAATATCTTCTGTATATAACTTGGCTACACTTAGTGGGTCCGATGAAACATGTACATTTTCAAAAAATCGCACAATTGTTGGTAGGTAAGCACATGTTTGTCTGTCGTTGCAAAAATGTCTTTGTTGATTCCATTTGTTTTTCGATATTTACTGTAGTTAGAGTTTGAACGTTAATTTTTGGTTTTATTGGGAGTTTTGTTATTTTGGGCTCCGTTAAATTTATGTCGATGGTTTGTTCAACAGGAGAAGGAGTTTCAGACAGGGATCGTTTGGTTTTGTTATAGGATAAGGATGGAGTTGTATTTATTTTAATAGAATGTCAACTTTGTGGTTCAGTTTTAGAAGTTGTGTCAGAAATAATTGAGTTTTTATTGGTTTCTTCTAGAGATGTATCAGATGTCAGGTTTTCGGACTCCAGTTTTGATGTCGGAGTAGAAGAAATGGGATAGAGAGTTGCTGCTGGTATATGTGTTTCTGAAACCGTTGATTGTTGTGGTGTTGGTGCGGCTACATGAGCGGGTGGTAAATCTGTTGATGTGGTTGTTGTTAGGTTTGTTGATAGTACTTGTGACTGTGTATTAGAGAGAGTACATTCTGTTGCAACATGCCCTTTCTGCTTACAGTTATAACATATATAGTCGTCGAGGGAGAGAAATATTCGATAAGAGGTGCCTTCGTGATTCACAGTAATGAAATCTGGGATTTGAATCTGGTTCTGGTCTACAGGTGAAATATAAGTTTGCCTACGAAAACTTAGAATGTGCTTGAATTCTGGGTGTAAAGTACCAATGCGAAGAAACGTAATCTGCGACGTTTTTTAATGCCAATTCGTGTTTATCAATTTTCTAATAGTATATTTAGTATAGATGGACATACATTTGACAGTAGTAACCTTTCCGCAGGTGTTATTAATCTCCGAGCCTTAATCGTAGTTTGTCCAAGATTTATTGAGCCATCATTGCTATTCATAAATGAATCAACCAAATTTTCATCTGGAAGAGATTATATTTTTTGGTTCAATGATATTCCCTAAAGAAATGAGGTATTCCTCCAATTTTATGTTATCAAGTGAAGGAAAAACTATTGCTTGTTTTTTGCTTGGAAATTTTGGTGAATTCGTTACTGTTGCGTAAGATTTAATTTGAGGTTGCATGCCCCCTCTATCAGGGACACTCTTATTCACAGATTCATCCATTTTGGTAAGTGTGTTTCATTGGTGTTCTAATTACGGCCCTGTCTAATGTGTAGAAATATATATTAATGAGTTTTTGATTATACTGGATTGTGAATGTCGATGTAACTCATTGTTAAAAAGTATGTCTATGACAATTTTAATATAGAGAATTAATTAAAAACTCACAGATTCCGTAGTAATACAGAAGATGCTTGGATCTTGAATACTAGACACTGTAACTAAATTATTTCGTACTGAATTTAACTAATTTTATGAATTATCGGAGCTGATATTAAACACAACCGGTGCTCAATTTGCCAGGACCTAACTCTTTTAAGCAATTTCCCAATAGTTTACTTTGATATGGTAAACATTTAAATGCCCTGTTATATTTTTTGGCTTGTGATGTTCGTAAAGAATTTAATAAATCGTCTCTAAAAATTATTGGCAAGATAGTTTTCTTTTTTCAGCTTTATCAAGCCCTGTGCAAGTATTGCTTCATACAAGTATATCGAATTTGGACAAAGAAAATCATGCTAAACATATTAGCAGACTTGGAATAACTGGAAGTCTAGTAGGCGTCGTATCCGCTATATTATCCGGACACCTACTCGAATTACAAAACGGAATTTTGTACATATATGCTGTTATGATAATCAACAGTATTATCAATGTCGGTAGGTAAAAACTGAATGTATTCAAATTCTTAGTAGAAACATGAAATATAGATCTTGTAACCCAAAAGTTGGTCCGGTGAATATTTACCCATGCGTTATTAATATCTGATAACATAACCGACAAATGTCAAATTATTTTGTTCTGTTCTTTACTATTAATAGAAAGAGATTCGACTTCAAAATTATGTCGGTTTTATCAGATATTAATGACGCATGGGAAAAGGTTCACCGGACCAACTGTACTTATCAATGCATCAATAGCTTTTGAATTTACAGCTTCTGAACATGCAAAAATTATCAAAAACTGTTCATGCATCCAAACGTATCGAACAATGAAAACATTTTACAAGTTCATTTAGCCAAATGAATTTACTAAGTGTTAGCACCGAATAATAATCAAACAAGAAGGGTCACTCTGAGCTCCGCCTTATTTTTAAGATATTTCCATAACATCGTTCTGTCTCATAGTCGCAACGTTTTTTCGGAGTCAGTCGGAGTCTAAACCCTCATTCGAATTATACCGGCCGGAATAAATACTGAGATTATTCATATTATACATGTTCTCTTCACCAGAGGGCCAGATAAAATTATTGTGTGTAGTTGAAATTTAGTTCTATGTTACGAGTATAATTATTACACTTATTTAAAGTTTAAGTATAGAAAAATGCCGAGATCCTGTTGTGTGGAGGGCTGTAATAGCAGACAAGGACCTGGGGGGAGAATATGTTTTCGTTGTCCGAGAGATGAAATAAGGTAATAAACGTGTTTATATTTTTTTAGGTATCCTTTTGCTGCATTTATGAGATAGATATTGTATTCACTAACATTTTAAAAAAGTAATATTTATGAATTCTGCATCTTTACAGATGCCAAAGTTGGAAAGACGTTTTAAGATTTGTTGGAACGCATAAATATGCTAACCTCTCTGTGGACCAGTGTTATGACAGATTGGCAGTATGCGATTTACACAAATCATGATTTACTAGAAAATAGCGTCAGACCTCGTCTAAAACATAATGCGATTCCCTCTTTAAAGTTGGGATATCAAACAAATATGGATGCCTTCATGCAAACCGATTGCATAAGCCTAAGATGCATGTATTCAAACAGATTTTTACTTTGATCATGAGAAGTGTAACGACGCATCTTCGCAAACTGATACATCTAGATTAAATAGCAGATCTACACAAACAACCATACTTTCATCAAACACTCCGAGAAAAACCAAACTAAAGGAAGAAATAAGGAATCTGAAAAGGGCCTCAAGCAGCGCATCAAAGTCAAAGGCTCCAAAATGTCAGAAGCAGCTGGAGACAAGTATTATGATTGAAGATGTGCATATAGGTATTTAGAAGACTCATATCCAGCAAAGTCATGCCAACTTATTAAAAATCAATTAAATGAATTCCCAAAAGGTTGTAGGTATTCCGAAGAATATAAGCGATTCGCTGTAAGAGTTAACTTTTTGGGGCCTAAGGCTTACAAACAATTTTTAAGTTTGTATGGATTTCCTTCAAAAAGTACGCTAAACCGCTTTATTAGAAAATGGATAGTGAATCCTGGATCCAACGATTTTATTTTTGGCTTACTTAACTTTCGAACTAAATTTCTTTCAGAAATGGAGAAAGATTGTATTGTATGACTTGACGAAATCTCCATAAAAGCAATTTTTTTACGTCATAAGCAAAGACAAAATTGTTGGATTCGAGGAAGGGTATTTACATAGTACCAAAATTGCAACTTCTGCCTTGGTACTAATGGTGCGGGGAATTTCCTCTAGCTGGAAACAGCTTATTGGGTATTTTTATTATAATTCAGTAGCTCCCGCAGAAGAGGTGAAGGAAATTTTATTTGAGAGCGATAGGACATTAAATTCAATCGGTTTTAACGTAATGGGAGTTGTTTCAGATCAAGGCTCTAACTTTCGTGAACTAGTGTATAAAATTTTGGAATTAACTCCGAATAATATATATTTTACGGTTGATAATTTAAAACTTGTTTATTTGTTTGATGCACCACACCTTCTAAAATCTGTCCGAAATAACTTTTTCTCATACGATTTCCGCTTACCTGAACGTTTAATGAAGAAATGTTATTTAGATGTTTTTTTATCAATATGACAAGAAAAAGGCAAACTGGATGTGTCCTAAACTAACCGATGAACACTTATCTCCCAGTAGCTTTCAGAAAATAGAAGTAACATATGCCTCTCAAGTATTTAGTCACTCAGTGGCAGCAGCTTTGCACGCATATATCGATTTCAAATTCTTGACACTAGAAGCTAGATTAACAGCAAATTTTGTACAAAAGATGAATTATTTATTTGATTTGTTAAATTCGTTCAACTTACAAAATTTTAACGTTTTTATAGGGACATAGGAAATTACTGTCATGCTTGATAACTTAAAGGTTGTAAACATTGTAAAATTAAAATAAAAAGACGGAAAGGATTTTTTTTTTGTAGAAAAATGTTTCAATAGTACAATGCATTTTATAAATGGGTTAAAATTAACGATTAGTTCGATTAAAGCTTTGTGGGGTATTTTAAAATCAAAAAACTATTCTTTTTTGATGACATGTAACCTAAACCAAGATTGTTTAGAGAATTTTTTCGGAGATTAGAAATTGTGGAGGCAACTGTAGAAATCCCACGCCGATACAGTTTTGTAGAAAATTATTTACTTTGAGATGCATAAATGAAGGGAGTGCAAATTGTAAGGATGATGTGAATGTTGTATTATTAAATAAAATGCCTGACGTAATAGAGACTTGCCAGAAAATTGATTTCCCCGAAGAAGCGAAAAAGAATTCACTTAAAATATATACAAGTGACTATCAAACACTTTCTAGCACTGATGGTAACGCTTTGATCTATATTACCGGCTATTTGTAAAAAAAATGTTTGCTACAACACTCATGTGACACATGTAAAGAATACAATAGGAACAATCTTTTCAAAAGCAAGAAACCATTTTTTTAAGCAAAGTCGTATTCTAATTCAAAAGAATCGGGCGGCTTAAATTTACCTCCCCTAAATGTGGTTGAATATATTAAACAATTGGTGGAAATATTCATGGAAAACTTCAATAATTTGGCTTTGAATAGATCTATTGGTGCAAAACACTAACAGATTTCTTTAAAACAATACCTTTTATACATCCTTGTCCGCTGTTCGTATTTGATTATTTTTTGTCTCTCTACACCAGAGTCAGAATATATTTGTAAATAGAGATATTAAAAATCAAATTCGAGATAGCAACCTTCAAAACTCAACTACGTTTTTCTTATGTTTATTCATTTATTTGATATTAATTATGTATTACTTATGTATTCGCATTGATTTGTTTATGTCCTACATTTGTTATAACAAAAAATGTTTATGCTGAATGTTCAGTTGATATTTACGTGAATTATTGTCCATATACCTTAAAAATAACAATGACAAAAAACAAAAGAAACTTAAACATGCATAAATATATTTACAATGTTATTATATTGAAGTTCTCATTTAGAATATACAAACAAAAACCAGGTGTTTGTTTTTAAGTGTGCGATCCAAAAAATGATATTCTTGTTATTTGAAATTCTTTCAGTCTGAACCGAAATTCTGTAATGAAAATACATACCTACCGGGTGCTCAATTTTAAGAAATAAGCATTGTCCATAAGACTGTAATTATAGTTTAATTTAATTCGACCGATCAAAGTCCAAATCCTCTTCCATATCCAATACATACTTTCATTATTAATTGATTCTTTAGATGCTAATTAAAAAAAAAACATGTCACATAATGTTCAAATATATCTACAACTGAAATTCTCTCAGTTATCTAATTTTAATTACATTTATTCAAATACATGTTGACCAGACTTTGTACAATTTATGTTTTGTTGTGTAAGTCACAATTTTTACGAGGAAACCTCGTATTCGTACACTGACAGGTGCTCTCTAACAGATAATTTATTGATGCCAGTTAGCCTATATCTACACCACATGAAAGAGAAAAAGCTGAGTGACCCTTCTTGTTTGATTATTATTCCATGGCATTAGGTACCAACTTTATTTTCTAATATTTTTTTCAGTATTATCAACATGTCTTCCGATAACTGAGCAAGAAATATCCGAACGAGTAATTACAACCAGTCCAATAGAACGTGCTTTTGGAGAATTGAAAATAGCTTTGAATAATCTGAAAAATACTTCCACGTCGGAAGCTTATTGGGACGTTTTCCTAATAAAAGCCTTCATCGCATTAAGTTTTAGTACAATTGATTCAAACTGTATGATAATATTTAACTCTATTGGAATATCTCAGAAGAACGTCGCATATATGTTTGTCTGTATACTAGGAACATCAATAATATCCAATATTTACTTAATAACAGTGAACAAAAGATATTATAAAAACGATATTGGTTACAATCGAATACTCCATGCAGAATTTTTCCTAATTATATTATGTTTAATTTCTGCATTTTCGTCCAATATTTTTATATTCGTATCTCTTTTCTTGCTAATGGTTACCGCACGGGTACAAGTAGACAATACTGTAATGGAACTTTTAATGCATAAAATCGACACTGGAGAAAAAGCAGTTGTTTTGGGATGTTTCGAGAGTTTATTGAGTTTAACTGACTTAATATCGCCTATAGTATCTAGTTTAACTTTAGAATTTGCGGGAATACCATATGTATTTATACTCTCTTCTATATTTGTTATAATATCTTCTAGCGTAATAGTTAAAGTTAAATATATACAAACGGCCAATTTAAAAAAAGATTCTTAGTAAAATTTGTGTTTTTAGTGGTAAAATGTCAATAAAACATAATATTCAGAAAAAAATTAGATATGTTCCCAGTATCAGTTATATGAAGTATTGAAAACATAAATTTTGTGAAGCTTTTATTTATTTAAAATTTCAATTAAAGTAATTTTCATTGGTTTTAATAAACTTTATGTTCCTACAATGACAACTATTTTATTTGCATATGTACTGCACACTAACTTAAATTAAAACTGTGTCATAAATAAAAGAGATTTTTGTCACAAAATAACTCAGGCAACTATTGAAGCAGCATTAGGGAATTGAAAGGAGAACATCCACAGAACGCATATCAAAACAAACTACGGAAGTTTTTATATAGGTACTGCAATTTACCCACGATCAAGTCGTAATATCTGAGGAGAAAGAATATATACATTATATGATACAAACATACAAATATATTTATCTATAGGAGACTAATAATGAAACTTAGATTTCAACTGAGACCGTAAAAATTATAAGACCAGAAAAATCCAGCAGAAATACAAATTTCGAAAAAAGTTCAAATTACAGGGTAATCCTAATTTTATATTCTGTGTGTGTGTGTGTGTGTGTGTGTGTGTGTGTGTGTGTGTGTGTGTGTAAACTTTGTATAGCATAAATAGACCTGTACGAGAAAATAATTGAATTACCTCTAATATTTTATAACGTTTTTTATTGTTTTGGTCACTGACGCTAGTCAAAAGATATTACTAAACTAGTTACCATAATAAACGCCTTTTAGTGAGAACATCCCTAATCTCCACAGACACATTGCCTCTGAAAATACCTCATTTATAATTTCTCTTGTATCGCAGTTTTGAAATTTTTTCTGTAAATTAAGATTTGGGGCGCCCTATAATTTATTTCCCGTTTGCATAACTTCCATCATGCCGTTCTCATACGTTTTAACTGTTTATCACCCACTACTGTTCCGTATAATAGTATTTTTCTAGGGCATCCTTGTTCCATTCAATAAAACTACAGAAAACTTTGTATAGAACAGTTAAGACGGTTACAATTTATGCCCAAAAAAAAGTCATTTGAATGTTTTTAATGTTATTCTTATATTTCAAAATTATCCAGCAGATTTCCAAAACAGACATTATTGAATCTAATGTAAATATAAAAAGAAAAAATAGTTATATTTACATATAATTCATAAATATGAAATATATATAATACATAATATTTATGCTGGAATTGCTGTTACTGTAGGAGAATATTGCTGACTAATTTTATGGAATTCATTTTCTTTCTGTTTCAAATCTTTAATGTAAGGATGATCAGCATTTGTATCTTTCAATTGTGATAGATATCTATTTGTGATCTGGAACACAAGAAAAAAATTATAAATATATCACTTGGTCCAACAAAACATTTCAATAACGAAAACAAGAAACAAAATCATTAGTAACAGTAAAATCGAACAATTACAATATTGCATCGGCTTACTTTCAAAATATCCTACTTCCGATTTTTACTATTTACGCGGTTTTGATACAAATATGTTCTTAATATGATTATTTAACACCCTGCAATACTCCTAACTCTTAAATACAGTGACTATAGGAGACAGTGGCGACAATAGGGTAACCCGTTTTTGATTGGCTAACAGTTTGGCAGCCATATTGAGGCTAAAATCTCTTTGTTTACGTTTGGTGTATACGAAGTTTCTTATAATGCTGGTTATATTTGTGATTAGAATTATTGGTTTTGTGCCTTTTTAGTGTTTATTCAGTGAAAAAGAGGTGTTTTGCCTTTAGACAATTGAAAGACTTGTATTTGGACTTATAAATAATCTCATTTCGAACAGGAAAATTCATGATATTTGGTATGCTAGCTTGCGTAACCCTAGAAACTGTATACTATTTATCAAGTTTTGATTTTTCTAGATAATAACATTTGAAATGCCGGGCTGTGCTGCAATAAATTGCAGTAATTCTGCTAAAAAAGGGTTTCTCATGAAACGTTTTCCTAGAGATCCATCTAGAAGAAAAGAATGGATTATTAAAACTAGAAGAGATCATTCGACTCCAACAGACCATTCGTGTTTATGTGAGGTAGGTAGAATCCTTTGTTTTTCGACTTATAATTGTTATATCTAATTTAAAATTATTGTTTGTCGTTATTGAGATAAAATTGAATGTTAGATTTTGTTTAAGATTCGTTTTGCTCCCGAAATGTGGGAGCGACCTCGTGCAGATAACAAGAAAATTTTAAAGTCAAATGCTGTCCCTACAATATTTTCCTTTGTGGAACCAAAACCTAAAAGGAACCCCCCAATTCCAAGGAAATTTATTTCTCCAAAAAACCTAAACATTTGTCGGGTAAGTAGATATCTGTTAGTAATTACAACAGATCCCCACATAATAATGAAATACTCTTAGTTTGTATAGTAGATTATATTTTTAGTATCGAAACAGTTGTCAAATTTCTTAGAATTTTCAACATTTTATCAATATATTGTGGAATTATCTAGAAACAGTTAGTTTCATTTAAAACAGTAACATATTATTATGTTTTATTACTGGGAAGAAAGGGAAAATAATAAAAAAACATAAGATAAAGCATACAGTTAGATGTGTATAACAATACTTCTTATAATAACAATTTTAGGGAAGATAGAATTTAAGTCGTTGAACATTGAATATGTTAAAAAATAGTGATCATAATTATCATGAAATTTACAAAGTCAATGAACTAATATTAGAAGTGAGATAATTTCTGGAATTGTTTCTCTAGACAGCTGTGATTCTATTTGTCGTTTAGTAGGAAGTTTTCTTTCTATTTTTCCTTGATAAAAGTAAACATTGTAGGGACTGCTGTTAATTTTAATTTCCTACTACCATCATGCCTAGTTTTTCCCCATTTCTGGGACAAAGTATACCTTAAACATAAATACATATGTAATTCATTAAAGAATGTAATAATAACTGAAAATAATAATTTTAAGGTAGATCTATGAAAATTCCAAACATTTCAATAACTATTGAGTAATTCATCAGGTAACTGATTTAAATTTTTATCATAAAAATATTATGTATATGTAAGTTACATGTTAATAATAATTATTACAATAACTCTTTAATAGATGTTTCTCCTTAATAAAAATAAATCAATACACTTTTTACCTCACACAGTGCTGAAGCATTCATTGGTTTCCAGTTGTCCCTTCTCCTTTTAATAGTGCATACCTTTGTAGGAGTAGGATCTTTGGGAAAATATTTCATTACAAATCCCGTTGTAGAACAATACTTGTAGTTCAATGCTGAATAAACTGTCTTACTTCCTATTGTAGTTTTTTGTACCTACCTTGTTGTCGACAAATATGATGATTTGTTAACAGCGACACATAAATTGCAGCTGTATAATTTGTGCAGATATACCAAAACCGTCCCCATAACCGCAACGTAGGTAGATATTACTCTTTTCAACAGTTGCAAACTATAACAGGTATGGTTCAAAATCCTGATCAGGGAGAAAAATTCGCAAACGAACTAATGAAATTAAGTCAACAAATTAAAAAAACACTTTACTTTAGCTGTACAAAAAGATCTGATATAAAATACGACGTGATTACAACTAAAACACAAATGTAAACAAATAAAATTTGATGATTAATGGCGGATTTCAGCCTGACCAATCAAAACACTGACCACGTATTGTCGCCACTGTCTTGTATAAAGCCACTATAGTACTCTTAAATTGGTTATATCGACATCTATCTAACGATGGTCAAACCTTCTATGTCGGTGCACCACATAGAATTACTCAAAAGTTTTTAAATCTGCATTTTGCATTCGGCCACCATTGTTCAAGGAAGTGTTTGTGTTTTTTAGCCAAAAACTGTATGAAATGCAAAGAAATGTTTAATGTGACTATTTTCATTAATATATAAGGTAAGTAGGCCATAATTAACTTTAAAATGTTGACCATTAGATTTTAAGTTGCTAAATTTGTCCAATTTGTTGGAAAACGACTTAGGGGGTTTTGATTTACGTTGTTTTATGGCAAAATATCCCTGAAGAATAGACTTATGTGGTTTTGATTCAAGCAATATGATTACAATCTACTGTGCATTGTGATTTGTTTATGTTAATATTACACAGTTCTTTCTTTTCAAGATGTACAGGGGTATGAGAAGAAATAAATACATAGTATCTCTAATTCCAAATTCAAATAAAACTAATGGTGGGTCATCTTCCTCAGGAATTAATAGTAACTCAACTTCAACATTATTGGAAATTATTAAAATAGTTACTAACAATGCTGCTCTAGTAGTAAATACAATCCCCAGACAGCACACAATATCCAGTGGATAGCCCAATATCAATTGAATATCCAGTTCATGTAAGATATCCAATGAGTATCCAGTAAATGTATTTCATAGATATGGAAAAAAAATATTTTCTATTTTACTGATAATATATCGAATAATCACATACAAAATGATTGAGAAGGAAGTTCTAATACATAATACCTTCAATGCATAAATGTCTTAATCTCCTGATATTATATCCATTGTATATCCATGGATATCTATTATTATTTTTGGTTTTGAACAAGTGGAATTGAAAAAAGATAGATATAACTAAATTGTATCAGACTATGATGATTTAATCAACAATACGAATGCGGAATAAAACGTTATATTCTTCACACACAACAAATATCTCATGACTTAACGTTTAATGCTATAATAGAAAATAATGCATACATCAGTGGATTTCCATATTACATACCCGCAAAACTATGCAACCAACCATACACTGTTCTCTCATTGGTCGATGCCGCGTTTGACCGTTTGATTCAGCCTCGTCCCCTCGTCATTTTGGTTGTTAGGTTATCATAGTTTTAGAAACGTGCAAAAGTGGTTGGTTATTTCATATCGCTAGTGTGGATTTGGAAAAAATAAGGTATGTATATGTTACCTTAATTCTGAATATTGTTACGTCTCGTATATTTTATTGATATTTATGATTGATTACCTACATTAAAAGCATTTTGTATATCTATACAATGTAAAATAGCATGGTGTAAAAATGTAAAATAGGGTTTACCTCGGGTTTTATTTTGTTTCATGATAAACTGTGCTGGTGGCTCGGCTGATTTGAGTAAAAATTCTCTTGAGCTAAATAATAATAGTGGTGTTCAGGTGATAAGTAATGTTCTTATTACAGGTATGTGCTTGAATACAAGACGCCGGCCAATTTTCAAAATGTTATTTTACAAAAAAAAGTGCATCGGATATTCGGAAGAATACGGTATATAGCTGACCTTGAAAATCTACAATATTTATTTTCTCGTTCTTGCAGAAAGAGCCGTGCAGAGTAGATGAGCTGGGTGATGAAGAAGAAGAATTATTGATGTATATGCAAATATGTATATTATATAAAATAAAGTATTTTGTATCATTCTATTCCATAGTATATCATTTCATTATATGTCAAATAATATGACTATTATGAAGAATTTAATTCCATTTGTACCTTCTTACTCACAGATGAATATTTGACTAGTACCTGCTGGTGGAAATACAAGTTGGCCAACAAAAAAAATGCTTACCAGAAGTTGTATATATCCACAGATCTGGAATAAAATTAACTGGAAATAATAGTTTGGTCAATCAGTACAAAATATAACAGATATACGCAATGAGTATTTGAATATTTTTCACTGGACCACAAAATTCTACAGTCGTCCACTTAAATACTAGACTATCTACACTGTGTATCTATTATATTTTGTACTGGTTGACTGGATAAACTATTTTCTGTTAATTTTATTCCAGATCTGTAGACATAAAAAACTTTTGGTTTGCATTTTTTTTGTTGGACCACTTGTATTTCCACCAGTAGATACTAGTCATATATTCTCAGATTTTCATGTTTGAGGAGGAAGGATATACCAAATGTGAATATAAAATATCCTATTAATATCCATGGGACGTAAATTGAATATACCAAATGTGAACATAGGATATCCAGGGGATATTAATGAGATATCCAGTAGATATCTCCAAAGACATCCATAAGATTTCACATACATCCTGGATATAGGCGGACATATAGATATCCATTGTATATCTATAGGCTATCCATCTATATCCAGTGGATATACAGGATATCTTGTGGATGTCTAATGGATATTGTGTGTTGTCTGGGTCAATGAGACTGAAAATGAAAATTATTGCATTGAACTGCGAAAGAAAATTGAAGAAATTATGAAAGTATTAATGGACGACTGTGGAGAAGAAAATGATGAATTGTTATTATCGAGAGATCACGTGAATGGTAACAAACTACCTTATTGTTACCAACTAATGTTATTAGATTAAGATTAATAGCAGCATTACTATGCACTGCAATCGTAAGGTTTAATGGGAACCCCCCTCCTATCAGAGCTATCTCACTACATCTACAGCTCGCCTTTCAGTCCTGAGTTCTGATGAACTCCAGTATTTGAGATGGCTTCAGGAGGTTAGATTCCCGGTCCTACAAGTTTCTTATCCAAAGCATTTTTAATGATGGCTTGCAATGGCGAGGTAATCTAGAAATAGGTGATCAAGAGTTTCTTCCTCCTCCCCAAAGAATCTGCACTTATCAGTTTTTGCTAGACCTATTCTCATTAGGTGCTTCCTGAGGCGATTGTGCCCTATAAGGAAGCCCGTGAGGAGATGTAGCTTGTTTTTACTGATATTGAAATACTATTTGGATCTAGCCATGTCAAAGTTCTTTAGCAACTTTTTGGAGTGATCCAGCCTGGGAAGGCACCACCAAAGTGCTTCTCTTTCGGTTTCCTCCTTCCGAAACTCTATCTTTTAGAAGCGTTTTCATACACCACATAAAGGCTCCAGTCTAATAAAGGGCGTTCCTGTTACTTTCCTGGCAAATGTATTGGCCTCTTCATTTACTTTGATTCCCGAGTGGCCAGGAACCCAGACTAAAGATATCCTATTATTCTTGCCTATTTCATCAAGTTTTCTTCGGCACCCCCATACCAACTTTAAGTTAATAACATGGGAGATAAATGCTTTGATAGGTAATTGACTATCAGAGTGAATCGCTATGTCACATTTCTGATAATTTCTTTGTTGGTTCATTTACTCGCATCTTTCAATTGGAAGTATATCTGCCTGAAAGACACTAGGGCAGGAGCCTAACGAAAATGAGTATCTGGTGCCAGGCTCCTGTGGTGGTTTTCGAACCATCTGTATACCATCTGATGGTATAGTTCGTAGTTCAAGGTGATAACAACGTTCTTCACATCGCCTCTGTTAAACTGAAGAAAACTGTGAGTAACTCTTATTCTAACTTATCCGATTACACTAAGTTGCTCAAGAATGATCCTACCCCAGATATAATATAAAACGGAGATTTATAAAACAGTATTTAGTTCTCGAAATAAATATTTATGGCTGGGAACATCTAGACCTCACGAAATTTCTACATTCAGAACTGGAAATAACTCATTAAGTTTTTATCTACAAGTAGTATTATTTACAATAATAAACTAAAGCAAACCACACACTATTGAATTTTTAATCTACACAATGAATGAATTGACTATTAAAAAAATAATGAGAGAAGCAACCGAAAAAATACTAGAAGAGCTACAAAATACAAAAACTGAATTGAAATGTGCCATTGATGAAACTGAAAAAAATCTTTTCTTAAATATTGAAGAACATAACACAAGGATCAGACGTGTAGAAGAGGAGGTCGAAATTATAAAAGAACAGATAGATAGGAAAAAACGACTTAACAATATTGTTATATTCGGTTTAAGCAAAACAATTCCAAACATTAGGATTGAAGATATCTGCACTAAAATAAATGAGAATTTAAATGAAAGTGACATAAATAATTTCTATCCGCTGGGAAAATCAGAGTCTGCTTCAGTTAAAGTAGAATTTGTGTCATATTTAAATAAAAAGTCCATTTTTACAAATATTAAAAATCTCAAGGGTTCGGGACTCTCAATTTCTAATGACCTAACACCAAAAGAGAGAGAAACACAAATTTAAAGTCGTACCTCATACATTTTCGTAAAACAGGGGAATACTCTAAATGTTTTATTAGAAATAATAAACTGGTTTTGGATAACAAGTCTCACATTCTTGAGGAATTGACAAATATATCAAGAACAGAAACCATCAGCCCACCCAATACTCCTAATTTGTCTGAAGACCAAAAAACAAGTAAGGTAAATCCACAACTATCACTGATAGTCAACGCTGACACTAGAAAGCCGAAAACTCGGTCAGCATCACAGACTAAATAATGGAAAGGAACTATACTACATAGATCTTTATAATAAATTTTAGTTTTATTAATTAACTCTAAATAGTTTAAATTTTATTCTTTATTATCACGTCTTTCTGCTTTTTAATTGCAAATTTTATCTGTATATTAATATATGTAGTTAAATTTCCTTGTCTGAGTTCGTGATTGTCTTTATCTATAATTCTTGTTTAATTAGTGTGTATCTTTGACATGGAACAATATATACGAGATTTCGAAGTACCGAATATAGAGACATGTAAATTAGAAATTGTACAGAGGTTTTGTCGATTAACCAAAAGAATTCAAATTTTAAAATAGAACTTAATAATATTCGCAGTATCAACGAAAATCTAAATGAATTCAAAATTTTCCTCACAACATTAAATTCTGATATTGTTTTCACTGAAACATGAAATATATTGGATACAAGTCTACACCATATTGAAAGTTATGATATCATTTATAATGAAAGTAAACACAACCAAAATGATGGTGTTGTTATGTACATTAAGAGTAATTATAACTATACTTATAAAATAATAGAGACCTACCCAAATATTAACGTTCTACAGGTTAAAGTCCAACTTAATAAAAGTAATAGCGTAGTTATATCTGCAGCATACAGGTCACCTGATACAAACGTGGCCGCATTTGTAACATGTTTGCAAAATTATTTTGAAGCAAGTGTTGATAATGATGAAGATATGATGTACCTTTTCGTGGGGGATTTAAACATAAATATATTAGAAAGCAATAGTATTTCAACTGAATATAATAATACCCTTAATGAGTTCGGATATAGCTCTACAATTAATATTGCCACACGAGAAAAATCATGTCTGGATCATATATTCATAAAATCAAAACAACATATTATAGATCAAATTGTGCCTATAGTAATCCAGACGAATATAACTGACCATGCAACTACTATCTTGCAAGTAATGCTAAACTCAAAGAACGCATCATGTATAGATGAAAAACATTATGCTGAAAGTATTAACATAAATAAATTAAACGATGTCCTAAAGAATACAACGTGGGATTCAATTTATAGTACAAGCAATGTAGATACTGAAACCAATAAATTTGTGACTATACTTAGCAACACTATTGGTAATTGTACTGAAAAGCGACTAATAAAAAGAAAACACACAAAAATTGCACCCTGGCGCACCAACGTATTGCTAAAATCTGTCAATACAAAAAATAAAATGTTTAAAAAGCTACAAAAAAATCCCAATAATCTACTACCTAAAACGCAATACCGAACTTATAAAAATAAACTTAATTCTTTGATAGCAAAAAGAAAATACGACTATTACACCATGGAGCTCAATAAAAACCATAATAATCCAAACAAATTGTGGGACATAGTTAATAATATAAGTAAAAAGAAAAAAACAAAACACACTATAAATTCTGTTTACAATGATAGCGACCAATTAATTACAGATAAAAAAAGTATCGCTAATGAATTTAATAAAATATTTGCCACAATAGGTACAACTTTTGCTAATAATATAAATAAAGATATAAATTACGTACCAACTAGGAAAAGCATCTGTAATTCGTTTGTTATAACACCGCTTGATTCCAATGAGTTACTCACTATTATCCATGATTTAAAAAGTAAAAAAGCAGTTGGAGCAGATAATATTAGAGCGGAAACAATCAAATCAGTCGCGGAATACATAGTTGAACCATTAAAATTTTTAATTAATGAGTGCTTCCAACTTTTAAAAAATCAGTAATAATCCCAGTGTATAAAAAAGGTAACAAAAGTACGATTACAAATTACCGTCCAATTTCTTTATTACCTCATATCTCAAAAATATTTGAAATGGCTCTCAAAAAACGATTAATTTCGTACCTAGGTAAATATCAAATACTTTCTAAACAGCAGTTTGGGTTTAGAGCAGGAACGTCAACTGAAGATGCGATTTTAGCTTTAACATCAAAAATTACCAAATCTTTTAATGAAAACAAAGCTTGCTTATGTATTTTCATAGATCTGTCCGAGGCTTTCGATACCGTCCACCACGACTCCCTCCTCAGCTCACTAGAGGACATAGGTATTAGGGGTAACAGCTTGAAATTATTTGAAGAGTATCTATTTGACAAGCAACAAAGCGTTAAGATAGATGAGGTCTATAGTGAGTCCAGGAAAGTTCAGTTTGGGGTACCGCAAGGCACAGTCCTAGGACCACTTTTATTTAACATTTATCTGAATGATATTTTCTCTTTAGGTAGCGCAGGTCACGTTATTTATTTCGCTGATGATACAGCTATTTTTTATACCGCTAACGCATGGGATGAGCTTGAGGAAAAAGCAGAAAGTGATTTTAAACCTATTAAAAAATGGCTGCCTCATAAACTACTCACAATAAATTTAGATAAAACAAATTATATCCCATTTAGCTGCAATAAATCTGGCCTACCCACTTTAAACCATAGAACTATCAATGCAGATGATAGTAATTACCGCATCCAAGCTGTGAATAATGTTAAGTATTTAGGTGTTACAATCGACTCACATCTTAGGTGGGATGAACATATAAAGTTAACTGTAAAAAAGTTACAAGTGATATTATATAAAATAAAGTATTTAAAAAAACTACTTCCTGCGTATTCCTTAAAACTTTTATACTATGCTCTCGTCCAAAGTCATCTTTGCTTCGGAATAGTGGGATGAGGAGCTGCATCAAAAACCCACATACACTTATTGGAGATAACACAGAAACGTTTTTTAAAGGTGATTCTGAATAAACCATACCAATATTCATCTGATCAGCTGTATATAGACGGAAAAGTGATGGATATAAGGCAATTGTTCTATTATTGTACAATTACTAAATTTCGCAAGACAAAGGATTCATTCCCAACAACTATACATTCCTATGATATCCGCCAGAAAACACACCAACTTGTACCCCATATGACAAAAACAATCACCCAACAATCTTATACTTACCTGGCTCCAAAATTATACAACACGTTACCGGAATCATTAAGGGTATTAAACAGTGAATATTCATTCAAAAATAAATTAAAATTGTATATTTTGGAGAGATCCAGACATGAGGTACATAATTGTATACAAATATGAATGTAGTATAGACAAACTCAACAAATAAACCTAAATTCTTTTCTCTCGTAAATATATATTGTAAAATGTCAAAAGTTAAGAGGTTACATGTAAGATGTTAGATATTAGTTATTTTTTCTTTTTTTATTGCTAATGTGCTATGTAATTGATTTTTATAATATAAATTTTAGTATTCTAATATTTCCACTCGAAACAAGTGCTCACTCACTTATCGAGTATACTATTCTTATCATTCGTTCTTTTTCTCTTTATAACCTGTATTTTTTATTATTGTAAATTTTTTTATTAAGAATAAACATACATACATTTCCTTTGAGAGTATGGGTGGTGTATTCAGTTTCCCAATCTTTCCCCTTACTTAGCATCATAGTAAAGTTCTTTTCAATGCTTACTTCCTTGATCATTTCATCACTGGGAAGATTCGCTGATGAGATGTACTTTGTTAGAGAGGACCAGATTCCCTGATTTTTTATTTTCTCATTGCCTAAACATTCCCTAGATATTCTAAGAATTGCCTCTTGGGCTGATCTTTCTATCACCAGATGTGGAGGTCTGAGATCTGTAATGATCTCAAGTGCCCTGGTTGGGCACATTCTCATAGCTCCAGTGATGTATGCACAGGCAAACCTTTGAACATTGTCGAGCGTCTTCCTCGTGCTGTTCTGATCTGCTTTGGTATGCCAGACTGTCGCCACATACGTAATTGATGGTCTCACAATCATGGAGTACATCCATCGCAGTATTTTAGGGTTACAACCCCAGTTATTACCAGCTAGACTTTTTAACGCCATCAAAACCTTTATTGCTTTACTAGCAGTTAATTCAACCTGCTCATTCCACATAAGTTTACTGTCTAGGGTTATACCTAGATATTTAACTTCAGATTTCCATTGTATGATTTCCCCGTTTAGAGATAAGGGTTTCGTAGCTGGAAGTTTTCTTACCCGGGCAAATGAAATTACTGGGATCTTGTTTGGGTTAATGTTCAGCCCCACTGACAAGCACCATTGGTCAATAGTTCTGAGGCGCTTTTGTAATAAATCACACAGGGTGTTCTCTAACTTGCCTTTAACTATTAGGACTATGTCATCAGCATATCCCATAAATTTGAAACCAAGCTCCGTTAGCTTGGAGAGTAACTCATCTATTAATAGGCGCTATAGAAGAGGAGGTGAGGTGTCCCGCGAGTGCCTTTAACAGAGGTGATTTGATTTCCCACATTTGTCTCAGCTATCTTCAGTGTCAACAACACATACATCCATTTTATAATGGTTTCATTCACTCCTCGCCTTTTTATTGCTTCTTTGATAGACACATGAGTGTGTTGTCAAGGGCCCCAGATATGTCCAGGAATACGCATTGCAATTTATTTCTTGATTAGAATTCTCTGGATGACAATCACCTGATACAGAGCAGTCATTGTTGATCGACCCACTCTTTAAGCTTGATGATAATTATGAAATGGTGTATTCTCCAGTGTTTTAAGTAAAAACGATGTTAGACAGATGGGTCTAAAAGATCGGGGATCAGTTCCATCTTTATTCCCTATTTTTGGTATGAAGATTACCTTGCCCTTCTCAATTTTCTAGGTATTATACCCACTGCTCGACTGATTCTTGTAATCTTCAGCAGGTAAGGAAGAATCTCCTTTAACCTTTTCTATAGGAGTGCAGGAAATATTCCATCCACTCCTGGTGATTTGTACAGTTGAAAGGTTCCTATTGCCCATTCTAACTGTTGTCTGGTAAATATTTTCTTAACAATGTCCCAATTCTCCTTTGGGGATTTTTTGGTGTAGTTCATTACTATTTCAGTACTTGTTGTAGGTTCACTATACGGAAAGTGGGTACCGATAAGAAGCATCGATCGTTCTTCATATTCCTGGCTTTTTCAGTGATATTGAGGGATTAGTTCCCCCATTTGCCATGACCTTTTGTAGTCTGGCTGATATGTGAGTGGAAGTGATCTTTTCACAAAAGGTTTGAAAATTAAGCCTCTTGGCCTTCCTAATCCCTTTATTAAACTGAGTAAACTTCTCAGTGCGCCCCTGCCAATTACCGTTTCGTTTGGCTCTATTAAAGAGCTGACGGACCTCTTTCCTGGGGTTTGACAGGTTGTCATTTTATCAAAGAGCACCCTTGTCTGACCAAGCTTTTGTCAGTGGGCAGCTGGAATGAAAAGCTTCCATTATTGCCTCACTGATCTGTTCGACTCTTTATTCCAGATCTTCGTACTGGCGATTTGCCCTATTTACTTCGAACTGTTCTAAATTGTCCTTCTTGTAAAGACACCAATCTGTCTTTCTAGGATTTAGAATTGAAGGTGATTGAGAGTGATGGCTCCTTCATCACACTCCAAACTTTTACATTTTTCCTAGCAACAACATCAACTATTGTTACGTCCAGGATATCTTCTCATGCTCTCGTGACGAAGGTGGGGGTTGTCCCCACGTTTAAAGTCTCAAGGTTATGTGCTAAGAGATATTATAATACATACTTACCTCTGGCATTTTTATCAATGCATCCTTACATGGTATTGTGTGTGCGGGCATCACAACCAATTATGACTAGCTGCTGTCTGCGTTTGCAGTGTCTCACTAGTTATTGCACTTCCTCCGGCATTGTCATTGGCTCGTATCTGGTGAAGTAGGCATATGCAATGACGCTGTCTTGGTCGATACCCCCAATCTTGAGGTGAACCATTATTGGAACAAGGACCCGTGAAAGGTATTCTGAAATAAATCAATTTAGAATCTTTGCATGCCAAACCTCTGTTTTGGCCTTCATTGTTGACCCATGGTTCTTGGATCAGTTTAATTACCAGATGCAGTTTAGCAAACAACATAGCAATCATAGCAGAAGCTCTCTTCACGTGATGCGAGTTTACTTGCATTACCTTCATGAGGATGAGAGTGATTTATTGCGGTAGAAAGAGGCCGATTTGTTCAGTCTCCACTTGTCCCCATTCCTCATCCCTCCCTGCCCATTCCATGGTATCATCATGTAGTTCGAGCATGTTTCTTGATCCTGAGGAAGACCCTCGACCATCGGGCAGCTCCGCCCCTCTTCCCGGGATGCAGAGGAGATCTCCGCATTCTCAAGTGCCCCAGCGGAACTGGAGGGTCAAGATTTCATCTGTTCCCCCTTGTTCGTTGTTTCTGGATTTGGACGGCATCTCCATATCCTTCGGATCCTCCGCAGGGTTTTCTTTCCTTCCCAGCCCCGAGACAGGGATACGCTCAAAACGGAAATTCAGCGCGTAACCTCCCTAAATTGGTGATCAATACCAATCGTGAGGATTGTTCCTTTCCCTTCTTTTTGGAAGTCAGGACCTTTCAAGCCCCAGTTCTGAGGTAGGAGTTCTAAACATCGACAAGTTGAGGATCTTCTTCATTTTCATGTCGATGCTTCTTGGGAAGAATACCATAATGGTGACCGGCTTTGGAATGTTGTCTCCACATCTATCCACCAGTTCGGGTCTTTCCCAAGAGTTGAATTTCGACGCTGATCTCTTAGGACCCACAGTCCACCAATATCATCCCGCAACAGAAATGGATGCTGGAGAAGTGGATAGCTGTTCGGCTTCCAGGATGACCCTGGGGTAGTCCTTGGGCATTATTCCCACCCTGGTCGCCTTCATTGTTCTCACTGCTGCTGCGTAACCATTAGCTTGCCCGGTTATGGTTGCAGCTGTTTTTGGTTTTTTACTCAGAGGTCGCTGTGGATAAGTGGTATGCTCCAAGCCTCTTATCCCCGTTGCCTTTCCGTTTCCTTTTGGGTTAAACACTTTCCCATTGGCGCTAAAGAGCCTGCTTCCTAGCCTCTTCAGGTGCAATTCCCTGATGGAGGAGTCGCAGGTACTTCCCCACCCCTGCTCCATTGAAGCCTTTCCTCATTGGGTCATCTCTGCAGCCCAGTTCTCCCAATTTGGGCAAATCAAACGGCAACTTGGGCCGTTTGGCATTTTTCTCCTTTGTCGGGTGCTCGGATGAGGTGGTGGCTTTCTCCACCACTTCCCCGGTGATTCTTGCTTTCTTTGAGTTCACGAAAAGCTAAGGTCATTAAAATTCACAATAGGAAAGCCCCGCATGCAAAGGTAAGGGGTTTGATACAATGGAGTTTCCCTGCTGATCCAAGGTCGAAACCAGTAGAGACTTCTATATAGCCACCCATTCTTCGGTCTCGTTTCCCACCTTGAATTTAGGTTATTAATGAGATTGTCTCCTCTTGGTCCGGGCAGTCAAGCTAAGACATCCCCCCTCCATCCTACTGGCCCACGAGACCTGACCACAGACAACCAGGAGACATTGGTATTTGCCAGCAGACCTGCTCCTCATATAAAATCATCCTATACCTGGAGACGAACCGGGTTGGCTGGCGATAAACAATGGCATTATTATTACTCAGAAGTACTTGGTATGGGGACACACACAGATGGGGTATGACAGCATGCACTCCACAATTGAGAAAAGAATCCGTAATAGAGAAATTTATTCGCCTGTTGGGTATATTCCTGCGCGTAAATCGGATCATTTAAATGCACAACCCTATCAGGTTGAATATTTAAATCATAGATATTTCAAAAACTTTTCTGCATTAAATTAACACACTTCCTACTGTTAATGATTTGCGTGCCATACAATACAAACCTGATGAAAGGTATACTACGAACTTAATATTGATGATGATGGGATTGCATTGGAAAAAAGACTAAGTCAAAAGAATCAAGAGGTCAATGATATAGTTCCTCTTTATAAAAATCCCCAACTGGTTAAAAAAAGTGAGTACGACCGTTTACAGCATTCGAACGAAGTAATACCTCTGAAGTAGATTGATTTCTTTATAAGGTTTTATATTTTCTTTTGATTAGAATAATTTTTTAATTCAGTTTCTACCCTGCTTTAGTGCTTTTAATTTTTCTTTATGCTTTATAATTGGAATGTAGGCAGAATTCGAAACAAATAAAACCTACTAAGTCTCTAAAACGTCTTGTTCTTTTGTTATTGTACTTTTTAGTAGAAATCAGTGTAAACAAATCATAATCAACTGTAGTTATTGGTTAATCAGATATCAGTTCACATAATTGGTGTATGACTGTTCATGCTTGTTTTTTATCCCTCCTGCAAAATTAGTCAAAACTGACTTAGGAAGTTTTGCAAGTAAACTGATGATAAAGAGAGTAACTAAATCTATATTAAAAATAAATCTGTTCAATTTAAAAGTATGAAACATACCTCAGGTGCTTTACCCATATGCCGTTGAAGTGTGATCATATTAACAAGAGTATCTGGATAATTAGAATCTTTATCCAATGCTTCTTGTAAAGCTGCTTCTGCTTCTTCATACTTAGCTTGTCCAATGAAAGCTACTGCTTGGCCGTTAAGTAATATAGGTGTAGATCCATATTTGTCAACAAGCTCCTGATATATATAATAAGCATCTTGGTATTTTTCACCTCCCTATACAATAACACAAAATAAATAGAATTCCTTTAAGCAGTATTTTTTGTGCTCATTATATTATGTTGGTACTGAGTGACATGTGAAAAATATATAAAATATCATGTCATAGTTCCATTTTTTTTTCATTTATAGAATTAACAATAAAATGTCAAATAAAAATAAACGGTTAAGATTAAAACTAACTTTTCCGCATCTGTGGCCCTGAACAATATTCTATCATAAAATTGTTACTTGTATACACTACGGGGGATATATTGTGCTAACAAACCGAAATTTCTCCAAAAATAACCAAAAATTTAGTATATCTGGATTTATAGGACCCACTGTACTCGCTCTAGTCAACTGAAAATCAATAGGACACATCTGTGAGACACCTTGAACAATATCTAATCATAAAATTGATCAATCGTATACTCTCTGGAGGCTGTATAGTGCTAACAAACTGAAAATTCTCCAAAAATGACAAAAATTTGGTACGTCAAGTACCATAGCACCCCTTGTACTGGTTTTAGTGAGCTGAATATCAATAGGATTCATCTTTGAGACGCTTTGAATAATATCCAATCATAAAATTAGTCACTTGTATATACTCCGGAGGCTATACCGTGCTAACAAACTGAAATTTCTCCAAAAATGACAAAAATATCGTACTTAAAGTACTGTAGCACATGTTGTATTGGCTCTGGTGAGCTGAAAATCAATGGGGTTCATCAGTGAGATGTCCTTAATAATATTCAATCATAAAATTGGTGACTTGTTGAACTCTGGAGGCTGTATCGAGCTAACAAACTGAAATTTCTCAAAAAATCACAAAATGTCGTACTGCAAGTACCATAGCACCCGTTGCACTGGCTCTGGTGAGCCGAAAATCAATAGGGTTCATTTGTGACATGTCCTTAACAATATTCCATAATAAAATTGGTGACTGATTGCACCCCGGAGGCTGTCTTGTGCTAACAAGACATGTAAGGAAAAGTGGCCGACGACCATGACGATGACGACATACACACAGGATTTTTTTTCTAAAAACCGTTTTTTCGTGGTGTTGTTGATGGAAAACGTAAAAATAACTCAAACAAAAATTTCAAAATTCCAACTTTTTTTGGGGTAAACCAATACTTTTCTCGCATATTAGATAGGTTGGGCGGAAAAGTAATACAATAACCAATTGTATGACAAAAAAAATTACTATAAAACTATAAAAGTGTTCAAAGAGATTTCATTGTGACACTGTAATCAATGTTATAATGAAGTCTCTTTTATAGGCAAATTATAAAAAATTATTTAGAAAATAAGCCATCCTTTAATATATCACTCTATAACATCCGATAAATCATTTGAGAAATGAAAAGTAGACTGTAAATAGAGTATATTTTGTATTCATACTTGGCAAACTAGTCTATTACTAACATTTAAATGTTTCGAGACAGATATGTTTTTAAACAAAATATTTTCAACTATATGCGGCAATGAAGTTAAATTTCACAACCTTTTCAGACTTTTCACATCAGAATTATCCTCCCACATTTAACAAAATCTTTGATGTTGAATCATGTTAGTTAGCCAACTAGAGTACTGGCACAATAAGTTTGTGACATTACAATTGCCTCTATTCAAAACATTTCAGCGACTGTTTTAATGGTATTTTTCCTTCTAATAGTGGTGAAACACAAGCAAATCACACTTAAACAACGAATCACTATTTATACTCTACGAGAGGAAGAATACAGTCAACATTAAGTAAATCTCAGAAAGAAAAATAGAAGATAGAAAAGAATCTGGTAAGCCCACAAGAAATCCAGTGCATAATTTTACCATACTCTTTAAATGGAATCGATACTTAACAGCACAGCTCTGAAAGACACTCGAGAAACCCTGTTCAACAATATCTGTCAGACAACTAACAATTTGATACAAAAAATAGAGTAGAATTGGCAAAGGTGCATAAAAACTGGACACATACCAATAGGAAAATGTCTCGGAAAAAGGTCCTTTGGAGTAGAGAATGAAAGTTTCAGATTTTTCAATCCAATGAATCTGTGTTCAGACTTACGAGGTCTGACAATTAAGTAATGCGACCGATTTTTTTTCTCGGCCTGTGGTAACACTGCGAATCTGTAACTCAGCTACCGTAATAGCAGATCCTTACTATCTCGATTGAGACCTTGACGACTCTCGTACGATCATTTCTTCGCCAGCTGTTAAGTGTTTTGTAACAACACGCGAGTAGTGCATGTCACGAAAATGGGAGAGAGAAATTTAGAGCAACGGTGCGCAATAAAAATTTGTGCGAAACTCGGCGGAACCGCGACAGAAACTTATGAAAAAGTACTTAAAGTGTATGGTAGTGATGCCCTAAGTCGTAGTCAGGTGTTTCGGTGGCATGCCGATTTTAAAAATGGCCGTGAGAGCGTCAAAGACGAAGCGCGGAGCGGAAGGCCAATTCAAGTGCGAACCGACACGAATGCGCAGCGCGTGCGCACCCTTATTCGTCAAGACCGGCGACTAACCATTCGAATGTTGGCTGACGAGTTGAATATTAACCGGGAAACAGTTAGAAAGATTTTAACCGAAGATTTCGCCATGAAAAAGCTGTGTGCGAAGATGGTACCGAAGAACCTTTCAGATGAGCAAAAAGCCCACCGATTGAACATCGCTCAAGATCTTCTCGAGCAGGTTGAAAGTGATCCAACTCTTCTCGATCGAGTTATTACTGGTGATGAAAGTTGGTTTTTTCAATATGACCCCGAAACTAAACGACAAAGCCAACAGTGGCTATCCCCTGGGGCGCCAAGGCCAAAGAAGGCGAGAATGAGCAAGTCCAAGGTGAAAACCATGTTGATTTGCTTCTTCGACAGCAAAGGGGTGGTTCACAAAGAGTTCGTACCACCTGGACAGACCGTAAATCAAGTATTCTACCACGATGTACTCGAAAGATTACGAAAAAGGGTGCTCAGAGTGCGTCCAGAGATCGCGAAGACTTGGGTTCTGCATCACGACAATGCTCCCTGTCACACTGCGTTTAGTGTCTCTCAGTTTTTGGTGTCTAAAGGCATCGCAACGTTACCGCAACCGCCCTATTCACCGGACATGTCACCCTGCGACTTTTTTCTATTTCCCCACATGAAAACATTTGTCAAAGGTCGACATTTTGACTCCGTTGAAGATATCCAAGAATCTGTGACGAGGGTACTAGGAGAGGTGCCGCAAGAACTGTTCCAGAATTGTTACGAAAACTGGAAAACTCGCTGGAATAAGTGTATAGGTGCGGGAGGGGACTACTTTGAAGGGGATCGCATTGATGTACCTTAATTTTTAAATATACTCGATTTTTGAATATTGTCGCATTACTTAATTGTCAGACCTCGTATGTGCAATATCTGTAATAACCATGGTAAATTGAAGTTCATATCATGGTTTGGGGATTTTTGTATACCCCAAAATCTTGTGAGTTTAACCAGAAAAGTAAACAATGAAGGCTATCTGAATATTATTCAGGATTTCGCTATACCCAGAAGAGTGAATCTCATTGGCCCTGAATCATTTTCTTTTGTTTAATTTTTTATCCTATATCAAAAACACAAATATATTTATATACCTAGCTTTATTTTAATTAAACTTGCTACTTCTAAATTTTATTATCTTTATCTAATCTAATGGGGATGGATCAAGAGATCTAGCTGGCCACACTGAAAATCCTCATCTGCCACTCTATCTATTGGGAAAAATAATATTAATTATTCACGTACACATCATGCGTAATGAGATGACGCTCCATCTTGCTTGAACCATAGTATTGTACGGTAGCATAATAGACAGATTGGGAGACGAGGATATAATGAGTTGCCAACTAGATCTCCTGATCTATCCACATTAGATTTTATAGTGAGGACACTGTAACGCGAAAATTTGCCGAGCCGTCGGAGACTTAATTTGGCTAACCTGTCGACTGAGAGAAGTCACAGCGCTGTCGGTACGAAGTTAAAAATTTCAGTCCTCCATTTGCCGTCACACTTTATTAACTTTAAAAATTTTTGCATGTGCTCTGGGAGCCATTAGAAGTCGATAAGAAAAACCGACAATTTCGTCGTAGGGAAAGAAAAATACGGCTGGAACCAACAGCTGGTAGCTTTGGCCCGATAAGTTATTGAACCAAAAACGGTCGATGACTGTGGGATCCTTAAGGATTTACAGGAATTGTATATTGGTGGTAAATTTCCGTAGACGGCATTGGATTCATTAACAAGGGAGTTTTTTTTTGTGACTCACTGATTGGAATTTATTGGGTCAGTGAGACCAGATTCCAGGAGGACTGGATTAGTCTGGAGCAACATCAGTTCCTGTTCTGGTTCCGGAAAAGGATAAGTGAATAGTTTTCCTTTTTATTCATCATTTTCATTAGTAAATTCACCTTTATACGTCACATATTACCTTTTTACATTTTAGAGTTTTATTTCTTTTTGCGACAATTATTATAATCTTGCTTACACTGGTACTTTGTATTTAAAAATTTGAAATCTTTGCTCATAGTTTGAAAATACGCTAAGACACTACGGTACGTACCTGGTATTGCGTTATTTAGCGGTTTTATTATTTTTTTTTTGCCTATTTCTGACAAATTTTGTGAATATAACTTGCACCGTTCATAATTTTGAATTGTATTTTCGCTAGCAACGCTAAACGCGATTGCCATTTAAATTTTAAGTTTATGCAACAATTTATATTGATATTGGTATAATTTGCGGAAGGGTGTAATTGTACATTGTTGATTTTTGATATATATATATTATCGTAGTATTTTTGAGATATTGTACATGAACTATTTGGTGGTTTCCCTAGAACTATAGAATCTGCTCGACAGTTACTTAATTGTTTGTAACTGATAAGTTAGTTAGGAATTTTCTTTGGATTTATGTAGATTTCGGCCTTCAGCCCATCTACATCCTGTGTTTACAGCCTTCAGCTGAGCTCTGACATTATTTGCGATATTGTTGTAGTGGCATTGTAACAAATATTTTGAAAAGAGACCTTTGGTCCACCAAGACTAATTAAAATTTCAATCAGGGTGTATTTGCTGACTTTTGTTTACTTATGATAATTTACCTATCAGATTAACCTTTGGAGTGTGTAGTGTGTGTTGTTAACCCACTGAGGAGTTGTGGGCTAACTTAGGAAGTCTTGGGTGCTTGCCAAAACTTCTCTGGCGCCCTTTTTGTATACTTAATAATCATTTGAAGAATCCACCCCTTCTTCGACTCGAAGCTAGTCGACTGGCGAGCACGGGTTGTACCACGTGAGACAACCCGCATACCTATAATGAGCACTGTGAGGGTTTGTAGGATTTTCTCGTTATAACACCTTAAATGGAAATGTGACAGACCTTATAACACTGATGAACTAAAAGAGATAATTAGGATCGAAGCTTTTTTGTGGGGTTACCTTCTGTCAAAAGTTTATGTTAAGAGACCTAATAATATTGATTAACTAGAGGAGAGAATTGGACCGAAATTAATTCAATTATTGCTGATATCCTGAATAATGTTTTGCAAGAGTCTCAACATCACCTTGCATATAGTCAAGAAGCAAATAATTTGCAATTTGAGAATTTAATTTAATAGTTTGTACATTTATTTAGTTCTCTTTACATTTTTATAAATTACATTATTATGAATTAAATCTCTTTTATTTCTCCAACATACGGTTATATAATATAAAAAACATATGACATCCGTACACAGAAAAATGCGTTCTTTTTGATAGTACTATCAAAATAGGGTATTCCCCTCGGTATACCCTTTTAAAAAAAATTATAATTATGTCGTAACTCTAACATTGATAACGCCATCATAAATATGAGTAAACCAAAAAATGCGCATCTAAAAAATAAAATTGTGTCTGAGCTTTTTTCCCCAATGACCAAATCAAGCTTTTTAGGGTCATACTGTATATAATGAAAGTGAAAATGTAAATGTTTGATAGTTCATTAAGATGCTTTTCTAAATTATTAAAAATATTAACTCTTGGTCTATAACTCTGATGGAACACAATAGGATTGTTTCTACAAGAAATTTCCTACAAGATGGAGACCTTTAGCAAACAGCATATATTACACATGTCAAAATATTTGTTGTCTTGGATCTATTGGGAACTGCTTGTTGGAACGCCAGACACATTAACAAATCTAACTTCATCTTCTCGGCTTTTGCACAGAAGATAGAAAACATAACCTGTGTTGAATGTTCAAAATCTCAAATTTATTTATTTTATGATTCTATTGTTTTTTATTGGGGTTTGAAAGTGTAGGATTTAGGTATTTAACATGTAAGAATATAACCTAGGTAAATGCAATTAGATAGGTATGTGAAAACATTTTTTTAGGCTGGAGCAAGATTCTAGTCAACATATGAAATTAAATTAAAATGCTCTGGGAAATAGTAGCACAGGAATTAAACACATGTTTAAGCTCTATTTCAAGTACTGTTGCAGGGACCTAGTGTATTTTTATATATATCACTAGTAGCAAAGCCTTAAGAAGTTAAATTAACTAATTCCCTGCTAACTCTAAAATGTTCTAGAAACTCCAGCCTGTTGAATTGTTTGGCAGTAATCTCAAAAAAGTCTTCCTTTTTAGTGGAACTCGCTTAAATAATACAATTCCTCAGGTCAGTGGAGTCCCAGTCAGAAAATGCGGACATTTCATTTATTTCAGTCTTGGAACGAGAAAAAATCATCCATGTTTTCTTAAGTTTTACACTACACTGATTAACAGTTATTTGCTATTTTATTACAATTTAAATAAACTAGGAAATAATTATGGTTTATAACACACATCTGAAACCAAGCAACAAACTATTTTGATTATTTACAATCAAATGTAAATACAGAGGTAAAAGTTCACTGTGTATGTTCCCGACAAATTACTGGCAAATTATCCACAAACAGTTCTGACAGTCAGCCAACCATCCAAAAGAATTGTTGAAACAACTTGCAAACTATTAGCTGACTATCAGCTACCTCTGTAGGAACGCGTTGTGGTTAACTGCGAAGAATCTGGAGAGTTAAGGACTGTTTCTGACTTGTGTAGGAACAAACCTAATGCAAATTTGAAAAGAATATTATGCAAACAAGAATACAATCAATAAAAATATTGAATTTAATATTTGTATAATTTAATCTGAACTGAATATACCTTGTAAGATACCGAATAGAATTGTGCTACTACAATAAACTGAAACCATATAGATTTGGGTAAAAGTATATTCAAATTACAAACATTTCTGTAACAATATTGTATTGCACTTGTAATAAATAAATTTCATGGGATTATGGATGATCTGATCAAATATTTATTGGGTTAACTAACAACATAATATGATCTAATGCATAGTTCTCATATTCTGTGAAACATTTATTAGTTAAAAATAATGATTGATGAAAAATATTTGAAAATTGGCTAATTTATTAGTTCCTGACTAAATTCGCTATTGAAAAAGATATGTAATTCAAAATGAGTAATTTTTTAAATTCACAGAGTTAGAACTTGAGTAGAGATGTGCTCTAGAACCACATATCTATTTGTTCAATTATTATTCAATTTATGATTATTAATTTTTGTATAATTTCAATATTGTTAGTATGTTGTCATTACTCAACTCAAGTAACATTAAAAGGTGCGGCTAAGGTATCCCAAGTTTAAAAATAGGCTATAAAAGAGAAGTAATACTTACGTTAGCCAGGTTGATCCAAGCTTGAGCAAGCTGGGTTAATGTAGCATCGTCATCTTTATCTTGCATTTCCTTCAATTTTTTTTTAGCTAAATCAACACGATCTAATTTAAGAAGTATGTCAACAAGAAAAGACATAGCTTCTAGGCTGTCTGAAGCGTGTAAAGCTTTATATGCAGCTTCTAAATTAGACTCATTAATGTAAATAGTTGCTGCTGTAATAATTAAAGTTTCACTGTTGGCATTTATAGAGATTTGATGTTCCAAATGAGCCAAAATACTTTCTTTGTTGTTTTTTCTGGATAGATATTCAGCAAGCAGTTTCAAAGGTAATATGTCTATAGAAGAGCCATCATGGATTTCATCCAATACTACTAGATATTTATTTTGTGCCATATATGATCTGTATGTAAAAATGTCTCTCTGGATAGCAACTTCCGTACTTGAAGGCTGTAAATAATCATAACAGTAATACTCAAATATACAAATAACTTAAAAAATACTAACATTCCTTAATTTTTGAGCTTCGTTTATGCATTGTTGATAGTTTCCAATGTAAAAATAGTTTTTTATTTCAAAAAGTTCATCCACATCTGATTGCTGACGTGCCATTTTTGTTTTGAATTGATTTGACACTTGGGTGCTGACACGTGTCAGTTTTTAGGGGTGCGTTCCATTGGTGCTCACAACCGAGGACTTACTCGTTCTTCTTGCTTACAACATTTACATGATCGCTGTAGGAAAAAGTGTCCCAGAAATATAGGGACCGAGAAAGATCACGTTTATGCCATCTGCCGTGAAAAAACACAAACAATGTGATCTAAACACTATTAGTAGTATTAGTAGTTCTGTATAATCAGGGTTTTGAAATGTTTATTTTTTAAAACTGATATAAAATGTTTGTGATGTCGTCATCAAAACTATCTTTCTGTATTCATGATTGCTCAAATATGCTGTATAAAAAAACTACGCTGTTCAAATTGTATAGTTTCCCCGAAAATTCATTGAACACTGCGTGAATAACCTTGAAACGTCAAAAATGGATAAATGCATTAAAAACCCATATGTAATTAAAATGTTGTAATTAAAACATTTTGTCAACTATTATTTTGTGTATAATCAGTATGATACTACAATTGGCAGCTATTAGAAGAGTTCAAATTTTTTTTTCACATAAATAAAAGATTATTATCGAGAGAATAAAATGTTTACTGTTCGATTTCATTGATTATATAAAATAAAAAACTAGTTATGTGTTTGCTGACTTTAATATTATATAATAAGTTCAAATAATTAAATACTATTAAGGGGAAGAAAATAAACATTTGTTTTTTAATTACATTTCAGAAAACATCGGGAGTATTGGGAACCAAATAAAAATACTAGAATTTGCAGTGCTCATTTTGTCAATAATCAAAAATCAGATAATCCCCTACACCCATCTTACATACCAACAATTTCTCCTGGCATAGAATATAAAAAGATCTACTCATTTTTTGCATTTCGTAGGTTGTTTATTAAACTGTTTACATCACAATGTTTTTCTTATTTAACACCAGGTCGCTCTACTTTCGACATAAGTGCTGCCTCTATAGTTCGGTCTCGATCACTATGGACAAAATAAGTGAAATGTTGCGATCGCTAAGTTGCCTCAATAAGTAGCGGGCAATTGGAATATGTTTCTTTTTGTAAAAAATAAAAAAAATATGGAGCAGGATTATTTTTTCACCGATGCTGGGAAGAAAATAATTAAAATAAATACAAGGAATGCAGTTTAATCTTGATGTGAACTTTTTATTCAGTAAATTAACATAACTGTTCGCTTTTTGACTGACAAGTTGGAAAAATTGAAATTGAAATCAAATCATTTATTTGTAGTCAAGGTAACGACTACCGACTGTCTTTTAGAACAATTAACATATAAAGTACAATTTTACTTTAACACTTTCCCTTGTTAATTGTTGTAATAATAATGAAATAAACAAACAAAACATCTTAGTACCCACTATGTTACTTTAAACCCAATTTATCGCGTAATATTTGTAATCGTATTGCACCCAAAGGCTTCGTCATAATATCTGCCAGTTGATTCTCAGAAGATATTTGTTGAACTGCTAATTCGCCTTCGGTTACCCTCTCTCGAATAAAGAAGTGCTTGATGGCTATATGTTTTGTTCGTCGATGAAACTCTGGATTTTCGCTTAAACGCACTGCTGCTGTATTGTCGACCTCAATTATTGGAACTTGCTTTAAAGTTACAATATTTTTAAACAATCTTGAGAGCCAAATAATTTCTTTAGCTGCTTCACTTGCTGCAATAATTTCAGCTTCGGTAGTGGAAGTGGCTACCGTAGGTTGTCTTTGACTCATCCATGAAATAGCCCCTCCTGCATACTTAACTACGACACCAGAAGTAGAGCGACCAGTTTTCGTGCATCCTCCAAAATCAGCGTCACTGAAAGTCTCAAGAATACCCCTTTTTACCTTACGAGTATAGGTTATTCCTTTCGTCAATGTGCCTGCTACATAGCGGAAAACTCTTTTAACGCGAGCTGCATCTTCCAAAGATGGATTTTCCAGTGATCTTGATAAAAATCCAACGCTGTATGCTAAGTCAGGTCGAGTTCCTAGCATCAAATACATGAGAGCTCCGACCGCCTGTCTGTAAGGGAAATTATGTGCTTTGGAATTTTCTTTCCCTGATTGAGAAATCTCAGAAGCTTTCAACATTGGCGTAGAGACTGGTTTGCAATCTGAAAAATTGAAACGTTCTAGAATCTTTTTAGCAAAAGCTTGTTGATTAATTGTAATGTAATCATCTGTTTGTTCAATTTCTAGCCCTAAAAAGTATGAAGCTTTCTGTGAAGTGATCTTGAATTCTTTGCTTAAATCTTGTAAGAAAATCTTCAAATCTTGAGGATCTGTTGCGGCAACTAATCCATCATCTACGTACAGAGCCATGATAATACTTTTGTCATTTTCTTTTCGCATGAACAAACATGGATCTGCATCACTAACTTTGAAGCCGAGACTGATAAGATACTTGCCAAAACGTTTGAACCAGCATCTTGGAGCCTGTTTCAAACCATACAAACTTTTTTGAAGTTGACATACCTGATCAGTACCGTTTTTGTAGCCTTCTGGTTGCTGCATGTAAATAACCTCTTCAAGTTCGCCGTATAAAAATGCTGTAGATACGTCAAACTGTGCTAGATGCATCTGCTCACTTGCAGCTATGCTTAAAATCGACCGAATAGTTGCCATTCTTGCTACTGGGCTGAAGGTCTGGCTATAGTCAATGCCGTAGCGTTGACTGAAACCTTTTATAACTAGTCTTGCCTTGTATCGATTGACCGAACCATCTGGATTGGTTTTAACTCTGTAGGTCCATTTACATGGGATCGCTTTTGCTCCTTGTGGCAAAGTTGACAGCTTCCATGTGTGATTTTCATTGAGCGATTTCATCTCATCATCCATGGCTCGTTTCCACTGTAAACTTTCCCTACCTGAAACAGCTTCTTGGAATGATTGAGGAGTTACATACGTGTCAATAAAATCAGTGTTTTCAGCAATGTGTGCATATTCTTGTAGGTAACTTGGCTTTCTCAACTTCGAGCGATCTCTCAAAGTTCTTGCAGGTACTGGCGAGGGCGTCGCTGGCTCTTCCTCGTCATCGGTTGCCGATTCAGGTTCCGTGCTTTCCGACTCGTACTCAAGTGGTTCATCTTGTTGAACTGGTATCTCGGGGTACTCCAAAGGCTCTTCTAGTTCGACTGGAACCTCAGGATTTTCCTCGGTGTTATCTTTCTGTAAATGAGAATCTTTGAGTGGTAACTGAACCTCATGATCGCAATCTCTCGTTAATTCGCGAAATTGAACGTCTCTTGAGACAATAACTTTGTGCTCTTCCTTGACATAAATTCTGTATCTTTCATCGTTATCGTAACCTATCAAATAACCCTTGATTGCTTTCTCGTCCATTTTTCTTCTCTTTTCTTTAGGTATATGAACGTAGCAAGTTGATGCAATGATGCGTAAGTGCTTAATTCTCGGCTTACTTCCAATCCACAGCTCGTAAGGACTCACACCGTCTACTGATGATTTGCCTGTTCTGTTCAATACGTACGTAGCTGTAGTGACTAATTCTGCCCAAATGGCTTCAGGAAATTTCACGTCGGGATTGGAGTACTTGAATGTTCTAGCCATTTCAACGATTGTGCGATTTTCTCGTTCAACGCAACCATTTTGCTGTGGTGTATACGGAGCTGTCAATCTGTGCGTAATTCCATTTTTCTCTAGAATAGCCTTGACCTCCACATTGTCGAACTCGCCGCCGTTGTCACTCAGCAGCGCCTTAATCGAATGACCTTGCTGTTTTGCGTGAGCAATCATTGACTGTAAAGCTGCTGTGACGTCAGACTTCTCTGCAATTATGTAGCAATATCGAAATTTAGTGAACATATCTTTGAATATGGCCATATACCTCTTCTTGCTAAATGATACATCAAAAGGACCACATAAATCTGTAGCAATCAGTTCTCCAGGTTGGCTTGCTTTTCTTCTAGTACCGAAAGCTAAACGATGGGCCTTACCGTAAACGCACGGTTCACAAATTTCTCTGTCTAACTTGACGTTAATACCCAATTCTTTTTGTAACAAGTTTTTCACGTGCTGCTTGTCCTGATGTCCCCACCTCTCGTGATACAGCTGTAATTGAGAACTATCAGTAACAGCAACATTGAAACTTACATTACCAGCGGGAAAAATCGGTTTGATAGCTGCTTTGAATAGTGTTCCGTGAACATTTCGGACTCCACTTAGCAGTATCTTGTTATTCACTTTGAGCGAGCACCACGTAGCTGTTGATTCAAACATACTGTTTAGAATTTCTGTCTTGAGCTGCTAGAACAGAAAACAAATTCTTCGATATGTCGGGAACGTACCAAACATCGTGCAAGGTTAGGATGTATCGCTCGTCGTTCACTGTTGATACAACTTTTACGATGCCTTTCCCTACTGCTTGCAAAAGCTCTTTTCCTGCAGCCTTTATGCCACACGGATTCTTGAATTTTTCAAAATCTACAAAGAAATCGAAATTATGCGTTGCGTGCCTTGTAGCACCGTTGTCGATCCACCAGTCTGTAGTGTTGATCTCAGTATTGAAAATCTCTGAAAATGACAACACAAGACCTTCTTTAACCTCAACAGCATTGCTCTGAAATTTGTTTTGGTTATTTTTGTGGTTAGCTTGGTTTTGAGAGTCATTAACGGACTTATTTTTGGATGGTCGTCCATCTGCGATCCACTTTCTGCATTCACTGACCCAATGGTTTTTCTTACCACAATAATTACAGGTTGTACCTGCTCTCGACTTCTTTTTCGCGTCTTGTTTTTGCGTCTCGCCTTTTGCCACTAGAGCTTCTTGAGAAAATTTGTCGTTGTTGGTGCTTTTCTTGAAATTTCTTTCGAACATACACAACTGTGTAGTCAGCTCGTCAAAGGTTTTCTCTGTGTCTTTGGTGAGCAGCATCCAACTGGACCTAAATGTCTCAAATGCAGCAGGTAAAATATTGAGCGTTTTACACACAAGCATTAAGTCTGGTAACTTGTTTTCATTTCGAGCAGTGAGACCGTTGTTGAGATCACTCCAAAGACTTCTCAACTTAGCTAAATGTGTAGACACGTCCTCACCTAACATCCAACTAAAAGCGAAAAATGAATCACAAATTTGAAAAACTTGATCCTTGGATGTCGCTTCAAACTGCTCTTTAAGGGCCTCGAAAGCATCACGCGCGGTTTCTTTATCGATGATTTTCTCATACACCGCATCTGTAACTGAGCTAGCAATCATAGACTTTGCGTAGCTATTTGCCTTTCGAAAGAAATCATACTTCTCTTTGAATTCTTTTTGTTTAGCCGCACTAGCGCCGTCAGCTAGAGGTTCTGGTTTTTTAATCTTGTTATCGATAACGTCTAATGCACCTTCATGATAATCGAGCAGATCACGAATCTTCCGCTTCCAGATCGGCCAGTCTGCCTCACCGGCCAAGGGTTTGATGTGCTTCGCCAAATCCATCTGTGGCTATTCAACGATACTTCACAATCCAACCGTTTCTTATACGAATTTATTCTTTCTTGAATAAAAACGATTCTAGTACACAATTAAGCGTTCTGGGCCCATAACCAATTAAAATAAATACAAGGAATGCAGTTCAATCTTGATGTGAACTTTTTATTCAGTAAATTAACATAACTGTTCGCTTTTTGACTGACAAGTTGGAAAAATTGAAATTGAAATCAAATCATTTATTTGTAGTCAAGGTAACGACTACCGACTGTCTTTTAGAACAATTAACATATAAAGTACAATTTTACTTTAACAAAAATGTGTACACATCAAACTACAGCTGTATTAAAAAAAAGGTACAAGTATAATACAATTATTTTATATTTTTGACATCCTTTTCCTTTTTGATAATTGACAACTGTACCTTCATCTACTTGTACTCGTGTACTCATAAACAGCTAGCTTCGCATATACTTCCTACTCACGACAGGGCTCTGCTGGCTGAAAAATAAATTCTACAAATTTTCAGGGGCAGGCGGGTTAAAGCATTAGCTCTGTGGGTTATCTGTGATTAGCACGTAGCAATCGTTCTCATTCTCTCTAACTTCCATGGTTACAATTAAACACTCAAGTGGAATGGATGTGGAACGTTTTAGGCTAAATAGACGGACCGCATCATGCGGTTGTTGTTGACCTCATACCTGCTGCACAACCTAATAAACATATGCTGTGCCTGCTGCTTGAATTGACAAGTGTAACTAGGTTAAGCAGCGCACGTGCCATCCGAATTAGGTATCTGCGGCTGACGTCACAACATTGAAGGTCAAGCTCTTGGAGGGTAAACAATAATTTTTTGGCTTTATTATATATATATACGAGTTATGCTTGTGAGTGTGTTAAATTGTGCCTAATTTTAAACTTTTCACCAGTTTATTAATCATAGGAAGTGTTTTCGATTTTATGTATTGATTAAATTTGCCGAATTTTTGCTTGACCGTGAATTGTGGGACTAATGGACTCGGAGACAGTGTACGGTTTTATAGGATAGGTACTATCAGTGTATGATAAAAATCAAAGAACAAATAGCTAAGCCCAGGAAAGAAGAGTTGCATGGATCAAATCCTTGCGAAGCAAAAATTTAATGGACACTAAGTTCAAAAATGGGAGACTATGTTCAAAGCACTTTATTTCTTGTGATACATTAGTTTGACGAAGGAACCTTAGGTATCTAATCTAGGATAATAATCATTTTTTTCTACAAAAACCAGTTAAATTTAATGACAAAAACAACCCGTATTGGTTGCCTTCAATTAATATAGGATATCAATCCACTAACCCTAATAAAGTAAAGTAAAGAAAGTACAGGTGTTAGATATGATAAGACTCCTGAAAAGATAGCGAGAATAATTATCGACACCCCAGGTTTGTGCATTTGTCTCTGTTGACTTTGTTAGTTTCTCATCCAAAATTTCTTGGTTTTCTCTTAATTTTCCAATTATTCATGTACTATATTAAATAAATCTTACTCATACTGTTGAAACTATTTCAGGTTGATTTAATAAATTTATTTTACTGTAATTTTTTCTACTGGTCTAATATAATTGTCTCAGAAAGCAAAAATGTTGATGTAGCAACTTCAAATTTAACCCTAGAGCAGGTGTTCTAAAACAAATAGACATCTAATAAATACTGTGATACCATACCCAATGTAATTGCATAGTAGTATATTCTATATCAAGGGTGGAATAAGCAAAGTTCTACACGAGTAGAAAGATTTGTTTCCCGAGCCGTGGGCAAGAGAAACGGTTCTACGAGTGTAGAATTTTGAATTCGACCACTGTTATAGACTATACTTTTTCTGCAACTATTAAATAGAAACAAAAAAACATATATTAAATTGCTAACTCCTTAATTTCTAGAGAAGCTGTGGTGAAATCATTACTGCTGTCAGTATCAAACACTAAAAAGGAATGAAGCCATGTAATAACTGTTATTTAGATAAAATTATATAGATTTGCCCACTTTTTATGAAGCATTAATCAATTTTATTTTAAAAATATAGATAATGAAACAATTTTGACCATCGACATTTTTGACAGTTGACAATTGTCGTTCTTCTTTTTTCTTAAAAGTGCCACAAAATTCACTTATGCTGCACTTCTGGCTCTACCAATTAATACTCAATGACCATATTAGTCCTTTTACGTTCACTTTAAAGGATTTTTTCTGTATTTCGATATTTCTGTATACTTCTACTCTACGTAGTGCAGCTGAAGTAGAAAACGGAACACGCCTATTTTCTCTTTCTCTCAAATTGGCCGTGACATTGAGGGGGCGCCACAAGTATTTATTCCATACCAAGGGCTAGAATGGAAGCTATTCCATATTCAAAAACTACTTCGGAATATACAAATTCCATAATAGACCTAGGAAAAAAAATTCTTTTTTATATTGAAATAAACATTGAATGAATACCATGTTTTTCTTTTAGTTTTTTATGTATTCGAGGAAATCCTCTGATCTGTTCCCTTTTACATGTAATATCTCTTCGTTTAACATCGAATTATTTTGAGAACGCTAAAGCAGCAAGAACTAGGTGCTACTATATATTAGGGTGCCACTTGAATAATAACACACATCTGTAAAAATTGTTTTTATTTCAATAAATACGAATACATGAATAATATTTTCTCAATAAATACAGAAAGAAATCATTTATAGTGTATGTATAGTCCTAAACCAGCAAGACAGTCAAGGTGATGCCTTATGAAACTTGTTCTTCAATGTACTATAAATGGTAGTATTCTTTGGAGGAATATTTTTCTTCCACATACGAATATAATCAAAATGTCATTTATAGTGAAAGTTGGGTATTCGTTGGAACAATTATTGCATCTATCACAGATAAAGAGTGAAATGCAACTTTACAAACTCACGATCCTAAAAAGTGTAAACTCCGGCCACATATTATTGATTACGAGAATGTAATCAATCGTCATTCAAATAAATGATTAAAAAGCTATTTCAAGTAAATTATTTTTCCGCCTACCTCTATCCAAAATATACATTTCATGGTCTCATTGTAGGAAGCAGAGTCGTAATTTTCCTCCATAGAGAGGTTAAGCACTTCTCCTCCCTAGGGAGGAACAGTAAAAGTGACGTCATAGTAAGTTATCAATGATATAATTTTTGCAATTCCGAGACTAAAGTGGTCACTTTAGTCTCACATGCTAGAAACTAAAGTGTCTCTTTTAAACCCAAAGGATATAAAGGCGCAGTTGAAATCCCAAGGAATTCAAAGTACAAATAAAAACGTACATCCCCGATGCCTAGCCAAGCATTTTAGAAGTCCGTCCTCGATGCCCAGCCAAGTTTCGTAAAAGTCCATCCTAAGTAGTATTTATTAATTTTGTTTGTTAGTTTCATAAATGAATGATTTAAAAATGTCTTGTTATTTGAGGGAGGCGGAAAAATCATATGTATAACATGGGAGTAAAGTGCCTTTTCCTTTCTTGAATGATTACTGCCCTCCGCTAAACTTCATCCTCGGGAGGAAAAGTAGCACTTTCCTCCCTTGTTATACAATTAGCTATTTCTTCAAAGGAGCATCCTATATGGTGCGTTGCACTAAGCACTCTCTAGATTCACGTTCATAACCACGGATTTTCCCGTTCCACTTGCATGCGAGGGGTACAATGATAAACTCAAGTGGAATGTTACTTTTCTAAATCAAACTTATTCAAATCACTCCCCCTAGCTTAAAAACAGGGTATAACTGTTTCTAAATAATTCCACAATATAATGAAAAGATGATAAAAATATATGATAATTTTTTCGATATTACCAAATATCATCGTCAGAATGATAGAAGTTACATTTCATCTAATGCCTACCCGATGTTTAATAATTATTTTGTGCTGAAACAAGATTTAAAGTATCTTGTCAATTTTTTAGAATTTTTATAAGTTTTTCATTGTACTGTGGAACTATTTAGAAACATTCAGTTTTATTTAAAAAGTAACATGACTAGATTCCACACAGTAAGGGTCGAAAGAGTATATTTCGAGTGGAATAGATGATGAATCGTTTTAAGCGTGGATGTAAATATTACAAATGGCGAGTTTGAAAAGAAATCGTAAGCTTAAATGTTCGTTAATTTAATATAATTAATCGTTATTCAAATCAAGAATTCAAAAGCATATGCAGAAAATACATTAGTTTCCAATAAAATACCTCTCAGAATGGAACAATGTAGTTTTCCCGGACGCTATCTTCATGTTTTAAAAGTTGCGCCGAATTCCACAATGTCCACTTTGACCCATCTCTTCAGATAGGTCGTAGCAACCTCGACGTGAGCAAAAGTAAAGACGTCATTAATGACGTTTTTGCCGTGATCGCAACGACCGTGGTCATGTGGAATGTCTAAAGAAATATTTTGAGCATTATGGACAATCTGGGTGAGCTTATGAAAAGAAAATAATGTTTAGTTCTGTCTCTAGCGCTACACGATTCTGCTTATATGTGTCTCAAAGTCTTGAAGTCATTAAGGTGTAACGACAATATCCTAATCCTCATGATACGACGTTTTACTTGAGCAGTTCCTGATCATTCTGAAAGGCTACTTTTTAAGCTATATCACTTGCATATAGTATTTCTTAGGGATGTGAAAAATTAATTAATTATGGAAAATAATTATTTCTTCTATAAGAATCGATTTTACAAATCCTTGTTTTTATATATGCTACGCTCCTTTAGGCGATTTCGTCCCGCTTTGGTTGGTAGGTACTTTGGTTAACCAAATGGTAGGTCCTACGTCACCGGTATGACGTAAAGTACCAATTACAGGCGAAATCGTTTGGTTCTCAATTGGTATAGCTGATTTATGAAATTTACATTTACGTTTTGTATTGCGATCGGAAAAGTTGTTTATTGAGTTTTACTACATTGTCGTGGAGTTTTGAGTTAAATATATATAGCAAAAACCCAAAAAAAGCTTCTTGCCATTTATAATAAAATCAACAGATTCCATTATTATTAGACATAAAAAAGAAAAACCAATCAAAACTCGAAGAATTTCGGAATATTGGCCAAAAATTCAATTTGTTTTAACGACTTTGTTTACAAATGAAAAGCAAGACAAACACTACTTTAGACAAGGATAGAAAGCTACCAATTTCAGTAACCGTGCTGCAGATCTCGGTATGTGATTTGACAGACGAAAAAGGGTACCAAAGTAAGCTTGACGTCATCGTTTTTCGAATCGAAATCAAGCCCGGGGCTGGTTGACGCACCAGGTTGGTTGACACACCTCAATTTTTTTTAAAACAGTACACTTGGCAACGTCGCCGACCGGTTTGTCTTAAAGCCGCCATTAAAAACCACTCTCGAACGTTCGTTTCAGTTTGATTGCATCAGTGGTGTTGTGTACAGTGCGGTTTGTTGTTTTTTGGCAGTGGTAAGTAATTTTTTACTTTTTTACAGTATTTGTTCTAGAAACTTTATTTTTAAAGATAATTGAGATCGGTTTGATGCTACATAAAACTTCAACCGTCCCAAACAAGAACTGTTAAATAGATTATCTAAGAATAAAATAGTATAGGTGCAGTTGCATCACACATACAAAAACGTGGTCAGGGGCTGGTTGACGCATACAACAAGGGGCCGCCGGGTTTAAAGTAGAATATTTCAATTTTTGTTTTATATTTTAGCGAGATGCGTTCTCGTAAACGAACATCAGAAAGGGGTATCACTCCACCAGATATCATGCTAAGGGCAGTTAGAGAGGTTAAAATGAACAACAAATCCATTAGGGCAACTGCAAAAGACTTTGAGATCCCGGAGGCAACTTTGAGACGTTTTCGCATAAAAATTTACTGAGGAAGAAATTAATGGTGATGCCGCAATAACGACAAAAGTTGGATATTACAGGAATCGCCAGGTATATTATATTTTAAATTATTTTTAAAAATATTAAAGCTTCAAAAAATGCCTTACGTCTTTTATAATTTTTAGGTGTTCACAGATCAACAAGAAAATCATTTGGAGGAATACCTTAAAACGGCAAGTGACATATATTTCGGATTGTCTGTCAGAGAAGTATGAATATTCGCGTATGATTATGCCACTGCTTTGCGCATGAAATACCCTGAATCCTGGAACGTGACAAAAATGGCTGAAGAGGACTGGTTTACACACTACATGAAACGACATCGTGCTCTTCCGCTAAGAACTCCAGAAGCAACCAGCTTAGCTCGCGCTTCTAGTTTCAACAAATAAAATTTTTCAATGTTCGTTGACAACTTAAAAACGGTCCTCAACCGCCTAAAATTAGAAGCAGCACAAATATGGAACATGGATGAAACTGGGATTACGACCGTTCAAAAGCCTAACCGAATTGTTGGCAGGCGTGTATATAAGCAGGTGGGATGCGTAACCTCCCCGTTACTATGGCTTTGGCGGTACCTGTAACGGGAAATTCTGTCCCGCCGTTCTTTGTTTTTCCAAGGGTTAACTTCAGAGAACATTTTCTCGCTAATGGCCCTCCTGGAGCAGTTGGAACCGCAAATCCTTCAGGTTGGATGAAAAACGAGCACTTTTTGGAGTTTGCTGAGCATTTTGTCAAGCACGTTGGTCGTTCTAAAGAGAGACCGGTACTACTTTTGCTAGACAATCATGACTCGCATTTGTCTGTAGCTGCCCTTGATAATCTAAAAAGTAAAGGTGTAACGGCGTTGTCATTTCCAGCCCATTGCTCACATAAGCTCCAGCCTCTCGATCGGTCTGTCTATGGACCATTAAAACATTACGTTAATTCAGCCAGTGACTCCTGGATCACTAGCAATCCCGGACGCACGATGTCAATATACGATGTCCCTCTAATAGTTCGAGACTCACTGCCACTGGCAGCAACACCGAAAAATATTATGACGGGATTCAAGGTGTCTGGAATTAGCCCTTTCAATAGAGACGTTTTTGACGATCAAGAGTTTTTACCAGGATATGCAACACTGACCGTCCCGATCCCGCAGAAACTAATGCTGACAAGGACGTGGTTCCAGTTCAGCTAAACTCGATTTTAAAACCACGACCGGGGTGTTCACAGGAGCCTGATGATCTTAACCAGCCAGGATGCTCAAAAGATATAGTGTTAGCAAAGAGTTCACTGCCTGGGAAAGAAAACAACATTTCAACTAACAGTTCTATTCAAGGAAAAAATGAAAGCTCGCCTCTTATTGTAAGTCCATTTCAATTGAAACCGCTACCAAAAGGCGGACCTAGAAAACAGGACGCTAAACCTAATAGAAGAAAGCGTGTGACAGCAATTCTAACTGACACGCCAATAAAAGATGCTCTTGAAGAACAAGAGAAAAATGTAAAGTCTGTTAAAAGAAATATTCGCTCAAATAAGAAGTCCGATGCAAAAGAGAAAAAACAAAAAAAAGGAAAATAGTCAAGGACGATGATGAGTCAGATGAAGAGGAATGCTTTTGCCTTTATTGCACAGATAGCTATAAAAATAGTTCCTCATCCGAAAAATGGATCCGGTGCACTAGTTGCGAAATGTGGGCACATGGAGCTTGTGCTGGGGAACCTGGCGTCTTCTTTGTTTGTGTAATCTGTGATAGCGAATAATGAATTATATTTTTTCAAGCTATAATATTAAATTGGTTAATTAAGTTACCTTTTTTATGTTTGTTCCTTGTTACCATTTTTAGAATTTAATAACTTTTTTTTTAATTTGGATTATACCTAACAGATGTTTCACTTTACTTTTTTGTCTGCGTCAACCAACCCCGGCCCGGGGCTGGTTGACGCAACCTGACATCCATCTTTACAAAAAAATTTATACTTAAACTGTTGCTAAAATTTTTTTTTTCTTGTCTAATATGAAAGATAAAATATTAAACTTTCCTATTTGGTACCAAAACCACACCAAAACTTAATAATGTGTAAGCTAAAAATACAAAATTGCGTCAACCAGCCCCGGGCTCCCCTACGTAACGTCACCGTCACGTCGCCTCACCGGCACCGCCAAGGAAAATGTTTTTAGATAGCAATCATTGCGTGTGACGTAAAGTGGACGTAATGGGGTAGTGAGATTACGTTCATTGCTTGAAATGTAAGAATATTTTTCTTGACGGTGCTGGTGAGTCGACGTGACGGTTACGTTACGTATAGTGAGAATCGTTCCTTTTAGTCGACTACGAGCACAGAAGAACTTGTTTTACCGACATTCTTGTGTTATTATTAGTTTGGTCATAGAACAATAATAGCCCTAACTCAACCAAGTCATCCGATACTATCATTGGATAAGAGCAACACAATAGTAGTTTGTGCAACTAGTGTGGATAAGATAGCCATATCGCACGAGGACGAAGTTTGAGCACGACGCCGTTCGAGTACAATATGGACAATCCACACGAGTCGAATAGTATATTTTTTCTACGACCCACTTAAGAAAAAAAATAGAAAATATACATTTTATTATACTATAATATAACGTCAAATTAAATTTTTTTAACAATTTTCTGTATAATTTTACCAATACAATTTTATATTTTCACTGATTATTTGTGATAAACATAATAATTTGTATATGTTACAGTTTTCTTTTTTAAATATGCGTAGTTATTTTCTACAATGCTGTTATAAGTAGATGTTGATTCTATTTAATTTCAGTGAATACTTTGCATCGATGTTGATGGCATAGCTTCTTGTTTTTTGTCAACTGACCTTACAATAGTATTAGCGATGTTTATTTTTTTTACTTAAGGAATGTTCTATACACGTTTCCATTACCGCGGTTGATTTACCACAGAATTTTTTTACTGTTAAGGCATCACCTCCTGCATCTGAAAGGATAGTAGCCTCTGAACGGTGGAAACACTGTCCCGTATATAAATTCGCATCTGGTAATTTTAAAAATTCAGCAACTATTTCTGGCTGATTACCAATTTTGTGAAATCCGACTGCTTGTTTGTTACATTTTTCTTTTTGTTAATCAACAAAAAATTGTTCTATATCTGGTGGTCTAAGCAGAATATATTTTCTGTAGAACCCGTAAAACATACCATGAATTACAATTAATTTAATTTGAAATTCATTTTATAAACCTCTAACATGATTTATCATTAATTTTTTCAGTTCTTGACGATGACGTCCTCCAGAAATTCCAAAAATCAACACTACCTATAATTTTATGACAATTACTATTTATAATACATATATCAACAATAAATAACCGCATGCAGCGGGGATTGAACCAACTACATTTCCCTCTATGTACACGCGTACGTTAACAAACTGAACTATTACAAATTTATTGAAACTACTTTTAAATGATTATTGATTTTTTTTTAATTTGTATTGATTGTTTTATTTAAACTTACTTTTGGAAATGAATATTCTTGATCCGGTGCTTCTAGGAGAAACTTTTATTTGCCAGGAGTTTAAATTTTAAATATTTTAGTTTTATATCCGTTAAATTGTAATTTAAGAAAGCAACGCAATTTGGGGTAACTTGAAATGTCAATGTGACTTTTAATATTATTTATAATTGTTCTTAACATTGATATGTTGTTCAAAGAGTTGGGGGCTTGTTTTTACTCGATACATCTTTTATAATATAAGCAGTGATAACATTTTCAGATATATTTTTAACTCCGTTTATCAGAGACCAATCAATGAGCTTTTTATAACAAAATTCATATTTACTTTTTGAGGAAATAATGTGTTATATGTCTCCTTTGCGGCTAAGCGAATATCTGGTGTAGTATTATTTATTGATTCATCACTGGATACACTCATTTTTACTAATATTTCTCTTGAAAACTGTAAAATATTTTGACAAGTTATTTTGACGTTACTTTGAAATTGAAAAAAAGAAGAGTTGACGGGTACTAAACGCAAATGTTGATTGATGGATTTCATATACATTCTCTAGGATGCCGAAATGGCCGACATTTCCATTCTGTAAATTGTACAGAAAATGGATAATATACATGTGGATGTACAAAATCTTTTCATTACTTTTACCGGAAGGTGAATCGTACTAGCTGTTTCCACGACTTATGGTAATTATAATTAATTATAGATAATTATTAATCATTTTTAATTCATCACACTTACCGCGCAATATATACAGAAGAAAGGAGAAGAGGCATTTTTCCAAAAAATGGGAAAAAAATCTATTTATTCCAAAAAATTGACAATTTCTTATAATAAAAATAATCTTTCCCAAATAACTTAATATTTCCGTCGACCGTGTATTTACATCCGCTATTAACGCTCTCAAAATCAGTCAAAATCATATATTAATGACCATTATTAATGCATGATTTTCTGTTAATGCACGATTTTGATGATTTCCATGGTAATCAAGGAAATCAACTGGTCAACTGGTGTCAGTGTTAATAGTGTTAATAAACAGCACACTGGTATAGTCCCTGAATCCGACTCTGTCTAAGCCATGTATGATCGTTAAAATTATGGCGGACGCGCAGGGATTTTCTTAGAACTGTTTACGATTGTGACTATCTTACCTACACATTTTTTTGTGACCACTCTTATCTAGAAAATGCCAGAGAGCCAACTGTTTTTGTGTAAGCCGCAATCTAGAATTATCTATTGAAAAAGTCACTAATATATAAAGGACCGACCAGCGAGAGAGAGTTTAGTTTATAATTTGACATCGTGAGATAAACAGTAAATAAGTGAATATAAATTAGTGAAGTTTTTATATAAATTAGTTTAAGGGAATATACTGTGTATATAATTAGTGAATATTGTAGTGAATAAATAAATTAAGTAAGTGAACCTACCGTGTGTATGAATTTATCCAACCCGTAATAAAAACTTGGCAAGGAGTGTCAAAATTTCCACCAACACTCAAGGCGTATTGGGCCCAGTGGGACTCCCTTGTCCTGGAAGAAGGGCTGTTGAAAAGAGTCCTTAAGAACGATGATGGCTCGGAGACGAGGAGACAGCTAGTTATCCCGAGAACAACAGTAGCTGGAATACTAAAGAAATTACACGACAGACCATCGGGAGGTCATCTGGAAGTGAAAAAAACCCTCCAGCGAATCCGTGAGAGGTTCTATTGGATGAACAGCTCCGATGATGTGAAGGAATGGTGTAAGAAATGTACGACTTGTGCTACGAGTAATGGACCACATCGCCAGAGAAAGGCGTCCATGAAACAGTACAATGTTGGAAGCCTTTTCGAAAGGATTCCTTCAGATATCGCTATCCGACGACCGAAAATGGTGGCAAATACATATTGGTTGTAATGAATTATTTCACACAGTGGGTGGAAATTTACGCCATCCCGAACCAAAAGACCACAACTGTCGCGGATGTTGTATTGGTGAAAGAATTTATCAGCCGATATGGAGTGCCATTGGAAGTCCACAGTGACCAGGGTAGAAATTTCGAAAGCCATCTATTCCAGGAGATTTGCGAGAAGCTGGGAATGAAGAAGATCAGGATAAAAGCATTACATCCACAGTCAGATGTAATGGTCGAGAGAATGAACAGGGCTATTGGAAAATACCTGTCCAAAGTAGTTTCCAGCCATCGGAGAGATTGGGACCAGTATCTTTCCCTATTCGTATTGGCTTATCGATCTGCCGTCAATGAGTCCACGGGTGAAACACCTGCGAAAATCCTGTTTGGACGTGAAATGAAGCTTCCTTGTGACCTGGAATTTGGTTGTCGGCCTGGAGAAGATCTAGTAGGAGAAGCCTACGTGATCCAATTGAGAAGAAGGCTGGACGATATTCATGAATTAGTTCAAACAAATCTTCAAGTTGCCAGCGACAGAATGAAAAGTCGGTACGACACGCAGGCCACAGAAGGCGGTTTCAAAGAAGGGGACAAAGTATGGTTACACAACCCGACGAGGAGAAAAGGATTTTCTCCAAAATTACAAAAATCCTGGGAAGGTCCATACTTAATCAAGAAAAGGATCAATGATGCTACATTATCGCATAATCAAGATCCCCAACGCAAAACCAAAAGTAGTTCACCAAAAGCGACTAGCGCCATTCGAATTAGACCATGACCTATAGAAAGTAGTAAACCATATTCGATATGTGTCTGACCCTACCTTCGATGAATGTATGGGCGCGTATGGAGGTACCGGGAAAGCTAGATATGGAGTAATTTCAGAACAACGACAAGATTTGTTCACTCTCCCGGAAGATTATTCACTGGCATACAACATCCCCGCCTGTATCAAGAATGCACGAGGGTTGGCATCCGTCTTTCGAAAGATGTTCGGGCAATTAGAGAAACTTGAAGACCAGATTCCAGCCTCTGGCAAGACACTGAAACTGAAACATAATTCGGGGTACGTCATCTACGTGGTAATTAAGAATGAATTTCAAGATCGATCTACCTACCGCGATGTGTGGGAAGCACTTCGGAACCTCCGAAGCCATGTGTTAGAATCCAGCGTGAAGAAACTGGCTATGCCTAAGATAGCGAGTAACCAGTTGGATTGGCAGTCATCAGGAGCACGGTAGAGGTTATCTTCCAAGATACCTGTGTCCAAATATTAATTTGCAGCTAGAACCCTCGTTATCAGTATCCGATGAAAACGGTGCCCTGCTATTTCCATAAGATCGGAAAGTGTAGAAATGGGGCCAATTGCCGATTCAAACATTCAGTTCTTGAAGAAACTTCCATTTAAGGAGGGGGTAATGTTACGAAACGGCACACTGGTATAGTCCGTGAATGCGACTCTGTCTAAGCCATGTATGAAAGTTAAAATTATGGCGGATACTCAGGGATTTCTTAGTACTGTTCACGATTGTGACTATCTTCTCTAGACATTGTGTTTGTGACTAGTCTTATCTAGAAAATGCCAGAGAGCTAATTGTTTTTGTGTGAGCCGCAATCTAGAATTATCTAGTAAAAAAGGCACTAATATATAAAGTACCGACCAGCGAGAGAGAGTTGAGTGTATAGTTTGATATCGTGAGATAAACAGTAAATAAGTGAATATAAATTAGCTTAAGTGAATATACTGTGTATATAATTAGTGAATAGTGTAGTGTAGTGAATAAATAAATTAAGTAAGTGAACCTACCGTGTGTATGAATTTATCCCACCCGTAATAAAAACGTTTTAATAAATAAGAAAAACACTATAGTCATTATTCCAAATATTCGGTTTTGTTGGTGCAGCTTGGTTGACAGTTCCCAGGCTTCAGTTGTCCAGGCTTGATTCATCGTCTCATAAAAAAAACGTTCACAATAGCCGGTGAAACATCGAGTCTAGGAGATAAAACAGCAAGGTATTTCTCAGGAAGGAAGAAATTGTAGCTTTTGTTCCGTTTTGTTAGTATAGGTGAAAACAAAAAACTATATCATTTAAAAGAATTTTTAACAAAGTAGATGTTATTTAAATTAAGAGTCACTTAAATGGAACGTATAATCGTTCTTTTGCAATAATTGTCTATACAATGGATTTCTAATTTAAATAATAAATTAAGAGCTTATTATTACAATACATTATTGTAAATTTTCTATTCGAATCTTACAGTCTATTATTATAAGTGTAATGCGATTTATTTACTTCAGTCTTGACAGAAACATCCATCTTGTGAGTTTTCCAAAACCCAATCTAAATATCTCGTGAGTCTAGTATACACACCTGGGTAACCAGGTCGGGCGCACCCATTTCCCCATGACACAATTCCTGAAATAAAAGCAAAAAAATATCAGGAATACCAAAACATGAATATATATTAACTTATCATAAAATTTAAAATGCTATTCTCAGAACCTACATTACACATTTTTGACCAGTTATAGATTAGAAAAATGGCGATATTGGGAAACGGACACATTGTAAATAAATTATAAGTCTAAAAATTTTGAATTAATTTCACGAATTTTTTAAGTTACTTGGAAGAGACACATGTAGTAATGGAAATTGTGTACAGTAGAACATAATTATGCTACAAATTTTTTCCACCATTCTATGCATGCCAAATTTTCGAAATAAATATATTCGAAAAGAAAATTAGGCAAAATAAACATTTTATTTATATAAGAAATTTCAAAAAAATATCATCGCACATTTGTCTCCAATTATATTATTGGATAATAAAAGGTGTGCATAAGTTTTAATATCGACGAAATAATAAATAACCTACCTACTTTAAATTATTCTTACCTATAAGTTCATATCTTGAGTCAGCTTTTTTTGTTATCAATGGTCCCCCACTGTCACCCTAAACGAAAAAAATGGCTATTAAAAAATAATAACTTCATTGTTTCAGTACACAGTTCAAAATTGTTTTTTTATTCAGTTTAACGTGCTTGACAACTATGGCCATTTACACATTTACGATGAATTATACAATTTCTATGTATTATAAAATTACAATGAATTTACAATTATAATGGACTATAAGATTACAATGGATTTATAAATTGCAATGGATTATACGATTAAAGATAAAAGAAAGAGTGAATTATAACAATTGATTATCAGAAATATGTCAAAATTATTTTTTGGTTCATATTTTGTTAAGTTGAATGTTCTTTAATAGTTGAATAACAGCGATGATTTTATGCGGATCATTTAATATGATTTGAAGATCTTCGATATTTAGTTGCTGTCTTCTCATTGTATGCTGATGGCATTCAGTAAGTATGTGTTTAACAGTCATGAGTGATTGGCAGAATTGAAACATTAGTGTTTTTAAATGAAACTCAAGGTCTCCAGTTAATTCCACAATATAATACAAGTTATTGAAAATTCTAAAAAATTGACAATTGTTTCGATAAATCAATTTATCGAAACAATTGTCAATTTTTTAGAATTTTCAATAACTTGTATTATATTGTGGAATTAACTAGATAAATTGATTTATCGAAACAATTGTTAATTTTTTAGAATTTTCAATAACTTGTATTATATTGTGGAATTAACTAGAGACCTTGAGTTTCATTTAAAAACACTAATATGAGCATATTCCACGAAGTAAGGGTCGAGACAGTCAATTTCATTGACACATTAGTTTAGCACTTGTTGCCATTAGATAACCATGCGTTAGTTTTGTATGGCCTAATCTTAGTCTTCTTAGAATGACCATCTCTTTTCTTAGAAAGTTCGGGGAAGGTCGGTAGATCAAGATTCGATCGGATTTGGTGGAGTTTTGTATGATTTTGGTGCTAACGTAATTACCACCTGCTGTTTGTTATTCTCTTTATTTCCGATTTCAAATCCTTATAGATCTGGATGTTGGAAAAACCAGTAGTGGATGTGTCAGATTTTTTTGCATAACTATCAGCGAACTCATTGGCTATCATGCCGATGTGTAAAGGTATCCAGATGAGAGTGACTGTTACACCCTGGGAGGAAATATTTTGATATGTATCATGTATCTTTTGTACGAGGGGATGGTCAGTGAATATGTTGCGTATGGATTGGACTGCTGCTAAACAGTCTGTACAAATAGCAACATTTTTATTTGTTAGAGTAGGGAAGCTAGGAACATGTTTATGCCAGGGGGGAAGATGGAGTTGGAAACGGAAGTGTATGTGATAAGTTGATGTTGCTTATTATTGGCAAGAGAAGATGTGGGATAGATTTTAATCTTGATTGATTGGGTTTGGGATATTAGTAAGGAGAGTATGCGTAAGATTTGAGGGGTTCGATGCTGCTGATGCTGCATATGTAAGGAGAAGCTGTTGACGTCTCAGCCAGAGAGGTGGTTCATTAGCTTCGATATAGAGACTTTCTGCTTGGCTGGAGCGAAAGGCTCCTAGACACAAACGCATGACGGTGTTATGCACAGAGTTTAGTAGGTTTAAATATGTTTTGCTAGCAGACATGTAAATAAAACTAGCATAGTCAATTTTGGAGCGTATCAGGGATGTGTATACTTTAAGGAGGTTATTTTCATCAGCACCCCAGTTATGATGCGCAAGCGTTTTAATGATATTTAGTCTTTGAAGGCATTTACCATTAATATCCATAATGTGCTGTTTCCAAGTGAGACGTGAGTCAAAAATTAATCCTAGTATTTTACATTGTTCAACAACAGGAAGAGGGGAGTCATTAATTAGGATGCAAGGAGTTTGAGATGGAGGTAATCTGCTGAATTTGATAATTTTAGATTGTTGAGGACATAAAGTTAAACCTAGGAGCTTCATTCTGTTGTATAATAGATTTACTACATTTTCCAGCACTGAGCATATAGTGGGTGTAAATTTTCCGAGGCAATATAATATTAGATCGTCAGCATATAGGGTGTGTTTGACAGGACTTGGGAAGTGTGACCTAAGGTTATTCAGTGAAAGAATAAATAAAGTAGGACTTAGGACGGAGCCTTGAGGCACACCGTCTCTTTGAATGAAGGGAGAGGTGAGGGTATCATTAATGGATATCTGGAACTTTCTGGTGGATAAAAAGTTTTGAATGGAGGATAGAATATTGCCTACAACGCGGTATTGTTTTAATGTATTGATTATCGCTGTTCTGGATATGGTGTCAAAAGCTCCCTCTATATCAAAAATGGCTGCGATCATGTTGTGTTTATCATTCATTGCATCAGCTATATGTGTTTGAAGAAGCACCAGGTTATCGTTGGTAGAGCGGTGAGGTCTGAAGCCCGGTTGGGCTTCAGAGATAATTTTATGTATATTTAGAAACCACAAGAGTATTTTATTCATCATATTTTCCATAAGTTTGCATATGGTGCAAGTCAATGAGATGGATCTATAAGATTGAGGTAATGATGAAGGATGGTCGGGTTTATTGATGGGCAGGATAATAGAGTTGAGCCATTGTTTAGGAAAAGTATGTGATGTCCAGATCACGTTATAAATTTCAGGAAGTTTATAGAGGCATGGTGTTGTAAGTTTTTTGAGAAAAATGTAGGGTAGTTCGTCGGGACCCGGAGCGGTGTTTTTGCAGGAATTGAGAGCAGATGATAGTTCGAAATAGGTGAAAGAAGTATTCAAATAGTTGACATTTTGTGTTATAGTTGTTGGTAGGGGTAGTGGTTGGAGAGTATTTAAAGATAAAATTGATAGAGAATTATTCTTGCTTCCAAATTTTTCTTCAAAGCTTCGAGCTAAACAGTTAGCAATTTGTAAGTTATCAGTAATTACTGAGCCATTGCTTATACTAGACTAGGAATATCGGGATTCGTTTTATTTCCTTGTATTTGTCGGATTTTTTTCCATACTTGACTTGGATTTGTATCTTTAGTCAAAGATAATACGTAGTTTTGCTATGAAGATTTTTTGTTCTGTTTTATTATGAATTTCGATTTAGCTTTGGCTTTTTTCAGAAAGATTATGTTTTCTTGTGTTCTGTTTCTGCGGAATTTTTTTAGGGCGATTTTGTATTGCTCAATAGCTTTTTCACAGGAGGTATTCCATCAAGGTACATTTTTTTGGTTTTGTGAGATAACTGTCTTTTCAATGTGGGTTTCTGCAGCAGAAATTATTGCATGAGTGAATGCATTGGTAGAGTCATCGATGCTGTCATATATAAGGATTAAGGGTATATGGGCTTCGGTTTGGTAGGTGTGTTCTTCCCAGTTAACTTTTTTAAAACGCCAAAAACTTCTAGTAGCGACTTGGTTGCAACTGTTCGTATTATCGGTAATAATGATGGGAAACTGGTTGCTATCGTGCAAGTCATCATCAGTAGACCATGTAAGTGAAGGAGCTTATCTGGGATCGCATATACTTAGATCAATGGTAGAGAATGTCCCAGAGGATATATCAAGATGTGTATCTGAACCAGTATTTAGTAGGCATGAGCCGGATATATTAAGTATATTCTCTACTGTTTTGCCTTTTCCAAATGTTGGATTGGTATTATGGGCATTAAAATCGTCTACAAGGATATATGGAGAGGGTAGCTGATAGATAAGGTTTACCAGTTCTTCTTCTTTTAGAGGGTGGTCTGGAGGGATGTATATGCTACAAATTGTGGTTTTATATGGGCACCAAGTAGTTACGGCAATGGCGTCAAGATTAGTATTAATAGGAAGTTGAGTTGAATATAGGTCACTGCTCTAGAGCAACTGGTACGGATGAAATGGTACCCTTCAAATTTTTTTAGATGAGGTTGATTAGTAAGCTTAGAATTGGTTTCCTGTACGGATTATGTCAGGATTACTTTGTGAGGTTAGGTGTTGAATTCTCTCCAGGCGGGGAAAGAATCCGTCACAGTTCCATTGGACTAAAGTCAAGATGTTTTAGAGAAAAGGAGAGGAAAGAGTTTATCAGTTAGGAATCGAATGAATTGGTGAGGTCATCCACTGAGGTATCCGACGAGAGACTTTTGCAATCTGATGAACCTTCAGGGTAATATTGAAATTTTAACTTTTTTTGTAATACGTAATACGATTCTTTAAGGTTCTTTCATTCATTTCTGAATATATGTGTGATAGATCATTTAATAGAGCTGTGATATTAGAAGTGAAATTATAAGCTTCTTTCAAGGGGTCACTATGACCAAATGAATTTTGAAGGAAAGCAATAAGTTGTATTTCATCAAGCGAGAAAGAGTTAGATGAATTTTCGTAGAGATTATGAATGGTTGTAAGGGCATTAGGGCTCAATTTGTTGTCTTAAGAGGCGAAAGTCTTGGTTTTTTCTTGGCATGTTTGGGGATATCTTGGGGTGCAACGAACGAAGATGTTACGCCACAGCTTATATCTTGAACAGATACACTAGTAAAGTTTTTTATTGGCTGCCTCACAAGTTATTATCACATGCTTAATGTATTGCTAATTACAATCCAAAGAAATACGTAGCAAAAACTAATAATAAATACTTAATTGCTGAGTTTATTTAAATGACCTACTTGATCGATCTTTACTCGTCGGACGCTGTAGTAGGAATGAGTTGAAAATTATTGAATGATGAAACAAAAACATCCTCCTCCAAAACACCGATATGTATTGAGATGCACACTTTATTACCAAACATAGATCTGATAGTACATAATGACTATGCGTTGCAATATACTAAAGATTTTATTGAAGAACTAGAATGTAGTGAATAATCAAATAGATCTGGAAGGGATCTCCAATATTGAACTGACTTCTTAATTAATACCCTACTCTATTTTAATTAATTAATGGCCAATTATTTGAAGACAAGATAATATTGAAAATAGAATTTCTAATAACTATTTATAAATGTATCTACAGATTTAATATCTAATATACATCTAAAATCGAATGAAGTATCTGTGAAGATCGACAGGTATGCTTTTAGGGGCAAATACATATAGACATCGGGAGGATATTGAAAAATATATGTACAAAATATGCACTGGAAGTAATAAATCAACAAAAGTTTTGCCAACAATTAATATTGATTTTCTTAGTTTTAGTATCGGTTATTTTCCATTGAACAGTTAAGTTTTACAAATCCTAGGATAGTAAGTAGCAACAGACCTGACAAGAATCTTTTTGTCCAACTTTTGGATATCCAGCGCACATCATATTATCCGATATCATGCTGGCAGAGTAATTAGTTTTTCTACAGTCTTCATTTGAAATAACTGGTACTTCGACTTTCTGAAGGATACAAGTTGGCTTACCATCTTCTTTTAAAGTTCCCCAACCTGATGATATTGCAATACTACCAACATAGTCATGATCTGTAAAAATATATTTATTCTGTAAGTTACTCTAAATAAAATAGTTATCCAAAAATTGAAACAGTTTTTTCATGAGAATTCTAAAGAAAATTTTGACGTGATGCGTTATCGTGGAATTTTTCCCCTACAAATTTGATCTATTTCGATTTACTTGTTCGTTGCATAATTCCCATATTATACTCGTATTCTCTATTCATTGTTTCACCTTCTGTTGATAATTCCGACTGCACTACACCCCGATAATCAAAAATCATCTCAAGTTTCAATTGAGTTTGAGTTCTTTTTCGGTTTCCGCTGAGTTGAAAGACTCCAATTCATAGCTTGTTGTCTGGTTAAGTTGTCATGTCTCGTCAACCATTATAATGCGTTTATCAATATTGAATCAGAATTGCTTTATGCGACTCTTACACGATAGAGTTTTTGCAAAAAATTTGGCACTAGTTGAGTGACCATGCATTTCATACTCAAACCTGATTAAAGTGGTGCCAGAAATCGCTTAAAAGAGTACGAATTGATTCGAGAGGCAGATATTTTGGCGGATGTCTCTCTCAGACTTAAACCTCATTTTTCGGTCACCATGTTTCTTACTCTAGCGATTTTGAATTCAGTTCATTCACCGTACGCCTTGTACAACACTTTGGCAATGCAAAATTGAAGACATTTTATCTAATATCCGCTAACTATATGTTGTGAGATGACAAGCTGTATATATATCACGATGACAAATCAATCGTAAGAAATTTCACTTTACTGTGAATTCTAGGACAAGTTTGATTGTCTATTGTAACGTCAAACCCTTATTATTCACTTTAATGGTCTTAAACGCCCATTAGTAAAATAATGTTTAGCTTTAAGTACCTGTTTAACAAAAGTTTTTTTTATAAAATAGAGATTATGGAACTTTCTAAAACTATTAAAATGTTACTACAAATAACTTCAATTAGCACCGTGAACAATATTTCAAATCCTTTCACAAATGAATAGGGAATCAAATATTCGAAATGAATGTTTTATGGATTGACATAAATTAACTAACAGGACACCATTTATCGCTTCACGGTAAAGTGGGTAATTAACTTCATGTCAAAAAATATCACCATTCAACTAACAGAGTTATAGTCTGAAAGAGAAAGTGCTACCCCCAAAAAACTTATATCTACAGAAATTAACCAATTCAAGTAAGTTTCTCAATCTCAAACAGTACAGAACTAAAAACCACTCACCAATGGTCGACATAAAAAAGTATTCGAAAACATACAGTGCGCGTTAAAACTATATCTAGATCATATCAATTTTAAACTTAAAAACGGGAAAAGTTACGATTTACCTGAAGTATTAAAATATCTCTGGCGTTACGACGCAATATAAAAACGTGCAATTTTCTGTGACGTCGTTCGAGAATTATCGGAACAATATACATAATTACCTCACGAGCATTTAGTATCTTTAAATTTTTGTCATTTTCGGAGAATTTTCAGTTTGTTAGCACGATTCAGCCTCCAGAGAGTATATGATTGATCAATTTTATGATTGAATATCGTTCAAGGTGTCTCACAGATGTACCCTATTGATTTTCAGTTGACTAGATATAGTAAATTTTTGGTTATTTTTGGATAAAATTTGGTTTGTTAGCACGATACATCCCCCGAAGTGTATACAAGTAACAATTTTATGATAAAATATTGTTAAGGGCGACAGATGCGAAAAAGTTAGTTTCAATCCTTAAAACCGTTTATTTTATAATAAACTTCTATTCAGTTTGTTTCATATCTGAGACAATAAAACCATTAATAATATACATTAGTTTTTGCTCTTACCAACCAACCCTTAGCTATGTACCAACCTTCCCCGAATATGGGGCTGCTAGGTACACTTGCAGCCTTGGAGTAAATCCAAAATGCTAAATTTAAGTTATGTCCAGACATATGCCAATTTGAGAATTAGGTAAACAAAACATCAGTTATCAAAATCCTCAAGGTATTTTCCCTCCATTTATCAATAAAAGAATTGGAAAAGCTTCGATGTGGAAGATGTACCAACAAACCCTGGTCTCCCCTACCTACTAAATTTCCCTTTTTGAGAAGTTGGCTGGTAACTCATCTTCTCCCCATCTCGGATTCCACTAATTCAATTGAAGTTACAATATCATATTTAAAATTTGCCATTTTCTCTTATTTCAGGAAAAGGTTTAACTAGGTTCACCTCACTCGTAGCTTGGTACTACTCACAAATGTCGTCGCCGAAACCAGTGGGGAGATTGCTGTTCGCCGACATGTCGTCGGCGGCAACGACACGATATCGACATATCGGCTAGTGTGAAAACGTTCCTATTTACTCACATAGAATTGACTCTCCGCCGATAACGTTGTCGTGTGGGTAGATGTTAAAACGCCCATACTTCGCGGTAATTTTTAGTGTTACACAGTTGGTTATTGTATATATTTTTATGTGACATTTTACTTTAACCTTAAGTTGAAACCGACTGTGATCTGACCAATCATAAATCTACAGAATTGTCAACTTAAATTGAAATCACCCCTCCTAGTTTAAAAACAGGGATAATGTAATTCTATTTTATTTTAAAAAATCAATAAATGGGAATTCTTTTGGTCAAAAATTTGGAAAAGTCACCTGACGACCATTAAGACTTTGCCATCCCTTTTAAAATGCTTTCTTTGGCAGTTTGTGATACGGTGAATGGTTAGTTTGCCTCTTATATATGTTTTTAAAATATTTTGAGGACAAAAAAAATTCACAGGTCATTAAAAAACATTTTTGTCATTTTTTTTTTAGAAAACTTTATTGTTTTGATACAAACAAACGAAAAACAGATTCTAACTCCTAAAAACAAACGAAAGTCTTTCTTTGAACACCTTATAAACTACATTTATAACAAACAAAACATGTTAATCCTAAAAAACTAAAAAATAAACTATTAATAATAATCAGCCTTCTAATTCTTTGGCGGGATGTGAAAAGGAAACTTAAACAAAATTCTGAAAATATCTTATTTTAAATCACTCTTTAGGCAAGATTATAGGAAGATAAATCTTCCGAAAAATGATGGAATCCTCCATATATTTTTGGGTTTTTAAGGCATTGAACAATGTCCATCTCTTGTATTTGCGATATATCATCGACAACAGGAAAATAAAATGCCTCCCTTCTTTACTAGTATTTTTTCGCATAAACTTTATCACCGGTTCGTCCTTATTGTCTGCCTCCAAAACTTGTCCTATAAAATGCTTTACTATTTTTTTTGTTGGAAATACCACCACTACAAAATCTCCTATAGCAAAATTTCGTTTTTTAACTTCAGATTTTGTTCTCTTTCTTGTTCTGCGCCTATTTCTGTTTCGCTTTCCATTTCCTGTTCGTTTTCGCTTTCCATTTCTTGAGTATCGCTGACCTCCGCATTTGTTTCTATATACAATTCGTCAGTTGACTTTGAAGGTCCTGCTTCCAAAAAATCTTGATCGGAAACTGATTTTCCAGGCTCAACTCTAACCATTTTTTTTTCTTTTTGGAACTTTTACATCGGTGGAAGTTCTATTCTTTTTTAGGAGTTCCAGAAGCGTATCGCTTATTTCTGCTCCTGTGTTTTCCTGAGCTCTATAATTTGACAGTTTTTGTAAAACTTTAAGCCGGTTTATTGGTATAATGCCTGTTGTTCGAAATGCACTTTGTATCTTTTTAATATCATTTAGCCATAGCTGCATAGCAAGTTGTTTTAATAAAACGGGAAACGTTGTCTTATTAACAGTTTTTTCTTCTGGATTTTTTAGCTTGTAAGTGGTTAACAACTTTCTCCAACATCTCTTTAAGGGACCATAATAACCCACGTCCAATGGCTGTGTCAGGTGGGTTGAATTTGGTGGTGAAAATACAAACTTAATCTGGGCTCTTTGGCACTCGATAACCAGATTGAAATTCAGGTGGGATGATATATTATCACCGATAATTACTTTTGTTCCAGTTTTTTTTGTGCCCAGGGAAGGGCTATAGTCTGAAACCAATCCTCAGAGGTGGTGCCGTCAAACCATCCCGATTTGGTTCGATTGTACCTTGTATTGGTTGGTCCACCAATCGTCCATTGATCATAAATCCTCTCAGCATTGTACACAACGTAGGGTGGCAAACATTTACCATCCCCTGTAATATCAAACATAATTGATGTGGCTGACTTGGAATGATTCATGACCCTCTTGGGGTATTGGCTACCTCTTTTGAAAATATATTTTGTTACCCCAGGGTCAAGAGAGGTTACTTTCATCGTAGTTTAGTATATTTTCTGCGAGCACATTTTCTAAACTTCGCTCTAAAATATCAAAAAAATCATTTATTTCGTCTTTCGTTCCGCACGAACAGACTTAATATTTTTACAGATTTTTTTGATAAAATATTCTTATGCCTGTCTATAAAGATTAGGCACCAGTCATTTCCAGGTAAATAATCGGTAAATTTAGGTACAGTTCTCCCAGTTCTGTCCAAAAAGCGTTTTACAACCATCCGCAAGTCAAGACTTGTAAGTGGGCTTCCATATTCTGCAGCTGCTAGCAACCCATCTATCATATGCCTCTCTTCTAATTCCGTTAGTATAGTAGAGCCTCCAGGCTTTCCCAAATACCTACCATGAACTTTGTTGTAAAGTGTTCTTCTTGAAATTTTAAAAAGGGAACTTGCTGTTTTTAGGTCCATTCTATGATTTTGAATGGCAGATATCGCTCTTTGCAACTGTTCTTTCGTGTAGTTGCAATATTGCCTGCTTCCCAATTTTTTTTGTAAATACGCCCTATTTTTGCATTTCTAAAAAGAAAAAAACATTAGAATTAAAAAATAGTAATTTATGCAACAAGTGCATAAAGTGGTACTTTTTTTCACGAATGGAAAAAGTTGACCGCACGAGCCGTCAGACGAGTGCGGCAATTCCATGAGTGGAAAAAAGACACTTTATGCACATGTTGCATATATTATTTTTTCTACAGCCCTATACAAAAAAATAAAATTCAAATAGAAATTTGGGATATTTTAATTAAGCTCCTTCGGTAAATTACAATTATACGTATTACAAGTTTCATGGAAGTCCATCGTCGATGCCCAGCCAAGATTCATTGTGTTAGCTTATGGGAAGCGTGAAATAAAGTTAACGTTATGGCACTTTTTTTAACGCTTCTTTACTTTTTTTCACTCTAACCATAAATAACCACTTTTAGCGCTGCGAACCCATGAAATACAAGGTACTTTAAAGATACGGCGTATAAAAAATATATATAATGGCAAAGTAATCTCGAAAATTTCTTCTTTGACAAAATTTTCGTTTTTCTTTGAAAATACTTAATAAAATGTTTTGAAAATCACACCCAAATTAGATAAATGAACATACTACTTAACAAAACACTTGTTAACCCTCAAGCTGTAGTCAAATTTTGTCACCAACCCTTAGCATTTCGTATTTTTGAAATCTGAAATTATTACCTGCCAATTCGCACCTCTCTGCATCGATGCTAACGATACACTGAACACAAATCACCCAACCACTGAAGATGAAGAAAAGAAGAATCCCGCGCATCCGCGCAACAGGTCTTGGTTAAGACATGTTCAGCCGACTCCAGCACTGTTGCCAAATGTTCAAAAAATAAAAGTATTCCAAAATGTGCATATTTTGCTAAAGATACCTGCATTGGTAAAGTAACACTGCTTTGTGGTGCATCTGACGAGTCCCAGATGCGTTAATTGCTGTCTACTTCTTTATTATTTCACAAACGATTTTTTATTTTCAATATTCCGACGCTGATTCCACTTCTGTTATCAATGGAAAAGCAATTGGGTATTTTATTTTTTCGTAATATTGTTTTGAGATTTTCACTGATAAATATCGATTATCATTCATTGATCCGACAATTACGGGGATCCTATCGATCGGGGGTCCTAAGCACATGCTTAGAGTGTCCAATAGAAAAGAGGGCCACATGGGATGAGAACCACGCACCACGATCTATGTTACAAAAGCCGAATTCGTTAATATTATCCATGTTTGCGCTTGTACTTTCTACTCAGATATGAAAACTAAATTTCATCCGTTCTTAAGACGTGACGTGATATAGCAACTTTTCATAATCGTAGGAAAATTGGGAACAAAAATATTTCGCATTCCCATTAACGATTGATTATTAAATACCTATTTTAAGTAACATTACGGAACGTATAAAAATTTTACTTCTTTAATCACTTCATAATCATGTTCTTACCTTTTTTCTTTGGTAAACAAATTGGTTTGATGAATTGTGTAATTGGTACTCTGTCATTTAACCTCAACAAAGCTATATCATTATCAAAATGAAGAAAACTGAAATCTCCAGCAATGGCTCGAAGAACAAATCTTGATTCGGGTTTCTTATTGTCATTACATCTATCGTGTTCTCCAAAGCTGACTTTTATCATGAACCACATAAACCTGAAAACAATGAAAGTAACAATTGTATATTACGTAACAAGTGAAGACAGTGATATATTTCGTACGAGTGTGGAAACATAACGAGTGCTTGAAATGCACTTTCCTACGACAACTCTTTTAACGAGTAATATCAATAATGTTGTGTTTATGAGAAAGAAGAAATAACATTTATTTATAGTATTTATATATTTATTAAATTGATAACAGGTATTATTTGAAAATTTTCAAATTAAATTTTAATTAAGGTAGGTGAGAAAATTATTGCCATGGTCTTAATATTGCCATCGCCCATGGAATCGTTAATTCAGCTAGTCTTAATAAGATGACGCTCCTAGTCTGTCTTAGAGTAGAAACACAAACCATAATTACCGCATTGATGCATTTCAGTCGCCAGCACAAACCACATACCCTTAGACATTTCTCGCAGGTTACATGACCTTGAATCAAATTTTTAGTACCTAGACTAATCTTCAGGCGGCTCTGTAGGTCTCCTCTTCTCTTCTTGAAGCATGAATCATAGGTTAAGGGATTGTTCTGTCAAATTTGTTTTGATTGTTTGACTCATATGTGTATTTTCTTTATTGAAGAGAAGTTATTGAGATAATTTTGTTACTATTGTGTGAATAAACATTTTTTTGACTGTGGGTATCCAGCATGGCTTTTCAAAAAAAATGTTGCATTCTGTCTTGTGACAATCCATCTTTAATAAAACATACATTCCCTAACCCCAACAAGAATATAAACCGATTTAAAAATTGGATAACTGCTTGTAAAAACTCCATACTCGATGAAATGGAGCCATGGACGGTTTTTAAGACTAAAAGAGTGTGCCATCGACATTTTGAGTCAAAATATTTCTCTGGTTGGTCTCACAAGTTGTTTGCAACTGCTATTCCAACACTTAACCTACCCGGTAAGTGTAAGCACTTCTTAAAAAGAATTGAAATAATTTTCACTCTTTTTAGATACTTCTCCACCCGTTACTGACGAACTAATGTGCAATATGTCATCAGTATCGACAACAGTACATAAAATTTCGGAATGTAGTACATCTAAAATTGTTGAAGGTAAGAAATATGTACCTGCACTAGTTTTGTTCTGTTTTTCAAATTTAATTCCTACAAGAATAATAACTTTTTGACTACAATAATTAACAAGTATGTTTAATCTTCAATTAAATTAAAATATACTCATTTTTTCTAGATAATATTCATCTACTATCACCGTACCAAGTGCTAAAACAGAGAGGGGTTCCAAAACACACTCTAACTCCCAAGAAAATAAAAATGTATACAGCCCTCCAACAATTGAACAAAAGATACAACATGGAGAAGAGCAGGAAAAAATCTTTCAAGCGTAGGCTGTTTGAAGCTGAGAAGTTTCAAAAAAGTCGAGACCTTGAAGGGAACGTATCTAGATTAAATAGTCTAGCCTCTTTGATTATTCGTTGTCAGTTTCGAGAAAGTCAAAAGTCAAAAAAGCTGAGACGTTTTACTCTTGATGAAAAATTGTTGGCTTTGACTCTCTACAAACAAAGTGTCAGGTCTTATTCATTACTATCTAGAATATTTATTTTGCCTAGTAAATCTACACTTCATAGACTACTGACACAAATTGTTGGTAAACCAGGAATAAACAATGCAGTATTTGAAGCCCTGCAAAAGCTGTCTAGAACAATGCAGCCTTCTGAAAAGTATGTAGCCATTTTGTTTGATGAAATGGCCATTATGCCTGGCCTCCACTTTATTGAACGAGATGGCTACATAGATGGATTTGAAGACATGGGAGATGACACTAGGCAAAGTTTTTTGGCAGATCATGTCTTGTTATTTATGGTTAGAGGAATAAAGAAACAATGGAAAGTACCCATTTCATTTCATTTTACAAGCAAAGGTGGTGCAACAACACTACAAATAAAACACTTGTTGCTTAAAATTATCCAAAAACTTATAAATATTTCCTTAAAACCAATTACAATAATTTGTGACCAAAAAAAATTCAAGTGTTATCAATAGCCTACTTAGAGACACTAGAGAAAAATATTTAAAAAATGGAAATATAGATTCATATAGAACAGGTTCATTTGAAGTAGACGGTGTGAGAATTTATCCCATTTATGACCCTCCACATTTAATTAAAGGTATTAGAAATAACTTTATTAAAAAAGATTTAAGGTTTACAAAGGATAATGTTACAAAGACAGCAAAATGGAAACATATTGAAAAACTCTACGAAAGTGATAATACTTCAGTTGATGGTTTGAAGTTGCTGCCACATTTAACTAATGAACACATCTATGAGAAAAAACTGAAGAAGATGAAGGTGAAAAATGCAGTCCAGATATTTATCCAAAGATTGGCTGCAACACTTAATCTAGTAAGCCAAATTGGTAAGTAATTTTTAATGAAATATACACTTTTTTCATGAACCAATTCAGATTTACATTACTTTGTAATGTAAAATTTTTGTTTTCTTAAATTTTGGCTAGTGTCTGTGAAATGAAAGAACACAACCAATACATAAATTATTTAATTTGTAGATACTCCACGAAGAATTGGAGATAATGTCGAGGAAACTGCAGAGCTATTGTTTTTTTTGATCGTTTATTTGATTCTGTAAATGGGTCAAATAAACTTCCTGATAAAGGAAAGATGTTACGATGCGGTTTAACTGACACGTCAGAGCATCTTTCTTTTTGGAATAAAGAAGCTTTGCCACTACTTGCGTCAATGCAGTTTGAGAAAACATCAATGCGGGATCAGACTAGACCTCCGAGTTTGAAGCGTTGGTCTTTTACAATACAAAATATTAAATGCATTTGGTACGTTTTGAAATCAGAAGGGTTTTCATACTTACTACCCAGAAGATTAATCCAGGATCCTATAGAAAATACTTTTGGTCAATTGAGGAGTTTTGGTGCCCAAAATATAAACCCTTCACCTGCGCAGTTTCAGGGAGTATTTAAAATCCTATTCTTTCAGACTGCAGTATCCTTCTATAAACATTCTTTGAATTGTGAGAACGATCAATGTGAAAACATGTTTATTCCACTAAAAAAACTGTTTGTTGAAAGTAATGATACTCATACCAACATTGAAGCATTATAGTTTGCCAATATAAGTGAAACCAACAGTCACAATTTTTCGGAAAAACTTCAGGAATTGGCAACCAGTTACGTAGCTGGTTTCATATTGAAGAAGTTAAAAAAAAGTAAAATGTAGTGAGTTGAAAAATAGCTTGTTCACAATCAATTATGATTTACCACAAAATATATTAATATCGTTTAGAGAATATGATACTTCTATTAGAAGATTGTGTTATCCTACAACTTCATTTGTTGTATCCTTTTATAGTATTTTTAAAATAATTAATTTTTGTTTGGACGAAAAACCTCATTGTAAAGCATTGGTACACCAAGTTGAAAACATTGTAAATAGTTCTGTCAACTTTGAGTTTTTAACATGTAGTAAATATGAACATAAAGAAAGTATTATTAAATTAATTCTAAAATTTTCCATTAGAACGATTATTCACAACTGGTGTAAGAGTGTGAATCAAATTTTACAAGGTAAATCAAATTTATATACTGGCTCCAAAATAATTAAATTAAAAGCCAATAAAATTCGTTTAGATAGGTTAAAGAGAAATAATGCTAAAAGACCTGAGCATATAATTACAGAAGGCATTTAGTAACGAATTCTGACTAAATCATCTCCCATACAAAGTTACATCTTTGTATCTGGCCAAGATAAATGATTTGTAAAAAGTATCCTATGTAAATATGCATTCTTTATAAAAGAATACGAGATTGCTGTTATAGCATTGTGTATGATAATAATCTTAATCTATATCACTGTCAATATGGCCTTCATAATAGCACTCAGTGCCATTATGAACTCATTTTAACACACACATTTTCACATTTTATGCAACTGTTTAAATGAACAAACAATAAAAAAGTTAGTCACTACTTTTATTTATTATAAAATCTCTACTAACATTTATTTATTATAAACAATGATTATAAAGTATGTACAATTTGTAAAATGTAGTCCAGCCGAAGACAAATGGGCTGAATTTTCAGAAAGTTTTTTTCCTGAGTACTTAAACTTGTTGAAAGGCCATCAGTACAAGAAACCCCACACAAAATGTTAGACGAGACTTTCTATAGTTTTCTGCCACAGTGTGCCAACGACCATGCCTCTTAACAGTTAATAAATCTGCTCCCGAATCTGTTAGGAATGACGCAGATTATCTGTAGAGACAATGTCAAGTATATTGTTGAGGATTTGGACTCAGAATCGATGATATAGTATATGGCATTTTCCCAAAAGTATTAATGCCAACTGGCTGCATAGTGCATTTTCTATTTCTGTGCCCCACAAATAATTGAGTATGAGCTATGTTGCTTGGACGAATCACCATATATCATCGAACCATTTCCACAATATTAATTCTTTCACATTCCCGTTTGTAATAAAAATATCTCTCGGTATCCTTGTTTTTATAACATTAAGAATGACACTTTCACCATAAAAAAAGTTCTATTGTCAGCTTCCACCAAAAATTTGGTTATACCTTCTATTGTCAAAATTTTGTTTTTTTTGGTTGAAATCCTTCTTACTTACTTACTAATATCTATATTTTTCTTCATTGATATTATTTAACGTAGCATAGAATAATATATCCAAAGAGATGAAGGATTGCTACGTTTTAAAAGATGTTCAAAATATGCTAAAACCTTTTCATTGCTGCTATTCTTTACTGTATGTATTGAACTATTTAACCCTCCGTTAGTCGCACGTGTATCAAATTGATATATAGCATTATTTTTCGTTAATATTTTAAAACTTATTGGAGCTACTACGACTTTCAAGTTTGCAATAGTCTTCGGGCAATTTGTTTCAAACGTATTCCAAGAAATTCAAGCGATTAGCACCGTCCACTGAACCCTTAAGGTGGGTACAGACATAGAACAAAACTTCGTATCGTAACTCCGTCGCGCAACAATTGTTTGTTACGCATCGAAGATACGGCGTGTCAACAAATAAAGCGTATCAATACATCGTCGCGTATCTTATAAACGGTACATTTTGCCGTCCCGCCTTTACTAAAACAGAACAATTAAATTAGGCTTTTTCTTGTGTGCAATGGAGGTTGTTGCAGCGCTTATATATATATATATATATATATATATATATACAAAAGAGATTCATGGGTAATTCACGCAAAATAAAGGGCTACTGAAATAGAGTGGTAATCGTGGACATGCATGTTTCTGGCTCTTTTTTTTTGCGTGAATTACCCATGAATCTCTTTGTTGTTGTTGTTTACATATCACGCGATATTCCTACATCTTCTTTTTTTTATATATATATATATATATGCATTACTTAGTTAAAAAAATAAAAATAGACGCACAGAAAGACGCTGGTGGCAGACCCGGTTGTATGCTAATAGAAGTGTGTACAGCGGAAATCATTTACTGTTGGATTTAAAATATCAGGCAACTAGTGGCCATTACAAAAATTTTACTAGAATATCTCCAACGGACTTCGATTACTTGATTAATTTAATTGGACCTAAAATAGCACGAAAAGATACTAGATGGAGAACGGCAATTTCTGTTCAAGAAAGGTTGGCAGTAACAATTCGGTTTCTGGCGACTGGTGACTCTTTCACCAGTCTACAATACCTTTTTAAAATTTCTAAACAATCGATAAGTGCTATAGTTCCTGAAGTGTGCGAAGCCATTATAGAAGGATTAAAAGAAAATATACAGGTAAGAAACTGTTTTATTAAAGAAGTATAATAAACACACATTAGACAAAACAAATGTTTATCTTAAATTCTCTAATTCAATATCGGGCATATCCAATAGTTGGCGTGGTGAAGAATTGACTGGAGTACTGCGACTTGAATGATCCGAAATACTAGAATTAGCATACGTATATGCTGGAGATGCTACCTGTGAATGCTGTTGAGTAAAACTGGAAACTTGGCTATCCTGATACTGTTCAAATTGAGAATGTTGTGGCACAGAATTTCCAAAGAAAAACTGAAGAGTATGAGTACGGTATGATTGCGAATGATAAAAATTGGTTGAACTTTGTTCGAGATGGGTCTTGTCTGCTTTAAACCAAATTAACATAATATCTTGTTGTACAGTACTTTGTAATTCAAGAGAATATTTGGCCAGTTTTTTGGTCACATTTTTTCCAAATATTTGACATTCGTTTTGCTCCTGTGGGTTTCTAGCATTTGCTGATGCTTCTGACAATATTTTAAAGCTTTATCTAATTTCTCAGAATCTTCATTCCTCTTTTGGCGTTTCCTACTAGGTGTCGCTTCATCGCTTTTCTTTTTGGTACTAGGTGTTGCTTTTCATTTCGGTACATTTTCTATACTTTCCCGATTCTCTTGTACAGCAGAATTTTTATCGTTATCTGCTAATGTTTCTTAATCACCCGATATTTAATTTTCATCATTATCTTCTTCTTCGTGTACAATCTAGAATTAAAAATAATTTAAAATAAGTATTTAATAAACAAACTTATTTAGAAAATAAAAATATGTCCTATTTTTGGCGCACTGTATAATTTGTTTTAACGAAATTTGTTCTAATTTTTACAGATACCTTCAACACCAGAAAGATGGTTAGAAGTGGCTAAACAGTTTGAGGACACCTGGAACTTTCCACATTGTCTGGGTGCTTTAGATGGGAAGCTCCAATTAACACCGGAAGCGAGTTCTTCAATTACAAATCAACATTTAGTGTAGTTCTTTTTGCTCTAGTGGATGCTAATTATAACTTTTTGTATGTTGATGCTGAAGAATTTCAGATGGTGGTATCTTTAAAAACTGCTCGCTTTACAAAAAATTAGAGCGAAATGACTTAAATTTACCTGCACCAGAAGCTTTACATGGCAGGCAACAGAAAATTCCCTATTTTTTTATTGGAGACGAGGCATTTGCCTTAACTGAGTCGTTAACAAAACCGTTTTCGGGAATACATCCTAAAGGATCATTGCAAAAAGTGTTTAACTACAGATTATCTCGCGCACGAAGAACTGTAGAAAATGTACGAGTATTTGGCATCGCCTCAGCCGTTTTTAGATAACTTCGTAAACCGATGTTACTTGAACCCAGGAAAGCTGAATTAGTTATAATGGTAGTAGCTCATCTACATAATTTTTTAAGAGAAAGTTCCACATCTTGTGCTTTGTATACGCCACATGGAACCTTCGATACAGAAATTGATGGAAAGCTTGTAGAAGGAAAGTATAAAACTACGAGTATAACTAATGAACCAATGTCTTCTTTATTTACAATTAGAAATATTCCCAGAAGACCAACCGAAAACGCAACACGAATTAGAGACGAATTGTCATCGTACTTTCAAAACGAAAATCGACTTTTGAGGCAAGATAATTATACATATATCGTAATTCGTTTTATACTTACGGTGCTTTGTGTTTCCCGAACCTTGTTTTCGTCCCAAAGGAATAGCAAACTTTCGAAGGCAAACCAACTACTTTCATAGATATCTGAAAGCCCTGTAAAAAATAAAAATAAAATTTGTAATTGAAGAGTAAATAAACAAAATAGAAAAGAAATTAATTTTTAATTATTCAAACTTACATTTACCCGTACCGTGGCTCTTTTTAATTTTTGCTTTCTCTCGCCTAAGTCCTGACAGAAGAACATTAATTTTTTTTTGCATTCTTCTACTGTTGTCCGAAACTCTACAGCAATTTCTTCCAAAGCATTATGCTTCTTTATTTTATTATAGTATTTGGGATGTTTTGCATCCCACAAAATTTCTTTATTACGATAACTATTTATGAAATCCAGGGTAGATTCTTCTGTCCACTCCATGTGTTCAACTGAATAAACAAAACGAAAAATAAATCGCAACTGTGTACCGCAGACCTGTCCAGATATGCTAACAAGTGGTGCAACATCAGTGCGTATCATTTCTTTGATGCGGCGTCAAAAAAGCGGCAACCGATGGAACGCCGAGATGTTACTATGTTCTGGTGTTATGGTGTTACGCAGTTCCGTCCACACTTGTTACGCGACGGCGTTACGACACGAAGTTTTGTTATATGTCTGTACGCACCTTTAGGTACCTGAAGGCGCCGAAGGGTTGGGTTTGTATCAGTCTGATACACGCGCGATTCAATGTGTTTGTTGTTTGAGACCACTGCGTCAAGTTACTGACACGTTCTTTGCAAGATAAGACAGTGTTAATAGTTTGTGAATCTTTGTTCTTGTAATTTGTGAATTGCTTTTTTTATAAAAGGAGTCAATGTAAGAGCTGCATCATGAGCGCGTCTAAAAAATTATATGATTTTTCAAAACTTGAATACATTGAAGAATTGAATCGTTTGACTTTTGATGGAATAGAAAAATTTAATAGTGCAATCATTGAAGGAGACATTAGTGGCTATGACAAATTTGAGTCGGATGACCACATCGAAACGAGGTCGGTTGATTCTGAGACTGATCATGAAGTCAGTGACGAAGAAGTTGCAGCGGAAAGTGAACAAGAGCAAGAAGAAGCTGATTATTTTCTCGGTATGTAAAAAATATTATGTAAACGTTTCCATAATTATAATTATTGTAGGTAAGCATGGAACCCGTTGGAGTAAAATTCCTCATAGGCAAATGCGAATGCGGCCTAACAACATTTTGGATAGATTATCGGAAGTTGTAGGTCAGACAGCGTTGGATGTTAATAAAGAAATTGATTGCTGGAATCTCTTTTTTAGTGATCACATTTTGAATTTGATAGTATTGTATACAAACCAATATATCAACATTATAAAAAAAACTTTCAAAGAGAACGCAATTGCCTTCCTACTGATATAGTCGAAATAAACGCATTTTTGAGTCTGTTATATTTGGGAGATGTTTTTCGTGGTGGCCATCAAAACTTAAAGGATTTTTGGGCGACTGATGGCCTAGGAATAAATGTTTTTAGAAAAACGATTTAGATTACTTCTGAGATGTGTGCGTTTTGATGATAGGGAAACAAGAGAAGAACGACGACGCTTCTGACAAATTAGCGGCAGTTAGAGAACTCTTTTCTGGTTTTATTGAAAACTGTAAGAAACACTACCATCTTGGACAATATGTCACAATAGACGAAATGTTACCTGCTTATCGCGGAAGATGTGTGTTTGAGCAGGACGTACCTTCGAAACCTAGTAAATATGGTATAAAAATCTATTGCTTGAGCAATGCAGAATTATTTTGTTTCCAACATGGAAACATATTGTGGTCAGCTTCCGAAAAGACCGTTTAGAGTGAGCAATTCTTCCAAAGATGTGGTCATGAGATTAGTGGAACCAATTTTTCAATCTGGACGTGAACATCAGAGCAGACAATTGGTTTACGAGTTTAGAATTAGTCCAACAACTAGAAACTAAGAAGCTATCGTATGTAGGAACTGTTCGAAAAATAATAGAGAACTTCCACCTGCTTTTATACCGCAAAGCGACAACAATTTGACACTATTTTTGGGTATTCAAAAAATGAAACGCTAGTTTCGTACGTTCCGAAAAATGGAAGAACAGTAATAATTCTTTCAAGTATGCACGTCGGTTCGAACGAAATATTGGATGACAATGAGAAAAAACCAGAGATAATAAATTTCTAAAATGCCACAAAATCTTGTGCTTTTTTAGCACCTTCTCAATGTGGTTGGAAATAATTCTTTCTTGCCCAGAAGATTGAATATTGCACAAGACGATATTTTTGGAAAAGCTTAGCACTAGCTTTACTCGATGAACAATTGAGGAGAAGAGCTCAAATGACAAATTTGCCGCGACACCTGCTTCAAAAAAACCTGCTGAACTTACAGAAGCGCAACCTTCATCAAAAAAAAACGGAAGAGATGCCAACAGTGTTATAGCGGAAATAAAAAAACTTCACTCTCTCCACATTGTTGTGAAAAATGTGGAGCATACTTATGTAGTAAACTGGATGCTAAAACTATATGTAGTATTTGCTTAAATATTGATGAAGAAAATATTGAATATTCATAATAATTTTTTATAATGAAGTATATGAGACTTTGTAGTTCATGAAAGCATTCTAAAAATGATTTTATTATTACCACTTGGTTTCTCTTAAACAGTTAAAAAATAAGGTAAGTAGTAAGATTTTTGTTAGAATATTGAGCGTACAAGTATCAGAATATTTATAACTTTGATAAAACTTGAATTATAATAAACAAATAATCACAAAAGGAAACGTTTTTAAATTTCTGCAAATTTTATCATAAAACGTAGAAAAATCAATAAAGTAATACGTCACGCGAATAATTAAATGTTACAGATTAATTTTAAAATACATACTCTTAAAAATTTACGATATCTTGGGAAAAACACAATTTTTTTTCAGATGTGTCAATTAGATACACGCGCGACTATTTGTGTCATATATACCCACACGACTAACGGAGGGTTAATAAAAAGTTTGTACATCGAATCAAAATGGATTCGGATTCAAGTTATGATGCCAGTCAGAGTTCCGGGGATTACAATTATAAACGTAACAAAAAGAGTAAAAAGTCGAATAAAGCCAAATCTCGTTCAAAACGGTTAGATGAAAGGGTGCATCCGAGCTCATCAAATGAACGCATATCTTCTACACCGTCACTACCAGTCGGTGGAGAAATACAGGGGCACAGTACCAGTATCAATCAGGAACAAGCGGATACTGTAACGCGACAATCGATGTCTAAAATTTTAGGGCTCGCGGCTAGACTCAAGTGGCGGGAGTGGTCCGTTCTCGAATTAAGCTAAAATTATTTCGATGTTTAAATGGGCGCCAGTTAAATTGACCCCAAGCACCTAATCGTAGTCGTACTGACCACCAATTTAACAAAAGGCCAGCAAAAAGTCGTATCACGACAAAAAAATAAAGTCTCACTTATCTTAAAGTTAATTTAATTTCATTCCAAAATTTGCGTAAAATTATTGATTACAGTGAGGAGATTCTTTTTACCAATATACAGTTAAAAAAAATCGTGAATGGGAAGCATTAAAGCACACACTAATAATAAGATGATAACACCAATTACAAATCACACATTTAAGTAAAGGTTTACCATGCGGAACACTACTACTGATGCAACAATAATCTCTTGACATTAAGACAGTAAGGGACAAACGTAGCCAGGTAATATATTTATAACTGTGGCGTTGCTTGAGCTCAGGCAAAAACCCTTATGCAGAAAATAATAATTATAATCATATTATATAAAGTTATAAAATCCGATACCCTAGTATCACGCTCACATAATATGAGTTACTGTGTAACAAAAAATAATAGATATCTAGTTAAGCAAAACTAAGAAAATCTACTATAAACTTACGTCAAGTAAGCCGAAATTCAACTGAATTACTAAATGTCATTAAATACCGGAGCAAATACAATGCAAATTATTAAATAAAAATCCGAAAATAAAGAATTGAACAAAAAATACAAAAACTTGCGTGTTCCCAGCAGTGGTTGATAGACTCTTCCGGCGGCAGAAGCACTGGTGTACTGCTCCAGGAGTTCTATCTTTAGAGCAGCAAAAGCAGACGATCAGTTCGCTCGGTGTACTGCTTCAGGAAGCATAGATTTAGCAAATGCAGACGAACAGCTGCATATGATGAAAAAGGAAAAAACCAAGGAGAACGATCGAACTGAAGGAATTCAGCACCAATTCAATATCCAAAATAAAAACCCTATAAATATAAATAACATTATTTCTGTAACAGAAGTATAACAAATTGTTATTTCTATTTAAATGACTTCACAAAATAACCGGTTTAACAATAGTAATAATTTATTAAAGAGAACAAAGTTCAATTGACGCAGAACTAATCGTATCAATATTTGTTCACAAGAAATAATAAATGCCACTAATAATATATTTAACTTCGAAGATATTTATCAGGTTTGGCAACTATTGTGATAAATAAAGAAAAACCAGACCAAAATTAAGCCTACCAAAAAAACTAGAGGTGGGAATACCTTTTCAGAAAAATCGTGTACAATAAAACGAAAAATATTAAAAAAAACAACAATTTTAATTTACTTACCCTGGCCAAGGAGCTTTTGGGTTGATGTATCGACTGGTGGGATCGAGTTTGGTGCTATTAGCAAAAAGTATACATCTGTATTCTTCCTAGAACGAAGAATTTCCAAATAAGATACGTTACAATATAACAAATGTATAAGAATAACTATATTTACCATATGAAACAGCCGTTACTTATAAAAAAGAATGTAAATCTATTAATCATTTATTATTTCGCAATATATTTATGGGGAACGTGAAGTAACAAAAAGAAATAATCGTAAAAGCACATACCTGTCGGTGTAAAACGCAGCGCTTAGAAGACACTTTTCACGTGTCGTGTAAAAATCCTTTGTTTCAAGCAATAACTTTGGGAAATAACCAAAGATACCAAATATTCTATTGGCCACAAAACAATTACTAATCCCAAAATATAATATCGACTTTCAAAATAAAGCCCATGAAGGATGATTTTTTTTTTCAAAAAAATCACGATTAAAATTGAAAGTCACACCACGATGTACAAAGGTCAAAAGCAGAATGCCCCGAACCTACTGGAACAAAGTACCTTTCACGCTTCAGCGAAAACAAGTTTTACAATTGTGGTATTAACATTTTCTACTGGGTACACCTAGATGGCGTTTCCGTGGAAAATACCCAAAACGCAATAAAACTACTTAGAATATGGTATAGAGACTGTCATCAAAAATTTAAAATCCTAAAGAATTTAATCAGCTTCTTATAAACCTAAATTACGCTGAAATTTAGCAAAAAATAAATAAATTATTGATAATAATAATTAAAATGGGTCATTTGGCAACATGGCAAGTCAATTCGATGGAGAACGATACACTTTAAGCTTTCAAAAATTATTTCATATTAATTATTATTAATAGAGATGCGAAAATTCGTAACGTAATTTTTGGCCCGTTACAATACAGTTTCAAGATTGGAGAGGCTTGTTGAACGATTGATCGAGAATCAAAATCCATGACAACAGCAATGTCAACCGCAGAAAATGTTCATAAAACCTGAGCGCATTCCAGAATTTGAGCCAGGAAATCTGAATATCAGTGTCACTAAGTGAATTGAAACAATAGAATAACTTGGGGCTATAAACAAATGAGCTGAGAATACCATTATTTTCCACATGCAAAGTAGGTTGATCGGTTTTTCTCGGCAATGGTACAATAACTTGAAGAATTACCGCACGAACTGGGAAGAGTGGAAAGTCCTCCTTACCAAGAGTTTTCCAGATATTCAGGATTTTTCCTCAGCCCTCATGAAATTGTTGAACAGAACCAGACAGTTACATGAAACTTGGGAAAAGTACTACTTTGACAAAATGCTTGTGAAATAACCGACAAAAAGGCAGTGTCTTGTTTTATAGACGAGATAAGAGATTCATTCATTCAAACAGGTACTGGAGCAGGTAGGTAAAGTGCTCCTGATGAATTGTACGATGAATACTTGTCTACTTTGCAGTCCGAATAAAGTATTTGGCCAATTTGTGAGCAACGGAGTAAGTTTCATATGAGTAGGTATAAAAGGTCCTCATCATCAGGTCCTAGTACGTCTAGAGCCTTGTTGGGAAAACGTTTCCCGATGTCGGAACGTGACGAACGTCGTCATGGAGAGCCACCCCAAAAAAAGAATTCAAATTTGGGGAAATTAAAATGCTGAAACTGTCAAGAAAGGAGACATATTTTACCAAATTTTGCTAAAGCCAGAATTGAGTGCACAAGTCGCAAACTTTTGAAACATTTTGCAAACGAATGCAGAAAATCTCGCCCAGACGGTTGAAATGGAAATTTTTCGATGAACCATAATTACTTGATTGTCTTGTAGGTAAGATGCTCCCGCGTGCTTATGTCGGTTCATGTGCGGTTCTATGCTGATAAAGGAGGATTTTGCGAGTCTCGATTTCAAATCAAGTACCCCGACAGTTTCAGGCTTTGGTGGATCGAATGTTTCTGTGATTGGATGAAGATATGTGCTCTTAGTAATTAATTTAGTTGAAATTAATGTAGATTATTTTGTAGTTCCCGACAGCGTACAATCCATCCCAATCATAATTGGCGAGAGTCTGTTGAATCAATCTCAATTTATGATGATTGCATCCGGTAAAAGTGTGCTCATTATTCCTAGAAACGATGACATTGCTAGGACGTTGAACTTGCCAACAAGAAAGATTCCATTATGAGCTAAAGAAGACACCCTCAAACCAGCGAAAACGGTTTCACTGATAGATGTGACGTCAGATGAAGGAACAGACGACGACGTCTATGTACATTGTGGATTGAGACCAATACTAGCCAACGAGTAATTCGTTGATGAGTGTATTACCAATGGACAAGATGGTTTCATCCCATTGGCTAATATTTCCAACACAGATCTTAATATCAGCAAAATCAAAATTTTGATTCGTTCAGTTAACGGTTTTGAAGAAATCAATGTTGGTTTAAACATGAACGTTATGATAAATGAAATAAATAAGGAACGACCTCTGCGACCCTATCGTTAGGCTTACAGCGAATGAAAAGTTATGAGAGACATTGTAAATGATAAAATAACATCATTCGTCAATCCGATTCACCATAAGCTAGCCCTATTCTTTTAGTAAAAAAAAATGGTGAACAGAGAATGTCCGTTGACTATCGAGCGCTCAATGCAAAGACAGTCAAGGACTGATTTCCACGGGTGGATAAGTTTATGTAAAAACTGTAACATTGTTGCGATTTCACAAGCCTAGGCTAGGCAAATGGATATCACCAGATTGAGATGGAATCTGAATCCATTCCTAAAACTGCTTTTGCGACTCCAGACAAGGAAAAACGAACGCACGAGTTACAAAGTTCGAAAACTGTTCCCAAAACGGACAAAACCGACTGAACAAGGTCACACCAGTGGCGGAACAACGCAACAATAATGTTAACGGAAAATAAATTTGGATGGAAACAAAAGTATTTGGAACTTTTAAATACTTTCTTTGTTGGATTTCGATTTTATTATCTAAAGTATATCAAGTACTGTTAACTATTTAAAGTAATAAAAATTTCTGATTAGATACAGAGTTAAAAGGTTAATTTAGAACATCTATAAAGATATAAATTTACACATTTTTAAAACAAAAACATTATTTCATTTTCCAAAACATGCTTCAAACTAATCCATTGTTATAGCTTTGTTCGTAAATGCGTTATTTAACAATTCAAAGGACTTTTTCGTAAGCAGATTTTGTTCAAGAATTCTTAACACACTTTCAGAAATTTTACAAATGCGTATAACATCGTTTGAAGGATATGTTAATCCCCCTTTACGTTTATGAGCAATCAAAGAGTTAAGCAAATTCGCTTTAATGTCCCAACACATGTTTCACATTTAAAGGTGTTTGTGAATTGTAAAACAACAAATCCCAAATCCAAGTAAATATGTGATAATTTGTTATCTACATCATGTTGCCAAAAAATGGATTCATAATGTAGTCATGATCGTTAAAGATACAGCAACACCACAATTTTTTTGTGGGTAAACCAATACTTTTCTCGCATATTAGATAGGTTGGGCGGAAAAGTGAAATTGTAAGTTTGCAGTTGAAGTAAAATACGTGGGCAATATTTTTAAAGATTCACAAAAAATGGAGTTTTGAATATGGAAGATCCAAACAATGTAAAAGAATTACAAACTTTTCTAGGTATGTTACATTGCTAGATATATTTCAAACTGATCAGAGTTAACTATTGACTTGAGGGATTCACTAAAATGATATAAAATGGACTTGGGAACAAAGACATGAATCTAGCTTTAATAAAATAAAGGAGGCACTAGCAAGTAAACCTATATTGTAATATTTACTACTTTTCATGGAGTACTGAAATCGTGTTGAATATGGTTTCGGTATTGAAAACCACATGAAAACAGGTATTGAAATCTATTTCCATCCCAAGGTCAAGTAAACTTTTTCTTGGGATTTTATCGGGATTTAAATTAACTTAAGTTACATGAAAACGGTTAACGGATCCAAATCGTATCGAAAATTATAGGGCATGCGCATAAACTATGAATTAATTTGAAAAGTTGGGTTAGTTTTCTTTGTTTTGATACAAAGTTCAGTGCATTTTCTCGCTTTTTTATTGCTTAATGCTTATTTACTATCATAATAAAAAAATGGATAACGAAAATAAGACAGTGACTTCACTATCTACATCCTCATCATCAAGGAATGTGTGGCGTGAAAGTGAGGTATTATGTTTATTAGAAATAATTCGCGAAGAAAAAGTTTGCAGCCTATTCGACGGGAAAAGGTAAAGAAACCTTGAAATGAATTTATAGAAAAAAAATGAATGAAATGGAAATTTTTTCAAAAATATTTGTACCAAATAAATAATAAATGGAAGGTCTTAAAGACGTCTTACAACCACTGCATTGGAAATAATGCTGAAAGTGGGTCTCAAAGAATGGAATGCGACTTTTATCATATCAAGAGGCTGAAGAAAGGGCAATGGAAGCAAGGTAAACTTAGATTTGGTTTCCAACTTTTTTACAAATTATCTTTACACATTTTTATTTACTTTCAGATCAAATAATTTTAAAGGAGACTCTGGATGCATTTACAAGTAGTATTCAGATGCTAACCAGACCTTACCACCAACAACCATTCAATATGCCTTATATTGTTCCACCAGGTTATCAACCATCCCTCTACCAATTTCAACCAAGTTGTTCTGGTTCTGGAAAATAACAAAAAGAAAAAGAAATGTCTGAAGATGTGAGGAATATGGAAGAAGAAAACAGTAGTGATTCTTCTGATTAAGAAGTTTTTATTATAAACTAAACTAAGTATTTGTATTTTTTGCATAAAACTCAATAAAAACATATTTTTATTCTAAAAAAAAATAATGTACAAAAAAACTAAACTAATCTTGACTTCTTTAATGGAAATTTCAACATATATTCCTTATCCTTATCTGAGCATCTTCAACTGCTTTAATCCAATTTTGTACAAATAATTTATATCTATCCTCTTCATTAAACATCCGAATCGCGCCTTTAGTCTCCCAAAAGCACTTCCTACAACTACTCTTCCTCGACTTAAAAAGACAATAAAGGACACTTTTTCCGGAGGGACTTTTCCTTTATAGGGTTTAATTAACCAAGATAATAAAGGGTAGGCTGGATCCCCCAGTATAAAACAAGAAATAATTTTATTTTGTACCCCATAAGTAAGTTTTGGTATAAAATCTTAAAAAAAATTGTACAAATTTTTATCTTTCAAGACATTAGCATCATGGTACTCCCCGGATGTTTGCAAGTTGCATATCGAAATATAAAAAATACAGATATTTAGTCCATCAATTCAAGTACAAATATTTAATTTTTAAAACCTAGCTACCTTGTTATCGACAACAGCCAGTACATTATAATATATCTACCCTTTACGATTTAAAAAGTCACTACTTCCAATTTTTGGGGCAATATGGGAATATGTGTTCCATCTATAGCACCAATTATTCCAGGAATACCACACATATCTTGAAAATCTTTAGTTATATCTTTAGCTTCTAAATTATTTGGGAATTTAAGGAATTCATCTTTAAATTCTGCAATCACTGCTTCACAGAAGTCATACAAGCATTTTTGTACTACACATTTGTCAGTACCAAATTGATTGGCAATAAGTCTATATTCTCCACAGGTTGCCAATTTGTATAAAGCAATAGCACATTTCTTTTCCACTGTTAAAGGTTCTCTAACAAAGTTTGGTATTGCAGAGAGGTAAGGCTTAAGCCGAAAACATAAAAAATCAAATTAAGTTTTACTGACTCTAAAATTACTCGAGAAATCTTTGGTAAAATATACTTTTACAATATTTTTCCATCAATTTTTGTCTCTATTTTTACTCCACCATCTTTTTTTGTTGTATTTCCTTTTTACAATTCTATTTCTTCTCTGCTTTTCTCTAACATTTCAAATATTCATATTCATTTGATGCATAAATGCTGCAGCTTCTCGTTGTCTTTCCATGTTGGAGGCCTCTTCGTCCAAGAAGATGTAAGTTACACTTACAATTAATTGTAGTGTTAATATTAGTATAATATTTTTTTGTAGAGCACTCATATCTTTCTTCAATAACAAATGTAAAATTATTTAAAAAGAAAAAATGAACATACATCATAAGCCAAAACCAACTCCCAACTCGCGGCAAAAGTCATGTGTTAACTGTCAATACTGTTCATAATTGTCAGCTCGGATCGATTTCAATTCGATTTCAATTCTTTTTTTGTCTATACATAAAAATGGGGGAAGAGGATTCAATTCAAAACGATTTGAATACTCCATGAAAACGTAGGTATTATAAGATAGAAAAAAATGTGTTGAATGTGGATGCAAGTTAGAATCATTTAGCTTCATGTTTATTACAAGAAGGATTACCATTGTGCTTTGCATCTAAAGCTTTGAGTGAAACTCAACAAAAATATGCATACATGGAAAAGGAGTTACATTAGAACATTCATTTAAATATTTATTACTAGATTGGCCCTTGAGGCTACAAAGAATGTGGCTCCAAATACAAAAGTATGCTTTGCAAGTAAAGTAAAAGGTAGGCAAGGAAATGTTCTCTCCAGATGCATGGTCTAGAAATTTCAAACAAACGTGCTTCCTTTCCTCAAAAGAATTACGGACGTCACTGTGACCCCCGCGGCTTCACTATCTACCAGATTTTCTCGGGCGCCAGATTTTTGGGATGGTTTACTCCACTGAACTCTCGAAAATGGTAGCGTCAAGAGTTACCAGGGTAGCAACAGATGGAGGTTAAGTAATTCCAGGGGTCTGTTGTTCTAGATCTCTATGCCGTGCGAAGTGGTAAACAGGCTTTAATTGTTTACCACTGTCGGAAAATGAAACTACCTGTGCTTTATAAAATTTTACAATTCATTTCGACTCCGAAATAATTTGGGAAAAGGAAAATAAAACGAACCCCGTAGCTATATATTTAATATAACTAAATATTGATGGAAACCCTTCAGTATTTACGATTTCTATTTAAATTACAACCCAGACCAAAGCACTTTATTACAGAATAGATGTTTTACGATTACAAGGCTAACGTGCAAAGCTTTAATAGTTTTCGGCGATTGCCGGTGAAAATCAGTGAAAATTCACTAGCAGTACGGTGAGAATTACATGGAGAAAGCGTTATCTAGGCACTAGCGGTGTTTTACGGGAGCGTTTCTTGGTATTAGTGTACGGCTTAGAATAGAACGGCGGTTACTAATAAATTGCCCTCGGTTTTTGTGCGGATATTACCCCGGCCGTTGGTGCTAAAATGAATCGCGTAAAGATCAGTTAGTCGGCAGAATCCGAAAACCTCTCCCTGGCGAATCTGCTATGGCAGCGAACGCTCGTGAGATTATTTCGTTTCACGTCTTGTAAAACCCTCGAAGGATGTCCTTGCTATGGCAGCGAACACAGACGAGGCTCCTCCAAGTTGCCTATTATCAAATATTTGAAGTCACGCTACCAAGGCCTATGGTACTAGATTGGGCAACCCCCGAAATACTTTGAGAATCACTCAAGAATCTACCTGCTTTGTAGCGAGGATGCTTGAAGGTTTCTCAACGGTATTTCCTTTCCCTAGTGTTGTATACCGGAATCAGGATTCCCGAAATACCTTGAAAATCCCCCAAGAATCTACCTGCTTTGCAGCGAAGATGCTTGGGAGTTTCACAACTATATTTCTTGTCCCCTAAAGTTGTATACCGGAATCGGGATTCCCGAAATACCTTGAAAATCCCCCAAGAATCTACCTGCTTTGCAGCGAGGATGCTTAGGAGTTTCCCAACTATATTTCTTTTCCCCTAAAGTTAAAACCAACAGTAAATTCTTACTTCGGAATTGTACACAAATACGCGGAAAATGACTCAAATTCAACTAGCAGTAAGCAAAAATAAAATCTATTAATACAGCTACGAAAGACGCTAGGAGCAAAATGAATTAAACACTAGAAGATTGATTTATAAAATGATCTCTAAACTCGCTTACCTTGTTGGCGAAAATCAGTCGGCGTTTCGGAAACGGCGAAAATCGGCGGAACTGTGAAAGCACAGAACTAGGAGCTACAGAGCTGAGAGAGCAAAAGAAACTTATTCTGTCCCGGTTGCTGGTTTTATACATTCTTCTCTCGACCCCACTCAGGAGGTCCCCTACTTAACAATCTTAAGAATGGCGCAGACTGATTTGCGCGAACGGTACAGTAAGCAATACATATTCAATATATACCGGATGTATCAAAAACAATATACATATTTAAAATTATTAACAGCAAATAATTTTATAGCTTTTGAAGAAAAAGGGGTGTATAAGTAAATGATAACATAACTTAATAATAATACCAATAAAATGAGAAACTAAAATATATACAGTGGGATGTCAGAACGAAAAATAGTAACATCGTTACAACAGATTATTTTATAGACCAATTAGCAGAAATTGAACCTCATGTAGGTATGGTAGGATTAATTTAATAAACGACATGGTATTCTACGTTTTTTCAGCAATTTTTTGTTATTTAGATTTCATGATATTCATTATTGAATAAATGGAAACTTCATTCTTTCTAGAGTACCTTGAGATGTGTATATGGCGCTAAGTTTTATTGACATCCGCAGATGGCAATTTTGGTAGTATAAAGTATACAATTCAACACGCGCATAATAGCTGCCATCATTATACGCTTGTTGAATGATATACTATCATTCCAATTCCTTATAGTAGAAGATCCGAACCTAAATCGACCTTCACCGAGCTGATAATAGAATAAAACTTATTTTATAATAAATGTATATTAGAAAATATATTAAAAATGGGTTGTCAAAAAAATCCTGGACAAAATATTTTTAATTATTTTTTAAAAAATGATTTTTCATTAAATGTTGCAACATCAAGATAATGATAAAATTCTATACTGGACTTAAAGTATTAAACATATAGAATGTGCAGACGTAGGGTTGTCTATAATTTACCTGGACAAGCTACTAGGTTGCCAGGTATGAACAGGTATGTCGATACTAGTTACTTTCACTTGTTATGATAATAAAGAAAAATTATATCAGCATAAGCGCTGTTTTATTACAAACACGTTGATATAGGGTTGTCTGCAAAAAATTTGGTCCTAATAGGGGTTTGCGAATTTAAAAAATTTAAATTTCAATGCGTGTGAAAATGAGTGACAGAGAGATCCGAGGTAAGTATACTGTGTAATAATAAAGGACCGAACATTGTAGTCGTCTCTGACGGGGCCTGGAATATAAAAAAAGTGCGCATGCTCGGCACGTAAACTATGGAAGGTTAGGTTAGGTTGTAAACAGTGCGTGTTATTTTGGAGTATACTCGATAGTCGAAATTGTGTAAAGGGAGTCAGAGCTATCTAATCAACACTTTGGTTAAAGCGCAGTTGCCATATGTATTCTAGAGAGAAATGCTGTATTTTATAAATACACTTCAAATCCATTGTGTCAATATTTCAGGTACAAAAGATGCAATGTAATTAAGTCAATACCAATTTAATATATTTATTTCAAATTTCAAGCAGACTAATAATAATTAGTTTACTTGAAATGTGAAATAAAGTGTTTATGTATATTTCTTGAACGCAAAGTTTGTTGTGAAAAACTCGCCGATTTGACAATGTTGGAGAGTCGCTTCAATGTTCCGGCTTTGAGAACGAGATAGATAGATCGAGCTACGCGAATGAGACAGTGATAGTAAACAGTTATGTGAGGTGTTTATTCTCTTCATGAACGTAACATCAGTATTTGTGTTGTGGTTTTGTGTGATAAATCGGTTATTATTGGTATTTATTGTAATATTTATATCGGTATATTTAGTGACAATAATGGCGGAGTGTAGCGGTGTTGGCGATAAAAAACGGCGTCGTAACAATTTAATTCGGGAAGAAAAAGTCCTCATATTAAATGTGTACGAAGGACTCCGTGCCATGGACAAACAGTTGGGTGTTAGTGACGCTGTGATTAAGTGCAGTTATTTAAATAAAGTTTCTGAGAGTACTATATACAATATTCTAAAGAAATCGCGGGACGGATCTTTGACAAGAGAACGAGGTGAAAACTGTAAACCGGAAAGTAGGGGAAGAAAGAAAATTGTTTTGGACGACCAAACACGGAATGCTATACGTAGGGAAATACATTCTTTTTATTTTAGGAATGAAATCCCCTCGGTAGCTAAATTGAGCAAGGTAATAGAAGCTGATGATACTTTACCAAACATCAGTGATAAAGTTTTGAGACGAACTTTAAAATTAATGAATTTTCGTTACCAAACAAGAAGTAGAAACAGTGCCTTAATTGAACGAAATGACATTGTGGAATGGAGGAGAAATTATTTAAAACAGATACGACAGTTTCGTAACGAAGGACGGCACATATATTATCTTGACGAAACATGGTTAAATGAAGGCCACACTGTGTCAAAAGTGTGGCAAGACATGAATATACGAAGCAATCGACAAGCCTTTATGGAGGGTTTCTCTTCCGGTTTAAAAGCTCCCTCTGGGAAAGGACGTCGACTGATTATCACTCACATTGGCAGCGAGGAAGGATTTGTAGAGGGTGGATTACTAAGTTTTCAGTCCAAAAAAACTGTCGATTACCATGAAGAGATGGATGGTAACCGGTTTGAAACATGGTTTAGATCAATTTTAACAAAGGTAACTCCTGGTTCAGTGATAGTTATGGATAATGCTTCATACCACTCTCGTCGACTGGAGCAAATACCTACTTCAGCTAGCCGCAAGAGGGTTATAATTGATTGGTTAGAGAGTAAAAGCATTCCGCACAACGAGGCAATGCTAAAAGTTGAATTATTATCTCTCGTACGGAAACATAAAAGCAGTTATATTAAGTACGTTGTCGATGAAATGGCGAAAGATTTCAACGTCTCAGTTGTTAGACTTCCTCCCTACCACTGTGAGTTAAACCCCATCGAGCTGGTTTGGGCCCAAGTTAAGAATTATGTTGCGAGAAAAAACAGTACATTCAAAATGGCTGACGTTGAGAAACTGTTTGACGAGGCGCTGCATACCGTTACTGCTGAGAGTTGGCGTAAATGTATTCAACACGTATTAAAAGAAGAAATAAAGTTTTGGGATTTAGACATACGTGTAGAAGTAATGACGGAACCACTCATTATCGATATAGGAGGAGAAAGCGATGATTCTGAGGAGTCGTCAGGGAGTGATACCGCTTCCAGTTAGTCAGACATTTTACAAGTGACCTCGCAACATACCTATACTTATTGGTAATTTATTTTGGTCTTGACAAACAACTTTTTTTTAGTTTTAGTAGTAGTAAGTTGGAATTGACTTTTAAACATTTTTTTATTTTGTTTTAACTTACTTATGAACAACTTGTGATAAGTTATTATTTCAAATGTTAAAAATTGAAATTCCAGATATTTCAGTATTCGCACCCTTAAACTATGATACGCTCATGGAGTTCACTTTAAATCGGTAGATAACCGATGACGTCACTTTACACAATTTCGACTATCGAGTATAGCTAATATAATGACAATATTATATTGCATCGAAAACACGTGTTATTTTGTATCGTTGTGATGAAAAATGGCTAAAAAGTGTTTTTTGTGTGGTTCGGACGATTCTTCACTTGATTTTACTGATGAAACTTTTAAAAATTGTTCGTTAAAGCTAGCTTTTCGCAAAAAAAAACTTCAAATATCATGAAACTGAACTAACTAAAGCAGCACTCGATTTTGTTGGTTACCATACCACGTGCTATGAAAAAGTAACTGCTTTAGGAAATAAATACATTGAGGAATTTAAACTTTTTTTTACAGAGTATTCAGTAAGTACATAATATATGACTCTTTCAATTATTATCTAATATAATTCGAAATAGCACAATTTTAACGTTCGTTGGCTTCGTTTCTTATCACTCAAATAATTTAAAAAATATTTTTTCTGAAGGACCTCTCTCTGTTTTTTTCTTGTTGTTCTGTTTCTACTTTCTTACGGTTTTTATATTTTTTTTAATTATTCCCGAAGAAAATAAGACCAAAAAAATGTTGATATAAATGCATTTTTTCATAGCAATGGAATATCAACCATTAACATTAAATAAAAAAAAATTGCTTCTAGGAACATGTTAATACTTCAATAGCCGACGAAGGCACATAATGTCTAGATTCTAGTGTTCATTCTAGTAAAGCGGTTACTGAGGATGAAGAAATTAATACTGATATCACATCTCACACATCTATGGATTTGGATAAGGTAGGGAAATATTTTGGTATTTATTTTAATTGTGGCCAACAAAAAAACGAAAATGTTTTTTAGAAATTAAAAAAAATATAGATACATAATTCATGGACAGGTTTTTATTTAAGATGATAAAAATTAAAGAAATATTTAATGAATTCTTGATCAATTTATTATTTACGCTGAAAACCATATTTTCTTTCAGGGAATTTCTATTTATGAAATGTATTTTATTGTTTCGGGGAGCGTCAACATCAACAGCATCGTCGTCCAATATAAGTACATGCTTATTTTGCAATTGCGCAAGAAAAAATTCCTGGAAGAAAAAACAAAATCTTACATTTCCTCGGAATGAACAAGTTACTCAAAAAATACTACAAATGGCTTGAAAGCTTGATGATTCAGAAATCTTGTCAAAACTTGAAAATCAAGCTTTTGCTTATCATCAGTCTTGCTACGCATTTTATTTAACCAAAGAAAGACGGTCCACTCAAGAACACAAAGACTCAATTAACCAGAAATATCGTAATATACACAAATTGGCTTTTGAATCGCTAAAAACTGTAATTATTGGAGAGGTCATTGAAAATAACAAAGTAATGTATTTCGCTCAACTATTTCGAAGATACCAGGCTTTGTTATTGAAGTTTGGTGATTGTGAAGTAGATTTTGATTTCATCAAAGATTATCGAGCTGAAATGTTGCAGAAAAAAATAGATAAAATCTTTGGTGATCGTGTTACTATTGAAGCATCTACTGGGCCGAGTCATCAAAAAATTATATATAAAACGGACATTGACATATCTATTATGGCAAATAATACCAAATTGTTGGGAAGCAAAGAAGACCACAAATTTGAAGATGTTGCATTCGATTTGAGAAGTTGCATCAAGAACATTGATTCTCATTCTCTTCTTAAACGTTCAACTGCTGATGATATCATACAAGGAGAATGCGAAATTCCTGAAGAGTTATTTAATTTTATACGAAACATAGTTTTTGGGCCAAACGTTTGCGAGGAAAATGCTGACTTAACTACAATTAAAATAACATCTATATGTAGTCCTTTTGTATTTAAGTAATTTGATCGACTTGTACAATAAAAACTCGTCTTTGGTAGATGAATTTCGTCGAGGCGCATTTGGAATCAAAAGAACCTCCGCTAAATTTGCTCGATCGCCGGTCGACTTGACACTGGAACAGACCATCAACGCTGATGCTAGCAATCAATTAACGGACAACCTTGCCGTCGACTCGATATCTGCACGTCAACGATGGGCGCTCAGCCACAGTATGAGGACGAAAATACTGTCAACAATTAAAGAAAATATAAAACTCACAAAAAAAGATGATACTTCACATTCTTTGCAGAGAAGCAAAATAAAAACAGGCAGAGAAAGCTTCGATAGTATCATTAAGGCAATCAAAGAAGCGATGGACCCATTCGATGATGCTAGCGATAAAGAATTGTTGTTTAACATTTCGACTGGTAAAGCTACATCGCCGGGAGTTACTGATTTCCTCCTGAATGTTAAAACAGCCGGCAATCAACAAAAGCTCGATTTTATATCCGATTGTGCTTCAACTCCCGATAGGTTTGAAAAACCAATAAAACGCAACAAAATCATGAATTTTGCTGCTGAATGTTCAACTAAAGTTCTCATGACTAAAGACAAAAATAAAAAAGTTCTGCTAAAGATGGAACGAGACATTTTTGGACGACTCCTGGCTATTAGTGTAAAGCAAAAAATCAATCTAGAACATTGTTTGACCTATCCACTGGCACCAATGCCGCCTGCACTTTTTTCGTGTACTGGTGAAATGTTAAGAACTCCCAAATCAACATTTGCGCACAGTTTAAAATCGCAAATCGAAACGGTTGAGCTCACCAATATTGACGTTGAAATAATAGATGGTTTTTATTTTTTGTACTTAATTGGGAACTCCATGCCACAAACATTTGAGAAAGTTGCAGAGTCAATACTAATGAAAATTTGTGCATCACATGCTACAAAAATCCATTTAATATTCGACCTATATTTATCACCTTCTATCAAGGATTCCGAGCGCCACAGTCGAAAAGAGTTTTATATACCATACAAAATTACAGGACCTCAACAAGTCAGACCCAAAGATTTTGTGCAAAGCCTTAAAAATTATCGATTCAAAGACACTTTTTGGCTGATTATTGGGAAAACCAAAACTTGCTGCCAATAATCCGAAATAAAAAAATTCTTTTAGCTGTTGAACATCTGTGTTACTCGTACCAGGCTCAAGAAAATTGTATTAAAAAATCTGAAGAAGGTAATTATACATGCTATCATGAAGAGGCGGATACGAGGATTGTTTTTCACGCTCATAAAGTAACACCCGGCTCCAGAATTCTAATAAAAGCTTCTGATACTGATGTACTCATAATTTTACTTGGAAATATGCACAAACTGTCGCAGTCTACAATTTTTCTAGCAACTTCAGCGACTAAGAAGCAATCTAACATCATTCATTTTTTCATCGATGAAAATATCACTGCATCTATTAGCAATAAAGTTGGAACCCATTTAAAAATATTTTAAATGTTACTGCTTTACCATGCATTCACAGGTTGTGACTACATGCGGCATTTTACAATAAGTAAAATATTTTCTAAAAATGAGACGTATCAAACTATTTTTGCGTCAATAATTGATGCAGCTGATATTTTCATCGATGAAAAAATGAATGATGTTCAAGAGTTTACAGCGCAAATGTATGGCGTGAAGCACTGTCAGTCAGTTAATGATGCGAGAGTTTGTATTTTTATGAAGAAGTACGACGCAAAAGAAGACAGCGAACATTTTTTTAATAAGATTAATAGTTTTGACTCCAACTTTATACCGCCATGCTGGATTTCCCTCCTACAAAAAATTTTAAGAACCATATATGTAAATTCCATGTGGATTATTGCAACTGATTCTGTATGTGTGAACTTGAATCCTGTAAACTATGGTTGGCATTTAGATGGTATTTTAAAACCAACAGGTTTTATTGGGGATCAGACTCCTTTAAATCCAGGACATTATTGAAATGGAAGGTAATGAGGAAGAACCTAATGAATCCGATGAATTCGACAATGTTAATTCTGATGAATCAAATTTTGAATAGAAAATATTTATTAAATTTTTTTTTTTTGTTATTTGAATTTTCGGCAGTCTGATTTGTTTCTCTTCCATTTTTTTAGAAAAAGCAAAAAAAATTTAAAGTAAGCAATCGATATTTTCATTAGTTACGTTATCATATTTTGAGTTACAATCGCTTTTCTATTATAAGACATTATTATACTTATAAGTTAATATACATACATACATATATATATATATATATATATATATATATATATATATATATATATTTACACATTTACATATATATTTTTTTTGTTTAATTTATGTTATAATAACTATATCAGATTGTTATGTATTTAATTAATTATTCTGTTTGCAATTCAAATATAAGTTGCTCCAAAATAACGCGCACTGTTTACAATGTAGAGGATAGTAGGGGTATACCCCTACCTTCCATAGTTTACGTGCCGAGCATGCGCACTTTTTTTATATTCCAGGCCCCGTCAGAGACCACTACAATGTTCGGTCCTTTATTATAACACAGTATACTTACCTCGGATCTCTCTGTCACTCATTTTCACACGCGTTGAAATTTAAATTTTTAAAATTCGCAAACCCCTATTAGGACCAAATTTTTTGCAGACAACCCTATATCAACGTGTTTGTAATAAAACAGCGCTTATGCTGATATAAATTCTTTTTTATCATCATAACAGGTGAAAGTAGCTAGTATCGACATACCTGTTTATACCTGGCAACCTAGTAGCTTGTCCAGGTAAATTATAGACAACCCTACGTCTGCACATTCTATATGTTTAATACTTTAAGTCCAGTATAGAATTTTCTTATTATCTTGATGTTGCAACATTTAATGAATAATCATTTTTTTAAAAATAATTAAAATTATTTTGTCCAGGATTTTTTTTGACAACCCATTTTTAATATATTTTCTAATATACTAAATTTATTATAAAATAAGTTTTATTCTATTATCAGCTCGGTGAAGGTCGATTTAGGTTCGGATCTTAGACTATTATATTTTATTACCTTAATGAATTCATGATCCTTCCAAAATATTTGATATTGTACATATTAGATTCTTGTGCGAACTGTTTGCTTTTAATTTCCCTGTATATTTGATTTAACTTTGTATTCGAAACGGTTATTGAATAACGGTTTTATTTGTTATCCCATAATATATTAGGCATTGTTGTGAGAAACTAATATGGTAAACATATTTTCTTTGAAACGTACCTACACGTCTCTGCTATTTGTAAATTGTTTATACCGTTATTTTCACAAAAAAGAAAGAGTAGGTACAACAAAGTGCTTCTTTTGTATGTACAAAAGGGGCAGTATTTTCATATTTAATTCGAAATTGCGAGTCGTTGGTATGTAATTACGACAAAAGTAGAAGTGAAACACGATCCACGCTGATTTCCATAATTACAGCTTTTACCAAAGATGAAGATATGCAATTGAAAAAGTTGCTGGAAATAACCAGTTATCGTGATCATGCATAAGCACGACGATATATCTGTTTTTAGACATTCTCAGAGATACCTATAACACTTTTATTAACGCTCTATATCAGATTAGTATAATTGTCCTCAATTTTAACTTTTATTTTGACTCATTACATTATTAATAAATGAAAAATTTGTAGAACAATAAATTAATAAAATTGTTAATCAGAAACATCAAAATTGATTGTAATTATTGTATATTCATATTTTTCGTGAATTTGAATTTGTATTAGAAAAATATACGGAACTAATTCTAGAAAATGTTCCGGATTATATAACAAAATTGTACTTTATCTTAAAGAAAAATACTTTACCCTTTCACACAATGAGCTGCCGTCAAAACGTATCTATCGTTTATGAGCATACCACCACAATAGAATCTGTTGAAATAGGATAATCTAGCCATCCAGGGAAACTCATTTTCATTGGTAGGTCTTCCACCAACTATCCGACTGTCTTCATTTCTTTCACCACACGCTAGAACAAATATGAAATTACAAAATATATAACTTCAAAGTAATTGGGACCGTAACAGTTTCAATACTAAGATAAATAAAGGGCGGATTATACCTATGAACCAAAAAAATGGAATATATATATACTCATGGACAAAATTATCGAATATTTTTAATTTTTCATAATTTCTTTTTGAAAAAATAAATTCTGATAAAGCAAGCTATTTAAATACCATCATTTACGAGAAATTGTTTACTCTAAAATATTTCAGTGAACAATCTTAAGTTTTAATCAGAAGAAAATCGTGCAAATAAATGTTTGCCGAATGTTATGAAAATTAAGAATATTTACATGATATTTAAATACTAATTGGAGGACAATTACAAATGTTTTGTTTGAAATTAGAGCTCAGTTAGTAACGAGTATTCCCCCCTCGAGCTCTAATTACTGCTTCCATTCTTCTCAGCTTGCTACTAAGGAAGTTCTGGATAAATTGTTGAAGAATTGTATTCCATTCTTCTTGTGCAGCCATCCGAAGCTGGTCTATTGTACTTGGAACATGATTTTTTCATCATATGGGGCGTTTAAGATATTCCTATGTATGTTCTATTGTATTTAAGTCGGGGCTACATGGTGGCCAATCTAACCTTTGAGTTTGGACCGCATCAAGGTAATTAGTCACTATGTCAGCTGCATTAATATGAATCCTTCATATTCAATATAGCCGATATAAGGCAAAACATGTTCTTGCAGGATATTTTCAATATACAATTCACTTGTCTTTCGTCCAATCACTTCCACGATTTCGGGGCGTCTCTCCCAAGAAATATCGCCCAGAGCATTATACCGCCACCACCAAAACTAACGGTCTCTATGATATTGCACACACACACACACGCGCGCGTGAGAAATCCCGACCCACTAAGCATCAACCTCCGGACTAGGTCCGGGGGTGGGTGCGAAGTAGAACTTCCATCCACCCCCTGTCATTCCGACAGGACCTCATCGTAGCTCGCGTTTCGCGTATTCTCCCTCACCTTTCTCTAGTTCTATGAAAGGTTCCGGAAGGTCTCCATATCCTTTGGAAGGGGCAGCTCTGGTGGCTATACTCCCTTGTCCTTTGGCGGTTGTTTGTTCGTCGTTGAAATGTGTGTGTGTGATCGCTGCCTCAGCCGTAACTTCCCTTGTCTGCTTCAGCGAGGAATACCCTAAGCTGAGTGGTCCATCGCCTTCTTTATATCTGTCCCCGATGTGTAAATCGGCGCTTACCTGATGCAGTAGCGCGGACTTACACCGTATCGGGGGGATTCATCTGGATTCATTTGTTTTTTTGTGTAAAGGCTTTCGCCTGTACGGTTTTTGGATTTTTTGAGATTTTTTTGGGTGGGAATTTTCATGCCTAGTCTTCTATTTGCTTTCTTGGTCTCTTGTGTTTCCTGTAGTCTTCTTTCTTGCAGCTTGTAAGGTCCCTCAGTTCTACGTTTGGATGTGTTTTCAGCTCTTCGAAGAGTTTCCTCGCTCTTTCGTCCATTAGTTCCAGTACTTTCTCTACCTTTGTTTCTTCGTATATGTCTACGTTCCTTTTCCTCCATCGGGCGCTTGTTGCTTGTCTCAGCGTTATGTTCTGTTGCGCTTGTAGGTTTTGTCTGTTTGTTTCACAGGTGTGTCCCCAAGCGACAGAGGCGTATGTAATAATTGGGATTATAATACTCCTTATAAATCTCAACTTGGTCTTTAAGTTTAATTTGCTTTTCCTGCCTAACAGTCCTGCGAGTCTTGCCCTTCGTTTTGTCTATGATGTTGTTTACATGTGAGGTGAAAGTTAGTCCCTGGTCCATCGTTACTCCTAGGTACTTTGCTTTTTCCGCCCACTCGATTTCTATTTTCACTTCTGGTCGCCGTTGTTTTATTTTCTTCCTAAACAGAACCGCTTGTGTTTTTTCACTGTTCAGCTTTATCTTCCATGTTTTGCTCCATTCGTCTATTTCGCTTGCTGCTGTTTGTAGTCTTCTTGTGATATTTTTCTCTTTCACGCTATGGCAGCATATCATTCTCAAACTCTTCTGTAGAGATGGGCTCGTCCATCTGGCTTCCATAACTGAATTCTAGTCTTATCCGTAACGAGAACATTTTTCCAATTCTCGATATCCCAGTGAATATGTTTTCTTGCAAATTTTAATCATCGGGGTTTGTGATTTTGGAAAAGACGTGGAACTTTGGCGATCTTGGCTTTAAACCTGCTTCTTTCAATCCTCGCTTAACTGTTTTTGAGCTTACTTTAATATGTCTTACATTTAATAAGTCATTTTTGAGATGCGTCGATGGCAATGTGCGATTTCGTGTAGAATTAAGTATCAAAAATCGATCATCAATTGCTGTTGTACACCTCTTGCGCCCTTGACCAGGTCTACGTACGAAATTTCCAGTCTCTTCATACCTTTTTAAAATATTCGATACTGTTGATTGACCTCTCCTGAGACGTCGTGCGATATCCTTTTGTTCATGTCCTTCGTTATATAGAGTTACACTTTGCACCACTTTAACTTCATTGCAGTGTCTAACTGGTGGCATACTGATGTTTTCAATAGCAACAAACACTATTTGCTATTACTTAGTTAATTACACTACAGTAACATAATTCCAAGCTTAATACACTATAATTCATAAAATATGTAATTAATTGTTTTTGATAAAATGCACACGAGAAAATAATATGCGCCATTAATGTCAATTAAACGTTAAAATATGTTAAATCAAGTGAGTAATCAGCCACTAGATAACTAATATCAGCACATGTAAGTTTACGGCGATTATTTGAATTTATTTTGAAATAATAATGATTACCAAAAATATTCGATAATTTTGTTCATGACTTTATTATGTTTATATACATGCATCAGTTTTTGAGGAAATCTGCACTCAATTCGATCATCCATGCAGTACAATATGAAAAACGTTGATACAAGTTGATGAAGGAAAGGTAGAAACAATTAATAATATTTTTAATCAGACATTTATTTTAATTCCAATTAACAGTTATTAACTACACAAAAATATAAGTACACTATTTAATACAATCTATATCTAAACTTGACCTCTAGTCAATTAACAAATTATATTGTTTTCTAAACATATTTCTGTAACAATTAATAATTAAATGTTTTTGAAAATTTCCTAACAAATCTCTTTTTATCAGTTCGGTAAAGGTATTAACACAGAGTAGACGTGTATACGGTAGCCGAGCATATCGAGTGTTTAAACTTTTGTATGTAGAAGAAAAGCGATTTCAACAACGGAAAAAGTTCCACCTGATAGAGGAAAAAATAATATTAAATATGTGGAAATTAATATGTAGACGGAATCATATGCAAAACGAAATAGGGAAAATGAGGGAGATAATGAAATGACAAAAAAGTAAAACTATCAGACAATATAATTACGGAAACTAATGTAAGTATTGTACAAAAACAATTGGATGTAAACAATAAAAATATGTATTCTAAATTTGATCAGGGTCCTTATTATGTTTTTATTCAAAATAAAGAAGGTAATATTGGCAAACTTCATAAAATTGGTACTGCACGATTAATTTTAAATGCACTACCAGAGATACGAAATAATGTTGTCAATATAACGGTAATTGGATTAAATAAAATGAAAGTAGAACTTAACTCGTTTGACAGTGCAAATAAATTAATAAAATCAAAAATCTTAGAGGAAAAAAAGTATGAAGCGTATATTCCCGTATTTTACACACAGAAAAAAGGCGTTATTAAACATATAGATCTAGATTTAACGAATGAAGAATTAGCAAATATCATTAAACCTAGGTATGGAAATACTTTAGAGGTCGTTAATGTCCGAAGAATGATCCTCAAGAAAAATGGGGAGATTATTCCTACATCAACTATTGTAGTCACCTTTAAGGGTCAGATGATACCTAACCAAGTAGTCATAGAAAAACTAGTTTACGATGTCGAATTGTATATACCAAAAGTAGTGCAATGTTTAAAATGTATGAGATATGGACATTTAAGTACTCAATGTACAGGGAAAATACGTTGTAGACATTGTGGGGATAAACATGACACAGAAAATTGTCAGAAAACTAGTCATCCTTTTTGTATTCTGTGCGGGGGTGATCATGCAGCCACGGATAGAAAAAAATGCACGGAGTTTGATAAACAAAAAATTATTAAAAACATTATGGTAACGGAAAACATATCATATATCGAAGTAAAAAATAAACAAGAAAAAAGCTATGCCAATGTAATTAAAAATATAAATAATAATTCAAACACAAGTAATTATTATACAGCGTATATTAAGAAGCAGCACGATAACGGTCATACGATTAGCTCTCAAGCGTCGACGTCCGGCTATTCGGAAGAACATAGGGCTGTACTAGAAATGCCTAAGGTCCGATCTCAACCAGTTTATGGGAAATTTTCAAATTCTTCAAATTATCAATTATCCGATATCTCTAATACGCAACCAGCAAAAGAGGCAATAACATTATGTGATACCATAGTAAATGCTATAAAAGAATTGTTAGATAATCATACAGAGTCATTATAAGGTAACAAATTAAGGGGGGAATTATTAAAATAATTAAATGAATTCTTTGTTGAACAATAACTTCAATTTTAACATTTTACAGTACAATATAAGATCAATTACACATAATAAAGGGGCATTTGAAAAATTTCTCTTTGACAACAATATTCATATGAGCTTAGTCAGTGAAACCTGGTTAAAGACAAATCAAAAAATATCTTTTAGTGGGTACCATGTATTTAGGCTAGATAGAGAAGACGGATATGGAGGGGTAGGTATACTTCTTAGAAAAAGTTTTCCATTTAATGAGACTAAACCAACCTATAATTTGAGAGACGTGATGTGTACGTCCTTAAGTGTTAAAATAATTACATCAATGAAAATAAACTTTTATTCAGTATATGCAAAACCGAGATTGAATATATCTGAGAGAGAATGGACACAATTTTTTGATAGTTTGGAAAAACCATTTGTAGTAGCAGGTGACTTAAATTGTCACCATAATGGGTGGGGTTGTGATATTACTGACAGAGTAGGAGTAAACCTACTTGCAGCAATAGAAAATGCAAATTTAATATTTCTTAATAACGGTGATCAAACTTTAATGCCAACACCTAACCAAATAAATAAATCGGCTATTGATCCTACCATAGTAACACCAGATATAGCTACGTTATGCAATTGGCATACGCTCAGACCACTTCCCTATACTTATAGAAGTACAGTTGGAACTACCTAATAAAATTACAGATTCAAAAAGATGGAACCTCAACAAAGCCAATTGGCCACTTTTCTCTGAACGTATGGACTATAGCACCTCTAGAAAAAATATTACATATTACAATGAATTTATAAATGAACTAAATCAAGCAGCAGAATATTCCATACCCAAAAAAGAGGTCAACCCAAAATTTAATAAACATTGGTGGAATCAAGAATGTGATATTTCATTAAAAAATTAAAAAGAAGCCTTTTGCGTTTTACACAAATATCAAATTTGGAAGATTACATTCATTTGAAAAAAATGATGGCTATAACGAAAAAAGTTATAAAAAAACGCAAGAGCGAATCTTGGAGATTATTTTGCTCTAAATTAAATGAAAATTCGCCTATTAATGAAATCTGGACAGAAGTCAGGAAACTTAAAAACACATATACCGAACCAGTAAGTAGACTAAGCCTCGGAAAATGGTCAACCGATTTTATAGATAAGATAACACCACAGTGGGCAGAAGAAGATATGGATAGCATCCTACAAGTGAAGGAAGATATTGTCGATGATACAGGAGATCTATTGTGCAGAAAATTTTCTATAAGCGAACTTAGAGACAGTCTCAGATCACACAAAAACACAGCTCCTGGAGTAGATAATATCCATTATATAATGCTATTTAACCTCCATATGTCATGTAAAATTATTTTGTTGGAACTAATAAATAATATATGGGAAAGTGGATCCTATCCAGAAGATTGGAAAAAATACATCGTTATTCCTATCCTAAAACTGCACAAAAATCCAGAAGTAGTAGAATCATATAGGGGAATATCATTAGCTTCCTGTATACAGAAAATCCGTACTTTTACCAATTTTCTTTATAATTTTCCAAAGCGGTGCTGGAATCACTGATACCTGAAAAATAATCGGCATAAAAAATTGCTGCGCGTAACCACGTAACCCTTCCGGTAATTATAGGATTAGGAAGCAATTGAACATTCGGAAGTCACTCCTTATAAAATTGGACCCTCAAAGGGGGGATTATAAAATATATTACCCACAACTAGTTATGATTTTGACAATTCTTGCGTCTCCTAACCAACTGAGAAGTTGAATTTCTCTAGTAGTGGTTAATATTTGTTAAACTAGGTTAATAATAGACAAATTCGCATGTTTTGAGAATCCAGGGATAGTAGTTTAACAAAAATTTGTTCAACATTGTTTTGTATACCCAGGAGATTGTCTTTAACGTAATTGCTGCTTGTAATTACCTAACACGATGAAATTATTTGAATAAAAATGCCATTAGTTTAAAATTCGTGCTCAATCTATAATGACTGATAACATCCCGTAACTACAACATGGCGAATTATAAACGTTATTCGAAAATAAGTTTTACTAGTGGAAATGTCAATTTGCATCAGCCTAGTTGACTTCTGTTTCATTATTGGAAAGGCGAATTCGCATTCCTGCGTTACTTGATTTTTACAAGAAACCTTTTTTGTTTTTAATTTTTGTCCTAAATTTGGCTAGTAGGTAGTGGAATAAATTGTATATACACCACGGCGGTGAAGATATTTAAGGGCCTCGCACTTTATTCCACTCGGGCACAGTCCGAATATGGGCCAGGCACTTAACATGGGCCATCTCGAAACTAAGTGTCGCCATCTGCCAGATCAGGCTAAAGTTAACATTAACATATTGTCAATACCTATTTTATCGTCTCCCGGATCCATACAGGTTTTTATTAAATTATTGTGATTGATGCGTTTTGATCGTTCCAATAACTTTTTGATCTAAGTTTAAATCCCGTATTTTTTACATTCTCAATACTTATTCGTGTTCGCTTTTGCTGCTCGTTATAGAGGGTGAGATTAACATTGCATTTCAGCATTTAATTTTATTCTAATAATAACAGGTTTTTCGTAACTTCTAATTTTATAGAGAGTTGTAGTTAATGTAATATGGGCCCCCTAAGTGTGCATGTTAAATATGGGCCCGGGCCCAAATTCGGACCAAGGTATTATATGAAATGTTTTGCAGGTAGTAATCATGTCCTCGCAAGGAATAAAAACTCAAGAAAATAAACCGCTTTAAAGGTTAAAACTAACTTTTCCGCCTCTGTGGCCCTGAACAATCTTCTATCATAAAATTGTTACTTGTATACACTTCGGGGGATGTATCCTGCTAACAAACCGAAATTTCTCCAAAAATAACAAAAAATTTAGTATGTCTGGATTCACAGGACCCGCTGTACTCGCTTTAGTCAACTGAAAATCAATAGGGTACATCTTTGAGACACCTTGAACGATATTCAATCATAAAATTGAATAATCGTATACTCTCTGGAGGCTGTATTGATCTAACGAAATGAAAATTCTCCAAAAATTACAAAAATTTGGTGTTTCAAGCACCCGTTATACTAGCTTTAGTGAGCTGAATATCAATAGTGTTCATATTTGAGACGTTCTGAATAATATCCAATTATAAAATTGGTCACTTGTATATACTTCGGAGGCTGTATCGTGCTAACAAACTGAAACTTCTCCAAAAATGACAAAAATATCGTACTTAAAGTACTGCAGCACCTCTTGTATTGGCTCTGGTGAGCTGAAAATCGATAGGGTTCATCAGTGAGATATCCTGAATAATATTCAAACATAAAATTGGTGACTTGTTGAACTCTATCGTGCTAACAAACTGAAATTTCTCAAAAAATTACAAAATGTCGTACTTCAAGTACAATAGCACCCGTTGTACTGGCTCTGGTGAGCTGAAAATCAATAGAGTTCATCTATGACATGTCCTTAACAATATTCCATCATGAAATTGGAGACTTATTGCACTCCGGAGGCTGTATCGTGCTAACAAGACATGTAAGGAAAAGTGGCCGACGAGAACGACGACGATGACGCCGACATACACACAGGATTTTTTTTCTAAAAACCGTTTTATAGTGTTGTTGTTGACAAAAAACGTGGAAATAACTAAAAAAAAAATTTTTTTTGGGGTAAACCAATACTTTTCTCATATTAGATAGGTTGGGCGAAAAAGTGAAAATGGAACACTCAACATATAGAACAGCCTATAGATTCTGTCAATAATGGACAAATGGGCTTAGAAACAAAAAGCAACAAAAACGTTTAATGTGCCAAGAAGCACATTGCAAAGGCTGGCAAGGGAAGCAAAAGCTAGTAACCTTCCTAGCAGCAGCATTATTGTGACTAAACTTGGCCGAAACACAGTTCTTGGAAGTGACGCAGAAAACGAGTTAGTCGACTATACTCTCAAAATGGAAGCACATTTTCATGGTTTGACAAAAAAGGACCTATGTAGAATGGCTTGCATAATGGCAATTAGAAATAATATAGAGCATCCCTTTAAAAATGGAATTGCCGGTTGCAGTTGATTAGATGCTTTTTTAAGCCGACATAAGCAGCAATTGTCTATGCGCAGACCAACTGTCACTTCCATCGCACGTGCGCTAGGATTTAACAAGGAAAATATCACCGATTTTTTAACCACCTTGAGGTGCTATATGAAAAACACAGCTTTTGACCACACAGTGGACGAAACTGGCCTTTTTGTTGTTCCAAGTAGATTGTCCAAAATTATTGCTAGGACAGGAAAATGCCAGGTGGACTCGATAACATCGGCTGAGCGGGGTTCGTTAGTAACTATAGCTGCAGCAATGAGTGCAGGAGGACAATTTGTTCCTCCAATGCTTGTGTTTCCAAGAAAAAACAGAAACGACCAGTTTATGCCTGGTGCACCATTTGGATCTATTCATGCAATTCACTCCAGTGGTTGGATTCAGCAAAATCTATTTACCATGTGGTTCAACCACTTCATTCAGTTTGTTAAGCCAACTGAAGAGTTTCCAGTGCTGTGGATGGACATTACAGTCACACAATAAATTTGGTTGTAATGAAAATAGCCTCTCAACAAGACATACATGGGGCCACCAAAATCCTACTATAGTGAAGAAATTAAGGCTTGGTTGAGAATAAATGACAGAGCAGTCACACAATTTGATCTGGCTGAATTGCTTGCCAATGCTCTGTTGAAGTGTCAGACAACGGAGTTAGCTGTAAATGGCTTCAGAGTGAGTGGAAACTGTCCACTAAATAAACATGTTCTTACGGCGGCTGAATTTGTTGCTCAAATAATTGAATCCGAAAAATCATGTAGCTCAGGCTCAGAAACTCAGCTGCAAGAACCACAATCTTTTTCAACTATTACTGATGTTGATGGTTCAAAAGATCTAGATTCCAAATATCTGGATCCCGAACCAGGGTGTTCAAAAACCATAGTCCATTCGATATTTCACCTGTTCCACTAGTTAAGAAGCGAGTAACTACAAGGGGACGAAAACTTTACAAATCAGAAGTTATAACTTCATCCCCTTATAAGACAGAGCTAGAAATATTAATCGAAAAATTAAATAAAACAAAAAATGGAAAGGGAAAGAGGAAATTAATGGCAGTAAAATCCAGCGAATGTCGAAAGAAAGCCACAAATAGAACAAGACAAGAATCAAACTCGGAAGAGGATGGAGAACAGGAATTTGCACCTGCAGATGATGATCTTGACATGGATCAAATTGAACAGTTTGTCCCAGAAAACAACGGCGCAATATGTCTATTTTGTGATGAACGCCTTTCTCAAGACACTAGGGGGAACTTTGGGTGCAGTGTCTTGTGTGTCGTTTATGGGCATATGAACAGTGATCCGGGGCTGAGAAGGATGCCAACGTGTGCGATTTTTGTCAGTAGTTTGGTAACACCTTTTGTGTAGTTTATTTTTTCACAGTTAGGATTGTTTCCCATTTTTTTTGAGTATGTATCCATTTTTAGTTATGTTATTGAGGGGAATATTCCACACCCTCTGACCAAATATCAAAAATGTGTTATTCTTTATCATAAATATATTATACGTTTTTGAGGATAGTTAACGTTGGAATTTATTCACTAGGTCTTGACAAAGTCCATAAACCTTTTAACATACAACCATAATGAAAAAATTAAAAAGATATTTCATAAAAATAAAAATGGGGCCCATATTCGGACCATCTCCTCTACAATATTTTTTTTCAATTTTGAACTGCTTTTATCATGTGGGCTACAGCGCCAGATAACACAAGTGAGTGAGACGCAATCGTTTGCCCAACTGCAAATTTTATAATAAAAATATTAAAAAAAACCGCGTGATTCCTTCGTAGAATACGTACCCTTTCTTCAAAATGCTCCTTTTACATCAGTGTTATGGCTAAACAACAAAACTGTTACATTACTTCTTAGTTACATGGGGTCTACTCGAATTCAAGAAGTTAAAAGTTTGATAATAAAACATACCCGTGAAAGTACAGGGCCCAAACTTGGTTTTAGAATATAACAAACGTATGGGCGGAGTCAACCTTTTATAGCATTTTGTTACGTTACTAAATCTCAATGGGAAGCAGTAAATGGTACTGCAGAATCTTTCACCATTTAGTTGACAGTACTATTATCAATGCGTGGCTTCTCTATCGAAGAGTTGACAAACCGAAAGGGAATACGAACACAATATCCATGGAAACGTTTCGTCATAACAAAAAGGCATTAGGATGTTGGAATGGGATAAATCATGATGATTATGTAAAAAAGTATACAGGGTATAGTTGTAATTAGGACTATAGAGAAATATGACTCAATTATTATACAGAGTGTAGTCGTAATAAAGTCATATTAAATAGGTATTAGCATGTTGGATTGGGGTTGGATGATCATGTGAAAATTTATTATACAGAGTGTAGTCGTAATGAAGTCATAATAAAGAGGAATTATCTTTGTTGTAATTACTCGAATAGCTTCAATTAACCGGGGATGTTGAATAGGTAATTATACGGAGATTAGTTATAATGTTTATTCAATATTAATAATGGGTTTTGTGGACGAAAGAGTGAGAATAATATGCAAATAACCATAATGCTAATTCATATACTACAGCAAAAAACAGAGTTGGGTAAGCTCATCTGCAACCACCACCACTAAAAAATGAATAAAAACACTTAAAATATGAAAGGGTCTATTGTATAGAATATTAAAATAGAAGGAACCTCATCGACACCCATATCAGCATTAATCGCATAATGCTGGAGGGGTTTGATTTAGTGTTGTAAAAATTAAAATTACTTTTGATGACTTCGTTGAATGTCTTGATAGTTGGAAATTGCAGATAAGAGAGAAAAAAGATTGAATAAGGAAAAAGTAGGAAACCGTAAGAAGCATAAAATGTCAGAAAAAAGAATTAGAAAATCATCACAGAAGACAGTCAAAAACATACCCAAGATTTTGATGACAAACAACCTTGCTAGAATAAACTCTGCAAAACAACTCTGAACAAATTGGTGCGTTTTCTACAAACGATACCACAGACGACGAAAATGCATGCGTAGGATGTTTGGAGCGCTACGAAAATACCGAATTGACAACGGAATGGATTCAGTGCGTGGAGTGCCGCAGATGGCTTCATGACACGTGCACATCCTTTACAAACTACTGTATGCCCTGTGGGGAGAAAACAATTGCCGAAAAGTAACCATGTTATGTTGAGCTCGTATTAGCGATCTCTCCTACACCCAATGCGTCGTCTCGACCATGGGATGCGGGAGAGATTACCAAAATGAGAATTTTGTATTTTATTTTTAAAAAAAGTTTGAGTTTTTTCTATGTCGATGTTATGCAATAAAAGTTTAATACCTAAAGAATTATTGTGTGCGTTATCTCTCCCTGTTTTACCCTAGTAATGACAAACAGGAGATCAGTCACGTCTGGTATCCCGATTAAATCGAACGCCCTTTCAACAATAACGTAACAAATTGGTAAGTAAACAAAATATTAATAGCTTTCAAAGTTTAGCTCGGCAACATAACTTAAATGGGATATACGATTACATTGCTACACTATATGTTTTACGCCAACTATACTTAGTGAATAAAAGGACATGAATTGAAACTTCACCCTAGCTTATTAATTTGCTCAAGTAAATCAAACAAAGGAGGCCATTTTGATCATTTGTGGGATACACTACACGTCTGTGAGGTTGATAATTCACCCTATTTTTTGCTACTTGAAAATATGCCGTATCTTGAAAAAAACTGACTATTTGAAAAACTTCTTAAAAACTGTTGAAGTTATCATGATCAATAAAATATTTTGATCCAACCTCCTGATTATCAAAAGTCTTCAATTTTTATGTCATATTCCATGTTATAATGCTACGGAATCTTTCTAAACTCGAATATATTATATATCACTTATTTGAAATTAGGTGTACTTACTACATTGACATGGGGAGGCTGGTGTATCATGCCTGGGAGGTGGCCGATTTAAGGCGTGTCCAAAAGTCGAGCTAAACAATTTTGTGAAAGGACCCCCATTTGACGCCACCTGAAAGCAAATAATATATTTTTTTATAATTCGCCTATAAAAGAGACTCCATTATAACATTGTTTATAGTGTCACAATGAAGTCACTTTGAACACTTTTTTAGTAATTTTTAGTGTCATAGAGTTGGTTATTGTATGTAGTATATATTTTTATTTGACATTTGATTTTCACCTTGGAACAAACTATAAAATGATCTAGTGTTGTTCTAGCTAGCAAATTATTATATTAAATGGTCTTAAAGGTAAATTTGAATAAATTATATATTAAAAATATTAATAAATAATGTACGCTATCGTTTATTCATCAATGATTTGTCAATTGTTTATTTTTATATTGTATAGGGTCAATATATATATATATATATATATATATATATATATATATATATATATATATATATTAGTTTTTTTTTTCTTGAACCTTATTTCATTATATATTTTTTTTGGAAAAATTTTTCTTGGGATTGTAGGTTCCTAGTTAAACAAAAAAACCATTTGATTTGTTTAACTAGGAACCTACAATCCCAAGAAAAATTTTTCCAAAAAAAATATACATATATATATATATAAAAAATTTTTTTTTTTTTTTTATATAACGACTGAAAAATGCTATATAGGTGGGGATAACGGGGATTTCAGTCCAAGGAATCAACGCGAAGATCTTTTATTTACAAAATGCCGCCAAGCTTTCGTGTCCTTTTGACACTTCTTCAGGGCACTATAATACATATACAAATATAAATATGATTTAAAAATAGAGAAATAAATATAAGTACTTACATGTAAAATATTTTAAGTAAATTCAATATAAATAATCATTAAAAAATTTGTAAATGTAAAAATAAATATAATTATAATATACTTGATGTCATATTTCACATAAGACAAATCGATACATAATTTGTTTGTTCGTTACTTAGTTATTTTAATTTTTTTAGGTTACTTTATAATTATTTAATGAAGTTTGAATTTGAGGTTAGATTATAACCTTATAAAATGACTTTGACAGATAATTTGTTTTTGACGTTAATAGAAAAGGAAATAAGGTTAGATTATAACATATATATATATATATATATATATATATATATATATATATATGTGTATATAACGTTCGATTTTTGGCATTGTTAGTTAAGTAATAATTTGTACTTCAGTGTTTAATACTTTTAATGAAATAACGAAATTACCCTATTTTATAATGAAGGGAAAAGATTATTTTTCTACGCCCTATCTTTAAATTACCTTGTATTTCATCGGTGTGCAGCGCTTGAAGTGGTTGTTTATGGTTAGAGTGAAAAAAAGTAAGAAAGCGTTAAAAAAGTGCCATAACGTTAACTTTACTCCACGCTTCCCATAATATAACACAATGAATCTTGGCTGGGCATCGAGGATGGACTTTCATGAAACTTTATGGTTAGATTGAAAAAAACTGAACAAGCGTTAAAAAAAGTGCCATAACGTTAACTTTATTTCACGCCTCCCATAAGCTAACACAATGAATCTTGGCTGGGCATCGAGGATATCCCAAATTTCTATTTGAATTTTATTTTTTTGTATAGGGCTGTAGAAAGTGTCTGTTTTTCACTCATGGAATTGCCATTTTTGCTCAACTTTTTCCATTCGTGAAAAAAAAACCACTTTATGCACTTGTTGCATAAATTACTATTATATGACACTATGTCAACCTCAACGTGGTTGAAAAACATGTATCATGTATATCCTTGATTTTGGAACGGAACGGAAACTTCTTCTCTTTTTGGGACTCGAACCTATGAAGTCAAAATATAACAACATGGATAAATTACCAGATATCTATGAGAAGATGTTTTATAGAAATAATTCTGTTCATAATATTACATAAATAGATCGCAAGCATGTATGAAGACGCTTTTTTTGAACAAATCATCATCCTATATTTGCTTAAATGAAAGTTTGTTCACGATTTACACAATTATTCGGTCATAATATGTCAAAAGTCAAAAGTGCTGAATACCATCTCCCACTAAACAAGAAACATAACAAGTCTTTTTTGTGATGTTCTTTTTAGAGACTTTTCGTGATGTTTATTAAAACGTTAATAAGATATCTCCTAGATGTCTTAATTCTTTTACCAACTCTATTAACATCCATGTCATGTAAATAAAACATATTTTTGATGTACACAGTAATACTTGAATTCGCAGTTACATACATATCCTATGAACTTCTTTTTAGTAACTTCCTATAGAAAACATCCATACGATGTTAATTTGTATACTTCTCACTAATGTCACATACAGAAGGTTACTGTAATATTACAAACAAACATGTTTCTAAGATGATCACATGTTGCAGTTACTTTTACATCTTTCGAAATAATTTTCATTAACATGGTACTTATTACGTCTGTACGACGTTAGTTCATAAAACTCTCAGTAATATCTCATATTAAACATCGCAGTAACATTAAACAGAAGAAAACAGAAGAGGAACTGATGAACGAAACATACAGTAGTTATCTGTGGAAACAAAAATGACAAGCATGAAATGGCGGATGATTTTCAGTTATGTGTTATATTTTATTTGCAGGAAGCACATATTTTGCAAGTAGTACTTGAATAAAGTGGTCTTTGTTTTCGTTAGTTCCTACTAAGCTACAGTTTCTATACTTAGTTATAATTCTTGTTATAATGGACGAACAACAATTGTTATCCGTAAGTACCTATTCCAAAATCATAATTATTGAAACTTAATACTCATTCAATACTTTAATCGGCTATTATACATTGATATTACCTAGTAAGTATATTTTGAAAACGATTCACAATATTTCAAATCCTAGATATGCATTATACCCTACAAAAAACTTGATATTGCAATAGGGTAGATATTATTATTAATAATAAAACATGCTCATATGTTGGCAGATATTTAAATCTAGAAGAAAATATTTTCAATGTTGAAGATGTTTCAGAAGCTACTTACACAAATAAAATAAAAAACAAATAGTTGGTAGTTATGTAATGAAAGGGGAGTAACTATTTCAGATAGTCTGATACAAACATTGTATTAAACAGTACAAAAAATATTGAATCAAGTATCTCTAGTTCTAGTTTTTGTAGTAGTATTCTTAGTTATCAATATAGTTTTGCAGGTTTGGAAAATTTTAACGTTATTACTAACAATTCTTTTGAACAATTAGAGACTGTTTAAGACTTCAAAAACCGAAATATCTGTGAAAAAGCTCATTTCCATTTGAAAATTCACCGAATACAATAAATAAGCTGTAGCTGTCCCTTACAATGGTACTTATATTAATCTAGTTGAAGAATATGTAACTTATGATAATGAATGCTCCAGTCAACAAACAGCATTCAATTATTTATTATTGTAGAAACACAGCTAATAATTATAAACTCATTTAACTTGATAATGTGTTCATATCTCTTCTTCATAAGTAGTTTTTTTTGTATACAGTGTATTAGTAATGCTGTTTTCATTAAGTTACAATTCCACGATGTTAATATACAAGTTGTTCCAGGATGAAAATAACAAGAGGAGAATAGTATATTATTTTATACAGAAAAGAAGTATGAATTTTCATAGCACACCTGAATTTACCTGCCAAATGGAGTGAGGCATGGAATAGAAGGTAAATCATGAAAAGTCACTTCTCGAAATAAAAGATGTTATTATTCCTTTGAAGAACCCCGCATGTATCTTATGGAAAATGGATCCCAGTCAATTGGCTGAAAATCAAGTTTGATGTAGTTTATGATGATCGGTCAAAGGTCTCCATGGGCACAATTTCATCTAACGTGACTGTTTTATTAGCTGTTGTTCAGAACACCTTCAAATATTTCACAGATAAGGATTTTGAAGTGTACGTTATGGTATGGTTGAGGCACTCGAAAAAAGTAACCGTAAGTAAACGATAGAATTTTCTTCAATCAGATTGGATTTCTGTTGATTAAACGTAATGTTTTATTAAATCTTTATGGTGTAAAATTTTTATTAGTTTTAATATAATTAAAAAACGATTCTAATAAATTTTCTGTAAACTAGCTGTAATGTATGTGTATCCGTTAAACTTTATTAATTCAGTTTCAAAGTATGTTACGTTATGGTAACTACGGATTAATATACCCTTTTTATTTCGTGCTTTCACTGAAGGTGTTCAATAGTTTCCACTTCCCAGACTTGTTATGTAATATGCTTACACAATTCTATTTTTTTTAGGTTGGATTGCTGGACAAGATATTTTTTTTTCTAATTTTGTACCTGTTTTTTTCAAATTTACTGTACTGTTCATTAATAGTGAATAAACGTTTTAAGTCATTTATTGCTTTTTTGCTATTTTATTTTAAATGTACAGGATGAACAACTAAGAACGACTGTATGCCACATCTCAGAAAAGAATCATGGTACAACTTTCAAAAAAATTACCTTTAGGTAAGGGATCCTGAAAAATTGCTGGAAAATATTCTGCAGCCTCTAAAATATCCGCTAGGGGTGGAATGAACACTCGAAAACATAATAATCCAAAAAAACATACTAAAGGTGTCCTGAAAATACAATTTTGGAAATCTTGATGAGATTATGATTAAATTTAATTAAGGAGGTTTTTTGCCATTATTTGAAGAATAATGGGTGGGAAATGTTCAAACTTATGAACAAATGTATAACTTTTTCGTTTTTTAACCGATATTAATGATGTTAGCTGCATTTGAAAGTTTTTCTGTTTAATAAGATTGATAACAAAATCAGATAATTTTGTATCCACTCGGAAATTTCAGATGTAAATTGAAGCATTTTTTTAATTTTTATATCTGATATTGTAAATCTTATATCTTGGAATAGATTCCTATTTTATTAACCCCTTTTAATCAGAATTTAAAAAACGTCTCATTACATTTGAAATTTCTGAGAAAATGGGAAAATTGTGGATTTTTATCAAAGCGTTGACAAAATTGTCCAATTTTGTTATTTTTGTTAAGCATTTCTTATTAATAAGGAAAAACTCTTTCAAATGAAGCCAAAAACATGGATGTCGATTAACAAAAAAAGTGTTACGACATTTGTTGTTTCGGTTGAACCTTCCCCCACCCCTTACTTGAACAATAAAGACAAAAAGTCCCTAACTACATTTTTTCATAATCTCAAAAATATATCAAACATTGTATTTTTAGGATACGTTTAGTATGTCTTTTTTGGAGATAATCACAGTATTATGCTTTTAAGTGTTCATTCCACCCCATAGGAGATATTTCAGGAACTCAAAAATATTTTCCAGCGATTTTTCAGGGTCATTTCCCTGAAGGTATTTTTCTAAAGTTGTACTATGACTATTTTTTGAAATATGGCCGACAGCCGGCGTTCTTAGTTGTTCACCCTGTATTTGCTGATTGGGCACAGAAACATCTATAGGATGTCATCCAGAATGTTTTGAGGTATATTATTTAGAGGTTTATGTAATGTCCATACAACATCTACGAGAATACACTGTATTGTTTTTGAAATGTCGCATTTAGATAATTGATAAGATGTTATTTTTTAGACATCGCATTAACATCGACAAGATGTTAAAAGGCATTTCAGAATGTAACAGAAATGTTGTTTTTAGTTCGTTATAAAGACTTCCTTTTGAGGAAGTTCTAGTAACATCACATTAATGTAAAAAGGCAGCGCTTTAACATCGCAGAGAAGTTAAGTTGAAACATCACAAAAGTTAACAGCCACAAGCTGGGCATAAGCGGTTGTATAGATGTGCATGTGATGAAAACAAGAGGAAAAAAAGGAAGAACATTATCACAATGTGATGTTGAATTAACATAACTGTAATATTTATTTGCATAGTGAGCTGCGATCTGACCAATCAGGAATCTACAGAATTGCCAACTTAAACTCAAACCACTCCTCCTAGTTTAAAAACAGGGATTATATGTAATTCTATTTTATTTCAAACATTAAATGAATGCGAAGTATAAAAAATATTGTGGAAGATTTGTGTCACAATGACTTTCTGTAGTTCCCGTGGTGGTGAGTTGTGCAAACTTCACTCGTACTCCAAAACGAGTCATTGTGACACTTATTTTACAAATAACTATTATTTTATTGTGATTGTGTTAAGGCCGCTTGACATGGAGAAGTACAACCTATGTAATGCAAAACAAGACGCAATATTTCTTGATCACAAGCATGAGCACATGAATATCAGCTGATAGATCTCTCATTTTCAACTTTGTCGGTTTGGTGTCATTTCTATAGAGGTCACCGACGATATGTCATACACCGTCAAGCTGCCCCCCGCGGATAGATTTTTTTTACCAAAATGCTAGCACACATAAAATGAACCTAGCACAACAATTTTTATAGCTAGCACAACAATTTTTATAGCTAGCACACCAACAGCTCACAATAAAAATGCTTTTGAATTCGGGTGGGGCCAGATTAACGCTAGACCCCCCCCGGTTGGAATTGTTTCGCCAAAATGGTAGCATAGATAAAGGACACCTAGCGCAACCTAGCACACCATTTTTTATAGCTAGCACACCAACAGGTTGTAATAAAAATGCTTTTGAATTCGAGTGGGGCCAGGTTAACGACAGTCTTGGTTTAACAACCCTTTTAAAAAGTCCGATGAGAACTTCAGATGGATTATACCTAGATTTTAAAAAAATAGAAATACCTATGTCATCAATTTTGCCCACAGTACATTGTACTTGTGATATGGAAGAAAAAGTATGTTTTTTGTAATGCTCAGCCCTCCAGATCTGCCGTTCCTACCAAAACATCTGGCTTTTTTACAACTTATTTATTTAGAATATTTCTGAGGTAGTAAAAAATATCCAATATCCATGGATCAAATTGAAAGTACAAGAATTTTATTCCATCCTTTCAGTTCTTTAAGACCCAGTCTAACAATCCACCGATCTCGGCAAATAACACAAGTCAAAGTGAACCAATCAATGCAACACAGTCGAACAATTCGACCTCAACGTCATAATAAAGGACTCAAAAACCCCAAGTACACCAAAATTGTAGACGAACTATAACTAACATTCGTATTCTTAGCAAGTCCTTCCATTTCATACCCATTTGTAAGAAAGCATAAAAAAATTAGTCCTCTTTCTTCAGTCCGCCAACTTTGGTGATCCGCCATGTTGAATTTAGAATAACATCACATACCTAATCATGAATTGGCATGCAAACTAGACATATATATTTCAAAAATGCCTGTGGATATGGTGTACACACTAGATGCAAATTGAGTGAATGAAAACGACGAATACTCAGTGTGTATTAATTTATTAATTTCAGGCTAAGCGCTTTCGGCTGTTAAGCCATTATCAAAGCCGTCGTCATTTAAAAAAGTAATTGTCAAAGCCATCAAGTTGATCAAAAACCATATTCAAGATAGAACCATCGTTATGATTGAGTTATTCAAATGACTCAATCATACCGATGGTTCTATCTTGAATATTGTTTTTGATCAACTTGATGGCTTTGACAATTACTTTTTTAAATGACGACGGCTTTGATAATGGCTTAACAGCCGAAAGCGCTTAGCCTGAAATTAATAAATTAATACACACTGAGTATTCGTCGTTTTCATTCACTCAATATATATTTCAGCTCAATCGGTTGAAGATATCTGCTTCAAAACTGAGTTGCAAGATTGCAACCGAACAAACATACATTGCCAGTGACATACTAAAAACTTTGAAAAATACATAGTAGTGTTGATATCTTATGATATGCCACAGATATATTTGAAGCTCTGATTAATAAACTTGGAAATTTAAAAAAAATCTGATAGTGAAATGCAATATTTATGTTATTATTACAATGGTTAATTAACCATCAACTTCGGCAATAAATACTCTGGCAAATTTGAATATAAAGTTTGAGTGTTTCTTTTAAATAAGGACTACAGTGAACCACGATCAGTCTAAAACATGTATTCTCAATATATTGGAACATTTTTAGGGATCTCAGCCGCCCCTTCCCAGATTGCACAACTTTGTCCGAAGGACATATCCAACAGCTTCGCTTTTTTGGACATTTATTTATTCAACATGTCTGTACGCAAACGTTTGTCGTTGCCTTTTTCATAGTGTAACGTAATTTGCAACTTATTTGTTCACGGATTGTTTCTGATTCCGTGACTAAATGGTTCAATTTAATTATTTTGTTTTATTAAAATTACTATGATTTCAACAAAATTATTTTTAAAGTGAAGGTTTCTTGTATTGTTTCGTTTTTTAGCATTAATTGAAAATAAACAGATAATTATTAATTAAATAATAGTTAATTATTAATTACTCAAATACACTGCTAGATGGGAAAATATGGATGTCACGCACAATCCGGCAACGGCTGACAACAATAATGCTGTTTAGGGGCCATTTTTTATAGGAAAATGATGTTTAGGAACAAATACATCCAACATTTTCATTCATTCGTGTAACCTAAGCGTTATTTTGCAGACATCTTCCTCCCCCTAAATTCAAAAGCATTGGTTATGTACTAGCTATAAAAAATTTTGTGCTTGCATTTTGGCGAAAAAATTCCAACCGGAGGGGGCTAGCGTTAACCTGGCCCCACCGAATTCCAAAGCATTTTTATTGTAAGCTGTTGGTGTGCTAGCTATAAAAAATGGTGTGCTAGCTGTCCTTTATCTGCGCTAGCATTTTGGCGAAAAAATTCTTACCGGGGGGGGGACTAGTGTTAACCTGGCCACACCCGAATTCAAAAGTATTTTTATTGTAAGCTGTTGGTGTGCTAGCTATAAAAAATGGTGTGCTAGGTTGTGCTAGATGTCCTTTATCTGTGCTAGCATTTTGGCGAGAAAATTCCAACCGAGGGGGGGGCGCGTTAACCTGGCCCCACCCGAATTCAAAAGCATTTTTTTTGTGAGCTGTTAGTGTGCTAGCTATAAAAATTGTTTTGCCAGGTTGTGCTAGGTGCCCTCTATGTGTGCTAGCTTTTTTTAAAAAAAATATAACCGGGGGGAGGGGGCAGCTTGACGGACCTACTTGAAAGCGTCTGTGGGTCATACAAACCGTTTATTGCTGTTAGTGTGTACACGTTCATCGGTTTTTATTGTGATTTTGGAAATTCTGAGACAATGACCACAATGATTGACTATTATAAAATTAAAAGCAGACAACCAGATGTCGCTGCCATATTTGTACTAAAAATACACAAACATGTGAGGTTAGACCCATGCTGTTTATCCATCAGCGAGTTAAGTTTTAACCCGAAAGACATTCGTAGCGTTAGTAATATGGATATTGTTAGTTATCTGGTATTAAAAATGAGTTTTTTCACCAAGGAGCAAATGAAGGCATTTAAAAGTTATATGCATACAAGTTTTTTGAGGCATGATTTGTGACTAAATATGGACTAAAGAGAGTAGACGATATTTGTATTGTTATTGGAACAGTAAGTAAACCAATCCCGTAGGATGCAATAATGTACCTGACTAGCTATTTTTCATTTACAATCAGCTAAATTATTGTTTGTTTCTTTTTTCAGATAAAACATTCACAAAGGATGAACGAACCCGATTTAAAAGTGTGGGTGCTTGTGAACGCCGATGGAAGTGTTGAAAGTGCCAATTGCACCTGTATTATATTATAAAAATGATTAAAATACATCTTAAAATTCTTTAAACAAGCTTTGTAAAATGCACTGTACAGCTGTGTACGCCCCACAGACGCCATGTTGACATTTAAGTGACAGTTCGCATAAGTGACCTATTGCATGCAAGTTACAATTCTAGGGAGATATATCGTTACTTTTCGTTTAAAAACAAACCAAATCTCAGTCAAGTCAGTTGATTGACTCTGGGGCACATTTTTTTGTAGAACTAACCCTCTTGTTGATTCGTGATATTTGTTAATTCCATTTCTTTAAGTGTTTTATTTGCCTTGAATAATGTCAAACAACGTGCAAGATTCATCATATGCAATATTTTGACCTTGCAAGAAATTGCATGCAATTACTTGCAGGTTGTATTGCTCCATGTCAAGCGGCCTTAGTGTTGAGATTCCTGATTCATCTCATCACGATTTAATATAGAGTGGAATAGAATTTTATAACATTGGTATATTTTTAATAACTTTTCGATATATAAGACTAGCTACAGTTCTTTTAGGTAATCCACACACATGCTTTGTCATTAATTAGCTAGACGAGGGTCATTAATCATTTATTGTGAACGCGACATTCTTAATTCGAAATTAACTGCTATTGAGATATTCAATTGAAAGAGAGAATACATGAGACCTCATTTGTTGAAATACAAAAGAACGTATCATTGTAGAACCTACCTGTCACTCCCAGATATATGAATATACATGTTAAGTGTGTTTGTTTCTTAAAGTTAAAAGTTTAATTATTGTATATTTTACAGTTTGACCTATCAAATAATCATTTATACAAACACTTAATATCGTTAGCGCTTCAAATTCATTGATATTCTCTTTAAATTTACAAGTAAATTATAAATCTACAGTGTACTCTCTCTCTCTTCCAATTTAAATAACGTAAACTAATTTGTATTTCCGTTTCTAGAATTGGGTTCTTTTAACTGTTTATACACCTCTTATTTGATTCTAATTGTAAAAATAAGTATACAAATGATCCAAAGTGAAAATAAAAATTTCGTGAAATTTAGCAATAATTATTTATCGTTGTTTACTTTTACTATTTATGCAAACTTAACACGATATAACAGTTTTTACATGGCAACCTTCCACGTTTAGAATGATAAGTAACATTTTAATTTTGATACTTACAAACAGGAATTTCTATCTTGAATTCAAATTTTTGATAAAATATTATTTCAGTTTATTGATTCAAGTTATATGAATAATAAGTAAGTTTTATTTAACAATTGATCAACAAGGTATATATAAATAAATTTTGCAGAAACACTAAATAAGACATTGGTTCAAAATGAAAATATACAATTTAAAAACTAAAAACAAATTATGAAACTTGAAGGTGGGACTTTGTACCATCTTGTACATAGAAGAGAGAACATATGCTTCTCCACTGACTAAAGATTTCCACGATATTAATAGCACCCTTGAATCGTTATATTCGTGCCATTGTCCCGTGGTTCCACTGTGATGTGATATCGCTCATATCAAGCCTTTCTATTGGAAAATCTATTGCAACATTAAGTTTTCGACTAAATCTTTATGTTGGCGAAAAACGCTTCACGTGAATAACCAATAATTTCGAGAATTTATGAATTGGAAATGATTTAGTGCATCGTCTTCGTTCCTTACATTTCGAACATAATGGTTTCGCATCACCGTCGAGCGTTTCTTTTCTGGTAAACGAATCTAAACATTGTGAAAGTCGTGACCACAGTGTGTGAACTAGAGTATTGATTTTAATTGACCGACAAAGTTATCCACAATCTTGGAGTTGTCCATTCTCGGATATCATAACCAAGATCCTTTTACTTTCTCACTATCCCTAAGTTTGTCATCAATTTCTGTTGATACGGGCTTTGGTTTTTCATATACCTTGTTGACATCTTCGTGAAGTCCTGCTATAATAGGTAACGAAGAAACTCCTGTGCATCATGTTGAGTGCATCCCATGAACCTTGAAGTAAATCGCTGAATCTGACTTTTCAATGATATTGTATTAACCACTCTGTCTGAAACGTCTTCAGACCAAAGCTCTTTAATAACTTCAGCAAATGCTTTAATTAGTACTCCTTTCATGCTAGAAATGTTTATGTTAATATCTCTTATGTATGCGTTCTTTAAATATTCTAATAGCCATCTTGTGTTTGATAGGCATTGGATAATACTATTCATGAAACATGCGTTATCAATATTTTTGAGCCCATTGAGACCCAAAAAGTTTTTTGGGAAGACCCTCCAAGGACCTGATTTTGGAGTAATTGTTAAAAGCTCTTTCGCAGCCACTGTCATTGTCCGAATAATCTCGGATTCTATTATTGTCTCTCTCACTTGATCGGCGTGCTAAAGAATTTGAATTTATGTTAATTGCTATTGAATTGGATGAAAATTTCGGTTTTGGAAAGTTTGGGTGATGTCGATAGATCATTGGTCTGGATCACTTTGTTAATATATTCCTTGTTATCTATATCATTTTAGGACGTGTCCTTTTGTTGTTGTTGAGTTTCATACACTTTCTCAAAAACTTTATTCGAAATTGAAATGTATGAAGAGAAGTTGTAAACTCTAGAATTATTTTTAGAAAGGGAAGAGAATTGCTGTTTATTGATTCTTCAGTTACTACGTCCCTATCGACTTCTGACCCATTTTTTTGTTCTAAAAGATGCTAAAAGATGTCGCCATTGTAATATAAACAAATATGAACTATTAAAAATCAGCTGATTCCGGCCAGAAGTTGTATCAAAGATTACAAGTATTCTTTGGTTATGTATATTATGGTTATTGGTTATGGATACATTTGGACAATTGGACAACGAAGCCAACAGCCCAGGAACAAGATAAGAAATTTTAATAATAAATAAATAATTGCATTATATTATAAAATAACATACTTTTTAGTCACTTTGTTTCAAAACATAGCTTTTTTCTGAAATTACTTATTTGTTTTCTCATTGTGAAACTGTTGAAATCGTTTTCAAAAATGGGGAAAACAGAAGTTGAAATGAAAAAATTGAAAAGCAAAATCAAGCAGTGCAAAACTACTGCAATTGAAGTAGCAAAATATTTAGTAGATCATTAAGACGACCAACTCACTGACATATTAATCGAACAGCTTTCTATTCGCAAAAACGTTTTAAACAGTGATTATGACTTGTTTAAAGAATCTTTGTCTGAGTTGGACAGTCTTGATCCAGATTCTATTGAAGAAATAAATTCAGTGAATTTGAAGACAGTCATTTTGATACAGTTTCAAAAATTAATGCAATTATTTCTTCCTATGATAATAATCAAAAAACACCTGTGGTAACAAATTCAATGCAAAAAGTCCCAGTTCAAGTTACATCTACAGCTAAGTTGCAACCTATTCAAATTGAATCCATTCAGTGGGAAAGTTTTGAGTAAATTTAAACCTTTTTTGGAACTTTTTGTTGCCTCAATTGATAACAACAAAAATTTATCAGATGTTGAGAAGTTATTTTATCTCAAATCTCATTTAAAAGATGAAGCATTAAGTCTCATTGACTCGCTTCCAATAATAGGTGACTCTTACAGTAAAGTATTAACATTATTAAATAATAGGTATAATAAACAAACAATGTTAATAAATTCTTACATTTATTCAATCCTTGATTTGCCTAATATAAACAAAGGGACTGCTGTACCATTAAGAGAATTTGTTAGCAAGGTTCGACAAAACATTGGTAGTTTCAAAAATATATTGAAGGATACAATTGACAGTTGGGACATGGTATTAATTTGTATTTTATCAAAAAAGTTAGATTCATTTACTAATAGGGCTTATCAGATTGATAGGGATCCTTGAAGGCTCCAACATTGGAAGGATTTCTAACTTATTTGGAGAATAGAGCAACTGCTTTCGAAGCTGTTTCATTACCAGACTTAACAAAGAATGACAAAGAAAAATCACACGTTCACATAGCAGTTGGAAAAAATGATTTCAAATGTGCATTTTGCAATAATTTCAATCATAAAATTTATAATTGTAAAAAATTCCAGTCTGTCAATATCAATGAAAGAAATAATTTCATAAACAAAAATAGCCACTGCAAAATATGTTTAAACAAACATATTGGCAAGAAATGTAACTTAAAAGTAACTTGCAGAATTTGTATCAAAAATTCACATAACACATTACTACATTATGAAAAATCTCAACAAGAAAACAAATCAAACTCTGAAACACAAATAGTTGCATCTACTTCTGCCTCAGTAAACACCACCAATGTGTCAAACAATACAGATGTTTTGTTGCCAACAATTAAAGTTAATGTCAGAGCAAAAAACAATACATTCATTGATGCCATTGCACTTGTTGACAGTGGCTCCCAGTCATGTTTTATTACTCAAAATTTAGTTCAAAAACTGGGGTTAAAAACATATAAAAATAGTTCAGATATTCTAGGTGTAAAGGACACCTCATTTGAAGTTAACAAGGCAGTAAATTTAAACATTTATTCAAATTTGAATAAGCATGAAATAAAATGTGAATGTGCAGTAGTAAACAAAATTACCAGTGACATACCAACATTTAAAATTGACATTGAACAGTTAAATTTACCTGAAAATCTTATTCTTGCAAACAATGAGTTTTACAAGCCAAAAAATATTGACATTTTGCTTTCTGCTGATAAATTTTTTAGTATTTTAAGATGGTAGTATAAATCTAAACAGTGGTTTTATTTTACAAAATACAACTTTTGGATATCTGATCTGTGGTACGTTTCGATCCTCTGCACAATCCAGAAATAACAATTTGGCTAAAATATCTTGTCATTTAAGAATTGATGACACAAACAAAATGGTTTCAAAATTTTGGGAAACAGAAAAAGTTCCACAGGATTTCAAGGAGTATAATAATGAACATGAAGCTTGTGTAACAATATTTCAAAAAACAAATTTGTTAGAAAACAATAAATTTCAAGTAGACTTGCCACTTAAATTAGATATCAATGAAATCAATTTAGGGGATTCATACTATATTGCATTGAAACGTTTTCAAAATCTAGAAAAAAGATTTAAATCAGACCAAAAATTGTTTGATCAATGTAATCAGTTTATTAAGGAATATTTGAGTCTTGGACATGCAAAGGTTGTAAATACAAATGAATACAAATCTAGTGACACACCAGTATATTTTAGCGGACATCATGAAGTAATTCGTGAAGATTAAAAGTCAACACGTTGTCGCGTTGTCTTTGACGGTTCCATGCTCACAAAGAATAAAACCTGTATAAACGATTTTCTTTATAATGGTGACAAAGTTCAAAATGAGCTATTTGATATTCTGCTAATTTTTGGCATTTTTAAATTCATTATTTTAGCAGATATTGAAAAAATGTTTCGAATGATATTAATTAATCCTGAACATAAAACTTTGCAGAACATTCTTTGGAGAGATGTTCCCAATAAGCCCATTGAATGTTTGCAACTACAAACTGTAACTTATGGTTATAAAAGTTCCACATATTTAGCTACACGGTGTCTCAAAGAACTCGCGATTAAATATCAAAATGTTTATCCTTTAGCATCTTATACATCTTATGTACCTATATTTACGATATTTTGGCAGGAGACAACACAATTGAAGAAGCCATTCGCTTAAAAAATGAATTGTGTCATTTATTGAAGTTAGGTTCCTTCAATTTGCATAAATGGGCGTCAAATGACGACAAAATGTTGCTGGATATTCCATTGCAAAGTCGACAACTTGATGAAATTGACATTAGCAAAAACCATAATGTTATCAAAACTTTGGGCGTTTCCTATGACATCAGAAACGATTGTTTCAAAATATTCTCGCCAAAGGCTGAAAATGATGACTGTCTGACAAAAAGGCAAATACTTTCATATATTTCTAAATTTTGGGATCCTCAAGGTCTCAGCCGGCCAATAATGGTTCAGGGAAAAGTCTTCCTACAAAAATTGTGGTTGGACAAATTTTCCTGTGATGAGCTGTTGCCAGAAAATATTAAAGGGCCTTGGTAAGAATTCCAAAACAAACTTAAAAATATGCCAACATTTGAAGTACCCAGAGATGTAAAATTCTACGGTGCGGAAAAAATTGAATTAATCAGTTTCTCAGACAGCAGTCTCATAGCCTATGGTGCTGTATTATATGTTAGAGCAATTTTTAAGGATAACGCAGTTGTCAATATATTATACTCAAAATAACGTATTGCACAAATCAACAAAAAATTGACTGTGCCCAGATTAGAGTTGAATGGAGCATTATTACTTGTTCAATTAGCTTTCAAAGTCTCCAACTTGCTGAAAATACAAAATAACAATGTCTATCTGTATTGTGACTCTAACATAGTATTAGCTTGGCTAAACACCGATCCAATGAGGCTCAATGCCTACGTAGCAAATCGCATACTAAAAATTCAAAAAATAACTGAAAATTCTACCTGGTGTTATATTGAATCTAAAGATAATCCCGCTGACATTTTGTCAAGAGGTGCTGATCCTCTCGAATTTAAATCAGACAATGTATGGTTCCATGGACCACAATTTTTGTCAGATATTACTTTTATGCATAAAAACAAAGATTTCAATATTGATATCACTTATCCTCTACCTGAAAAAAAACCCACATTGTGACACTAAAAACTTCCACAAGTTCTTTGTTTTTCACAGACGTTTTGCGAAGTTCAAAGTCAAATAATGGCTTACATCAATAGATTTATTCACAACATCAAAAATCCAACCAGTAAAATGATTGACAATTTAAAAATAGGTGAATTAAATGACTCAATGACTATCATCATTAGAGGAGTTCAAAAAGAAAATTTCTCTGAAGAAATTAATAATTTAAAATCAAAAAGGGATTTAAAATCAAGCATTGAATCACTGTGTCCATTTCTTGACAAAAACAACATTCTTCGCGTTGGTGGGAGGATACAGCAAGCTGGTATAAAATATGATCAAATTCATCCCATAATCTTGCCAAAAAACAATAGAATCACTGATCTCATTATTGAAAGAGAACACAAAAGACTCTTACATGCTGGTCAAAAACAGATGTTGAGTAGTCTAAATTTTCAATTTTGGATTGTAAATGGCATTAGAGAAGTAAAAAAGGTCTTACATAAATGTGTAACATGTTTCAAAGCAAAGGCACAATGCTCAGAGAAATTAATGGGCTCTTTGCCGGAACATCGAGTTAACCCTTACAAACCATTTCAAAATTGCGGCTTAGATTTTTTTGGTCCCATTTACATAAAACAATCACGTATTAAAAAATCCATCATAATAAAAAGTTACCTTGCATTATTTGTGTGTTTTTCTATCAAGGCTATTCATATGGAAGTAATTTCAGATCTCACGACATACACTTTTTTAGCTTGTTTTAAAAGATTCATTTCCAGAAGAGGGAAAGCTGCTAACATTTATTGTGACAATGGAAAAACGTTTAAAGGAGCCAATAATCAATTGAAAGAATTTTATAAAGACTTTGTGAATGTTAATAAAGACTCTATAATCAACTTTTCAGTGGAAGAACAAATTAATTTCAAGTTCATACCAAGTTATTCTCCAGTATTTGGAGGCTTGTGGGAAAGATCTGTGAAAAGTGCTAAGTACCACACGAAGCGAGTAATGGGCAATAGCCAGTTAACTTACGAAGAGTTCAATACTCTTATTGTTCAAATTAAATTCCAGGCCCATTACAGCTTCAACAAATGATCCCACAGATTCAAATTATTTAACTCCCGCGCATTTTTTAGTAGGATGTCCTATAACCTCTTATCCCGAAACGAACGTGACAAATACTCCTGAGAACAAATTCAAATTGTGGAAAATTGTATGCCAAAAACAACAACATTTTTGGCAAAGGTGGTCCAAAGACTATTTAACCATTTTACAAAACCGTCCTAAATGGTATAAAAACATTCAAGAAGGAAGTTTAGTTTTATTAAAGGAGGACAACGTGCCTTCCTTGAAGTGGCCAATGGCCAGCATTATTAAAGTCATACCTGGTAAGGATGGCAAGGTCAGAGTCTGCGACGTCCAAACAGTTTCTGGAACGTATCGGAGATCAGTGACCAAAATGGCAATTTTGCCCCTTTATAACTAATAATTATAAATAAATATATATTAAAAAAATATGTATATATATATATATATATATATATATGTGTATATAAATTTAGAATAATAAGTTGATATATAAAAGGTAATGCACCTAAAATTATTAATTATTATATTTAACAAAAAAAAAGTTGAAACATTTAGTAAGACCTCAAATAAGTCATCAAAATTTTTATTTTGTAGAATTCGGGCTTGTACCCATAATCATTTTAATTACAAGCGAAATGCTTCGTAAATTTCGGGCTTGTACCCACAATCATTTTAATTACAAGTGAAATGCTTTGTAAAATTCGGGCTTGTACCCACAATCATTTTAAATACAAGCGAAATGCTTTTGTAAATTTCGGACTGTACCCACAACATTTTAAATATAAGCAAACTGCTTTTTAAAATTCTTTAGGCAAGAATAACTACTGTTTAAAATAACAATAATTAATAAAGCTGAGAGCATATGGTTTCAAAGAAGCCTGAGGCCCCAGCATGTTGCAAACATTATGCAACACGAAATACACTAAAATTTATAAGTGTAAAGTTCATATCCTAGAAGAATTGTGGGGGTAAAAAAACCACGAGGTCGCAAATACGTGTGAACAAATGGAAATGTCATTAATTTTTTGGCATCCATCACTCTGTTCGCTCCCAAGAAAAACCGCCTGTAAACAAAAACCGTGCGTGATCTATTCTAAATCGGCTGCGTATTGGACGACTCGCTTTGAAATATTAGCAGTAGGAGAACAGAAGTTTTTACAGAGTAGTACATGCTGTGGATGATCTGTGCATCTCACTGTTAGTATTAAAATTAATTATTGTGTATAGTACATATTTACGACAGTTAATTCACAGTATTAGTGTTTTGAGTTGTTAGAATTGTGTTATTCCTGTGTTATTAGTTCTGATAATAATTATTGATATTTGTAAAGTTAATTATTTAAAAACAAAACTATGTCGAGTACATACAGTGTCAGTGATAACGAACAACGTAATGTCGAGTTATCTCCCCCTAGAAAAAGATCTAAAAAGTGTCATTAAGATTTTGGCACAAAACACATGATTTTAAATATTTTTAAAATTATTTCTCGCGAGAATCTTGATATGGCTATATGGCAAATTGTGTAGAGGGTCGCAGATTTGTCCGGAACTTCCCGCTCAAGTGTGTATAAAGTAAAAAGAGAGTATCAACAATCACATTAATTTCTGGAACCTCATACTAACCAAAACCGAGTGAGATCTATAGACGTTGTTGATGACGTGACAAGAAATGCTGTTAGAAGAGAAGTACATGAATTCTATTTTCGCAATGAACTTCCTACTATTAACAAAATATTGAAAGAAGTTAATGATGATGTTGGTTTGCCGAATTTTGAAACAACAACTTTTTATTCACTTTTAAAAACGCTCAAGTTTAAGTTTCAAAAAAGAGGAAGAAAAAGCATGTTGTTAGATAAAGAGGAAATCGTAGTATGGAGAAGAGAATATTTGAAAAAAATTAGAAGGTATTGAAATGAAAACAGAAAAATTAACTACCTTGACGAAACTTGGTTGAATATGCTGGGCACTCCAAATCAAAAATTTGGGTTGACAGTTCCATTACTTCCTCTAGAAAAGTGTTTTTAGATGGTCTTTCTACAGGGTTGAAAAATCCGTCGGGTAAGTATTTACTCAGTAAACATAACCCGCGCATCTGGCAGGACATGTCGCAAGTATGCTTTTTTACGTAATGCTGTGTAAATAATATAGATTTTATTAATTTGTGAAACATCCTAATAAACATCACCGATTATTATAAGAGAAAAAGTAGAAAAATATAGTCATTACGATAAAAAGTGGTATTTAATAGAAAATAATATAATAGGTACAAATTGACTTTTGTTTATTTGACGTATTCAAATTCCTTAAATGTTGCTCTATCATCAGTATACGACGGGAACGAATATGGTATCCGCGTAAGTTGGCTACATATAGAAAACTTAGTTATTATTGATTTTATGAAAAAAAAGTACCCCTCATAAAAAGTTCTGCATATTCAAAAATTACAAATGCAATCATCTTACGCGGATACAATGAATAATAAACATTTTCAAACATATAACATGTCGCTAAGACTTCCTTGCATTTTGTTGAAGATATTTTTTGTTTATTTTCGCGTGTGTTGTTTATAATTTAAAACATTTTTTAGGAAAAGGGTAAAGACTCATAGTATGTCACATTGGCAGTGAATATGGCTTCGTTCCTGATGGTTTGTGGGCGTTTGAATCCAAGAAAAGTGGCGACTATCACGAGGAAATGGATGGGAGGTCATTTGAGATTTGGCTATCATCCATTTTGCCTCGCTTACAGGATAATTGCGTGATAGTGTTAGACAATGCTCCCTATTACTCAAGACCAGAAAACAAGAAAAAATTCCAAATACCGTGAACAGAAAAGCAGAAATAGAAGAGTGGTTACGATCGAAAAATATTACTTTTGTAAGTAATTTACTCAAGTCGGAACTATTAACCGTTGTAAAACGACACAAGGAAAAATATAATAAATATATTATTGATGAAATGGTAAAAGCACAAAATAAAACGGTGTTAAGGCTCCCGCCTTACCATTGTGAACTTAACCCGATTGAGTTAATATGGGCAGACATTAAAAGATATGTTGCAGATCATAACACAACGTTTCGGTTTGCTGATATGATAAAAAATATTTGATGCAGCGATATAGAAACAATTACTTCTAATACATGGAAAAGACACGTTATTCACCTTAACGAAAAAGTTGAAAGTAAAATGTGGGAGCTGGATAATCTAGTGGATGATATGTTCGACACAACCATACAACTAGTCATTATTACCTTAAATGAAGAAGACAGCAGTAGCTCTAGCTGATCGGAGTAGTAGAGTAAATTTTTTCTTTGTTTTACCCTTACTTATATAGTGTGAAGTCGGTATCATGCATGGAAACTGTTTTATTATAATGAAATTGACTGTCTCGACCCTTACTTCGTGGAATATGCTCATATTAGTGTTTTTAAATGAAACTCAAGGTCTCTAGTGAATTCCACAATATAATACAATAACTTGTATTATATTGTGGAATTAACTAGAGACCTTGAGTTTCATTTAAAAACACTAATATGTTTTATTATACTTATTATTTATAAAAAATTCTCTGCATTGTATTAAACTTGTATTACAGCTATCCCAGCAAACACAAATGTATATGTTACATAAAAATATATAACAGGGGAGGAATGATTTTTATATAAAACGTTTATATATTTTTCATGTAGTATTTATGTAACAAAATCTTTATAAATTCTGTTATATATTCTCAATATTTATATTATAAAATGTTTTATATATTGGATATATCTAATTTTATATGTATTCAAGATGTAAATTCTGCTACATAAATATGAAATTTTTTTTATATATATTTATTACGTAAAATTTGTTACATAAAATATTTTATATATCTCATATGTATTTCTTACGAACCTCGTCTGGTGTATTTCTAAAAAAAAGAAGAAAGCTCTTCAATATTATAACCTTTAAATTGTCGATCTACCCCATATACATATAAATAAAATATACTGCGCCTAGCGGTACGGCAAGCGTGGCGATCATCAGAGTGCCGACATATGTATGTCTGCACCGTCGGTGGCCAAGATCAATACGCGCATGCGAGTCACGAGACGTTGCATTGTTTAATATCATTGGCTGTATCATTTCCGCTTTGACGCTTTTTGACCTTCAGAGGGATGGCATAGGTTGTTAGCATAGACAAATAATATATTTTAATTTCTCTATGGTTGTTTGTTTGTACACAGCATATTAAAATTAGGATGTGGTTTGGATGTTTAGTGATCTTGTTATTTGTTTTATCATTGTGTTGTGATTTTTACATGTTTCTTCTATTTAGATTTTTATTGAAAACTATGTTTCCACAACGGTGCTTTTTATGTAATGAGATTGGTCCTAATTTAAATTTTCATAGGTCTACAGGTATATAAAAATAAATTCCGTTTAAAAACAAATCATCCCATGGGGTACTCCCCATCGTCATTTAATTTGTCAATATGTATGGCTATATTAGTGTGTAGATATCGAAGAAATGATTTATAAAAATAATAACTTTAATTGGTTATGTGCTCACTATATATTTCATGTTTATCTACTTCATTTCTATTCCTTTTAAAGTAACCTAGACAACTATAATAGACGTTATTTCCGATTTATGTTAGAAGTGAAAAAAAAAATGTAATTACATAATTGCACTTTATTTGGTCAAATCAAAAATCAGACACGAAGTTTTTGTTAACTCAAATATCTTCGTTTAAAAATATTACAGGCGGCAAATACAGCACTTGCGCATAACTAACATGGCCACACAGAGTGTAGTCGGACCTCTCACTCTTAATGGAACGCATTTCGCTTATTGGAGATATATATAGGTAGTTAGCAGTATATTTTATTTATTACGTATATGATCTACCCACATACCTGCAAGTATAATAACGTAATAAAAGGTTTTTCTTTAGTTTTGTCTGTGTGTTTGTTTTTAGTTTTGTTTGTAGAGGAATGGAGAACACATCATGTAAGTATTATTATTATTATTATATTCAACAGGCAAGGGGCATCGTCGTTTACAAAAGATTATTTAATAAACGTATTAAAAAAATAATCTATATTAAAATATACAATGAAGTAAACAATTAAATCACATTATACCTATCTCACTAAAGTACTTTTCAAGATATTTTCGTTTTAACTTACAACTAAGACATGATTTAACAATAATTTCCTATGTAGGGAGTCGTTATTCCGAAACAAAACCGCCGTCCAGGTATGCATTTAGGGCTCAAGTAGATTTGTAATAATATGAAATAAAATATACATCTTTAATCCTCTGACCACAGGTAGTAAGTCAAGACAGAATATCTTGAAATGGATTAATTAACACTGATCTGTTGAAAGTTATTTATATTCGAATACTTAGATTAATATAAATTATGAATTTCAGGCAAAATAACTATTTCAAACGAAAAAAATTGAAAGACTTCTGTGATTTATCAATAAGACAGAAAAACGATACGTAGTACAATGTTACAATGGCGATGGTGAACCAGAAATACATAATATAGAGACATCTCACTCATGGTTAGGACTTAGAAATAACTACAAAATAAGGAACTTAAAATCAATTAAGTTATTTCAAGGTATTGTTACTATATCATTTGTTTATTTAATATAATTAATATATACCTACATTTTTAGAAACGTTGCTGAAACAGTTTAATATGGCAGGCACTGATTTGGATCACCTTGGTGTGGATAAGACTAAGTGAAGAGACTCCAGAAGGAAAAGAAGGGCGAAACTGTAACCCTTCGAAACAATGAATAATATCCCTTAATATTGCCCACTGGCTTACAAGTGGACCTCGAAAAGTCTTCTAAGAGAACATGTTCCATGGTTAATTATTGTTTTGTTTTTGAATATTCATTTGTTCTGCATTACCTTTTTATATTTTATTATCAATTAGTTTTTGAATATTTTTAGTTTTGCAATATGTTTTTTTTCATTAGGTGTTTTGTTTCTAGTTTCTCTTTTTTGTGTTAATAAAATCAATGTACTTATATGCTGTTTTTTTTAGTAACTGAGTACCAGCTACTAAATTCCAAAGATAGATAAATACCATATACAATATATACATATTAAATTGTAATAAGTTACTTTAAGTTTGAAGTATTCATAAAAGGTAGGTATTGAATAATATAGAACAACAGTTCCTTAATCTTTTGGCCATCAATACTACTAAAAATTCTGTATTTATTTTCATCTATGAAAAATAATGTTTTACCAGATTTTTCTGAATTTATTATAAATTAAGAATTTCGCTGAATTTTTTCATAGAAATAAAATATTCTAGGTAAGGGGTGAGGCAAAAGAAAAATTAGTTATCTTTTGTTACATCTATATTATGTAATATTTAATACATAAATATTCTCTAGATATTATCTCATTTTTACATATATATTACATAGTAATTTGGAAATATTTGAGATATAATTTATAATATGTATTTCTTATATCATTATTGTTCTCTAGCTGTGCCGGCCTTTGTCAGTATCCAATACATAAATATTATCTAGTTGTGACTTCAGAATTATATAACTGTGACTTTTATATTTCAAAAAATATGTAACATATATGTATTCAATATGTTTTTGTGTTTGCTGGGTAATATATCGAATTATCTGTGTCGTGCACGAGGTGTGTGAAACATAGATTTTTGTCCAAGAGTAAATTAATATTTTAGTGATGTTTTTTGAATTTTTAAATTTCCCTTTACAAGCTGATTGTAAAAAGATCAACTAAAATATTAATTTACTCGTGGACAAAAATCATATTTTAGACACACCTCGTATACGACTCAAAATTTTTATAGCCGATAATTGTATTCAAAAGTTTGGTACATGCAAATGTTTTAATAAAGGATACCTCTTTTACTAAGAATTTACATTTACATTTGTTTGATTACGTATAATCTTTTTTCCATTTTGTGTAAAAATGTTATAGATACAATGCATATTTTGTAAATAACGTATATTTCACATTTTCTATTCACTTGCCTAGATCATTGGATATGCGCGTGATTTTATTTACATGTGGTTTTTCTTGAGAGCGAACAGACTTTAGTTGTTTTCTTCGTATTCATAAATGAAAATGGTGATTTACTTCAAGATATTCGTTTTATTGATCGTACGATGGTATAGCATCTTCATTAGAATTATTAAGCATTAATTTCGACGTCATAAACATATACCCATGTTTTTTAACATAAACAAATCTGGATTGTCTTTAATGATATTCAATAGCTCCTGAGCTATTCTCGCACGCAGGTTCTTTTCCTCAAAATTTGGCAATTTCGTTACAAATGTTTTCGCTATATGCTTCATGTTCTAAACATTAAAAAAAATTGTGGGGCATGAGCCAACACTTTCTGTAACTTTTTATAGTAATCCAACGATTATCCATAACAAATTTCTCCATTGATTTATTAATTGTGGGGGTGCTCAACCATCTGTGAAGAGCTTATACCCCCTAACAACACAGTTCTATGATAATATATAAAGGAAATAGATTATTAAACGGTATTTTCTATCGAAATAAATTAATGGTAATAAAAATTGTAATTCTGAATAAATCGTCAATTGGTGTGGTAGTCATTAGAATTTTGATTTCGTATCGCTTCTAAATTAAGTCATATGCTTATACCATTTTCGTGAATGTGTTTTAATTTTTTAGATAATTGATAATTCTAGTTTGTTTCATTGTTGATTTCTGAAGCACTTCGCTTGCTTTAAAACCGCAGAGTTGAACATTTATAATTAAACTCTTAAAATATTCCTAGTGAGGATACAACGTTTATTTTATCTCGTTACCTCTTGATTAAATTGATTAATTTTGACCAAAACCTAAAGAGAGAGGAGTCTTCATGCCCCGGAATTTTGTTGGTATTGAGCAGCCAAAGGTAAGTCTTTAATATAATATGAAATATAAAACTAAACTAAAAAAAAATAAAATCATGAATTTATCATCCCAAAATTAGAATTATTATTAAATATTATTATATATTTGATATTCTATGATGAATTTTATTTGTTTAATTTTAATTTAAACCTTCCTGTAAAGATAAATTTTAATTCACCTCACGTTATTGTATATTGTCGCAGCGACAATTCTTGTACATGCAACTTAAAAATTTATGTAAGAAATTTTAACTTTGACAGTAGTTGTCAAAAATATGACCGGCTCTAATAAATATTAATTTAGTATTTCAAAAAAATGAATTTATATGTATAGTCGACCTATTACTCCTCTCATGGTGGGATTAAACTTTTACAAAAATTTATTATTCAAAATTTATTTAAATGTTTACGTATCTCCAAATTATCTGTTTCACTATTGTTCAGAACCTATAGTAACTGTATGTTTAATATTATAAAAGGCACTTCAAATATCTGATGACGTTTCCAATATTTCTGTCACTGATTTGATCGACAGTTTTATTTAATGAAAAATGTTTAATTTTCTGAAATTATGTTATAAAAAGACTATATTGAGTAGGAATGCAAAGTTATATATTATACTACCAGATACAAATTAACAAATTAATATTCCCCAAAATTATTACAAACTGTAATAAACACGAGATATGACATAGGAAATTTTAAGAACACCCTATATAGATAAAATTTTATTAATTCGAAACAAAGTAATAATAAAATAATTGTTGACCTCCAGGAAAGAAATTGATACAAACATATTTTGTTATAATTAGCAGGGTCATTGAACATTACATCTGATGGTTTGCCATGCTTTGTTTATCAATAAATAGAATCAAACGTTGCAAATTATAATAATCAAATTTAAAATTAACCTTCACACAAGGGTATAGACGAAATAATTTTAAAATAAATAGCAGGAATTTTGAAAAACCAGGGAGAGAGCTAGTAACTCTCTCTAAGTGAGTAGACTAAGTACGGCCGGCCCCTTTATCGTCGACAGTAATATTGTGTAGTTGTGATTTGTGATATTCCCAAAACGTAAGTTTTTAACGTATAATTATTTTTTATATACTGTATTGATGTTTTTTAATTTTTTTTTGACTTAACTGGGTGTCCTAAAAGATAAAGGAGACCTATATTTTCGGTCATATTGAGTGTACTGTTCACATCTGAGCCCCTCACCTATCGATCTAGTCTAAAATTATAGGCATATACGGGAGATATCGTATGTTCGATGATCATCTGTCTATATATTTTGTTTTCTGTATTGTGCAAGGATATTCAACTGTACAGGATATCGTATTTATTCTGATTTAATTACAAAAGTCTTGTTCGATATTTTATTACCTTATACTGTACAGGATATCCAAATTCACGAGATATCATAATTATTTTATTCGATTTCAAAATTTTGTTGTTATATATGATTTACTATATTGTACAGGATATCCACATACCCGAGATATCATAATTATTCTACTAGATTTCAAAAGTTTGTTGATATATTATTTACTATATTGTACGGGATATTCAACGGTACGGGATTTCACCTTCACACCATCAAATTTACGAAGGGTTGTTCGATAATCATTTCGTTCTTATATTATACCGAATATTTAACTATACGTAATATCGTCCTTTTATCTTTCATAATCAGAAAAGACTCCTTTTAAGAGTTTGTAAGACGTTGTGAACGAGTCAGGCTTTTGTTTTCGTTGGTTTAAATTCTTATACAGGGATAGTCCTATATAAGACATCCTTTACGGGTGTCGCGAGAACGGGTAACTTCTTCCAGATTTTGGAAAGACGTTTTTCCTCAGCTTAATTTTTTTTACCGGGGCGTTTCCCCGAGTAACTGTCATTTTTATCCAAAGCAGGGCTGTATGATTCACTATTACTTGTAATATATACTTGTACATACTTATCCATCCAGTCTGTTTCCTTTAACAACAACCCTTATCCTGGTACCAGCAAATAGAACGGGCTGACACGACCTGGATTTGAACTCAGGCTTAGCACATTGTATAAGCCCAAGTGGCCCCACGGAGTCCTTCACCGCTCGTGCCAGGAAAACCCCTCCCTCGAGGTAACCCGCAGGGAGATTCCTGGTTCCAAATTTTGTGCCGTAAGGCACTGGTGACAGCACGCTGCAAAGATTTCTAGGATAGGAGTATTCAGTTGGGCCCCTCCGGTCACTACAAACAGAGGAAAAGAGACCAGAGAAATAATACCGTTTCCTACACCAATTGGAATATACCAACGATCTATTAGTGTGGGGACAGCGGTAACGGGATACACCCCCAAAGGAGCAAGAGAAATTTATTACACAGGTGAGAAGTATTACAACAATCGTAATTTCTACGAAACTTAAAATTACTACAACCTATATGCTATAAATTAATCTAATGAAAAACGTTTAATAAAAGTTCCAATCGTGGATTTGAATCTTGACGTGTATAAATGTCAAAACAAGCTTCACTTAAATTTGTCTAATTCAAAATTTTCTTCTCTTATGTGAATTTCCTTATATAACTTATTAATTTTGTTTGCAATCAGAAATCTAATAGATGCATCTATGTCAAATTTTATTTAAAATAGGCCTTATTATTTCTCAAGAAATTATTGTAAAAAAAACTGGATCGGACTCACCAACTAATGACTGGACAACTCGTACAATTCTAAATGACCGTAGAATTCAAGATACCTTCTAAATTTCATTTAGAAATCTCGTACCACATTCACTACACACGATGCAATTCTTATTCGAATTATGCACGCGCTTGTTTTATAATGAAATGGCTTTTGAATCTGGTTGTATAGGTATACAACTTCTACCATCTACCACAAAATTGAGACAGCTCTAATTACGATGTTGCCTCTTCGGGGTTTCAAACACAACTGACTAAACTTTTGCAAAATAAATAAATCTCCTTTCCGTTGGTTACCGAATTTTCTTGTTTTTAAAAAAGTTACTAATCTATGATTTTCAATAGCCAAGTGAGATTTGACTTCTTTTATTACACTTGTAATGTTGCTAGCAGAGACCTCTATATTTTGAAATTTCAAATATTTTCTCCAAATTATAATATGTTCTATCTATCATTAGATATATTCTACATAAATGTCATCAAACAATGGAATGTCAAATTTGATATTTCTACTGAATCTTTCAAAATTAGTGAATTTACATATAACACAGTGTGTATCAAAAGTATGGCAGCCCAATATAAATGAATTCCCTTATGTTCTACTTTTGCTTTAAATTTCAAATAGAGGATCTGTATTAATATATATGTATATATACAGGGTGATATGTTTCGATGGCACATTAGACGTTATAGGAAAACTAGCCAGAAAGAATTGAAATTCTAAAATTTTTACTAAGGGTTTTCGGCAATGATCTAATCGAATAAAAATATGCTCAACGCCTGGCGACTTCCGGTTATACCAGAAGTAAACGTCAGCTTTGTAATTTTAAATAGAACACCCTTTACATTTTTAATTAAACGTAAAAAAATGTCAGTTTCATAACGGTTCCTTATATCTATCTTTAATGGTTTCGAGATATCTTAGTTTTTTGCGAAATACAGTGTTTCCCAAAAAATTGAATAACAAAAAAACGGTTCAACTTAATGAAAAGACTTCAAGGCCACTTTTTGCAATATTGTCTAGAACGATACATTTTACAAGGTGCTTCAAAAAGTGTGAAATGTCTAAGACAAATCCTATTTATGAATCCAAATTTTTTTAAAAAGCACAAATGGAAACCGTATTCCCGTTCTCTTATTCGCAATTTACAAATGACGGATCTTCCTAGAAGAGTTGAATTTTGCGAGTGGTTTTGATTACAGAAAGATGGGGATTAAAACTTTTTAAACCATCTGATTTGGGTAGACGAAGCAAACTTTTGTAAAAATGGTATGTTCAACAGACACTACAGCCACTATTGGGCTGACGCAAACCCACATATTACTAGGAGACGAGGATTTAAAAATGAGTGGTCTCTAAACGTATTTTGTGCAGTAAATGTAATTATCGCCCGAACTGATATTTTATATTACTGCTCACGTAGAAGTGTACCCAAATACAAAATATTAATAGATTTGGTTAATTCTTTGAGGTAATAGAATAATTTGCTTGAGAATTTAAATGGAGCAAGGTATCTACAAATATGAAATACCGTAGTGCAAACAGCACTTAATAATATGCCGCCCCAAAAAAGGAACCAAGCTTGTTCCACAGTGGATGGAGCCCTTCCTCATACTGTTCAAAGTTTATCCGACAGATTAGAAGAAATGTTTAATGGAATATGGTTGGTAAATCAAGGGCCATATAGATGGCCACCTCGCTCACCAGATTTGAACCCTCTGGATTATTCAATATGGGGCTATATAAAAAATTTGTTTACTAGCACCCTCTTAAGACCAAAGAAGATACCGTGCATAGAGTACAGCTGGAATTTGCAACTTTCACAGCCGAGCATCTTTTTTAAATAACCAATCGCCCTGTGGTTGAACGATGTGATAAATGTTTGCAACAAAATGGTGACATTTTTAAATATTTGTTATATTCGGGATAATTGGTAATATATTCCAATACAAAAATTTCAATATTCTCATTGATTTATTTCTTGTTGTTTTAGAAATAAACGATCCATGTTCTTGTAAGGTTTTTTAACTTTTACTATGTTTAGTACTTTATGTGTTGGTGGAATTACATTTAAATATCGTGCAAAGAAATTCAAAATATTTTAGATCAATTTTTTCACGTACTTGATGAATTAATAAAACATTTAAAAAAACTTTATTATTTAGAACTGTTTAGCAAATTTGACATGTCAAAAAGTGATTGGAATAATATCCATCCTACTACATCTTTATAAAAAATAAAAAAGGTTGATAACTGTCTAAAAGCAGATTGTTTTATGATTACGTAAAAAATACTAATTATGGGTATAGGGAACCCATATATCGTTTGAAAGGAGATAATTTACTCTGTCGAATAAAGTTAGTAAGTTAGGCAAGTTATTTAAGTTCAAAAGTGTCTTAGATATTTCACACATTTTGGAGCACTTTGTAAAATTTATCGGTATAAACAATATTGCAAAAAGTTGCCTTAGAGTCTTTTTATTAACTTCATGGAAACTTTTTTGGTTCAAGTTTTTTTGTTATTCCATTTTTTGTGGAACACTGTATTTCGCAAAAAAGTAAGATATCTCGAAAACCATAAGGTAGGGATAAGGAACTCTGATAATACTGACATTATTTTTTCACGTTTCATTGGAAAATGTAAAAAAATATAGTGTATTCTTTTAAAAATACCAAAGCTGACGTCTACCTCCGGTACAACAGAAAGTCGCCGGAAGTTGAGCATATTTTCATTCGATAGATCATTGCCGAAACCTATTAGTACAAATTTTCAGATTTTAATTCGGGCTAGCTTTCCTATAACGACTAATGTGCTATCGAAACATATAACCCTGTATATATATTTATATATATATATATATATATATATATATATATCTATATATATATATATATATATATATATATATATATATATATATATATATGGATATTTTAAAACAATAATATTGAGAGATAGTTGATCCATAGAAATTTTGGAATAATATCATTGGCAGATGCTCTATGAAAAATGATGATGGGAGATGACAGAAAGGATTTTTAAAAAGAAAAGTCAAGTAAGAATTTAAAAATTGAAACCATTTTTATAAGAATATATTGAATAGGAAAGAAAAGTAAAATCAGTTAGAGAGATCAATATTTGAAGAAAAAAAAAAGTATTCGTAAGGTAGGAGCCGAGAGCAGCAATTGAAATATAGTTAGGTTCAAACGAGAAGCAAATTCATAAGTATAAGAATTTCTCTAAACTGGAATAAAAGAGTATTCGTAAGGTAGGAGCTGAGAGCAGCGAGTGAAATATAGTTAGATTCAAACCAGAAGCAAATGCATAAGGAGATTTAAAAGTTGAGAAGAATTCAGGAGCAGGAACCAACAAGTTGAACATAGATCAAACAAAAGGAGTCGAATAAAGAAGTAAGTAATTTGAGAACGTAGTTGTAGGAGGGGATTTGAAAATTTATTTTCATAGAATTATAAAAAAGTGGTAAACCAAAGATCTTTGGAGTAAGTTCTTATTATTGTAAATTAGTTAGAAATATATTAAAATTTGTAAAGATTTGGAAATAATAAATTGTACATTTAGTAATTATATACATAATACATAATAGTAGAGGAAATAACCACAACCATATATATATATATATATATATATATATATATATATATATCATTGTAGTATATCTCGACTATGTTTTTAATTATAAAATATTATATTCTATATTGTTTTATCGTTGAATTTATTTGTAGCTGTAACTACACTAATATGAAAACACCTTTAGCTAAATATAACCTATAAAATTTTTAATGACAGCAGTTGTCAAATTAATATGCCCGGCTAAATAAATATTAAAATTTATATCCTGAAAGATAAATTAATACACAATATCAATCAACTCACTCTTTTCTCAGGGAGGGATCAAAAAGTTTAAAGAATAATTCAAAATTTATAAATTTCCAAATAATTTCCCAAATCACGTATTATACTATTCAAATCGAAAGTAACTGTTTGTCCAATAATTAAATTATCTTATGACACATATGAAATTACTGTCAGAGATTAAACCAAATGTCACTTCTTGTACTAAATTTTCTATAGGATGAAATTATCAAATGTAATGAGAATGATTATGAAAAGAGAGCCAAAAGGTGATTAGAATTCAAATTTATATATTATATTATCAAATAAACACTTACAAAAATTAAAACTTTTCAAAAAATATCACAAACGGATACGCAAAAATAGAACTTTCTATCAAAACCTTAATATAATAAAAATACTTTAACTAAAAGTCAAAATGACTTATATGTCAATGTAACATTCCCCAATTTCCTTGTAAATTGTCTTTTTCAAAATTTGTCTTGAGTTTACGTAGAATGATATATCAATAATGTTACTATAATTTGATCAAATATTAAATTCATCAGATGCATCTACTTTCGAAATATTTTTTACTAAAGGCCTATTAATTCTCGAGAAATAATATATAATATGGACTGGACTCACCAAACTGGATACAGATAGACTTGTTTGTATTCTAAAAACGTTTTAGAATATCTGGAACAAATTTCTAAATGACTTAGAAACTGGAACAACACTCGCACTTTACCGCTGTAATTCTATGCGAATAATACACTCACTGGCTTTCAAAGGCAAATTTTGTTAATTTGATAATAATGCTACAAATTATTCTGATATTCTCAAGTAAATTTGAGACAACTCTTATTCCGATGTTGTCTCTCGAGATATTAAAATTCAACTCTATTTAAAAAATTTTGAGACAACACTTATTTCGATGTTGTCTCTCGCGATGTTATGAATCAACTAACTAAACTGTTTCCATAAATAACTCTCTTCTCCTTTGGTTACCAAGAATTCTTTTTTTTAAAAAAACATACAAATTTACGTTTTTATATACCAAGAGAGATTTTCATTATTTTTTATAAGTGCAATTTTGCCAATAGAGACATCTGTATTCTGGTTTTTCAAATCGTTTTAAAATCTATCTGTCATTAAGTCTATTCTGCAGTAATGTCATATGAAATTGAAATGTCAAATTTCATTGGTATATTGAACCTTTCAAATTATTGATAATACAGTGTGTATCACTAGTATTACATCTAAATATGCACATTTTCTTTATTTCAATGCTTTCTTTAGAATTTAGATAGAGGATATGTATTAATATATATATATATATATATATATATATATATATATATATATATATATATATATATATATATATATAAATATATAAATATATATATATATATATATATATATATATATATTTGTAAATTGGATATACACGTCCAGGATTGATGACACAATAAGTGTGTTTAATGATATATATATATATATATATATATATATATATATATAAATAAAGTAGAAGGGTAGTCACGGCTGAATAGTTGAAAAACTAACTTTTAAATATTATGGGGTACAGCCAAAATGTATGGGTGGTTAAGAAAATTCGATTTTCACTATACCAAGCTTTCGATAATTTTATTATTATCTTTTTCAAGGCTAAAATACAATTTTGTTAAACTAAAAAACAAGGTTTATGTTTTATATAAGTAAAACTTACTAGTAAATTGAATAAATTCTTGAAGGATATCAAAATTGATAACATTATTATGATTTCAGTTTCATATAATTAAAAAACACTGATATCAATTGCTGAGAACGTTGTCTGTAGTATCAAGGAATAAAAAATTTTTGAAATGATTGATCAGTCATAGTTTTTTTGACTTTTTTTGATAACAGTGACAACTGACAACGTTAAGGTTTAAGATTAAATACCTTAACTTACACTAACTTTTTTATCTAGTGTGAAATTACATCTTGTCATTCATATATTAATGACAAATGTAAATATAGAGGTTAAAGGTTAAAGGTTGAATATCCTGATTAACACTAACATGTAGATTTAGTATAAATTTTCATTATATGATTTGAAATTCATTTAATTTCATTTAAATTTGAAAATTACCAATAAAAAATTTTTTGTAATGACAAGTTAAATTTATTTAAAAAAATGGATATGAAAGAAATTGAAACTTTATAATAACTATGTTAGTTATCATAAAATCATGCATTTTATTTAATATTCATCATCTGATGTTATGTGTAGGAAATCCGTGTCATTGTTAAAGGTTGTTGGTTTATTTTGTAGGTAAATAAGTTGAGTATATATTGCACTGACATTGTTGATATCTGACCTCTTATTCATCGATGGTTGATTTAATTTTATGTTTACTAATTCTATGAATTCTCTTTTAGTTTTATTAGATTCTATACTCAAAATTTTAGTTTCTTTATAATTCATTCTATGTTTAGTTTCTAAAACATGTTCTGTGAGTGCACAAGTTTTTTTATTTAGATTGCAATCACTTTGATGTTGGGTTATACGTTGCTTTAGGGTACGTGAGGTCTGGCCAGTGTAAGTTAAGTTACAATGTATACATGGAATGTTATATATTACGTTAGTTTTCATTACTTTTTCATCTTTCTGCTTAACTTTTGTAAAAACGTCTCCTACCTTTAAAATATTCCTGTTAGCAATTTTAATGTTTTCATTTTTAAATATTATATTGATTTTGTCTGAAAGGTTCTTAACATAAGGTAATGACCCATATTTAGTATTCACTGTTTCATTATTATCTAAGGGTACATTTTCGTTGCTTGTATGTGTATGATTGAGGTTTGTATCAATAGTTGTATTAAAAATCAATTTTTTTAATAAGGTTCTAGGATAACTATTGTTAATGAAAATATCGAAAAGAACTTTTAAATTTTTGTTCAAAAGGGTGGGATGACAAATTCGTGCTATTCTATTTTTCATGGATAGAACTAGATTTATTTTTATTTTTTCGGAATGGTAAGAGTTGTAATTCAAGTATCTTCCTGAATTTGTGGGTTTCCTATACCAATCTAATATAACTATATTTTTTGGATTACGTATCAATAAACTGTCTAGGAAAGGTATACTATTGTTGGTTTCTGTTTCAATTGTAAATTGTATGTTGGTATTATAGCTATTAAAAACTTGTAGAATCGTGTCTATACCATTACTAGGAATTGCACAAATTAAATCATCAACATATTTTTTTAAAAAAGGGATTTCAAATGGTAATTTTGGAATACAACTATTAAGTAAGTCATCCATTACATATTGTGCATATATTGGTGAGACAGAGCTTCCCATTGGTGTTCCAAAAATTTGTTTATATAATTTGTCGTTATATGCAAAAAAGGTACCCTTTTCAATAAGATCAACGAATTCAATAAAATTGTTATAAGATAGTTTACAATGTATACTTATATTTGGCCAGTGTTTTTTTATACTTTGTTTAACTAATGAAATTGGAATATTACTAAAGAGTGAGACAACATCTAAGCTGATTATAACATGATTTGGAGGTAGTTGTTTATTTTGTATGAATTCAGCGAAACAGAAAGAATCCTGAATATAATATTCATTGTTTTTACAATATGCATTTGTTAAGGTGTCAGTCACAAATTGTGCAATTCCTGCTGTGGGTGATTCAATTGATGAAATGATTGGTCTTAAGCTTAAAGTATCTTTATGTATTTTGGGTAGTCCGTAGTATTTAGGTGTTAAGGCCGATGTTGATCTTAATTTTTTTAATTCTGAAGTTGAGAATTTACTACTATATTTTTTAGTTAAGGTGTAAGTTTTTTGAATTAGTGTTGATATAGGGTTTGTTTTGATTTCAGAGTAATATTTATTGTTATCAATGATATTGTTAGAGAGTCTTATGTAATCAGTTTTATACATAAGTACACTGACATTACCTTTATCTGCTCTAGAGCAGATAAAGGTAATGTCAGTGTACTTATGTATAAAACTGATTACATAAGACTCTCTAACAATATCATTGATAACAATAAATATTACTCTGAAATCAAAACAAACCCTATATCAACACTAATTCAAAAAACTTACACCTTAACTAAAAAATATAGTAGTAAATTCTCAACTTCAGAATTAAAAAAATTAAGATCAACATCGGCCTTAACACCTAAATACTACGGACTACCCAAAATACATAAAGATACTTTAAGCTTAAGACCAATCATTTCATCAATTGAATCACCCACAGCAGGAATTGCACAATTTGTGACTGACACCTTAACAAATGCATATTGTAAAAACAATGAATATTATATTCAGGATTCTTTCTGTTTCGCTGAATTCATACAAAATAAACAACTACCTCCAAATCATGTTATAATCAGCTTAGATGTTGTCTCACTCTTTAGTAATATTCCAATTTCATTAGTTAAACAAAGTATAAAAAAACACTGGCCAAATATAAGTATACATTGTAAACTATCTTATAACAATTTTATTGAATTCGTTGATCTTATTGAAAAGGGTACCTTTTTTGCATATAACGACAAATTATATAAACAAATTTTTGGAACACCAATGGGAAGCTCTGTCTCACCAATATATGCACAATATGTAATGGATGACTTACTTAATAGTTGTATTCCAAAATTACCATTTGAAATCCCTTTTTTAAAAAAATATGTTGATGATTTAATTTGTGCAATTCCTAGTAATGGTATAGACACGATTCTACAAGTTTTTAATAGCTATAATACCAACATACAATTTACAATTGAAACAGAAACCAACAATAGTATACCTTTCCTAGACAGTTTATTGATACGTAATCCAAAAAATATAGTTATATTAGATTGGTATAGGAAACCCACAAATTCAGGAAGATACTTGAATTACAACTCTTACCATTCCGAAAAAATAAAAATAAATCTAGTTCTATCCATGAAAAATAGAATAGCACGAATTTGTCATCCCACCCTTTTGAACAAAAATTTAAAAGTTCTTTTCGATATTTTCATTAACAATAGTTATCCTAGAACCTTATTAAAAAAATTGATTTTTAATACAACTATTGATACAAACCTCAATCATACACATACAAGCAACGAAAATGTACCCTTAGATAATAATGAAACAGTGAATACTAAATATGGGTCATTACCTTATGTTAAGAACCTTTCAGACAAAATCAATATAATATTTAAAAATGAAAACATTAAAATTGCTAACAGGAATATTTTAAAGGTAGGAGACGTTTTTACAAAAGTTAAGCAGAAAGATGAAAAAGTAATGAAAACTAACGTAATATATAACATTCCATGTATACATTGTAACTTAACTTACACTGGCCAGACCTCACGTACCCTAAAGCAACGTATAACCCAACATCAAAGTGATTGCAATCTAAATAAAAAAACTTGTGCACTCACAGAACATGTTTTAGAAACTAAACATAGAATGAATTATAAAGAAACTAAAATTTTGAGTATAGAATCTAATAAAACTAAAAGAGAATTCATAGAATTAGTAAACATAAAATTAAATCAACCATCGATGAATAAGAGGTCAGATATCAACAATGTCAGTGCAATATATACTCAACTTATTTACCTACAAAATAAACCAACAACCTTTAACAATGACACGGATTTCCTACACATAACATCAGATGATGAATATTAAATAAAATGCATGATTTTATGATAACTAACATAGTTATTATAAAGTTTCAATTTCTTTCATATCCATTTTTTTAAATAAATTTAACTTGTCATTACAAAAAATTTTTTATTGGTAATTTTCAAATTTAAATGAAATTAAATGAATTTCAAATCATATAATGAAAATTTATACTAAATCTACATGTTAGTGTTAATCAGGATATTCAACCTTTAACCTTTAACCTCTATATTTACATTTGTCATTAATATATGAATGACAAGATGTAATTTCACACTAGATAAAAAAGTTAGTGTAAGTTAAGGTATTTAATCTTAAACCTTAACGTTGTCAGTTGTCACTGTTATCAAAAAAAGTCAAAAAAACTATGACTGATCAATCATTTCAAAAATTTTTTATTCCTTGATACTACAGACAACGTTCTCAGCAATTGATATCAGTGTTTTTTAATTATATGAAACTGAAATCATAATAATGTTATCAATTTTGATATCCTTCAAGAATTTATTCAATTTACTAGTAAGTTTTACTTATATAAAACATAAACCTTGTTTTTTAGTTTAACAAAATTGTATTTTAGCCTTGAAAAAGATAATAATAAAATTATCGAAAGCTTGGTATAGTGAAAATCGAATTTTCTTAACCACCCATACATTTTGGCTGTACCCCATAATATTTAAAAGTTAGTTTTATATATAAATATATATATATATATATATATTTATATACATATATATAAACTCAACTTTTTACATTTACGATAATTCTACAGTAACTGTACACTGTACCAAAATTTTACTGTTTTGAATGAAACATACTGTTTCTAGTTAATTCCACAATATATTGAAAAGATTTTAAAAATCCTAAGATAACTCACAATTGTTTCGATATTAAGTATCATCGTCAGAATGACAGAAGTTACATTTCATTTGACGCCTATCTGATGTTTAATAATAATTTTGGCTAGACCAATAAGTGACCTACCTAGTGATTGACTTAATATATTTTAATGGAAAAACGAAGAAGAAGATGTGATGTTACAAATATTATAGCTTAGATATTATTAGCCCTATGGAGATAGCCTGGATATCTTTTTCCAATTAAGATCAGTATAACTGTACAATGATATAGAAAACCAGGAATACTATATCTGCTAACCTTTATGATTATCACTTGATAAGACAGTTTAAAAGTGGAGAGCTCCCTAGATTTATCTGTTCACTAACAACTTGATATTGAGGGTTTCTTAAGTGTCTTCTAATTTCTAACTCTTCAAGTAAATCCAGTTCTTGTTTCTTATCACAAATATGTAGTACTTCTAGTTCTGTGTTAGGTGTCAATGAATGTTTGGTGTCAAGTAGATGCTTTGCGTAGTGGGACTTATCTGGATGTGTTAATCTATATGCTCATAAATGGTCACTGTATCTGATCTCAAAATTTCTAAGGGTTTGACCCAAATAAACAGCATTACATTCTGGACATTTGAGTTTATATGTTCCAGACTTCTTTAATGTGGATATTTTTGCATTTACATTAAACAATTTTGTACTAACATCACTTTCTGTTTTAAAAGCAGTTGTTGTATTTGTAGCTGAAGATATTATCTTTGAAATATGAAATTACATTTGTTCATAGGAACTGAAAAAGCTGTATGTATGATTGAATTATATGCTGCCAATTTATGTGGCATGGGGTGATTGGAGTTATATGGATATGGAATAGGTACATTAGTGTATGTTGGTGTTCTGTAAATTGAATAATCAAGTACATTATTAATTCTTTGAATTTTTAAATCAAGAAAATTGATTGAGTAATTTTCTTCAACTTCTAATGTAAATTCAATTTTTGGGTGTATATTATTAATGTGTTTGAAAATTACATCTACTTGTCGTTCACTACCCATAAAACAAGCTAATATGGCATCTACATATCTATACCAAAATAAGACGTTTTATGAAACATTACTGTCAAAGATTTTTCTTTCTAAATTGTCCATAAAAATGTTTGCCAAAATTGGTGATATAGGGCTCCCCATTGGTAAACCTTCATTTTGAATATAGATCAACACAACCAGATAAGTGGAACTACGCAAAACATCTACTTGACACAAAACATTCATTGACACCTAAGACATAATTAGAAGCACTACATATTTGTGATAAGAAACAAGAACTGGATTTTCTTGAAGAGTTAGAAATTAGAAGACACTTAAGAAACCCACAATATCAAGTTGTCAATGAACAGATAAATCTCGGGGATTCTCCATTTTTAAACTGTCTTCTCAAATGATAATTGTTAAGATCAGCGGATATAGTTTTCCTGGTTTTCTATATCATTGCACAGTTATACCGATCTTAATTGGAAAAAAGATATCCAGGATATCTCCATAAGGCTAATAATATCTAAGCTTTAATATTTGTAACACCACATCTTCTTTTTTCTATTAAAATATATTAAGTCAATCACTAGGTAGGTCACTTCTTGGTCTAGCCAAAATAATTATTAAACATCAGATAGACTTCGAATGAAATGTAACTTCTGTCATTCTGACTATGATATTTAATATCGAAACAATTGTCAATTATCTTAGAATTTTTAAAATATCTTCAATATATTATGGAATTAATTAGAAACAGTAAGTTTCATTTAAAACAGTAAAATTGGTAGATTCCACGAAGTAAGGGTAGAGACAGTTAATTTTACTGTACTAACAGTTAATTAACAAGAAATTTATAATCCTTCCACAATTTATTTCATACAATTGATTTGAATTTCCTTTAAATCACCAACATCCTTCCTACAGCTAATCAGGTTCACTATAACTATAGCTACCACCTAGAATATTTGCAGGTTTTTTGCAAAGTTTTTAGAAAACGCCCAGGAATCTGTTTTTCTTTGAGATGTAAATTAGATTTTTTTTATGCATATATTGAATCGATGAAATATGTTCTCCGATTAGGCTATTCCCTATAATAAATTCTATTATATCTTATATTTTTTTCATCACAAACTGTAAACTCATTACCATATTTGTAACAATTAATGAATTCAGTACAATTCTGTCATCCAACATAAATTAGAGTTAAGTTAGTTTCAACTAACATAAAGAAAGGAAACTAAAAAATAGCAAACTCACAAAAATGGTGAAAAACTGCTCCGAAGTTTCTTTAAGATGAAAAAGGAGAGCCGCGGTAAGAGGATATAAATATAATGAATTTGTTCCTCATGACTCTTCTAGAAAACATGTAATTAATTAATTCAAGAAAACTGCAAATGGAACTCTAAACCAGAGGGATAAGGGATACAAAGATATACTTGGAAGAAACCGAAAATCACGAGGGGAATAAAATCTATAATAGGGAGCTAACTCTCAAAATAATACTGAGCTGAGATGAATCTATGGAGAGAATCTATCACAATAGAATTGCAAGAAGGATTTGGTAAATTGAATAATACAAAAAGGCATGAACAAATAAAAAATTTGTGAAGAAAAAAGGACAAAACTTCTTCATGAAAACGGATGCGTTAAATAAATGTAAGAAGATTGCCAAGAAAAAGCATTAGGAAATTAGATATACTAGATTTGTGCCAGAATAGAATAGGAAGGCGAGATTGGAGAAAATTGAGTAGAAAGAGACGATCCAAGAAATATGAAAGAAGTAGATTAAATAATAGGGAAGCTAATGACAGAAAAATTAACTAACGAATCATGTTTCAAGTATCTAAAGCCATGAAATTAGTGGGTGAATAGATAAAGAGATGTCGGCTACGATATTTCTTTACAACAAAAAAGAGAGCGCGACGAAAAAGAAGAGAATATGAATAAACAGAGTTTCTTCGCTGCACAAGAAAATGATGAAACAAAGAGATAAAAGGAGTGGAAAATAGAAGAGGAAAGCAAATTATTCAAATGTATGAAGTGAGTACTGGAAAGCTGAAAGGGAAAGGAGAAAGACAGATAACGATTTCAAAGTTTTTTGAGATTATTTGAAATTGTAATAAAAATAAGAGTATACTTAACATATCCAATCTGTTTAATTCGAGATACGTTTCGTTATACATTGTATGGCAAATATTTCAACTTGTGCCATCATAGTTTAGTTCTTCAAAAAATAAAGCTTTTCTACTTCGATGGTATGCCTGTATGCTACTATTTCTGAGACGGAACAATCGGAAATATGAAAATATTATTTGAATTCCTCACAAAAATATCAAAATTCACTACATGTAAGTATGTGGATTATTATTATAGTTCCAAATGATCTCATCTATATGCCCGTTACGTTGCTTCTAAAATATGTACATCAAAGAAATCCAGTTTAGATGTATTATGAGGATAATCTGAAAAATGTTTGCTCGTTTTTACAAGGAAAGCAAATAAGTACCTACTACAACAAGATACAGTGAAAGTTTCACAGTGCGAAAGTCCAATTAAGTGAAAAATCTGTTCAAAATACTGTAGCATCCAGTCATATAATTTGATCATCATTGATTTTCTATTTCCATAATAATAATATAGTAATATTATTCCAAATAATGAAATAAACTAGTCATTTTAAAATTAATGTGAATTTACCGCTTTATCCTCAAACTCAATTGTTTAGATCAGAAGCTCATGAACAAACAAATTCAAACTAAATATATCGAAATTATAAATCATCATACAATAATAAACATTGTTACCAAACATGTGATTCCCGTTACACTCTGGTCGCATCCTCACATAATAATATAAACTTACACGTCCAGTTTGTTGTTCTTCTGCAACAGTCACCCAACAAAACAGAACCAAGACACTGATAATTCTCACATAGTCGGCCATGACTTCTGGCGTGCCTCGCGATCTATCTTCAAATAATAATTTATGTATCGTGGATGACTTCTGCTCTTCAACTGTTTCACACAGAAGACCGGACGTAAGTCGCCGCGGGTACCTACTTCTTTAATACAGCTGGATAGTCCAATGGAATTAGAAACAAGAATTTTACGTGAGATGTATTATTTCACAAAACATTAACATTAAGTCAGAAAGCACAAGTATAAGTTATGATATGAATAATAAAATTCTAACTACTCCGTCCAACGTTTAGTTAAGGCATAATATTGAATTGGAGAAGTATAATTTTTCTAGTTTGATAACCTGAAATATAGATCAATATATTATACATATTTTCCTATGCTCTGTGAGTTTTCGAGAACCTGATACGGCTTGTCCAAGATTTCGACTCTCCGAGCTTTACCCTTCGATACCGGAGAGCAGTGTCTCCGGTATCGGAGATTAATGGGTTGAGCTACCTATCAGGAGCGTCCCCGAGTTGCAGATAGGGGACGGCCAGAGACGCCCCGTATTTATGTACAGGAGAGAACTGGTCCATTGGTAAATGAGGGGGATGAGGGCCCATTTCCAAATACCCAATCGCTGAAAAGATCACGATACAAACCGCATGGTAGAGGAACGAACCCCTTATTAGGGCAATGCCTGTAAGAGGTATGCCGAGCTATGTGGATCGGGAGGATGGCTTAATCGTCCGGCCTACGTGGATGACGACCACTATAAAAAACCTTCCAAATCCTAAGGCTGAGTAGTCGCCGGAAAAATGGATGGCCATGGTACAGTCGGTCCCTAGACCACTAACCTCGGGGCACCTGGCGCACCCCGTTGAATGTAGCCTTGTACCTGCATAAGTAGCTCTGCATGTATTGACCTCTTTTCCCCTATACTCTTGGGAACAATTATGGACCTAGAGAAAAAAAACGTCTAAAGAGCCTCTAGAGACTCTTAGTAAAAGGGATTTGGAGGACACGGAGGCAATAGAGGCAACAGAGTCTTAAGCGCAGCCTAATACCTCCGAAACCCTAAAAACAACACCACAGGAAGACGCGACAGCGAAGCCTGTGGACCAGAAAGCTTCACGTCAGAAAGTTTCAGGTGCCCAGAGAAGGAAGCTTGAAATTATGAGGAAACAAGGCATTGGTACCAAGTCAGTAGTGCTGCCAATTCCCTCAACATCAAAACAGGGTGAAAACCAGCAGACTAAGGGCGTTAAGCGAACTGTGTCAGCCAGGAGCACTCCTGAAGAAAAAATAAGAAAAGTATGGCCCTTAAAGCGATCAAGGCAGCCGTGGTACCTAAAAAACTTCCCAGAAGCAACTGTTTCGGAAGATCAGGTACGGACTATTAGAGAGAACCTGTCCAAAATGATCGACGGGGTGCAGAAGGCGCATAGGTTTGAAGCCAGTCGATAAATGGGTAGCTACTACGGGCCGATATGTACGAATGAGGAGTACTTCAACACAACGAAGGACTATTTGGCAAGCAAAACAAACTGGAAGCTCATCAAGAGTGACGAACTTCCAAAACAGCAACGAATCCTTGTCCTAAAGAGACTCGAAAAACCAAACCCAGGGTTGAAGGTTGATCGTTGGATGATCCTTGGCTCCAAATCATCCGATATGGGACTGCATGTGCGTCTCCGGACTGATGACGGGTCAATGAAGTAACTAGTCCGGGCTCAATGGAGACCGAACTATTTATTCCAGCGAACCAGCTTTAAGATCCTGGAAGACATGACCGAATAGGAGACAGGGACACATCAGGTACCTTAACTAACAGACTCTTAGGATATTAAAGGTGCTACAAGCAAACTTGCAGCAGAAAAAATGACCACGGTTGTCCGGCATCAAAGGGTTCTCGCCGATAACATAGATATCGTTCTGATTCAAGAACCCTGGGTAAACAAAGTGTTTTTGATTATATTTCAAGTTGAACTCCGTAGACTGCCGTAGACATTATGTACAAATTTACAAGAATGGTAAAAAGTTATGAATGTTGAACTTCGGTGGTTTCAGATCAGAAGGCACTGCATGTTTCGATTTGATAAATATTCACTTGCTCGTATAGAAACTAAGTAACGATATGTTAAACTTCTCTGACTGTTTGACTTTGAGCGAAGTTACTTGGATATGTAACGACGACTCGATGAACTCGATTGAGTGTTGAACTGAGTTATGAACTAACTTGAGTATTGAACTGATTTCGTTATTGAGTGTTGAACTCGCTTCGATGAGTATTAAAAACAAAACTGTTTTCGTTATTGAATGTTGAACTCGCTTCGATGAGTATTAAAACTGATTTCGTTATTGAGTGTTGAACTCTCTTCGATAAGTGTGAAAAACTGATTTCTCCACGTTGTAAGACGTGTAAAATAGAAATCTGGAAAGGGCGTGTTTACACGTGGATTGGGTTGACCAAAAGGAAATAAACATTTCCTATTGGCCAGTATCATTTGACTCGTCGGGATCATCGACAAGAATCAACAATGGACGCATGCAATAGATATTTCTATTTCTATTGAATACTTCAATAGCAAGACCGTACTATTGTAACCTTTTTACTCAGAAAGGTTATTCAAACGTTTATTACAAGCTTCCGTCCATCAACCATAAAAATTCACGCACAAAGTGACAACAAGTTACAAGTATAGTTTTGCTTTAGGGTTTTTACAATACAATAGATAATGATGTGAAACGTGACATTTTCCTAAATGTTTAACTATAGGATTTCAAACACAATGCGAGAATATGTCTCTCACGACTTTCAAAATGTGTTATTTCAATGCTTCAACAAAACTATTTACAATTATTATTGCGAAACGTGATATTTTAGAAATATTCAACAAAAGCTGCGAATAAAGTGGAAAAACCCTTTGAATTTACAACAATACAAAAGATCTATTAATTCTTCAACACATTTTTACAGCGCTAGCAATTGAAATGAATTAACGCCTTAAATATATACAATGACGAAAAGAAGTAACATACAAATATCTTACATATTTTTAAAAGCATCGTAAACAATATAATTCAAGATTTTCTAGTCTTGAACCCAAAGGTTAGATACTGGGGCTGAATATTCGGGAAATCGGACTGATAATGGGAACTAATTGTACTAAAGTAAGAACTTGTATCTGTTACAGATCTAAATATAACTCGATTTCAATCATGGAACTTTGTTCGGGTGACATGGTAGCTGCATTGCAGATAAAAAACTGGCGGACCTACTAGCTAAACAAGGCTCTGAAGGAGACTTCATACGTTCGGAACCGGTCTGTGGAATCACAAAGGATTACATAAGAGGGGAAATCCGGAACTGTTTAGACAAGGAGCACCAAATCTAGTGGAGATGGACAGAAGGTCAACTTCACACAAAAATCTTACTGGAAAATGTAAACAAAGAACTCTCAATAATTTTATGGAAACTGAATAAGAGACACTTGAATACAGTTACCGATTTGGTTACCGGACACTGTACCCTAAGGAAACATTTAAACAAAATGGGAAAAGTCAGTGGACCCATCTGTAGGAAACGCGAACTAAAGGATGAAACACCTATTCATATACTCTGCTTATGTGAGACAAGGACTCAGGCAGAAGAATTTTGGAAAGGAAACAATACAACCATCAGAACTACTCAAAATCGTCCCAATCAATGTAATGGCATATATCCAGGACACGAAACTTTTGGAGTGGAAGAAGACAATATTAGGAACGGTACAATGACTTAGGTCAAGTGCCCGAGCAGTTGAACTCAACCCAAACGAATGAATGAATAAATATAGCTATTTAATACTAATTCATTCATGCCGGGTAAAATTGCTAGACTTATGAGTCAACTTGAGTGGGAAATTGAAATATAGGGCATTTAGTAGAACATATATGAAAGGAAATTTGGAAGTATATTTAAGGTTCAAAAGGTATATCATAACACTCCAAAATTTTGGGTTCTTTGCATCAAATGATTGAAATATGAAGATATGATCTTACTGCTGGAAAAGATTCATATTTCTGGAATATGAAAAGATCTCTCCAGAAAAAATAGCATCTCAAACATTTTATTGCAGGTGGGCTCAAAGGAGATTTGCGCATCTGCGTGGAAAAAATAAATGTGCAACAAAGAATACGTTCGTAAAATGTGAAATTTTAAATATCTTATGAAATTTGATCGTTTATAGATTGGAAACTAACTAGAAATATGTTGTTTGTATTGGAATAAAATCCTATTTTAATTTGCACATTATTATTACATTAAATGTTAAACTAGGTAAGGTTAGTTGGGTCCTCCGCCTCAAATACTCTTCTGGAATTACATAATTCCTGCTGACCTCGTTGTGTTGGTACACGCAGAGCCATAATTATTCGTGAGGGAGGTCTGGCTGGATGCATGACCACAATATTTGGCTGGTGATAAAAAATACTAAGGTCTTCATACTGACTGTTGATGGAAAGGTCACCTTTTTAATAGTGTTCTTATAAATTTGTATTTTGAAAATTGAAGTACATAGATCCGTCCAACAATACCTTAGTTAAGATGTTGACTTTCAGTTATTTTCTCAGTAAACATAATACTATCAAAACTGCCATCTACGGATGTCAGTAAAACATTGGGCCATGTACAAATCTCAAGTGACTCTAGAAAGAATAAAGTTTCCATTAAATAAACAATTAAAGTAATGAAATCTAAATCACAAAAATGTTTAAGATCACGTAAAATACCATGTCGTTTATTAAATGTATCCTACTTTTTCTATTCTGAATTGATAATTACTAAGAAGCTTTCATCCAAATAATTCTCAATTTATTGACAGAAATTCATTCAGATACAATTTTTATATATACATTGTTATTTTCGAACTAATTTTAAGCTAATCTAAGTAATCATTTGGCAAGAAAAAAATGTATAAGATATGGCCCAATTTTTGGTGTAAGGGTGCATGTGAGTTGCAAGAAGCCACTTCAAAATAATGTTAGAAATTGGTACTAATATCATCAAATTTGCAAATAGACTATTTACTACCACATATTTTTATTCTTAATTAGTGTTTTAAATGAAACTCACGGTTTCTAGTTAATTCCACAATATTATGGAATTAACTAGAAACCGTGAGTTTCATTTAAAACACTAATATGAGCAGATTCCACGAAGTAAGGGTCGAGACAGTTAATTTCATATTCTTAATTAGTTTGGACTTGTGGTGACGAACCCATACGAATCATGTAAATAACATTTTAATACTCACACTGTACTAATTTAGATTAATTAAGCAGTAAACGCGATATTGTTCACATTCCATATTATAATTAAATCAGATTATCAACTGTAACGTCAACTAACGCTGAGATATCACATGAGAACGTGCTGCGCGTCCTCTGCTCATTCGATGCTCATTGTATTTGTTGTTTCAACAAACCTCCCACGATCCATAGGAAACCCGCAAACGGACATTAAGCATTCAGTTCAATCGTGTCATTTAATAAATATAAGAGTTATTTGTTTTCTACATATAACTTTTTCTGTACTCTGGATGCATTTTACTTTGCATTTCACGCGCCGGCGCGGTGGGAATAAAATTAAGAGTAATCTTTTTCAACATATCTCAGCAGATACCCCAGCTGCTATTGCCCCCCAGGCATCTACTTTTAGTGTTTTTTTCAAATTATCTTTGTGTCGTGGATCCCAAAATAAAGATTTGCCTTGATAGACATCTATAAGCTTCATCAAATATTCTTCTGGCCACTCCAGTAGTGAACTATTTTCGCAAGGATAAAACGAAAGCGCGCGAAAAACGACATACATTTTTCAAAGCCGTCTCAATTTGAACAACGAAGGTAAAAAGCGGAGCGTTGAAAAACCTACAGGAGATGGATCGAAGCGCGCCATTTGTGCGTGGAGCACGTACCAACTTAGATTAAAAGGTGCGCTCGCCGCGTTTTTGCAGCGCACGGCGCTAACGTATACGCGCTTTAAGAAGTAATCGCACACAGAACTTTCACAGGCTTGCTTATCGTGACGTTGCGAAGGATGTCAAGAATAGCGCCTCGCTTCGAGTTTCAGGGCGGACGAAACTGAGTTATCGATCACCACACCCGCAAGAAATGAATCACCGGTGCGACAATGGTTTTGTTTATCGACATATAGAAACAATACAAGCCAAACGTTCAACTTCAGAAATGTTTTTACAAAAGTTTCAACTTTCATTTATTAGAACAGTATATCTTTTTAATAAATGCATGGAAAACTATTATTGCTGTTGCAAATGGAAGATCATAAATAAATTATATGGCAAATGTATGCATAACTTGCTTGTATATGATATTCCTTTTAAGTAAATAAAAAGAAATAGAATTGCGGGGTGAGGAGTAGGACGGAATTCTCGGCTATAGAGTGTCTGCCGTCCAACGCATAATTACAAAAATCCCAATGGCACAGGACCAATTGGATAGTCTTATTTCATTAACATGTTTGCATAAAACCGAAAATGAAAAATTAGATACAAAAATAATAGAATGCTTTGAGATGTACAAAAAACCAAAGTAACATTCTGGCATCAAATCAAAAACAAAAAAATAAAAAAAAATTCTGGTAAATTTGAATTTTCTTAAATAAATGTTTTAATGTACGATTTAGAGAAAAATGTTGAATACAAAAGTTGTAGAACGTGTTAAGGTCTATAAAAAAGCTTTGTAACTTTTTTACGTCAAATGAAAAACAAAGGAAATACGATTTTTTTCAACTTTGACAGGCCGCCATTTTGTTTTTACTGGGCCGATTTGGCTCATTAACGAACTCGTCCAAGACTTTGTCCTAATCGATTTTTGTAGCGAGTTTGGTTTCGATCCGTCAAAAAATACGCCCTCTATCGTGCTTACAAATTCCGTTATAACACATATATATATATATATATATATATATATATATATATATATATATATATATATATATATATATATATAACCTTTGGAACGGAGGGTGATTTTGGCATCTAGGTACACCAAAACGAAAAACTGCATTGAAATTTTTCCGAAGTCGCGTCATGCTACTCTCTACAATAGCCCTATTTCATTCTGAAATAAGACTAAAAATTGGACAAGGGGATAGGGCAAAGTCGAGATGTGACATGGCGCGAGTGACGAGCAGTCACTCTTGATATCCCAAGTTTACAACTTTATATTGCATATGGTAATATCGATATAGAGTGTCTCAATTCTACACTTTTAAATACGCTGGTTTCATCTTAAAATTCTCATATTCAAACAAACGAATACTCTGGTAACTATTACACTCTTATGGAAATTCATTGAGATGAACTTACTATTAAATCCTTCTGAGTTTATATAGACTCCGTTTCACGAAAGCTGTCAGAACTACCACCATATTGTAAAATTGAAAATCAGTAGTGTAACGATTTCACATTTTGTAGCTTAACACAAAATGAGAATATTAATAATTTATTTATCATGATGTGAAAGTTCTTTTGAAAACTGGTGCTTTATTTGAAGTTTTATATCTCTATGTTGCTTATAGGTTATGGTTAGGGATTAGAAACACTACTAAAAGTTTAATGACGTTTAGTATTTAAATTAAAAACAAAGTAATTTGCAAATTTACCTCAAGTCGTAAGTAGGTACATAATTTAGGTATAAAAAAATAAAAAAAAACACAAAATAAGAAGTTATAAATTTCTTAATTCCAATTTATGATAAATAGAGGTAGAAGAATTCCAATTTAACATAAAGCAAACACAAATTTCAATTATAAACAAAATACCCTTACAAATAGATTTAAATACACATTCTAATTTTCATTAGGTTAGCATGTCTGTTCCTCTGTTTTTATTATTTTACAAACTTCCTCTTCCTCTGGAATTTCCATGACATATATATTTTTGTTTTTTCAAATGCCTTATTGAATTTTTCCAATGGTTCGTAGTTTGAATTGTAGACGAATTTTTGAAAGGGAATCCTGTTAAATTGAAGTATTTTTAGAAAAATATTGGTAAAGTTTCAATTCCAATTACATTTCTTCTAAGCTAAGTGGTCATCGGTAAAATGGGTTACTTCTTTTTGATAATTCAATTAAGCTACGGATACCTCAACTATATAAAAATCATTTTCTGATGTAGTGCTGGCAGTATCTGAAACAAACTCGCTCTTCTGCAATATCTTGTCAGTTGTAACACCTGCTGTTAACTTACTATACTATTTTGACTTGTTCCTTCAATCTTCTGGCACGTATTCAATCTTTGTGTCCCACATGTGTGTCCGTGTTTTGTACCATTATATTTCCTTATATTATAATAGCAAGTAAGTTAAAATATAATATTCAAAAGATAAGTAGATACCATCACTTTCAATTTGAAGTATAATTCTTGATGGACACATTCCACGAATATGGGTGCTTCCTCAGATCTTTATATTGCGTTTCTTATAAGAAGCAAAACATTCTAAAATTATACAATCGTACACTCTGAACAATTATAATAAAATTGATGTACTACTTGAAACAGTCCTATTACACTCATACAAAATGGATTCTTTTTTTCTATATCTGCAAGAAGATTCAACTTCTCTGTTCTGTAATCCTCTCCAAACTGTAAATTCTTCCATAGTCCTGAAATATAAAACATATTAATTGATACTAACTTCGTGAGAGTTAATGTCTTGTTGTAGACCTGTGTTATCAATCTCTTTCAGAGTCACTATAAATTCTAAGGCAGTAGTAGATTTGCCAGACGATACTGTATTTACATTAAACTTAGAGAATATACAGCATGATAAAAAATTTGATCTTTATTAATCCAATTAGATTCTCATTTCTTTACATGTTCGCAAATAGAACAGATACTTCCTGACCAATTTCAAACCTTTTCTGATACATCGTACCATCCCTTGAATTGCACTTGCGAGCTGTGGACACTATGTTTCATCAGTATACACAATATTTCCAGCCTTTGGTTCCATATTTAATAATATTTTCTAAAAAATTAATTATTTCATGGCGAATATCATGCGATTCCATGAGAACCTATACGTTGGCTTGTGTGCGCTGTCCAGTAGAAACAAAAAGGCGGCCTGTCAAAATTGAAAAAAGAATCGTATTTTCTTTGTTTTTGATATGATGCAAAAAAGTTACTAAAAACGTACATGGAAACATTTATGAAAGAAAATTCAACAATTAAAAAAATTGTATTTTTTTTGTTTTTAATTAGATACAAAAATGTTACTTGAAATAAGACTGGTCTCGTACCATTGGAATTTGTTATTTACTGTTAGTTTTTCCACATTTTTCTATATTATTATTATTGTTCTGACTTCAAAAGATAATGTGTCATCGAATGTATTTATTAATGTTTTAATATATTACAAGTACATCATTGTATTTTTCATTAAATAAATGAATTGCGTATTTCTACGAAAAAGCTCCAATACCTTCGCACTTTATAAGATATATTATTTGTTGAAAAAGAATACCAATTTGAAAATTATTCACTGATGTTGATAGTTACCTAGGAACACAGCAAAACTTACCAACTAGATCATTATTAATTATATTTTCGAATTTCATAGGGATTTACATAAAACTGAATAAATGTATAATGAAGCAAGTTTTGAAGAACTAGAATTTAATTTCATTTTATGGGGTCTTTGAATGAGCAGGACTCTTTAAAAATAATAACATTATTCGCTAAAACTGAAAAGAAAACCTGGCTACCCCATCGGTGGACACACTATATGAACTTTGAGTGTTATGTAACAACAATTGAATAGATGAGGCTTTTACTTGATGAAGATCCATACTGAACGATGATATAAAACAATATAGTTTGTTTAAATCTTCATATATTTGAACTAATGTTCAATTTAAACTTGTTGACGCGTTTCACTAACACAGTAGCTTTGTCAAAACGAATGAAGGTAAAATATAAAAATGTCTTAATATATACAGTGCTAAATCTATTTACTAAGGTTAACAATGGTATTGAAAGAAATTACCTGGAAATTCATTCACTACAAACATACCTAAGCTATCTTCTAGGTAAAGAGGTTAAATAAAGGAGACTGATTGACATCTATTTGGTCGTTGAGGAGATTACCTGAATATTTATTTTTGTTAATCTCTAGGGCCTCTAATAAATTTAAACTAAAGGATTTACCGACTACATGGAGAATTTCAAAATTTGGGTCGAAGATGTGTTGGTTTTCTAATAAATGATTTGAATAGTTAGAATCTAATTTTTTGTTGTCATAGCTACGTTTGCGTTCCGAAATTCTAGTTTTAAAATTTTTAAAAGTTCTATATATAAATATCGGTTTATAACGTTCTCCGACGTCTTCCGACTCCTAACCGCCATCCTTCTCTATCTTGCCATAGATCCTCTGGTAGCTCCCTTTCTCGTATTTCGGTATCTATGCCCTCTCTCCAGCTTTTTCTTGGTCTTCCTCTTCTTCTTTTTCCGTGTGGTGACCATTCTAGGACTTGCTTTGGTAGTATTTCGTCTGGCATCCTTTGAACGTGACCGTACCAGATCAACTGCTTGGTCCTGATATCATCTATTATTGTGTGCCCGACACCCATGATTTGTCTGACTCCGTCGTTACGTACTCTATCTCTTCTCGATTTACCCGCTGATCTTCTCCAGAAGTCCATTTCCGTTGCTAGTAGGATTCTCTCCGTAGTCTGCTTCATTTGCCACACTTCGCACCCATATGTTACAATACTTTTAACGATTGTGTTGTATATTCGTTGTTTATTGGCCTTTGATATTGTTTGGTCCCACAGTATTCCGTTTATCATAGATATAGCTTTTCTACCTTGTATGTTTCTGTCCTTGATAGCCGCGTCTTGTGTTCCGATTTGTGTTATTTTCATTTCTAAGTATTTGTATTCTTCTCAGTGTTTAATTTTTTTTCCGTCCTCCAAGTCGATGTCTTGTGCCGTTGTTCCGATGGACATACATTCAGTTTTTCCTACATTTACTTCAAGGCCCCACTTCTTATATTCTTCTACGAGCTTTCGAGTCATGTAGTTTAAGTCGTCATGGTCCTGTGCTATAACTACTTGGTCGTCTGCGAAGCATTGCGTGTAGTATTGTCGTTGAGAGGTTTTCCCATCTGAAAGTTCTACCGATATAAATTTTATCACAATTGTAATTACCACATTTTAATTTATAAACTCATGATTTGTTCAATTTTGAAGATTTAGATTTATTATTTTCAATGAATTTGGATAAATTGTGATCAGTTTTAAAGGAAATATTCATGTCTAAAGTTTCTAAAAATGATTTAATTTTTAAGGATGGTGTTCCAAAGTATGTTAAGCTTTTAAATTGTCTTTTATTTTTATCTGAAGGGAATACTTGTTCTAGAGTCTGTTTTATTATATTTTTATTTATGATATTGTCAATTGAATTTGGATCGGAATTATTATTAACTGCTATTTGTTTTATGATATTTAATTCTTTGGTATAATTATTAATATTTAATGGGACTGTTAAGAGTCTGTGTATCATACTATTGAAAGCTGCTAGTTTATGACTGAATGGGTGGACCGAACTATTATGAATTGTAATATCTGTATGTGATGGTTTATGAAATATAGAAAAATCAGGTTTACTATTTATATTTGAAATTGTAAGGTCTAGAAAAATTATAGACTTATTTTGACATTTATGCGTGACAACCTTGGGCTAATTTGATAATTTTTCATAATTGCTTATTTGATTTTTACTGCCTACAATAAAGAAAACTAGATCGCTTCTTTATACTTTTGTATCGTATTTTGATTAAAATTATATTTGATTTAAATTTTTTATATATTGGGTGTTCCTAAATTCCCTGCCATATTTGTCCTTATTTTTTTTTTGAGGCATCGACTGCTATGGTCATTAGCCTTCCAGCTTTTTTTTTCCTTCTTCTTTTTTTTTTCTTTTCTCCTTTTTAAATTTCAGTTTATATATTCAACCCTATTATTTCAATTAATATATTATTGCAGTCATCAAAATGTGTTTTTTTCTCTATATTCTTTTGTAGATTCCAATCTCTTTGAAGAATGAAAGTGTTCGAGATGCACTATTCATATTATTTTCCAGGCATGCTTGTAAGGTGTTCGTTATTCCAATTCGTTGTTTGATTGCTTGATGTTCTGGGCATTGTGTGAGTATGTGTTTGATAGTAAGTCTCCTATTACAGTGATGGCATCTGGGCTGCCGCTCTCCTGCCAGCATAAATGTGTTCGTCAAATTAGTATGTCCTATCCGTGCTCGGGTAATAACTACTTGATCTCTTCTGCATGAGTATGGGAGCGGTGTATAAGGATGAACTTTCTGCTTAATCTCCTTCAATTTTGACTCCGTACTATCCCACTCCATCTGCCATTGTCCTAAGATAGCGTGTTTCAAATGGGTTCTTATATCATCAACTCTAACATATATGTCCTCAGCAACAGGCTCTTGAGCAGCTTCTTTGGCAGCACTGTCAACAAGTTCATTACCAGCTATTCCATAGTGACTAGGAATCCATAGAAACGTTATTGATTTATTTTGAGTTCTCAGCCAATGTATTCGTGCAAGTATTATTCGTACCAGTGGATCTTTACTGAATGGATTCTTTAGGGCTTGTATAGAACTCAGAGAGTCGGTACAAACAACGAACTTATTATATGTGTTGAATTCTATATATCCAGTACTTTGTAAAATAGCATAGAGTTCGGTTGTATAAACACTGGCTTCACATGGTAATGTCCATGAATGGACAATTCCCAAACTTGATATGGCGCATCCAGCTCCGTTGTCGGTCTTGGATCCGTCTGTATAGATAATATGACAATCTGAGAAACTTTCAATTATCCTGTGGAATTCCATAAGAATAGTGATTCTGTTGCATTCACCTTTTTCATATTTCTGGAGGTCGAGACATATATCAAGGGGGGCAATGTCCCAGGGACGCACCTCGGACGGTCTTATGGTATAGCTCCTTGGAATGGAATAGTCAATCTTATTGATGAATTCTACAAATCTAATTCCAGCAGGACGAGTGATAGTTGGCCGTCGTTCATAGTAGTCATACTCCTCTTCTGTGAGCATCTGTAGGTGGTTGGGGTGGGTTGGGAATGCACCCAATTTTGAGCTATAGCTCGTGAGTAGTTGCAGTCTCCTGTATTTCAATGGGGGAATTCCAGCTTCACAGCAGAGTGATAGATATGGGCTTGTGCGAAATGCTCCCAGTGCGATCCTCAAAGCCTGACACTGTATACTGTCCAACTTTTTTAGTATTGATTCACGTGCTGAGTCATAAACAAGGCAGCCATAGTCAATCTTGGACAATATAAATGATTTGTATAACCTCAGAAGTATTTCTCTGTCACATCCCCAATTAATACTAGCTAATGCTTTCAGTGGATTGAGCGCTTTCTTACATCTCAGTATTAGATCGTTTATATGTAAGTCCCATCTCAATTTTCTATCGAATATCATTCCCAGAAATTTGACAGAGTCGCTGCATACTAGTTCATGTTCAGACAGTTTCAATTTCGGATCATTATGACCTGATCTAAGTCGACAGAAATGAACACATTTGGTTTTCGCAGCAGAGAAAGTGAACCCTAAAGTCTTCGCTCGGTTACAGAGGCTATTTATGGCTTCCTGAAGAGTTCGCTCTATGTCGTCCATAGATGTTGCAGAGTAAAAGATCGTTAAATCATCAACGTATAAACATCGTCCCACTGTTGGATTGAGATTATCTAGAAGTCCGTTAACTGCAATAGCAAAAAGTACTACGCTCAGAGTAGATCCTTGTGGTACTCCGTTTTCTAATATATGTAGCTCTGAGGAAGTCGATGCTTTCCTGACACGGAATTTACGTTGTTTGAGAAAACTTGCGATGAAATTTGGTGGTCTTCCTTTCATGTCCCACTTTCGGAGTTGGTCGAGAATGTTGAAGCGCCAGGTTGTATCAAATGCCTTTTCTAGGTCAAAAAACACTGCTACTGTGTGGTTTCTGTGGGAAAAACTATCCTGGATTTCTTTCTCTAGCAGAAAAAGATTGTCAATTGCAGACCTGTGGCTCCTAAAACCAGACTGAGCATATGACAAGAGATGATTGGATTCCAGATACCACATAAGTCTGATGCTTATAATCTTCTCCATAAGTTTGCTAAGACAGCTTGTGAGTGAGATGGGTCGATAACTACAAGTAAGTTTTGGGTCTTTCCCTATTTTAAGAACAGGAATAACTACGGCCTTCCGCCATTTCTCTGGATAGGTGCCGTCGATCCATATTCTATTATACAAATCTAATAGTACTTTTTTTGATAAATTTGGTAGCTGTCTGATGAATTCATATACAATGTTGTCTCCTCCTGGTGCGGAGTCTTTCATTTCATAAAGTGCATTATCTAGTTCCTCTAGGGTGAGAAGGTGATTATAGTTGGATATATTTTCTTCCTGAAAGTCAATTTCTCGCTCTTCTGCCTGTCTATGGATCTGGAACTCGAGGTCGTAGTGTTCCGAGCTACTGATATATTCGAATTGATTAGCTAAATGCTCAGCAATCTCTTCCTCACTGATTATAAGTTGGCCATCAATTTCTAAAACCCGTGATGTATCCGTGAATGTCTTTCCTAGAATAGCGCGAATTTTTGTCCATACTTCTGATGCGGATGTTCTAGCTGTGATAGTAGAGACATACGTTTCCCACGTAGCTCTTTTGCTATCACGTATGGCACGCCTTGCTCTTGCACGTGCTCTCTTAAACGATATAGTATTTTCCAATGTGGGTGAACGTTTTAGAGTAGTCAAGGCGTGGTTTTTATCTGCTACAAGATTGGCAACAATGTCATTCCACCAGGGAGTTGATTTAGTACCTTTACGACCACTTGATCGTGGAACCGATATTTCCGCTGCTAATAAAATCTCACTACTGATCAGTTCTGTGGCTCCATTGATATCGGTATCAGGCAGCTGTAAGTTTTCTAATTGTTGTCTATACCGATCCCAGTTAGCATCACTCAATCTCCATCGTCTGGGCAGTGCTCGTGGGATGAATCGGCCAGCAAATTCAATTGAAATTGGGAAGTGATCTGTAAGATGATCTCCCAAACAGTTCCATTGTAGAGATGTCGATATAACTGGTGAGCATAATGCTAAATCGATAGCTGACAATGAGTTGGATCTTAGGTTTATATAAGTACCCTCACCATTATTCAAGAGAACAAGGTTCATTTCGTCGATGAAATTTTCGATAATTCTGCCTCTATTGTCCAGTCTATTCGAACCCCACAGTGGATTATGTGAGTTAAAGTCTCCCACAATCAAGAAGGGAGCTGGTAACTGGTCAGCGATATTTCTTAGATCTTCAATAGTCCAATTACCGTCAGGTAAGTAGATGTTGCAAATTGAAAATTGGATCGGATAATAAACATGGACAGCGATAACTTGTAATCTGCTCTGTATAGGAATATTCCGGTGGGGAATATTATCCTTGAGGAAGATAGCTACACCACCTCTGGCTCTGAGATCAGGAATAACATCCTCTCTGTAACTATTGTATCCTCTCAAAGAGAAATTCTCTCGAGGTTTCAGGTGAGTCTCCTGAAGACATATGCAAAAGGGTGTCCTTTCATTGAGAATATTTTTGAGTTCCGGGAAGTGGGTTATACAGCCATTGCAATTCCAAAATATTAGGTTTTCTAGATTGAATGTGGACGTAAGGTGTATTTGTGAAAAGTTTAAAGGACAGTAGGTATACTGTATCTTGAGACAAAATTTCAATTCATTTTCTAGGTTTGCCCTTTGGCCATCCTTTTTTCTTTTTAGTACTCTGGGAGGATTGAGTATTCGAGGAGTATGTACTACCATCTGAATCTTCCTCAGAGCTGACGTTCGCATCTTTAGCTTTGAATCGCTTCCTTTTGGTTATGGGAAGCGGAGGTTCTGGAGGGGGTGGGGGAGGGGGCTGATTCATAGAGGCTATGGGTTGGGGAATGATAGGTTGAGGGAAGGAGGATGATTCCAATAAATCTTTAACCACCTTCGATAGTAGGGGTATTATTCTGGCCACTATATCGTTAACGTTGGTGTTACCAGTTTGAACAGACTGGGCATACGTTACACCTGCCGTGGGTGTTGTGATTTCGACCCTTTTCTTCGCTTCGCAATAAGGAATTCGTTCTTGAATTTTAACTTTCTGGATAGCTTGCTCGATTTTTAGTTGCGGACATTGTCTTGAGTTAGCTGGGTGTGGACCTTTACAGTTCACGCATACCTCTGGTTTTTCACAGTCTGTCTCTGTATGTGGTGGCTTCCCGCATACACAGATTTGATCTTTCTTACACCAAGATGACATGTGACCAAAAAGTTGGCATTTGAAACACCTCATTGGGGCAGGAAAATATGGTCGAATTTTCAGGCTGTAGAAAGCTGCTCGGATATTATTTGGCAAAACTGGTGTATCAAATGTGAGGATATGATTGGGGGTTTCGGTAATAATTCCTTCTCTCTTTGTTTTCATGCGTTTCACTTCAATGACACCTTGATCTTTAAGGCCTTCTAATATTTCTTCGGTAGTGCAGTTTAGAAAATCTTTACAATACACGACACCTTTGACATTGTTCAACGTACCATGAGGGGTTACTTGTACATTGAAGTCTGCGAGTTTGTTAACTTTCATTAATCGTTATGACTGTGCTCGTGAAGAGGTTTCCACTAGGATGCCATCTCTCACTTTTCTTGTATTTTTCGTAGTACCAATCAAACCATACATAACTTTACTGATTAAAAAAGGGCTGACTTTCGAGAAATCCTCCCCATCCAATCTCTTAATGAGTAAGAACCGAGGGACAGGTCCCATCGTCTCTGTATTCATAGCATTTCCTGTTTCGTTGGAGTTAGGATTCTCCGTATTTTCTAATTTATTTGAGGTGTTCATATGATTCCCACGAGTTGGGATGTACTGGGTATAACTGTGGTAGTGCACCCTTGCCACAGAGAGGCTTAGTACAACCGAAGGTCGCCTGGTATCCGGAGGGAACCGTTAGCGATCAACTACGCATGATCATTCATCTATCGGCACGGTCTCTTCCACCTTAGATTTCGGATTTTTTTTTTCGCTGGTTTACTCCATCGGGACTCTTCTGTCTGGGTTACCATACCATAGCCGAGGGTTCCAGTTTTTCGGCGCCGGAAACTCGCCGCTCGTCCCCCATGTCTGGTCAGGACTTGCCAGTGTGTTCGGATGTAACTTGGGCATGTTGGATCTTCTACTGGCATTTATTGGTGCTATCACATCGGCATAGATAGCCCCACCAGTGCCCCACTGACCATTTCTGAGCTGTTTTTTAGTTTCACTCCTCCCTTCCCGTCCTTGCGGCTCGAGGAGGGAGGAAGTTACTCAGCCACTCCACCAACGACAAGGTCTTACAGCTCCTAGGAGGGATTTGTCCTTATTACAGTCAATGTAGTATGCTGGGAGCCTGTGACACTGGATGTGGCGTCATCTGGTCTTTCAATATTTTGAGATTATTAATTCTAAAAGAATAATTCGAATACAATGAGCTTGGTGTGGCTATACGAATTTGCCAGAAACAATGTTCAATTAAAATAATTATTATTAATAAGCAACAAAGTTTTGCCATCATCACAAACCTGAATTTTCAATAAATATTTAATTAGCCGATATCATAATCTTTGAAAAATACTTAAAAATTGCCACATGTCACAATGTTTATTTAGGTGTGACAGTAACTTTCTTGTATTTTTAAGCTGGCAGACCAAGTATTTTTCAAATATTATGATATTGGCTAATTAAATATTTACTGAAAATTTAGATTCCTAAGGACAGAAAAACCTTGTTGCTTATTACATAGTATATTAAAGTATAAGTGGATAAAACGGTCTTTCAAACACGCGCGATTTTTTGAGCACGAGTTCTCGAAATAGAGCAAGTGTTTGAAAGACCAGTTATCTACGAATACTTTGTGCTATTTTTTTTTATTAGTGCACTTTGAAATCATAAAATAATATTATTATATTATTATTACAAAAAAATGGAAATCCGTCCTCGATGCCCAGCCAAGTTTCATTTCCTCGATGCCTAGCCAAACATCTTAGAAGTCCATCCTCAATGCCCAGCCAAGTTTCGTAAAAGTCCATCCTAAGTAGTATTTATTTTTATTAAAAATGTATGTAGAATTACCGGAATTTCAAAAAAGAGCGTATATACTCTTCGACTACAGTGACATTAATCCCTTAGGTGCATTGCTCCCCTGGGGGGCTCCGCTGCGCTCGGTCCTCAGGAATCAAACACCACCCACGGGTTTAAATGAGTCACTTTAGTCGCTTGGTGTATAATATACTATTATTTTACATTACGAGGTACTGCTGTCAGATCAATAATCAAAAAGTTGTCAATTACACTTAAGTTTCTCGAGTTGTTGTTGTTACCATAGTAACTTTAAGAGACGCGTGTTTTTGAAAGGTCGATTTGAACACGCTGAGGCGTGCCTCAAATAGGTAAAATGAGGCAAACTCGTAGAGTCACACCAAGCTCAATCTGTTCGTATTGTTAATGATCTAAAAATAATGAAACTCTCCGATCACGTCACTTTAAATGTCACTGGCTCCCCGCCTATGAAGAATATATTACAATTAAATAAGTGAGTGTGATTTATAACTAATTATTCCAATAAAAATAGTAACCAATCAAGTTCTACTTAAATAACCACTTATTTCAAGTATTTAAGTAATTCCATTGGATTATTTTCTGGTCCTGTATATCTTTGTTAGTTAAGCAAGTTCATTATTCTTCGTTTGTTTTCAAGGCTTGCTGGCTTTTTGGAATTTTGTAGTTAGCGTAGGCGAAGTAGCACCTACTGGTTTATTGTTGGCACGTATAAGTGAAAATTGAGGGAAAGTGGTCTACAGCAAGCTTCTACATGTAAAAAATATCAAAACAAGATGTTGGGTGTAGTTAGTGTGTCAAACTAAAACAATAATAAATTATACACCGTTATTGTTAGAGATGTATGTGATGGATAAGGTAATTATATAATAATCGAGAAAAATATACATGTTGACTCCTCACTTGTGGTAGTTTTTTCGATGTTGCTTATTTTTGAACTTAAATATGAATTTAAAGAATTCAGAAAATGTTACACTGGATCAAACATTGTGTATTTGGAGACTATTAAGAAGGATAAAAAGTGGATATGGTATATTTAGATGTCAGGAATTGGTAACATGTCATCTGTTTCTTTTGTTGCTTCTGAGACTACTCAGAAAGTAGTTATTGAATATATGGAACTCGTAAATAAACAAGTTCTCAATATATCTTAGAACGACAAAACAATCAATATAAACATAAAGAAATTGAGCAAGGGGCAAAATAATTATTGGAAACTTCAAAGTCCTGGAAGAGTACTTAATATACCGTCGATCGACGAAATAATCAATACACTTCTAGTGAAAGATGTTTTTATATGTAACTAGTCATATATATCTTGAAATATTATATAAGATAACACGATCTCACCATGCGCAGAATATAAAAATGCACTTTATAAGTGTGAAGAATATAAGCTTTGTTCGCGGGTCCGATTCCGAACCAGTTTAGGGACTGGCCGCATGCGCACTTTCAAAATCGTCGTGCGCGGTTAGCTCAGTTCTGAATGTGCGCACTACGATTTTGAATGTGCGCATGCGGCCAGTCCATAAACTGGTTTGGAATCAGACCCGCGAAGAAAGCTATGAATACCCTTGCTTCATAATAGATAAGCACATTGAGAAAAAGAAAGAAAATATAAATAATGAAATGCAAAATCATATTGTGAGGATTCTTATACGAGGATGTATTGATATCTAGATAGCCTAGACCAGTTCCATGTATAAACAAAATATTGCGTTACCATAGCAACGAACAATAACTTATTAGAAGTGTCAGTGTAAAGTTTGACGTCCAAAAAGTAAACCAGAGTTACGCAATAAACTAAAAGAAAAAAGATGTGCACCGAAATTGTGGAAATCGAAAAATTGGAGTATCGAGCCATCATCAAATACCTGTATTTAAAGGGGTTAAGAGGTAAGCAGATTTACGAAGATATGCTTAATACCCTTGGTGATCAATGTCCTTTGTATGCGACCGTGAAAAATTGGACTGCAAGCTTCAAAAGGGGTAAATTTTCCATTGAAGATGATGAACGATCGGGAAGGCCAGTTTCTGTGTCAGTCCCCGAAAATATCGATGCAGTTCATGACATGATATCAACAGTAAAAACACCAAGAGCTTTTTTTTATCGGATAAACTTCTCTTTGCAAGGAAACAGTTTCGCCAATCACTCATTTTACGAGAAAAACTGACATGATAAAATCGCGACACCTAAGGTGGAGCGATTTTATCTAATGTCAGTTTTTCGAGCAAATTTAGTGATTGGCAAAACGTTGAGTTAAAGAGAAATTTATCTGATGAAAGAAAAGCTCGAGTGTTTTTTGGCGAGATAAATTAACGACAGAATATATGGATGAACAACAACAATAATTATCTTCATTAATACAATAAACTACAGAATATATGGATGAACAACAACAATATTTATGTTTATTAATACAATAGACTTGCGACTCATTGTCATTGTGTAAAAGTGACGTCCGCTTACTAGATATTGAGGAAGAGAAGTTTTTATCCGATAAAAGAGGATGCACCTTTTTTTTCGATGTCAATGTGTCAATAACATTTCCAGGTATATGACATTTTAACATTGCAGTTAATTTATCTTGTGAAATAATTGTAGATTTCTCAAGACTTTTTAAGTTTTAATAAATGTAGTGGTTTCTTTTTCACCAATACTTATTGTTCTGTTTTTCAGGCTGCATCTTCATCATTTAGTTCTCCACCAAGCTTTACATGAGAGAGATTTTGATGCAAGGTTGGATTACTGCAATTGAATGTTAGGTCTGCTAGAAGAACCACCGCATATCAAGTCAAAGATTTTGTGGACAGACGTGGCTACGTTTAATAGCGCGGGTGGTGTTAATCTCCATAATATGCATCATTGGGCTGAAGGAAATCCGTACTGGATAGAGGAAGTGCAGCGTGAAGTAAGATGGAGTCTTAATATTTGGTGTAGTATAGTCGATGGAAAGATCGTAGGTCCATATTTCTTTGATGGAACTTTAAATGGCGATACAAATTTGTATTTTCTGGAAAATCAGTTACCTGTTTTATTGGAAGATATCTCCTTACAATCAAGAAGAAATATGTTATCACAACATGAGTTAGAGATTATTTGAATGTAAGATATCCAAATAAATGTATTGGAAGGGGAATTATATTTTCATGGCCAGCTAGATCTCCAGACTTAACATGTCTGGACTTTTGTCTATGGGGAAAATTGAAGGATTCAGTGTACCAAACTCGACCTACCACGCGAGGCGACATGAAACAGTGCATTAGAAACGCAATTAATAGTATGTCAACACCTGAGATTGAAGCAGATGTTATGTCTAAGCACGATAGATTGCATCTTTGTGTGGACAACGATGGAAAACTACTTGAACATTTGATTGGACAATAAGTTTTAATGATCGAGATATTTGTATGATCTTTCTTTCATATATTTAATTTTAAGTTATAACACAGAGTGAGTGAATACTATACTTACTTATGTTTATGCGTTTTTATTTATATCTCGAGCTCGACAAAACCTATCAACATGCGGATTGCGCCATTTTGTTACTAATTCAATTCAGTTACATTATAATTTACAATAATTAGGTGTTTATGTCAAACATTTTTAAGAAAGTCAAATTTTTATTTTTTTTAGTGGAAAGTACCCTCTACCTATGACAATTAATACTAAATGCAATTGTTTTATAGTATATGTTATTAATTCATCTACACTCTTTCTAGTGACACTTATTTCGTTAAAATCTATTGATACTAACCCAAGTTATAGGTATTTATCCACAAACACTTCCCCACTCTCCCCCCCCCCCTTTATTAGAAAAAATAAAAAAATGTACTTAAACAAATTTGTGCGGAATTCAGGCCTCTCTCTAGTTTAGTTATTTAACACTGGGTATAATGGGGCATATTTCACAAAAAACCGGTTTTTAAATTTTTCTTCACAGGTTACACCCCCTAGCGGTTAACCTAGAAACTTGTAAGTTATTTCCAGCGATATCTCTTGGCCACTTTTACTAAGGATTTTTTCTACTAAAGTTATAACATGAATAGTTTCTGATATATAGCCGAGAGATCGGCTTATTGGACTACTCGGTATATAAACTCATGGACAAAATTATCGAATATTTTTTGTAATTATTATTATTTCAAAATAAATTTGAATAATCGCCGTAAACTTACATGTGCTGATATTAGTTATCTAGTAGGCTGATTACTCACTGGATTTAACATATTTTGACGTTCAATTGACATTAATGGCGCATATTATGTCTCTTGCCCATTTTATCAAAAGCGATTAATTACATATTTTATGAATTATAGTGAATTAAGCTTGGTATTATGTTACTGTGGTGTAATTAACTAAGTAATAGCAATAGTGTTTGTAATTGTTGCTATTGAAAACATCAGTATGCCACCAGTTAGACACTGCAATGAAGTTGAAGCGGTGCAAGTTGTAACTCTATATAACGAAGGATATAAACAAAAGAATATCGGGGGGGGGGTGAACTACCGGGAGATCTGGGTATCGGAAATTTTTTCAAATTTTAAGCCCCTAAAACTGCATTTTAGCTTTGTTTTTCTTATAAAATAGCCTACAACTCATAGCTTTTAGTACATTTCAATAAAGTATAGGTTTGCTGTGATTATGTATTACATTTTTCTAATTTTTAGGGTTGTGAGGGGAGGGGGGGTTCTATCCCCCTCATCCCCCCTCATCCCCCCCCCTTAGTTACGCCACTGATGAATATAAAATGTAAAGTATGTTTTGAAAGTTACTTAAAAAGAAATATTTGAAACATTTTATTCCTTTAAAACCTTGCTCTCTAATATCAATTGCGGAATTTAAATCATTGTCTGAATCTGGTTATTCCAAATTATTACTTTGTATACAAGAAGTATGTCTTTTAGCACGCATATAATAATTTTGGATAATTTCTGATTTGATACTCATTGCAAGCACTAATATCTGTTGCATATATTGGTATATAAATAAGTGTTGTTACCTAAAATCTAAAAATCCGGAGCCGTTCGCCAGAGAAAGAAAGTCAAAATGATTGGTGTGAGACGGAAGCACACACTGAAAATTATAACTATAAATTAGAATAGTAAAAGCAGTTATTCAGCCTTACGTTTTGTAGATATAGCACTTCCACTTATTGTAAGATATAGGTATTGTAGGAAGATATCACGAAAAACAAAATCGAAAATAAGGATCAATCAATACACGTTAATAACTTAACCAAAAATAATGATGGCTGATGCAAAGATTATATACACTGGGCTGATGGCTGTCAAGAACGTCACATAGGAGACTACGCGTAAAAACTTCGGAACGATTCGGCTGCTTTCAGAAATCATTTGTGTTGCGGGAATATTAAAATGGCTTTTATTACAATTTTCAAGTTTGGCAGTTCGGACTAAGCCGTTTATAACCCAAAACCGTAAAATGATGAAAACATTTGTGATTTCAAAAATTATAACGGAAGACGTTTATTAGGTGTTTGGGACAGATTATATAATACCATATTGATATAATATAATTATTAATTAATTTAGGTAGGTATAATAGAGAAAGTTGAGGCTCTACTATTTTTTTATTAAATCGAGTTAGTGGTAATCGTTCAGTTTCAATACGTACCTATATAAGACGTTTTAAATATTTAAAAGTCCTACGTTTTAAAGTCGTCCGAGAACAGACGTCTTTGAGTCAGTCTTTTTTATGCTCGATGACATGATGACAATAATTCCTTCCTGACAGTCCAGGTATTTTAAATAATCTCAATTAATAAGTTTATTTAAATTAATTCATTGCACACTTTTGGAAACTTTCTAATGGTACAAAACTTTATTTAACAGCTCTAAATCGATCAAAATAATTACACTGAATGAAAACAAATAAATAATAAGGAAAAAAATGTATAATAAAACTAAGAGCACTCACCTTGTTACTCGTTATTAATTTGTTTTAAATATTAAAGCACATTGAATGTTTTAAAAAATTGCTAGTTACCTTATCTTACATTTTCGTACATATACCTACCTAATAAAAATGGATTTTAATGTATTTAGCATCATTAAAAATGTTTCTTTTAAATTTACAAATAATTATCACATTTCTGCTATTTAACTGCACGAGTGCAACAAAGATAGCCTTCCCTCTCTCAGCAGCTGTTCTTCTTCTTATCTGTTTTCAATAGTAGTTATATGATCTTTGACTCATATTTCATTTTAATAATGGTATTTACGTGCTGTGTACCTAATTGTTTCCTAAAGATCTTGAGAGAAGCTAAATGCACAGTCTTTTATTTATAAACACTTAAAAATATAGGAATAATGAAGCATATAACTAATTTCTAACTTTTTTGTCAACGTGCAAAGTTTCGTATTAAAATATATAATATTCTTATGTACCTATATAGAATATATATTCGCATAGCTTTCATATTATACATTTGTTTGTCACATTGCTCACAATAGAAATAAGTTTTGAATAAGGTGCTTTGCATTATTTTACCTCATAAGTACTGATAGGAATTTCTTTATAATTAAAATTTCTTTTTTGTTAGCTCTTCCGTATTTAGATGAATAACATTAACCATGAATATTTACTCGCCCAGGTTAAAGATAAAGTCATTCGGAACTATAGAGTTTGCGGTAGGTATCCACTTTTCTGAGGATTGGAAATTCGAAGTCAAAAATAACAGGAAAAATTTAAAACAAGATTCGGTACCCATTTTATTCTTGGGACAGGTAAATTGATTATTACATAATGTAAAATTTCTAATTACCTGTGGATATATACTAGAATTCCTGGAATTATTGAGGATACATTATAAAAGTTAGTGTTTTGTGAAGATGAATGGTTTTTGATAAAGAATAAAGATAACCATACTATTTTTGATAGCGACTCAATTTTGTCATTGTTGTTTTAGAAAGTGGCTACCAACAACCATATTTAAGTCAAAGTTCTAATAGAAAATTGATAAGTTTAGAAAATATATTAGTATCGTTTTTACATTCATGTATTCTTACACTTCATTGCAACAAAATAAGATGATTTAAACAATAAGTCAAAAAATAGTGCAGGACTGTGGAAAAGTAATAATAAATTGTTCTTTTTCTGGCCTAATAAAACTAGCATTTATTTCAAAAATTTATTTATGCAAGGACAATACTCATTAAATTGCAATATTTTATAATATACACTAGAAATACGTCTACAGTTTTGAAAGCACAGAAGTCAAAGTGATAAAAACAATAAAAGATATTTATCTGATAGGGATCAAAGGGTTACAATCGACGGTGTAATGAGTGCACCACATAAAATCTCATATGGTGTACCTCAAGGAACTATTCTGAGTCCACTTTTATTCCTCCTGTACATTAATAGTATGCTTTACTTGAATATTCAGGGTGAGATCTTCAGCTTTACAGATGACACCGTAGTATTTTATAATTCCTGCACATGGTAAGACCTGAAAAATAAAATAGGAAATTATTTTCCTAGTATTGCCAAATGGTTACAATTAAATAAGCTAACTCTCAACTCCAGTAAATTACTTGCCTTTTTCATCTTACAAAACTGGCTTACCTAACATGGGGCCACTGAACATCGGAGTGACAAACCACATTGAAGAAGTGGAAAAAATAAAATATCTCGGTATTACAATTGATCGACATTTGTGGTGGAATCTGCAATATAATGATTTAGTAAAAAAAATAAGAGGCCATCTTCCAAAATTTAAGTATTTAAAACAAATTCTTGAGCCTAATGAATTAAAAGTCTTATATTTCTCATTAGTGGAATCATTGATTTCTTATAGTATTGTGGGCTGGGGTGGAGTGAGGGATTGTTTCTTAAATAGAGTTCATATTTTACAAAAATGGTTTTCAAGAATCATCTTCCAAAAAAATATTTTATATCCATCGAATCAATTGTATATAGATGGCCAGGTAAACGAAGTACGTCAAATTTTCAATCAAAAAATATTGTTGTTTGTATTCCAAAGTAAAATGAAAGTAGTACATCATGAACATTCTTACAAAACTAGGAGATGAGGGGATCGTTTTGTCACGTAGTGGAAAAACTATTGGTCAAAGAAATGCTATGTAGCAGCATGAATTTATGTGCTGTTGCCTGATGATATAAAAAGTTCAAAAAGTTACAATTTATTTAAAAAGCGAATTAAAAAATGGATTATGGAATCATAGAGACAATTCTTTAGCAATATATTAAATCAAACTCTATCATAGTTGACAGTATTATTATTGGAATTTTCTCCAAGTTCAATATATGACTTGTTGGTGGCAAGTGTGTGTAATGAGGTACACAAGAATAATTGTTCACAATTGAATTCATCTCAGATCTTGACTGTACCAGCTCAGCTCAAACTTGAACATAGTTTGATATCTATCAATAATAGTGCTGCTTTTGAATAGATAAATATGGTCATTTAAGCCTATTTCAGATTAAGATTATTTGAAGTTCAAGACACAAGTGAAATTTTCTTCTAAAATAATGTGAAATTGATATTTAAAACAGTAAAAGATAAACTATAATACAATACAATAAAATACAGTAAAGAAAATAATCTTGATCTTATGAAAAATAAATTTTTTAATCATTTATAAACCAATAACGAAATTAGTCGCTTCGAAACTACATTCTAGTATTTTTGTAAACGAGAAGTTCAATAACCGAATTGAAATTTTTATTATGTTTGGCATTGTCGCGAAGGACGAGATTTACCAATTTGCATTTTATTATTGTGACATTAAAATTCTGGTTTGGATATTTATCTTTCAAATTTATTGTTTTCATATCGTGCGATCAGCAATAAGCATTTTATTTAATGGAAATAATAAAACAATAAAAACGGTATTAGGAATTAGACGAAAGAAAATTAATGACTAAAAGGCAGCTTATACCTACAAGACGGGCAATTCAATACAAAACAGATATTTTGTGAAGAATGGAATTAACAATTCGGATAAAGTCAGCAGTTCTCTTTTTCATTTCTGTATTTTTCACTCGTACGATTCACCCAGAAATATTTAACAATGCATTTTAAAGCACTTCCAATTTTCTTTGAATTATTGAAGATGATGATTGATTGAAAATATAATTTTGACAGAGATAAATAAGTTACGATGAAGTTGATATGATCCACGTCAATGCTAGATGCTTTTTGTGATTTACAAGCAAGAAAAAAGTTGTCAAAAGAAATCCATGAATAAGCGAAATAGACCAAACCAGCCAGATTCTTGAAACACCACTCATTCCGTTAACAAAAATGCCAGAGCTTATAAATGCAGTGCTTATACGGTTTCAGGTCATTGAACCATACTCTTGAAATTTTTCTGATCTACTTCTTCAATACCTGGGAAAAATAGGGTTGGACAACTATGACCTCGGGCTATTTAAATATCTATATTATAATTAGGATATTGCTTCGAAGGATGATACAATATTTATTTGAATGAATAATAAATATTTTGTTATTCATTTATACAATACTGAACTTCTTAATTTTATTCTTCATTCGATCCATATATTCAAATGAATGATATGGGACCCCAAAATAAATCATAATTTCTGGTAATTTTCCACACTCTGCTTATCGAAGAATATATTTCAACATTGTATAAAATTAAAGTCTTGTTTATAAATAAATAAAGTTTATTTTTATCATGTACAAAAACAACTGTCTTCCAAAACTTTGTGCAACCAATTAACATATTTGTATGCTCTGGTGTAAACTCCTGGATATCCTGGTCTGCCACATCCCACTCCCCAGGACACTATTCCTGAAGATTAAAAAAATAATATATGAATTACAATAAAGGACATTGCCAATTCAACTTGAAAGGCACATATTTTTGGACAAGAGAACTACAAATTTGTAACTATAAATTAGTGATATTTTTATGTTATTGATCATAATTGAAACTCAATGTTAGATGTATATCAAGAGGACTTTGGTTTTAATGATGGAACCTGAGAGTAGTGGAGATAATACAAAGAAAGGCTAAGAGATATTGAAGACTATCGGAAGAAGCAACCTACCTAAAATATCACCAACAAAACGAAGAGGGGAATCACATTAGGAGGAAATTCTGATTACAGTAATGAGAGAGTTGATGAATAAGAATGATGAAATTATGTAGGAAATTAAATACGCCTGAAAAAAACAAGTAAAATGTAGACAACAACAAAAAGGGAGGCAAGAATTGAATAAAAACCGTGAAACTAGTGCTCAAAAAAATATAACATGAGTATAAACATAGATAAGATGAAAACCATGATTATGAACACAGAAGAAAAAACCCGCTCGATCCAAATAGGAAATAGGCCAATAGAACAGACAATAAAATGTATGGAAGGACTATTAGTACTGGAAAACTTTTCAACAGAATACAATCAACATTCATAGGAAAAACAAGGAAATACCTAAGTGCAAGTCAATTAGAAACTAGTTATACAATATTAAGATATGGCTTAGAATCATGTACTTCAACTGAAAGCAAAAGAAAGAAATTGCAAACAACGAAACATACAGCCAAAGTCTAAACATAAAACCCATAGAACAATATAAAGATAAAAATCAACTAAGACGATTTGGAGATATGATAAGGATGGATGGGCAAAGGATAACAGGAAGAGTATTTGAAACAAGCTCAACAAATAAGAAGAAAAACAGGAATGCCAAGGAAGATATGGATGGACGAAATTGACAAAGAGGTCGAAAATAGAGAAAATAAACGAAGTCTTACACCAAATAAATGACCGGAAGAAATGGAGGGAACTCTGGATAAGACCCTATATCAAACGCAGTTGAGCTCCACGTCTTACACCCGTGAATGGTAGGAAGACAAGGATGAATTAAGTAAGTACTCACCAGCAATTTCGTACTTATCTCCATCATGGATGAGAAGAGGACCACCACTATCTCCTTGGCAGGAATCTTGTGTTCCTTTTCCTGCGCATAACATGTAATTCGTTATTCTAGATGCTCTGTACTTCATACCTTTACACTGATCTTGGGTTAATATCGGAACATCAACTTCTTGGATAATATTTGGTAACATTCCACCTTCTGATGTCCGACCCCATCCAATTACTGTGCCTATTCTACCAGCAGGTTCAGGAGCTGAAATCATAAGAGATACAGGTTGTGTCCTAAGTAATCTAAAATATTGTAGTGCACGTTTCGTCACTTGATTTTAACACTAAAATTTCGTATAAATATGTGTGACAAGTCTTGTCGTTAATGAGATACAGGGTGTTGAATTGTTTGTAATAAATGAGCTCTGACTGTAAGTGAAATTTATTTTTCCTGGTGACGCTACTGGTCTATAGAAGAAATTCGAAAGAACATGCTTATTCTAAGTGGCCTTAGAAATAATATTGTCGAATACTGTGTACCACTGCAAAAAACGAATAAGAAAGTTTTAGTATACGGATTTTTTGTGTTAATTTAACAACAATGCCTGCGTTTACTAATTCTGAAATGCCTAATTTGCACTTTTTGTTTGGATTAGCGATTGGTAATGCCTTAGAGGCTAGACGTATGTTTTCCCAGCGTTATCCAAATAATCGTTTAGGTACCATGTTCTTCTGATACGTTTACTAAGATACTTATTCGTTTACAAGAAACTGGAACTTTTGCTTAATCAAAGAATATTATCGGACGACCCAGAAAAGTGAGAAATCCAGAACATACAGAAACGAGTACCAAAAAAATTACTGATGGAGTAAATGTTAGTAACAGAACTGTTTGGAATATTGTAAACGAAAATTTATTGTATCCATATCGCGTTCAACATTTGCTACCTACTGACTATTGGCTCCGTATACAATATTGCCAATGGAATTTAAATAAAATCGCAAACAATCCCAATTTTGCTACCAATATTCTGTTTACAGATGAAGCCAACTTTTCAAGTCATGGCATTATGAATGTTCATAATGACCACATATGGGCAGATGTAAATCCACATGCAACAGTTGTAGCACTGTTCCTAAACTCCTTTTCGGACAATGTTTGGCATCATCGAAGATTATTTAATTGGGCCATTTTTCCTTCCTGCTCGGTTGACTGATGAGACATATCTTCATGTTCTAGAAAATGAACCTCCAGTTCTTTTGGAAGATGTACCTCTTATTATTAGAAGGCGCATGTGGTTCATGCATGATGGTGCTCCTCCACATTTTGCAGTAGTTGTACGCGAGTTTTTAAATAAAGTTTTTGCAGACCATTGGGTTGGACGAGAATCTCCACACCCGTAGCCACCTAGGTCACCTGAACACAATCCACTGGATGTTTGTTTGTGGAGATATCTAAAATCGTTCATTTACACAACCCTGATATTGTTATTCGTAACAGCCCTGATATCTTCGAACGTATTCGGCAATCCATTAGACGTCGAGCAGATGCTTGCATTTTGGTTGGAGGTGCACATTTTGAACATATGCTCCGAAATAAACTATGTTTGCTTAATGTTTAACACATGTTGTTGCTTCTAATGAAATAATAAAGCAATCCAACACCCTGTGTTTCATTAACGGCAAGACTTATCACACATGTTTATAAGAACTTTTCGTTTTTAAATGGAGTGACGAAGCGCCCACTACAATATTTTATATTCCTTAGGAAACACCCTGTATATTGTAGATCAATGAGTAAAAGTAACATGGTTTTGAATTAGAATTAACTTTCGATTAACTCTTTTATTTCGAGGATAGAGTTCGGTTCTGGCAACGAATGTGTAAACAGTATTTGTGTCAGCTCCTATATTTTTCAAATTTAACAGTGTTTATCGATCAAAGTTAAACTCAATTACATACAGTATAGTGGATATTAGTGCTCCTCCATCGGACACGTAAGTCACTTTTGACTCTCACCACATAGACTCGTAAAAAAGACTCGTTTATTTGTAATTAACCTGCATCATTTTATCTACTTACTACAAAACCGGTCAAATTTCGCAGTTTTTCAAGTGATATGATAAATATAAATTGGAATACAAGCCTGCATTCAGGCACCTAGCAACAATTATGGAAGTTATATCTGGCGAGACTTCTGACTACAGAAGTTCTCAAAACACCTACTCTTCAATCACTCAACAACAGTTTCCAAAAAAAGACCAAGCAATAATTTTTCCCGCAGGTAATAATGAGAAAATTCAGGATTATTTAATCCCACTTGGAGAAATTATCCAACCAAAAAATATTTAGTTTTCTTCAAAATTATCTCACAACCGGATGTGTATATACTTAACCAGTACCACGATAGTCGATAAATTCATGACCGAAGATGATGGAAAAATTGTAAATTAATGGCGAAATTGTACAGGCCAGAAGACTTGTCACACCAACAGTTCGACTTATACTATCAAATGTGAGCCCTACAATACCTCATAATCTGATAATAAATGAGCTAAATAATTTAGGCATCAAATCACTTTTCCCGATGTTATTTTTAATCATAAGCTCAAATCTTCCTGAATACAGCTACATCTATAGTTTCAGACGGCAAGTATTCATAAGCCCACCAACAAATTCATTACCTGAATCAATTTTAGTAACACACGACAGCACCTCCTTTAGAATATTTCTCTAAGACGATTCTCTAATATGTTACTCTTGTAAAAAATCAGGACACTTAGCAGCTAATTGTCCAATACAGTACGTAACACCAAAAAGTTAAACCAATACATCTCACTCACCTACTGCACAATCTGAAGCACCTCTCAACAACCCGCAATCAGCTAGCGCCGAGGACAAATTCCCAGCAGTATAATAGCGAACCAAAAACTCTCACCACAATCCCCCCACAACACCCATTATCCACCCCCAATAACATAGAAAAACCTGAATTATCCCAAAAACACTTATCTACGGAAGTTTTTGTATCTCAGAATGCATCAAAACGTACATTTGTTGAAATCACCACACCGTCCCCGCAACCTGATGCCGAAGAGAACACATTGCAAACAGATCCTTTCAGCAAGCCAACCGAAACAATCCTCAAAAAATCAAATAAGAAAAAAGACGCAGCTTCCACGTCGGCACTTATGGAACCCGTAAGACAAACTATCGCTGAACAGAACCCTCCTTTTGTTGTGCACTTCGATCAAATATCAGACCTCGTTGGAAATGTATACGGATCACCCGATCCCGTAAGTATAGTTAAAGACTACACAACAGACTTTACCGCTCTAATACACATGCTGACAAATATTCACCCATATTTCAAAGGCAGATGCATAAAAACTAGATGTAAAAAACTAAAAAAGAAACTTTTAATACATCTCCAAATGACCTCAGACACGGAGGCCTCAGAACCAGATAGTGATTCCTCACAACGATCCAGCTATTAACTTTCCCGTTCAATATGTTCACTTCAATTTTAGAGTGGAACCAAAATGGTTTCATTGACACACTTCCGGAGCTACAGCATATAATAGACCAATATAAATCGGAAATAATATGTCTCCAGGAAACTAACTTGAAAGACGACAAAGTTCAAACTTTTAGCCAATATCAGAAATTCTGCAAACATCGTGATGATTCTCAGAGAGCAAGTGGCGGAGTAGCAATTCTAACACTTAATACCATCGAAGCTCAGGAAATTCCTCTGCAATCAAACCTAGAAGCGATTGCTATCAAAATTCACGATACAAACGACATCCACATCTGAAAAATGCAGATTGGGATATTTTCTCATCCTCAATTGAAGATAAAATCGAATACTGTACAGTTTCTTCTGACATAGACGAATCACTAAAGCACTTTACAAATATGATCATAGATTCCGCAGCAGTCAATCGGAAAAATAAACTATCATTATAAGAAACGCGCTGTGCCATGGTGGAACAACGAATGCAAAACCGCCATAGAAGCTAGCAAAAACGCCTGTAATAAATATAAACGATTGAAAACAGTACAATGCAAAGTAGAATTTTTGAAACTGCGCGCAAAATCCCAGTATACAATAAAAAACGCGAAACGCAAATCATGGGCTGACTACGTATCATCACTAAATTCAGATACACCAATGACCGACATTTGGAAAAAAGAAAGAAGAATATCTGGAATAGAAGGCAATAATAAAATTAACAGACTTGAGGTCGAAGGTCACACTTTAAATAACAACTATGACATAGAAAATGCCCTCGCTAATGTCTACGAACAGAGTTTCAAATAAATCAACCAGAACACATCACTTTAGTTTCACAAATAATTCCGAGATCAAAACAACATTGATATTAGGGCGGAAAGAAATGATCCACTAAATTTACCTCTAACCATGGCAGAATATCACGAAGCATTATCAAGCTTCAAAGATTCCTCTCCTGGACCTGATCACATTCCTATAATTTTCCGTAAGCATTTTCCCGAAAGAGCTCATCAACATCTACTCCAGCTATTTAATATTATCTGGTTACAACATAAATTCTCAAAAACTTGGCGAGAGTCGCTAACAATCCCCATACATAAATCTCGAACTCCGAAATCAAATCCTCCATCTTACCGCCCTATTTCGGTCACATGTATCATGAGCAAATTAATAAAAAAGATGATTAACAAAAGATTACTATGGACACTGGAAAAACGCAAACTAATAATACCGGAACGGAGTGGATATAAATCAGGAAGATCAACGTTAGATAATATCATTGAACTTGAAAGCGAAATCAATGAAGCGTTTGCACTAAAAAGTAAATGCTTAACGATATTCTTCGATATTACTAAAGCATTCGACACCGTCTGGCATAACTATATTATTAAACAGCTACATAGTTGGGATATACAGGGACATTGCCTATTCTTCATCACAAACTTCCTACAAGACAGATCGTTTAAAGTTAAAGTAAACAACTCAATGTCTGACTTAAAATTTCAAAAAAACGGCATTCCACAAGGTTCTGTACCAAGCCTGACCTTATTCATAATAGAAATGAACGATGTTCTACAAGGATTAAAAATGCCACTTAAAGCTCGCTTATATGCCGATGACCTGGTCGTTTACTCCAAAAGTAAGAACCTTAAAAACAGTCATAAAATCGCGCAAGAGTTCTTTTCCCATTTAGAATATTGGACAGAACGAACAGGCTTCATCTTTTCAACCGAGAAATCGAAACTCATAATTTTTTTCGAAAAAGAAAACTCCAGAGCGCGTAAATCTACGCTTGTATGGAAAACATTTACAAACTGAAACATCTGTAACGACCTCTTTAGGACAGATGTCTACTTGAGAACCAAAATTTTCCCGATTTAATTTTTGCCTATTATTATCTATACGCCATTTATGTATAAGTTTTTTCTAGAAATTTTTAACTGAATGAAATACAGCTACGTCTAAGGGCTGAAGATAAAGTGTCGAATTGGGCAGTAGGACGATCAAAATTATACCTTTCTCCCTGCAAAATTCCGTTAGCGGTAAAGTAAGATGGGAGGAATGTCCGTCCAAGAATAAAATATCTGAGAGCGGTATTTTATTCTCGATCAGCTAGGGGTAGAACACATTTGACAAATACTCAAAAAAAATTTCTCCGGTCATCCAACCTGTGTCGGACCGCCCTATTCCCCAATTTGGAGGCATTTTTAAAATAATGTTGGACGGTATTCTTTTATATGGCAACATAATTATTGGAAATTGTTTTTTTCCATCTGCGGATATTGTGACCAAAACAACTAGACATTCCTTTTCGTCATTCTGTATCCTATTCTAAACTTTTTTTGAACCTCTTCTAACTAAAACCTATTTTTATTTTGGCACCAAAAAGAAAGTAGTTTCGTCGCAGTTGAATATCCTGGAAGAATCAAGCAGAATCTCATCTAATTGGTGTTCGGTGATGTAGTTTTGAACTCCCATAAACCAGCTGCGTATATCTTGTTCGGTTATGTTAGCTCGGCATTTGGTCAAATTTTGCGAAACTCGATTAGCTAATTCAGGATGCCTTGCCAAGAAACCTTCGTACCAATGACGTCCTGGTATCCCATTTTTGAAAGGATTTGGCCTCTGAAGTTGCTCAACCAATTTAGTTACACTTACTACTAGTTGACTTCGAGTTACAGGAAAACCAACACATCCTAACTATAAGATCCATTTAACTACTGTTTCCTCTTCGACATTAGTGAGTACAGTATGAGCGCCATTCGTAGAATTTGGGTCATATTTATTATGAATTTTGTCTATTAATGTTGTTTTAGGTATTTTAAATTCTTTGGCTGCTTTTCTGATACTCGTTCCTGTAATTTGTTTGAGGGCATTTTTAAATGCTTCATTCGTATAATTTTTTCTGTTTTTTCCATTTTAGATCTGAAAATAATGGCTATTCTCAAGCTGTGTATCATCAAACTGACTAGGTCGGTAAAAAAACCGAGTTTTACCTATCACCGACCACTAGGTCGATAATAGGAATACGCCCAATTTAAGCAACCTTTGGCCGACCACAAATTAATTGGTATCTTTTCATAAAATATTACCTAATTCTTTGTAATTTACGTAAGTATAACGTACAAAACTAATGTAATTTTCCGATATTAACATGTGTTGTTATTGCCTACAAAAATAACGTAAGTTATCGGATATAATATTCGCTCAAATAATATAATTGTTCGACCAAAAATTTGAAGTATCTGAAAATATTTATATTATTTAATACTTTAATTGCAACTTCTTTAACGGTCGGTAATACATTTTGATGATATAGTGACATTAACAAAAGGTAAAATATTATTTGCTACTTCATTTTGTGAAGGGGTTTTTTAATATTGACAAAATTAAAAGATTTACTAATTCCCTGATACCGACCGCCCGGTCGGTATTAGATACGGTTTATTTTACTATGAACGTTTTACCGACCACAATATTTTGTAGATAGAAGGCTATTTAAGTTTACACTCAAATAGGACTCTAGGTTAAGCTGTCGGCGTTAAGAACATCTCTGTACTAAAAAATTAGACTAGATACGCGCCGAATCGTATAAAGTCGTGATTAGTTAAGAAGGGGAGTATCGGATACTAGGTTTGTTCCAACCTGCGTCAGAAACAGTTTCTTACAGTCAGGATTCTGCGCTCTCACTCAAATGTGTTCCAACCAGAGTTTCTGACAGTTAGTAAAACCTGTTTGTAAACTATCAGAGCGGTTTGTAGATTATTCTCTAACAATTTGTTTGGGGGATGCGCATTACTGTTTCTTTTAAAAATATAACCTTTAACCCCTTACCCGACAAATAGTAAATAGCTTATAAATCCCCCACTGTTTCTATTTGAGTGTTTTGAAATATCTTTTAAAAATTAGTTGAGTATGAGCGTTAAAAATTTTAGTGAGATTAGGGACAAAATATCGTCCATGGAAAGTAGTGATGACAAAAATCTAGAATTGCTTCTAAACGAGCAGATAATTAAAAACCAAAATATTTAGGTAGATATGGTGTTATTGTTTACATTTAATGAATTATTATTTATGATATTTTCAGAGGAAATATTGCCCCAGTATTCTGAAGAAGTGTTCTTTTAGTCCAGGAGGAATCGGCGCATGAGTACAGAAAACTATTCCACCTCAATTTTTTTATGCGATCCTCTTTTAATTGCTCTACTGATGATATAAATGCATGTTGCCATGGGGCAACCTAGTGTCATATTGTTTAAACCGAAATTGTTTAAACTATTGGAAAGAATTGTTATTTTTCAACCGGAGAATTTTTTTTATATTCTTTATTGAAACGCAAATAAAAAAAATATCATGACTTTTCACGATAAAGTTAATATTTTTAGAGATATGAATTTTTAAAGGTTCGAAAAATCTCAAATTTGGGTACATTTGACCCATGGAAAATATATTAAAAAAATAAAATATAAATAATAATGTTTTTAAATTGTTTATACAATAGTTAATAATATTCTTAATAGAGATTTAAGAAAATTTCATTGTTTATACCTGTTTTTTAATTGGTAATTTCGCGCGCTCACAAGTATGCGTCGCTACCTTTCAGTATCACCGTCTCTCTCTGACTAATGCGCATCGGCCTCTCTGTGTCCTGAATCATTATTTATCATTTATCTAAAAAACCATTAACTTAATCAAGATTGGTAAAGAGAGCAATGTTATTATTAATTAAATTTTCTACAATTTGTTTTTAACAAAAGTAATTTAAGTATGAATCAGAACATGTAATTAAAATTACTTTTTTGTTATTACCATAGTAATTTATGCATTTTTATCAACAATTATAAGATATAATGGTATTTGAAAAAATTTTGGAATCACAATTATATATAAATAATAAGCTTTTGCTCAAACATACATTTGGAAAAATGCACTGAATCCGGAATATAAATAACGTGTGTGTATAAATTTATCCCACCTGTAATAAAAACGTTTAAATAGATAAGAAAAACATCACAATATATTATGTTCCTAGAGTCTTCTGAATCGCAACCACATAGAAGTATGCAACTAATATTATTTTTTTACAGTAACACGCTTTGGTTTTACAGGCTTTCATACAATTACGCGTTTTTTTAAGATCAGTTGAAATGGGCTTTTGTTTATAAATAAAGCTATTAGCAAAGTATCATTCTCTAGTTTGTATCCGAAATTCGTAAAATATATGTTTTATATTCCGGATTCAATGCATTTTTCCAAATGTATGTTTGAGCAAAAGCTTATTATTTATATATAATTGTGATTCCTCAATTTTTTCAAATACCAGTATATCCTATTATTGTTGATAAAAATGCATAAATTACTATGATAATAACAAAAAAGTAATTTTAATTACATGTTCCGATTCATACTTAAATTACTTGTGTTAAAAACAAATTGTAGACAATTTAATTATTAATAACATTGTCTCTTTACCAATCCTGATAAAGTTAATGGTTTTTTAGATAAATGATAAATAATGATTCAGGACACAGAGTGGCCGATGCAACGCATGAGTCAGAGAGAGACGGCGATACTTAAAGGTAGCGACGCATACTTGTGAGCGCGCGAAATTAACAATTAAAAAATTAACTATTGTATAAAAAATTTAAAAAAATTATTATTCATATTTTATTTTATTTTTTTAATATATTTTTCATTGGTCAAAAGTTCCCAAATTTGAGATTTTTCGAACCATTAAAAATTCATATCTCTAAAAATATTAACTTTATAGTAAAAAGTCATAAGAACTTTTTTATTTGTATTTCATTAAAAAAATAAAAAAAAAATGTCCGGTTGAAAAATGACAATTCCTTCCAATTGTTTAAACAATTTCGGTTTAAACAATATGACACTAGGTTGCCCCATGGCAACATGCATTTATATCATCAGTAGGGCAATTCAAAGAGGATCGCATAAAAAAATTGAGGTGGAATAGTTTTCGTTACTCATGCGCCGATTCCTCCTGGACTATTTGTGTTTACTCACACACTTCAAACTCTTTATCAGCTGTTCAAACCTAAAACATAAATTGATCAGGAAACCAGTATCTGACAGATATGCGCTTTGGAAACGATTTGCAAACTGTAAGAAATCTGTTTGTGATTGAAGGTTGCAACAAACCTACTAACGGTCATTATTTGATATCAAGTACCGAATTCTATTTACTGCGGAAAAATCAAAGTGGTCAGTATAACCTGCTAGGTCGGTGAAGCGTACATTAACCTTATACAATTTTATTCATCTTTTCGCTAAAAATACTGCTCCAATTTGATAGGTAATCCATAGAACTTATCCACTTATTTATTTATATGGGGTGTCCAATAATAATGATACATTTTAAACACTGACCATTCCTTGACGGCAAACTTTGCAGGGCTGTTTGCGATTGTTTAGGGAGCCTGCCTATTGCTCTTCTCCCATGGGGGATATTGTTGCGAAGTATGATGGTAGCTGTCATTCTGTTTACATGCTGGTTCCACTCTCTTTTCCTTTTCCTAATCCACTTCACCCCGAAGTCTGTATTGCACTTATCTCTTATCTATGTTTCTTTATCTGTCGTATAGTGTATTTTCTGTTATCGCTCTTAGCATTTTCATCTCTGTTGTTATGAGCATTCGTTACTCTTGACTCAGTACGTATTTCTGCATCATATGTCACATATTTTATTAATACTGGACTTACAACCCATGCTGAGGTGTATATTCCTCCAAATTGGTTATCTAAGATGACCAGATACTGTGGCAGCTCTATTTGCTTGTTTCCTTAGCGATTCCAAATTGTTTAGTTATTCATAGCACTATTGAGCAACGTTATACTGTATTTGGATGAAAAATATAAACATCCATTTACTATAATATATATAATATTTTGGATTTTCGAAAACAGTACAAATACCTCTTTCTATAATGACTGAAATTCAAAAAGAGGAGGAATTTCTAATAATAACTTATCGATTTTCTTCCTCAGAATCCATAGAAGTACCATAATATTGAATTTATGGCGGTTACAAAAAAACTAACTTACAAAAACCACGTTTTCATCTTACATTAAAAAACTGTATTTCTGGGTTCACATATTAATATCATCAATGAATTAATTATATCAATTGATCATTACTTTTAGGTAGACAAATCGGCCTGATGTGTTTCGTAAACTGGACTGGTTTTCTTAATTTCAAAAGAGCTATGTCATGGTTAAAAGTATCACTATCGAAACTTTTATGCCTAATAATGGCGGTGACGGCTCTCATCATTGCTGGAATTTCTGTAGTTGTGGATACGTCATGGTCTCCGAGAACAACTCTAATTTTGGACTTTTTCAACCTAAACAAAAAACATACCTATTTAGTTAGAGGATAAGTTAACTTACTCATTAAAACTTTTCACGGAATGAATGCAGGATATAAATAGAACTTTTTGAAAGAGGGGTGATTCTAATACAATCAAAAGTAGGGTTAGGATATAAGTTTTTAAACACAAAGTAAAATTCAATTAAAAATATGGATAGCTAAGATAATTCATAAGAGGTACTTGGATAGGATAAAATTGGGAAAGCAGAGAATATTAAAGGAGATGATAAAATTCTAATACTCGACGTCTTATGGTCATTAACTCGAGTATTAAACACAATAGGGCAAATGCTACAGTCATGGAGAGTAGAGGGGAGGAGACTAAACGGATTGCCTTAGAATTGGCCACTTTTCATGTACCAAAGTAGCTGGTACACAAATTCGCCGTCAGGTCCGCAGTGTCGCATTCTGGGCTTGGGAATACAAATGCAATTGTTATACAGTGAGAAATTTTCAAAGAATTTTTATATATTGAATTCATCAATCGTCAAATTATGTCGTCAAATTGTTGTGTGCCTGGTTGTAATACTGGTTACGGTAATTTAAAGATATGGAACAAGAAAAATGGCGTGAAAAACCCTAGTTTATTCCGACCTCGCACGGTAAGTCAATCTTGAAATTGTAGTCATTAAATTTAAATATTAGTCTTAACATTGCTGTTCAAGCAACCCTTGATAATATATAACAATCTATTTTTAAGGACGAAATGGTTAGAAATTGGGAAAACGCTATTAGGCGGGCAGACAAGCTGTGTGTGAATTACATTTTTTAAACAGTGATATTGAGCATTTTTACACAACTACGGTCTTAGATGGATCTATTTTTCAAATGAAAAGAGGTACTCCCAAGATAAAGGAAGATGCAATAACTTCTATTTTTCCATCTTACCCAAAATATCTGAATAATTCAACAAAAAAAAACGCAAGTTGCCCACACAATGAGATTATATTTTGCTACCTAAGAATAAAAATACTAAAGATAAATACCGAACAGGATGGAACAGTACTTGAGGAGCTTGGAGATTTGTTAAATTATGAAAATTTGCCTTCAACTTCTCAGAAATTGCGAAAATTGACAAAGGACATACTAAGCAAACTCGTAAAACTCTAATAAACATTAAAATAAATTATTACATTCTTGTATTAGAGAAAATATACCTTTTAGTAAATTTTCCGTAGTATCTAATGTAAACTAATATGAAAATTAACTTTAAAATTTTGTTTTTGATCAACAATGGGCTTGTCCTTTGACACATATGAAAAATGATATGGGACTTTTCTTTAGCGAAGCCAAGTAACTTCGGACAAATCTTAACTTCAGCAGCTATTGATTCAGCTTTTTTTATAAGTGAATCAAAACTTTCATCAGTATTCTTTTAGCAAATAGCAAATTTTTCGAGACAGTTACACATTCGGAAATATTGATTTTGGGATTTTGATACATCATACTAACAACGTTAATTTTTGATAGATCGCCCCAAATTATGGATGAGCAGACAACTTTAAATGAAATAAATTTCTTTACTAAAGTTTGTGTTATAATTCTGGTTTTTAAATATCTTTTTGAAATTTTTATTATTTCCTTAAGGCTTTTAAACATTTTTATTATTTAAAATAAAAAGTTTAATTGCAATCTAATGAAACATATTTTGATTTACTTAAACTCAATTTTTTTGGATTTCACTTTTTCGCCAATTATTATTTCATTTTGGAAGTGCACCTGTAAATAATGAGGTAGTATGCGACTTTTAATATAATTCAAATTGTCTAACATGTATTTCTTTAAAATTCACATACGCATTTCAAGAATTATTTTTTTATAATTTATAAAATGTTTAGTGAACGAAAGGCCGCTCCCTATAAAGCTAGGCTTATGATTGTAAATATAAATTATAAAAATCTCAATATTTTCCCAAAAATTTGAGCAATTTCTTAACATTCTCATTACAGTTACATGCATTTAAATGGGGTAAATGGTGAAACGTAGCCCAGAGCTGAACACTTGCGCCTCTGGTGGGGAATTTCGAACTATCTATTATGGAACATAAATGTGTGCCATTTTAACTTGACAGCGCATATTGTCGTTTAGTCTCCTCCTTTCTAGACTCCTTGGCTACAGTAATAGGACATCCACAGTTATTGGGCAGTTTCATTTTAGATACATGTAATAAGGAAACTTCATACAATAATACAACCTCTCGGGTACAGATGGCCACACATGACACATTTCGGTTAAGTGATACTGACATTTCCGCCTAATTTATAGCATTTCTCAGTAAAAGTACCCATCATAGACAAATAATAATATAAGAGACAGTTTGATGCATAGGCGGTATGTGGCACACCGTTTCTGCGCAACTGACCCGCGCATGGAGTCTCTACTGTTGCGAACTACAAAACTATTTTATATAAATAGAATAGAATAAATTTCAATACATTTCAACATATCGCCTTTAATGTGGATAAATATTATTAAATATCCTAGTATATTAATTTTTACGTCATTAAAAATAAAAATATACAAAATCAATCTTACATTGGTTGGTGTGAATATGGCTTATGTTTGTCAAAGTCAAAAAATTGTTGAAAATATGGTTATGGTGTGACAAACAATGGTGAGTATTTTAGGATAACTTTTAGTTTGTTTCTTAATTTATTTAGAATTTTGGTTGTAATAAAAGTACCTGTTCCAGAGTTCATCACTGGAGATTTGGCAACCGCCATCGTGGAAGTGCCAACTGAAGCAGGCAAGAGGCAGATGGTCATTGCCTCAGCCTACTTCCCAGGGGACTCGACAACACACCCTCCACCAGAGGAAGTCCAAAGCCTCATCAGATGGTGCAAAAAAGAGAACAGGCACTTCATTCTGTGCTGCGATGCGAACGCCCACCACCTAACATGGGGAAGCACGGACACTAACGCAAGAGGTGAGTACCTTTTAGAATATTTGGCGGCAACTAACATCGACATTATCAATAGAGGTAATAAACCCACCTTTATAAATGCGATCAGAAAGAGGTACTTGATCTAACCCTTGCTGATTCATTTATAACAAATTACATTAACAACTGGCATGTCTCTGACGACTCTTCAATGTCGGACCATCAGCACATTAGGTTCGACCTGGAGACGTCGGAGACACGCTTCGAGGGATATAGGGTGCCAAAGTTGACTAACTGGGATGATTACAAAGAGCATCTTGGAGGGGAAACGGAGGACTTCCAAACATCCATTGAATCAATAGAGGAACTTGATGCAGCCTCGACACAACTTCAAAATGCTATAACAAAAGCATATGAATTCAGCTGTCCCGAAAAACAAAAGGCAACCACTAGGGACGTGCTTGGTGGAATAAGGAACTAGCAAAACTACGGGTGAAAGTCAGAAGACTTTTCAATAGAGCTAAGAGTCTGGGACACTGGGAAGACTACAAAACAGCTCTTTCTGAGTACAACAAAGAACTCAGAAAATCGAAAAGAAGAACATGGAGACAGTTGTGCGAGGGGATCACTGAATTGGCCCCAGCACAGCGTCTCCAGAAAGTTCTCTCAAAAGAACATTCCAACGGTATCGGTCTGATCAAAAAACCGAACGGAGGATACACTGATAACCCTAAGGAGAGTCTAAGTGTTCTCTTGCAGACGCACTTTCCTGGTTCTAAAGCGGTTGTGGAAAATGAACAGCAAAGTGCTCACCTGGAAGGGGTCGTTCGCAACCCCAATAGAGCCAGCAAAAGCCTAGCTGGGAATATTTTCACAACCCAAAGAACCAAATGGGCTATCAAAAGTTTCAAACCATTTAAGTCGCCAGGAAAGGACGGGATATTCCCCGCCTTACTGCAACATGGCCTTGAATTAATAGAACCCTTCCTGAAAAGGCTATTCAAAGCCAGCTTTATCTTCGGCTACATACCGAAGACCTGGAGAGAGGCTGTAGTGGCGTTCATACCTAAGACTGGAAGACGCCCAATGGACGAACCAAAGTCTTATCGCCCCATTAGCCTCACCTCTTTTCTCCTGAAAGCAATGGAGAAAATAATAGACTGTTATGTCAGAAGCGAACTCCTCGAGTTAAGACCGCTTCACAAGAAACAGTTTGCTTATCAAGCAGGAAAATCCACGATTAATGCTCTACAATGCCTAATTGAAAGCATTGAAAAGACATATGTGGCAAAAGAAATGGCTCTTTGTGCCTTCATTGACATAGAGGGTGCTTTCGACAACACCTCACATGCCTCCATAACCAGATCATTAGAGGAAAGGAATATCAACGCCTCACTGATCAGATGGACACAATCAATGCTAAAAAGCAGAATCATTGTGGCGACCCTTGGGGGAGAGACAGTCAAGATGACAGCAGAAAAAGGTTGCCCCCAAAGGTGAGTTTTATCGCCTTTGCTGTGGTCACTGGTTGTCGACGACCTGTTAGTAAAGCTACACGAATCTGGTTTCACGACTCAAGGTTATGCCGATGACCTAGTCGTCACCATTAGGGGCAAACATGACGGAGTAATCTCCGACCGCATGCAATTAGCCCTAAACATAATCAGAAGCTGGTGCGCAAAGGAAGGACTCAACGTCAATCCTAGCAAAACAGTGCTGGTTCCATTCACCAAGAGGCGAAAGTACGAACTTAAAGCCCCAACTCTGAATGGAACCCAGCTAACATTTTCCAAAGAGGTGAAATATTTGGGAGTTATAATAGACCATAAACTGACTTGGAACAGCCAAATCAACCACATTCTTTCCAGAGCTACAGCGGCAAGTTGGACATGCCGCAGAGTCTTTGGTAAGACATGGGGTCTGAAACCAAAAATGATTTATTGGTCATACCAAACGATCATCAAACCCATGGTCACCTACGCCTCACTAGTGTGGTGGCTAAAAACTCAACAAATTTCGGCACAAGTCAAGCTGCAGAAAGTGCAGAGACTAGCCTGTCTGGGAATAACAGGGGCAATATTTACGTGCCCTACTGCAGCTCTGGAGGTAATGTTAAACCTTCCGCCATTGCACCTATGTGTAAAGAAAGAAGCAGCAAGCAGTGCCTTCAGACTGAGCCAGACAAAAAGCCTAAAAGCAGGAAATCTGATCGGACACTTAAAGATTTTGGAACATATTTCTCTAGAAGCCATGTCTAAACCGACAGATTTCATGCCAGTTAGGTACGACTTCGAAATGCAGTTTGAAGTGGTCATAAACAGCCACCAAACTTGCACAGAGAACGGACCTCAACTGGGAAGGGATGCATCAGTGTGGTACACAGATGGATCTAAGATGGACGAAAGGGTTGGAGTGGGCGTTACAGGACCGAATTTCAGGCTCTCAAAACCCCTTGGTAACACCCCAACCACCTTCCAAGCAGAAGTACATGCTATAGAACTATGTGCCCAGGAATGCCTTGAAAGAGGCACTCGAAGGGAAAAAATCTATATACTGTCAGATAGCCAAGCAGCGCTAAAAGCTCTGAGGTCATACACCTGTGAGTCTAAGCTAACTTGGGACTGTAAACAATCCCTGAGACAACTGGCAGCAAACAATCAGGTCACCCTGATGTGGGTGCCAGGTCACAGAGGAATTAAAGGCAACGAAGAAGCAGATTGCCTTGCCAAAGAAGGGGCAAATACACAATTTCCCGGCCCAGAACCCTTCTGTGGACTCTCCAAAGCCCACTTAAAAGAGGAGTTCCGACGCTGGGAAACCGATGAAATGAAATCTCACTGGAATAAAGTGCCAGGACAAAGACAAGCGAAAAGACTAGTGTGCCTATCGCCTAAGAAAGCTAAACAGCTTCTCGAGTTGGACAAGAAAGACTTGAAGATGGTAACGGGACTCCTCACTGGACACTGCCCTCTGGGGTATCACCTCAAAAAGATGGGCAAATCAGAGAGTGACAGTTGCCGCTACTGCGAGAACTTCGCGGAAACTGCAGAACATTTGCTTTGCGAATGCCCAGCGCTTTTCTGCAAGAGGCTTAAGTTCCTGGAAGGGGCCTTTTTAACGCCCTCCGACATCAGGAACTTAGCTCCCAGGAAACTGATAAACTTCACAAGAAGTCTCGGAATCCCGGGCCTCGAATAGATCAAGGGTCACGCACAAAAGAACTTATAGGTCGAAGTGCTTGTGAGGCTGTACAGCCTGTACGACCCCCCCTACAATCTAATCTAATCTAATCTGTAATAAAAGTATGTGAACATTTAAAATGTCATCACCAGGTATAATTCGTCATAGTTGTATTGCAAACAATTTTAATATTGAATATTTTTGGCCACTTGGCAATTTGGAGTTAAAGAACAAAACATTTTTCAAACTTTCGTCTGACAATAAAGGTACTGTATTATCCGCGGAAAGAAAGCTTATTTTTTGTAACAATAATGATAGTCAAGAACGACAACACAAATTCTGAAGCAGATGACTGCAATTTATTGTATTATTTTTTAAATTTTTATAATAAACCAAAACCATTCACTATTAACTACTACTATTAATAAATAAATAATTTAAATTTTGATACTCAAAATAATATGGTTTCCTTGTAAAAAAAATTGTAATTGCGAAGAATGTAAGGCTAATTTGCTGACAGATATTTCAGACATTCACTATAGGTTCATTTCCTTCAAAGAAAACACATATGATTTATGTACAAAGAGTAGTCAAATCTATTTTAATACTTTGTTATCATATTTTACTACTTTTAGGTCATGTAAAAAATATTAGTGAAAAAACTGAACACTTTGCAAAAGGTCTTATACATTTTGATTGGTTCAGTTGTCGAGAACATAGATCATACGTATTTTGTCACCTCCTGAAAGTTTGTGTCCCCTTAATAATTAAAAAATATGATGATGGTGAAAGGACTAACAAACAAAAATACGTTTTCGGTAACTTAATGTACTGCGTTTAATTTCTTTTTTATTTCAGACCTGTTCCGGTCTTCATGGAAATGGGGAATTTAGTTTTTAACTCCTTTTTTTTTAAATATTTGTTGTCAATACTTTTAAAATAACTTCAGCAATTTGATCTGAATTCTATTGAGTTAACTCTCTTAGATATCATGTAATGTAATTTTAGTGAAAATATGTAATTTTGTGATAAATAAATTTTTAATTATGTGCTGCAGGTTAATAAAAAAATTAAATGTTTGATATTTTCTTATTTATTCAAATATTTTATTAATTTGATTTTATATTATGTGCCGGTTAATCAAAAATTTAAATGTATGCCGTTTCATTATTTATTACCAAAATTATTTGTCTCACAATTGTTTATTATAATTATTTCATTACAAAAAATTAAACAGAATTTTATTTTTTTGGAATGAAATAATTATATAATAAACAATTCTAAGACAAACTGTAAAATTTACCTACCCATAATCCAAACTAACAAATTTAAATATCCCGCCTGTAAGAATTAGTTCTGACAACCGCAAGGGGTGCGCTGAAATCGACGCGATGCCAGCTGTTTATACGGGAACGAACACTTTCTTAATATGTTTATTTCTCTATGGTACTCATATTGTTCGGATGTATGGTTTGTTGGTGTTTTCTTTCAGTTTTTGTTAAGAAATCAGAAATTTATTTTATTAATTAGGTGAAGTATCGTGTGTATTGGGACTTTAATATTGCTTTGTTGGCTAGTTTTAACCGTAAAAAGGCACATTTACCTTTAATTTTACCTGTAGATGCAAGATATTTGATATCCAATAACTGTACACATTAAAGGTAAGATTTTAAATTATGGGACAGTATGTCCAATTACTTTTTCAATTTTCAGACTTCAGACAGTTATTGTCCAAACGTTTATTTTGGAATAAGTAAGTGTTTACTTAATTATTAATCTATTTAATTGACAATGCTGAAGCAGTCCAATTACGATTCTACCCAAATTGATAAAGCTCTCCAGAAACTGCAAGAAAAAAAGTATCTGTTAGGAAGTATGATATTGATGTTAAGGAGACTTTTGGACCTGCGCCAGTTTTAACTACGCACGAGGAAAATAAACTAGTTCAATGGATTTCTGAACTGGACAAAAAGGATTTCCTAGAAAAATAAAGGATTTGGTTGCAAGTGTACAAAAATTTTTAGAGACCAATCAGAGAAAAAATCCATTCAAAAATAACCATCCCGGAAATTGTTGGATAAAAGCTTTTCTTCGACGAAATCCCCGAGTGACACACAGAAAAAGTGAAGCAGTATCTTCAGCAAGAGCGTGCGTAACTGAAGCCGATATACGTGAATAGTTCGGTGATATTGAAGATTATGTTAAGAATAAAAATTTAATTGACGTTTTGCAAGACCCATCTCGAGTTTTTAATGGTGATAAGACAGGGTTCCAGCTTTGTCCATCTGCAGGTCGGGAACAAAAAATGTATATACAGTTGAAAAAGGATCATCGAAAGAAAATGTTACAGTAATGTTCACTTTTGCGGCCGACGGAACAACATGCTCCCCTATGATAGTATATCCCTATAGGAGGATTCCAGAGAAGATTGCTCAATGTGTATCGCCGGAATGAGGTATTTCGGGAAGTGATAATGATTGGATGAGTGCAGAGGTTTTCTATGAGTATGTCGCCAACGTGTTTCATCCATATTCAGTTAAAAATAAAATAACGTTGCCTGTAACTTTATTTGTGGATGGGCACAAATCCCATATTACATATGATTTGAGCTTGTTGTGCAACAAATTACAAATAGAGCTTATTGCTTTATATCCAAACGCTACTCGCATCTTGCAACCCGCAGATGTTGCAGCATTTTGTGCAATCAAAGCAAGTTGGCGTAAAACTGTAAGACAGATCTATTTTGAAAATGCTGGAGAAACGGTAAATAAAGCAAATATCGCTTCCCTCTTAAAAAACGTGGTCGACAGTGTAAAAGCGAAAACTGTTGAAAACGGATTTAGACAATGTGGATTATACCCTTTCAATCCTGATGCTGTCGATTATACAAAGTGCCTGGGAACAACCACTGTAAATAACGATAATGTCCTAAATACTAATGCTCAAAACCAAGAACCTAATCAAACTTTTTCTTTTAAGAAATTTATCAAAATTGTAGGAAAACCCCTGATAGAAAAATTTAGTGAGACAGTTTTTACGAACGGGGAGGATGAAAACTCAAATAAAATATACTCAATATGGAATCATTTTCACTCCCCAGACAATAATACATTAACTGATTTTAATTTAGAGCGTAATAATTCTGTAAATGTTAAAGAATCAGAAAACAATATTATTACGATTCAACAGACATCATTTGAGGTACCAGATGTCAATGAAATTTCCAGTAGTATTATATCAGTTTTTCCAACCGGAAGTGTACATTTAGCAACTGAAATTGATTTAAACTCCAACCATCCTGAGGAGCCTATTCCATGCTGCAGTACGCAAGATAATATTTACCATAGCAGCCCTTTAAAGCCACAAGATAAAAAAAAGTTCAGAAATAACTACATGGTCACCATTTTTATTTTGTCAAAACTCCCCGAAACGAAAAAATAAACTGCAGATTGAGAGGAGACCATACGCTGTAAAATCAGGGAAGTACTTGAAAATGTGTGAAGTAAAACGTGTCGTAGAATTTGAAAAAGGAAAAGAGAAAGAGGAGAAGAAGAGAAAACGTGAAGAGAAAAACAGGAACAATTGGAAAAGAAAGCCGAAAAATTAAAGAAAGATGAGCAAAAAGATGTGGTATGTTGTAAATGGTCAAAATGCTCAAAATTGGTACGAAAAAATGGGCTGTTCTGTACCGGTTGCAATAAACATTTCCATAGTTCTTGTGTTCCTTTAACACATAGAGATAATATACCGGATGATGGAGATGATTATTTGTGCCATATTTGTTATAAAGAAGACTCTGACTCTGAAAGCGAAAACAATACTGAAAGCGACATAGATAAGTTGTACTCATTACATTAAGCAGAAAGAAAAAACCCTGGACTCTAACAACTACTAAATAAACATGAAAACTAGTTAAAAGTTTTACTTCAGAGATAATTAATAAAATAGTTTCCAGTAACTACATTTTTTATGTCCCATTATTGTGAAAATGTGTCCAATAACTAATTTTTTCCAAAATTCAAACATAAATCATTATAACTTTTCTACCAGTTAATATTTGTGTCTGCTAATTGTAAGAAATATAGTAGATAGACTTTTTTACAAAGTGTGAAATAATTTTTTTCCTTAACTGTCCAATTAATGTATCATTCACCCTATTACAATGTACCTTGAACATACATACATCAAAAATGTCGAAGGAACACAATTTTTTTTCTCGAATAAACGTCAGTTTGAATTGTATTTTAAAAACTGACATACCGTCACAATGCATGATTTGTCATCAATGTAATTTCAGTGTAATATGATTTCTTTTTAATGAAATATTTGAACAAAAGGTAAGAAGTGTACCAATCTAACTGAAATTGTTAACATAATAATAAATGTTTCTAATAATATGCATTTCCTCCAGTCGCATTAATTACAGTTTGACAACCTTTTGGTATATCAAAAATTCAATTATCAATTTCGTTTTAAAGTAATAGGGTCAATTCATGTGTAAGAGGATCTTGAAGACCTTATCGAGTATGAACACTATGCAGATGAAGCCCATACCTGCTCGATGGGATTGAGGTTTGGTGACAGTGCTGGCCACGGTAGAAGTGTACTATCCTCATTATCAAACCAATCTTACTTTTGCCGCAATATGTAGCTTTGCATTATTCTGCATGTAACGAAATAAAGGTCCTGCAGCAGTGGCAAATGGAACGACAACAAGTTCTAAGATACGGTCAATATATTGATATTGATTCAAAGTGTTTTCCACAAAAACGGAAACAGTTCGATGATGAAAAGTTATTCCAGCCCACATCATAACTTGTGGACCATGTCTGAGTTTCTCTTGTCGACCAGGTCCTCTCCAGACTTTCACTCTGCTTGAATCAGGATAGAGACAAAACCTAGCTTCATCTGTGAATAACACAACTCCATTCTTGTAAGCCCCAATGAACATGTTGTTGTGCCCACTTTAATCTTAGTCCGCGATTTTCATGACGTAGCATGAGAACCCCTCAATGATTCGCTGGCGTGCAGATTAGCATCATGTAGTCCATTCCTCAAAATATGGTCGCAAATATTGATGTTATTGTTCAGACTCTGTTTCTAGAAAGTCCGTACTCAAAATTTTACATATTAATATTCGTAGTGCACGAAAAAACTTTGAATCTTTCTTAACTTTTCTTGAAACTTGGATGTAATAATTTTTGGTGAAACAAGAAATATCATTGATACAAATAATTATACAATCCCAGGTTTCCAGACATTTTCTAATAACAGTAAGAATAATCAGAATGATGGAATACTTGTTTTTATCAGAGATCATAATAACTTCAATATAGAGAATATCATTCTGCCACAAAGTAATGTCACCATTACTAACATAACCTTTAAAGTATACAATGTGGATTATTCAGTTTTGACATGTTATAGGGCTCCCTCTATTAACGATAACTTATTTCTGTCGGATCTGGAATCCTTTCTATTTAATTTGAATAAGAAAAATATAGATATTTTTTTGGGTGACACAAATTTTAATATACTCAATCCAACTAAACCCACTACAAATATGTCATTTTTTGGTTCTGAATCTTACATTAACTCATATACCAGAGTGACTCCAGAAAGCAGAAATTGTATTGATCTCATGTTTATAAGAAAAAACATAGAAATGAATAAGCTTGTTTATGATTCATGCGTTATAGATACTGATGTCACTGATCACTTCCCAATATATTTGAATATTAGTTTTGCTCAAAACATTATTACTTCAAAGAAAAGCATAGAAGAGAAAACGGTTAGGACGCTTGACGAAATTGAATTCGAAAGCAAATTAAGTACAATAGAATGGAATAATGTGATTTCTGAAACCGATCCAGATCTGGCTTATCAAAAATTTATAGATACTTTCACAAACACATATAAAGAATGTCACAATACAAAAACATTATCTATACCAGTACATAAAAAACTTGAGCCATGGATCACTAATGGCATCATTCAATCGGTAAAACATAGAGACAAATTGAAAAAGTTAGTAGTTAATAATAAAAATGTTAATGATTTACTTCGGAAATACAGAAATTATAGAAACAATCTTAACAAGATTATGCAAATCACAAAACATGACTATTATGAAAAACTAATCAATGATAATGCTAACGATATGAAAAAACTCTATAAAATAATATCTGATGCAACAAATGAAAATAAAACTAATAATGATGTCAATATACTCAATCAAAATAACAAGCCATTCAATAATGATAAGGAAATGGCTAATTTTTGCAACAACTACTTTATTAACATAGGACTGAATATGGCCGAAAAAATAAAACAACCGACCTCAGGCATCATTATGAATGATCCAAATCTAATAAATTTCATGGCTTTAAAGCCTGTCACTAACACAGAAATTATTATGCATAATAATAGTTTAAAGAATAATAGTGTTCCAGGTATAGATGGTATTCCATCACGGATAATAAAGAAATATCACAAATACCTGTTAGACCCTTTAGTTCGTATTATAAATAACATTTTTTTAACCGGTAAGGTTCCGATGTCTTTCAAAATATCTACTGTTACACCTATTATCAAAAAAGGTAGCAAAACTGATATTGCCAATTATTGGCCCATAAGTGTGTTATTTCTAATTTTTGAAAAAAGTCGATTATTTGATTATCTAACCTTCAATAATATATTAAATAGAAATCAGTTTGGTTCCATGGAAGGGGTCAGTACAGCTGATGCTATGTACGAACTAATCAATAATGTAAAAAATGGACTTGACCATAATGAAAAATTGATTGCAGTTTTTCTGGACCTTGCAAGGGCGTTCGACACAGTACCTCATCGGCAGATCATTGATGTCCTTGAGCACTATGGTATCAGACGTGTTGTGCTGGATGTTTTTGAAAATTACCTGGGGCAAAGAAATCAAATGGTGAAAATCAGAAAAGAGTATAGTGACCCTTTGAACATTAAAATTGGAATACCTCGGGGTACAGTTCTTGATCCATTACTTTTTATTATATATATTAACTCCGTACTGAAATTGGGAATAAGTGGCGTCTCCATTTCGTATGCAGATGATACAGTCTTACTGTTTAAAGCAAGGAACTGGCAAACTGTTGCAGATACAGTTACTGGGGGTTTCAAAAAGGTCAAATATGGGCTTGAGTGTGGCAAATTAACTTTAAACACTGATAAAACATTCTACTTAGCATTTTCACTGAATGATGCAAACAGACCAAATTTTAATTGTATTAAAATGAATGACTTTGATATTATTTAGGAAACTAACACCATAAAATACCTAGGCATTAAAATTGACAAAAATTTGAAGTGGACCGAACATATTCAAGATTTAACTAATAAAATTAGGCGTTTGATACATAAATTTTATATAATTCGTAGAATTTTACCTCAAAAACTGCTTCTGCAAGTTTATAAGTATTTAGTGGAGTCACTCTTGAGATATGGTAACATTGTTTGGGGAGGGCTATATAACAATGCACTAAAATAATTAGATGTCATACAGAATTATATTCTGCGTATAATCTTCTTTAAAGATAGGCTCCGTTCAACCAGTCTATTATATAATGAAAATATCTTGAATGTTCGATGTTTATATCACGTAAGTAACTGTATAATCTTTTATTTCAAATTGAAAACAAAAAATTTCTCAAATCATCAATTCCAAACAATACATAATACAAGTGATATGATCTTCGTACCATTTAGAAGATATGATGCTAACCAAAGGTTTGCTACCGTTTTGGCAGCAAACATTTTCAAATTCTTTACCAAACACAATAAAAACAACAACCAAATATAAGGACATTTGTCAGTCTGTGTAAGAAATACATATATGAAAATAGAGAATAACTAGATGGACTGTTGTAGTATATGGTAGTGAATGATCTTTTTTCTTTTTTTTTTAATTCGAGTATTATTTATTGTAAGGCAATTTAATGGTTATATTTTGTTTGAAACGTATTTATTTCAACTGCACATACAAGTATTAAGTCACTTAGGTGCATTATACACAACTGGTGTTATAGTGTGAATTACACAGCTTTGTACTTTTTATACCATTTATAAGTATTATTACTATTATTATTGGAAATTAAGTATATTGTATTTTCTATAGCACAATAAATAAATAAAATAAAATAAATCCTACCGTACCTATATCGATTTTGGCGAGGCGTAGTTGCACGATGATAATCTCAATGTCTTTCAGCGACATCACAATCGCGAAATCACGCGAAATGACGTGCAACATCAGATAGTGAAAGACCACCCTCAGAAACATTCACAGCAGTTACCATATAAACTCGTGTAAAATACCGACGTTCCATGACAATCGTTACGTTTCAAAGTTTAATGGAGACAACCTTCACTTTATTTTTACAATTTGAAGCAATTAACGATACGAATTTTGAGGTGCTGTCACTTTTGCCTTAATAAAAATGTGCAATTGACTAATTAACTTTCATAGTATATCTCGATTTGTAAAGAACAAGTTTACAAATCGAATGGTATGTATTTACAAAAAAGGATTTTTGTTGAAAAAACTAGAGTAATAGACGTATTCCTTAGACATTTTTGATGTCTTTATAATGATATAATAATAATGAGGACTTTATTATGTGTTGAAATGTGTTCAACTAATGCGGGAAAAATAGCATGCTTGCATGAAGATATGAAATTCATGGAGATATATGGGAAATCTCAAGTAAACAATGAATCATATGCCAGTGACGTTATCTAGCGGTAGAGTTATCAAAGTCATCATTGCACATTGGCAATTGAAGAGTTTCTGTTGACTCTTGTACCCTTTCATTTCCAACAAATTATTATCAATTCGCGTCAAAAAAAGAGTTAATTCTGAAAGTATTCCCAAATATTGGTGCAAATTGCAAAAAACATGATTGGTTGAGAGAAGGAACCATTCTAATGGCAAAAATAAGCATGTAGGCTTAAATATGAAAATTCAGAGTGAAATGAATGGATAAATTCATTCATATGAGTCGATTGTTTCCAATACCGATCTAAAAAACCTAGTTAATTATCCAACTGAATTTCGAATTTCCTTGGATTTGCCAGGATAACCGCCACAATGAATAGTTCAATGTTGGATCGGTGATTATCATGCAACGTTAATGTTTGGTACTCGAGTAACTAGAACATGTAGAAGGTATGAAATGGACACAGAGTAATATCCAGTTGAGAACAGCAGAATTGAGCAACTAAAGATAGATAATAGGAAAATTGGGGACAAAGTATTAGAAACGGAAGATACTGAAGAGCCAAGACATGAAACTGGAGAAGATCCTCCAACTTGTCGAGGTTCAGAACTCCAGCCTCAGTACTGCGGCTTGGAAGATCCTAAACTCTAAAAAAGAGGGACAGTTAACTATCCTCACGATTGGGATCGATCACCAATCTGGGGAGGCTCTGAAGGCTGGAGGTTACGCGCTAAACTTCCGTTTTGGGCGTATCCCTGTCTCGGGGCTGGGAAAAAAGAAGAATCCTGCGGAGGATCCAAAGGACATGGAGATACCCTCCCCATCCAGAACCTCTGAAAAGAGGAAACAAGGCGAAAGCTTGACCTTGGGTCAGCCCGAGATCTCCTCCGGCTCTGCTGGGATGACTAGGAATGCGGAGACTGCCTCTGCATCCCGGGAAGCTGGGCGGAGGAACCTGGGGGTCGAGAGTCTGACTCGAGATCAAGAAACCTGCTCGATTACCGAGGGAGATACTGCCATGGTGGTCGAGGAGGGTCAGGGAGAGAGAAAGGAGGGGAATGAATAGAGGCTGAGTAACTCGGCCTCTCTCATCCATAATTCACGTTAACGAATGTAGCTCAGATTAACATGCATCACGCGAAGGGAGCTTCAGCCGTGATTGTAAGGTTATTCCCTAGACTACAATTGGATATTGTGCTAATCCAAGGAAATAGGATTAACAAAGAAGGCCAAATCAAAGGTTTGGCATGTAAGGATTCTAAATTGATTTATGATCAAAGGCAAGTATCTCCGCGTGCCTGTGTAATCATAAGAAATAACATAAAATATATTTGTGTCTCAGAATACGTGTCACGGGACCTTGTTCCAATCATGGTTCACCTCAACATTGGAGGTATCGACCGAGACATCGTCATTGGCTCTGCCTACTTCGCTGGAGATGGGCCGATGACACTGCCAGTAGAGGTACAAGAGATAGTGAGACAATGCGATGGCAGACGGCTGCCAATTATAATTGGTTGTGATGCCAACGCACACAATACCGTGTGGGGAAGCACCAATAACAACGCAAAAGGTGAGTGTTTATTAGAATATCTCTTAGCAAATAACCTTGAGACCTTAAACGTGGGGACAATCCCCACTTCTGTCACGAGAGCAAGAGAAGAGGTCCTGGACGTAAAAATTGTTAATGTTGCTGCTAGCAAAAATGTAAAAGATTGGAGGGTGATGAGCGAGCCATAGCTTTCCGACCATAGGATCATCGAATTTAGGATAGAGGGAAATAACACCTCGATTCCTACAATTCGAAATCCTAGAAATACTAATTGGTCTCTTTACAATACCAATCTGAAGGACAATTTGGAACACGTCGAAGTGAATGGGGTAAATCACCCGCACTACGACCTGGAACAAAGAGTCGAACAGATCAGTGAGGCAATAATGGAAGCTTTTCATTCCAGTTGCCCACTCTCAAAAGCTCGTTCAGAAAAGGATGCTCCATGGTGGAATGAGAACCTGTCAAACCTCAGAAAAGAGGTCCGTCGACTCTTCAATAGAGGCAAACGTGACGGCAATTGGCAGAGGTACACTGAGAAGCTTACTTAGTACAATAAAGAGATTAGGAAGGTCAAAATGCTTAATTTTCAAGCCTTTTGCGAAAAGATCACTCCCACTAACACTGCGGCCAGACTACAAAAGGTCTTGGCAATTGGGGGAACTAACCCCACAATGTCGCTGAAAAAGCCAGACGGATCATACACGGAAGGTGAAGAGGAACGATCGATTCTTCTTCTTAAAACCCACTTCCCAGGTAGTGAACCAGCAACAAGCACCGAAATAGCAATGAACTACACCCAAAAATACGGCAAGGAAGATTGGGACATTGCTGAGAAAACATTTACCAGACAACGGTTGGAATGGGCAATAAGTACTTTTCAACCATATAAATCACCAGGCGTGGATGGAATATTTCCAGCACTCGTACAGCAAGGGATAGAGGAGATTACTCCTCACCTGCTGAAGATTACAAGAAGCAGTCTAGCAGTGGGTCTCATACCTAGAAAATGGAGAAGGGCAAGGGTAACCTTCATACCAAAAATAGGGAAAAAAGATGGGACTGATCCCCGATCTTTTAGACCCATCTGTCTAACATCGTTTCTACTCAAATCGATGGAGAAAGCAGTGGATAACTACATAAGAACAGAGAATCTGGAGAGTATACCACTCCATAAATGTTAGCATGCCTACAGAGCGGGTCGATCAACTGAGACGGCTCTGTATCAGCTGACAGAAGTCATCCAGAGAACTCTGAACAACAAAGAAATCGCAATGTGCGCATTCCTGGATATATCAGGGGTCTTTGACAACACAACTCATGTGTCTGTCAAAGAAGCACTAAAAAGGCGAGGAGTGAATGAAACCATTGTAAAATGGATATATGAGTTGTTGACAACGAGGATAGCTGAAACACAGGTGGGAAATCAAACCACCTCAGCTAAAGCCACTCGGGGGACACCTCAAGGGGGAGTGATATATCCCCTTCTATGGCGCCTCGTAGTAGATGAGTTGCTTTACAGGCTAACGGAGCTTGGCTTCGAATGTATGCGCTACGCCGATGACATTGTTTCAATAGTCAGAGGCAAGTTCGAGAGCACCTTGTGTGATTTATTACAAAAGGGCCTCAGAATCATTGAGCAATGGTGCTTGTCAGTGGGGCTAAACATTAACCCAAGCAAGACCATAGTATTTCCATTTACCCGGAAAAGAGCACTTCCAGCCATGAAACCCATATCCTTAAACGGGGAAATCATAGAATGGAAATCAGAGGTTAAATATCTAGGGATAACCCTAGACAGTAAGCTTCTGTGGAATAAGCATGTTGAAATAACTGCTAGTAAAGCAATAAGAGCTTTGATGGCGTGCAGGAATCTAGCTGGTAAGAGGTGGGGCTGTAACCCAAAAATACTGCGATGGATGTACGCCATGATTGTGAGACCAGTAATTGAGTATGGGGCAATAGTTTGGCACACAAAATCAAGTCAGTACAGCGCGAGGCTTGCCTATGTGTGCATCACTAGAGCTATGAGAACGTGTCCAACTAGGGCACTTGAGATCATTACAGATCTCACACCTCTACATCTGGTGATGGAAAGATCTGCCCAAGAGGCAATTCTTAAAATATCTAAGGAAGGTTCAGGCAATGAGAGTATTAAAAATCAGGGAGCTTGGTCCTCTCTGACAAGATATACCTCATTGGCGAATCTTCCCATTGACGAAATGATCAGGAAAGTAAGCATCGAAAAAGAATTTCACCACTATGCTAAATACTAGGAGAGACTGGGAAAGGGAATACACCACCCAAACTCTCAAAGAAAACACCATTAGATGGTATACGTATGGTTCAAAAACCACCATTGGAGCAGGCGCTGGAGTATTTGGGCCTGACACCAGATACTCATTATCGTTAGGCTCCTTCCCGAGCGTCTTTCAGGCAGAAATACTAGCGATCGGAAGATGCGTGGAAATGAACCTAGAAAGAAACTACCAGAAATGTGACATATCAATCCATTCTGACAGTCAAGCAGCTATCAAAGCATTGAGCTCCCATGTTATTGACTCAAAGTTGGCATGGGAGTGCCGAAGCAAACTTGATGAATTAGGCAAGAATAACAGGGTCTCTTTAGTCTGGGTTCCTGGCCACTCGGGAATCACGGGAAATGAAGAGGCCCATACACTTGCCAGGAAAGGAGCACAAATGCCCTTTATTGGCCCGGAGCCTTTCTGTGGTGTAGCAAAATGCTCCTACAAGAAAGAGTTTCGGAAGAAAGAGGAAACCGAAAGAGAAGCACTCTGGCGGTGCCTTCCGGAGTTGGAACATTCCAAAAAGTTCCTGAGGAACTTTTACACTGCTAGATCCAAAAATATTTGGACCTCAGTAAAAATAAGCTACATCTCCTCACGGGCTTTCTTACAGGACACTGCCGCCTTAGGAAGCACTTAATGAGAATAGGTCTAGCAGAGATTGACGAGTGTTGATTCTGTGGGGAGGAGCATGAAACTCCTGATCACCTAGTTCTGGAATGCATCGCCATTGCAAACCAACGCAAGAAATGCTTCGAACAAAAAATGTATAAGAGTGAGGACCTAACCTCGTTGAAGCCGTCCCAAATACTAGAGTTCATTAGAACCTTGGAATTGGAAGGCGAGCTGTAGTAGTAGCGATAACAGCTCTGATAGGGGGGGGGCACAATAAACCTTTGGTTTCAGTGCACTGTAACCCCGTTAAAATCTAAGTCTATCTACTGAAGAGCTACTAGGAAATGAAAAAATAGGAAATAAGATATTTCATCAGCTTATAAGATCGTGGTATCACACACAGATAGGGCCACAAATATATAAGTAATATCATTTCAAGCAATACTAATCTTCAAAAGGTAGATATGTAATTGATCATGAATCATATTTGAAAAACTTGTATTTAAAAAAATTATTAATGCAATTATTCCAAATATTGGTTCATGAATATTGAACTAAGCCATAGTAATGGATAAGAAATGTATGGCTGGCCACTCCACTCACTATCACTGTAAAATCATTTGAGCGCATGTGTGAATGTATATGAATTTTGTCGAGTCCAGTCTTACGTGCCTTCATCACTTGTCCGATTCGGTAAATAACCTCTGGATTATTCTAAGGAAAAAGTAGGTACGCTATTTCATCAAATTGTAATTATTCAACCAAAATGATGTCTGTGGAACCAGATCATATCATTGATAGAGTGCTTCCAAATACACTGAGAAATGAAAACTGCTCCCAAATTGAACAATGAATATGTGCACGAAATAAGATTAACAATGACAGTTTATTTAATGATTTCTGGACTTACTTCCTCATGCAATGGGCAGCTGTTAAAACGTATTCTTCTGTTAATAAGGAGCCTCCACAATGGTAATGTCCATCATATACAATCCTTGCTATCCAAGGATAACGATTTACTCCCGTTGGACGGCCTCCAACAATTCTATTTTCTTGATTTGAGACACCACATTCTGAAAGTTTCACGAGTATATTATTTCTGTCCTAGATATATTTGATATTCAATATTATGTCTATTGTGACGAATCTGATCAATTATACTATGAAGACAATTCTGTTTTAAAATAACATTGATGTTGTGATATGCTAATAAAGTCTGTTTCACGAAAGTTGAAGCCACCTGAAGTTGCAGTGGTATGCGCCAACTCATTGTCAAAACCACCGTCATCTTGTAAAATGGAAAGTCAGTAGCGTAACGATTTCACATTTTGTAGGTTAACAAAAAATAAAAATATTATTAATTTATTTATTCCAAACAGGTTTTATAGCCTAATTACATGGAGTAAGAAAATAAAACATAAATTTCACATTGTGTAGTGTGGCCATTGATAAATATAACAGTAATATAATGATTAATGTAGAGAATTAAAAACAAGACAAAGACAAATAATTCGCAGAAATGATCCTTCATACACTAAATTTATTAATATATTCATAAATACTGTTCTTAAATTGTCTAACTGACATTGTCCAATCTACTTCGGTAACATTATTTTCGCATTTCTTTACAGTAATGTACTAGATGAATTACCTCAAAATCGTCACACAAACTATTGCAATAAACATATTTTGAAACTCAACCAGTTGTACTATATTTACACAATATTATCAATAGTCTGTCTAAACTCGAATATATATTTCTATTTTCATATTCAAATATAAATACTTCTTGTTTTGAATAAGTCATTGGAAAAGGTTATCTGGCAATCGAAAAATAATGTTGTCAAATTATCCTTAGTTTCTCTCAGCAACTGAAAAAATGCATTTGCTCTTCGTTTGTGAACATTCTTCTCAATGTTTAAGTTATTCTTCTCTCCCTCATCTGTAGATCTCTTAATCTTCTCGGCGGGTTCTATACACGTGGAGCATACGTAGGTCCGGGGAGTACTAAAGCTGAGATTGTACTTCGTATTGAATATCATTCGAAGGTTTGACGGCTTCACTCTTTCTTCTGGAGAACACCGATTGTTGTACATTTTTATCATTTTTGCTATAGACAGATCCGAAGATAAATAATTTTTTCGGAAAGAAGAGCGACAGTAATGAGATTCCATGCTTTTGAACGAATTAATAAATCTTTGGACAGCAATTTATTTCCCTTCGATCCTTGCTATTTTTCTGTCGCCTCCTCTTTTTTCTGAAGGTGCTTCACCTGTCCTTAGGAACGATTTCATGACGTATGCTAGACGATGTTTTGTAATATGTAATACTGTCAAAAAAGTCTGCTGGCATACAGGAACATGTTCCTTTGAAACATTTTTTCTAATAGAGCATCTCACTGAAGTTTCTTTTGCTGTATATTGGTAATTTGATGGACGGCGACGTTTAGGTGGTTGAACATTGCAAAATTTCAAAACAAATGCATCCTGTCTCATTTTATCAGGTATGGCGTAAAATGCGTCTTGAAAACTTTTAATTCTCCCATTATTAAAGTACTACATTGATAAGCAATTGTTTTGTGCCCACAAGTGGGATATTCTGGCAACTAATGTGGAGAATATCTGACAACTCATGTGGATAATATCTGACAAAAACCATGTCATTATAAGGAAAGTATTTTCCACGAAGTCTCAAAACTCAAATAATTTACAGCAGATCCCAAAACTTTTATAATATACACAGTAATATTGCTATCTTACAAAAAACGCTACAAAGTAAACAAACAAAAAAATCGGACATTTTAATCTAACATACCTTGTGTTTTTACGTATATTTTGCTCCCAAGTAGAGGGCTTTCGATGCCTTTTACGAGCTTCATTATTTTCAACAGGCGTTGTAACACTTTCCATTCCAATAATTATTATTAAATTAAAAAAAAATCAACAACTTCATCGGTAATTAACAAACCGTACTCTAATTATTGTGAACAAAACGAATTGAATTGACAATCGGAATTCGAAACATGTGATTCAGTACGTCACGACAAACATCTGGCTTCTGATTGACCATAACGGAGATTACCGGTTTTGATCCTGAACGGGCCTTGGACATTGCCGGGTTTTTCTCTCAGGCGACGTTTCAAAGCAGTTTTGTAATGGGTTATAGCCGTTTTTGATACTCGCAAACCACATATTCAGAAAGAGCGCGAAAAATTCAAAAATATCCTGTATTTAACTCAATTTCGTTCAAAAGTGGAGATTGCCGCCTTGATACTAGGACCCTTACTTGAGAATTATCGCTTTGTTTATGTTTATTTATTTTGACAGATGCGTCACTATGCATTTTAGAGGGGAGAATGTTACGAATCTGGCAATAATTTATTTTGTTTCATTTTTAATTCTTCACTTTATTGCCTATGCTTGAGAAAGCTGCTTTTGCGCGACACTGTATTTCGCCGGAGTCAGTTATTCGTTGAAAGTTAGTAAATTCCGCTACAACTCTTCGCTTAGACCGCGTGTGTTCCCATGTGTTCCCAGTACTGGTTAACAAGAAGAATCGCACCTTATCACAGGTTAGTGGGTAACGTGTAAGGCAATAATTAATTACAGTTCATTTGTTCCTGCAATGTATATATTGTTTTGAGCTATTCGTAACACTAGCTTTTTCTATATAATTCCACAATATATTGGAAAAATATTAAAAATTCTAAGAAATTAGCAATTGTTTCGATATTAAATATATAATTAGTTTCATTTAAAACAGAAATATGAGTAGATTCGACAAAGTAAGGGTCGAGACAATAAATTTCATCAATTGTCTCTACCTTATAATTAATGGAGGAATGTTTGAGAGCGAGGTAATAAATAGTATTTTGAATAATCCTATATTCACAAAATGCTATAAACAGTAACCTTTCGTTTAAGAATAATTCTAACATTGAATGCTTTACTGACAAAATTTATTAATATTCTATCACTTACCACAGGAACAGTTTCTAGATTTTATTTCGTTACTTCCACTATCGTCATCGACATCATCGAATCCCCCTCCTCCTACTCCACCTCCGCCAAGAAGTCCCGTTAATGTAAAGATTTGATTGAATAAGAATCTGCCCTTTTTTGTACGTGTACTGTTTACCAAAACGTTCTAGAATAACAAATTAAGAGAGAAAAAGCATCGTTACTGCATAACATTTACATACAAAGAGATCGTAAATTTTGATAATAAATGTTCAAGTTATATCCTGTTTTGAAGATTTAAATACACATTGCTAGAACTTCTACATTACTATATGATTGGTGCGAAATAATGGACAACGTCGACAATGCGTGTATAGAAACCATACAGTCCTCTATTGTGTCCTTTTTTTCTTCAAAACAGATCAACGGCTTTTCTTAATTCATTGTTATTGAATACAAAATATGTACTAATAATTTCATTTTACTCAGACCTTATTGGCAAATTATCAAACAAATTAGCATAAAACGTGATATTTATCTAGAGAAAATGTTGTAACTACTGTCAAAGGATCATTGATATTGCTCAAAATTCACATTTTCACAACAGTTTTTGGATTCGGTGTCGAACCTTTGTGTAGTACAGTTGTGCGCTCCGAAATTATAAACAAAATAAGTAGTTAAAAATTTATAAGTGTATATTTCTCAGTGAATAAAAACAAACAGTAAGAATATCAGTTTAACTTTTTATTGATCGTTAGTGAAAGTTCTTCTTCTCCTTGTTTCTCTAAAACCCTTATGCCGTTCAGCGTCGGGTTAGCCCTTCTTCACCCATTTCTTCCAGTCATATCTGTTTCTGGCCAGTTCTCTCATATCTTCTATTGATTTCCCAATTTTCTCTCCGATCTCCTGCATCGTCCTTATACATGTTTTCCTTGGTCTTCCTTTTTTTCTTTTTCTATCTCTTCCTGTCTTTGTAACTGCTTTGACTAATCTGCTCTCGTTCATTTTTACAATGTGTCCGTACCAATTCAGTTGCTTGTTTTCGATCTTTGTATTCAAAACATGTAACTTGTTCGATTTGTTTTCCGTCGAGTCTTATAGTTTCCCTTCCTTTATCTTCCTGTTTCTGGTTAGTAATCATATATTTGGTTTTCTCGGTATTGATTTTCATTTTTAGTTTTAGTATTTCCTTCTGCCATATATTTGCTAAACTTTGCATTTTACTGTTCGTGTCTGCTATTAGGACTATACCTTCTGCATATAAGAGGGAGTCTATTTTGATTGGTCTTAGATTTCGATATCCTATAGCCGTGCTACTTTTCTCAGACTGATTTCGTGTACTCCTTTTTAGAGAGTCCATTATAATTTTAAAGAGCAATGCGCTTAGGTCTCCTTGCTTAATTCCTTATTCCATGTTGAACGATTCAGATCGTTCCCACTTATTTGAATTGGTGTTGTCACTTCATTATAGATTGATTTTACAGCTTTGATGGTTTTCTCAACTATATTATACTTTTTTAAAGTTTTCCACAATATTTCTCTGTTAATCGTATCAAAGGCTGCATTTAAGTCTATGAACAGTGAATGGAGTTGTTCGCATGTTCGGAACTTTCTTTCAACTATCTGCCTTATTATGAGTACGTTATCGTTTGTACTTCTACCTCCTCTGAATGCAGCCTGTTCATCTTCCAATTTACTTTCCATCTCATTTCGCAGACGTTTTTCTACTATTCTTCTATATGTCTTCAAGCATACTGGCGATAAACATATTGCCCTGTAATTGTCGCAATTTGTATATTCTCCCTTTTTATATATTGGTATCATATTTTTAGTCCAGTCTTTCGGTATCATTTCTGTAGCCCATGCATCTTCACATATCTTCGAGAACCACTTCTTACCTTCCTTGCCCAGCCATCTTATCATCTCAGGGATAATTTCGTACTCTCCCGCAGCTTTCCTTATTTTGATGTTTTTAATGGCTTCCTCTTGTGTTACATCTTTCTGTTGGTCAATATGTGTTTAAGCTTCTTCAAGTTTAAATTTTTCCCTGAAATATTCTCTCCATCTTTTGATTTTTCGCCTGTCACTATATGTATTTAATCATTTTCATCTTTTATTGCATAATCTTCTCTTTCTCTTTTCCCTCGTAATGTTTTAATTCTGCTCCAGAATTGTTTGTTATTTATTTTGTAACTTTCATTTAGTTCCTCTCCAAATTTTTCCAACTTCTCCTTTTTGCTTCTTTCACCGCTAGAGTCGCTACATTCCTTTTCTGAATATACTCCAGTCTATTTGCCTCGTTTTTGTTAAGCTGATATTTCTTCCATTGATGTTTATTCTCCCTTATTTTCCTTTGTATGTCTATGTTCCACCAGCCGGTTCTCTTATGGCGTTTGTTTATTTTTATTTTTCTACATGTTTCATTTGCTACGTTATATATAATATATTTGAAAACTCTCCATCTTTCTTCTAAATTTGTGTTTTTTATTTCCAGTTCTGCCTCTGTAAACTGTATGTTCGCTTTATCTTGGTATTTCTTTTTTATTTCTAGATCATTCAATTTTTTAATATTTAGTCTATAGTAGCTTTTATCATTGCAGATTAAGTTCATTTCTGTATTCATTTCTGCCAATACAAAACTACGTTGTGTTCCTAATTCTGCTTTTTTCTATGTTCTAACGTTTTTCAGTTTATTCAATTCTGAATTATATACGATGTAGTCAATTATACTTCTTGCGTCACTTTCAGGTGCTTCAAACGTATACCTATCCTTCATGTCTTGGTACTATATTGTATTTCCTACTTTTAGGTCGTTTATTTGGCAGAACTGTAGCATTTTGTTTCCATTGTTATTCTTCATCTTCTCTCCGTATTCTCCTATGCAGCCTAATCCTATATGTATAGGACTCACTCTAACTGATATGTTGTAAACTAATATTTTGATTTGCTTTATATTTTTTAATAAACGGCTTTTGTAATGAATACGTATTATCATTTAGTCCGGTTGTCCATTGTGATGGACATACCATCAAAATCTAAAACAGGTAACTTTTTTTAATAAAAACGTGTTTACTGTCTTGAGAACATGCTTTTGAGTCTTCTTACACTTGAAAATAATTTTTTTCAACAACGAAAAATTCGGGTCTCAAAGGGTTTTCATTTTCTTTAGTTAAACAAAAATTAATAACTTGAAGTGAATCTGAATTTTGATATCAGATATTAATAGTATTTAGAAAACATTTCGCCAGACCCCTATTAAGGGTCGCACTTAGGAGGAAGTGATGCCAGTTATTCTGCTGAAAATCTTTTATAAAATATGAATAACTTCGGCATGGTGAGTACCTCTGACTACAGGGGTATTCAAAATGATAAATCAAATCAAGAAAACTCTTTGAATCCCCCGACTCAGTCTTATTCTACAGTAGTACAAACATTCAAATACCCATCAGAGTATCAAGCTATCATGTTCCCCACTATGGAAAAAGTGAAAATCCATACATTATCGCCCTTGGAACGAAAGTTCAACCGAAAGATATAATTTTCTCATCTAAAATTTCGAACAACAGTCAATAGTCAAACTATAGTGGATACATTTTTAAATAAAGGAGGAAAGTTAACAGTTCAATCCTCAAAGCTCGTTGTTTGATCTCACCATCTACTAGATTAGTCCTTTCTAACGTATGTCCAACAATCCCTCACAACATTATAGAACAGATTCTCAGAGATCTAGGATTATCCCTGATGTCACCTATAACAATTCTTCGGATTGGAATTTCACAACCCGAATACAGCCACATATTGAGTTTCCGCAGACAAGTCTTCATACAACCTGCTCCTAACAGCAATAATAGATCTTCTATACCTGAATCGATTCTCGTATACTATGATAATACTCCATACCGTATTTTCCTTTCTGAAGATAAACTTATGTGCTACAAATGTAAAAAGAATGGTCATATCTCTGTTAATTGTAACGAGACTGTTACTGAACCTATAGCCGACACTCTACAAGAACAACCTGTAACGATGTTCCGATGAACACCGCTGATGATATGCCTATGGTTCGAACCAATCCAGTTTTTATCTACAACTGATGGATATATAAACCGACCAACAATTTCAATGAGACAGTCCCATCGAGGCATTGACTCGAAAGGACTTCTCCTCCAGTCTAGCGAGGTATTGACTCGTTAGAGACTACCCTTCCGTCGGCAAGGTATTGACTTGCCGAGCATCCTTCCTTCCCTTTGGTAGGGTATTGACCTACCAAACTACGGCCACCCGTGTGAGAGGTATTGACTCTCACATATTCCTGTACTTCCCGCCTCTAAGGTACTGACTTAGAGGTACTTCGTCTCGCCCGAGGTATTGACTCCGACGAGCATCCAGAACCCGCATTACCGCTTATACCCGTGTATCGAAGTTTCAGCGTTCGCATCGTTCAAACTACTATTCCGTAGGTATATCTCCTCTCTCGACGAGCTATAATTAGATTCGCAACCTTATACGGACCGATATAATAAATATTTAATTTTAGGCGAGGTATTGATCTTGTTTGTACATATGTAAATAGCGTCTGTAAATATCTTTATAAGAATAAACTTATTTTATTTTGGGATCCTGTCTCTGACTGTACAACCCTACCTGGCAATCCGTAACCACCCCTCACAGAGGGTTACAAACCAGTAGAAGATATAATTTCTCAAGCTCAAGAAACTCCCTTGAATGTTACAGAACCTATAATCAGCATTATCCAAGATAACTCAATTGAAGATTTAGCCCCTCATGGCCAAAAAATCACAGGTCAGAAAGAAGTGGAGAAAAATGTAAAATATGAAGTTGAACACCAGCTCAATCTCCGTTTTATACAAACATTCCATGACAACCAAAGAACACCTCATTTTGTTTACGCCAACTCAAGATCTTTATGTTATAAATTGGCTAACCAATTTGATTTAAGGAGCCTACTAGGCTCAGGATATTGAAACAAAATATGTGTGACCAACAATTTTATTTAAATTTAGCTGAAAACAAACATTTCTTTCAACAGAAAATGTTGTTATACTTTATGATGAAAATAAATTGGAAATAGACGTCAATTTTGTTGGAAGTTTTGATGAAAACACCAATGGTCAGAATACAATAAAAAATATTTCATTAGCATTTTCTTATTTATATTTCCAGATAGGAAAGTCAATATAGATATTCAATACGATTTGAAAATTACAAACAAATTTTTTTGAAATTATCTGAGTTAGTGGTAACTGGAAAAAATACGGTTCTTTTCAATATGTTACACTGAATTCAGTAAATTGAAGATATAGACTAGGCCTGTCAAAATTTAAAAAAAAATAATTTTATAAAACACACTTATTTGTTATTGCTGTACATTATTTACCGCTACTAAAATTTTCCATTAGGATCAAACAGATTACAATTAATTTGATTTTGAATCAAATAAATCAAATACTTACATTATTCTGAGATACTCTCTGTGCCCATACAACTTCCAAAATTATCACAACAAAAGTGCACAATTTCACCAGTAACATATTCGAAAAATATTTTGAAAAAGTCACTACATGACACTATCAATAAAACACGAACGAATTTTCAACTCATAAAATTTTGCATTGGGATTCATGTAACATTCTTAGCTCTCATTCAAATACGTTTGAAAGCGAAAACTTATTACAATCCGGCACTTCTAGTAAAGTAGTACCAAGTGACAGTGAGCACTTTCACTATCTTACTTAAACTGGATCTGTGAAATTCCTTTACCATAATATTCTGAAGAAAGTTTGTCAATTAAACTGAATAAATACGAGATTTTAAAAAAAAGAATAATAAAAACATAAAATGGAAACGTCATCATTATTGCGAAGTGGATAAACTAAGCGTTGATGAAAGTAGAAATCAGTTAAGTGGATTATCTTTTCAACATTCGCACCCAAAATAATTTTTCGCGTCTTTCATTTAAAGTGTGGGATTATCCAAGATGTTTGCCAAATTAATGAGGCAATTAAAACTGAAGAAAGTCACGTTTAGTATTAAAATTAAGAACGAATCTTTATTTCGGAGAAAACATTATTTTTAATTTACTAGAATTTTCATCTGACATCTATCATTAAAGAGTTTCATCTTTTATTTATTGTTGAGACGATATTCACTCACATTAAAAGCATCACAAATCAACATCTAATTATAACTTTCCATATTATTATGGTTAAAATTATCAAATAATGAAATAAAATACAGTTCCCTCATTCTCATTAGACATTTTTCAAGTACATTGTTTTTGTTATTTATTGTGAAATTTTATACTTCCACTAAAATTTAAATCATCGTAACTGGCGACTCTTCCTCGAGTGGTGAAATTCGGCCTCAGTCAAATTAATCTTATAGCTTATAATGAGATGAGGTGAACATTCCTTCATTCGGGTTGTGCTCAGCAGCCCGGGCACTTGACCTAAGTCATTGTACAGTTCCAAATATTGTCTACTTCCACTCCAAAAGTTTCGTGTTCTCGATATATGCTATTAGCTTATTTTGGGGGATTTTAAGTAGTTCGGATGAAGGTATTATTTCCCTTCCGATAAGCTTCTGCCTGAGTGCGTATTTCGAAAACCGTCCTCATTTGGTCCAGCAAAGTGTCGAAATCGGAGCGTATAAATCGAATCAAAATGTGCATGTATAACGTACTTGAATCATCTATAATCGAGTCGACGAATTTCTTGCGAGATTTGCAACAAATGCGAAAGTAAATCCGTCTCCATCTCCCCCACAGATAATCCACAGATAGATGAGACAATGATTGTGGCGCCATCTAAAGAGCCTGTTGACTAAACAATTGATTGATGTTAAAAAGATATACGTAATTTTATGTTTTGGCGGTATATTAAAATCTACTGTATTTCAATTATTTTATTTCAAAATACCCATTTATAGTCCATCATTTGACATTTCATTCAATTTAACTCCATTAACTCAATAATGATTAGATATTGAGTTGAACTAAATATTAAATGATGGACCATAAATGGTTAAATTGGAAAAAATGAAACAATAAACATATAAACAGTTAATTTATTTTAGTATAAAGATACACAACAAATAATTTTTCTCACAAAGTACTTTCCTTAACAAACAGAATGACAATAAATAAACTATAATGTAGAAACAATGCAATAATTCAAAAATAATCATTAGTATCATTAGATTTTTAAATGATGTTGAATCAATATGAAAGTAGAAAATTATTTATGAAAAGTTTATATTAATTTATTTATTTATTATTATACTCCTATAAACACACAGAGCTGGACAAACTACTGGAGACTGCTGACTACTTAATAAAAACAAGGTGTTAACTACTATTTTTGGCAACTTTATGTGAAAGAAAATATTTGAGTTTAATTACTGTGACTGTTAGAATAAAAGTAATTAAAATATTTTTAAAGGAAAAGTAGTTAACTACTGCCCAGCTCTGTAAATACAAGGTGCCAAGTAATTATATATAAGAGTGCTGAACAGCAGTTGTGACTGTACACAACTTAAAATAATATATCTCACATTGCATTTCCACGTAAAACATCTTTAATCCTTCACTGGAAGTATTAAATAGGTCTACATCACAAGCTAAAACCTAGTATATTGCATATTTGTATATTTCCACATTTAAAAGCATTCGGTTCTTATGAAACTATCGCATAAGGCAGTTTAAGTTACTTTGCAGCTTCTGGCAGTCTATGATTGTTAAAATATTTCTTAAGGGCTTTTAAAAATCCCACCGCCTTGTGGAAGTCCTTTCTCGTTTTGTTTGAGCTTCTACAAGTAAAAACACAAATATGTTTGAAAATTTATATCAACAAAAGAAAACAAAATGCGCTTACTATTGAAATAATAAGTCTACACATGTTTTTGTACTAAGCCAAAAAAGATATCAAAAAATGTTTGAATGTTTAGATTTTTTTGGTTTTTTTGGATTTCTTTTTTTGGAATTTTTGATTTTTTTTGGAATTCTTGAATTTTTTGGGTTTTAAATATTTTTTGGATTCCTGAATTTTTTTATTTATTGTTTCTTTTTATTTTTTCATTATTGTTTATTTTGGATTTTTGGTTACCGCTATACCCAAACAAACAAAAGTTAATACTCACTTCCATTTCCCATAAATTGTCATGCCATGACCTATATATGAAAATCGGTAAAACGTCAATACCATCCATCCCATACTGGCGGAGGGAATATCTTCCACTTGTGGTGAAAGTGGCAATGGCTCAACACCTTCACTGGTGGAGGGAATAGCTATAACATAAAATAAAATCCGGATTATTATTTTTTCAAAGGGTACATTTTGAAATGTCCAAAATTATAGCATGCTATATTGAATACAATAAAACTTACCATAATTTTTTGTTAATTTTCTCTCATATGGGAAGGCAAATCAAACTGTCTTAATAACCTCCCCTCGTCTTTCTCAAATCTAGAGAAACACTGTTTTTGAAAATGAGGGGGACATGTCCTCCATTGCTTCCTCGTCGACAAATTTAATGATCTATTACTACTGCGTTCCAGCCATATTAATTTTATATCTTCATTGGTTGGAGGAACAAATCTGTATAAAGAAATATTTACTTTAGTAATGCAACAATTTTTAGTATAGCTGATGTAAAAAACAACCAATGTCTCTAAGGTTGTCGATTAAATTAGTAAAAACTGTATTTTATAAAAATAGAGAAAATGGTTGTTAATTAAGTAAGAAAAAATGCTCCAATTACTTTAATAAAACTTACCGAGTACATCACTCATTTTACTCCATCACAATATACTTTGAGATTGTTTTTTCAATTAATAACAATAAAATAATAATAAACAACGAAACAACAAATAAATATTACACTATGGCAATTAAAAATACACCAACATACCGAAACCACATAATAACATCACTACTAGAACTAAGAAAAGATCACTTCGCGCATACGCAGTTATAAAAATCAATAAAATTTGATTACCAACACCGTTACAGTTCTCGTTAATGTCTTGGAATTTATTTGAAAATTACCGATTTTAGTTACTCGACAGGCTCTATAGACGGCACGGTCTGCAGTGTCCCTAGCTTGATTTCGCCACCATCCGCCATTTCGTGATCGTCCATGCTTGTGCTCGGCGCTGTTTTGTTTATCTGTTAATCCACGAGTAGCACGTAGCGTGCTTAAATAACTAAACATACACTTAATTGTACCTATTGTTTGAAATAAATACAATAAATGAACAACAATGTAATAGCTTTATAAGCTCCATAGTCCCCGATTTTTCTCTGTTGCATTCGCAATATGAAGAAGAAGAGCAGTTTAAAATGACATTAGTAGAGTGTAAATTAGTGCGTGGTGGAAGCTTCGATGATAAATGCGAAATATTCATAAAAAACTTTTTTGGCAAAACAAAAACTAACTGGATTATAAAAAAGTGTTCGATTTGAATTCTCTAAACGATTTCTGTCAGCATTCTGCCCGAAATATAACAAAGGATGAACGTAAAGGTTGCTCTATGCAATTACAACTGTATTTTTATACATCTAGCAGATGCCCAGATACATCCGACACACGCCCAAGTGAATTATCTGCAAAAAAGGTAGCTGATGTTGGTGATCTTGGAGAGCTGTATTTCTCGGAAAATACGATCATTGTCGAAGTTATTACGCCAATTATGAGAAGAGTGTTTCTAGCCGAATTAAGAAAAGTCATCATATTTATTGATTCAAGTGGGTCGGGCGATCAGAGCAATACATGTGTGACATTTATTTTTGCTCCCACTAAAGTAGGGACAGTTCGAGTGGCAGAGGCATTATATACTAGCCAAAGCGAGATCAATTATTTGCTAGTATTCAAAGCAGTTAAGGAAAGGTTAGAAAAGTTCGGTAACACCTCATTTGAGCCCAAAGTGATATAATGAGGGATGACTCCTCCGCTGAACGAATTCTTTTGAAGGTGTGTTTCCAAATGCTACATTATTGTTATGTATTTTCCACGTGACACAAGCCTTGTGGCGTTGGCTATGGTCAACAGAAAGTCATGTTCAAAAAGATGCACGTAAATTAATTATGAATATGTGTCGAGATGTAATACCCAGATAGCACTTGATATTCAATGGACGTAGTAAAAATATTCGTTTTCGGATATTGTATTATTCTATAGACACACTTTATATATATATATATATATATATATATATATATATATATATATATATATAAATATATTTATATATATAAACAAAGAGCAAACAACAAGTGTTATCATGGGAAAGCACGCAAAAAAAAAGAGGTTACTGAAGAGGAGTGGTAACCGTAAACATGCATGTTTCTAGCTCATTAGCCTGCATCAGTACGGTATAACCAAGTATGGATGTGAAACTTGGGAGCAACGATGTTGAATGAAACATGGAAGAACACAAAGAACGGAAAATAACAGGACAACCAAACGTACATTTGTGCCATCAATTGGAAGATTCCGATTTTGGAACAACAACCAATATCAACACGGAGACGCATATATATATATATATATATATATATATATATATATATATATATATATATATAGATACATTCCAATAGGCATATTCTACAAAGATCCAAGTAATATTAGGAATATTATAATGATATCTGTGGAACGTATATAGCAAAATTTCAAATATTTGTAAAATATCCCAATTTGAATGATACCTGTTGAGCGGGTGACACTGAATCATAGTACTCCTCACTTTTCATATTTAGTTTCAAAGATAATTGATTGGAATTTGGAAGATTCTGTATACTTAATGAACGACAATAATGAACATATCAATTCTTTTCCAACTTCGTGTTCCACCAGGAATGATAGCAACTTTCGTTCAATATCGCCAATTATTTTATCCATATGCTCCATTCGTGTGTGAGAGAATAGAATTACCCGCCAGGGAAAGCTTCTCTCTCGCACTTATTCAGTAAGCAAACGGTATGTCCCAAATTTAAATAAATATTCTCTGAAACTAAAGGAGAAAAGGGGGAGTACAATGATCCAGTGTTCCCTGCTATATATCTTACAAATATCTAAGGAATCTTTCAAAATTTTGAATTGTATATATATTTTTAATTGAAAAAATTAAAGCATGGGAAACATTGAGCTCAATTTAATTCATTTATACATAAATATAATATGTACCTCATAACTGAAACTAACATAATTTTCAGATCCGAGATTACAAAATTCACTGACTTCCTTCATACTCAACGAACTTTTTGAAACCGATTTCTGCCGTTCCTTACATTTAGATAAGAAAATTCCTGTTTTCAATTCAACTTCTTTGTTTTTTATGTTCTGGTCCAACTTTTGGACAGCATCTTAAACAATAAAATCATATCGGTATACTAACCAGAGAGGATGGCACTAAAACTGCCAACCTAAAGGGAAGTCTTCAATTATTAATGTCAACTCACTTCCCTGACTACAGAACCACAAATACGGCGGCCTGGGAGGATGAAGAGAATCACTACCCGACGGACGATGACTGGCATCTTAGGCTTCTCCCCCTTTAAATCCCCGGGAACGGACGGCATTTATCCAGCCCTACTTCAGTGGGGCCTGGATGACCTAATGCTGCACCTGGTAGGAATCCACAGATCCTCACTGGCACTGAGGTATATTCCAAAAGGTTGGAGAGAAGTCAAAGTCGTGTTCATACCAAAACCAGGAAGAATGGACTATTCCATCCCAAAAGCATATCGACCCATTAGCGTCACATCGTTTTCAATGAAGACTTTAGAGAGGCTGTGCGAACGATAGATAAGAGATGTGGTGATAACACGAAATCCACTGCATCCAAATCAACATGCATACACTCCAGGAAGGTCCACCGATTCGGCTCTTCATCTCGTGGCGGGCGGCATCGAGAGATCGTTGGAAAATAAGGAGTCCACCCTGGGATATTCATAGACATAGAAGGCGCATTTGATAGAACTACTTTTCGTAAAATAACGAATGCACTTTCCAACAAGAATATCCCCCAAACGATGAATGGCAGGATATATAACATGCTCTCAAAAAGAGCAATAGAAATCAGTGTGGATAATGTAACCATCAGAGGCTTGAGTGTAAAAGGTTGTCTACAGGGAGGGGTGCTCTCACCACTACTATGGAACATGGTCTTAGACTCCTTGGTCAGCCACCTCAATGATACCAACTTCTACACAATAGCATACGCAGATGACCTAGTGATTCTGCTAACAGGAAGATTCGAGGAGACACTCTGCGCTTTAATGCAGGAGGCCCTCAATATCACAGAACAATGGTGCAGAGACCATTCGCTGTCAATAAATCCAAAAAAGACTGAGATGGCCCTCTTCACGAAAAAAAAGGAATCTTGCAAAACATCAAGCTCCAAAGCTCCTAGATACCAAACTTAATTTCTCTTCAGAGGTGAAATATTTAGGGGTCACCTTTGACAGTAAGTTAACGTGAAACTCCCACTTAGGAAACAGAGTTGAAAAAGCATATATTTCTTATGAGCAGTGTCGTAGAACCATCGGCCGCATGGGGAATGTCACCTAGGGTTGCTGCCTGGATCTACACTGCCATCATCAGACCTATGCTAACGTATGGCGCGATTGCCTGGGGAGCTAAAGCAAACCAGCTGACAGTCGTCCGTAAACTGGACCAAATACAAAAAACAGCATGCCTCAATACAACAGGAGGCATGAGAACCACACCAACAAGAGCTATGGAGGTAATCATCGGTCTCACTCCCCTTGACGTATACATCAAGGAGGTTGTTTTGATGACCATGGCACGTCTGCGCTCTACTGGTATACAACTTGATGTAGGATCTGGTAAACTGAGACGTAACTTGTGGCATCAGGCCCTCTGGGAGATCCCACTGCTGCAGGCCAATACGGACTCGATTCCATCGCGATATGCCTTCAATAGGCCCTACAATGTAATATTTAAAAACAACTCACAAGACCTATTGGAAGAAGGCGCAATCCGCATCTTCACAGACGGGTCTAAATCCAATGTGGGCTCAGAATGTGGTATTTTTTCCAGATCACTGAATCTAAACATAAAATGGGCAATGGGCTGCAATGTAAGTGTTGCTCAAACAGAGCTCACTGCTATCTGCAGCGCCGCTAAAGAGATTACCAAAAGAAAAACCACAGGTAATAATATATACATCCTTACGGACAGTAGACAAATACTACTAGCCCTGAACAGACCACGTATTACATCAGGCCTAGTACTAGAATGTCACATGGCCTTTATCGAAGCCTGTAACAACAACACGGTCACTTTAGGCTGGATCAAGGGCCATGAGAAATCGAAAGGAAACCGTATTGCAAACTCGCTAGCCAGGCAGACAGCCTCCCAAAAACTCTTGGGACCTGGCACTTTCATTGGTCTATCGGCGTCAGCGACGGCTGATCTATTGAAGGAACACTCCCTTGATAAGTTGAAGGGTAGATGGGATGATGCAGAAGGCTGCAGGCTTGCCAAGGAACTGCCACAGTATCCGGATAGCAAAGTAGCCAAAGAATACGTGACTATGAACAGGCGGAACCTACGAATAACCACGGGAATTCTGACTGGTCACTGCCACCTGCGAAAACACCTTCACAGACTGGGTCTATCTAACACCCCACTTTGTAGATGATGTGAACAAGAAGATGAGACTGTCGAACACATTCTTTGCGAATGTCAGACACTCTCTCATTTTAGGTTTCAAGTATTCGGCGAGCACAGGCTAACATACGCCAATATGAGGGAACTCAATTCAGGCGACGTTATCGCCTACTTCAAGGAAGTAGGCTGGATGACGAGCTAGAAGGAATTTTTGAACCTCAGAAGGATGCACAATGGGCCAATGTACTGTTGTAAACGTTTCTACTTCCTTTGAAAGCAAGGGCTTTTGATCCTTTTGTACATAAGAAAAAAGCAGTCTCATCTGCGTTAAATGTTCGTCTAGGATCTTGTATAATCTCCATCAAATTTTCGGCAAGAAAATATGATTCAATTTCTACAAACCAGTTTCGAAGACCTCGTTCAGTGATTTGAGCCCTAGCGTGAACTTAATTTTGAGTCATTCCTGTAGAGATTTCCTTATGACATCGCAGAAAGCCTTCATACCAGTGTCTGCCAGATAGGCAAGTTTTTTTTTTGTTTTTAAAGGGATCTGTTTTTTTCTTTTTTTTTGAAAGCACACATACACTTTCAAGTAGTTGTTCCTTGGTTACCGGAAAGCCTACTTTAGCTACTGCTATTATCCACTTTGCTAGGGTGTCCTCTTCTTCTTTCGATAAAGTTGTAAGGGCTCCAGCTCTACACTCAACAGGATACTTTTCATAAAATTTTGAGTGAAGGGTAGTTTTGGGAATATTATATTCTCTACTTGCAGCTTCAATAGCCATTCCATTTTTTATAGCTTCTAATGCGGATATTAGTGTATCTGATGAATATTTACAATTTTTCTTAAAGGACATTCTGTAACAACGATAACAATACATGTACATGAAACGGACATCATTGGATGTAATTATGACACCCCGTGTCGGAATTAGGACACCATACTTTAATTGACAAAAATGAACGAAAAACGTGGAATACAATGCTCCTTTTATCAGAAAAAGATCTAAGATACATAACTTAAAATATTGGAATATGAAGATAATTTCAGAATAGCTATTACGGTTCGCCGTAATACTGACACCCTAATAATTCGAGGTAATAATTTAAAAAAGTAATTATTTCGTAATACTGACACCCTAATAATTCGAGGTAATAATATAAAAAAGTAAATATTTCTTCAAAATCATGTACAATTATCATATAAAAAAACATACTACAGTGATAAAATATGTTTTTGCAACCAAAATATAATAATAATCTTACCTGAAAATATAACGAAAATAGTTAGGCTTATAACACAACACACCTCTCTACGCCCTGTCAGTTTCAACGAGCTACTAGAAATGATTTGTTTGGTTGGCTAGCCTGACATTTGAAATATATTATGACCACATGATCATAGATTGCTCGACATGTACCTAAATCGTCGTTTTATAAACTGAAATCTTATACTAGCAATTAATATGAGAAGTGTCCGAATTTGATGCAGGGTCTGAATTTGGTACAATTACCTTAAATCAACCGCCCGCAAAAAGCATTAGATAATATTTAAACACTTATACATATATTTTTTTGTTACATCTTGTACGTATGTTGCTCTATAATGAATGTACGAAGTAGTCCTAATATTTATTTTCTGTTGGTTCTTGGTATATATTCCAAATCTCGCAAGAATTGCGTCTTTGATACGTCGCCTCGAGTTGATGATTCAAGTACGTTTTTTATGCACACTTTGCTTTTTGTGTAAAGGTGACCTTTTGTCAACCTCCATTTTATTCGGTGTTCCTTGTCTAACCAGTTCCGGCTTGCCCTTCTTATGTAATCCATTGTGATTCTACAGAACTGTTCCGGACCTATGAAGTCTCCTTTAGAGCCTTGTTTATCTAGCTGATCTGCTCCATTACCAGCAATCCCGTCATGTCCCGGCACCCATACTAGAGACAGTGTGTTGTCTCTTGCTAGATTGTTAAGGGATTCTTTACAGTTTTTAACCACCCTTGACTCCGTGGTTGAATTACTGATAGCAGTCAATATATATTTTTATTTTTTGTCTTTTGATTTTTTATCAATACATGCAATAGCAGCAATTGTTTCTGCCTGAAATACAGACGTATATCTACCAAGGCTGAAGAACATTTTCTTCCTAGGTCCATTTATACCAGCCCCAGTGCCGTGGTTCGTTTTAGAGCCATCAGTGAACCGAATGATGTCTCCGTGTGCATTACCTGCTGCCTAGATGGAATAATGATATTCACTCGCTGATGATATTCTCTGTTATCATACTATTCAGACACATTTGAAAGTTCGGTTCATTTAGTATTGTCTCAGTTGTATCAGTATGTCCTCCATGAACATTGTTCGGGGTCCACATGCCTCCCGATTTCAGTATGAGGATCGCCATAATTGCCTCTGCCCTAATAAAAATTCCAGAGGACGAAGGTCTAAAAGGGATTCCATTGATGACGTTCCCGTGCTGTCAATTGCCCCGGTAATACCGAGGAGAGCTTGTCATTGGATTGTAGTTAATTTATTTTTTACTGAGGACACTTCGGTCCTTCTCCTCCAGACTATCGCTCCATAGGTAATCGTTGGCCTAATAACTGTTGTATAAAACCACTGTACCACCTCAGATCCAATTCTCCAGGTTTTGCCCATAAAACTTCCGCATTGCCAGACCAGCTTGGTTGCCCAGATGTGATCTCAAACTCAATTTAGAATCGAGTGTCATTCCCAGATATTTCACCTCTTCAGATATTTCTAGTTTTTCTTCGAACAGTTGTACTCTGCTCTGCGGAAGAGTTCATCTATTCATAAAAGCAACTTGTATGGTTTTCTTTGGGTTGACTGTGAGGTGCTTTTTAAGGCACCAGTCTTCCACAATTCGTAGTGCTTCTTCTAAGACATTCGCGACTGTCTCCGGGAATTTCCCCTTGGCGACAACCATTAGGTTCGCCTTCGATGTCTAAGAATGCTGCAACGGCTATTTCTTTTTGATTCAAACTCCTTCCGAGTACCGAGACCAAATTATGCAGGGCAGATTGTCCTGATTTCCCTGCCTGACAAGCCCATTGTAGTCTGTGTAAAGGGATACTCTTAAGCACTCCTTCTTGCAGATTCATTTGTATCACTTTTTCCATGGTTTTTACCATGAATGATGTGGGACTGAGTGGTCTGTAGGATTAGGTCTAGGTATACGATTTTTTCCCCGGATTTGGAATAAACACCATCTTTGATTCTCTCCATGTAATTGGTATATACACTAAAGCATGGCTACTGCTACATAATGATATCAATTTCCTTTTTCAAAAGCTTGAGAAATTTGCCATCTGGTCCTGAAGATTTGTAAGGGTCAACATATAGGATGAGGTCTAGAAATCTCATTTGTTATTTTCCAGTCCTCTTTGGTAACCCTTGTTTTGGCTACCGGCTCGTTATCGTAATTTGAATTTATCTTTGCCGAGCCTGGAAAGTGGACACTAAAGGAGGTGCTCTAAAGCCTCCTCCTCAGTATTTGTGAACTATCCGCTTGGCCCATGGATAGTGCCTAGTTTATTAGAGTCCGTTTTAAAAATCCTGTTAATTCTGACTCTGTCAGGGACACCTTGTATGTCCTCACAAAATTCCCTCCAGGATCTCTTCCTTGATTCTTTTATTTCTTCATTATACGCACCTAGTTTAGCCTTATATATGCTCCCCAGTGGCCCGTTTTTTTCGCTTTGTATAAAAGACGTCTTGCTTCTTGCCTTAGTATTGTTAGCTTTTTATTCTACCAGACGGCTTGTCTGGAAGAGCGACTCTTCCTTATCGGACAATTATTGTGATAGTAAGTCACTATGGTCTTTTGCATCCATGCAGCTGCTCCTTCGGCAGTCCTAGGTCTGCCTAGGTGTGTGCGGATTTTATAAAGCAGGTTCTCTTTGTAAGATCCCCAATCGAAACTTTTGGGATACCTGTATGCTCTAACAGCCGATTTTTCTACATCTGTTCCGAAGTATATATGGGTATTGTCAGACAGAGATATCCATCTGACACATGCCAATACCTTATCATCTATTGATGATTCCCCTCAAAGTTCCAAAAGTTGGTGTGTTGCCCACATTCGCAATATCAAATTCAGTAGGACATACCCACTAAACAAGAAACATAACAAGTCTTTTTTGTGATGTTCTTTTCAGAGACTTTTCGTGATGTTTATTTAAAACGTTAATGAGATATCTCCTAGATGTCTTAATTTTATTACCAACTCTATTAACATCCACAAACATGTCACTTGAATTCGCAGTTACATACACATCCTATGAAATTCTTTTTATTAATTTCCTATAGGAAACATTCATACGATGTTAATTTTAAAACAGAAGAGGAACTGACGAATGAAACAAACAGTAGTTATCTGTGGAATCAAATGACAAGCATGAAATGGCGGATTGTTTTCTGTTATGTGTTATATTTTATTTGCAAGAAGCATATATTTTGCAAGTAGTACTTGAATAAAGTGGTCTTCGTTTTCGTTAGTTCTTACTTAGCTACAGTTTCTATACTTAGTTATAATTCTTGTTATAATGGACGAACAATTGTTATCGGTAAGTACCTATTCCAAAATCATAATTATTAAAACTTAGTACTCATTCAATACTTCAATCGGCTATTATACATATTCCAGATCGCGGAATTGTACACTAACATTATATAATAGAGTTTACAAAATAAGGGTTTTTTCAATTTTTAAAATATTTTAGTTAGTACGTATATTTTAAAAACGATTCACAATATTTCAAATCCTAGATATGCATTATACCTAACCAAAAACTTAATATTGGAATAGGGTAGATATTAATATTAATAATAAAACATGCTCATATGTCGGCAGATATTTGAATGCAGAGGAAAATATTTTCAACGTTCAAGATGTTTCAGAAGCTACTTACACAAATAAAATAAAAAAAACAAATAGTTTTTAAATGAAACTCACGGTCTCTAGTTAATTCCACAATATAATAAAAGTTATTGAAAATTCTAAAGAATTGACAATTGTTTCGTTAAATCAATATCATCGTCAGAATGACAGAAGTTACATTTCATTTTATGCCTACCTGATATTTAGTAGTTATTTTTGGCTAGACCAAGAAGTAACCTAACTTGTGATTGGCTTAATATATGTTTATAGAAAAAAGAAGAAGATGTGATATTACAAATATTGAAGCTTAGATATTATTAGACCTATGGTGATATCCTGGATATCATTTTTCCAATTAAGATCAGTATAACTGTGCAATGATATAGAAAACCAGGAAAACTATATCTGCTGATCTTTACAATTATCACTTAAGAAGACAGTTTATTAGTGGAGAACTCCCTAGATTTAACTGTTCATTGACAACTTCATATTGTGGGTTTCTTAAATATCTTCTAACTTCCAGTTCTTCAAGGAAATCCAGTTCTTGTTTCTTTTCACAAATATGCAGCACTTCTAGTTCTGTGTTAGGTGTCAATGAATGATTGGTATCAAGTAGATGTTTTGCGTAGTGGGATTTATCTGGTTGTTTTAATCTGTATGCTTCTAAGTGCTCACTGTATCGTATTTCAAAATTCCTAAGGGTCTCACCCAAATAGACAGCATTACATTCTGGACATTTGAGTTTATATATACCTGACTTCTTGAATAGTGTTATTTTTGTTTTTACATTTAACAATTTTGTACTAACGTTACTTTCTGTTTTAAAAGAAATTGTTGTATCCGTTGCTGAAGATATTATCTTTGAAATATTATTAGAAATATTTCCTGCATATGTGATGGTTTTATAAGTTTTAATTTCATCAGCTTGTTTAGGATATATTAGTTGTAATGCCACTTTTTCTTCTTTTTTACTAATTAGCTTATTTATCATATCTAATGGATAACCGTTAGATGTTGCTATTTGTCTAATTGTATTAATCTATCTATCAAAATTACATTTGTTCATAGGAACTGAAAAAGCTCTATGTATCATTGAATTATATGCTGCTAGTCTGTGTGACATAGGGTGGTTAGAATTGAATGGAATTGTCACATCAGTCTGTGTTGGTTTTCGGTAAATTGAATAATCAAGTACATTGTTAACTCTTTGAATTTTTAAATCAAGAAAATTGATTGAGCTATTTTCTTCAATTTCTAATGTAAATTTAATTTTCGGGTGTAAATTATTGATGTGGTTGAAAAATACATCTAATTGTCGTTCACTACCCATAAAACAAGCTAATATGACATCTACATATCTATACCAAAATAAAATATTTTTCGAAATATTACTTTCAAAGATCTTTCTTTCTAAATTGTCCATAAAAATGTTTGCTAAAATAGGTGATATAGGGCTTCCCATTGGTAAACCTTCATTTTGAATATTAATCTTATTGTCAAAAGTGAAATAATTCTGATTAATGCATACATCAAATAAATTAAGTTTATCTGATATTATTCCTGGATTAATATTTTTATCTTCTAGTAATTTTCTTACAAGTATTAGACATTCTTTAGGAGGAATTTTAGTAAACATATTAGTTACATCGAACGAAATGAGTTTATAGTTATCTTGCAAGTGGATTGCTTTCAACTTTTTGATTAGTTCTATTGAATTTCTAATTGAGTACTGAGATTCATATCCGTAAGTATTGAGTATATTGTTGAGCTTCTTTGCCAATATATTATTAGGAGCATTAACATAAGAGACTACAGGTCTAATTGGTTTCGTTATTTTATGTAATTTAACTGTTCCATATAATTGTGGACAATGAGGATTCTTATGTGTGATAACAAGCAATCCACTTGCAAGATAACTATAAACTCATTTCGTTCGATGTAACTAATATGTTTACTAAAATTCCTCCTAAAGAATGTCTAATACTTGTGAGAAAATAACTAGAAGATAAAAATATCAATCCAGGAATAATATCAGATATACTTAATTTATTTGATGTATGCATTAATCAGAATTATTTCACTTTTGACAATAAGATATATATTCAACATGAAGGTTTACCAATGGGAAGCCCTATATCACCTATTTTAGCAAACATTTTTATGGACAATTTAGAAAGAAAGATCTTTGAAAGTAAAATTTCGAAAAATATTTTATTTTGGTATAGATATGTAAATGGCATATTAGCTTGTTTTATGGGTAGTGAACGAGAATTAGATGTATTTTTCAACCACATCAATAATTTACACCCGAAAATTAGATTCACATTAGAAATTAAAGAAAATAGCTCAATCAATTTTCTTCATTTAAAAATTCGAAGAGTTAACAATGTACTTGATTATTCAATTTACCGAAAACCAACACAAACTGATGTGACAATTCCATTCAGTTCTAACCACCCTATGTCACACAGACTAGCAGCATATAATTCAATGATACAGAGCTTTTTCAGTTCCTATGAACAAATGTAATTTTGATAGAGAGATTAATACAATTAGACAAATAGCAACATCTAACGGTTATACATTGGATATGATAAATAAGCTAATTAGTAAAAAAGAAGAAAAAGTGGCATTACAACTAATATATCCTAAACAAGCTGATGAAATTAAAACTTATGAAACCATCACATATGCAGGGAATATTTCTAATAATATTTCAAAGATAATATCTTCAGCAACGGATACAACAATTTCTTTTAAAACAGAAAGAACCGTTAGTACAAAATTGTTACATGTAAAAACAAAAACACCACTATAAAAGAAGTCAGGTATATATAAATTCAAATGTCCAGAATGTAATGCTGTCTATTTGGGTCAGACCCTTGGGAATTTTGAAATACGATACAGTGAGCACTTACGAGCATACAGATTAAAACAACCAGATAAATCCCACTACGCAAAACATCTACTTGACACCAATCATTCATTGACACCTAACACAGAACTAGAAGTGCTGCATATTTGTGAAAAGAAACAAGAACTGGATTTCCTTGAAGAACTGGAAATTAGAAGACATTTAAGAAACCCACAATATGAAGTTGTCAATGAACAGTTAAATCTAGGGAGTTCTCCACTAATAAACTGACTTCTTACGTGATCATTGTAAAGATCAGCAGATATAGTTTTCCTGGTTTTCTATATCATTGCACAGTTATACTGATCTTAATTGGAAAAATGATATCCAGGATATCACCATATAGGGCTAATAATATCTAAGCTTCAATATTTGTAATATCACATCTTCTTCTTTTTTCTATAAATATATATTAAGCCAATCACAAGTTAGGCTACTTCTTGGTCTAGCCAAAAATAACTACTAAACATCAGGTAGGCATAAAATGAAATGTAACTTCTGTCATTCTGACGATTATATTGATTTATCGAAACAATTGTCAATTTTTTAGAATTTTCAATAACTTTTATCATATTTTGGAATTAACTAGAGACCGTGAGTTTCATTTAAAAACATTGATATGAGCATATTCCACGAAGTAAGGGTCGAGACAGTCAATTTCATAAACAAATAGTTGGTTATTATGTAATGAAAGGGGAGTAATTATTTCAGATAATCTGATACAGTGTACTAATAATGCTTATTTTTCATTAAGTTACAATTCCACGATGTTAATATACAATTTGTTCCAAGATGAGAATAGTATATTATTTCATACAGAAAAGAAGTATGAATTTCCATGGCACACCTGAATTTACCTGCCAAATGGAGTGAGGTATGTAATAGAAGGTAAATCATGAAAAGTCACTTCTCGAAATAAATTATGTTATTATTCCTTTGAATAACCCCGCATGTATCTTACGGAAAATGGGTCCCAGTCAATTGCCTGAAAATCAAGTTTGATGTATGATGATCGATCAAAGGTCTCCATGGGCACAATTTGATCTAAAGTAATTCTTTTATTAGCTGTTGTTCAGAACACCTTTAAATGTTTCACAGATAAGGATTTTGAAGTGTACGTTATGGAATGGTTGAGGCACTCGAAACAGCCACTCTTGCGTGAGAAAAAGTAACCGAAAGTAATGGATAGAATTTCCTTCAATCAGATTGGATTTCTGTTGATGTAACATAATGTTTCATTAAATCTTTATGGTGTGAAATTTTTATTAGTTTTAGTGTAATTAAAAAACTATTCTAATACATTTTCTGTAAACTAGCTGTAATGTATGTGTATCCGTTAAACTTTATTAATTCAGTTTCAAAGTATGTTACGTTATGGTAACTACGGATTAATATACCTTTTTTTATTTCTAGCTTTCACTGAATGCGTTCAATAGTTTCCACTTTCCAGACTTGATATATAATATGCTTACACAATTTTATTTTTTTTAGGTTGGATACCTGGACAAGATATTTTTTTTTCTAATTTTGTACCTGTTTTTTTTTCTCAAATTTACTGTACTGTTCATTAATAGTGAATAAACGTTTTAAATTCTTTATTGCTTTTTTGCTATTTTATTTTAAATGTACAGGATGAACAACTAAGAAAGACTGTAGGCCACATCTCAGACAAGAATCATGGTACAACTTTCAAAAAATTCACCTTCTGTTAAGTGATCCGGAAAAATTGCTGGAAAATATTTTTCAGGCTCTGAAACATCCGCTAGGGGTTGAATGAACACTCGGAAACATAATAATCCAAGAAAACATACTGAAGGTGTCCTAAAAATACAATTTTTGAAATCTTGATGAGATAATGAATAAATTTCTTTAAGGAGATTTTTTCTCATTATTCTTCAAATAATGGATGGAGAAGGTTCAAACTTATGAACAAATGTATAACTTTTTCGGTTTTTAACCGATATTATTGATTTTAGCTGCATTTAAAAGAGTTTTTCTGTTTAATAAGATTGATAACAAAATTAGATAATTTTGTATCCACTCGGAAATTTCAAATGTAAATAGAAACATTTTTTTAATTTTTATATCTGATATTGTGAATCTTATGTCTTGGAATAGATTCCTATTTTTTTACCCCTTTTCATCAGAATTTAAAGAATGCCTCATTACATTTGAAATTTCCGAGAAAAATGGGAACATTGTCGACTTTTGCACATAGCGTTGACAAAATTGTTCAATTTTGTTATTTTTGTTAAGCATATCTTATTAAAGAGGAAAAACTCTTTTAAATGACGCCAAAAACATGGATATCGATTAAAAAAAAGTGTTACGACATTTGTTTTTTGGGTTGAACCTTCCCCCACCCCTTACTTGAAGAATAAGGACAAAAAGTCCCTAACTACATTTTTTCATAATCTCAACAATATATCAAAAATTGTATTTCCAGGATACCTTTAGAATGTCTTTTTTGAAGATATTCACAGTATCATGTTTTTAAGTGTTCATTCCACCCCATAGCAAATATTTTAGGAACTCATCATTTTCCCGAAGGTATTTTTTTAAAGTTGTACCATGACTATTCTTTGAAATATGGCCGACAGCCGACGTTCTCAGTTGTTCACCCTGTATTTGCTGATTAGGCGCAGAAACATCTATAGGATGTCATCTAGAATGTTTGAGGTATATTATTTAGAGGTTTATGTAATGTCCATACAACATCTACGAGAATACACTGTATTGTCTTTGAAATGTCTCATTTATATCATTGATAAGATATTATTTTTTAGACATTGCATTAACATCGACAAGATGTTACAAGGCATTTCAGAATGTAACAGAAATGTTGTTTTTAGTTCGTTATAAAGACTTCCTTTTGAGGAAGTTCTAGTAACATCACAGTAATGTGAGAAGGGAGCGCTTTAACATCGCTGAGAAGTTATGTTGAAACATCACAAAAGTTAACATCCACAAGCTGGGCATAAGCGATTGTATAGATGTGCATGTGATGAGAACAAAAGGAAAAAAAGCAAGAACATTATCACAATGTGATGTTGAATTAACATAACTGTAATATTTATTTGCATAGTGGGTAAATAGTCAAATAGTTTCTTACCTCTAGTGTTGTTGTCCTTGCTGGCCCAGCTGAAATGGTATGCGTTGGTATCAGCTCCTACAACAACATCCAGTTTGTATCTGGCGTCGTCCATCTGGTTCGCCATGTTAGCCCACGGTATTGGTTCTTCTGAGTTGATGAGAAGATAAAGAGACACTATTAATGTCTCTATTACTTCCCCACCTTTTTCAAGTTCAATGTTTGCTGCTACCATGTCACCCGTACAAAGTTCCATCATTGGTATCAAGTTATATTTAGATCTGTAACAGATATAAGTTCGTACTTTAGTTCCCATTATCAAGCCAATTTCCCTACTATTTAGCCCCAGTATCTTACCTTTGTTGTACCAAGGTTCTTGGATCAGCAACGATGTAGATGTTATCGGTCACAGCCCTTTGATTTAGAACAGTCGTGGACGTCTTTGTGTGTTACAGGTTTGCCTGCAGCACCTTAAATGTCCTAAGAGACTGTTGGTTCAGGTACTTGATGAGTCTCTGTTTCCTCTTCGGTCGTGTTTTCCAGGGTCTTAAAGCTGGCTCGCTGGAATAAGTAGTACGGTCTCTATTGAGCCCCGACTAGTTCTTTCATTGACCCCTCACCAATCCGGAGACTCACATGCAGTCCCATATCATCCAACGAGCAACCTTCAGCCCTGGCTTTTGTTTTTCGAATCTCTTTAGCCCTCCTTTCAGATCCTTTTTTTTAGTCTCTGAAAGTAAGGTGAGGACTCGTAGTTGTTTTGGAAGTTCGTCACTTTTGATGAGCTTCTAGTTCGTTTTACGTGCCAGATAGTCCCTCGTTATGTTTAAGGGCTCCTCATTGACACATATCAGTCCATCGTAGCTGTCCATGTATCGACTGGCTTCAAGCCTAGGCGCCTTCTGCACCTCGTCGATCATTTTGGTCAGGTTCTCTTCAATAGTCCCTACCTGATATTCCGAGACAGTTATCTCTGGGAAGTTTTTAGGGACCAAGGCTGCCTTTATCCCTTTGAGGGCCACACTGCACTTCATATCAATAGTAGTACTAGTACCATCAGTAGATTTGGCTCTGTTATCTTTTGCCTTCAGGGTGCTCTTGGCTGACTCAGTTCGCTTAACGCCCGTTGTCTTCTGGTTTCCTTTGTCTGCTGGTTTTCACCCTATTATGTGGTTAACGGAATCGGTAACACTCCTGTCTTGGTATCAATACCTCCTTCTTTCATTTTTTCAAGCCTCCTTCTCTAGGCACCAGATATTTTTCCACGTGGAACTTTCTGATCCACAGGATTTGCTGTAGCGTCTTTCTGTGGTGTTTTTTTTGGGGTTTTGGAGGTATTAGGCTGCGCTGGAGACTCTGTAGTCTTCATTACATCCGTATCCTCCAGATATTTTTTACTTAGAGTTTCTATAGGCTCTTTAGAAGGTTTGTTTTTCTATTGGTTCTTTTATGTTCCCACGAGAATAGGAAACAAGACGTCGATACCTGCAGAGCTCCTTATGCACATACAACGGGGGGCGCCAAGTGCCTCGATGTTAGTGGTCTAGGGCCCGACTACCCTACGGTCATCTATCCTTTGGGCAACTACTCGTTCTTAAGAGGTTTTTATAGTGGTCCTCATCCACGCAGACCGGGCGATTAAGCCAAACCTTCCGGTCGGCATAGCTCGGCATACCCCTCACAGGCATCACCCTAGTAAGGGGGTCGCTGCTCTACCATGCGGTTTGTGTCGCGGGCTTGTCAGCGATTGGGTATTCGGAAATGGGCACTGTTGGGTGTTATAGCCCTCATCTCCCTTATTTCCGAATGGAGTAGTTCATTCCTGTACATACGTACGGGACGTCTATGGCCGTCCCCTATCCGCAACTCGGGGACGCTCCTGATAGGTAGCTCAACTTATTACCCTCCAATACCGACGACACTGCTCTCCGGTACCGGAGGGTTATGCTCAGAGAGTCGAAACCTGGGACAAGCCGTAGCAGGTCCTTGAAAACTAACCGAGTACAGGACAATCGATATTGAATTGGACGTTACCAGTTCTTTAAGCGATAATATTTTTAGTTGAAATAAAAACAAATAAAGATCAAAACTGCAAAACCTATATTTACTTCTACTTAATAAAACAAAATACTAAACCTACCTAACCTAACCCTAACGCTATGATCTAAGTTAATATAAATTGCTAAAAATCAAATACCAAAGGTTTCAGCAAATTATATTTATTCATATATGAATAATATAATTCACATTGACTGCATATCCCAAATACAAGACGAATACGAACGCAGTTATACAATAAAAATCTCAAATTCTAGATTTCCATGAACTGAGAATAAGGCACAGGACTTAACTTGGAGAGATTCTGGGACGAGTAGCTCTCAGCTAGGTCATAGTCACAGTTATATTTCGAATCTCTTGCTCCTGAGTGATAGAAAGTGTTCTCCATTTACTCTACCTAACCGGTTCTTTTCTCACTTACACTGAGTTTGTGAAGCTGGTCATTTTACAACTTTCACACTCATGATGATCCGATTAGAGAATGAGCTTTATTTCGAAAAATTTTAACATTGAACAATTCCATTTCTGTGTTTAAGATCTTATGGGATCTTGGGAATAACTTTCCAGTTGAGTTTGCCCATTGCTTTCAGAGTTGCCCATTGCACTCAGAGTTGATATTAGTTACGTGATATGTTTGTTCTACCAATACATGATCTCAGCCTCAGCCAAATTATTTCTAAAATATACTTTTCAATAATTTCAATTTGTTTGCTCCATCATTTCAAATACAAACCCGAATGTTAGCATCGTGAATTATTTTCTAAACTAAGGAACGCGTACTAGAAACTAAATTTAGATAGTAATGATTTTATTGCCAGAGCAAGTGGAAAGACAAATATAATTATATAATTAATTTCTGTAATGTGTAGTATAATTGAAAGTTATTTAAACAATTTTCTAATTTTAAACATTATTTATCATACTTCAATTATTGAAATTGAATAATTCTTTTCTATAACCAGGTGGATAAATCAGAGATGCTTTAGTAGAAGTATTTATGTGGCTACTCATCGTAATATTAACTTCATTCTCATTGTTCAATCTCCTTTTCAAATTGGAATATATTCGTCTCTTTTTATCCCATAGATTTTCCGTGATCATTATCAAAAAGCTGGCGCACCATGCAAAACCAAGAAAAAAGAACGCTGTAGATAGGTCAACGAGTCCTGCACTGTGATATGTTTTGGGTTTTACGCATTTTTGTAGGTCTGGATAAATAATAGAGTATATATATTTGTAGACGCCAGTTTCGTACATCTTAATAAGACTGTAAAAAATTAAAAAATTAATATTTAATTTAAATGTTACATCAATAAAATATTTCTTTTAAAAAAGGTATGAAAGGTGCTTCAGAAAGAAATTTATTTCTGAAAATTGAAAGAAAACAAAAATATAGTATTTTTTTATTTGCTTCAAAATATTTACGATATATGTCGAGAGTAGTATTGAATCGGCTTTTACTTATTTTAACAGATTTTCTCTCCCTGTCTTTCCACTCTTGACGGTTCCAAGAAACGCATTTTGGGACCAGATGTTCGGATGATTTGCTTTCAAATATTTCAACTTTTTATGAGTACAGAATCCTCATCTCTGTTTTTTAGGTTCACCTAATATTTAGGTTGTATCCACAAATCACCCACACTGGTTGTATTGAAACAAAACTTGTTGAAATATGTATGCCGTGTAAGTATTTCCATTTGAGTGTAGATTTTTGAATATTTAAGCGTTTCATAAGTGTTTTTGAAAGGAATAAATTGTTAAAAAGTAAGTAATCGTATCTATCCGATATTAAAAATTATAGTTATGATAAAGTAATTTATCCTGCAATCCGTATTTTTGATTTTAAAAGCTATGTTGGAGGTTATGTTTACTGGATTATTTAATTATTGTGAAAATATGAGATAAATAATACTAATTGTTTGTCCTGTGTTAATGATAATATGGGTTTGTTAGCGAAAAATGCTTAATTGAAGTGAAGTGACCTTTCAAGTATCTGAATGAAGAAAAATTGAAATCGCTCTCAACAGACAAGAATTACATAACCCATTTTGATGAAAATTTAATAGTGATAATTGAAAAATAAAACTATTATCACCTGATATATTTGTATCAGTTTCAGAGTTTCTGTAGGTTGCTTTCAAATTTTATTTGACATGTAGGTTCTTTTTCCAACTACATGTGTAAATATATTCAATTTTATCTAGAAACAAATAATATAAACAAAAGTTTCCAAATTTATTACACAAAGGAATATTTATTTGTAATACAATGCTTTACATTTAATAGAAAGAGGAAAGTAAGGTACAGTGACGAATTTCAATTTAAAATATCAAATGTTTAAAAAAACTTACAAAGCGACTATAACAATTAATAAAAAATGCAAAGTGAAAGATCTGTAATGACGAATAATAATGTATATATTGTGGGGAGATCGATATATACAGTACAAAAGCAAACATAAAATCAACAAGTACAAGTTTGCTTCTACCTTGTTTGCAAAGATCATGTGTTGTAGAGATTGGAACTGAAACATTTTTCTTTCATTGTACAAAAAAATAGTTGGCTCATTCTCTTCTTTCCATCTGTGATCACCTGAATGGTAAATATTTTTTTTTGTTTTTATATAATACATTATTGGTATTATTAATTTCCCGTCCAACCCATCTAATATGCGAAAAAAATATTGGTTTAGGTACCCAAAAAAAGTTGGAATTTTGGATTTTTTTAGTTGTTTTTACGTTTTTCAGCAAGAACAACACAAAAAAATGGTTTTTGGAAAAAATATCCCGTCTGTATAACTTGATACAGCCCCCAAAGTGCAACAAGTCACCAATTTTATGATTGAATATTGTTCAGGACATCTCACAGATGAACCCTTTCGATTTTGATCTCACCGGAGCCAGCAGAACGGGTGCTATGGTACTTGAAGTATGACATTTTTGGAGAAACTTCAGTTTGTTAGCACAATACAGCCTCTGAAGTGTAAATAAATGACCAATTTCATGATTGGATATTATTCAGAGCTTTTTATAGATTGATTTTAAGCTCACTAGAGCTAGTACAACGGGTGCCATGTTTCCTGATGTGCCACATTTTTTGAGAAATTTTAGGTTGTTAGCACGATACAGCCTCCGGAGTGTATGCAAATGACCAATTTTATGATTGGATATTATTCGGAGCATAATATAGATGAACCTTATTGATTTTCAGCTCAATAGAGCAAGTACAACGGGTGCTATAGTACTTGAAGTGCAACATTTTTTGGAGACATTCCGGGTTGTTAGCACGATATAGTTCTTGTACTTTTAATGGAACATCTTCTGATACTTGAAGGTGTTCATTTAAAACAAATTTTCTATTCAGCTGATCTTCATTTCTTATATAGCTTAATTTTCGATAAACATACAACTTCTGCTCTCTCTATAATTCTAATGTCTAATGACTAATGTGGTTCTCTAATTGTGAATTATGCATATTTGATCAGAAACGACATTTTTTGAAATAATTCAAAGTTTTTGAAACTTAAAACTTTATGAGCCACCAAATTTAGCAACTGTTATTAACATTCTAAAAAAAAGTCGCCTAATTATTTAAAAATTTAATTTTATAATTCGTTGTATGTTTTTTCCGTTTTAAATAATATGCATACGATCTTTTACCATGTATCTATTAACTTAATCATTATTTAGTTTGTGTTTCATTATCTCCAGACTATAATTTGAGTATGACTAGTATTTTATGTCGTCACTCCCAATCTAGTTACTTTTTAGGTGATTTCTAGTGTTGTGATTCAGGTTTCTTACAATGGCCTCGTAGTTAAAAAACAGTGTAGGTATATAGTATCTTTGACAGTAAACTGATACACATATGGAACACGATATTATAATCTATAGTAAGAAAATAAATATTAAAATAAGTCATCCATTGTGTTTATGTAATTACAACGGGGGTGGCAATTTCCGGGACCCTACATTACAATTTGAACAAAGCTCTTATACAACCAAATTAATGCAAAGCAGTATTATCATTTATGAAGAGTGGATAGCTAAATATATGAAGCTAAATTATGAATCGATAAGCGGAGCTAGGAGTGATATAAATATTAGTTATACCTCAAGTTTATTAACCTCTTATACGGAGATTTTTTTGGCATCACAATTCCGTCAAATTGCACTGTATAATGTATAACGATTTCATCAATATCAAATTTACATTTGCATTTTGTCATATTCCATAATTCCATCCGAGCAGCTTGTCCAGAGGCAAATAATCCATAATTACCTTGAACTACTTTTACTAATTCTTCTGAAATATTGCTAGCGTCCGTTTGCAGATAACCTCTTAAATATATTTGTTTCAATTCGCTCTTATTAGCCGACTAGAACAGAAAGAATTTGTGTAGAATTTCTCATTAAATTTCACAGAAAAATTTATAACGTTTTTACGAATTATTCCGAATATAGTTATATAGTTTATAAACAATTTGCGGTTTCTAGAGAAACCTTGTCGATACTGAACTTGTTAAAAACTCTGTTAATAATGTTATTCAAACAGATCGGGTCTCTTTAGTATTAAGCACTTTAGCAATTTCTTAAACGAATTTTTTTATAGCATTCCAACACAAAACTATTTAATGACGAGTGGACCTCTTTCAGTTTTTTCCTATTACTTTTTATGATGCTTTCAACCGCATGTCCATGAAAAATAAAATTAGATGAATCGCCGAAATTGATCGCATTGTTTAGAGTGAATGTCAAATTAAAGGAAGTTTCTCATTCTCATATATTTGTTCAAATAATAATCATCTGCAACTAAACACTATAGCCATATAATGTGTTTAAAATCGTGCCTATAATGATGTATTGTCAATGTTTATTTTTACCTATAAATTGTATATACTTTCACATACATTATTGTATAATTAAAATGAGTTTTACTCCACAGAAAATTGACTAAAAAAAAAACCAAAATATATTTCGTTATCAGTTTACAAACAAAAAATGAGATATTATGTGGGAACATACCCTTAAATATTCTTCATCTGGACTGCCTTTGGTGTACCCAATTGTATAGTCACTTTTCAATAAGTCTGACACACTGCGAATACTCCTTAGCTCTACAGATAGAACAGATGTAATGAAAGCTGAATAGGAATTGTATATTATCAATGTAAACATCAGTGATATCAGCACAATCATTTTTTGAGAATAGGATTGTGTCTTCCATATACTTCCTAAAATATTTCAGAAATTCAACCAACATATATATATATATATATATATATATATATATATATATATATATATATATATATATATATATATATTTAGAATTATATCTTCTTGGATTCAAAGGTTGTGGTATAAAATAAATATATTAGTTAAAATATATTTTCGAATAAAGATTTATTAAACTTGACGTTTCGCTCTTATTTATGAAGAAATACGTAAGAATTATGGAACAACAATTGTGACATCCATGAAATCCATAACCAATTCTGTTCAGACTCCACTGAAATTTGGTAAAACAGGTAACGCCGGCAACCAGTGACAGTCGTTAGAAAACCCTGAGAATACAATTGACAATAGTTGACATTAAAATATAAAAATACCGATCTGTTTTTAATTCAAATAAGAAAGAAGAAGGTGCTACAGTCCACAGAAATAACATGGTCCTTCGAGCAGGATTAAAATATTAATCAGTTAATTACTTGAAGAAGACAATTATAGTGCATCATAACATTCAATTTCGCCGCCTGGTAAGAGGAGTTCCAGCTTGAAAAATATATGGTAGAAGTGCCGATTTCCTGTAAGTCTGTTCCAATTTATGCATGCACTGTAAATTTGAATTATTATAGTCAGTATTTTCCGATTAGGATTTGAATATGTACAAGTAATTACACATATTTATCTACTTAAAAATTACAGTAAATAGTATACATAGGTACTTATTTAATTAATCTAGTTTTCTATTTAAATTCAACTTTCTAAGTTCTAATCTAAAAAAAATGGAAATCCAATTGAAAGAATTAAAACTAAAAAGAGGACAAATAAAAAGTAAAATAACTAGATTAAACAATTACCAAATAGGTTTAGAGTTTGAAAAGGAACTTATATTAAAAGATAACACTTTATTCAGTACAATAGCCTTAAAAGTTAACAAGGCAGAACCGTTGTTGGATGAATTTGAGGAGGTTCAAAATAAAATTGAATTAATATTAATAGATAATTATGAATTCCTAAATAAGGAAAAAGAGGAGATGGTAGACTTTGAAAACAATTATTTCACAATAATCGGAAAATTAAAGGAATTTCTAAGAGTAAACGATAATTCAGATAGGTCTTGTGACGGTAGTGTCTATACAACCAGCAAAAGGTCAGAAAAAGGTAGCAATATTACTAAAAGCAAAGCTAGTGTCGCAACAAAAATATCGGAAGCTAGTAACAATATCGAATTACTAGTGGCGGAAATAAAGGAGTCAGAAATTATTAATACAAATGGTAACAGTGGCGATGTTAGGCTCTTACCGTCTGTATCAAATCACGATTCTCGATTTCCAAAAATTAGATTACCAATATTTGACGGCCAAATTGAAAATTGGTTGGAATTCCGTGATGCGTTTACAGAAATGATTCACAATAAATTACATATAGGTACTGTTGATAGATTCCACTATTTAAAAATGTCCTTAGAAGGAGAAGCAAAACAATTGTTAAGTGGTATACAAAAAACAGAAGCTAACTATCCTGTTGCATGGAAACTACTATGTCAATATTATGAGAATCACAATTTAATAATTTTTAACCATATAAAAGCAATTTTTGACCAACTATATATGTCAAAAAAGGACAGTGGGGTCTAAGAGATTTGTATTTAAATACCACAAAAAACTTAAGAGCTTTGGAGAGTTTTGGGGAACCATCAGTCGATACAATTTTAATATATATATTAAACAGTAAGTTTGATACCGAAACACAAAAAGAATGTGAAATATACAAAAAAGAGGAAGACAAACCAACCATGAACGATATGGAAACATTTTTAATTTATAGGTTAGGGTTACTGAAAAAACTTGAATACAAAAGCTCTTCTTCTGGGGACACAATAAAGAGTGAATTCAAGGTTCCAAGGAAAGGTGTCTCACATGTAAGCACTGTCAATAAAGTAAAATGCTATTTTTGCAAAGGGGACCACTATATTTACAATTGTGAAACATTGTCAAAAATTCCAGTTTCTGAAAAAGGAAAAAGGGTATTCGAGAAAAAGTTGTGCACTAATTGTTTGAGACCGGGCCATTTTTCAAAAGATTGCAAGTACTCTGGGTGCAAAAAGTGCCACCGGAAGCACAATACACTACTACATATTGAGAATTACAATCAATCACAATCCTCAGAAGTAGTAGGTGCATCAAATGAGAATAAAGGTAATGAAACCAATATATCAATGCACGTTACTAAATCTCTGATCCCATCGCAAATCCTCTTAGCTACGGCTATGGTCCAAGTGAAGGATCACTGTGGGAAACGCCATCTAGCCCGCATTCTGCTAGATAATGGATCCCAGTGTAATTTTATAACAGAACAGTTTTGTGATAAGTTAGGTCTAAATAAACTAAAATTTAATTTAGCCATTAGTGGCGTTGGTGAGGCATTATCTTTTGCAAATAACAAGGTCAACATTGAAATAAATTCACTGCAATCAAATTACAAAACTGAATTGTCGTGTTTAATATTAAATAAAATTACAGAACATTTACCTCTTCTAACTATAGACAAATCAATAATAAAATTACCCTCAAACATCCAGTTAGCAGATCCAGAGTTTTACAAAAGTGAACAAATTGATATGCTTTTAGGTTGTGACATATTTTGGCAAGTATTATCAGTGGGTCAGTTTCATTGGGCAAAAATTTGCCAATATTACAAAATACAATGCTAGGATGGATAGTGAGTGGGGCTATAAACAATTCACAAAAAAATAACAATAGAGCAATTGTATGTCATTTTGTACAACCGGACGAGACATCTATTAATGAACAGTTAGCCAAGTTCTGGCAACTAGAAAACTATGAGAACGATAAGGTGATGTCAAGCTCGGATAAATTTTGTGAAGAGCATTTTACACAAAACACTATACGTAATTGTAACGGTCAATTTGTAGTAAAAATGCCATTAAATGAGAAAATATACAATTTAGGGGAATCAAGGATTTCCGCAGTCAACCGATTTCTTTCATTAGAAAGAAAACTTGAGCGAAACTTAGAATTAAAAGAACAATACGTTCAATTCATGCGGGAGTATGAACAATTAAACCACATGTATAAAATATCTCAAGACAATGACACTCAAAAGTTAACTTACTATTTACCCCATCATGCGGTTATAAGAGAATCAGCAAATGTCGCGTTGTATTTGACGCCAGCGCAAAAACTACTACGGGAATCTCTTTAAATGACGCGCAACACAGCGAACCTTAGGTACAATCAGACTTGTTCAAGATTCTGTTAAGATTCAGATCAAGACAATACGTAATAAGCGCAGACATTTCGAAAATGTACCGCCAAATATTAATAGATGAATCGCAAAGGTGTTTGCAAAGAATAATTTGGCGTGAAAACCCAAGCGATGAGTTACAATGCTATGAGCTGAAAACTGTGACGTAAAAGACCAGCTCAGCACCATTTTTAGCGACTAGATGCCTTTCACAATTAGCATGAGATACTAAAATAACGCTGCCACACGTGTCACGAGTCATAAAAGACGATTTTTATATCGACGACCTTTTAACGAGCTGTGATTCTATTGAGGAACTGTTAACAATTCAAAAAAATGTTACTAATATTTTAAAATCCGCGGGTTTTACATTAAGAAAATGGTTAACTAATAAAACAGAACTTTTAGATAAATTCGAAATAAACGATGAGTGTACTATAAATATTTTACATTTAAGTCAAGACGAAAATAGTAAAACTCTAGGGCTATATTGGAATTCGCATAACGATACCATACAATATTCTATTAAATTAGAATGCCCTACAGTTGTTACAAAACGTATAATTCTGTCCGTTTCGTCGCAAATATTTGATCCGTTAGGATTATTATCACCTGTCACAATAAAAGCAAAGATTATTTCACAGAAATTGTGGCAGGCTGGAATAAAATGGGACGAAGTCGTACCCACGGATATACAAACGGATTGGATCAATTTTCGCAATAATTTAACTAGTCTAAATGACCTAAAAATTCCTCGATTCGTGTTGTCTGAAAAACCACTTATTATTGAGCTTCATGGGTTTTCAGATTCCCCCGAAGCGGCATACGGCGCATGTATTTATTTACGATCACGTGATAGTAACGGAAGGTATATAACGCAATTATTAACGGCAAAAACGCGTGTCGCGCCCATCAAACAAGTCAGTTTACCGAGATTAGAATTATGTGCCGCCAACCTCCTAGCAAACTTAAGTCAGGAAATATTAAACTCCATTCATTTACAAATCGATAAAAAATATTTTTGGAGCGATTCTACTATAACATTAGGCTGGATACGTGGTGCTGCAAACAAATGGAAGGCATTTGTTGCCAACCGAGTTGGAAATATTCAAACCCTGACCGAACCAATAAATTGGCATCATGTACAATCTAAACATAATCCAGCTGACTTGCTTACGCGCGACATAAGTGCAGAAGAGTTAGTGTCATCAAATTTATGGTGGCATGGCCCTGAGTGGCTCCTGAATGATGATTCAGAATGGAAGGTTGATAACGTAAGGTGCACGGACTTACCTGAATCAAAACCTACTTGTCATGTGACAGTGACCAATGATGATTATTTATTTACTCGTTTTTCTTGTCTCAATAAATTAAAAAGAGTAATTTCAGTTTGTGTTAGATTTATTAATAATTTAAAAACTCCTAAACCTGGGAGAAAAATAGGACCCTTACAAGTTGAGGAATTAAATTATTCAATGACCCTTTTAACAAAATTAGCACAATTTCAGTCATTTCCTAATGAGTTTAATGATCTCTGCAACCAGAGAAGTGTTTCAGATAAAAGTCGCCTAATAATGCTCAATCCATTTTTGGATGAGAATAAATTAATCCGAGTAGGCGGCAGGTTACGGAATTCCAAGCAATTTACCTTTGAGAAAAAACATCCAATAGTACTAGATTCTAAACATAATCTCACTAAATTGATAATGAGTCATGAACATAAAAGTTTACATCACTGTGGTCCTCAACAGTTATTAGCATCCTCAAAAAACGCTTATTGGCCTTTAGCTGGTCGAGACGCTGCACGAAAAATCACCTATGCTTGCGTACAATGTTTTAAGGCAAAACCATCATCATTCCACCCCCTTATGGGTGATTTACCAGAATGCCGAATTTCGCAAACTCCTCCATTTTTTAATGTCGGAATTGACTATGCCGGACCTGTTCTAATAAAGGACCGGAAATTACGGAATGCGAAACTAATAAAGGCATACATTTGTGTATTTGTCTGTTTGTCAGTAAAAGCCATCCATCTTGACTTAGTGACAGATTTATCTACTGAAGCCTTCATGGCAATGTTCAAAAGATTTGTAGCAAGAAGAGGAAAGCCTCAAAATGTATATTCCGACAACGGTTCTAACTTTGTCGGAGCAAACTCTAACCTCTCTGATATATTTAATTTCTTAAAGGACTCATCTGATAAAATTAACGATTCATTAAGTAATGAAGGTGTACAATGGCATTTTATACCACCACATGCCCCCAATTTTGGCGGATTGTAGGAGGCAGGGGTCAAAAGCGCAAAATTTCATTTGAAAAGAGTTACAGGAAATTTGAATTTAACCTATGAGGATTATCTGACTGTTTTAATTCAAATTGAAGGCATCCTCAATTCTAGACCTATCACCCCCTTATCCTCTAGCCCAGATGACTATACGCCACTCACACCTGGCCATTTTTTAATCGGTGAACCAATGACCGCAATTCCAGATCCTGACGTTGGGCAGGTTCCAGTGAACCGACTTAATAAATATCAGCAGCAGCAACAAGCAATTCTATGTTTCTGGAAAAGATGGCAGAGCGAATACATTTCAGAACTTCAGTCACGCCAAAAATGGAAAAAAAATGTAACCGCTCTCCTGAAGATTGACAGTCTAGTGGTAATCAAAGAAGACAACCAGCCACCCCTCCAGTGGAAGTTAGCACGAGTAGTTGCACTTCATCCCAGAACAGACAATATAGTGAGAGTGGCAACAGTCCGAGTGTCTACAGGCAATATTTTTAAAAGACCTGTATCGAAACTGTGCATTTTACCCATTGAACAATGAACAATGATTATTAGATCTTATGTTTTTTTCAACAAATGAACGAACTGGTTTCTTGTATCATTTTTATATTATTATTATTTTGATGGTTTGTTAACAATTAGTTATTGAATGTACGTTTCCTCGTACATATCAAGGCGGGCGGCATGTTCAGACTCCACTGAAATTTGGTAAAACAGGTAACGCCGGCAACCAGTGACAGTCGTTAGAAAACCCTGAGAATACAATTGACAATAGTTGACATTAAAATATAAAAATACCGATCTGTTTTTAATTCAAATAAGAAAGAAGAAGGTGCTACAGTCCACAGAAATAACAAATTCATTGAGGAAACTTGCTAACCAAAAAAATAGACGTATATTTTTATTGAGATGTAAAAACACAGGAATCCATGCAAATTTTTTGAATTATAATATATCACATATTAATGTAACAGGTACGTACCTTAGAAAGAAATTCAACGATATTATAAACACAACAACATCAAAACTTTTAAATCTAAATATTACTGAATCAATTCCAAATATCAAAAAGTTAGAAAAAACTATTAATTACGAAACTAATAATTAAAAAAATAGCATTCCTGAAGTCTTAATAAATACATTTTGGAATCTAGAAAAAATAAAATACGAGAAACAGTTTCAAAAAATGAGAAAAAATAATTTAAAAAGGTTTCATACATTAGTAAATAACTCCACACGAGATACAATTAAAATAAATTCGGATCAATGGCTTGAAAATATCTCTAACACATATATACCAAATGATATAGTAGAAGTATTAGCATTAGGTAAACATTTCGCGCTTCCATATAAAAATGAAAATGAAGTACCATACACAGAATACATTGCAAGTATAGAATCTGCTACAATACATAAATCAGATCAAATAAAAGATGATATTAGGGCTGATGTAGTCAATGTTATCACTAACCATAAAATAAAACTACGACATCATAAAAATCAGAAAATCAATAAAACATCCAAAAAAGTTGAAGAAAACTAAAGAAATCATCAAATGTAATCCTCAAATTACAATTTTACAACCAGATAAATGTAATGAAACATTGATAATGGACACAGATGAATATAATAATAAAATGGTAGAGTTATTAAATGATAAACATGTTTATCAAAAAATTAAATCAGACAAAACCACTTCATTTCAAAACAAAAATAATACCATTATAAAAAAACTTCTAAATAATGGTTCCATTATTATAAATGAAGCTAAAAAACTACAAACACATAATGCAATACCTCCAAAAATATATGGACTACCCAAATTACACAAACAAAATTTACCAATGCGACCAATAGTATCATATGTTCAATCATCATTCTACAAACTATCTAAATATCTAACAAACATTTTAACAAAGTTAACTAAGAATAATTTTTATATAAAAGATTCATTTATGCTGGAAGAATTTTTAGATACAGTACATATTCCTAATAATTACAAAATCATATCCTTAGATGTTATCTCAATGTACACAAATATCCCAAATAACTTAATAACACATGTTTTAAAAGAAAAATGGAATGAAATAAAACAACACACATCACTTACCTATGATGAATTTATATGAGGTATTATGCTTATTCAAACCAATAATTATTTTCAATATAATGATACTTTCTTTCAACAACTAAATGGTTGTACAATGGGATCTCCAATTTCCTCTAGTTTAGCACAAATTGTAATGGAGTATGTAGAAGAAAAAGTATTAGAAAATATAAAATTTGATTGATTATTTTTCAAACGCTATGTTCAGCTGCTATTCCAGAAGACAAATGTAATGAATTCCTCAATATTTTTAATTCTTTTAACTCTAAAATACAATTCACCATAGGAATTGAAAATACCAATAATATAAATTTTCTAGATATGACACTAATGAAAACCAATGATAATAAAATTGAAACTAAATTATTTACAAAAGAAACTTGGTCTGGACGATATCTAAATTATAACTCAAACCATCCAAAAATACAAAAAAATAGTGTTATTATAGGATTGATAGATAGAGCTATAAAACTAACTTCACCTAAATATCCTCCTAAAGTAATTGAAAAACTTAAGATTGTTTTAGAAAATAATCACTATCCTTCAAACCAAATAAATAAAATTATTCAACAACGTACATACAAATACTACAACAATATAAAACCAAATACACTAACAACTTTGAACCACGAAAAAAAATATATATAGCTTTACCTTATAAGAATCAATTATCAGAAAAACCAAAATATATATTATCTAAACGTAATATCAAAATATGCCATAAACCAAATAATACACTATCATCACTATTTACTAAATTAAAAGGCAAAACTAAAAAGAAATCAAATGTTATATACTCCATACAATGCTTAAACTGTTCAAAAAATTACGTAGGAAATGACTACACAATATCTAGAAAGCCGAATAAATGGCCATAAATACGCTAAAAATGCATCAACAGCATTACACAAACATGAACATAACGAAAATCATGAATTCGATTTCAAAAACACAAAACTTTTAACACAAGACACAAATGATTAAAAACTCAAAATCAAAGAAATGATATATATAAAACAAGATAAATTATCAGTAAATGACAAACAATACATAAAAAACTTGAGTCAAATTCATCACAAATTAATTAATTAATTCATTTTTATCACTCCCAACATAATATCGTTGCGTGAATATCTAAGGTAGGTATTCTATTATTATTGACACTTCATTCATGACATTTTATTGACTTGAAATAATTTTCACAATAACTGTATTTTATGTGATTTAATTTTACTATTTATACATACTCTTTTGAAAGTTCTCCTAAAATAAGAGCGAAAATATATTTTAACTAATATATTTATTTTATACCACAACCTTTGAACCCAAGAAGATATAATTCTAAATATTATCGAAAGGTTGAAGAACGTAAGTGAATATATATATATATATATATATATATATATATATATATATATATATATATATATATATATATATATATATATATATATATATATATATATATATATATATATATATGTAGGATAATCTCTGTCGACTAATTAGGTATGTAACCAAAAATATTGGTGTAACGGCAAGGTAATTAAATAAAACTCTTCTTACTGATTTTGCAAGCTTTCGGAAAGTTTCATATAATATAATTGTTACAATAATGTTGTAAATATACTGATATTTGAACTTTTTGAAAGTGTTATTAACCATATGTGTCATTTTGATAGATATTTTATTATGAACATTTTCTTTTTTTATTTATGTTAAAATTGTTGGGAACAAAACAAGAATATAGGTTATGGTATGATAATATAGGGTTAATAGATATTGAAATATTCTTCTTCGGGGGCAATTATATTGCCTTGTCACATTAGTTGGCATATTTTGACAATGTCCAGTGTGCACTGGAAGAAGTATAATCCATGACCTCCTAAGTAAATAAATGGGGCTTCTTTGTAATGGAATTGATAGTGTATGATAACATACCTCATTTCCACAAGTCCTATGCACAATATTATTTTCACCAAAGAGGAGATGTCGGGTTGTTATCGTTAATCATCTTGTTTCATCTATTACTCATCCTTCTCACTTCCCCTCACCCTTTTATATGTTGTACGAAAATTCTGGACCCTTTTGTACACATATCTTCGATTATAACATATTCCTTGCTATTCTTTCCATTTCTTCCATGCTTTCTCCTTTTCTTTTTCCTATTTTGTTCAAACAATACATACATTCTCTCTTTGGTCTCACTCTTTCTCCGTGTTTTATGGTGTTCTTAGTATAATCTTATCAATTAATTCTATCTATTCCATAATTCTGCTTGCATGTTTTCATCTTCTCAACTCTACTCTACTACTTCGCAAACATGCATATGTGATTACTACTTCCAGCATAATTCCTGATTTACAGTTCAGTAATATCACCATTGTTTTATCAATATTCACTTCCAGTTTCATATTTTTTAATTAATACTTGCTTCACTGTATCATGTATTCCAATTATTTTATATATCAGAATCACTGATCTGCGTATAAAAGTGAATTTATCATGAATGGTTACCAATTTTCATATCCAATCATATTGTTGAACTGTTTTGTTCAGATTTATGTTTGTTTGGTGATAACTTAATACTCTTATAAACAGTTCTTTACGTATTTTCTATCATATGGTAACAATTATATATTTCTCCTCCGTTCACTGAGTTCAGGGCAACTTTGCAGTTAACAGGTGCTTCTTCTACAAAAATGAATAATTTATGTCACATTTTTATCCATAATTTCCTCTCCATATTCTCCTATGGATTTCATGCCTCCATTTTGCTCTTTGTCCTTTTTCTTCTGTTTTCTCTATTGGATCGCATCACATTACTATTTCACACTTCATTCGAAACATTGTAATTAGCAAACGATATAGTTCCTTCGTGATAATTCGAAGGGACTCCAAGAGAACAACCTAGATTTTTGTATGTTGAAAGTCGTTGCGCCTATATTCAGCTCAATTGTAGTAGTAACTTCAACAATCAACTTTTTCTCGATTCTCATTGTCGTATAATTCGTCATTTATAAATTCGCTACTACTAGTGGTGATTTCTACTAATTAGTGTTGTGATTCTTCAATTGTTCCTCAGATTAAAACATTCTTTTCTACTGTTTTAAATGAAACTTGGTTTCTAGGTAATTCCACAATATATTGAAAGTTTTTTGAAAACTTTAAGAAAATTGACAATTGTTTCGATATAAATAGCATCGTCAGAATGACTGAAGTTACATTTCATTTGGTGCCTCTATGATGTTTAATAATTATTTTGGTTGGACCAAGAAGGGACCTACCTAGTAATTTACTTAATATATGTTAATAGAAAAAAGAAGAAGAATGATATTACAAATATTAAAGCTTGGATATTATTAGCTCTATGCAGATATCCTAGATATTTTTTCCAATTAAGATCAGTATAACTGTGCAATGATATAGAAAACCAGGAAAACTATATCTGCTGATCTTTACAATTATCACTTAAGAAGACAGTTTGAAAGTGGAGAACTCCCTAGATTAATCTGTTCATAGACAATTTGATATTGTGGGTTCTTGAGTGTCTTCTAATTTCTAATATATAATATAATAATATCAAGTTGTCAATGAATAGATAAATCTAGGGAGTTCTCCGCTTTTAAACTGTCTTCTTAAGTGATAATTGTAAAGATTAGCAGGTATAGTTTTCCTGGTTTCCTATATAATTGCACAGTTATACTGATCTCAATTGGAAAAAGATATTCATGATATCTCGAAAGGGCTAATAATATCTAAGCTTTAACATTTGTAATATCATTCTTCTTCTTTTTTCTAATAACATATATTAAGTTAATCACTAGGTGGGTCCCTTCTTGGTCTAACGAAAATAATTATTAAACATCAGAAAGGCATCAAATGAAATGTAACTTCTGCCATTCTGACGATGATATTTATTTCGAAACAATTGTCAATTTTCTTAGAGATTTTAAAATTCTTTCAATATATTGTGGAATTACCTAGAAACACTGAGTTCCATTCAAAATATGAGACAGTGAAATTCATTCTTTTCTAAAACAAAATATGCTACTAATATGCCTTAACTGTACCTTGTTGAGAGAAAACTCCAATACACCATACCATGGAATCTGCGAAACTTTTATTTTTTATTTGTATGTCCTTCGAACCGAATTTAGAATCAACAGAATTATTTATTGTGATAGTTATTGATAATATCAAACCAGTACCAATAACACAGAGTATAAGTCTGGAATCAAAGGGCACCAGGAATATATTACGTATTTCTTTGGACTTTGCTGGTTCAATATAAATATTTTTCCTGTAATAAAAATCAATATTTATGGAAAATTGGATGTATCTGTGATAGAATATTTATTACTGATTGATTTGAACTATCAAATCGATTGGAAACGTTTATTTTGGATCTATTCGCTGATAAGTTCCCAATTTGACACATGGATGGCGTCACAACTACAGAATTTATACTCCTCACTAAACTTCGAAATGCAATAAACTGAAATAATCTAACGTTTGTGCCATATATGGAAATAAAAAAAGATTTTCGCGTGTGGAAAAAACATTGCGGGAAAAACACTATTTACAACGAAACATATGCTGATCAGTTTTTATGGTGTCGGCATCAAGATAATCTAGGTCCGTAAAGTTAGCTCCCAATATTTTCGCGATTTAACTAAATGCTGTGTCTTAAGTTAGTGCATCGTTAGTGCCTCTTAGTGCTTCCATGAATATTAATTCATTTCATGGTCAGTCCTCAAAGTGTTTAGGATTATATCCAAATTGGTGTCATTCGTTAGTGCACTTTAGTACTTCAATAAGTTTAGCAAGTGCTTTATTGGTTTTCGAGAAATTTCATGTTCTTTTTCTGAGGTAAGCCCCCAAAGTATTCACGATTCGATTGAATTTAGTGTCATTCGTTAGTGTTCTTTAGTGCTTCAATAATTTTCATTAGTGCTATCTTGATTTTCGAGATATTTGATATTAATTTATTGGCACTTTCGTGTTCACGATTTGGTTAAAGTCACTGTCATTCGTTAATGCTTCTTAGTTATTCCAAAAATTTCGTTAGTGCTTTCTTGGTTCTCTAGTTATATGCTATTATTTATTTTAATATCAGCTTCTAAAATTGTTTACGGTTGATTTCAAATGAGTGTCACGCATTTGTTAGTGCTATTTAGTACTTCAATATTTCCAAGTGCTTTGTTGGTTTAAAAATATTTGTTTTTTTAGTAAATCCCTGAGCTTTTCAGGGTCGAATACGTTTAGTGACATTAATTTCGTTTGTACAGGGTGTCCAGTTTCCGTGTGTTTTCATGTACCAGCTTCCTTATTATAAAAGATAGAAAGATGTGGTTTGCGGCTTACTGTTTTATGTTTTATGAAACTTACAATGCCGCTAATTAAATTTCCATAGCCCTCTTACTTTTTGACTTACAGGACGATTTTTTAAATGTGTCATTTGTGACGCCATCCTGTATCTCGATTATTTGATAACTTATCAATAAGATAAAAACGGGCTATTATAGACTTTTCTTACGTAGAGCTCAATGGCGTAGTTACATTTTTTCTAAAAAGTTTTGTTTTTGAGTTATGACCCAAACTTGTGTTTTATTAAAAGGGACTATTGATATGACCTATACCAACTCAAATAAACAATAAAATACGTGCCGAATGAAGATTTGCCTGAGAATATCTACACAATGGCAATCGAAAACACATGTAGGGATCAGAGGCAATAAAATTGCAGATTATTAAACAAGGAAGCCGCAACAGAATTTATTACGAACCACCATACACATAATACATTGATCAAACATGAAAATATAAAAATAAAAACGGATTAGATTGGTCAAAAATATACGATAGTATACCCGAATCTACAAAATATATACGTCAGTTGAAAACTAACAGCCTTAGAAGTGTTTCTGATGTTGCGCTAAAACTGAGAATAAGTGTACAAAGAAAATTCTTTAACATCAACAAACTTAAAGGATATTTTTTAAAAAGAAATTATTACAAAAACATGATTTCCAAAAAAAAACAATACTTTTCGGATAGTCTATATAAACTGTTTACAATAAAAGACGAACAAACGTTAATATTGTTTTTCTCTTCCCTTTATTGTAAACAACCCATTTTGATACTGTTTTGAAGGACGTAAGTGACAATTACTATAAGGGTATCGATTGTTCTTGACAACGGGTTGTAAGTCAACTTATAAAAAGTGTATCTTATTTTCCTAACAAACCCTATATTCATTCAGTTCCAACTACAAACATAGGAGATACCTTCAGTTTTTTATTTCATCAACAACGTCAAGTTAACAATGATTTATAATAATGGAGTAATATTGAGTGATATGAATATTAATAGTACAATTATTAAAATTATGAACATAAATTTTGATAAATGTTTTCTCGTTTTTTCTCAATTGTTACGAAATGTTCTCCATCTCTAACCAAGTTTTCGGTTACTTTTGAAGTACTACAGGAGACTTTGTATAAAATTTTATTTGCAACTTCCTTTTTATTGATGACGGTCTCCGCTACATTACTTTCTGCCGATTTCTATCCCCCATGTCGCTTGAGAGCTAAGACATCAACTCCAGTATTCACTAATGAAGTGGCCGACGTTCTTCGAAGGAAGTGTTCAGTATACTTTTTAATGTTCTTAAAGTTCAGCAATTTAAGAATTTTATTCATAATTGAAGAAATCGAGTTTTCACCGACAGTCTGGTTTAAGGACTTTCCATGTTGATTTGCATGAAGTAGCGAGGATTAAAATTGATCATGTGGGATCTTATATCAATGTAATTTTGAACTATTTTCAAATAACAAATCTTCCCATAGTCACTTTTAGTCACTGTAAATTTACGTTCCGTTCCATTTTTGGAATCAGGAATAGTAACAATAATGACTTGATGCTTTAATTCAACATTGTCCATTTTCATTGCACGCTCCAGCAATTCACATGATCATTACAGCCTTAATTCAATTAAACAGACCGAAGAAAAAAAAGAAGTACGAAAAAACGTAGGAGCTGAACTGAGAAGAAAGAAGGACGATGAACTAAAAAATAAGGGTAAACCTAAAAACACCACACCTACCCCAGTTAGAGAGAGAAAACCTTCATCAAGAAATAGAAATAATTAATTTTAAAACTAGATCCATTTATTGCAAACTATCAAAATGAGGAAATATCAGGAAAACTCATAATACAAAATTTTAACCGAAGCTATTTGACTCATGAACATCCAAATTTTAAAATCTTACATCTGAATATCAGAAGTGTAGCAAAAAATTACGATGAGTGTCTGATATTTCTTAATCAGTTTTCTGAGCAATATGAAACAATAATTTTAACGGAAACTTTCACTATCTTCGATAAGGATGTATACACTATTCCAAGTTACAGCAATGTCTACAGTGAAGAAACATTAAACAAAAATGATGGGATCTTAGTGTTTATTAAATGTAATATAAAATACAATTATAATATTGTTCGGGTTGCCCAGAGTACTGCCATTGAATTACATATTATTGTTAACAAAATTAATTTGGTCTTAACAGCTATTCACAGATCACCCAGTACAGATAAAAATAACTTCATTACAGAGCTTTATGATTATCTTCAGTTAAGGAAACAAAATAAACTCCATATTGTCATTGGAGACATGAATATCGATCTACTGGAAAACACTAATGATTCTGATGATTATAAAAATATGTTTAACTCATTTAATTTCATTCCGTATATAAATCAAGTCACAAGACCTAGTAGTAAAACATGTATAGATCACATATATGTTAAAAATAATAACAATCGAAATCAATTCAATTCATACGTTTTCAATTATGATATAACTGATCATTTTACGATCGCAGTTATCTACAACTATGAGTCAATTTCTATCGACAAGATTCAGCAAAATAAGTATAAAAAATATATTTACTATCAAAATCTAAGAAATTCTCTGAACGATGAACAGTGGATCGATATTTATGATTTGGAAAATGTCGATTTGATAATGGAAAACTTTATAGAAAACCTAACTAAATATATCCAGTTACACACAAACACTATCAAAGTAAATACGAAAAAAGACTAAAAAGTAATGGATTACCCCAGAAATACTAAATAGTACATCCTGAAAATATGATACACAGTCCAGAAGGCAGATTTGATATATATCGAACTTAGGTATTTAACGTCCCTCGGACGATCTAAAATAGCTGAAATATACGGAATTGGGTAAGCATCTTTCCTACTAACGTCATTCAATTTTCTGAAATCTACACAAAAACGATATCCACCGTCCTTCTTACCCACCAGACAAATCGGACTTGACCTAGCACTCTTGGAAGGCTCGATAACTCCATCTTCCAACATTTTCTTTAGTTGCTCGTCAATAATTTTCTGTTTGAAAGGGGACACCGGATAATACATTTGTTTCATCGGTTTGGTACCTGGTTCAACTTTGATGGAATGTTTAGAAACGGTACAATAACCAAGACCAGTACCCATAAGAGCAAGTTTCTCCTTCACTAAGCTATCCAATGCATTACGCTGTTGATCAGTTAATGTGGTTTCATCCTGGATACTACATATGTGCGAAGTATCAGAGGTGTCGGAAAAGTGCCAAATATCCTGATTCAAGTCCGGGACTATCGCCATAATCTTCCAGAAATCAACTCCCAGAATAAGCCTATGAGAAAGTTCTGGTAGGACCAGCACATCTATTATACGAGTTTTTCTCATCAGACAAAAAGGAATCTGTAAATAACCTATACTAGAACAACTCTGACCGTTAGCAACTGTGCAAGATGTTTTATTGGCTATTAATTGAAGACCTAAGCGCTTCATCAACTCATAACCAGGAAGCCCAATATTAGTACGAGTAGCACCAGAATCCAGTTCGCCCCGAATTGAAGTTCCCAGGACCGTTACTTCCAAATAAGGACGTTGATCACCTTGAGCATGACCTATAATAAAATCCAAAAGAATTTTGGCAGGAAAATCTGAATAGATGATCGAATAAATATTCACATTGGGAGAATACTCGCGACCATTTAAAGATTTTCCGGGATGCGTTTCCCGAATTCGAACATTTTGTACAGGACCGAATAGTTACATCAGGAGCACCACAACGATAACAATGAGTCCTTTTGGGATTAGGGCAATAACGATTTAAATGACCCGTCTTCTGACAATTCCAGCAAGTGGGATCTCGTCTGGTAGTAGAGGGTCGATTGGGATGTCTAACCTCATAGATAACCACAGGTGATACCGCAACTTTAGGTAATGCTTCCTCTATATCTGACACAAACGCAAAGTCAGGCTTCACAAATCCTTGGCGCTTTCTAGAAGCTGGGACGTAATGTTCAGCTCGATATTTCTTAGCCTCCAGTTTCAAACATTCCTTCTCCAACTTCTCCAATGAATTCACTATGGGAAGTTGAGTGGTATAGAATGGTGCTAAATTCCTCGAAGTTATATCCAGTTTCAGATCTTCAGACATTGAACCATACCGCCGGAACAACGCCTGCATACAAGATAAATAATCGATTATGCTCTCACTAGGATCCTGCGTACGCTCTAAGATTCCCTTGAATAAACGAGGGCGATAGTCAGGTGGTTCGAAATGCCTACAGAGCAAAACAGACAAACTTTCCTAATTGTTAAACCTGGAACGATTCGCACGAAACCAATTCTAAGCTTTGCCAGCAAAAAGGTCTATAGCCGACTCAAATAATTCCTGATCCGAAGGGTTACGCGCTACTTTCAATTCTGCTACTCTTTCAAGAAAACTATGAACAGACATGGCCTTGGAGTCCGCAGTAAACTTGATTCCCCACTTCTCAACACGCTGTGATTTGAAATAATGATAAGGCAGACCCGGTGGAGTGGAACCAGGACGTCGGGTGGTAGCAATATCATCACCAAGCAAGAAGAAAAAAAAGAAATAATGGAGTTAAAGGAAATATTAATGAAGATGGATGAATTTAAAAAAAAATGAAAAATATGAAATGAAAGTTGAACTGATAGATTGTAGCTAAGTGGGCGTGCAATTACGCCGAGCTATCTGAAGTGTCGGAGAGTAGGGGTGAGTTAAAAAGGGCGCCACTGTTTTATTTACGCTGAGCCAAAACAGAAGCTCGCATTGCTGTCCTGGAACTCCCTATCAGTTAACGTCTTCTATAAAAAAAGAAAATATGAATATTTACGTAATCCATCTCAGTAAAATAAAAAAAAGGAGATTCACTAACAATAATAAGTTTTAAACAGTCATAAGCAGAGGCTTGGTGGTGAACAAATAAAACAAAGTAGTTAAAATATAGTGTGATCTATTAAGCAACAAAAAAAATAACACGAATATAATAATGTATATGAACACGCAGAAATGTTAGTTACATATATACAAAATAATGAAATTAAGACAGAAAATTTTCACCCAGTTTCCGATTGTAGCCAGGTAATGCCAACAGCTGGGGCTGGTGAAACGTAGTGAAGTAGTCGAATTTTTTTTTCCTCAGAAGTACTTTCAGTAAGGGCGCGCTCGCTCGTCCGTGCTAAAAAAAAACCACTTTTATTGACCGTGCTCAAAAAAAAGAAGCACTTCATCGTCCGTGCTCAAAAAAGCAAGCACTTTATTGTCCGGGCTCGAGAAAAAAAACCACTTTTTCGTCCGTGCTCATAAACCCTTGAGATGGTTTATAGGGGTTTGAAAGAAGTGTGTATTCGGTGGTACCAAATCCTGAATATCAGAAAAATCTTCATGTAATTAACCAAAGAACCAATACAGAATCAAACATCCACGAAGATTACTTTGAAGATATAGACCCAAAATCCACAAATAAGTGATAAAATACGGGGTACTAAATCTCCGACCAGTTGAACACAATTCTTGGAGTAAAGAGCAATCAAAATTCTCCTCAAATTTCGTTCTCCAGGCACAGATGAAAATAACTCACATAAAAAGGACATTAAACGGCAAAAACTTATCCACTTGGTAAATAATAAAAGCGTAGAACGACAGTGAAGGCCTGTACACACGCTTCATTTCAAAATAATAAATTCCAATTTCCTTCATTTTAAAACCCTACCTTTTACCGAATAAATTCGTAAAAATAAGGAATGTTGATTTTAACAAACACAATGCCATTTGCCTGTATGCAACTAACATAAAAAGAAACGTAATCTAGATAACTGAATTATAAAAGTTAAATCATGATTTAATTAAAAGAGTTGCAGAAGTATAACGTGAACTGGGCATAATAACAGTCAGTTGTGGGTAAATCAACCAGATATTTTACTTGAATATATCGAGAATATACTAAAATGATAGGAATTATAATTTGCGAATACTCTCGAGAATGTTTAATAATAAAATCAAACCGTGACAGTAGTGAACGACAATTAGATGTATTTTTCAACCATATTAATAATTTAGACACAAAAATCAAATTTACATTAGAACTTGAATAAAATAACTCATTCAATTTTCTTGATTTAAGAATTCAAAGAATTAATAATGTACTCGATTATTCAATTTACAGAAAACCAGCACACACTGATGTAACTATTCCATATAACTCCAATCACCCCATGTCACATAAATTGGCATATAATTTTATGATACATAGAGCTTTTTCAGTTCCTACGAACAAATGTAATTTTATTAGGGAAATCAATACAATTAAACAAATAGCAACATTCCACGGTTATCCATTACATATAATAAATGAATTAATTAATAAAAAAAAGGAAAAAGTGGGATTAAAACTAATATTTCGTGAACAAACTAACGAAATAAAAAATTATAAAACCATCACATATGCAGGTAATATTTCTAATTATTTTCAAAGATAATATCTTCAGCTACAACTACAATAATTTCTTCTAAAACATAAAGTAATGTGAGTACAAAATTGTTAAATGGAATAACAAGAATATCACCATTAAAGAAGTCTGGTATATATAAACTTAAATGTCGATAATGTAATGCTGTCTATTTGGGTCAAACCCTTAGAAATTTTAAGATAAGATACAGTGAACATTTACGAGCATATAGATTAAAACTACCAGATAAGTCCCACTACGCAAAACATCAACTTGACACCAAACATTCGTTGACACCTAACACAGAACTAGAAGTACTACATATTTGTGATAAGAAATAAGAACTGGATTTCTTTGAAGAGTTAGAAATTAGAAGACACTTAAGAAACCCACAATATCAAGTTGGTAATGAACAGATAACTCTAGGTAGCTCTCCACTTTTAAACCGTTTACTTAAGTGATAATTGTGAAGATCAGCAGATATAGTTTTCCTGGTTTTCTATATCATTGTACAGTTATAATGATCTTAATTGGAAAAAAAATATCCAGGATATCTCCATAGGGCTAATATTATCTAAGTTTTAATATTTGTAACATCACATCTTCTTCTTATTTTTTCTATTAGCATATATTAAGTCAATCACTAGGTAGGTCACTTCTTGGTCTAGCCAAAATAATTATTAAACATCAGATAGGCTTCAAATGAAATGTAGCTTCTATTATTCTGACGATGATATTGAATATCGAAACAATTGTCAATTATCTTAGAATTTTTAAAATCTTTTCAATATATTGTGGAATCAACTAGAAACAGTTAGTTTCATTTAAAACAATAGAATGAGTAGATTCCACGAAGTGAGGGTCGAGACAGTTAACTTCATTTTACTTTTCCGCCCAACCTATCTAATATGCGAGAAAAGTATTGGTTTACCCCAAAAAAAGTTGGGAATTTGAATTTTTTTTTATGTATATTTACGTTTTCTACCAACAACGCAAAAAAACGGTTTTTGGAAAAAAAATCCTGTGTGTATGTCGTCGTTGTCGTCGGCCACTTTTCGTTACATGTCTTGTTAACACGATACAGCCTCCGGAGTGCAACAAGTCAACAATTTTATGATTGAATATTGTTAAGGACATGACACAGATAAACCCTATTGATTTTCAGCTCACCAGAGCCAGCACAACGGGTGCTATGGTACTAGAAGTACGACATTTTTGTAATTTTTTGAAAAATTACAGTTTGTTAGCACGATACAGCCTCCGGAGTTCAACAAGTCACCAATTTCATGATTGAATATTATTCAGGACACTTCACTACTGAATCCTATTGATTTTCAGCTCACCAGAGCCAGTACCACAGGTGCCATAGTACTTTAAGTACGATATTTTTGTTATTTTTGGAGAAATTTAAGTTTGTTAGCATGATACAGCCTCCGGAGTATATACATGTGACCAATTTTATGACTGAATATTATTTAGAGCGTCTCAAAGATGAATCCTATTGATATTCAGCTCACTAAAGCCAGTACAACGTGTTCTATGTTACTTGAAGTACCAAATTTTTGTCATTTTTGGAGAATTTTCAGTTTGTTAGCAAGATACAAACTCCAGAGTGTACACTAGCGACCAATTTTATGATTGAATATTGTTCGCAGTGTCTCACAGACGTACCCAATTGATTTTCAGCTGACTATCCAGATATATTACATTTTTGGTAATTTTTGACAAATTTCGGTTTGTTAGCACGATACATCCCCCGAAGTGTATACAAGTGACCATTTTATGATAGAATATTATTCAGGGCCACAGATGTGGAAAAGTTAGTTTTAATCTTTAAAACCGTTTATTTAATACAGTTTTAAAACCCATAATGTGAACCACAAAATAAATAAATGTAATGATGTAAAAAATTGGAAGCCCCTGTCTTGGTATTCTGACAAGTATGTATGAATTTATCAAATTTACGAATTGTAATTCACAAATTTATAGTGACCGCACTGATGAAGGCATAATGCCGAAAGCGCTCTGCGAAATTTTAATTAGAGAAACTTGCACAATAATACTTAGTTTCACTTGAAGAGATTTTGGGATATTCATAAAGTTGCTGATCAACGTAATCTATTCTTCGACTGTACTAATCAAGTTTTGCCTACAGAGGAACCTATAACTAATCTAGCGAAATAAAAAGATTATAGCCTCATAGCTTATCAAGCAAAATATGGAATTCAACTACTCGTAACACAAACACACACTATCATTATTATTTAAATTTAGATATCAACATAAATGAAAGTGAAATAAACGGTTTTAAAGATTAAAACTAACTTTTCCGCATCTGTGTCCCTGAACAATATTCTACCATAAAATTGTCGCTTGTGTACACTTCGGGGGATGTTTCGTGCTAACAAACCGAAATTTCTACAAAAATAACCCAAAATTTAGTATATCTGGATATATAGGACCCGCTGTACTCTCTCTAGTCAACTTAAAATCAATATGGTACATCTGTGAGACACCTTGAATAATATTCAATCATAAAATTGATCAATCGTTTACTCTCTGGAGGCTGTATCGTGCTAACAAACTGAAAATTCTCCAAAAATAACAAAAATTTGGTACTTCAAGTACCATAGCACCCGTTGTACTGGCTTAAGTGAGCTGATATCAATAGGGTTCATCTTTGAGACGCTCTGAATAATATCCAATCCTAAAATTAGTCACTTGTATATACTCCGGAGGGTGTATCGTGCTAACAAACCGAAACTTCTCCAAAAATGACAAAAATATCGTATTTAAAGTACTGTAGCACCTGTTGTATTGGCTCTGGTAAGCTGAAAATCAATAGAGTTCATCAATGAGATGTCCTGAATTATATTCAATTATAAAATTGGTAACTTGTTGAACTCCGGAAGCGGTATCGTGCTAACAAACTGAAATTTCTCCAAAAATGACAAAATGTCGTACTTCAAGTACCATAGCACTCGTTGAACTGAAAATCAATAGGGTTCATCTGTGACATGTCCTTAACAATATTCAATCATGACATTGTGGACTTATTGCACTCTGGAGGCAGTATCGTGCTAACAAGACATGTAAGGAAAAGTGGCCGACGACAACGACGACGACGACATACACACAGGATTTTTTTTCTAAAAACCATTTTTACGTATTGTTGTTGATGGAAAACGTGAAAATAACTCAAAAAAAATTCGAAATTCAACTTTTGTTGGGGTATCCAATACTTTTCTCGCTATAGAAAGGTTGGGCGGAAAAGTAATAAAAATAGTGTGAATATTCTCACGTATTTTTCAGAATAGTAAAGCTGAATGACATGTCGTCATATTTTTCTAGAGTTACAGACACTCCTGCGATACTTAAATCAATCTCCTCATCGGTAATTGCTCCTAAAAGGTCTGTCCATTCTCCATTCTCTTCACGGCCTATTTCATCGAATGCGAAAAAGATTTTACTGAAAAAAAATTACCAATGTTAGTTCATTTTCCATTATTCTCAATTTTTAGAGATACTACAAATATGCATATCAATATGCGTTTAATTTTAATCCATTCAAATAAGTAGATTTGTCGATAAAACAATTTTGCTACCAAATTTTGAATATTTTTCAGAGAAATATATAAGAGTGAAAGTAAGTTATTCAAATACGTTTTTTTGTCTCTGTTTACCCTGGATCTAATAAAAACTGGAAAATATCCTGAATGTAATGTACTAAACCCTCTTGAACTTGGATGGTTAGTAACTTGTAATTTTGATTAGTGGAATGATGAAAACTTGATATTTTTCTAACACAAATTTATTTTACGTGTTGACTCTACAATCGATCACTTAAGAGTTAAAAACGACAAGATTTATAGTTCAGTGAAAGGGGCCGGCTCGAGAATAAAAATACACAAACATATCCAACAAATAAGATGAAAATAAGAATGCTGATTATGGTGAAAGGTGGATTTCTTTTGCAAATCTTACCATTGAAAGAAAAATATTCCAGAGGTTGAGATTTCATTGGGGTTGAATCCTCGTGAGAAACAATTTTCTCAAATCTTAGGAGCAGCTTTATAAATTGACTCTGGTTACTTTTTTAGAGTTTTACAGTTTTTTACCCATGGCACAGTTAAATGCGTTCGTAAAATGATTTGCTGATATCGAATTTTGAAAATTACACATACCTTGAATTTAAAAAATCTGAGAAGTAGTTGGCGAAGTGTGTAGTTCTAGAATCAAGTTCAGATTCGTGTACAATTCCTTGTAAGCGTTTGTCCACAGCTCCAAATAGTATTTGGAATTTACAAAAGTTGCGCCTGTGCTCATAATTCCAAAACGGCACTAGTTTATTCGTGGAATCAGCCATGTTCCATAATCCTACAATTGAAGGATTACCTCGAAAGTTGAAATTGTATTTAAGTATTATCACCATAAATAATGACCTAAAATTATTTAGAAAATCTGTGCCAAAGTTATTTTATCATTATGTACTTAGAAAATACTACCTCGCTCATATTATATAAAACGAGAGTTACAACTTATTTTCAAATTCCACAGCCATTTGAACAGAAAAATTAAAATATTACTATTTTTTAATTTCAAGTCTAAAAAATCGGAAACCGGTCAGTTGGACGACGAGTATTAATCCTCTTTTGAAAAAGGTCAAGTTAAGCCTACCCTTTAGTTCGACCAGGATAAAATTTTATTTTCTAATCGATTTAATGGAATTACAATATCATTAGGGTAGTAATAGTGAGTAGTTTTTATCAAATTTTAAAATATTAGTTTAAATCCAACAACGTTCTAGTAAGGATGACATTATCCTTCATAAGTATTTAAGCAATTTAGTTTGTTTAAGAAGTGTAACTGCACCAAAAATGGATTTAGGATGTACGATCAGTGAAAAAGGACACAAATTATTGTTACTAAATAATTTTAAATTTTCTAAAGCTCATGTAGCAAAATGCGGAAAAATTCGTTGGCGGTGTGTCAACAGAAAGTGATCTTCTAAAATTTATACCGAGGAAGATGAAATAACTATCTTCGAAACACATCTAGAGCATAATCACATGGAAGATAGTACTCTTAAAAGGCAACAGGTTAGAAGTGCTTTGGAAAGGAAGGCGTTAGAAAATCTAACAGAAAGCTAATTGATAAGTAATTAAAGGTTTGTTCTTTTTATTATTATTACCACGTTTTATTTAACTTCATGTGTATGTTTATTTGTTTTTATTTTTGCGCTTCTATTTTTGACCAAAAAATTATTTTTTACTTTTGAGTACACTTAAAGAAAGCGTGGTTTTTAAAAAATATCTGCGTGTATCATCCCCAGCTTAACAACGTGACGAAGAAAGATAGCTATCCCCTGCCTCGAATTGACGATATGCTAGACACCTTGGCCGGCAGCAAACTGTTCTCCACCTTGGACCTGAAGTCTGGTTATTGGCAGGTGGAAATGGACCCAGAAGATAAAGAGAAGACTGCTTTTATCACCGGATCTGGATGATGGCAATTCAACGCCATGCCATTCGGGCTCTGTAATGCGCCTGCAACATTTGAAAGACTTATGGAAAATGTCTTGAGAGGGTTATCTTGGAAGACATGCCTGGTCTATTTGGACGACATCGTAGTACTGGGGAAGACATTTGACGAACATCTGAAGAATTTGGAAGACGTATTCAAACGACTCCAAGCTGCCCAGCTTATGTTAAACCCGAAGAGATGTCAGCTGTTCCAAAACCGAGTCAACTATCTAGGTCATATAGTGAGCAATGAAGGAGTGGCGGTGGATCCAGAGAAAATTGCTTCCATTCAGCAATGGCCGCAACCAACCGACAAACATCAAATCAGGAGTTTCCTTGGACTTTGCACATATTATAGAAGATTTATCAGGAAGTTTGGAGACATTGCTAAGCCTCTAACTCGACTTACAGAAGAAGCAAGAGCTTTCCAATGGGACGAAGATTGTCAAACGGCTTTTGATACCTCGAAGAGGCATTTAACCACACCGCCGATATTAGGATACCCTTTACCGGAGGGAAACTTTATTCTGGACACTGACGCAAGCAACGTAGGAATTGGTGGAGTGCTCTCACAGATCCAAGGAGGGCAAGAAAGAGTGCTGGGATATTTCAGTAAAGTCCTCTCCAAACCAGAACGAAACTACTGCGTCACAAGAAGAGAACTTTTCGCAGTAGTGAAGTCCGTGGAACACTTTTACCAGTATCTCTATGGTAGGAAGTTTTGAATCCGGACTGATCATGCAGCACTCAAGTGGTTGATGCAGTTCAAGAATCTCGAGGGCCAGATCGCTAGATGGATTGAACGACTTCAAGAATATGATTTCAACATCGAACATCGAGCCGGTGTGAGTCACCAAAATGCCGACTCCCTGTCCAGACGGCCGTGCCCAACAGACTGCTCCCACTGCAACAAGGTGGAATCTAGGGAAGCTGCAGTTTCAAGAACTACTGTAGTCAACGAGGAATGGTCACCCACCAGGATCAGAGAAGATCAGGAGAATGAACGACTTTACGACTATCTTATGTAAACATTGTTTCTGTGACCAGAGTTATCTAAAAAAAAGGCCAGAATCAATTGTTTTTTATGCCGCAGTCCGGAATTTACTAGTAAAAATGGCTTTAATATATAAGGGGACTGATCAGGAAGAGTTAGTGAGTTGATAAAGTGATCTCTAGAAATAAACAAAAATACACCGAACAGTAAAGTGCTAATTAATAATCAAGTTTGTGTGCATATAAATTAAATTTAAGTGGTTAGTTAAGTATATATAAATTAAGTGTTAGTGAGTTAGTGTTTAAATAAATTATTAGGTAGCCATACCGAGTGTTCGAAATTTATCCCACCCGTAATAAAAGCTTTTAATAAATAAGAAAAATATTACAATATATACACGAGAAATAGTGTTCATAGTTGGTTACTCTCTACCCTGGATATGATACATGTAAAGCAAACGATCGTGACTACGATCGAATAAACCGCAACTCAGGATGTGAAAAGTGATGAAATGTGAATAATGTCACCAGTTGAATACCACAATCAATGGCAAGATATATGAATAGTCATCTAAACTATATTAATAAGGTAAGTGTTCAATCTTATCAAATCTAGACGATAGTACAATTATTCTCACTTATTTGTTTAAATACGAATTATGTTTTTAGTTAGTTTCCTTTTAAAGCTTTGTTGAATACTTTGGTCAACGTTTCAATATGATTTTGATAAATTATATTAACTTTTAAATAATTTTGGAGAAGGAAAAATTTACGCGTCCTCCATCTATAAATTCACGAGGCTTCTCTCAAGCTTAGAATCAACAACTTGCAACTGTTTTCCTTTTTTGTTTCTCATTGTCCATTTCTGTGTTATTTTAGATAAATCCACTGTGTTTATTTACACTTCTGTAATCACTCCGAATCACTCTACCCGAACTATTGAAAGAACGTTGATTTCCACGTTAATATTTTGGTTTGACATTTCATATAAAATAATTGGGAAGTTTATGCAATATACAGGGTTTCTGAGAGTGTTTACAAATTATGAAAATATAATAGTTGAATTTTTGTTTCAAAATTCAAGTGATTTTATATATACAGGGATTACTATAATTATATACAAAATATGTTTGACGTAATTTACTTGTCGTTATTATTTTTATATACTTTGAAATATACCTTGAAAAATAATTACTAAATTGAATAGTAATCTCTTAAATCATTTTATTAAATGGATATTATACGTAAATATTTCTTAATGTGTTTAAGCTATGTCTTTATGAATTATCTCCTTTTATTGAATATTTACTAAGATTCACATTATTCGAATGATGCTAATTGGTTTAAGTTAACCTGGTAGATATGTTTCACTATATATATATATATATATATATATATATATATATATATATCGCTAACATTTTTATTTTTGTTTCTAACAGGATAACGATCACTGGAGAAATGATAACTTCCGATTTGGAGTGTTTACGGCGGAATATATATGTCGCTCGTCGCAGTGTTTCACCACCACATCCTAAAAATCAAAATGAAGTGTGATACACTCCTGGACATGCAACCAAAAACTAATAAAGCTGAGGAATTCTTAAGTGTAGTTGATAAAGAAAATGGTGTTTTCTTGCTATACAAATTTGCATTTTCTTTGCTCTGTGAGTACAATATATATGGATGGAACATTTTAGTTTAGTACTAAATTATTATTTACTGTTCATACTTTTGAAAATGGCTATTATATACCTGTTGCGTTTTGCTTATTACCAACCAAAAACAACTCAAGTTATTTAAAATTATTTCAACTGCTAAATGAAAAATGTAAAACTTTGGATCTGTTATTTAAACCTTCAACAGTCATTGTTAATTTTGAAGAGGTAATTAATAACACTTGTTCAATAATGTGGCCGAATATGAAAATTATGGGATAGAGATTCCATTTGTGCCAATCGTGGTATCGTAAAATTCAAAATTTGGGCTTAGTCACAGAATATTGGAATAAAAACTCAGAAATAGGCAATTTTCTTAAATTATTTTTTGGACCTCCATTTTTAGACCCTCATGAAGTAGGAAACTTTTTTTTGAAGAAATTCATTCAGTAATGCCCAGTAATCCGAGTCTATCAAAATTTTGCGATTATATCGTGGGAACTTATATCGATGAAACGAGTAATTTTCCTCCAAGTATATGGGCTTGTACCACAGATAGTATGTACGTGCCGCAAACGCGTGTGAATCATTTCATTCTCATTTTAATTCTAATTTTTATAGTTCTCACGCAAGTTCGCTTTATTTTGTAAATATTTTATTAAAGATAAGATAGCAGAATATAGGAATGGCCTTTTATCACAAAAAGATTTTGTAAAAATTATGTCTTATCATAATTCACTTCAATAATAAATAATATGTTGAGTAAAAAGTTATTGTTTCAATTCTTAGAACACAACCTTAATCAGCTCGAAGAACGGTCGTGGTCCAACTGATCGGTGTACTTAAAACAGGTACCTGGCCCGTGGTCGAACTGTCCGACTCCCAAAAAATCAAGCTTCAGAAAAAATCAATTAAAAACCTTATTCAACTTAAAAAAATCCGTTATGCTTATTACGTATCATGCTACGACATCTCCAAAAAATAGATTGAAAACTAAGACAAACATATCCATTTTCCTCTCATGCGCATTCAATTAACAGAACTTCAAATATCAATTAAAATATTGCATATCGGCACAAAGGGTCTGATTGCCCAAAGATTTACACAAGACCATTTGTCGGCCGAACTGTGTCGCATTTTCTCCCTTCTTCAGTCCAAGTCACCCATTAACTCACTATATTCACGACGAGAGACGAATGTCATAATCAATCATCGTTGCAACACACCTGTCAAAGTTTAACACACGAATTTTCAGCAAGTTTTAAATATTTTATTTCAAAATTTCAACATAATAGATTCCTTAAATAGTTGATTTCGTATTGTATGTTGAAGAAAAAATTATTAGTGATCAATTAAAGTGATAATAAAGAATATTGAGTTGTCCATAATCGCTTAATTTGAAAGGACCTCCTAATTTTTAATCAATTAAACAATCCAGCACCTTGAGCGGTTACATTTCTATCAAAAAATTTTACAACTAATTCCCTAAAATTGTTTAACTTAGATATTTTTACGAAAGACTATAAATATTGAGATGAGGCATTGCATTTTTATACACATGAAGTAATGTATTCCACACCAATTTAATTTATTTCAGAGTGGACATATCTGTTGCTATTTTTACAGATTCTTTTTATTTTTGTGAAAAATTGTTGTATTTCCCAATTTTTAGTACATGTGGGATTTTTGAAAATATTAGAACAAAGTTATAATTTTTATGAAGTTTGCGTGTTTTTTGTTCGAGTTATAAGTATGAAAATAAGACTTTTGCACAAAAATATCAATAAAAAATAGAAGAAAAACGTGTTTTTCTTACAATCTTGAAGTTAGGAACATTAGACCCCACCTGGTTGATGATGCTCAAAATTTTCACCTGGGTGATGCCGGGTTTAATGCAGTCAATTTTCAACTACAGGCAACACTATCAGTAGTAAATATTTACTAACTGCATAAATATCATAATTAATTTTGCCAGAAAGTAAATTTGAACTATGAGGACCTTTTCATTAAAATATCCGTTTTGTTGAGCTGTTTTTGTTATAATCTAAATATTTCATTATTGATTAGAATAGGCTGAGTAAAAATGAAAACATTAGAATCTGTTCAATTATTTTTTCAAAAAGTGATTTTTCTTAGTATAGTTGTGGAGATAGTATAGTCTTCTACTTGCGAATAATGGCTATTATACGCTAGTTGATGAATAAACTACTATGCTCATCTTATAATTATTTACCAACATATAAGCAGAAGAATATAACAAATTAGAGTTTAATTAAATACTCACCAAGTGGATGGATAACCAGAGATGTATTCGTAGTTTTTCTAATTTTATATAACTGGTATAAACAGTAACTTCCGTGGTTAACATTGGTTGTGGTCTTATTCAGATCTGAACAATAATCTATACTTTTGTTTAAAGTTTGTTCAAATGGTAAAAACGCTTCTTTATTGTTAAACAAAGAATTCCAACTTGTATAATTAGAGTTATTGTTCTAAAAATAACTAGAATTAGGAATAGAAAATCGCAAACATTCTGCAAATATTTGATATTTTTTATACATAAGTAGATAAGGGGCAAGTTATTCATATCAATAAAACAAAAACATGTGGAGTAATTGCGTAGAAAATATCAATATATGACTCTAGAGCGCAGAATCCCCAACATTCGAAACAAGGTATGGAGAGGTTTAGGATTCCTATCTTAGATTGCAGTATTCTTAAAACGTATTTGAGGAACAGACCATTTCTATTTACAATTACGAATACCCAGTACAGAGCACTTTGAAGACATTCAGATAATTTTTGCTATCAGAAAAGCTATATCATTCACATATTCGAATCGACCAAACTCCGGCCAACTAAAACATAAACCGTAGTGATAGAATCACCTCTCTCAACTCAGAGTATTAGTCAATCCAGTCAGAACTCTCAAACCTCAATTGAAAATCACATGAAGAGAGATAGGTTGAGAGAAATATATATATATATATATATATATATATATATATATATATATATTATTCTGTAGCTTTTATTTTTCAAATTTATGTGTTATATTTATTTATATTGCCTGGTCTTATGTGATGGTTTCCCGGCTTATAGATTTGAATTCTGAACTTATCAATATGAATAAAACACTACCCTTCCAATATGAAACAATTTATTCAAATAACATTTACAACGAATAATTAAATAAACACTCTCTCACACACTCCGTAGATATCCTATTTAAGTTTTAATTTCAATTAGCCACCAATAAAGCTTGTAGAGTCTGAATTAAAATAAAAAATATAATAAATTAATTTAGCTCAGTCTTCCTTATATCAATTATGCCAATAGGTATTTATATTTATCAATGTCTCAGGTCTACACGCATGTAGAATCGGGGGTTAATTTGAAAAGTATATCATATTAAAAATTTTACTGTTAATTTGTAACACTTCTGTGTATCTCTGGTGAGTCTCCACATCTAGAATTTAGTAGTCACCATTCCGTCTATAAACCTTTCAACTGAGAATGATAAACTAACCACAATCTTTTGACAAAGAGTTTGGTTTTGAAGCTTATTTAAGATTGTATGTGATGAATTTAAATATTTAGTTTATAATCAAAATCATTATTAGATGCTGTATAAAAAACACAATCGGAATACATATGATGGTAATACTTGAGATTTTTGAAATGGAGATTATTCAGGTTAGTATATATTGAACAAATACTTCTTCTGTCTCAAATAGTACCTCTTCTTTGGACATTCACTACGTTTTTACTTTGGAAAAATATTTCATTTGGAATACACAATCGATAAAAAATTTGCTATTGTTAAGAATAAATACCTCAGAACCAGGACGTTGAACTTGTCAGCCTTGCATTAATTATTCTTCTAATAATATACATTGGGCACTGGTATTGAATAAAATAATATTGCCCCTCTGTTACAATGCTCTCACTTTCCAAGATTAATGTTGGAACTTAAAAATATCACTTAATGTATTGTAACACTGGAGAATTACTTCTGGTAAGTAGATATACTGTTTTTATAATAATGAACAGGCTTTTTCCCCCAATTTTGTTAAATATTTTGAAGCCTAATTTTCCTTGACATTCACTCTCCTTTTAAAAATCAAGCACCTTCTTTTTTATCCTCCTGCCTTCTCATTAGCCGAAAACCAATTATCTCCTAGGCAACTGTCAGTAACTTTATTGATTAAAAATTTCCAAAATTATTTTATCAGAACATTTTTTAACATTCTTATTCTTGAAAACTAGAGTTATCAATGAATTCATTATAAAATTCCCATTCCAAAAATGTCCTATTTGTCCAGTTTTGTACTAAAATAAGGTTAGAATAGACCACAATGTCTCTCCCTCTTGTCTTTCTTCTGAACCGCTTTCTGCAGCCCTAGACCCAGTTATTTGAGTTTCAGTCTGATATATACTGATAACACTCTCAAATGAGACCATTGGAAATATTTAAACCAGCTTTAAAGTTATTGAAATCAAATCATGATTTTGTGACGTTTAACTCTCCGATAATTACTTGTATTTCTTATGACATCAATTTCTAGCCAATTTATATAGTATAATTATACAAAATGTGTAAATATTTATATCATTGTAGGTTAAATTTCTGAATTGAATAGTTATATAGGTGTTGGTAAAACTGTGTTAGCAAAATTTTTAAAATATTAAATCTATATCGAAATCTTTATTATTGGTTTAATTTTAACAATATTGCTTTATGAAATAAACTATTTTTATGTATATTAACAATTTTACTGTTACAAGTAATTTCCACTGTGAAAGATTTAGACAATAACAAAACAACCATTATTTATGAATATAAAAACTGACATACAGGATCTTCTCAAGAAATTGACTTTTATCGATGATCCACATTATGTATAAGGAAACTTGCAAAATACATGTATGAGACTAGCAGAAATATCATAGTTATGATAAAATGTATATGAAGTAGACCAAATTAGTAAGATAAATTATGTTGTTTCTATATGTTCTTACAAAATTACAAGATATATATATATATACATTGAAGCAGTATCATTTGGTTGTATTCAATTTAATAATGATTAAAATGTCAGAAGGTATTGTGCATTCAATAAATTAGATGAAAGTTCACTATTAGAAATATCTTGCGAGTTTGCAAAATAAATAGAAAGGCACAATCTATTTGTTGGTAAAATTAACGCAAATATCGTGGAAAGGATTAGCAGTTTTTGAAAACAAGTAGAATTATCTCAAATTAGATATTCCTAATATTTAATAACCTAACAAATTGTGCCCATCCAGTTATTCAAGGGATATATCCAAAATAATTAAAAACTTGAAAAGTTAAAGTATGTAATGAAAGTGCTTCAGAAGGTTATAATTTAGCATTAAATCAACAAGCTGATTAATGATATTCCCAGCATACTAAATCATTTTAAATAAATAAATTCAGAATTTCTCCATTTTTAAAATGAATGTAGATTCACCAAATATGTTCGTAGTGGAAGTCTTACAATGAGCTGCCAGTCAGAATCCAGAAATACTAAAACCAGCTGAATCCAAGTTGAAGGAATGGGAAACTCAAGCCGGCTTTTACACAACTCTGTTTAATGTAATTTCCAATCATTCCATTGATGTAAATGTGCGTTGGATAGCTGTACTTTATATGAAAACTGGCGTGAATAGATATAGAAACAGACGATATACTCTTTGAACAATCAGAATCGAAAATATTGAAATCTGATTCAGATACAACGGAAATTAAAATTAATAATGCAGTACATGATGTAATTTCAGAAGCATCCGTTAAAATTAGAATGGTATTCAAAATAATTTAAAAGAAACGCGTCAAATTTTCATATAGTTAGTAATTAGGTTATTTTATGCAAGGGATTTCAGGAATTTTAATAAATAGTAAATAAGTTATGTTAATATTTATATGTATAAAAATCTTCATCTCTATATATGCTAATTTCTTATACAAAAATGTCATTCTCATGTTTCATATACGGCTTAAAAAATTCATGGTTTATTGTAATATAAACAGCGAATCGTCGTTAATCACACAATATCTATACAATTCATACGATATAGAGAAGTTTCGATAGCAACCCGCAACGAGATAGATTAGGAGATAAATCAAAAAAGTCAGTGGGATTTAAAATGTCAAAGTTGGAAGTCGTATTATAATTGATCTCGTCAATAAGAACGATACAAAAAGTTGATATTCAAAGTATAGTAGAAAGAAATTTAAACCAATTTTATAATAATAATTATAATTTGAAGATAATTACAATATACAGGAGAGAAAAGTCATTCTGATTTAAAAAAACGTCGAAAAAGAGGCAAGGGATATTGTAATTTATTTCTACAAAGACGATTAAACACGTTTGTATTTGATAAACATGGAAATTTAAACCAATTTTTTAATCATCAGAAGAAGAGAGAAGATAATTGTATATCCAGTTAAAGGATAGATATCTAGGGGAAGAAATCAAGGCATTGCGTGTGAAATTTAAGAAGAGCTTTTCGATAATATTTTGGACAGTACAGCAGAAAGAAATTGTTAGTGAAGATTAGTTTCAAGTGGATACAAACTTAGTAAATAAAAGGTACCGTTTTAAAATAATATATTACAGATCTCTAAACCAAAATAGGCCTTTATTTAAAAAAACATTTTAATTGTTCCATAGTAATAGTAGTTTATTTTTTTGTAGTATATCTGTACACATTTTCTGTTTATAAATTTCTATGTTTAAAAAAAATTCCTGAAATCATAAGTTTGTTCGTTTTAATTTCACAATCCAATAATTAGAGTAAATTTGAATGATAGAGTTGGTATACATGTTTAATGATTTTTCAGTTTCAAATAATAAATAAATAAATAGAAACCAATACCAATATATATGTATATATATATATATAGAGAGAGAGAGAGAGAGAGAGAATTTGTTCACTGAGTTTAACTAGTTATGTTAGAAATGAAACTACTGTTTCTAAACAATTTCACCATAATAATAAGGTGGAATGAACAATTTCTAATTCCAGCAGAGATACTTGCAAAAATAATAGGTACAACTTGACGGTTTCCAATTTTATTGAATATCAATGAACAAATGCATCTGTAAATAGACATTTAAAACAAGAGTAAAGAAAAACTGGGTAGAATTTTGTTTAAACATAAATAGACAGAAAAATCCTACAATTATCTGGAACAGAATCAATAAAATTCCAACTAAATAAAAATACGTATGTCGATGATGAAACGCTGCTGGCAAATTTGTTCAATAAAATAGCCCCTAATTCAGTAACTTCTGAAATTAATAAACCTTCAATAAGTCTCACTGCTTACTACCCCCCTTCACGGTCATGGAAATTGTAGTCAACATTAACTCTTCTAATAAATCTACACAGAGAAAACACGTCCAAATAAAAAAAGATTCTAGAAAAAAATTGCTTACTACAAATAAATTTTTATTAGTGGTAGAATCATTATTCATCAGTAGTTGAAAAAAGCAGATAGCTAGTTTTGTCCGTTAAAGTGATCTTAGTCACCAGGTAATTTGTACTTAATAAAAAAAGTTTTTAGAATTGAATCATTTACCCTTAACTATTTATCTTTTATCGTAAGTGAGCTCGATATTAATCTTTAGTTATCGAAGTATTTGGAATCACGTCTTCGACACATTCCGATAATACTCGGGTTGCTCGGCTGACCGTTAAGTTGGTTTCAGACAAGAAATTGCTTTATTTAATTTTTAAAATTCGGGAAGACAGCAAACAAACAGCGTGCGTAAATTATCGATGAAAGGGACTATTTCAGAACTTGCTAGAGCTCGTAATTATGACTGGGGTCGAACTATTGCTAAGCGTCTCGAGCATGTTTATGATTTGGTTGCAGTTAATGCACAATATCATAATTCGTGGATGAAAAAATTGTACCAAGCACCTCCAACTGGATAAATCAAAAAAAGAGGTGCGTATGCAAACGAGATCGAAACTGCAATGCAGTACATTTACTCTTATCTCGAGAAGAATTCTGAGGAGTGTCAATTTTCTATGGACGAACTAATGGCCAAAATTGAAGGTGATTACCGCCCGCACATGAAAACAGTGAAAGCGCAACTCCTGAAAAAATATGGTGACGATATTTGGATTGCCTTCACTGCCAATAAGGCTCCTGTGGTTTGTTTCCGAAACACAGGGTACAAGTTATTGACAGAAGCCTGGTACGATCAAAAAATAGATAACAAGGCAGACGAACGTCTGCGTATTGTAAAAACAGCAGCAGCAATCGTTTTAGAGGATATTCGCTCCACGGTCTACGAGACAAAACAATATCCTCCAACAGATAATTTTTTTCAAAACATTGAGTCAGATATACCTGAAACTTTACGCGTTTTCTTGAATAATGTAATCCTGAAGAACATACGTGCGTCGCTTGAGAAATGGAAGAAACAAAGCATTGCTCTCGATCCGGAAATTATTGTTGAAGCTGGAAAGCGCTTCCTCCTTGCGTTATACGGTTAAAGTGGCGTAAAAAGTATATCGTTAAACAACTATAGATATACGTGCTTCACAAAATCAGCATATAAAAATGAAATTAATATTGCATCGTTGCCACCGACAGAAGCAGCAGCACTACAACATGCATTCCGAACCTATCACCAGGTTCAGCAGTGGTATGGAGTTGAAAAAAATGCAGAGCAATGGGGATGGAAAAAAAGCAAAAATGGGCTAATTCCTGTTACCACGCTCGAGCCCCCTGCTCCGGAAACCTTGTTGAAACCCATTTCTTGCAAATGCAAAAAGGTATGTCGGGAAGGCTGTGGATGCAGAAAGGCTGGATTAAAGTGCTCCGTTATATGCACCAATTGCAATGGTACCTGTGATAATTCGCACGTTCCACTACAAGATAGCGATGAGGAGGAAGAAACAGATCTATTCTCGAGCAAACGTATGATAAAATCGAGGAACAAGAGGACTACAACGGAGCTAATGATTCCATCGCGGATGACGTGGAAGAAATTTTTATTTGTGACATTTCGCTCAGTACCGAAGACGATGAACTCTCAGAACCGGGTCCATCAAAAATAGCGAAGCAAAGGAGAATGCGCTAAATTTTGTAATAGTGCATTACAAGTGGATTAGGCCTACTGGGGATACCACAAAAAAAACGCGCCACTTACTCTACCTCATGGCGTGTTGGGTTGGACTTTGCGGCTCTCGTACGCTGAAACTATTGATTTTACAAAAAAACGGTTACTACAAAAATTGTAGGAAATTTTCTCTAGTTTAATTTATTACATAACTATTTTCATCGTAAAATGAGTTGGAACGGAGTATGGCGGTGCGAGCGGCCAAGATACGAGGTGGCAAAGTGAAAATTCGAAAAGAGCACGTCGAAATCTATAACATCACCAATTTTCGAAACTCCCGGAAAACTTTCCAGGTAAAACTACCAAATGACTGTACTATGAATCTCACACAATAAGAAGTCAAATAAAAATACTGATACGTCGTAGTTGAGCTGTTCCAAGACGTCTCTCACTCAGGCGTTAAATTTAATATTTAGATTATCTAGGTGATAAGACGAGGCCCGACATTTTCTGTCGATAAAAGTCAGTATCGTTGAACTTGATGCTAATTAATAGATCAAGTTCAACAACATGGTTAATCACTACTTTCATTCACAATAGACATTTCCACTTCACTCACCTTCTAAGGTGAATTCCAGTTACCACCATGTCGAAGTTACCATGCATTCGAAACTACTCCTAGCGATCTTTTAACGATATATATTTTTAGTTTGTCTTATTTCTTGAACCTAATTTTGTTATATTTTTCAGAAATATTGCTCTTGGGATTATATGGTTCAGTACGAAATTGGAAAGTTTTGTGAGCTTTTTATTTACATTTTCGTTTGATGTTCCAGACTATCAGTGTCCTTCATCAGAAACTTATTCATGAAACAAACGCTTGCAAGTGCAATGTCAACATACTCGTATATGATAAAATAACATTTTGATTGATCATATTTAGAACAAATAACCACTCTCACTAATGACGGTACAATACATTGTGCACAACGCCCTCATGCATCTACCAAGAAAAAGAGTGGTTTTTCTGACAGCCATCATCAACGGAGTACTGAAGACAAAGAACTTCTCAAACGAATGGTAAGAAGCGGAGACAGGAAGAGCGATAAGGACCCTATGTTTCTTCAGAACTACAGGCCTATCCATCTCCTCACCACAATGAGCAAGATAGCCAAGAGGGTCATCTAGAAGAGACTTCAAGAGAAAACAGACGCCATCGGGATCCTTCCAGAAGAATGGTTCGGATTCAGGGAAAAACACTGAGTCAAAGACCAAGTTCTGAAGATAGTAGAATACGCCACCCAATAGTACGGGTGTAAACCGGGAAAGAGTGTAAGTGTCGATAAAGTGTTTTAATTTTGGCCAAGAAGGCCATAGAGTGAGTGAATGTACGAAACCGAAGCGAACGCGGGGTTCATGTTATCAGTGTGGTTCCCCCGACCACAAAATAACATCGTGTCCAAGAAGGCAACATAAACCCAGAAACGGGAGCCATCTTCTTGGATGTCAGTAAAGCCTTCGACCGTGTCTAATACAAAGGCCTGATATACAAGTTGAGAGAAGCCGGATACTACAGAACCCTCACGAAGCTGCTGCTTTTTTTGGCAACATGTTTATCGTGAACTTGGCCATCTTAAAAAAAGTGATTTAATTGAATTTATTCTGACTAAAAAAGTTACCAAAGATGTTAAACTTAGTGATTCAGCTAAGAAGTTTGCGGAGGGAAATGAAAACAAAGAATTATTCGATTCTAACAATTATATTCAATTGACAGAAAAAGAAAGGTGGGATTTAATAAATTATTTAAGATGTAACTTTCAGTGTGTAACAATGGAATTAACATATTTCAAGAAAGTTGATTCTGAATTAGAAAAACGCATTATTGACTTAGAAACTATAATAAGTTATACCTATCCATAAAAACAAAGATATACAGAAGGTAGTTAATTACAGACCTGTCACATTATCATCAAATTTTTCATAATTGTAGATAAAAATATTATATTGTCGAAAGAACACAGATTTAAGCATAAACATTCTTCATCGACTATAGTACATGAATTTTATACAAATTTAGTGCGAATGTCCGATAGGGCCGTTCTGTGACCTAAGCAAGGCATTTGACTGAGTACATCATGACATCCTATTACAAAAGCTATTCTCACTGGGGATTACTGGCGCGTCATTATTCTGGATGATCTCTTTTCTGAAAAATCGTGCCCAGTACGTCAGTTTGGATGATTTTTTTAATGCAACCAAAATTAGTGTTAATTACAAACAAAAACATTGGGGTACCACAGGGTTCACTTTTGGGTCCTCTATTGTTTCTGTTGTATATAGAAATATTCTTCGAGACACTTTTAACTTTTTAAAAAATATTTATTCGAATTTTATTTACAAACAACTTAGAAATACAAAAGTAACTTGACAAAATAATAAACTGTTAATAATAAATGAAATGAAAAATTGAACTGGATTAAAATGATTGAATGAATGAATGAATATTTCTTAGTCATCAACCTATATTGAATACATCGGTGTTATGAAATTGATGATCGCGTTGCTTGGTTGGAGTTCGCTGACCATGGGACAGGGTCGGAGTCCATTCACATTTCTCCTTCCTCCTTTGGTCCAGACTTCGTCCTCGAAGTCTCTGAGAACAACTCTTGAAGAATCTGGATTTGAGTTGGTTGTAGCTTGGGCCCATATAAGAATTTGGAGATTCTCTTCCTTTTCTTCACAGCAACTGTTATAAAGATGCCTAAAACAGTTGAAATTAGTATAAGGGAAACAATGCTAAGCCCTGCGGATAATTGTGGCAGAATATGTATCGGTTCGATGAGTAAAGGATAGGGATTTCTCATATTATGAGCATTGTCTTGGTGGTAACACAAACAAAAGATTTTGATGATTCAATGAGTTGGTAAGGATGTTCGTCACTGACTAAAAGGGCGTTTCGAGAATATATTTCTAACAGTGTTTGTTTTAATGTTTCCAGTTCGTCTAAAGTAAAGAGCTCAATATTTGAAAGATTTAGTTGGGATAAGGTTATGGTTCTAATTAGTTTTGAAAGTAATTCATTTACAATTTGGAGATTGAGAATTACGTTATGAAGAGCAACGTATCCATTGAAACCGGATGATAACTTATTTACTGCAGCTACAATTACGTTACTATTATTGTTTATTAAATTTAAAAGTTTATTAAATCTCGTATCAATAGAATGACCAAAAGAGATTTCATTGTTAAGTTTAGTTATAATTTCATTTTCTTTGAGTTCTATTGCAGTAATGTGTGATTTTAATAATTCTAAGTCGTAATCGTCGGGATTCCAGTTATGTATTTAATTGTTGTACCTAGAAAGTTAAACAATCCTCTTTTATGCTTACGAGTTATTTTATGAAGATTGTCTTTTGCTTCATTCAGGAGGTGATTGTATTGAAATTTCAAAGAAGCTAAGGGTCCGTTTTCTAAGGGTGAATTGAAAAGGTTATTAAGGTTTATTTCTAAAGTGTTAGCTAATTTCTCTAAATTAATATGTAAAATATGTCTATGATAATGGTTAATTTCATTGGATTTGCCAAGTTCTTCTGCATATTAACCGTTATTGGGGATTTCCTGTATCTTGATAAGATGTCCCAGGGATAGGGTCGTCCTGCAAAGAAGGTATTTCTAAAATATCCCTTTTTTTCACTTAATAGTCTTTTAGCAAATTTTAAGTGTGTACTTGTCGTGTTTTGTTTATTCGTCTTACCGATAATTTTTGTTTTATTTTGTTTTTTCGGATGTAGTCTAGAATAAGGGCAGCTCAATTTAGGTCGATGTTTTTTTCTGGTTACGTAGAGAGAGGAAGAGGGATCGATTACAGGAATTGATTCGGCTTTTTCATTTTGTTTATCTAAAATCTTCTGACGTTTTTCTTTTTGTTTATTATATAGGTCAGTTATAAAGGGTTGCAGTTCGTCTTTATGTCTTTGATTGTATGTTTCGTATAGTGGGAGATCAAAATCAAAATGTATTTCTTCGGCATAAGGGCCATAGAGAATTGAAAAAGGTGAGAAGTTAGTAGCACTATGAATGGACTGATTACAAATTAAAATGGCATGTGTGAAGGTATCGTCTAAGGGGTCTTCTGGATTTTGGTCTCGTAATGTTTTTCTATTAGGGTAGAATGGAACCGTTCAACAGGTGAATTAGAAGATGAGTTATTGACTGTTGTGAAATGAATTTCAATTTTATGAAGTTTCATAAATTCTTTAATTACAGCAGAATTAAATTCAGTGCCATTGTCACAAACAATTTTTTTCGGATAATTATGATGAGAGGAATAGTGTCTTAATTTGCTTAGAATTGAAACAGAAGTTTTATCAGAAATTTTATAGCATTGGGCATATTTGCTGAACGAGTCGACAATTGTTAAGTAGTAATTTTTGTTACAGTGGAACAGATCAATATGGATTATATCAAAAGGTTTTTGTCCTAATAATGGACCTAACCTAACCTAACCTAATAATGGACCCAATTGAGGTAATTTATACGGGTGCCGTTCATATTTATTTTTCAAACAAATTTCACATTGGTTAATGAAATTTGAAATTGTAGTTTGCATGGAGGGCCAATAAAATTGATTTTTCAAGTGTTTATAGGATTCAACTATGCCGTTATGATTTTCGTTATGATACTGTTTTACACACTCTATTTGTCTTTGTTCTTCTTCTATGTCCTGTAGTAATTTATTACAAAAAACGGCCTTAACTGTCGTGTCAAAAGTTTTCTTAAAGTATTCACAAATAAAAGGTCGAAATTCATGTGGTACGTGTAACGCAAATTTTTCATTAGGTCTAAATATGTTTTTAAGAGCATGAGATATTTCCATTCTCCAATCATCAGTGACAGTTACGGTATGTCTATGTTTATTAAAACATTTTTTATGAATAATGTCATATTCGCTGGAGTTAGGAACAATAAGAATTTGATTGGTAGCAGAATTGATAGGATCTTAAGATATAGGGATTCCGGAAATCGGATTTTCGATTGCAGTGTGATTAGTATCATCGCTAAGAGACTGATTTTTCTCGAAATCTTCAAGAAATTCGTCTAAGTCAAAATTGTCTGGAGGTTCAACACATATAGAAGAAGATGAAAGTACATTGACCTGTACTCTAGAAAGACAGTCGGCAACTTGATTTTCTTTGCCTTCTCGGTATTTTACGTCAAAATTATAGTCTTCATATTTCAGTCGCCATCGGGGTAATCGGGATGTGGGTTCTTTAATTTTGCAAATCCATACAAGGGGATTGTGGTCACTATCGACTGTGAATTTTTGACCATGCAGGTACGGACGGAAATGTATACAGGAATCTAATATTGCCAAAAAATCTCTTTCGATAGTTGAATAATTTTGTTCGGCTGAGTTTAAAGTTCGGGAGTAGTAAGAGATTGGATGATTATTTTGTGATAATACAGAGCCTATGGCTATATTGGAAGCGTCAGTTGTCAAAACAAAAGGTTTTGAAAAGTCGGGATATTGGAGAACTGGGGCATTGCATAAGAGTTGTTTGCACTTCTCAAAGCACTCTTTATAATTGGCGTTTATTGGGTCTATGACAGCTCCTTTGCGGGTACATCGAGAAAAGGGGGATGTTATTCTTGCAAAATTTGGAATACACCTTCTATAATATCCAATAAGTCCTAAGAAGGATCTCACTTCTTTGACCGTTTTTGGTATTGGAAAATTCTTAATAGCCTCTATTTTGCTAGGATTGGGCTTAATACCTTCGGGAGTTACGATGTGACCAAGAAAAGCGACTTCTTTTGTCAGAAATTCAGATTTGTCCAATTGGATTTTTAAGTTAGCTTTCCGAAATGTTTCAAAAATTGCGGCAATGTGAACTAAATGATCTTGAAGAGACCTAGAAAAAATAATGACATCGTCCATATAGACGAAACAACATTTGTGGAGAAAGGGTCTAAGGATGTTATCCATTAATTTTTCGAGAGTAGAAGGTCCATTTTTAAGACCAAATGGCATTCGCAGAAACTCATAGTGGCCGTGGGGTACGGAAAAAGCTGTTTTCTCAATTGAATTTGGATGAACTTCAATTTGATGGAAACCTTGAGCTAGATCAAGAGTAGTAAAATACATGGCTTTTCCTAGGTTATCTAGTCTATTTTCGATATTGGGGAGGTTATATTTATCGTCGACAGTGTTCTCATTTAATTTACGATAATCAATAATCATACGGAATTTTTTCTTGCCAGAAGCGTCTGTTTTTTTCGGTAAAATCCAGACAGGAGAGGAATAAGAAGATATTGAGGGCCTAATAATTTTTTTATCGAGTAATTGATTAACCTGTCTAGTAATTTCCTCCTGCATCGCTTTCGGATGTCGGAAACCTTTACCGTAAATAGGATCTTCATCTTTTCTTCGGATTTCGTGTTTAATGGCAGAAGTAAAAGTTAAGTCAGAGTTATCGTCATAGAAAATATCTTTGTATTTATTACAGAGTTTTAAATTTTTTTCTCTTTCTTCATGGTTTAGGTGTTGAGTGCGGATTATCGATGGGTCAAAATTACTTGGACCATTAGATATTTCGTATTTATTTAAATTTTCGACATGTATTGGTTCTAATGACAAAGGACTTGGTAAACAAATATCATTAATGTATGAATTGATTAAGAAATTTTAATATTATTTATTGTAATTTCTGGAAGGATGATGTTGCCGTTGAGAATGTCAACAGGAATTTTATTGTATAAGGTATCAAAAGGAATAGTAATATTTAGACGTTTTAATGTTTGTGATTTATTTTGGTAATCTATCAAAGCATGTAAACGTTCTAAGTCATAATTCCCTAATAATATGTCAAAGTCTTTACTCCAGTCGGCAATTCTAGCGTCAATAGGTTCTAAAATTTTAAATTCTTTAAGTTATGGTGTTTTGATATTCGAGTTATGTTTTCGTGTATTTTTCATGGACGTCAGTGTAAATGGTTTATTATAAACATGATTTGAGTTGAAGAATGTGGAAGCTTTAGGAGAAATGATAGTATTGGATCCTCCTGTATCTATTAAAACTTTTAGTTTAGAAGTTGGCATAATGAAGTGTGGTAGTTGGGGATCGTTGCGAATATTATTAAGGTTTATTGAAATGGCATTTCGTAAGTGGCCTCTTAAAAATTTTCGTGTTGACCGTCTGCGTTAGTTTCAAAATTTTCGTTAGTATCGTCAATATCAAAGGTATCATGAGGATTTTCGAAATTTTCATTTTGGTCGGTATTTACATTAAAATTCTTCTTGTCGAAGTGCTCATAGGTTGGTTTCTGGTAGAAATTGTTTGTACACCACTCATTGGTCTTGGAATATTTTGTGGGGTTTGATAATTTCTTTGGAATTGCGGTGTATGAAGATTTGAGTTATTTCCGAAAGAATAAGACGGTTTATTCAATGATTGATTATTTCCAGAAGTGTTATTAGACTGGGGTCTGTAAAAACTATGATTATTTCAAGGAGGGTTATTATTATGAAATCTATTGATTGGAGAAATCGCGGCATTTGGATGGAAGTTATTCCGAGAAGAAAATGTAATATTCGGGCTAGTACGGTTCTGCGTAAAAGATTGATTGGATTTATTATGATTGGGGTTGAAAGAATTTTGTTTCGGTTTATGAAGAGGAGGTAACTTTTTATTTTGTAGACTCCTTAAGAAGTTCATATATAATTGTTGATTCTTATGATTATCGTAAGAGATACATTTTTGAAGAGCTTCGTCAAGAGAATTTATTTGGAAATGTGATAAATATTCACAATAGGGTTCGTTAATACCAGTGCAAAAAGTTTTTAAAGCAATATTTTTGAAGTACGGGGTTTTGAAATTTACAGTTTCCACATTATCATTTAAAACTATATGTTGAAGCAAATCATTAAGATTATTTGAAATTCTTTGATGATATTGATCATACGTTTCGTTATCGTACTGTACTGTAGTAGATAATTGTGTTGACAAAATATCTTCGGAGCGCCGATCTCCGTATTTAGCTAGTAAATATGGACGTACATCTGTCCAAAGCGTTAAATTTGAGTAATTTAAAAAATCTCTAGGTTCACCTTTTATACGAGAAATAATGTTTGCGTTTAATATAAACTCTTGAGGTTGAGTAAGATTTTGTGTTCTAAGAAACGTAATTAAGTTATCTACTGATTTTATAAAAGTGGAGAGATTATCTCCCGTATTCAATTCAGGAAGGGTGGCACAAAGGCTAGAAATATCGTTATTTTGTAGAGACATATTTAAGCTATTAATGTTTCGAGTTTCTGAAATTTGATTTTTAGAAGATCGAGAACTATTAGCCGTATTAGAACTATCTAATGGATTTATTGAAAGATTTGACAGCAATAAATGTAAGTTACTTTCAGAAATATCACTAAAAGTGCTCATAAAGGAGAAAAGGAACGTTGTACTTACAAGAAGATGATCACTGAAGATGTCTTCTGCATACTACGTTGTTTTCACCTCGGTTCGTTGGACTTTCTCGTCTAACAACTAAAGTTGACCAGCAAACTTGGGTTTCTGTACGAAGTCAATCCTGTTCGCAGCGCCAGAAATATTCTTCGAGACACTCCTAACTTTTTAATAAATATTTATTTGAATTTAATTCACAAACAACTTAGAAATACAAAAGGAACTTGACAAAATAATAAACTGTTAATAATAAATGAAATGGAAAACTGAACTGGATTAAAATAATTGAATGAATGAATATTTCTTAGTCATCAACCTATATTTAATACATCGGTGTTATGAAATTGATGATCGCGTTGCTTGGTTGGAGTTCGCTGACCATGGGACAGGGTCGGAGTCCATCCACATTTCTATATTCATAATCTAGACCAATCGCCTATTGATTTACATTTCACGATATATGCATTGAATCAAAATTTATAGATGCAGTTAATTATTTGGATACTTACTTTTCGTCCAATCAACTTTTTCTGAACTCTGACCAAAGAAAGTGTCTTATTATCGTACATGATAAACTTAAGCAGGTAGACCATATAATACTTTGAGCATATATCTCGATGAACACTTTAATTGGAAAAAACATTGTGATGTTGTGGTAGCAAAATTACATTCAGCAAACTATTTAATTAGAAATTTGAAGGATATACTAACCGAAAACCAATTAATTATGTTATATCATGCAAAAGCAGAATGCTACCTCCGCTATAGCATTTGCCTGTGGGGTATATTCGGGTATATACTCTTCTGATGTATTAATTGCTCAAAAGTGAATCATAAGAAGTATGGCTGGACTTTCTAGATTTGGTAGTGGTAAGGAAATATTCAGAGCACTGGGTGTTCTAACTCTCCCCTCATTGTTTATTTTTGAAATATCTACGTATGTCTTCATGATCAAAAATATTTTTGTGCGTAATGAAGATAACCATACATATGATAATCTATTCAGGTAAGATTTTATACCACTTGCCCATTTTTCTAAAATGGCGCATAACTCTCCCAATTTGATTAGTCTGAAAATCTTCAATAAAACTCCAAATGATATTAAGGATTTTTAATCGTTATCTAGTTTCAAAAAGAGATTAAAAATATATCTTTTGGAAGAATGTTTTTATTCGATTGCTGATTTCTTTTGTTCTGTAACTATTCAAACATTTGGTGTTATTTATGTACTTTCAATTATGTTTGTATTATGTACCATTGACTATTTGTAATTTGACGTGTCCTATACATTGTAAAATGCCTTTTAGGGAATAAAAATTGTATTGTATTTATTTATTCAACTATATGAAGAACACAAGATTCCGGATCAAGCTCAACAAGAACAAATCTGAATTATGGATGGAAGCAATAGTACCACAGGGAACAGTTCTCTCTCCGGTGCTCTACAACATCTACACGACGGACATCCCTGAGACAGACAACACTATGAAGACCCTCTACGCAGACGCCACTGCCATCGCAACTAGAAGCACCCAGCCAGCGATGGTGACGAGAAGACTTCAAGAAGCCGTGAACCGAATAGATGACTGGTGTACGACGTGGAAGATTAGCCTCAACGCAGAGAATACCCACGCCGTATTTTGAAAGAACAGGAAGACACCCAAAGATAACACGGAAATAGCGGGAGAAGAAGTCAGCTGGAGCACTAAAGCGAAATACCTGGGAGTTATCCTAGACCAAGGACTGACGTTCATGGACCACATCGACTACCTGGTTGACAAGACGAAAAAGACAAGAGAACGAATGGAAGGACTGATCGGAAGAGGATCCAGACTAGAACTGAAGACTAAGCTCCGGCTCATCAGGGCCATCCTCATCCCTATCATGATGTACGCATGTATAGCATAGGGAGGGCAACCGAAGGAAGCTCCAAGACCAGCAGAACATCAGTGTAAGGCGAACAGTGAACGCTCCCTGGTACGTCAGGAACCAGCAGATCTACCGAGAGATGGACCAAGAGAAGATTCAGGATATCATGGAAGAGATAGCCAGGAGAAGATTTGAAGAGCTGAAGACCCACCCCCACATCCGACGAGGGAGCTGACGAACTACTGCAGAGACGACTACACCAGGCATCTACATCATGCAATGAAGAGCAAGAAGCTCAGAACAAATGAAGAAGAGGGACCACCTATTAGAGGGCCTGCCCATCCCCAGAACGATGAGAAGGATTTCGAGTAAGGACATCTTTAGCAAGTGGATCCCCTCTTTAAGGTCGTCCTTAGGCGTAATATGCCGGGTGAGAATTTGCCCCTTCTGGAGAACGCGAAATGTAGTGATTACTCAGTAAGTGCCCCTCGTATAAGCTATGTTCACCATAGAGCCATTATATCTTTGAGGAAAACACTTACCTAGTAGCCGTTCTTCGGGGATTGAATAAACAATTTCGTTCATGAAAATCACTGGGTTTAGTATATTTAGAATTAACACAGATTACAATATCATAGACCTTTTAACTTATTCAAAATAATAATAATTAATGAATCATCGGTTAATTACACTTTGGTTTTATAGGACACATTCAAGTCATTCACCGGTATGTTCGACCTTCCGCGTATGTGAACGCGATGTTTACGTTTAATAGAAACGTGATTTCTAGGTATTCGCCTGACCTTAATCAGATCGATGGCCGCTATTAACATTGGAAAATATAATATACACAATTTAATAAAAATGTATTTTTTTTACGATACTGTCTTTTTCGGGATCATCACATCATCTCCTCTTGGAAGAGAAAAATTATCATCTTAATTTGTCGATACTACCTATAATTATAACAGTTCTCATTGATTGTTGTTGTTTACTAAACACTACTTGTTCGTTTATAAACACACTTCACTTGTTTACAATTGTTTTCTGCTGTTGTATTTATACAAACGATTCTTATGAACTGTCTGTGGTTTATTGTCCTGAGATGTAATCTCACAATTTACGCCTCTTATTTCCGTTATTTTAAACGGACCTAAATAATGTGGATCGAACTTATTTCTCCCTTACTTTTTTAAAATAACTCATTCCCCTATTCTAAAATTTACAGGTGAAGATTCCTATTCACTATTATTTACTCTAATTATTTTGTTTTTTTATTAAAAACTGTTTGACTCTTTTATTTGCGTATTGTAACTTATATTTTAACTCTTTATCATATCTTTCAAGATTCTAACACGGTTCTATTTCTACATTTAAGAATTCTGGTAAATTGGGTTTTCTCCCGTATAATAACTCAAAAGGAGTGTATCCGTGATACATGTTTGGTGCTGTATTATAGCAAAATGCAAACATTTTTACAAACACACCAGTTATCCCTAGAATCGTTGATAAAGTTTCTTATATACTCATTAAATGTTCTATGTAATCTTTCACAACTGCCTATGGTCTCATGATGGTATGCTGTTGAAAAATTAAGCTTTATTTTTAAAAGTTCCGCTAAGTTCTTCATTATTTCATCCTAGTATTCCGTCCCTTGATCTGTCCTTATCTCCTTCATCAGTCCGTAATTCGGTATAAAATTGTCAAATATTGCTTGACCGGTATCATAACTGCTCATTTAGTTAGTTCGCATAATATTGTAATACAATAACGATACCCGTTGTAACTTTCTACAAACGGACCTATTGTGTCTATGTAAGTAATATCAATCGGTTTTATAGATGTATCTGTGATGACAAATTTTTCATTGTGATTAAGCTTTGCTTTATTCTGTTCTTATCTCCTTCATAAGTCCGTAATTCGGTATAAACTTGTCAAATATTGCTTGACTGGTATCATAACTGCGTATTTAGTTAGTTCGCATAATATTGTAATACGATAACGATTCCCGTTGTAACTTCCTACAAAAGGACCTATTGTGTCTATGTAAGTAATATAAAACGGTTTTATAGATGTATCTGTGATGACAAATTTTTCTTTATGATTAAGCTTTGCTTTATTCATTTGGTATTTATGGCAATTCTTTACATACTTCCTTACGTCTTTCTCCTTGTTTTTTCACCTGAAATTTGCTCTGCGTTTCTTTAATAATCCATTATTTCCTAAATGTCCTCCAAACATTGGATCGTTGTGGTATCTTTCTAAAATCTTTCGAATCTCTTCTTTTTGCTGTACCGTTTTTGGTACTTCGCATATACATACTTGAATATTTTTTAACCTTTGATTTCCTTCTATAAATTCTTCTACTGTGCACTTTTTGAATATAACACCATTTGTTTATATTTTCATTCTTTTTACTTCATTTTTTACCGATAGCTTCTCAAGCTTTTCCAACGTTCGTCTTAGGTCGAAGCTGTGTATTCCGGTAATTGAGGCTTCACTAAATTTCAATTTATTTTTGATCCGAATGCTCATTCTTAGTGAGATACGGTTATTTTCAAAGTGTAAAATTGGTAATTTATGTGCCTCAAGATTATTTAAAACTTTTATCACTGAAGGTTATCGTATTCTTACTTCCTTTGTTTCTTCGTTAATCCTTAGATCCTTTCCTGATTGAGCGTTTTCTTTTCGCGTTTGTGCTCTCGTGATTGCCAAGACATGTGAATTATTTCTATATAAATCCTTAAGTTCTTCTATGGATATTCTCGATATGCTATCTGCGTAGTTCGCTATACCTTTGACATACTGTATTTCAAAATCGTATTCTTCCAAATCGATAAAATTTCACGTTTTTCCTAGACAATTTGTTTACCTCTTAGTTGATTAAAACTTTTATCGCTGAAAATTTTATCCAAAATTTTCGGATTAGTTTCGTCATTTTCCTTATATGTTGATTTATTCCATCCTATATGTATTTCTAATTGATTTTTCCTTTCTTCTAGCTCTTTCAAACTGTATACGTTGTCATTAATCCTCAATGTATTTTCAATTATCTTAGCTTTAGCTCCACTTTCTCTCGCCTGTTTCATGTATCTTATTAACTGTTTTCTCTGTTCCAATATATCTTTTGGGTAATCTTCATCAATGTATATATTCGTTCCTTTTAGTTTATTCGTTGCGTTCAAAGTCTCTACTTTCTTATTCAAATCTTTCATCATTATTTATAATGGTCTATTTTTGTTACAGATTTTGTTTCCTATTCTCTTACATTTCAAAATATCTGACTTAACATCTACTGTATTATTAACCTTCTTCATTACATCTTCTAATTTGTTTTCTAGTTGTTCCTCATCTTCTTCGTTTTCTTCTTCTATACCATGTATTACCAAATTCTTCTCTCTAAAATTTTTCTGTGTCTGTGTCATGTTTCCTTGCAGAAATTCTGTTTTTTCCTTTAGTTCCATATTTTCCACCCTTAAATCGTAGTTTTCTTTCTTTAATTGTGCTATTTGTCTACTCATTTCTTCAATTTTTCGTTCTATCTCGCATATTCTTACATTATTGTTGACTCGATTATTGTAATTTCCATTATTATTGTATTTCCTATTTTTATTAAAATTTTCGTATCTGCCATAGTTGTTTCTTTGATTATACTGTCGAAACCAATTTGGATAGTACTTCTTGCGTAGTTTCAAAACTTCCCGCTGCGATTATTGTTTTGGTTGCATCCGTTGTGGCTTTCGTAGTTACTGCTGTAATAACATAGACCTCTAATGGTATCTAGACCCTTGTTCACTTGTAATCCCAGATATGTAAGATAACTTGATCAAAATGCCAAAAAATATCCCTACCTTCGATTCCACCAAATTCTGCCTCCAGTGCGCAGCTGAGCGTGTAAGGCAATCCCGCCCGATTGGTTTTTGCTAGGTTCGCCTGGTATTAAAACGGATGAATCTCCCTTTGCCAGGACAGGGTTTGTCCTCCTCGTCTCGGTCACACGTCCCCGATTGTTACACTTCCAGAGGGGGAAATTTTTGGAGTGGGGGTGAGAGGAAAAATAATGTAGAACGTCCACGTTATACAAAAAATATATATAATAAAATGATCTCTCCAAATCCTCATATACAGCTATACATATATATTTACAATTAAACTACAATCCCGTATGATTAAATTAATCCCAATTCCCTGGTATAACTCTACCTATACATATTTATCTAAAATTGGTTTATTATCAAACCTACTCCTGTATATCCTACAATTATAAGAACAAAATCAAATTTCTGAACAGAGTTCTCGCTTGTTCGGTGGTGCGGCAAAACTAGCCCTCTTATCGGCTTGGTCTTTTTATCAAAAAAATGCGTGAAAGGCGTATGTTTGCTATATTCGCTTCTCAATCCTTCTATTCTCCGGTGTCGAGAAAAATAAATAACCAGCACGTGTAAATACCTTTATATGCAACAGTGATTCATTTTACATCGTTCGGTCGTCATTGACCCTTAGGGAACGAAAGTGAAATTTTTGTTCTATAAAGAAAAATTCTGATGAGCTAAGGAAAACAATTTAAATTATTTGTCGAAACTGGCGTTACAAGTTGCGAAAGTCCCCAGTAATATAATTACCTACGATAAATTTATGCGTTTACGCTGGCAAAATAAGAAAGAGTTTTAATTTCTAATTTACGGCTGAACAAAAGACTGATAACAATATTTCTCTATAATAGATTGACTTATCAGCGCAATTCCGCTGAAACCCGCGAAAATATGGAAAACATACGCTCCGGCCTCTCGGCAAAATCTTAATTATTCCAGTACACACGGTAAATTGTATACTTGTCAGGACGATAAACTTAATCTGAAAGTGAACAGCTATGTCCCGTCTCTTTGAAAAAATCAACAATCAACAAAAAAAAATCTGATACATATATTTGCTATCGCTACACCTTGTATATAGCAATTGACCTATACACCCAAGTTCAGAATCCAGCTCGACCGATAACGAGTAAATATATCAGTAGTAAAATTTATCCCAATCTGAATATAATTCAAAAACTTACTGCTTGACAAACGTCCTCCGTCTCGCCGGGAATTTTCTTGATTTTTTTTTACTATCTGCTTGTTCACCGCGAGTCGTGCCGGTAAACGGAATCGTGCTATGTCGGAAGGCAATTAGCGTAGAGGGTAAGTTTTACCACTCGTACCGCTAACACTAAAAAAACACTAGTACCGTTCACCGTGGCAGGGGAAAAACCTTTACCTTCGCGTGATCGACCCCCGGTACACACTCACTGCCGCTGCTGGTCTGTGTACCCTCCTTTTTTTGTTTTCCCCCGACTTTGGTTTTGGGGTTTTCGTCGAGTTGCAAAAAACAGCTTTTGTTTTTTGAATCGTGCTAGTTTTTGTTATCGAAATAATTGTATTCAAAACAATTATTTCGCTTTGACCCAGTAAGATGTTTTTTATTTCTCTATTCTGTTTTGGCTTCGTATTGTTTTATTAAACATTATGTGTGTCGCGTTCCAGTTGTTATTAAATGAAAAATGAAATATGTTTTACCGTGTTTTCTGAAATTTTCTACCATAAAATTATCTTTTAGGTATTCGTATTTATTACACTGCCTTAATCGTTGCTTCCTCAGTATATTGTTCGGCTAGTCGTTCGGGCATCCCTTCCAATACGTATGCTGCCAGTAGTCTCTCCGCTAATTTTTCTATCTCCGTTGCATACTGTGTTACATCTTTTCCATTTTGTCTTACTTTACCAAGTTACGCTAAGAGAAGGCTTGGGTTGTCCCCTCATATTTCCGTTTTTAGTTTACTCTTGATTTTTGTAATGGAGTTTTCCGTCGTTATTAAACTTCTGGCTTTTCCCGTTAGTCTCGTCTTAATTAGAAGAATAGCATTTTCTTCGTTACCTGTCGTGTTTGTTTGTAGCAAATCTAATGAGTCCAAAAATGATTGTAATTCGCTTGCTTCACCGTTAAATTCGGTCGGTAAAACTTTACTCGCAAAATTTAACAAATCATTCATACTTGTCGCCATTTTCAAATGTTTTCTTATTGTTTGTAATATAATAGTATCGATTTCCTCAAATATAGAGGTAGGTATTTTAACAATAGAATTTAACGCTTGAAATGTCCTAGCAGTTTTATCTCTAATCCTATCTGAATAATTTTTACAACTCTCCTGTTGTACTAAACTTAATTTTTACCAATTTTTAGCTATTAACATAGTAAAATTATTATAAAGACCTACTATACTATTAATTACTTCAATATGTATATCAGGATGTTTAGGAGTTTCCTTTTTCAAAACCCTTTTTCCCTGTTTATTAACCTCTTCCACAATTAATCGTAACTTATCTTCAAAATCTCTCCACTTTATTGACATTTATAAAATTCGTTCATAAGAATAGAATGCATAAGTACTTACAATTATTTTTACACAGTCAGAGTTCCTGATGTCTGCTTCGCTGCAATGCTTCGGTTGATGTCCCTTTTCAACGCTCTTCGGTGCGTTTTCCACAATGACAATCAAATTTCAAGATGAAAGCTACTGTTATGATATACAATAGAACCATTATGTGCATCGCAAAACTATCTTGCTGTACCATAAAAGTATTATTGACAATTCCAGTTTCTTTTGCCTCTTGTTTGGTCGATGAACCTCCCATTGTTTCTCTTCTCCAAGGTCCCAAATTTAGATAGAAAACCATATATTTCCACTTGTCCTTACCATTTGTTTTGCAGGAATATTTACCATTTATTACCATTTACCATTACCATGTAGTGGTGATGTGTATTTTACCATCAATTTTTCATTTACCATTTAATTAGCTGGATTATTTACCATTACCATTTGTTCTATACCATTACCATTTCCATTTATCATTTACTTTGCAGGATCATTTACCATAATCATTTGTTACCATTAAACCATTAACTTTACCATAACCATTTTACAATTACCATTTCCAATTAGTTTGCAGGATCGCCATGTGGTGGTTACTCAGTAAGTGCCCCTCGTATAAGCTATGTTCACCATAGAGCCATTATATCTTTGAGGAAAACACTTACCTAGTAGCCGTTCTCCGAGGATTGAATAAACAACATCATTTATAAAATTCACTGAGTTTAGTATATTTAGAATTAACACAGATTACAATATCATAGACCTTTCAACTTATTCAAAATAATAATAATGAATGAATCATTGGTTAATTACACTTTGTTTTCATAGGACACATTCAAGTCATTCACCGGTAGGTTCGACCTTCCGCGTATGTGAACGCGATGTTTACGTTTAATAGAAACGTGATTTCTAGGTGTTCGCCTGACCTTAATCAGATCGATGGCCGCTATTAACATTGGAAAATATAATATACACAATTTAATAAAAATGTTTTCACAATACTGTCTTTTTCGGGATCATCACAGAAACACACACGAGAAAAAGACGCAAAAAAGGAGTAAAGTGCATTGCACTACCCTGAATAAAGGAAGAGAACAGCAACACACTTTCTAAAAACCCAGGGAAGTAGAATGGATACGTCATCAACAGCGACGATTGAGGTGCCCATCGGATCAGATGAGGGGTGGTGGTATGCTCTTCCCGAAATGCATCGTTCTTGAAGGATGCATTCTGGAAGAGGCGGGTTTAGACAGGTGTGTGTGGTTCAAAACTGGAGAGTTTGGAGACTTCTGGTATGAGTCATACCCGAATAATTTTCATCAGAATACATTCTTGATTAACAGTTTTCTACCTATTTTTATGGAGAATTGTGAAGATGTAATTATATTCTTAAGCGGCCAAGACATGCATATACAGGGTGTCCTGTGACTACAGGGAAAAAAGTCAGGAGCGTATAATCTGAGCCAAAATAATGTTAGTACTTCATATAAACTTTTTCTATGAAGGCCCTCGTTTTCGAGTTATAGGCCTCCAAATTTTTAATTTTGAATTTGGTTTTTATTTTTATTTTTTGTACTAGTTATTTGATCTTCATAAAATTTAAGGCAAAGCTATAATGTACGTGTATGTTTATTTTGGAAAGGTAATAGTATATTACGTAACGTGTGTTGTAAGATGCATTTTACGCACGAACGGAAAAGTTACGCACGCAGCCGCGTAGCGGCGAGTGCGTAATTCCGTGAGTGCGTAAAATGCGTTACAACACGAGTTACGTACTATACTTTACCTACGACCCACTTGTACTCGTGTTTATAATCTCATTAGGGTATTTAAAGTACAAGTAAAAGCGTACATCCTCGATGCCCAGCCAAGTTTTATAAAAGTCGCTCTTCGATGCCCAGCCAAGCATCTTAGAAGTTCACCCTCGATGCCCAGCTAAGTTTCGTAAAAGTCCGTCCTAAATAGTATTTATTTTTATTAAAAATGTATGTAGAATTACCGGAATTGCACAAATAGCGTATACACCTCTCGACTAAAGTGACATTAATCCCTTAGGTGGATTACTTCCCTCAGGAATCAAACACCACCCGCGGGATTAAATGGGCAACTTTAGTCGCTTGGTGTATAATATACTATTGTTTACTAATATGAGATACATTCAGACAGCTAAAAGATGCGGATTGAATGAAACGGAACCAATTATCATATAATTCCAAATAACTCTTAGTATCAAATGTAATATTATATCTAATGAATTTTATCTACCATTTATATATAGAATAAAATGGCTACGTCTATTGGCAGTTGCTAAGTGGTTGCTATGGGAGCCGTGCGATTTACTTTACAGCTGTGCGTTTTGTTTTACCGTGCGTAATAGACGTCTTACATTGATTGCCGACTGTGTGTTTTTGACTACTTACAGAGGTGGTCGTAGGTAAACAGATTTACAGTAGTGCCTTGAAGCCAGTGACTGACTACTCGCAATGGTTAGTGATCTAAAAGTTTTGCAGGGATGGCACACCCTGTATGAAATTATTGAAATTGACTTCCCCATACATTAAGCTAACGAAAAGGCACTCTTGTTGGAATTCGATAAACTAAGCCGTTTGGCTAATATTTACAGTTTTATTAATGCACTACGTACCAATTTACCTAACTAACTTATTAATATGATGTCCAAGATTTACCTACAGTACAACAAAAAAATTGTTCAACGATAGCAGAAGATAAAAAACATTAACGACTCATTAATTCCAAAGTTGGTGAAAACTTTTCAAAAGTGTTTTCACCGTTTATCAAGTAACCACAGCATTAGGTGTCAAACGTTGTGTAGAATAGTTCGTAGTCAGTACTTGTCAATAATTCATAAGTCCTTAATTTAACATTAACAATGGCAGAATTCACTTTTATTGAGTACGCAGATATGCATTTAATGTATGGACTGACTTCTCGAAACTGTTTAGAGGCCAGAAGGCTTTATGCAGAACATTTTGCAAACAAAGCATTGCCATACAGACGAATGTTTGAGCGTATTGATCTCAGGATTCGAGAAATATGTATGAATAAGTAAATGCAATTTTCCATGTATACAAAGCAAAATTTTAAATTTTAGGGAGTTTTTTGCCAAAAAAAGGTGGAGAAAGTCCAGTAAGAAGCGTACGTACTGTGGAAGTTGAACAAGACTTGTCAAATGCAGTTGATAATGAACTATCAACGAGTTTACGAAAATTATGAAAAGAACATAACGTATCGAAATCAGTTGTTCATCACGTCCCAAAGGAACAGCTGTTATATCCTTTTCACATGAAAAAAGTACACAGTATGACAGTGGCTGATTATCCTGCACGACTTGAGTATAGCCAGTGGTTTCTGCGACAACAACAAGCAGACAATACATTTATTAGTAACGTTCTCTTTACGGATGAATCCGGTTTCACCGGAGATGGAGTCATTAATTCTCATAATATGCATTCATGGGATGATGTGAATCCATATGGCATTATCCAAACTAGGAACCAGCATAGATTCATGGTTGATTTTTGGGCAGGAATAGTTGACAATCATTTGATAGGGCCATACTTTATTGACGGTACTTTGACCGGTCAGAGATATTTGGAGTTTTTGCAAAATGAGTTATGGAACGATGAAATAAAACAATATAGTTTGTTTAAATCTTCATATATTTGAACTAATGTTCAATTTAAACTTGTTGACGCGTTTCACTAACACAGTAGTTTTGTCAAAACGATTGAAGGTAAAATATAAAAATATCTTAATATATACAGTGCTAAATTTAGTTACTAAGGTTAACAATGGTATTGAAAGAAATTACCTGGAAATTCATTCACTACAAACATTCCTAAGCTATCTTCTAGGTAAAGAGACTCAATAAAGGAGACTGATTGATATATATTTGGTCGTTAAGGAGATTGCCTGAACATTTATTTTTGTTAATCTCTAGGGCCTCTAATAAATTTAAACTAAAGGATTTACCGACTACATGGAGAATTTCAAAATTTGGGTCGAAAATGTGTTGGTTATCTAATAAATGATTTGAATAGTTAAAATCTAATTTTTTGTTGTCATAGCTACGTTTGTGTTCCGAAATTCTAGTTTTAAAATTTCTAAAAGTTCTACCGATATAAATTTTATCACAATTGTCATTACCACATTTTAATTTATAAACTCCTGATTTGTTTAATTTTGAAGATTTAGATTTAATACTTTTAATGAATTTGTATAAATTGTGATCAGTTTTAAAGGAAATATTCATGTCTAAAGTTTCTAAAAATGATTAAATTTTTAAGGATGGTATTCCAAAGTATGTTAAGCTTTTAAATTGTCTATTATTTTTATCTGAAGGGAATACTTGTTCTAAAGTCTGTTTTTTATCTTTTTATTTATGAAATTGTCAATTAAATTTGGATCGTAATTATTATTAACTGCTATTTGTTTTATGATATTTAATTCTTTGGTATAATTATTAATATTTAATGTTACTGTTAAGAGTCTGTGTATCATACTATTGAAAGCTGCTAGTTTATGACTGAATGGGTGGGCCGAACTATTATGAATTGTAATATCTGTATGTGATGGTTTATGAAATATAGAAAAATCATGTTTATTATTTATATTTGAAATTGTAAGGTCTAGAAAGTTTATAGACTTATTTTGTTCAAGTTCTACGGTAAATTTGATATTATTGTGAATCGAGTTTATGTAAGTAATGAAGCTCTCTAATTGTTTATTTGTACCGATGAAGCTAGCTAAAATGTCGTCCACATATCGGTGCCAGTACATACATTTTTTACTCAGGGGGTGTTCATAAATTATTTTTTCTATATTATCCATGAATATTTCTGCTAGTAGAGGGCTGAGAGGGTTGCCCATAATCAAACCATATTTACTGCTATAAACCCCTTCATTAAAATGAAAATAATTTTGATTCAAACACACTTTTAGTAAAGTAATGATATCAGAGTTAATTATCGGATTAACGTTATTGTATGTGAGCAAGTTATCAACAAGAGTTATAGTTTCTTTAGGAGGTATACTAGAGAATAGATTTGTTACATCGAACGATATGAATTTAGAATTATGGGGTAGTATTATATCTCGAATATTATTAATTAATTCCGTTGAGTTTTTAACTGAAAATCGAGGAATGAATGAACAATATTTAGAAATGACATCTATGAGAATATTTGAAATTTTGAATGAAGGTGCTGTGAAATAAGAAACAACTGGCCTAATTGGGTACCCCTCTTTATGGAGTTTAATTAATGAATAAAGTTCAGGGTGTTGCGGATTGGGTAAAAATAATTTATATTCTTCTTTATCGTTAATTATTGATTTAACGTTATCTACTGCTAATTTTATTTCTCTCTGAAATTTATTAGCTGGGTCTTTTTTAAGGGTCTCAAAATTGCTTGTCTGAATCAAATTGTTGGTTTTTAATAAATAATCTTCTTTAGGTAATGCTATTACCGTATTCATGGAACCTGTTTGATGATGTGCCACTACAAACTCGTAGGAATTTATGGTTCATGCATGATGGGGCCGCTCCTCATTTCAGTTTTGAAGTACGACAGCATTTATACACAAGGTTTCCTAATAGATGGATTAGTCGTGGAGGCCTTTTTCAATTGCCACCGCGATTAAGAGACGTTAATTCTATCGATTTCTTTCTCTAGGGTTATCTCAAAAGTAAGGTATACGCAACACCTGTGCAAACAAGGCAAGATTTAGTAGACAGAATTGTGTTACACTGCAATGTTATTAGAAATAATATGGGATTGCTCTTTCAAGTGCAAAGAAACAATCTTCGTAGATTTAGAATGTTCGTGGAAGTGGGAGGAGCTCATATTGAACATTTATTAGAATAACGTTACTTTTTGTTGTTGTTTAGGAATTCGTTTTAGTCTAGTGTTTTATAAGTTTTGGTTTTTGAGGTTTTCTTAATAGTTTAATAATTTTGTGTTCGAAATTTTGATTTAACAAATCACGTTGTTCGCGTACCTATTTAATTCCCATTAAACAAGTTCTTGATGTTTTGATCATCTGTTATCATCAAATTATTTTTTTGTAGTACTGTAGGTACATCTTGGACATCGTATTAATAGGTTAGTTGGGTAAATTGGTACGTAATGTATTAATAAAACTTTAAATATTTGCCAAACGACTTATTTTATCGAATTCCAACAAGAGTACATTTTCGTTAGCTTATTGTGTGGGGAAGTCAATTTCGATAATTTCATACAGGGTGTGCTATCCCTGCAAAGTTTTTGGATTAATAACCATTGCGAGTAGTCCGTCCCTGGGTTCAAAGCACTACTGTAAATCTGTTTACCTTTCCAAAATAAACATACACGTACATTATAGCTTTGCTGTAAATTTTATAAAGATTGAATAACTAGTACAAAGAATAAAAATAACAACTAAATTCAAAAATGAAACTTTGGAGGCCTATAACTCGAAAACGAGGGCCTGCATGGAAAAAGTTTATATGAAGTACTAACATTATTTTGGCTCATATTATACTCTCCTGACTTTTTTCCCATTAGTCCCGGGACACCCTGTATAAAGAACTACTAATACACAGGGATTATGGAACATAAAACAAAATAACGACACTTATTGTTATTATTCATGACATATTGATACCTTCAAAAAGAAATAACTCGGAAATAGAATTATTTTCATAATCCTACCGTTATATTGGTCTAAACTACAACTGTTCCTGTGGATGCATTGTCATGAGGGGCAGTGATTTATAGGTTTATATTCTCAAGATCGTCTATTTGCTTTGCCATTACTTTTATCTTATTATCAAGTATTCAGTACATCTGATAATATCAATCAATAATTCAGAATTTTTGGAGCATTACGTATTTTGATAGATAAAAATTATAAATTACAAATTTGTTTACTAGAAATTTACCAAACACTTGGTAGCTAAATTGAATGAACCCACGTTTAGTGATGTATGGAATTGTATCCAATAATAATAATTAAAGAGTATATTAATGATCACTAAATGATAAATGATAGAAAAAAACTCTGGTTTGATCTCAAAAGCAGGCAGTAACCAAATAACTGAACAAGATATCAAAACAGTTGCATATTGTTTCATTGTTGGATTTTAGTCATAATATCATTACTAATAAATACAACAGGTTAATAAGATGTAACTGAATTATTTACCTGTTGACAATGTGGAACGAACGCAACAACTATGTCAATATCGATACCAAAGCTCCCTTGTCGTAAAACATTAATCACAGATGTTTGCATATAACAGCTGGCAATAATTAACCATGCTGCTTTTTCCCCAAATTGAGAGATTTTATTAGCCTAAAAATCAATTTCTTAAAAGAATTTATTAACTTTCAATATCAATAATACTATAACGTATCCTGAAATTAAGAAAATCTTGTAAATATGAGCGCAAATTCAGAAATATTATTATTTTGTTTAATCTCAGCAAAATTTTAAATATCTATGGTATTTGAGGACGTTGCCATTTATTTCTATATAATCTGCAATTTCGAACTACACTGCACCAGAAAAATGTTATTTGGCTCTAGGATGGATTGCCCCAAAACTTCTACAAACAGAAATACATCTACATAAATGCGAGAAGTCAACCGAAATGGAAGATTTACAATTGACCTGCGTTTAGTGGAAGGTAATAAATACATAAATAAATACCCAAATAAAACAAAAACAAGTAGCAATACTTCTACACACCAATTTCAGTTTAGTGTATGACACAGGAACACTAGCAGGCCAAAAAAGATCAGAATATTTGTGAATAACTTTTCCATGGAACATAAGCTGAATATATTCCCTAAAATTCAATGTACTGTGACAAGAGGCACCGTCTTGTTAGTACCAAATGCATTGTCATTCTTGTAAGGGTAGTTCGTCTATGAAGTCATAAATATGAGTGTGTAAAAACTGTAAATAAGTTTCGGCATTCATGGTTTGGCGAATAAAAGGTCCTATTAATCTGTTTTTGTAAATGCCACACCACACGTTAGTCTTTAAAGAATATTGGTCATGCAACTTTATTAAAAAATTGGGATTTTCATCAGACCACCAGCGACAATGTTGTGATGTGATAGTTCCATTAGAACAGAATGTTACCTCCTCAGAAAAAATAATACGTCTCATAAAAAAGGGTCATCATCATCACTTCAAACTGCGTGTTATTATCGGCACCCAATTGTCGGCGTTTTACATAAAAACCTATTGTTAAAACTTCCAGTATTCTTGAATTTATTCATTATTTTCATAACAGTTGAATGATAAATATTTTTATTGGGATGTCTATTATTAAAAATAATAGCGGCTTCTCTATGGGTTTATAATTTTCTCCCAAAATCAAGACGATTTCTTCACTACTTAATAACGCTACCATATTTATGCGTCAAATTCTAACGGGTTCTGACAGTTACTGTCAAACATTTGTTGCTATAAAACATTCATTAGTTTGTCAACGCATCCTAGATTGAACGTAAGTACAGTAAACGTTGCATTGTTATCGTACCTAGAAATACATTTAAAAAATGCGTATTTGAACGTAATTTTCAGTTTTGATCAACTGTTCTTAATAACATTCTTCGATATTGTCAAATTTACTCTTGAGTAAAATTCATATTTTTTCACAAACCTCGTATAATACTGAATCCGACTATCTAGCACTTACCTTTCTTCCGCTGAACCTTAAAACGGACGGACGGATAAAGCCATAATATAAAACTCCGATTTTTCCGTCCCTTTCTTCGAATCATGTTTCAAAGTCTAAAAATTCTAATAGGAAAAGAACCATGGATAGACGAAATGAGACAGAGATGATAGAGTTCATGATGAACAATATAATTGAACTACTACCGAAAATATTACAGTGCGCAAAAATAAACTGTGGAGGGATATCGAACAGCTAACGCACAATTGCAGACAAACAAAGACCAATTATGGAGAATACTCTAAGCAGTTTAAAAACCAATAAGTCAACTGAAGAATGGATAATCATACTACGAGAGGTAGCGGCAAAAATAAAAACTACAAGAAAGGAACATAGGTATGTGACAGCAGATGTCTTAACTGACAGAGAAAGTTGATTGGGTTGGTGGATGCAGTGCTTCACTTTTCATGAACTCGCGAATTCTACTAGAATTGGAAAAGTCAGAAAATGGAAGGAGAAAATTTATACTACAAATAAATACACAGAAGACAGTTACAATGACAATATTATAAATACCAAAGGCAATAGTTGTACCAATGAAGGATTCGGGAAATAATAGATCGACCAAATTAAAATATTCAGATACAATCGCACACTACAACGAACAAAGTAATATACACATACGAAGCATTGTGCAAGTGTTTTTTAATAAAAATTAAATATCGAGTTCCAAACCTAGAACACAAGTCGTCCTATTGCTTCACGTGCGACTGCAATTTCTGGGTAATAACTGACAAAATAAATCATGTAATAGCCATGTTTGTTATGAAGATGTTAAGAAAAATTGTGAATATTAAGATGATTTGAGTATGTATTGAGAATGAGGGGGGATCGGACAGTTACAGGGATATATAAAATTGAATGAGCTGAAAAGAAGAGGTAGACCAAGAAGGAAATAGAACGCAAAGTGACGGATAACCTGAGAAAATGAGGACAGAACTATAGCCAAGCTGAATAGAGAGCAAGAGGTTGAGTCAAATCAAGAAGTAACTTCCACCTCCCCATCTATAGTAGTAGTAAGTAAATAAGTAAGTAAGTAATTAAGTAAGTAAGTGAGTAAGTAAGTAAGTAAGTGAGTAAGTAAATAAGTAAGTTGAGCCACAATAGACTCTCACGAGTCGCAGTGGAGGGCCTCATTGACCCACTCATTATGAACCTAACCTAACCTAAGTAAATAAGTAAGTAAGTAAGCGAGTAAGTAAGAGAGTAAGTAAATCAGTAAGTTAGTAAGTAAGTGAGTGAGTTAGTAAGTGAGTAAGTAAGTAGTGAGTCAGTCCTATGTTGATCACGGTTTGTTGGCCTGCAACTATTTCATAAAACTTTTCAACAATGGAGATCCATATCCTCTGGAATGCATTTGCGCTGTTCTGAGCAATCCAAAGGAAAACAATTCCTCGTTAACGGTTTACAGCGTTTCCAGAAGAGTTATGAGATTGTTGTTCTAATAATATAGTTAAATACTGAGAGAAGATTTGGAAATATATTAAAACAATAATTGAAAAAATTCTCTATTTTACGACGCATGTGAAATGTAAATTACACGTAAATTACATACATACGTATGTAAATTATGCCGACTGCCTAATATATAATAACCGGTATTTTTCATATTAGACATGAAGAGAAATTATATGAAAAAAATTTGAATATAATGGAAAAGTATGGAAGGACTCCTTGGGATTTCCAAATTGATGCAACATACACATATTTGATAAATAATTACCTTCTCCAATAAATGATCATTGATTACATTTGTTCCTAAATACGTTGCGATGGCAGTTTTATATAAAGTTTGGTTGACAGTTTTTTCTGAATATTTCAATGATGAATGAATGGTGAAATAAATATTTTTGCTCAGTAATGCATTCAAGTTTTCTTTAACATGTTTGACGTTGAACCCTAGAAATTAATAAAAAAACATTATATGCATGAAATACCAAGTTTTCAGTAAATCATTTCAATTTTTGTCTTTATGATTAAGAAATATTCCAGAATTTGAATCTAGAAAGAGGAATATCTTCTTTTCTCTTAGAACATGACTAAACATTGGAAATAAGATGTTAAACTTGTTAGTTCATTCGTGTTACACTTCCTTACTCTGAATTTCCGTTTGTATTTGAAGATTCATTTTTTACAGCAATCAAACCAGTAGAGTGAATGTACCTACCGAGAATGTCTCGGTACAATTGTATAACTAACGAAATATTTTATCCACTCGTGATAGTTTTTTAATGGAATATGATGTATCCAAAGTTGATTTTTTTTGGGTTTTGTTTTCTTTGTCATTTTAATAACTTCCAATCTATTCTATCAATCAAGTTTTTCAGCCGAACCTCTTGTTGTTTCAATATTAAATTGAATTAGCCACACAATTTACATGAAAAACGAAAATGTGAATCATAGAACATTTATTGACGAACTTGCAATACAAATTTGATGGAATAATGCCATTGGATAACAAATGAAAATAAACGGGGAAACCAAAAAGGAAATAATATACTTATAACAAATAGTGCCCTTGTCACAATCACAATAGGGTCAAATCTGTATGACAGGTAGAGGGTTTTCGATTATGAACTTATGTATAGACATAAATAGTTTGCTCCATTGTTAAAATTTTTCAAATGTTTAGTTACTTTTTGGCAATTCAGAAAGTTCATTCTTGAAAATGGCTGATACTTCTCAATTTATCGCTTAGAAGCTGATCAGCCAAATTGCGAATTCTAAGAATGAAACATTATCCCCCCTTTTGATTACGAAATTAAAATGTTTTCAAGCTGAGCTGAGACAGACAAAATAATATGTGAAATGAAAAATAAATACACTAGCGATTGCACTTAACTAGCGGTTATTGTGCGTTGAAAAATAATGAACATTATGTAATGTATAAATAAACTCTAACTGTATTTCACAATTAATGTCATTAAAGGATCTCATCCGTTTTCGTGTGGTTTTCATAACTCTTATTTAAAAATTTAAATATAAACTTTTAATACATTTTAACAAAATTTTTATGTCGTTGTTACGTATACTATTGTACTAATCTTTATTTTAATAACTTTTATTACTGTTATTGTGTCACAAGAAGAAAAGTATATTTTTGTATGCTGCTTGTAGACGCCCTGAAGATAGCCCAATAAAGGTCGAAACGTAGGCGGAAAAAATTAAAGATTTTCGTTGTTTTATTGACCATAACCCCATATACTGAGCTCACACACATTGACTTGGTCAAAAAACCATTTCACGAAAAAATATTATTTTCTACAACTATAATAGAATTTCTATATTTCAACGCAGTTTTTGATTATGGAATACCTTCTTCATTCTAGCCCTAGACATAGCGTAACCAAACAATCAGCATGGACACTCGGTCATGCCTTTGATGTGAAAAGTATCGAGATGCCATTTTTGGAGGTGCTGGTAAAAGGGCAGGACTGGCGAAATGGTTTTGGATAGATTCGTTCTGAAAATTTTCTATATCCAAATTGAAATATTGGTCATGTAATTTCGATAAACCTCACTAAATATAAATTTGATTAGACCCAAAATCACTTGATAGTAATTCTTATACCGAAAAGCTACGTGAGTGAAGGATTTTTTCTATTAAATATTGAAATATATTTTATTAATTGACGTTCAGCTTTTTTGAAGTTCACTACTTGTCAATGTGAACATCTTGTTTTGTTGATGAACATCCAACTAAGTTCTTACCAAACATATACTTGAGGATAATTTTTAAAAACCTATCGGTTAAAACTAGCCCTTACTTTTGCTATTTGTTTAATTGTATTAATTTCTCTATCATAATTACATTTGTTCATAGGAACTGAAAATGTTCTTTGTATCATCGAATTATATGCTGCCAATTTATGTGACATAAGTAAAGGGGCTAGGCGGGTTCTAGGCCATTCCTTATGTAAAATAACATGGGAAATCGCCAAGGTCCATCGTGGTAATTTTTGGCTCAATTCTGTCTGCGCATGCACCAATCAGAGGCGGCCGTCAGCCATATTGTGCCTTGTGCCATGTATGCTGATGACAACACCCCTACCCAGTCAGTTGATAATGTGTATAATGGTCGCTGTAGTGTAGCTATGCCGGTTCAACACCACTACTTCGAAAAAGGTCCGCTAGGCGACGGTGGCGCTGGTGTCGTTGGCGCTGTCGGCGGCGTCGTCCATTTTTTATCCAGTCGGCCATTTTTTATCCGTAGGCCATTTTTTATCCAGTAGATTTCACTAGATAGCGTGCTTCAATTTTGCAGATTGCTTTAGATGTCTGTCGTCCATTTTTTATCCGGTAAATTTGTGCATGACGTAACCGAAAAAAATTTTTGCCCTGAGTGAGATTCGAGCCCACGACCTCATCGTTCTCAGCCTACACCGCTACATGTATGCTATGAGGGTTCCAATGTATTTCATTTTTGAAATTTACCAGTATAAGATATTATTTTTAAATCTCAAGTTCACGAGGCCTCGTACAGAATTCTGATTTCACGATGGTTTCGACGTGAGTATGTTCCTTTTTTTCTTTAATACTCCCTTGTACTAATATCGTTTTAGTTGTTTGGGGGTTTTCGGCATTTTTAATGAACCGATATACATGGTTAAAGATAAGCGGTATTGTTATAACAAATTATGATATTTCCACGAGGGAACGCGCAAACCCACAACCTGTCGTTCCCAACAGAATAGCAGTTGCGCAACGAGAATCATACAAAATTTGTAGTACACAGTTTTATTTTGATGAAATTTCATATGATACAGACATTGGCTGAGACATCGATTTGAGGACTCTTAGTGAACAAGTGTCCTTGATATTTGAACGATGTAAAAATGTTTGCACATGAGTCTTAATAATTGTAGAATCAGTAATAACATTTTTTTCATACACACATAAGAGAGAAATTAATCTAGAACAGAACTAATTTATTGAAACGAATTCCAAATTTCATGATGCTATTTATTATTTATTATTTTTCAAAATCTCCTTCATCACGACGTTATATCATAAAGATTAATAACGTTTCGCTGTATTAAATAGGGATGACTTTCCTCAATGTATTTTCATCGACATTTTTCTATACACCTTTGAAGAAAAAAATATTATTTGTGTTGTTATTACAAATTATAAAAATATAGGGAAGATTGAAAATAAAGAACCTTGAATTCACGACATACGAGTGAAAGTGTTTTTTTATTAAGTATAAAATATTCTTTGTATTAATATCGATTTATACCTAAGAACAGGTAGTTTCTCTCGCCTCCACTTGTTCGGATAGGGAACATTAAAAGATTTGAATGACAATATTCTGTATAGTGGTTGATTTGAGGAGCCGACATGACGTTGAGCTTAGATCATGAAGATTATTAATGTTTCTATATTAAATAGTCCGCTGTATGTTATATAAAATTAGGTTCATCACAGTATACGAAGATTTTTTCCAATACACGGTGTTAAAAAATATTTGCATCACTATTATTATTCTGCGGAGGATATCTACGTAAAATATACGGGGCATGTTATGATTAAAATTGATATATACATGGGGTGTTTGTAATTATTAAGACTGTAGATATAAAAGTCAATGACAAACACAATTTAGTAGTATTTTGAGCGGGATGTCAACATGGGATGATGCATAGTGATTGGAACATATTAAAAACAATTAAGAAGACAGATACAATTAAGATTAACAAGTATGTAGATACTTAATGATTTATAGGTTCAAATTTGACAATCTTATTTTATTACTTTATTTAAGAAATATTCAATCATGAGTATTCAATAAAACTGTCATTTTAGGTGTCATAGTGTGTTTAATTAACTATATTTTTTCGACTAGATCTTCTTCTGGTGTGCAAGAATATTACTACAGGATAAAAATATTATTCCGGGAATTTTAAAACCTAATTTATTTGTTTTATTCATTAGATTAAGGATGTTGACTAATTTCAGGAATAGCTTTTATTTCAAAGATGGACACAGAATAAAATATATTTACAATATAAAATTTTGGGACGTGTACAAAGCAAAACTTAACATAAAGTGATAAAGATATTTACCTTAGAACAATTCGCGACATACGAGTGAAATCAAAATTGTCTATTATTTTGTTTTTGGATGCACATAAAGTATTGATAACTGAATTCATTACAGATTTCAATTAAATTTAGATTTTTTCGAGTGTCATGGATTATATCTTTAGACGGCAGGCGACAATACAAACAACATATCCATTAATGGGGAGGTTAAAATAAGAAACAATTGAACGAACAAACATTTTATAATACAATATAAAATTGAAAAGTATAATAAATCAAAATAGTAACTAACAATAATTTTTATTATTAATTTTAAGAAATATTCAAATGGCTGACATCGACATCCATATAGTCAATAATAGAATAGTGCCCCCATGGTAAGGTTTCATCGGAACCAGGAACAATAAATCGTTTGTCATCTTCTGGACTTAAAGTTACTTTATCCTGAACAATTGAATAGACTAGATGTTTCTCGGCACGAATTAGATTTTGAGAAACAGTTTTCTGCGTGAAGGTATCAAGACACTCTTCATAATCTTCAGAGGTGATTATTGTATTCACAACTGACGACTTTACTCCTTTAGCTTTCTTAGTTATTCCAACGTTTCGAATGAGGCAGTCTATTTCTTCTTTCTCAAAACCATCATTCGCAAGACGTTTTCTTTTTTCCGCTAGACCATCTTCAGAAGTTAGTAACCGCGTCGCATACAATTTAGATCGTAACCAAATATAATCAGTCATTATAATACCATTGTTCTCATCCTTCATCACCCCAAGAACCTTCCTATTAATTTGAGGAATTCCATAAACATTATCTAGAGGATTGTCTGAGGTATCAAAATATCTATAACAGTCCGTCTTTATTGCTTCATAGGGATCTTGACCTCGAATCTCATATATAAGACTATCGGTATCAGTATACAGCACAGTACAATTTTCGCTAAATTGGTTAGACATGTACTCATAGTGAAAATCATAGATCGTAGTTTTAGCTAGATCTAGAATAGTCAGTCCTACATATATTGGTTTATTTAACCATATTTGCAGCTTCCTTAATTCGATGGCAATTAGGTTTTCACTAAAAATCATGCTATTTTCAAACTCCGGCTTAGCTATATATGATTCAGCACCATATGGACCACACCATTGCGAAATTAGCTTTTAATCAACGCGCTGGCGCACGTTCTCCATGGTCTTACCGAAAACGGCGTTGTTCATGAGTTTGAACAAATTCTTTTCAAATTCATTCTTCGCATTCTTCTTTACGTAACTCGGTGTTCAAGTCAATGTAGGACTTTAACCAAGAACTCTGCTTATATTTTAACACTCGTTATATTTTTGATAATACAAGCCCATTCTGTAACGCTTGCTTCAATGTCCGGTGATATATAACATATTTTGTTTTATTAGTTAGGGTACCCATCAACTTAGTCTCCTCATTTGAACTTGCAGCAGGCATCATGGTCTTAGGATTTAGGTGTTCGGAGCAGAATGGGATATCCTTATGCAAATCATGTAAATGAGCAGGATACTCCAAATCAACCTCGAGTATGTACACCTCAGAAGCATCTTCAGCAATTTGTGTAACGTCAATATTTGTATCGCACCATTCAAATCCTCCACATGGTAACGCTTGACTCATCGCCCATCCATACTGATTGTTCACGTCAAAATACAATAAATATTTCGTCGGTTTTGAATGATTATAAGTGGGCATATACTTATTGTTGGCTCAGGCACGACGTTTTTCGCAAACTTGACTAAGTCCACCGCGTAGACCACGCTCAACAAATAAAAACATGTCTACGTCAGTGAGAAGTTCCAATTCTTGTTCAGTGTGTTTTAGCATAGCATCGAATGTAAATCCAGGTAATGTATAATAATGTGCAGGATCGATGTTATACGTAGCAATACAACTGGAACAAAACTGCTCAAAAACGTCAGCAAGAAGGAGGATATCGGTCTTCATATACAACTCTACATATTCACCTAAGGTTTGACATTGAAACGTATTCCAGACGCGTTGTGCTCGACTATAAAGTTTACATGAGCAGGGTTTATTTTCGAGATTATTATAGAAATTTTCGATAGGAGGTAACCTTGTTTCTTCAAAGCGGTCGAAAGAATTGAAATAGTCATAAGGCATCATCCCCTTCTTAGTTAGCATTGTGAATTCTTCCTCGGGAACACTAGAAAACTGTGATCTCAAATTAGGAAATTCGGTTAAATACGAGGCTAGTTTATCGAGAGATGATACCATGAATCGGAAACTATCGATAAATCTGAACCGGATTCGTGCATCTTTAACATGTTTTATGAAGGAAATATATTTTTCTTTTGTAATAGGAAGCAAATCAATAGAGCCTGTCATGCGGGTAGCAATGTCTTCGATGATGAAATTTGCATCATAACCAGATAAGTTGTGGAACACTACATTAACAGTAGGCGAATCCTGATAGTTAATATTACACCCCTCATGCGCTGCACCTCTATAATTGTTTTCAGGAATGAGATGATCATGATCTCGGACTTTCTTGTCAGTAGAGGAAAATGGTGTTTCACAAATATGACATTCGGTAGCAGCTTGAAACTGTTGTTCTTGATTAGGAGTCATATGAATTCCATAAGGACAAAGGAACACCGTACTAATATCTTGAGCAAGCAGATTCAGTTCATCGGCAAACCAACGCATACAATCTTCACCCAAATAACTTTTATAAGAGGAAAGCGTATCATCATATGATCATTTGAAGTAATACCCAACGGCTGCAGGGATATGCTGTTGTGGCTTCTTAGAATCCCCGGTCTGCATCAAAACACTCTCGAGATCTGCATATACTATAAAAGGTGCCTCTACCTTATTCTTCAAGATTTTGAATTTGAGAATGTCTTTCCCCAGTTCTGGCATCTTAATGGCATAATCATTAATTTTAATACAATCTACGATATGAGCATCCATCTTTTCCGCTGTAGTAAATGGTTGTAAGCATCTTTCGCATAAAAAGTCCATTCGACCCTTGAAACATTCCAGATGAACATCTAGTTTTCCATACGATCTGAAATAGCGTGAACAACTATCACAGAAGTATTTCTTATAATTATGTTTACTGAGTTGAGTGGACAGAAGTCTTGATAGATTCTTTATCCAAACAAAATGATATTTTGTTGGCGTTTCATCATATCTATCTTGTACCATCAACAAATTTACATGTTTATCCATCTTATTTCCTGTAAGGTAAGTTGGTAGAGTAATAAAAGTCTTTTTATCTTTTTGTAGAATATAAACATTTATGGATATACCATTTTGCTTCTCAAAATTGGGAATCTGCTTCATTGTCATAGGAAACTGAATGCCTTTTAGTTTCAAAACAGTTTAATAGTGAGGGTATGAGGATGTTCTATACGTATGTTCCACTGCAGGAAAAAGTGCCGACGTCACCGCCCAAGCAAAGCAAGAATCATCTTCATTATTGACGTTAATACATGCCTTCCTCTTTTTTATTTCTACAGGTAAATCAATATACGAGGATCCCAGTTGCGGAGTATATTTATCAACGTTAACACCTAAGTTCACCACCTTCTTCAATGCCCAACCACTATCACGCTCTTGAAATTCTTCCAGATCTTTAAGGAAAGGTGCAACGACTTTAGTATCAAACCAATCATCAATGTTTGTATCTTTAAAAATTGGAGAATTGATCGTTGAAAAACACTTGAACTCATTAAGAATCTTATCACCCTTGAATATTTCAAATTCGCCTTCGAAAGCTACATTAACCTTAACAGCTACCTCCTTTTTTAATATATTATGTATACGTCGTTTAAAGACTACCTTACAATCTTTGAGAAATTCAGAGGGATTCTTATGCTTTAAGTTTGAGATGGTGCCAGTTCTGATGCGGTTGTTAAATGATGCCTCTAAATCATCCCATTTTACACGATGTTTTGCAGTCTCCGAATGAGATGATAGACCTCCACCATGTTTCTGAATATATTCAAATTGGTTACGAAACGATTTTATTTGAGTTATATTAGTTAGGATATGCTGCTTCTCCCCAATATTCTTGGCACTCCGTAACGCATTATTTAGTTTCTTTATAGCTTTCCTACACTCCATAAGCCCTTTAGTCACTTGGTGTTCATTATAATCAGATGTTATGAGCCCTATCAAAGTAGCAACATGTTTTACAATATTCACAAAGAGGCTCATAATAAATATAAAAGTTTATTCGTAAGCACTTTGAGCAAAGAACTGTAATCGAATGAGCATTATCGGGATGTTTGTTTGTTTAAAAAGGTCTTTATTAACAATAGATTAACATTGTTTATATAAGATTACATACAAGACACATATATTAATATATATATATATATATATATATATATATATATATATATATATATATATATATATACAAATATACAAAAGGCCGACGATATGGCCGCCCCGTTGTAATCCTGTTGTTCATGTGATAGGTACATGGCACCTTGCTAACGCAAAATCCACTTGTTATCATTTGGTAAATTACTTTGTCCCGTATTCATGAATATGATTCCATAGCTATTTCGACGTATATATTCCTGAGAAGCAGCTGAAAAACAGGGTTTCAAAACGAATAGGGTTTAATTTATAAGAGCGGCAACATGACGATGTTCTTTTCTTGGGGTTATAAGTTTTGAGAGTTGGTATTTATGATTGAATAGAGGTACAATAAATTTACCTCTCTTTCGATGTTCTTGGTTGCTGAGATTAAACAACTGATTATGTGAATAAGTTACCATGCAGAAGCCTACACCCACTATCACGGGTGTCTTCTGCGCGATTTGCGGCTTTGAGTGTTTCACGAAGATTATCGGGTAAACAATAATTGTAAAAGTTTTGCGAGATTTTTGATATGAAGTCCTTGATAGTGGGCAAGTCTGCTTGTTCATGTAACCATGAATTTTTAGGAAGTTTGGGATAAACTGTTTTGTAGGGTATTGCCATCCGTAGAGACTTGTTTTGCACCACCTGCAATGTGTGAAAATTATGTTTTGTGGTGTTATAGTATGCAGGTGCGGCGTATGTAAATATAGGTCTAATAATTTGTCTGTATATCATGAGTTTGTTATGTATTGAAAGATAACTTCTTTTGCAAATCAGCGGATACAATTTACTCATTGCAAGTTTAGCTTTTTGTACCTGTGTCGCAATATGTGCGCTGGCTTTTGTATTGCCATGCACTGTGTACCCCAGGTACTTTAATGTGCATTATCGGGATGTGATGAGTAAGAAGTAAACGTCTAGTCGGACGGAAGGCTGCACGGTGACATTTTTTCATAAAAAGACCTGCTATTGAATGAAACCCTATTTTCAGCTGCTTTTCAGGGATATACACATCGAAATAGCTATGGAGCCATATTTGTGAATACGAGACAAAGTAAGTTACAAATTGGAAATAGATGGATTATGCTTTCAGCAAGGTGCCATGTACTAATCGCAGACTGACATGATTACACCAAGGCGGCCAGAACATCATATATTTTCTTTCAAAGTATATTGGTCTCGGCTATAATTATGAAAAACCAATGCTAAAAGATTGTGAATAAAGACCTTTTTAAATAAAAAAAAAATCTGCGATTGAAGAAATTTGTATCTGTTTTTTCCATAAGGAAGCATGTACAAAATGGTAAATTTTTAAGCTATTTGAGCAATTCTGATACTTTTTGCTTATATAGTTATAATATTTTTACTGAGGAAAGATGATATATTATCAAATTTTATATTGTATAATAAAATGTTTGTTCGTTCATTTGTTTCTTATTTTAACCTCCCCATTAATGGATATGTTGTTTGTATTGTCGCCTGCAGTCTAAAGATATAATCTAGTACACTAGAAAAAATCCAAATTTAATTGGAATCTGTAGTGAATTTAGTTATCAATACTTTATGTGCAAACGAAAACAAAATAATAGACACTTTTGATTTCACTCGTATGTCGCGAATTGTTCTAAGGTAAATATCTTTATCATTTTATGTTAAGTTTTGCTTTGTACACGTCCCAAAATTTTATATTGTAAATATATTTTATTCTGTGTCCATCTTTGAAATAAAAACTATTCCTAAAATTAGTCAACATCCTTAATCTAATAAATAAAACAAATAAATTAGGTTTTAAAATTCCCGGATTAATATTTTTATCCTGTAGTAATATTCTTGTACACCAGAAAAAGATCTAGTCGAGGAAATATAGTTAATTAAACACATTATGACATCTAAAATGACAGTTTTATTGAATACTCATGATTAAATATTTCTTAAATAAAGTAATGAAATAAGATTGTCAAATGTCAATCTATAAATCATTAAGTATCTACATACTTGTTAATCTTAATTGTATCTGTCTTCTTAATTGTTTTTTAAATGTTCCAATCACTATATGCATCATTCGATGTTGACATCCCGCTCAAAATACTACTAAACTGTGTGTGCCATTAACTTTTATATCTACATATTTCTACAGTCATAATAATTACAAACCCCCTATGTATATATCAATTTCAATCATAACATGCCTCGTATATTTTACGTAGATATCCCCCGCAGAATAATAATAGTGATGCGAATATCTTTTAACACCGTGTATTGAAAAAAATCTTCGTATACTGTAATGAACCTAATTTTATGTAACATACAGCGGACTATTTAATACAAAAACATTAATAATCTTTATGATCTAAGCTCAACGTCATGTCGGCTCCTCAAATCAACCACTATACAGAATATTGTCATTCAAATCTTTTAATGATCTTTATCCGAACAAGTGTAGGCGAGAGAAACTACCTGTTCTTAGGTATAAATCGATATTAGTACAAAGAATATTTCATGCTCAATAAAAAAACACTTTCACTTGTATGTCGTGAATTAAAGGTTCTTTATTTTCAATCTTCCCTATATTTTTATAATTTGTAATAACAACACAAATAATATTTTTTTCTTCAAAGGTGTATAGAAAAATGTCGATGAAAATACATTGAGGAAAGTCATCCCTATTCAATACAGCGAAACGTTAATAATCTTTATGATATAACGTCCTGATGAAGGAGATTTAAAAAAATAATTCTAGCATCATAAAATTTGGAATTCGTTTCAGTAAATTAGATCTGTAATAAATTAATTTCTCTCTCATGTGTGTATGATAAAAATGTTATTACTGATTATACAATTATTAAGTCTCATGTGCGAACATTTTTACACCGTTCAAATATCAAGGACACTTGTTCACCAAGAGTCCTCAAATCGATGTCTCAGCCAATGTCTGTATCATATGAAATTTCATCAAAATAAAACTGTGTACTACAAATTTTGTATGATTCTCGTTGCACAACTGTTATTCTGTTGGGAACGACAGGTTGTGGGATTGCGCGTTCCCTCGTGGAAATATCATAATTTCTTATAACAATACCGCTTATCTTTAACCATGTATATCGGTTCATTAAAAATGCCGAAAAACCCCAAACAACTAAAACGGTATTAGTACTAGGGAGTATTAAAGAAAAAAAGGAACACATTCATGTAATAAAATCGGAGCATTGAAGAAAATTACGTCGGAAACATCGTGAAATCAGAATTTTGTACGAGGCCTCGTGAACTTGAGATTTCAAAATATTATCTTATACTGGTAAATTTCAAAAATGAAATACATTGGAACCCTCATAGCATACATGTAGCGGTGTAGGCTGGGAACGATGAGATCGTGGGGTCGAATCTCACTCGGGGCAAAATTTTTTTTCGGTTACGTCATGCACAAATTTACCGGATAAAAAATGGACGACAGACAACTGAAGAAATCTGCAAAATTCAAGTGCGCCATCTAGCGAAATCTACTGGATAAAAAATGGCCGACTGGATAAAAAATGGACGGCACCGCCGACAGCGCCAACGACACAAGCGCCACCGTCGCCTAGCGGACCGTTTTCGAAGTAGTGGTGTTGTACCGGCATAGCTACACTACTGCGAGCATTATACACATTATCAACTGACTGGGTAGGGGTGATGTCATCAGCATACATGGCACAAGGCACAAGATGGCTGACGGCCGCCTCTGATTGGTGCATGCGCAGACAGAATTGAGCCAAAAATTACCACGATGGACCTTGGCGATTTCCTATGTTATTTCACAGAAGGAATGGCCTAGAACCCGCCTAGCTCTTTTACTGACATGGGAACATGGGAATTATATGGAATAGTCACATCAGTGGGTGTTGGTTCTCTGTAAATTGAATAATCAAGTAAATTATTAACTCTTTGAATTTTTAAATCAAGAAAATTGATTCCAATGTAAATTTAATTGTTAGGTGTAAATTATTAATGTGGTTGAAAAATATATCTAATTGTTGTTCACTACTGTTACGAAACAGCACACTGGTATAATCCCTAAAACCGACCATGTCTAAGCCAGATATAACAGTTAAAATTATGGCGGATACGCAGTTATAAAAAACTGTTTACGATTGAGACTATCTTCTCTAGAACTGGTTTTTGTGACCAGAGTTATCTAGAAAAGGCCAGAAAAATTATTTGTGTGTATAAGCCGCAGCCCGGAATTCTCTAGTACAAAAGGCACTAGTATATAAGGGAACTGATCAGGAAGACTTAGTTTATAATTTGACATCGCGAGTTAAATAGTAAATAAGTGAATATAAAGTGTTTATATAAATAAGTTTGAGTGAATATACAGTTAATATAAATAAAGAATTAAGTGATTAGTCAAGTATATATAAATTAAGTGTTAGTGAGTTAGTGTTTCAATAAATTAGTAAGTAGCAATACCGAGTGTTTAAAATTTATCCCAACCGTTTATTGTCTAAATAAATAACAAAAAACATTACATTGGTGTCAGAAGAGGGATAATATAAATGAATTGCAACGTAAAAATGGCCAAGAGACTATGTGATCTGAAAATGGCGGAATTAAGAGCAGAATTGGAAGATCGTGAGTTGGAAACGTCCGGTAAGAAAAGCGAATTAGTAGAAAGACTTAAAGTGGCACTGGAAAATGACGGCTTTGATCCAGAATCTTTTTTATTCAATGACGAGGCTTCCACCTCTCGTCAATTTCTGCTAATATTTCTGCTGATATGGACGAGAAGATTACCACAATGAAAAGCGATATTTCTGCTAATATGAAAAACGATATTTCTGCCATGGAAGAAAAGATTTCCACTAATGTAAAGAACGATTTTTCTGCCATGGATGAGGAGATTTCTGCTATGAAGAATGATATTTCTGCAGATATCTTATCATTGAAAAATGACATTGCTGCTGAAATCGAGAATAAAATTTCGTCTCTAAAATCAGACATGGAGAATAAGATGACAAAGATGAAAAATCAGATGGACGAGAAAATTAAGGAGTTAGAGACAAAGATTGCCGATTTAAGAACACAAGGCACTTCAGCAGAAGAAAAGCAGATAGAGATCTGCAAGCCAGAAACACAACCCAAGACAGATGATATTTGCAGTTTTACTCGAGTCAAGGCCCCGACGTTCGATGGAAAGATGTCGTGGACCAATTATGTAAAACAGTCTGAAGCAGCCGCTAGAGTGAATAATTGGTCCGACAAGGAGAAAGCAGTGAAGTTAACTATCGCGCTCCGGGGAGATGCCTTAGATGTACTTCAGACGATACCTCTGGAAGAAACGGACGATTTCGAGCAGCTGAAGATGAGGTTGGACATGCGGTACGGTCACGAACATCTAGAACATTTGTACCAGTCCCAGCTGAAGAACCGAAGGCAAAAACGTGACGAAGCCCTTCAAGAGTATGAAGTGGATATTGCCCGACTCGTTCGATTTGCTTATCCGTCAGCACCAGAGAACATGATGGAATGTCTGGGCATCCAGGCCTGTATTGATGGCTTACGTGACCCCGATATGCAGAGGACGCTTCGTTTAGCCCATCCCAAAACATTAGTTGGGGCATTGACAGCTGCTCTTGAATATGAAGCAGCAACGAAGGCTTCAGGATATAACAAAATTAGGACCATCCAAGAAGAAGGTGACGAAGACAGATTTGACCAGTTCGTCAGTTTAATAAAAAGTATGATTGACAAGAAGCCGAGAATGATCAGATGCTGGAATTGTAGCGAGCTAGGACATGTACGTAGTTCGTGTAAGCGCCCCAAGACTCCTGGAAACCAAGAACCCCAGACACAGGAAAACTAGAACGGGTCGGCAATGAGGGGGCAGCACCGACCCATGACCGTTACAAAGACCCTCTCATACTGATAGCTTGTCTTATATGTCGCAACGATAGTGTATATGTGTATGGCAAGGGATATGCTCTGCTGGTTGACACTGGGGCAACTAGAACCATTATACGACCAGAGATAATAAACCCCAAGAAGAAACTTCTACCAACGAGACTGCGACTGCGGACCGCCACAGGCGAGAGTGCTCACGTTCACGGGGTAACACAAATCCAATTGGGAATTGGCGCAGAAGAGTTCTCGCATACGGTAATCGTAGCTGACATAGAACAAGACGTGATTCTGGGAATGGAAGTGATGGTTTCCAATTAGACTTTAGAAACAGAACCATTAAAGTGGGTTCCGGGGAGGTATTTCTGCATCCATATGAAGGCAGCGCGGTGTTGGCAGCTGTAGAGGAAGATACCGTTCTACCTGCACGGAGTGAAACCATGATAGTAGCACGGCTACATGTAATCATGGAGGAAGGTACACCGGTTATGATGGAACCAAGGAACCACGATGAGGAGGTTGGCAAAAGAGTACTAATTGGGAGAGGATTGGTTACGTCGGCGAAGGAGATCCCTGTACGATTTATGAACGTGAACGATTACCCAATTACCATCAAGAAGGAAACCAAGATTGGATCCTGCGTACCAGTGACGTCTATAGTTCGTCAGACAACGACCGCTGACAATTCCAATGCCAGATTCGAACAGATGTTATCAGTAGCTGGTCAATCTTTGGATCGAGCTGAGAAAAAGAGAATGAAAGAATTTCTCTTGCAGTATCGAGACTTATTCGTACCAAAAGGAGGAAAAACTGGCAGAACATCAGCCGTCAAACACAAAATCGATACTGGTAATCCTAAACTAATTAGGCAATCAGCTCGAAGACTTCCGCGAGCGAAGAGAGAGGGAGCTGAAAAGTTATTCGAGAGATGGCAGAAGAAAAAGTAATAGAACTATCTACTGGTCCATGGCTGTCTCCAGTAGTGCTCGTCAATAAAAAGGATGGAACTACGAGATTCTGCGTGGATCATCCCCAGCTTAACAACGTGACGAAGGAGGACAGCTATCCTCTGTCTTGAATCGACGACACGCTAGATACTTTGGGCGGCAGCAAACTGTTTTCCACCTTGGACCTGAAGTCTGGCTATTGGCAAGTGGAAATGGACCCAGAAGACAAAGAAAAGACTCCTTTTACCACCGGATCTGGATAATGGCAATTCAACGTCATGCCATTCGGGCTCTGTAATGCGCCTGCGACATTTGGAAGACTCATGCAAAATGTCTTGAGAGGGTTGTCTTGGAAGACTTGCCCTGTCTATTTGGACGACATCGTAGTACTGGGGAAGACATTTCACGAACACCTGAAGAATTTGGAAGACGTATTCAAACGACTCCAAGCTGCCCAGCTCATGTTAAACCCTAAGAAATGTCAACTGTTCCAAAACCGTGTCAACTATCTAGGCCATATAGTGAGCAATGAAGGAGTGGCGGTAGATCCAGTGAAAATTGCTTCCATTCAGCAATGGCCGCAACCAACCGACAAACATCGAATTAGGAGTTTCCTTGGACTTTGCACATATTATAGAAGATTTATCGGGAAGTTTGGAGATATTGCTAAGCCTCTAACTCGACTTACAGAAGAAGCAAGAGCTTTCCAATGGGACGAAGATTGTCAAACGGCTTTTGATACTTTGAAGAGGCATTTAACCACGGCGCCGATATTAGGATACCCTTTACCAGAGGGAGACTTTATTCTTGACACTGACGCAAGCAACGTAGGAATTGGTGGAGTGCTCTCACAGATCCAAGGAGGACAAAAAAGAGTGCTGGGATATTTTAGTAAAGTCCCCTCCAAACCAGAACGAAAACACTGCGTCACAAGAAGAGAACTTTTGGTGGTAGTCAAGTCCGTGGAACACTTTTACCAGTATCTCTATGGTAGGAAGTTTTTAATCCGGACTGATCATGCAGCACTCAAGTGGTTGATGCAGTTCAAGAATCCCGAGGGCCAGATCGCTAGATGGATTGAACGACTTCAAGAGTATGATTTCAACATCGAACATCGAGCTAGTGTGAGTCACCGAAATGCCGACTCCCTGTCCTGATGGCCGTGCCCAACAGACTGCTCCCACTTCAACAAGGCGGAATCTAGGGAAGCTGCAGTTTCAAGAACTACTGTAGTCAACGAGGAATGGTCACCCACCAGGATCAGAGAAGATCAGGAGAATTATCCTCACCTGAAGATGATTCGGCAATGGAAGAAAGAAAACCGGCGACCTACCTGGCAAGAAGTGTCAAGATTTTCACCGAAACTCAAGGCGCATTGGGCTCAGTGGGACTCCCTTGTCCTGGAAGAAGGCATATTGAAAAGAATCCTTGAGAATGATGATGGTTCCGAGAAGAGAAGACAGATAGTTATCCCGAAAGCAAGAGTAGCTGAGGTACTGAAGAAGTTACACGACATTCCATCGAGAGGTCATCTGGGAATAAAGAAAACCCTTCAGCGAGTCCGTGAAAGGTTTTATTGGATGAACAGCTCCGACGATGTGAAGGACTGGTGTAAGAAATGTACGACTTGTGCTACGAGTAATGGACCACATCGCAAGAGAAAGGCACCCATGAAACAGTACAATGTTGGAAGCCCTTTCGAAAGGATTGCTTTAGATATCGCTGGACCATTTCCGACGACGGAAAATGGTAGCAAGTACATACTGGTTGTAATGGATTATTTCACAAAGTGGGTGGAAATTTACGCTATCCCGAACTAAGAGGCCACAACTGTCGCGGATGTATTAGTGAAGGAATTTATCAGCCGATATGGAGTACCCTTGGAAGTCCACAGTGACCAGGGAAAAAATTTTCAAAGCCATCCATTCCAGGAGATTTGCGACAAGCTGGGAATGAAGAAGACCAGGACAACAGCTTTACATCCACAGTCAGATGGAATGGTCGAGAGAATGAACAGGACTATTGGAAAATACCTGTCCAAAGTAGTATCCAGTCATCAGAGAGATTAGGACCAGTATCTTTCCCTATTCGTATTGGCTTATCGATCTGCTGTCAATGAGTCCACGGGTGAAACACCGGCGAAAATCTTGTTTGGACGTGAAATTAGGCTTCCTTGTGACCTGGAATTTGGCTGCCGGCCTGGAGAAGATCTAGCAGGCGAAGACTACGCAATCCAATTGAGAAGAAGGCTGGATGATATTCATGAATTAGTTCGAACAAATCTTCAAGTTGCCAGCGACAGAATGAAAAGTCGGTACGACACACAGGCCACAGAAGACGGTTTTAAAGAAGTGGACAAAGTATGGCTACACCACCCGGCGAGGAGAAAAGGATTTTCTCCAAAATTACAAAAATCCTGGGAAGGTCCATACTTAATCAAGAAAAGGATCAATGATGTTATATATCGCATAAGCAAGATCCCCAACGGAAAACCAAAAGTAGTTCACCAAAACCGACTAGCGCCGTTCGAAGGAGACCATGACATAGGAGAATGAGTAAAACTTATTCGAGATGTGTCTGACCCCACCTTCGATGAATTTATGGGCGCGTATGGAGGTACCGGGAAAGCTAGATATGGAGTCACTTCGGAACAACAACAAGATTTGTTCACTCTCCCGGAAGATTATTCACTGGCATAAAACATCCCCGCCCGTATCAAGAACGCACGAGGGTTGGCAACCGTCTTTCGAAAGAAGTTCGGGCAATTGGAAAAACTTGAAGACCAGATTCCAGCCCCTGGCAAGACACTGAAACTGAAACATAATTTGCGGTACGTCTTCTACGTGGTAACTAAAAATGAATTCCAAGATCGATCTACCTACCGCGATGTGTGGGAAGCACTTCGAAACCTCCGAGACCATGTGTTGGAATTCAACGTGAAGAAACTGGCTATGCCTAAGATAGCGAGTAACCAGTTGGATTGGCGAATCATCAGGAACATGGTAGAGATTATCTTTCAAGATACTGGTGTCCAGATATTAATTTGCAGCTACAACCCCCGTTTTCAGTATCCGAAGAAGACGGTGCCCTGCTATTACCATAAGATCGGAAAGTGTAGAAATGGGGCCAGTTGCCGATTCAAACATCCAGTCTCGGCTACACAAAAGTTCCAGGAGGAACTTCCATTTAAGGAGGGGGTAATGTTACGAAACAGCACACTGGTATAGTCCCTAAAACCGACCCTGTCTAAGCCAGGTATAATAGTTAAAATTATGGCGGATACGCAGTTATAAAAAACTGTTAACGATTGAGACTATCTTATCTAGAACTGGTTTTTGTGACCAGAGTTATCTAGAAAAGGCCAGAAAAATTATTTGTGTGTATAAGCCGCAGCCCGGAATTCTCTAGTACAAAAGGCACTAGTATATAAGGGGACTGATCAGGAAAAGTTAGTTAGTTTATAATTTGACATCGCGAGTTAAACAGTAAATAAGTGAATATGAAGTGTTTATATAAATTAGTTTGAGTGAATATACAGTTAATATAAATTAATAATTGAGTGATTAGTTAAGTATATATAAATTAAGTGTTAGTGAGTTAGTGTTTCAATAAATTAGTAAGTAGCCATACCGATGTTTGAAACTTATCTCACCCGTTTATTGTCTAAATAAACAAGAAAAACATTACACTACTTATAAAACAAGCTAATATGTCATCTAAATATCTAAACCAAAATAACACATTTTTTGAAATATTACTGTCAATGATTTTTCGTTCTAAACTGACCATAAAAATGTTTGCCAAAATTGGTGATATAGGGCATCTCATTGGTAAACCTTCATTTTGAATATATATGTTATTGTCAAAAGTGAAATAATTCTGATTAATACATACATCAACTAAATTAAGTATATCTGAAATTATTCCTGGATTAATATTTTTATCTTCTAATAATTTTCGTACAAATGTTAAACATTCTTTAGGAAAAAGTTTATTGAACATATTGGTAACATCAAATGAAATAAGTTTAGAGTTATCTTGTAACTTGATTGCTTTAAGTTTTTTAATTAGTTCTATTGAATTTTTAATAGAGTGTTTAGATGTGTACCCGTAACTATTAAGTATATTGTTCAGTTTTTTGCTAATATATTATTAGGAGTATCAACATAAGAAACTACAGGTCTAACGGTTTTCGTTATTTTATATAATTTAACGGTTTCATATAATTGTGTTCGTAATCACTTAAAAGATAATTTGAATTATTGTCAATATCTCTTACATTATTAGAGAACTTTTTTTTTGTTGGGTCTGCTCTTAGAACTTGTATGTCGCAAGATTCTATAAAGTTATATATCTTTGAATTATAATCTTTAGTTGTTAATATGACAGTGCCGTTTCCCTTGTCAGATTTTGTGACTGTTTGGTAATCATTTTCTACTTTCTTTTTGATTGAATTTAAAACTCTAATGTAATTTTTTATTTGACGTTTGAACTTTGACGGTTCAATATTTTTGATTAAATTGACAATTTTTAATTTCTCATAAAGAAAATTATTTGAATTAGATTTTAAAGCTATTTCGGATTTTGTAGCTATTATTTGTTCAATATAATTCGTAAATTTTGGCGATATGCTGTATTTGAAACCTATTAAAAAATGTGTTTTTTGTGGCACTTTTCGAAAAAAACGAAAAGGAAGAACAATTGTCAACTGTCAAAAATGTCGATTGTCAAAATTGTTTAACTATTATCGATTTTTTAATTTCTAGAATGAAATTGAATAATTTTATTTAAATAATAGCTATTTCATGGCTCCATTCTTTTTTAGTGTTTGATACTGACAGCAGTGATAATTTCACCACAGTTCCCCCAGAAATGGAGGAGTTAGCAATTCGATACAAGTATGTTGTTTTGTTTTTTATTTGATAGTCGTAGAAAAATTATAGTCTAAAACACGTGTAGAATTCAAAATTCTACACTCGTAGAACCGCTTCTCTCGCCTATGGCTCGAGAAACAAATATTTTACCCGTCTAGTATTTTGCTTATTCCACCCTTGATTTAGAATATACTATTCCGTTCTATCCATAGGTGAAAAGGAATGTGGAAAACTTTGTAAGGAATTAATTTCCGTAGTAACGATCACTTCTTGTGCTGATAATGGCGTTATTTGAAGGCATCTGAATAGCTTCGAAATGAAATCAGAAATACCTAATATATGGTTAAATGAGGGATATACAATTGATGAAAATATGTAAGGATTAAAATATAGAAAGCTTAAGGCAAACGTTTATGGAAATATGGTCCACTGTAATGAAAGCACAATAATATGTTAGAGGTCCAAAAAGAATAATTACCCTGTTGGTAACAGAGATCGCTTTGTTGGTGGTGGCTTATTAGTATTTTGATGAAAATGGACTGAAGACTATCACGATACTTTCAGCAGATTCCATGTCTATTAAAGTCTTGGATGAGGTTAGCACACGTATTATTCTAAGAAGAAAAATCATTAATTGGCTTATTTTCAAGAAGAAGCCATTTTCCGAAGATATAGTTAATGTTGAGCTACTGTCATGGTATTTTGGTTGGTAAGGTACGCGCACCACTTGAGACCCATTTTTTGCAATATAACAATAAAATGAATAATTGAAATAATTTATTAAAGCAATGTTTATCAGAATAATAATCATTTATTTATGAACAAAATCCGCATATTTAATAAATATTTTTTTCTATTTCCGTTACTAAAACCGCATTTAAAACACGGTATTGACATGCGCAAAATGACTCTTTAAACACTAGTGTTTAAAATGCGAAAAGTCACATCGCGTGTATCTTTTGTTTTTTGAACGTCACAATAAAGTGTGTATGTTAAATTTCATGTTCCGTTATAATTTTGATGTTCTGTGTCATTTGATTTGTCAGTCAGCCATCGTCCGTCATATTATGAATATGGAATATGAGAATCAATTCGGTGTAATATTTTTGGAGAAACTGGGGGTTCAAATTAGTTAAGTTTGCTAAGTTTAGTTTTATTTTAAGTTACGGTTTATTGGTGTTTTTAGTTAAGTGACATTATATTGACTTATATCACTTTAGTGATTAGTGAATAATCTCTCTGTAAGTTAACATAACTTAATTTTTTTGCCACGTGTTCTTCAAAATAACGCTTTAGTCTAAGTTTCCACCATCAAGATGGGATATGAGGCCCCCAATAACTCTTCCTCAGATTCATTCCATAATGCCATCTTCAAAAAACTTAATAAATTATTTGCATCTACTTTCTCCTCTATTAGAAAAAGACATTAAAAACTTGGAAGATGACCTCGCTTCCACTAAAATCTGCTTTCAAAACGATCCCGAAGTCATAAAGGAAATTTCAATATTGGAACAACGCCTTAAGGCTTCCAAAGGGAGAAGATTGAATTACTCTGATACTGATTTTGGGCCCCATTTAGTTATAGTAGAACCCATCAAAAGTAGTGGTACTCCCCCTAGTATCCAACCTATGAATGTTGGAAAAAATATACGAAAACTTAACATCCAAAACATTAAAGATATCCAAAAGAAAGGTTCCAGCAAAATAGGAATTACCTTCAAAACTTCTCGTGATGCTAACTCTTTTCTAATGAAACCAAGCTTTCAGAAGGGAAGGATATTGTGCTTACATACCACAACGCCTTCTCCCCTCGGAAGGCATTGTTAAAAACGTAGGACTCTCTATTACTCCAAATGATATTATTGAAGAAGCTTATTCGCAAAATAAAAAGTGATTGGTGCTAGAAGACTCAACCGCAGAATAACCGAAGGTGACGGATCTTATGAATATGTTCCATCCAGAACAATTCTTGTTACTTTTGAGGGACGTCCATGTCCCAGGGATCTAGAAATTTTTCAGTTCCAGTCCAGGTTGATACATATATTGCTCCTGTTACTCAATGCAAAAATTGCCTAAGATTCGGACACTCTGCCAATTCTTGCCCCAGTGCTGATCTATGCTCAAATTCCTTAGACTGTTTTTATTGCTCTGGACAACACCTAGATTTTGACAGTTGCCTTCTTCCCCTTTCCTCTTATGCTCAAAAAGTGGCACAAAGTCCCCCTAGTAGAACTCCAAGATCTATTCATTATTGATAGCTATATTCCTCCCGACCCCAACATTCCCTTCCCTCACAGAATGTTTGAACAACTCATACAACAAATAAAACATAAGAATTTTATCCTAATGGCTGATTTAAATGGCCAAAATCAAATTTGGGGCTCTGCCATTAATAACCCTGAAGGAATTGCAATCTGGGATTTCATCTCGCACAACGATCTCACCATTCTTAATGATGGATCTCCAACCCGTATTCCCAACCCTAATGTCAATAAAAGCTGCTCTCCGGATATTACAATTACTTCCTCAGCCAGAGCTGTAGATTGCTCCTGGAGAACAATCCAAGAATCAGGCTTCAGCGATCATTTTCTACCCTTTGTTCCTACAAAAAACAAAATACTGTGTCTGTCCATATGGATTCCACTTGCGTCAAATATAACATAAATAAAGCCAACTGGGATACATTTCAAGCATATATTGAAAATAATATATATTATAATGATGTGGAATACCCCTTGTTCATGGTGGTCTTAAAAACAGCCATCTCTTTATTTATCCCACATAACAAATCTTTCACTCCTTCTAAACCTCATCTTCCCTGGTGGGACAAAGAGTGCTCCCAGATGGTACAAAAGAAAAAAAAGAGGCTTTTAAACTATATCTGAGAACTCTCTCCATGGAAAATTTCATTAATTTCCAGAAAATAAGAGCTAAAACCCGACTTTTTCTGAAAACAAAAAGATCAGAAGAACTGAACCCCGGAACACCTGTTAAGAAGATTTGGCAATCAATGAAAATTGAAAATCGTAATATAATTAACACCCCTCCCCTAGACAGTCCATATTCCAAAGTCTCTTAAACAAGTTAGCTCAAATCCCCTTTCAAGACTTCAACACTATTTCCCAAGCCATTACCGACTCCTGTACTCGCCCTTTTACAATAGAAGTATTGAATTTCACCTTACTAAGCAAAAAAGATTCAAGTCCTGGATTGTATTCCATCACAAAATCCTCAATAAATCTCTTCCTATCCCTTTAGAGTGGAAAAATCTAATAATTCCTATTCTTAAAAAAACCCAAGATCCTAACGATGCCTCCAGCTGGAGACCCATAGCCTTATCCAGCACCATAGGAAAAGTGTTCGAAAGCATGATCAAAAATCGCCTTGAGTGGTCACTTGAAAATTCTCTAAAAATTCACCCCTCACAACAAGGTTTCAGGAGAGGCAGAAGTATATCTGATAACCACATTTCTATCTATTCCGAAATATCATGTGTATTGTCTGCTAATAAAAACCCAATTGTTGTTTTTCTCAACATTAAAGGTGCTTATGATAATCTTCGTTTATCCTCTATTTATTTATCTCTAAATTCCCATAGTTTACCTCATGGCATGTGTGACCTCAATCCGTCCTTTCTTTTAGATCGAAATCTATCCATTAAATCCACCCTCAACAATGAACTTATAGGCCCTGGTGTTTCTTGTAGAGGTGTCCCCCAAGGTTCCCTACTCAGTCTCCTTTTATTCAATATATCGTGCAACTCCCTTCAGAACATACTTCCACCCTCCATAAAAATTAATGTTTATGCAGATGATCATGCTGTGATGTGTGCCGAAAACACCATCCAGGAGTCTACAACATCCCTCAACACCTTCCTTTCTAATCTCAATCTTCATTTATTGTCTATGGGTTTGTCACTGGCTCCTCAAAAATGTGGCTCCATGCTTTTTCAGAAAAACCATAAGCTTAGTCCAGTCCATTCCATAGTCATTAATGATCAACCTATCCCTTGGGAATCTCAAGTCAAGAATTTAGGAGCTATATTTGACAACCAACTTAACTGGAAACCACATATTGAATTTATTTCCTACAAAGTATCAAAAGCTATTAATTTAATTAGGTCCTTATGTGGTAAATGGTGGGGTAGCCATCAAATCTCTCTTTTAACCATATACAAAGTGACCATACTTTCGTTATTTGATAATGCGTGCGTGCTATATGGTGGCTGTTCTAAATACCTACTCAAAAAATTAGATCGTTCACAATATCAAGCCCTAAGGGTTATAGTAGGTTATCTAAAATCAACTCCCATCAACATCATGTTATCTGAATATGGGCAGACCCACTGGAGGTACGTAGAGAAATCTTGTCAGTTAAATATGTATCTAAAGTAGTTGCATACAAACACCTAATAAAAATCTCATTTATAGAATTATTCACAGAATGGGCTGCTGATCCTATATACTGGAGATTGAGAAATACTCCCGCTATTATATTTGCCTTCCAATCAGTATCTAAATTCCTTCCCTTCTTAAATTGGTCAAACTAACACGATAAATTTGGAAATTGAAAAAGATTCGTAGTGTAATCAAGTCTTTCTGGCCAAAATGAATTCTATCGATTTTTCTGGCCCCATTTTCTTCACCGATGTCTCTAAGACTGACAGTAATGTAGGATACGGAATTCATTCTCCTAACCTCTTATCGTTATATGACACACTCCCATCTCATTTTTCCATCTTTTCAGCCTTCTCAAAACCATAGTTTTTTCTGACTCTCAATGTGCCATAAAATGCATTTCCAAAAGATCCTTATCCTCATCTTCTAATCTATTCGTCCTAAATATAAAGGAGCTATTACACAAGTTAAATCAGCAAGGGAAGGACATACGAATTGGCTGGATTCCCGGACACAGTCTTATACAAGGAAATGTTAGAGCCGATGATCTTGTAAATCTTGGGAGGACTATCAAACGTGCCACCCTTCCAACTGGTCTCCATTCGGATGTGGTGCATTTTATTAAGAAATCAATTTTAAATAAGTGGAACTCTACTGTCTCTACACTTAGCTTGACAAAAGGAAATCTATACTCTCAATTCATAAAATACCCAAGAAAAAATCCATCTCTCTAATTTGTCCAGAAGAGATATCTGCACTTCTTCAAGAATTCGATCCAACCATTATGCCACTTTGTCATATCTACACAAATTCAACTTAGTACCTTCGGATTCATGCCCATGTGGTGGAAAATAGGATCTCTCACACATTTTTTCAACTGTTCCTTAAATAGTGTTAGTACAGATTTTCTTCATAAATCTTTTGAGGTTTCTAATAATGTTTATGTCCCCTACACAGTGCAAGACATAGTGCTGAAATTCCCGTACAGTGAAAACATTAAACTCATCTCCAAATTTTTAAGTGCTTCCAACATTAAAATATAACCTCAAAAACCGAACAGTTTACAGATAAATTTTTGAACAATAAATGCGGTACTACTCTGTTCTCATTTACTTTCGTGTAAACTATATTATAGACACTCATAAATCATCCCGGGCGTAAAAAACAGGCCGAATAGCCCTGACAGCTGAGGCCTTGTAACACAAAACAACAACAATATTGTGAATATAATTAAAATATAATATAATTTGTTCATTCCTGCAGGCGAAGAAAAAGTATAGTAAGCACCTCGTGTTAAAAACGCCTCTAGTCACCCGTTTCACAAGGCACTTGTACCGCTTCGCTATACTCATGCCTAAAGTAACCTTTTTGACACTTGGTACTTAATATACTATTTCCGCCGACCGTCCATTTATGGTGTATTTTAACGTACTCATAACCGTTCATTAATTAAGCATAGTAATGAATGATTTTCTATTAATCAACGATTTTATTATATGCAACCCAAAAACAACTAAAAATATAGGCAACTATTTATCTTAATATTTGTTTCAATTAATTTCAAATACACTGGTTCGATTGTGGATGGTATATTTACCATGTGATAAAACGATCTAGATTGTAACGTAATTTTTATTTCAATTCAATTGACATAAATAATGGCAACTCATTTTGACATACAAATCAACAACCAAGAAGCCTTGAATATAAATTTGTTAAAATGCAGCATATAATCATTTTTCAATTCCTTCCTTTAATTTCAGTAATTGTATAATTTCGAATATTAACGTTTACAATAATAAAACTACCACTAAGGATAATTAAAGTAATTTTGAATAGAGTTAATATAAATAGGAAATAGTGATTGTTGTTTATCGTTAAATAAATAGAAATTGAAAATAACATATCTTCATTTTTGAACGGTACGGTCAAAAGTTTTGTAACGAACTCGTGAATTAAAATGACGATTAACAATATCGCTCCGTTCTCTCGTTAAATTATCTTGATTGTTAATCACCCTTATTGATAAATTTGTTCGTTAACTAACTATTTATTAATACAATCGTTTTTAAAAATCTTTAAAGTGGCCTCTTTAGAAACGTATGCACTTATCACGTCCAGATATTCATTTCGTTACTTATCAACGCTATCAAAACAAAAAACAACTATACAGGGTGATTCATTATTAATTGGAAATAATTTAACAGTAAAATCCGGACTCCAAATTAATAATAATAATAATAATAATAATAATAATAATAATAATAATAATAATAATAATAATAATAATAAAGGGTCTAAAAGGTAGTGAAGCGTCTCGTACAGCCTCTCCTATCAATTCCTGCTCGCACCTCCACGTCGGTAGACCCTGGTAAACCAACTCTGGAGATTCAAGATCGGGTAACCAACCCCCGGTGGCGGATCTACAGCAGATGGGCAAACGCTAGAGGGAGATCAACCACCTGCAGGGGTAATGGGGACATCTATTACTCGGGGAGCGGCGACCCCGCGGGCACCGAGCCACCCGCCCTTAGGGCTGACCCCCCTAACGGTGTGAAAAGCTGGTTTTCGACAGAGAAGAAAACAAAGCCTCGGACGAGCGTCGTAAAGGTCGGGAACGACGCGGGATTACACAGCCGACCACTTCAGTTGACGACACAGGTAACGGAACAAAGGACAACGATCAAGCTCTAACTGCTCATGGTTTAGGACAGTCGCAATCTGTTCCTCCCAAGAGAAAGTCACAAAGGCTAAAATGGGCGAAACAAAATAATATAGATATTTTCAAAGTCTTTTTTAGAGCAACATACTACGAAACACGGGGTCATAGAAAGAACTTTTTCAAAGAATTTAAGAAAATATATCCTCATTCTGAATTCACCGAACAAAACATCTGTGACAGGAAAAGAGCGATAGAGAAAAATGGATATTTAACTTCAACAGAAATCAACACTATCAAGGAACAAATAAGATTAGAAGTCCAGGAAACAGATATACAAGAAACAGAAAAAGAAAACCTCAATGATACAGACACACAACCTACCCAGGGAACAACCGAAGTAAAAACAGATGATCATACAAAGCAATCACATTCACAAACGAATCGTCAAGTAACAGGAGAAAATACAGAAATAGATAACAAGGAAATTCATGCTAATATAGAACAAATATTCAACAAAAATAAGCTGCTGTTTGAGGAAAGTAAGCCCAACCTAAGAGAAAATATACCCAAGCTAAAATATAACTGGAAAACAAAAACTGTTGTGCAAACCTACAACAACTACTTAAAAAAACATGTCAACAACATTGAGAATATAGAAGACCTTAGAAAAATAACATATGTGACAGCTATATCAATCGCAGACAGTCTGGGTATTACTAAACACAAACCAAACACCAAGAGAACCAAAAGAAACTCAACTGAAAAACCACGTTGGCAACAAAGATTAGAAAATAAAATAAGCAGTATACGTAGTGACCTAACACAAATAAACAACTCACTAGTAACACCAAAACAAAAACACAACAAACTGTATAAAAAATACAATATAAAAACAAGACCAGGCATAATAACGTCAGAAATAACAGAAACAATAGACTTATTGAAACAAAAACTAATGGCAGCTAGTAAAAGGTTAAAAAAATTCAATACGTCACTTAAGCGAAAAGAAGATAACAGAAACTTTACAAAGCACGAAAAATTGTTCTATCAAAAAATAGACCAACAAAATATAGTAACAGAAAACAAAACACCACCCAAAAAAGGAGATGTAGAAGAATATTGAAAAAATTATGGTCAAACCCAGTGCAAAATAAAAGAAATGAATGGACAGAAGAAGAAAGGGAAAGAACAAAAACAGCAGAACACATGGAACCATATGAAATAACCAAGGAAGAGCTAACTGTCATCCTTAAGAAACCAGATAAAATTTACAACTATTTCTGGAAGCGTTTAACAACATTACACGAGAAAATGCTACAAATTATACAACATGTAATAACCCATCCAGCAGATATACCCCCCTCACTATCCCACGGCATAACATATCTTAAACCAAAAAACGAAAAAACACAAGATCCCAAAAACTGTAGACCCATCACTTGTCTGAACACTTTATACAAAATAATACCAAAAACAATCGCCGAAAAGATAACAAAACACATAACAGAAAAAAACATAGAACATGAAGAACAGAAGGGCTGCACAAAAGGAGCTAGAGGCTGTAAGGAACAACTTACAATAGACAGAGTAATAACAAAACAAGCAGAAACCAATAATAGAAATATCGCAGTCGCATGGATAGACTATCAGAAAGCATACGATTCAATCCCTCATTCATGGCTCCTGCACATTCTACAAATCTACAAAATCGACCCAACTGTCATAACATTCCTTGAACATACAATGAAGAACTGGGAAACAAAATTAATACTTAACCTACCTAACGAATACATAGAAACAAACAACATACAGATCAAGAGAGGAATTTTCCAAGGAGACACATGGAGCCCGAAGTGGTTCATCCTAGCACTGAACCCATTAAGCAGCCTACTGAAAGCAACCAACAGCGGATACAAGGTCACCAAAGACTATAACCTATCACATCTATTCTACGTCGATGACATAAAGCTCTATGCCCCAGATGAATACAAGCTATCATCATTATTAGAAACCACTGCAACTTTCTCTAAAGACATAAACATGAATTTCGGACTAGATAAATGTGCGTCACTTATAGTGAAAAAAGGGAAAATAACCGAAAGAAACAACATAGACCTACCCATAAATAATATAACGTTCCCGGCATTAACCGAGGGCGAAACATACAAATACCTGGGAGTAAAGGAAACACTAACACACAAAACCAAGGAAATGAAAGAACTCATAGAGAAAAAGTACAAAGATAGGCTAACGAAAATCATGCACACACAACTAAACGCAAAGAACAAAATCAAAGCAATAAACACCTGGGCAGTACCTATATTGACCTATTCCTTCGGAGTCATACAGTGGACTAAAACAGACGTACAGGCACTAGACAGGATAACAAGGACAATACTTACAAATAATAGATCATTACATGCAAACTCATCCGTCGAGAGATTATACCTACCAAGAGGACAAGGAGGTCGAGGTTTGGTGAATATAGAAGCTACACACAATATTCAAGTACATAGTCTACAAACCTACTTCAATAACAAGGAAGCACACTCACAACTGCACGTTGCTATCAAGCAAGCAGACAAAAAATACACACCACTGAGTACGCATACCCAATTACAATATACAGACAAGAAAACATTCATGAGAAATCTAACACAGACATGGGAAGGTAAAAAACTACACAGTAGATATAAACATGATCTCAGTAGGCAACACCAACTATCGACTAAATGGCTTGAAATAGGAGAACTATATACAGAAACAGAAGGATTCATGTGTGCTATACAGGATCAGGTAAAAGCTACAAAGAATTATCAAAAGTATATAACCAACATGAACATAGAGGATGGCAAATGTAGAATATGTAAAGCAACGTCAGAAACAATTCAACACATAACATCAGGATGCTCCGGTCTAGCTCAAACAGAGTATTTAAACAGACACAATCTTACAGCAAAGATCTTACACAAACATCTACTTCAAAAATACCAAATAAAAACAATAGAAGATCCTTACTATAAGTACAAACCTGATGCAGTGAATGAAAACCAAAATTTCAAAGTTTACTGGGATCGAACAATTGTAACAGATAAAACAATAACAAATAATAGACCAGATATAATAATTATAGATAAAATAAATAGAATAACAACACTAATAGACATCGCTCATCCCCTGGATCACAACATACAGAAAACATATACAGAAAAAATTAGGAAATACACCGAACTAGCAGAAGAAATAAAGGCAATGTGGAAGATGGAGAAAGTTCAGATAACCCCAGTTGTCATTTCAGTAACGGGCCTCATACCACCAGAGTTACTTAATGAATTCAAAAAACACAACTTACCACAACATACAATACTAGAAATGCAAAAATCAACTATATTAGAAACGTGTAGGATAGTAAGGAAAATTATCAAATAAGTCAACAAGGTATGAGTTTTGCGTGAGCCCTCATACTTTTAATCCGTGTTAACGTGAGAAGAAGGAGAATAATAATAATAATAATTATTATTATTAATATTATTATTATTATAATAATAATCAAGGACCTCAAAAATAAGACGTGTCTATTAATCGACGTTGCCATTCCATCAGATGCTACAGTGAAGGAGGAGGAGACCGAAAAGATCATCAAATACCGAGACCTACAAATAGAAGTGCAGAGAATGTGGCGACTTAAAACATCTACCATCCCCATCATAGTAGGAGCAGCGGGAACTATTCATAATAACTTCGGAGAATTGTTGAACAAAATACCTGGCAACAACAATAAAACCACAATTAGGACACTACAAAAAACTGCGCTCCTGGAGACAGCCCACATAATCCGACGAGCCCTAGGATAAAGATAAGACCATTTATTCTTAGGAACAGGGAGTGTTCTTGATAAATGGAAAAACGCCGACTAACCATGGTTGATTAATAGTGATAATGAAAATAATAATATTTATAATAAAGGAGTCGGATGTCATCGATCAATGCAGAAGATGTAGAGAAAATGGAGAGACAATACAACACATCTCCGCTGGTTGTAAAGTACTCGCTCCGACTAGCTATATTCAAAGGCACGACCAAGTTGCGAAGATAGTACATCAAAAATTGGCTCTACTGTACCAACTCCACGAGGATGCATCACCTTACTACAAATACCAACCCGGAAACGTCATTGAAAATGCGCACTATCGCCTCTATTGGAATCGTAGCATACTAACCGATAGGACCATTCCATGTAATAGACCAGATATTACCCTTACCAACAAGACTGCAGCTATAACTTATCTTATAGATGTCGGCATCCCAAATTCTCACAATCTGCAATCCACGTGGAATGAAAAACTGGTGAAATATACTCCTCTTGCTGAGGAAGTAACGACAATTTAGAAACAAAGTGAGGTTAACGTGGTTCCTCTTATTATTTCCACAACTGGAATAATCCCAAAAAGCCTCCACACCAGCCTACAAATACTTAACCTACCATCGCTCATATACATACAGCTTCAGAAAGCTGTTATTCTGGAAACAGCAGCAATAGTAAGAAGACACCTCAACTTAAAATAGTTATGAAGGAACTTGTACTCGTACCGTTCCTCTCTGAAACACCGTTATAAGACGAGCATATACAACATAATAATAATAATAATAATAATAATAATAATAATAATAATAATAATAATAATAATAATAATAATAATAATAATAATAATAACAACGGAGAACCAGCGGCTATACAGAGAAGATCAACCATTTTTGAAGTAGCAGCAGAAGATATTCCAGCTGAAATTGAAAACACATTAGAAGCAAACAAACTAAAGTATGCTGGAGTACCGTTCCAAAATCGTCCGATTCTCCCAAAATTAAGGTACTCGCAGGTAGCAAAAGAGATCGTTACGCAAACCAACAGTGCCCTTAAGGAGAAACTGAGAGACTGCTCGTCACTGGAAGACACATGTCATTTGATGTACTGCTCGGCGCTTACTGTTTTAGAGCTGCTAGGCACTCCACTGAGACACCCTGAAACTGTTAAAGAGAAACACACAACAAATACAGAACCTCCATGGGTTAAAAGAATACAATACAAAATAGAAAAATTTAGAAGGGAAATTGGACAGATTCATGCTTACCTCAATAGCCCTGAGCCCACAACCCGCATAAAAAATATAATACATAAAATACACAAGAAACTTAAGTCCAAATATAACTCATCTGACAGGAATCAACGTCTGTCATCTTATATGGAGGAGTTAAAACAAAAAATCAAAATGTTGGGAAATAGAATAAGAAGATACAAAGAGAGGGTTGCCCGGTACAAAGAAAATCGTATATTCCAACAAAATCAAAAGCTATTCTACCGAAACTTGGGATCGAAAGAAACAAAATATACGAACGCTCCACCTAATGAAACAAACATGCACAAATACTGGACACAATTGTGGGGAACCAGAGTGGAACATGATGAAAATGCGTTCTGGATCAAGAAAGAGGAAGAAAGAACGGCCCACACTCAAGAAATGGAGGATATCCGGATATCTTCCCAAAATGTTAAAGACGCCGCACAGAAACTGGCTAATTGGAAAGCACCAGGAATTGATAAAGTTCACGCATACTGGTGGAAGAGCTTAACGTCGATTCATCAAATCTTCGCCAACCAACTAAATGAATCCATGGAAGATCCACAAAAGATACCACCCTTCTTCACAAAAGGTATAACTTACCTCCTGCCCAAAAACGAGAAAGTCGAAAACCCCCAAAATTACCGACCGATTACCTGCTTGCCCATCGCATATAAAATACTCACCTCAATCATAGAGCAGAAAATTAGTTCCCATCTAAAAAGAAACCAACTGCTAGCTTGGCAACAGAACGGCTGTAAGGCAAGGGCACGGGGAAGCAAAGAGTGGCTGATTATTGATACAGTGATCACTAACCATGCCAAACAAAGGAAAAGGAACATTTCGGTTGCTTGGATAGACTATCGAAAGGCATTTGATTCTGTCCCGCACTCGTGGTTACTCAGAGTACTAAACATCTACAAAATCAACAACCACTTGATTGAGTTCCTTGAAAAAGTTATGGAGACGTGGGAAACCTCCCTGAACGTGAATGTGGGAGCAACTCATTACACCACCGCAGGAGTGAGAATAGAGAGGGGCATTTTCCAAGGGGACAGCCTCAGCCCGCTATGGTTCTGCTTGGCTCTAAATCCACTTAGTAGTCTACTTGAAGACAGCTACTGTGGCTACACAATATCCAGGGAGCCATCCGTGAAAATCAATCATCTTCTCTACATGGACGATCTGAAACTATATGCGTCGAACTCAGACCAGCTCACCTCACTGCTAGAACTGGTATCTAGTTTCAGCGGATCCATCAGGATGGAATTTGGGCTTGAGAAGTGTGCATTTGTCCATGTCAAAAAAGGAAAAGTACAAGACTCCGAAAATATTACACTTATAGATCAAAGCCAATTTGAACCACTTCCTCCAGAAGAAATGTACAAATACTTGGGAATCCAACAAACAGTTAACATAGATCAAAAACACTCAAAGGAACAGATTGAAAACACACTGAAAAAGAGATTACAATCAATCCTCAAAACACACCTCTATTCTAGATCAAAATTCTCAGCTATCAACTCTTGGGTGGTACCAGTGGTAACATACAGCTTTGGCATTGTCAAATGGAGTCCTACTGATCTGGAAAGTCTAGACAGATTGATTCGAACATCGCTTACAAGGAGGAGGTTACATCATCCCGATGCACCTACAGTCAGGTTATATCTCCCAAGGAGCAAAGGCGGAAGATGACTTATAAATCTGAAAGAAATGCACAATAAAGAATGTGAAAAGCTGTTTACTTATCTGAAGTCCGTAACACACCCCGCATATAGAGCAATAACAGCTATTGACTCCTCTCTTTCACCCTTAAAGTTAGCGAATGAAAATCCACCTGAAAAAGAAAATAAGAACTACTTCGCTGAATTAGAACAAATCTGGAAAGGTGAAGAACTGCATGGAAGATATGCTGCAGCTTTAGCAGGGCAAGAGGTTGATAAACGCTTATCAAATCTGTACCTGTCGAGTGGAACACTCATGGCCGAAACGGAGGGTTTTCTACTGGCCATACAAGATCAAATAATAAGCACACGAAACTACAGACGATTCATCATCCGACAGAAAATCCCATCCGATAGTTGCAGATTATGCCAGGAAAAACCAGAGACCATTCAACGCCTCTTGGCAGGATGCTCTACTTGGTATCTCGGGACCACAAGAAAAGACACGATGATGTAGCCAAAGTATTCCACCAGGCAATCTGCATAAAATATGGTCTGCTGACAGAACAAGTGCCCTATTACAAGTACACCCCGAAAGAACAACTTGAAAACCAAAATGTAAAAGTATACTGGGACAAAAAGATAATTACAGATAAGGAAATAGCACACAATGAACCAGATATACTTGTACTAGAAAAACAAGGAAGGACAGCTAATATAATAGACATCACTATACCTAACGATCACAACATTAAAGAAGCTAGGACCCAAAAAATACACAAATATATTGACTTAGCGCACGAACTAAAGGATGCTTATCAATTAGAACACGTAACCATACATCCGCTGGTTATCTCAACCACTGGCCTCGTTGAAGTACATTTACAAAACGAGTTAAAGAAACTGAAATTGGAAAATGTTGATAAGAACATAATTACCGCCCAACAAGCAGCTATATTGGGAACATGCCGAACCGTCCGACGAGTGCTCACACATGACTAGGCTGCTGAAACCTTGAGAATCCCAGCCTGGACATGCCAATCCTCCACTAACAAGTGTGATATAATAAAAAAAAAAAATAATAATAATAATAATAATAATAATAATAATAATAATAACCTAACAAAAGCTCAGTGTATACGCACAAAGATTACGAAGATATAAGAAAAGTAAGGAACGCAGAGACCACAATGTGCAATTTGGGAGGAACCAAAAAATATTTTACAAAAATATCCAACAGCAGATGCCTGAGAAAAACCAAACCATACCCCCAAACGAAGAAGAGATGCAAACATTCTGGGCAAACATATGGTCAAAAGAGGAACACTTTAACAGAGACGCACTCTGGCTGAAAAAAATTGAAGATAAAGCAAATAGGATACAACCAATGGCAGAGACAATTATAACACCTGAAACGCTGAAGTTTGTGATTGATAAACTCAAAAATTGGAAATGCCCGGGAGTCGATACTATTCAGAACTTTTGGATAAAGAGAATTCACGCCTTGCATGGAAAGATGCTAGAACTGATAAACCGATTTTTGGAGGATGGAGACTCAGTACCAGAGCTATTGTGTGAGGGAAAAACACTGCTGATACCAAAAAAAGGATGTCATCTCACCCAGCTGATTACAGACCAATTACATGCCTTAATACGTTTTACAAAGTAATAACAGCCTGCATTGCCGAAAATATTACAAAACATTGTGACTCCAACAACATCCTAGGTGAAGAACAGAAAGGTTGCAAGAAAGGGTAATTGGCGTGTAAGGAGCAGTTAATCATAGTCCAGATCATAATGTCAGAAGCCATAACGAAGCAGAGAAACTTATTTACAACCTTTATAGATTACCGCAAGGCGTATGACTCCTGTCCCCACGACTGGCTTCTGGAAGTCCTGGAAATTTATAAAATACATAAGAAACTGATCACCTTCCTGGAAAAGATCATGAAAAAGTGGCGCACGACCTTAAACGTGAAAACACCTCAAATAGCTTACACCACAGTAAAAATACAGATAAGAAAAGGTATATATCAAGGAGATACATTAAGTCCACTGTGGTTTTGTATGGCCCTAAACCCGCTAACGGACCTGTTAAATGACACGATGAAAGGATTTGAGATGAAGAATGAAAACGGACAAAAGCACAAGATCAGCCATCTACTCTACATGGACGATCTCAAACAATACGCAGCAACAAAGACAGAGCTTCAGTACCAACTAAAAGTAACCGAAAGTTTTTCCGAGGATATGAAGATGAGATTTGGGGTAGATTAGTGCAAAATCCAAAGTATAAACAAAGGGAAACTCAACCAAAACCTAACATATGAAACGGCCCACCAGGAAACAATAACGTCAATGAATACGGATGAGCTGTATAAATACTTGGGGATGAACCAGAGCAAAACTATCGAGCATACGCTGATTAAACAACAACTTAGGAGCGAGTTTCAGAAAAGAGTGAGAAGGGTATTGAAAACATCTTTGAATTCCAAGAACACTACCATCGCCATCAACACATACGCCTTAGCAGTCATCACTTATTCTATGGGAGTTGTGAAATGGAGCAATACAGACCTGGAAAATATGGACAGATGGATCAGAGTTCAACTGACCAAGTTTAGAAGCCGTCACCCGAAAAGTGCTGTGGAAAGAGTTTATATACCCCGCAAAGAAGGTGGATTGGGCATAGTAAACCTCTATGACATGAACATTCGTCAAATTAAATTAATGAGAAGCTATTTCCATAGGAAAGCAAGGATTTCCGTTCTTCATAATATAGTATGCTCTCAAGATGATAAATACACCCCATTGAACCTAACTAATAACTGTGACATTCACCCAACATCTGTACAAGAAAGACGAGAAGCATGGCAGAGGAAAGCACTGCATGGAAGACATCCTACTATCCTAGCCGCAGAGGGTACAGATAAAAAGTGGTCGAATCACTACTTACGAACAGGATACCTTTTCCCTGAAACTGAAGGGTTCATGATCGCCATACAGGATCAGGTTGTACAAACTAGGAACTATCTCAAATATATTATTAAAGATCCAACCGTGATAGATTACACTTGTAGAATGTGTGGCAGGATGGGGGAAACCATCCAACATATAACTGGAGGATGCAGCTCCCTCGCCGCATCTGAGTACAAGAAACGCCACGATCAAACAGGAAAGATAGTACACCATGCTCTGGCTTCTAAATATAACTTGATACCCGGAACAGAAAAACTCACCTATAAGTATACACCAGCAAGCATCCTAGAAAACGTCCACTACAAATTATACTGGGATAGAACAATATTTACTGATCGGACAAATGAAGCAAACCGGCCGGATGTGGTTCTTTGGAGCCTGTGAGAGAAACAGGTATGGATTATCGACTTCGCAGTTGTGAATGATAACAACATGGAAAACACAATCAACCTAAAGCTTCGAAAATATGATGACCTCGCTCAGTATATCAAAGAGCAGGGGAAAGTAGACCAAGTTACTATCCTACCCATGGTCCTATCCACAACAGGCATTGTACCACGGCAGCTTGGTAAGGCTGTGAATACTCTTAAAATCAGTCCATCTGCAATTGGAAAGATGCAGAAAACAGCTATTCTTGGCACTTGCACCATTGTAAGGAAAGTACTGAGAAAATAACGCTAAAAAGTGGAAGGTCAAACATGCTTTGATAGATTTATATCTGTATATTTGAATAAACCACACTCAGACCAAGAGGCCTGAGTTTATGTAAAATGCCTTAAGAAGAGAACTAGTTAAAATACTAATAAAAATATATAATGAAAGAACGTATCCCAACAGATAAATGTAGAATGTGCAAGGAACATACTGAATCACTGGACCATATTATAAGCGGATGTGAAGTACTAGCTCCAAAAGAATATATTAAAAGGCATGACAACGTTGGCAAGGTAATCCATCAAGAGCTACGGAAAATCCATGGCAACACAATTGTGGAAACAATCCCATACTACAAGTATAATCCAGAAAGTGTCCTCGAAACCGAAAATTATAAAATGTATTGGAATAGGGAAATTATAACAGACTTACCTCTACAACACAACAGGCCAGACTTGGTATTCACTAACAAAAAACTGAGACATACTTAATTTACTTTTCCATCCCACTTGCCGCAAATCTGCAGAAAAAAGATAAAGGGAAGAAAAAGTAAGTATTTACCTCTTGCTAATGAAATAGAAGACATGTGGAACCAAGAAAAAGTTGTCGTAATACCAATCATTATAGGTGCAACTGGAGAAATACCACATACACTCATCGAAAATCTAAAGAAATTAGGCATAAAGGAACAAATATACCACCTACTACAAAAAATCGTTATGATAGAAACCAGTGGAATTGTTAGACGCGTGCTAAACGACACTTAAGACCCAAAAAAGTATACTTACTTGTCTTCTTGCAGCATATGCCGAAGCAAGGAAAGAGCCATATCCAGACATAAGTCTGTGGAACACAAGAATAATAATAATAATAACAAATAACATCCCAACTCCTGTATCGAGAGAATAACAATGAATAGAAAGGAAGGTGGAAGAGGACTTATAGACATACAAATGGTACATCGCACTCAAAATTAAAAATTAAGATCGTATTTTCTAAACAAAAACAACTCGCTACACCAAGCAATAGTCAAGGCAGACAAAGAATATACACCACTTAATCTAGGCAGAAATGTATTACACGAGGAACCATTAAACATCGCACAACGTAAAAAAGATACATGGGCAGGTAAAACTTTACATGGACAACACTACAAATTAATGCAAAATCCAGACATTGACACAAAACTCTCATATAAATGGTTACAAACCGGACTACTATTTCCAGAGACTGACGGTCTTGCCCTGGCCATACAAGATAAAATTATAGCTACTAAAAACTATCGAAAATACATAATTAAGGAACACATAGAGTCTGACCTATGTAGAAAATGTCAACAATTTCCAGAAACGATAGAACACATCACAGGAGGGTACAAACTCCTTGCAGGAACACAGTATACTGAGAGACATAACACAGCAGCAAAAATAATTCACCAAGAGCTTGCCCTGAAACATAAATTGACCCAAACTGAAATACCATACTACAAATACACACCAGAAAAAATTCTTGAAAATGACAAGCTTAAAATATACTGGGACAGAACCATATACACAGACAGAACAATTATTTGCAATAGACCAGACATAACCCTAATGTACGAGGATGAAAAACATACATATTTCATAAACATCGCAATACTAAATGACAATAATGTTATACAGAAAGAAACTGAGAAGATTGAAAAATACACACCCTTAGCCGAGGAAATGAAAGAAGTTTGGGAACAGGATAAAATTTCAATACTTCCAATAGTTTGTCGGTTACAGGTATAACAACTAAATCCTTTGCACAACATTTAAAAACAATCGACCTTCAGCCAATAAACACTCACACAAACATACAAAAAGCCGTTATACTACAGACAACCTCAATAGTAAGAAAATTTTTGCAATAGAAAGAGGATGTAACTTGGCTTAGGCCCGTCACAAAATCTTAAATAAATACCGAACCAAGTTTCGAGCAACTAGCGCAATAATAGTAATAATAATTTTTATTCAATAAAGATAGATACAATAATACATAAAAAGATACAATAATACATAGAAAATAACTACACTAAATTGAATAAACAATTTAGGTCACTGAAGTAGTTATTATAACTACTTGTATTGTGACCGGAAAACATGAACAAATCAAATTGACTGTCTCGACCCTTACTTCGTGGAATATGCTCATATTAGTGTTTTCAAATGAAACTCAAGGTCTCTAGTTAATTCCACAATATAATACAAGTTATTGAAAATTCTAAAAAATTGACAATGATATTGATTTATCGAAACAATTGTCAATTTTTTAGAATTTTCAATAACTTGTATTATATTGTGAGATTAACTAGAGACCTTGAGTTTCATTTAAAAACACTAATATGAACAAATCAGTTTTTTGTAAAATCCAGTGAACTGCCTAGTCCAGTAAGTTGTCCAATCCGGTAATAAGTTAAATCCTGTAAATTGTTAAGGTTTATTGTAAATTTTTAGGGGGTACCATATCAATTGTTAGACACATGAACTGCTGAAATGGATACTGTCAATACTGATAGAGTTTGATTTAATATATTGTTAAAGAGCTGTCTATCTGTTTCCATAATCCAATTCTTGATTCGATTTTCAAATACATTGTAACTTTTTGAACTTTTTATATCATCAGATAACAGCACATAAATTCTTACTGCTACATAGTTAGCATTTCTTTGACCAATAGTTTTTCCACTGCGTGGAAAAGGGATCCTCTCATATCTCCTAGTTTTGTGAAAATGTTCATGATGTACTAATTTTATTTTACTTTGGATTACAAACAACAATATTTTTTGACTGATAATTTGACGTACGTCTTTTACCTGGGCATCCATATACAATTGATTCGATGGATATAAAATATTTTTTTGGAAGAAGATTCTTAAAAACCATTTTTGTAAAATATGAACTCTATTTTAGAAACAATCCCTCACTCCGCCCCAGCCCACAATGCCATAAGAAATCAATGATTTCACTTGTGAGAAATATAAGACCTTTAATTCATTAGGCTCAAGAATTTCTTTTAAATACTTAAACTTTGGAAGATGGCCTCTTATCTTTTTCACTATGTCATTACATTGCAGATCTCACCTCAAATATCGATCAATTGTAATACCGGGATATTTTATTTTTTCTACTTCTTCAATGTGGTTTGTTACTCCGATGTTCAGTGGCCCCAAGTTAGATAAGGATAAGCCAGTTTTGTAAGATGAAAAATGCAAGTAATTTGTTTTACTGTAGTTCAGAGTTAGCTTATTCAATTGTAACCATTTAGCAATACTAGGAAAATCATTTTCTATTTTATTTTTTCGGTCTTGCCACGTGGAGCAGCTATAAAATACTACGGTGTCAACTGCAAAGCTGATGGTCTCACCCTGAACATTCAAGTAAAGCGTACTATTGATGTATAGAAGGAATAAAATTGGACACCATATGTAATTTTATGTGGTGCACTCATTACACCATCGATTTCAACCCTTTAACTTTCTATGAGTTTGTATACATTGCCTCTAATTCCATACTTCTCCGATTTATCTAATAACGATTTATGGCAGACGATGTGAAATGCTTTGGAGAGATCCAAGAAGATACATATAGCAAGAACATTTCTATCAAGCGAATTATAAACAAGAGAAGTTAACCTATATATCGCATCCTCAGACTGTCTGAAGCCATATTGACGATCGGATGAAATTTTATGTTTTTTTAAGAAAGAACCAAGTCTAGTTTTTATTATTTCTCCTATTATTTTTGAAACATTGGGTATTAGTGATACAGGCCTGTAATTAACCATTTCCTTCTTATCTCCACTTTTTTATAGAGGTTTTACTATACCATTTTTTAGAATTTTTGGAAAGGTCCCCGTGCTTAAACATTTATTTATTATGTAGGTTAATGGACTTGCAATATCGTTAAATATTTCTCTTAATATTTCAGACCTTATACCATCGAGACCTGGTGATTTTTTAAATTTCAAATCCTTTATTGTACTGATAACCTCAACTTCATCGGTAGGTCTAAGTAACATAGAACTTCTATATTTTCTGAAAAATTTGTTACCTCGGGTATGTTTCTAGCTAGATTTGAGCCTAATTCATAGTAATAAGTTTAAAGCCATTTGCAATACTCAGTTTGACATTAATTTCAGTTCCATTCAATGTCATTATTTCAATAGTTTTTTTACGTGTTGTTTCGCCGCAGATCTTTTTAATGCTTTCCCACAAAGATTTCGACGAATTTTGATTTTCTTGGATAATTTTCCTATAATATTCCTTTTTGTTTTTTCTACAAGTTTGCTCACATTTTTTTGCACATTTTGTATTTATTTTTTGTTTCTAAATTATCAGGATGTTTTAAAGTTAATTTGCACAATTTATTTTTTTCCTCAATTAATGATAGTAATGTAGGATTCATCCAAGTTTGTAATCTTTTTTTTGTGGTTTACTTTCACTTTTTGCGTATTTTCATATATATAATATTTCAAACAATTAATAAAGTTAAGAGCTATATTATCAACTTCATTTTCATTGTATACCTGTTCCCATTTTTCGTACTTTAACGCACTTTTTAGTAACGGATAATTTATGTAATATTTGTGATTAAACTGCTCATTTCACTGGATGTTATTTCGCCCTGTTCCTACTGTAAGTGCTATGGGGCAGTGATCTGTAATATAATATCTAAAAATACATGATTTAGCTTTAAGTGCGTTACGACTTGATACATAAAAATGATCCAAACATGTTCGACTAGGTAAACGGGTGTATTCATTAATGTATGAAATATATCCAAAAGAGCTCATTATATTTTTGTACTCATCTACTATTTCATCATTGCTGTCTAATAAATCTAAATTTATGTCACCTGTTATAATGCTAATGTCGTATTTCTTTAATGAATTTGAATAATTGATTAAAATCTGATTAAAACATTTTGGGCAAGTACTCGGTTATCGAGATATGGATTTAATTTCAATTTTTTTGTTTTTTTGTGGAAACTAAAATTGGAATGATTCTGATGTCACCAATATAGTCAATTGTTTCTATAAACTTTAAATCTTGAATGAAAACCAAAACCCCATCGCTCTGATTTAGACCACCATCATTGTATATTCTTTCATATCCCTGAATTTTGAAGATATTGTGATCATATAGCTGCCAGGTTTCAGTTAGTACTATCAAATCAAATCTAGCATGCATATTATCCAATAATACGAGCAGCTCTGGTTCGTGTGAAACACCAGAGTTTCTGGGAAACGTATAAAACTGGACTGTAGATTGAACGACAGATGTATAGAAAAAATAGCAGTACTTACCGCTCTCCTGGTCTTCACTTATAAGGGGCGCCCTTTTGCTGTTTGCGTCAAGATGAGTGATGCACAGCGCGAAAGCCCCGTAAATGTGTTATCATTAAAACTAATAGGTCGTAGACCGTAACAAAATTTTTGTATCGACGTATACACTATCGATGTCGGTATTAATCTGTTCTACTCCTTCGTCGCCGTGGCAGTACTTCTAAATTGACTATACAGGCTGTCCTTGCAAATATGTCATATACATTTTTAATTTGGGAAACAGAAATTGAAAATTATTATCGAGTATTGAACAAGTTCATTCATATTTTTTGTTACGCTCCGAATATTCATATGTAATATTTTAAAGTCCTCAACGTTAATATGATTTCTAAATATTCCTGGGATCTGAATTTTAGTTGATTGAATTGGATCATTTTTATAATCCCTAATATAAGCATCCATTTCGGTTAATATTAAAAAAATTGTTGAAAATAAGATTTGCTGTTAATAAATAGCTAACAAAAATTTTTAAACTACATGGGTAACATCTAAAAGATGAACTAGGTTAACCAACTGTAACAGAAGTCAAGAAACACGCAAAATAAGTAATACAAATTCCTAAAATATTTAATTTGACGTTAAGATTTTTTTATTCCTGGTTACACGTCTTGAAGCTTCTGATTCTGTGTTTTCTTTTCGTTCCCGGTTGTGGCGACGAGTTTACTTTCGAAGTAGAGCTTTTCGTGTTATTTGTTGTTAATATTTCTATTGCATTCGGAGTTTTTAACAGATCTTCGTATCCGTATTCCTTGCCTTCTACGAATAGCCTATTTTTCTCGATCTTTGCTTCAAGGTTGTAACTCTTGGCTAACTTTAGATTCTGACCTAACACATTTTTACGTTGATAGTCTGCTTGAGTTAAGTCGTACGCAAAAGACAATTTACTTCCTTCCAATATTTTTGGTTTTCCTAGTATCTCTGTTTTAAAATAATAGTTCATGCACTCTATGGTTAGTGGTCTAGGCTTGTTGTTAGCAGTTATTGTGCCCATTTTTTGAATGTCTCTAAAGTCGCTTAAATTGCAATTGATGTTTAGTTGGTTTTTCACTATATCTACAAGTTTCACTATATCTTGTTGAGAGTCATCCTCTTCAAGACCATATAGTATTACGTTGTACTTTTTTTGGTTTCTTTCAACGGTTAGAACCTTATTTTTTAGTTGCTGATTTTCTACTTGTAGCTTATTATTTTCTTTTTTTATCACAGAAATATCTATATTAAAATCTTCTTTTAGGTCTTTTATTTCTCTTTCAAATGTTTCTTTTAATTCTTTATTTTGCCTAGTAATTTCAGTTATTTGACTTTTTATAGTCTCGTTTGATTCGTTTACGCTTTTCAAAAGGCGATAAATTGCTGCGTTGTTAATTTATTCGTCCATTTGTTAAAATTAAATTTCAATTTAATTTGTTTAACTAGTTTCAAGCTCCCAGACTATTGAATAAATTTTATGGACTTAATGTTGTCACTTTTCATGTCAAATTCTCATTGTTCTTTAGAATTTATTTATATGTTTAAATCCAATCTGGCTTACCAAGAGTCACTTGTTTGTTATTTTTCCACGAATCATAAATTCCGTCACTACCTACACTCTGAACAAATTTTAGGAAATTAGGACTATTTTTTCTCACTAAAATTTATTAGGGAGCGATCTTAGAGTAATAATACACATGGAGAGGGCTATTCATTCAAAAACACGTTTATTTTTGCGGCCAACAATTCTAAACGCCAGTAGTGAAATAATGAATTAATTACAAAAAGTGGGGATGGTATTGAAGCTACATGGCCTTGATAATTCCGGCTGTTTTTCTGACGAACCATGATAATCCAAAAACATTAAATCAATTAACTTATAAGTTTATTTTGTCACCAAAAGTTTTGAACCACACATCAAAACAAAAGTTCTAAATGTTTACCCTCTAGTCGTAATGACGCTCGTATAAACAAACCACGTTTGACATTATTTACTACAATACCACGTCGTATTCGAAATGATCGTCAATCACAGTCTGACGATATTTGCATCTCTCTTTATATGGTAATTAAACAAGGACAAAACTACTTAATAGATTACTATTCACACATTAAACAGGTACTGAAATTTTGAGCAATATGTTGCCACTTTTATTTATAATCATAACGGTATCTGAGGATACAACAAATACTTGTTATGAGAATATGCCTTTATTAAATAAAATTCAAGTATTATTAATTAATTTTAAAAATAGCGACTCAAATGCATAAATTACTATGACTTTTTTATTTGCATAACTTTATATCACATTTTCAATTAAACTTCTAATTTCATTTTTCCTGCAACCAAAGAGACTTTGTAAATATGGCAAAGCAGTGGAAGTGTCCGTAAGTGAGCTTAGAATGTGACTCAATGTTTGGGGCAAGAAAAGATCAAAACAAACATATCTATTTTATTTGTTAATCTGAGGGAGCGACACAAAAGCACCACATTCAATATAGTGCGGACGATATTGTAATGTTTTTCTTATTTATTAAAAGTTTTTATTACGGGTGGGATAAATTTCAAACACTCGGTATGGCTACTTGCTAATTTATTTAAACACTAACTCACTAACACTTAATTTATATATACTTAACTAATCACTTAAATTTAATTTATATGCACACGAACTGGATTATTAATTAGCACTTCACTGTTCGGTGTGTTTTTGTTTATTTCTCGATATCACTTTATCAACTAACTCCTCCGCTGATCGGTCCTTATTTATATTAATGCCTTTCTTACTAGAAAATTCCGGGCTGCGGCTTACACACACAAATAATTGATTCTGGCCTTTTCTAGATAAGTCTGGTCACAAAAACAATGCTTAGATAAGATAGTCCCAAACAGTTATAAAAACACTGCGTCACCGCCATAATTTTAATTTTCATACCTGGCTTAGACAGGGTCGGATTTAAGGTCTATACCAGTGTGCTATTTCGTAACATTACCCCTTCCTTAAATGGAAGTTCCTCCTGGAACTTTTTGTAGCCGAGACTGGATATTTGAATCGGCAACTGGCCCCATTTCTAGACTTTCCGATCTTATGGAAATAGCAGGGCACCGTCTTCATCGGATACTGATAACGGGGGTTGTAGCTGCAAATCAATATCTGGACACCGGTATCTTTAAAGATAACCTCCACCATGTTCCTGATAACTCGCCAATCCAACTAGTTACTCGCTATCTTAGGCATAGCCAGTTTCTTCACGCTGGATTCTAACACATGGTCTCGAAGGTTACGAAGTGCTTCCCACACATCGCGGTAGGTAGATCAATATTTAAATTCATCTTTAGTTAGTGTTTTTAAATGAAACTCACGGTCTCTAGTTAATTCCACAATATAATAAAAATTATTGAAAATTCTAAAAAATTGACAATTGTTTCGATAAATCAATATAATCGTCAGAATCACAGAAGTTATGTAACTTCTGTCATATCTGGAATATCACTTGCATTGCGCTCCGCTATTTGGAGCCACGTAGCGGCTTGGTTGAATCTCACGGTATTTGACCATATCCCTTGCCAAAATTGTCTAAAGCGGTTCTGATCAATTGTCTCCGGTTTCGTGTTGCCTTGGTGATTGTTTTCAAGATTGCGATAAAATATCTTCTGGTTACTAGAAAATATGTAGTTTTCTCCTTGCGTTTCGTAGCCTCGTTGTATCGCCGCAGTCTCGCTCCCTTGACTTTGCTTTTTTGTCTAGCATCGTCGTAGTAGTTCATGAGGGTTTCTTTCAACTGGGGGCCATTTAAGTCCACTTGTTTTGTTCGGCATATTTCACGAATTTTGTTTTTGACCTTCTTGCTGTTATTGCCGTCTAGGTACTCTTTGATAATGTTCGCCTCCGTTCTCAGTAGATCTATTTGCTTTTCAAGTCGTTTCTTCCAGGCCGGCTTTCTCTGTTTCTGAATGTTTCTATTTTGTTTGTGGGCTTGAATCTTCTGCCCATTTAGTTCTATGACAGTAGCAGCTGCTGCATATAGAGTTGTATGTATAGATGCTAAGTCAGGATCTAGTTGTTCCTCCATCCTTACCTTCAATTCTGTATCTACAGATTTTATGTACTTCTGCGTATATTTGGTAAGAGGGTTCGAATCGCGAAATAGCAACAGATTGCTCAAAAGTTTCTGGCGTATCCTTTCTACTTCTTCCCTGTTATTTTGATTCTGGAGCTCTTCTTCATGAGGTGTATTGCGATCCATTGGTGCCCTTTGTGGTACGTCTTCTATTTGTTGGTGGAACAACGAGGGACGTTGTTTATTTGGGCTCCTGCCTCCCTTCGCAGAGTATCGATTTCAAGCTGCGTTAGATACTTCTTTCTAATAATTATGTTCTTTCTGTCTGCGATATTTTGTTCGGAAATATTCATTCCAGGGTGAGTTCTTCAAAATTCGGCGTGTAACTTTTGTCTCCATCCAGGCAGAGGATCGTCTCTACATTCGTTAACGAGCAAGTATGTTCTAATGATATCCATATTCATTTCTTTGCTCCATTCCTTTCTCCCTGCTACTTCGTTCCTCCTGGGAGCAGCCCATTCGGTTCTGCGACCTGGGCGCTATCCAGGTGGTGGGTTTGGTTGTCCTTCTATGCCTGGTGGTGGTAATTCTTCTTCATCATTATGTTCGTTGTTGTTGTTGTGGGCTGTGGCCTCCTCAGTACTCTGCCACTGGCGTCCCGCATGCTATCACGTCCAGCGCCAGCTCCAGACGTGCCCTGGCGCTCCCCAGGCAGCGGCTCTGTAACATTTTCATGATTCTCCATTTTCATGGGCTGTTGTTCTCCCTCTCGCGTTGGCCCATATTATTATTATTATTATTATTATTATTATTATTATTATTATTATTATTATTTTTTTTTTTTTATTATATCACACTTGTTAGTGGAGGATTGGCATGTCCAGGCTGGGATTCTCAAGGTTTCAGCAGCCTAGTCATGTGTGAGCACTCGTCGGACGGTTCGGCATGTTCCCAATATAGCTGCTTGTTGGGCGGTAATTATGTTCTTATCAACATTTTCCAATTTCAGTTTCTTTAACTCGTTTTGTAAATGTACTTCAACGAGGCCAGTGGTTGAGATAACCAGCGGATGTATGGTTACGTGTTCTAATTGATAAGCATCCTTTAGTTCGTGCGCTAAGTCAATATATTTGTGTATTTTTTGGGTCCTAGCTTCTTTAATGTTGTGATCGTTAGGTATAGTGATGTCTATTATATTAGCTGTCCTTCCTTGTTTTTCTAGTACAAGTATATCTGGTTTATTGTGTGCTATTTCCTTATCTGTAATTATCTTTTTGTCCCAGTATACTTTTACATTTTGGTTTTCAAGTTGTTCTTTCGGGGTGTACTTGTAATAGGGCACTTGTTCTGTCAGCAGACCATATTTTATGCAGATTGCCTGGTGGAATACTTTGGCTACATCATCGTGTCTTTTCTTGTGGTCCCGAGATACCAAGTAGGAGCATCCTGCCAAGAGGTGTTGAATGGTCTCTGGTTTTTCCTGGCATAATCTGCAACTATCGGATGGGATTTCCTGTCGGATGATGAATCGTCTGTAGTTTCGTGTGCTTATTATTTGATCTTGTATGGCCAGTAGAAAACCCTCCGTTTCGGCCATGAGTGTTCCACTCGACAGGTACAGATTTGATAAGCGTTTATCAACCTCTTGCCCTGCTAAAGCTGCAGCATATCTTCCATGCAGTTCTTTACCTTTCCAGATTTGTTCTAATTCAGCGAAGTAGTTCTTATTTTCTTTTTCAGGTGGATTTTCATTCGCTAACTTTAAGGGTGAAAGAGAGGAGTCAATAGCTGTTATTGCTCTATATGCGGGGTGTGTTACGGACTTCAGATAAGTAAACAGCTTTTCACATTCTTTATTGTGCATTTCTTTCAGATTTATAAGTCCTCTTCCGCCTTTGCTCCTTGGGAGATATAACCTGACTGTAGATGCATTGGGATGATGTAACCTCCTCCTTGTAAGCGATGTTCGAATCAATCTGTCTAGACTTTCCAGATCAGTAGGACTCCATTTGACAATGCCAAAGCTGTATGTTACCACTGGTACCACCCAAGAGTTGATAGCTGAGAATTTTGATCTAGAATAGAGGTGTGTTTTGAGGATTGATTGTAATCTCTTTTTCAGTGTGTTTTCAATCTGTTCCTTTGAGTGTTTTTGATCTATGTTAACTGTTTGTTGGATTCCCAAGTATTTGTACATTTCTTCTGGAGGAAGTGGTTCAAATTGGCTTTGATCTATAAGTGTAATATTTTCGGAGTCTTGTACTTTTCCTTTTTTGACATGGACAAATGCACACTTCTCAAGCCCAAATTCCATCCTGATGGATCCGCTGAAACTAGATACCAGTTCTAGCAGTGAGGTGAGCTGGTCTGAGTTCGACGCATATAGTTTCAGATCGTCCATGTAGAGAAGATGATTGATTTTCACGGATGGCTCCCTGGATATTGTGTAGCCACAGTAGCTGTCTTCAAGTAGACTACTAAGTGGATTTAGAGCCAAGCAGAACCATAGCGGGCTGAGGCTGTCCCCTTGGAAAATGCCCCTCTCTATTCTCACTCCTGCGGTGGTGTAATGAGTTGCTCCCACATTCACGTTCAGGGAGGTTTCCCACGTCTCCATAACTTTTTCAAGGAACTCAATCAAGTGGTTGTTGATTTTGTAGATGTTTAGTACTCTGAGTAACCACGAGTGCGGGACAGAATCAAATGCCTTTCGATAGTCTATCCAAGCAACCGAAATGTTCCTTTTCCTTTGTTTGGCATGGTTAGTGATCACTGTATCAATAATCAGCCACTCTTTGCTTCCCCGTGCCCTTGCCTTACAGCCGTTCTGTTGCCAAGCTAGCAGTTGGTTTCTTTTTAGGTGGGAACTAATTTTCTGCTCTATGATTGAGGTGAGTATTTTATATGCGATGGGCAAGCAGGTAATCGGTCGGTAATTTTGGGGGTTTTCGACTTTCTCGTTTTTGGGCAGGAGGTAAGTTATACCTTTTGTGAAGAAGGGTGGTATCTTTTGTGGATCTTCCATGGATTCATTTAGTTGGTTGGCGAAGATTTGATGAATCGACGTTAAGCTCTTCCACCAGTATGCGTGAACTTTATCAATTCCTGGTGCTTTCCAATTAGCCAGTTTCTGTGCGGCGTCTTTAACATTTTGGGAAGATATCCGGATATCCTCCATTTCTTGAGTGTGGGCCGTTCTTTCTTCCTCTTATTCCTCTTATTATTATTATTATTCCTCTTATTATTATTATTATTATTATTATTATTATTATTATTATTATTATTATTATTATTATTATCTTCTTCCTTTCTCAGATATTCTCTGGTTAGTTTAGGAATATATGCGGACGTCAGGTCAAGCATAGTTTCCATTCTGTTTTTATTATTCCCTGTAGTTCTCATTTAAAAATTTTCTAGTTATAGAGCAAGTATCTATTATGACGGACTTCTGTAGTGGTATGTATGTTGTTGGATGAAGTTGTAATTTCTGAATGCTGTCGTGTAGATTTCTTGGTAGAACTCCTGTGTTAGATAATATTATGGGTATTATAATCACTCTGTCCTGGTGCCACATGTCTTTAATTTCTTCTGAGAGACGGATGTATTTTTCAATTTTCTCTCCAATTTTGTTTTGTAGATTGTGCGTGTTAGGTATGGAGATTTCTATTAAGTAAGTGGTTTTGTTGTTTTTTGTTATTAGTGTGATGTCCGGTTTGTTCTGCGGTATTGTCTTGTCTGTGATGATTGATCTGTTCCAGTATAGTTTAGCATTGTCGTTTTCTAGTATGTTTTGTGGTGTATATTTGTACGTAGGGGTGATTTCTTCTATAAGGTTGTATTGCTTCGCAAGCTGTTGATGTATGTTTATTATTATTATTATTATTATTATTATTATTATTATTATTATTATTATTATTATTATCAGCAATCCGAATTGTGGACGGATCAGCATACCGAGCGCATTGTAAAGAAATTTTTAAGAAATATAACATTCTGTGTCTACCCTGCCAATATATCTTTGACCAACTTCTAAGAATACATCGGGACCTAAATTCTATTTCGAGTCATAGCGATTTACACGGTTACAGTACTAGAAATGCAAATGATCTAGTAAATATCTTTTCACGTCTGTCAACGGCTAAACGGAACCGACTTGATTTCAATCTGCTTAATAAATTAGATAAACTATACCCGGAGGAAAAAATAAAGGAAATGAGCGATGCGAAATTTTCTAAATTTGTCAGAATTTATCTGATAGAACACTGTTTTTACAGCATTGATGAGTACATGAGCTATTCCTTTGAGAGTGCATTATACTTGAATACCTGATGAAATATGGTTAACCTACGATAATTGTTTATTTTTTCTATACAGTTCTATACTTTTATATGTTTTTATATAGTTTTTCATCCTTTTATAATATGTCTTGGTGTACTTTTAGATTTTTATTCTATTGTAGATATTTTGTAACTATTTGTACTTTTTATTGTGTGATTGTTCTCTTTTTTTTTGTTTTTTCTCATAATGTAATTAATTATCTATTAATCGTTTGTAATTATAATAATATTTTATATGAGATGACTATAAACGTGCCCTGTATGTAAAATGGTCAATAAACGAATATATATATATATATATATATATATATATATATATATATATATATTACTTAAGCGACTCACTTCCTCGGCCGTAGCCGGAAACATTCACCGACCCCTCGCACGCGCCATTGGGGTTTGGCTCTGTAGGAGCTCGGGCCAAATGGGTTAGAGTTTTCTAAGTTGGATTAGATGGTGTTAGGTTAGGGCCCGAGCCCATCGCTGGTAGGGCTCGGCACGGTTAATGGAGATGAAGTTCATCATGTCCCATTAGTCCGGTGGATGTTTCGATGGTCTATCCTTCGTCGTTCAAAAATTTTCTGGTAATATGACATGTCTGGAGATTCACTGTCCTCTGGATTATTTTTGCGAGGCCTTTAGGTAGGTTGAGTTGCTGCAAATATTTCAAGAACCTCTTCTACACCACGCCTGTAGCCGATATTATGACTGGGATTGTTCTCACTTCTTCTAATCTCCATACGTGTTTAAGTTCGATAGCCAAGTTTTGGTATTTATTTCTCTTCTCAATCTCCGTTTTCTGCAGATTGCTGGTTAGGGGTATCCTATATCAATAATGGAAGCCTTCTTATCTTTCTTTTTGATCACCAGGATATCAGGGCGGTTGTGATCTAAAGTCCTATCGGAGTGGATTAGTCTATCCCAGTAAAGCACTGTTTCTTCGCTTTCTAAAACAGCTTGAGGTACATATGTATAGAAGGGTGGTGGGTTAGTAACAAGTCCTAAGTCAAGTGCTTTTTCTCTGTGGATGATCTTCGCTACTTCGTTGTGTCTTCCCAGATACATTCCCGTAGCCAAAGCAGGGCAGCCCCCAGTGACATGTTCGATTATTATTATTATTATTATTATTAGTATTATCATTATTATTATTATTATTGTCATGTATTAGTCTCAGAGTTGTTAAACATCTGGTTCAAGAAGTAAGGGGCCCAAGCAAACCTCACTCAAATTCCTGATTAGGCATGTTCAGGACTGTTCGTACGATGCGACACGTTTCGAGGATAACATACTTCTGCATTCTTGGAATAGGTGTGTTTGGGTCTAGCTGCATTTTCAGTATTAACTGTGAAAGGTTTTTGTTGACCAAGCCAGTTGCCGTTATTACAATGGGAACGATTTGTACTGATTTTAATCTATGAATTTCTTTATATTCCATTGATAACGGAATATATTTTTTTATTTTTTCTTCTTCTGCCTTATTGATGTTGTGGTCATTAGGGTGGGTTATATCTACGGAAATTGCTGTTTTGTCTTTCATATTGTGCAGTACAAGGTCTGGTTTATTCGCTGTTATTGTTTTGTCTGTATGGATCGAGAGGTCATAATACAGTTTATAAGAATCGTTTTCTAATACCGGTCTTGCTTTATAATCATAGTATGGTACCATGTCTTTTTCTGTAAGGAGGTTATACTTTACGGCTAGTGCTTGATGCAGAATGTTCGCTGTAAAGTTGTGCCTATGGATGTATTCTGTATTCGCGAGACTTGGGCAGCTTGATATTAGGTGGTCTATTGTCTCAGACTCTCTATGACACCTCCTGCATCGGTCAACCACATCTAGTTTTTCTATATATTTCTTATAGTTGTTGTTATTATTATTATTATCATTATTATTATTTTTTGTGAGCTTCGACTGCCAAGGCCCTTAGCTCTTCTACATGTTGTTACAGTTTCCTCAGTATATCACTACGTCTCAAAAAGGTGAGTAGTTTCTGTATAGCTCCAAATTCATTTTTAAAAGTTATTTCTATTTCAGAAGATACAATTCCACACTGTCGTCTGTGGAGTTCATAGTTGGGGCATGTGAGGATATGTTGTACTGTTAGACGAACTCGACAAGTGTTGCATTTGGGTCTCTCTGAGCCTTCAAGTAGGTAAAGGTGAGTTAAATTTGTATGTCCTATTCGTATTCGACAGAGGGAAACTTGTTCTCTCCTAGAAAGCTCTCCTGGGTAGAACCATTTCTATATTGATGGTTTGATTTTCCTGAGGGGTCCATCTTGCTCTAACCAATGGTGTTGCCATGCTTCCAAAAGTTTTTGTTTAACATATTATTAAATATCTTCCACAGGAACAGGTATTCCTTCATCTACTGTATCGGTGGTAGCGTCCCTGGCGGTAGAATCTGCTAACTCGTTCCCGGTTATATTCATGTGGCTTGGGACCCACATGAGTGATTTTATTGGCTGCCATAAGGTTGGTGTTCATTTCTAATATCTTGATTGCTCATTCGTTCAATGTGAATGGATTTTCTAGAGCATTGATAGCACTTAGGGAGTCTGTACAAATCAGACATCTCTCATTTTCTTGGAATGAGAAATATAGCATTGCTTGCCATATGGCATACAATTCTGCTGTAAATATGCTACATATAGGGTTCAGTGTCCAGTGGTAAGGGTTATTATTCACTACGAAGGCAGCACTTACTCCATTATCAGTACGGGATCCATCTGTGTAGATAAACAGAGAATCACTGTATGTTTGACTTTGCTCCAGAAAAAGAGATTTATATGTCGAGGCTGATGTATCTTGCTTCTTCCATTCACTTAAGGATATGTTGATGTTTGGTCCTTGCCTTTCCCAGGGTGCAACGATCGGGTGGTCGTGGAGTTGTTGCATATAGTTACCATCATTCTCTGGTAGTAAAGAGTATTTAGTGGCTGCCTCTAAGTATCTTATATTGATTGGTCGTGTTGAGCTTCGTGAATACGTATTTTCTATATTCGTGAAATGCTGGAAATTCAAATGGTTTGGGATAGATCGGACTTTCACAGCGTATATAATTGTATTCATTTCTCGTCGCAGTTTGATGGGTTGAGATGAAGAGTCTACCAAAATAGCTTCCATTGGGCTAGTTCTGAAGGCTCCGGTAGCAAGGCGGATGGCTGTGTTTTGGATTCTATCAAAAACCTTCAATTTAGATGGGCGTGCAGAGCTATATATCATGCAACCATAATCAATTTTAGACTGAATAAGTGTTTCATAGAATCTCAGTAAAATTTCTCTATCCGAACCCCAGTTGATACTCGCTAAACATTTCATGATATTGATGACTTTGCGGCATTTAACCTCTAAGTGGTTTATGTGTGATGCCCAAGTCAGTTTCTTATCAAAGATGATACCCAAAAGTTTTGTTCCTTCTCTGCAGGTTATCAGATCTTCGTCTAAATATAAAGTAGGGTCTGGATGGTCTGTTCTTAATCTGCAAAAGTGCACGCAGTATGTTTTTTCAGGGGAAAATCTGAATCCAGTTATTTTTGCTAGAGCATTCACTCTGTTGATTTCTCTTTGGAGAGTATGTTCAATGGTTTCCATGGAGTGGTTTCTACTGAAAATGGTGAGGTCATCAACGTATAATACAGTTTGGATACCTTCAGAGGGGTTGCATGAGGTTGTTTATAGCGATTGGAAAAAGGGTGACACTGAGGACGGATCCTTGGGGTATTCCATTTTCCATAATCCTCTCAGATGATTCCCAGTTTCCGATCCTCACTGAGAAAGATCGGTCAGCAAGAAAAGAAGTCAAAACCTTTGGTAGGTTTCGACGGATATTCCATTTATGTAATTCTTTTATGTCATGTCATATGCTTTTTGTAGATCCAGCATGATAGCTACAAGATGTTGTCGTTCTTTGAAAGTTTCTTGAATTTCCATTTCGAGAGCACTGAGAGCATCGATGGTAGAACGGTTTCGTCGGCAACCAACTTGTCTTTCAGAAAGGAGGCCTTTGGATTTTTAAACCCAGGTTAGTCGGAGATTTATCATCTTCTCAAATAATTTTCCCAAACATGAAGTTAGGGAAATCGGGCGGTAATTCTTTGGGTAACATCAAGTCACACTTTCTTTTGGAATTGGGATAATGATTGCTTTCTTCCAGTTTCTTGGGTATACGTTAGAAAGCCAGCTTTTATTATAGAGTTTGAGTAGATTGTTTCTGTTTTCCGGAGATAAATGGTTCAACATTCCGTACATTATTGAGTCGTGACCTGGAGCGCTTTCTTTACAAGTGTTGAGTGCGTATTCCAATTCTTGTATCGTGAAAATGCTATTGTACGTGAGGTTCTCATTTGTATCAAAATCTAAATTTTCCCTCTCTTCTTGAGATTTAGGAGTTTGGAAGTCCTGGTCATAGTTCATAGCACTGCAGATCGATTGAAAGTGATCTGCAAAAGCTTCACTTATTTCAGGTATTCCTCTTATGAGTTCATCGTTGATGTCCAAAACTTCTGGTGTTATGAGTTTACGGGTGCCTGCTATTGTTTTTATTTTCTTCCAGACCTCGGTTGTAGGTGTATCTGTAGTCAATGATGAGACATATTCCTCCCATGAATTTTTCTTCGCTTCTTTTATTGTGAGTTAAGCATGGGCTCTAGATCTTTTGAATGTAATCAGATTAGCTTCTGTGGGGTATCGTCGGAATTTATTCATTGCTCTCTTTCTCGCTGATACAGCTTCTCGGACATTTTCATTCCACCAAGGGACGTCCTTAGATGTTTTCCTAGTCGAAGATTTTGGTATACTTTCGTTTGCAGCCAGTAGAATGGTTTCAGTAGTTCGCTGTACTGCTTTTTCAATAGTATCGTAAATATTGGGGTTGGGGACGGAGACACCGTTTGAAAAGGTATCCCAGTTGCTTTCTTGATTAACCACCTTTCTCGGGAATTGAGTTCTTGGAGAGGGGAGTCAATTCCGATGATGATTGGGAAATGGTCACTAGAGTGTAGGTCATCCATTGTTCTCCATGTAAAGCGTGGAGCAATGTTCGGTGTTACGAAACTGAGGTCTATGGTGGAGAACGAATTCGATCTCATATTGAAGTGAGTGGGTTCACCATTATTTAAAAGGAACAATTGGCTGTCTTCCATTATTGTTTCTACACGTTTGCCACATGTATCTCTTATTTGAGAGCCCCAAAGTCGTGAATGTGCATTCCAATCTCCAACAATGATGGTAGGTTCAGGGAGTTGGTTCGATATATTTTGGATTCCTTGTACGTTCCAATGGGGATTCGGAAGATATATGTTACATATCGTGAGTTCAATTAGTGTCCTAATTCGGATGGCCACAGCTTGCAGGTTAGTGTTCAATCTTATTTCTTTCGTAGGAATCGAATCTCTGATGAAAATAGCTACTCCTTCTCTTGCTCTCAAGTCAGGTGTTACGTCTTTACGTAAGCATTGGAAATCTTTGAGAGAGAATTTTTCATCTGGTTTCAAGTGGGTTTCCTGAATGGCAATTAGAATTGGTGATATTTTACATTTGATGGATTGTAGTTCAGGTAGATGCAATTTTATCCCATTACAGTTCCATTGCAGTATATTTGAGTGGGTATGTATAGTGTTCATTATTTAAAAATTATGTGGGGAAAACAGTGGGTTCTGTTTCCAGAGGTGGTGGCATCTCAGGACGCGTCAATTTTTCTCCGCTATTTTTGCGTGGTTTACCTTTAGGCCAGCCTTTTTTAATTTTTTTCCTAGTGCTCGTTTGACTGGACATTGACTCCTCACCGGAGGAGTCTTCTCGAAGACGTTTGGATATCTGTGAAGATTGGCTGTCAGAGGCGAGGTATTCATCAATCTTTGATTCCGCAAAGGATTGCGAGGATTGGATTTGGGAAAAGTTGAGTTCTTTCTTCAAAGCATTAACTAATAGTGGGACCAAATCCTTTATTAACTCTTGTATATTCGTCACTGTAGGTGAAGTTGTTGCGCAAGGGGTGTTGGTAGCTTGTGAGTACGATACATTCGGTTTCGGGGTGTGTACGACTACCTTTTTTTTGCTTCTGCATATGTTAGGTTGTTCTTTACTTTCATTTCTTGGATAGCAATCTCTTGTTTGTAAACAGGGCAGACTCTAGATCTTGCAGGGTGTGGTCCATTGCAATTCACACAGCTGATTGGTTGTTCGCAGGGTTCACCAATGGGAGGGGGGGTTTCCACATACACAAACTTGGTTTCTCGTACATCTCGTCGCATGATGTCCAAACCTTTGGCAGCGGAAGCATCTCAGTGGTGCAGGGATATAAGGGCGGACTTTTAAAAAGTAAAAGGCAACTTTTATATTTTGTGGGTGTTCAGGTGTATTGAAAGTAAGAATATGGCTGGCTGTATCTGTTAGAATTCCATCTTTCCTTGTTTTCATTCTCCTTACTTCCACGACTCCTTGTTCCTTCAGTTCTTCCAATATCTCTTCTTCTTTACAATTCAGAAGATCTCCACATGTTATGACTCCGCGTGCCTGATTCAGTCATAAATGAGGTATTACTTCAACTTCTTGATTTAAGATCACTTTTAATTTTCTCAATTCTCTGGATCGAGCTGCTGAAACAGTTTCAATCAATAAACCATCTCGTATTTTCTTTAGGTTCTTCACTTGACCAACTTTTCCATATATAAATTTATTTAAGAGGAAGGGATTCGTTTTCGCGAAATCACCTTCTGTCCCCTTCACGATCAAGAACCGGGGGGTGGTGCCGCCGTCTCCCGATTCATGTTCTGTTCAGTAGGTTTTAATGTGGTACTACTATTCACATCCTGATTTATAGAGGCAGAATCCTCATTGGAATTTCCAAGTGAATTTATGTTCATTTGAATCCCACGAGTCTGGTAGAAAGTGGTCGACCATGGCAGTGCTCCCTTACCATAGCAAGGCTGAAATACAAGTGAGTTTTGCCAGGTGCTCACAGGGAATCGTTAGTGACTAACTACGTGTAGTCATTCATCTCTTGGCACGATATCTTCCACCTTAGATTCCGAATTTTTAAAGGTTTATTCCTGTTTTTTTTTCGCTGGTTTACTCCATCGGGACTCTTCTGTCTGGGTTACCATACCATACTCAAATTCCTGATTAGGCATGTTCAGGACTGTTCGTACGATGCGACACGTTTCGAGGATAACATACTTCTGTATTCTTGGAATAGGTGTGTTTGGGTCTAGCTGCATTTTCAGTATTAACTGTGAAAGGTTTTTGTTGACCAAGCCAGTTGCCGTTATTACAATGGGAACGATTGGTACTGATTTTAATCTATGAATTTCTTTATATTCCATTGATAACGGAATATATTTTTTTTTTCCTCTTCTGCCTTATTGATGTTGTGGTCATTAGGGTGGGTTATATCTACGGAAATTGCTGTTTTGTCTTTCATATTGTGCAGTACAAGGTCTGGTTTATTCGCTGTTATTGTTTTGTCTGTATGGATCGAGAGGTCATAATACAGTTTATAAGAATCGTTTTCTAATACCGGTTTTGCTTTATAATCATAGTATGGTACCATGTCTTTTTCTGTGAGGAGGTTATACTTTACGGCTAGTGCTTGATGCAGAATGTTCACTGTAAAGTTGTGCCTATGGATGTATTCTGTATTCGCGAGACTTGGGCAGCTTGATAATAGGTGGTCTATTGTCTCAGACTCTCTATGACACCTCCTGCATCGGTCAACCACATCTAGTTTTTCTATATATTTCTTATAGTTGTTGTTATTATTATTATTATTTCATGTATTAGTCTCAGAGTTGTTAAACATCTGGTTCAAGAAGTAAGGGGCCCAAGCAAACCTTACTCAAATTCCTGATTAGGCATGTTCAGGACTGTTCGTACGATGCGACACGTTTCGAGGATAACATTCTTCTGCATTTTTGGGATCAGTGTGTTTGGGTCGAGCTGCATTTTCAGTATTAATTGTGACAGATTTTTGTTGACCAAGCCAGTTGCCGTTATTACAATGAGAACGATTTGTACTGATTTTAATCTATGAATTTCTTTATATTCTATTGATAACGGAATATATTTTTTTATTTTTTCCTCTTCTGCCTTATTGATGTTGTGGTCATTAGGGTGGGTTATATCTACGAAAATTGCTGTTTTGTCTTTCATATTGTGCAGTACAAGGTCTGGTTTATTCGCTGTTATTGTTTTGTCTGTATGTATCGAGAGGTCATAATACAGTTTATAAGAATCGTTTTCTAATACCGGTCTTGCTTTATAATCGTAGTATGGTACCATGTCTTTTTCTGAAAGGAGGTTATACTTTACGGCTAGTGCTTGATGCAGAATGTTCGCTGTAAGGTTGTGCCTATGGATGTATTCTGTATTCGCGAGACTTGGGCAGCTTGATATTAGGTGATCTATTGTCTCAGACTCTCTATGACACCTCCTGCATCGGTCAACCACATCTAGTTTTTCTATATATTTCTTATAGTTGTTGGTCGCTATAACTTGATCTTGGATGGCCTGTATGAAGCCCTCAGTTTCTCCAAAAAGAAACCCATCCCTTAGCCAGCGAACTGACGCTTCCTTATCGGCATTGTCTAGGGATTGGGGAAATCTTCCATGGAGTGCTTTCGATCTCCAGGCTACAACTCGGTCTTTAGTTGTTATGATTGTCGGTAAGACTTCAGCTTTAGAGAGGTTAAGAGGAGTGTACGATATATCGCTTTTAAGAATGGCGTCGTGTAGCGGAGAATGTCGTGCTTTTACGGTGAAGAATTTCTTCATTGCAACCACCTGTCTGTTGCATAGATTCTTTATGTCTAATAATCCTCTGCCACCTTCTTTTCGGGATAAGTACAGTCGTTCCATAGCTGCTTTGGGATGATGCATCCTGTATTTGGTCAAAGTTGTTCTGACAAGTCTGTTTATGGCGTCTAATTCTGTTTGTGACCAGCTTAGTATTCCAAAGGAATAAGTCAAAGCTGGAATGGACCAGGTGTTGATTGCTTTTATTTTATTCTTGGCTATGAGTTCTGTTCTAAGAATCTTATGCAACCGGTTCTTAAATTTTGCCTGCACTTGCTGTTTCAATTCTTTATTATTTTTTGTCAGCAATTGACCGTAACCAAGGTATTTGTGAGTATTTTCAGGGTCAATCGCAGGAAAATTCATTTCGTTGAGCATTATGGTTATGGTCTCTGGTTCCGATACTTCTCCACGGATGATGTACAGACAGGCACATTTGTCCAGACCAAAATTCATTTGTATATCAGTGCTGAATTGTGTTGTGATATTGAGTAGTGTTGTTAGCTCAGTTTTGTTACTGGCATACAGCTTGAGGTCATCCATATACAATAAATGATTTATTTCATATAGTAATTCCCTCTTTGCTGTGATCTTATAGCCTGCATTAGTGTGATTCAGCATACTGGACAAGGGATTCAGGGCCATGCAAAACCACAGTGGGCTGAATGTATCCCCCTGGAATATTCCACGTTGGATAGAGATATGGTCCGTTTTGATTGCACATTTGTCCGTTCTTAAAACTACTTCTGTCCGCCAGGATAACATTAGGGTCTTTAATAAAGATATTATTTTTGGGTGTATTTTATAAATTTCAAGCACCCTTTGGAGCCATTGATGTGGTACCGAATCATATGCTTTTTGATAGTCGATCCAGGCAAGTGATAGATTTCTTTTACTTTTTTTGGCTTGGCCTGTAATGACTGCGTCGATGGTCAGTTGTTCTTTACAACCTCTGGAGTTTCTACGACAACCTTTTTGTTCTTCCGCGATTATATTATGTTCTACTATATGATCATTTATTTTTTTATTTATTAAAGATGATATAATTTTGTAGATGGTATTCAAACATGTTATAGGCCTATAATTTTTCGGGTCTTGGGTGTTTTGATTTTTTGGTTTCAAGTAAGTAACAGCTTGGCTTAAAAAGATTGGGCATTTGGCAGGGTTATCGAGTATTTCGTTTATTATTGTTGCTAGTGATGAATGTAGCGCTGTTAAGAATTTCCACCAGAAGTTGTGGACACCATCGGGTCCGGCTGCTTTCCAGTTGTGCAGTTTTTTTGTTGTGTCTTGAATGTCTTCGATTGTGATGACTGGTTCATTCATTTTGATGTTATATTTGTTGTCCTCATCTTCAATCCATTTAGCTTCGTTGTTGAATTGGGCTGGTGTTGACCATAATGTTCTCCAGTACTGATCAATTTCATGGTGACTTGGGGGTTCGTTTTGTATCCGTTCTTCTGTGAGGTTATTGTAGAATTGCTTTTGGTTTAATGTGAATTTTTTGTTATCTTCTTTCCTTTTGTTTGATATGTTATAACGTCGTAGTCTTTTTCCCAATGCAGCAACTTTTTGTTTTAAAGTATCAACATATAAGTCTAGTTTTTCTTCAAACTCTCGACTATTTATGTTAATATTGTTATTCTTAAGAATATTATATACTTTGTCTCTGAGTTTCTGTTTGGTGTCATTTCTTCGAGTTTTCCAGGTAAGTATTTTTGATAGGTCACTTCTGAATTGTTTGATTTTATTCTCGATTCTCCGTTTCCATGCTGGTGTTATCTGATCAATTCTTTTTCTGTCGCTATTCCGAATTGTTAGTGGGATTTTCATCTGAGCAAGTATTGTCATTGCTGAACAGTATACATAAATTTGACAATCTTATTATTATTATTATTATTATTATTATTATTATTATTATTATTATTATTATTATTATTATTATTATTATTATTATTTTTATTATTATTATCATTCCATCTACCTCCAAGAGGCGTGCGGTTTTAATATGCTAGAGAGGGAACAATTCAGTTTGTCTCTGCTAGTTTAAAAATTTCCTGACTATATGGCATGTTTGCAGTAAGACTGCTCTTTGTCCGATGTCCACTATGTTATGTGGCAACTCTAATTCTCCTAAATTTTTGGAAAGCTGGTCACTGACAATCCCTTCCACCGAAAACACTAAGGCGATTATTTTCACTGTATTTAGTTTCCAAGTGTTCTTGACTTCATAGGCGAGATTTTCATATTTGGTACACTTTTCTGTCTCGGTCTTCCTGATGTTGTGACTGAGAGGTACAGCAATGTCGATGATAATTCCTGTTTCTTTATCTTTATGAATCAACACGATATCTGGCCTATTATAAACCACAGTGCGATCAGTTTGCATCGGTCTATCCCAGTAAAGCACCACGTCATGATTTTCTATAACTGGTAGGGGGTTGTACTTGTAGTACGGAGGAGGCATCACGTCAAAAAGTGTATGCTTAATTCCTAATTGCTGATGGACAAGCTTAGCTACTTGATTGTGCCTTCCTAAGTAGGAAGATTCTGCAAGAGCTGTACAGCCAGCGGTAATATGCTCGATGGTCTCACCAACCATCCCGCACTTTCGACACTTGTCAGTTACATCTAACTTAAGACAGTGCTTTTCATAATTTCTCGTTCTTATGACTCTATCTTGAATAGCAATAATGAAAGCTTCCGTTTCTGGGTAAAGTTCTTTTCTAGTAAGCCACTTAAAAGACGATTTTTTATCCGTACCAGGAGCTGTTGTAAGTTTAGGATACCTTCCGTGGATAGTTCTCCTATCCCATTCTGCTATTCTATCTGTAGTTGATCGATCTTCCAGCACCAGGTTATGAGCACTTAAGTTTAGTGGCGTATACCCTTTATCCTGCTGTGCAACCAACTTCATCAGATCGCTTCTTTGATTCATCAGTCGATGCCTCATACTCTTTTCTTGGCGCACACATAAGTTTCTAATATTATTATTATTATTATTATTATTATTATTATTATTATTATTATTATTATTATTATTATTATTATTATTATTATTATTATTATTATTATTATTATTATTATTATTATTATTATTATTATTATTATTTCTTCCTTTCGGCTTCGACATCTAGATCATTAGCCTCATAATTTCAGTTCTTATCTGTATTCTCTATCTCCTTTGTGCTATGTGCTTCTATTCTTCATTATATTTTGTGATACATTCTTATTGCCTTTAGAAAGTTTACTACATTTTGCTGGTGGGAATATTCTGCTAAGCATCTTCTGATATCAATTGGGAGGAGGTTGTTTTTCCTTTGGTTATCATATTTTGGGCAATCAATAATAACATGATTTACAGTGAGGTGAGTTTGACATGTATCGCATTGTGTTGGGTGGGTCCCTAATAGAAGATGAGAAGAGGTCAAGTGTGTGTGTCCTATTCGTAATCTTGTCAGAATGACCTGTTCCTTCCTTGTTTTCACCTGGTATATTGTTGGTATCGTATGCACCCTGGGTTTTATTTTTCTTAATCCGGTAATAGTGTGGTTCCATTCATTTTGCCACTGTTCTATGATTTTGTTTCTTATGTAGTGCTCAATGTCTCCAAGGCTGTACTTTATTACGTCTATATTGCCAGATGTAGCAGCTTATTTGGCCGCTTTATCAGCTATTTCGTTCCCTTAATACCACAATGACTTGGTATCCAAATAAAAATTATTTCCGTTCCTTTGTCTGTTAAGCGCTGTAGCATACTTAAGATGGTTTTGGTAACTGGTTTTTGATTATATTGCTTTTTAATTGACTGCAATGAGCTTAATGAGTCTGTACAAATTGCTACATTTTTCAAAGCGTTGTTATCTGTATACTTCAGAGCCTGAAAAATTGCGTACATCTCGGCATAATAGATATTGGTAAAATTCTTGAATCCCCATTGATAAGTATCTTGTTTAGTGACGATCGCACATCCAACACCCTGTTCGGTTTTAGAGCCATCTGTGTAAATTTCTAATGGATTGTTATGCTTGTGTAGTATGTTGTGTATTGCGTTTTGTAGGATTTCCTTGGGAGTGTCAATTTTGTTGTATTTAAGACAGTCTGTGTATATTTGCGGGATTTGTATTTTCCAGGGTTGATATTCATCGTTTTTAAAGGTGTAAATTTCTATGGTTGGAATAATTTCCAATATCATCGCTTTTGCACGAGTTATTGCCGGTTTGTGTAGACGATTTTCGAATGAATTTTGTTCGTCCTCCTGTATGAGATCTAGTACAGGGTGTGTTTGCAGAGAGGTGATTTTGTTAAAGTAGTTGATCAATAAAATCTTCTTCTATATTCCAATGGTTGAGCTTCGGCTTCACAACAAAGTGACGAATAAGGACTTGTACGGAAAGCCCCCAGTGCCAATCTTAATCCGGTTGCTTGTACTGTATTCAATTTTGTTAATTGTGATTTGCTTGCTGATCCATATACCACACTACCGTAATCCATTTTGGACAGTATGAGAGACTTATAAAACTGGATTAGAGTTATTGAATCTGCTCCCCAATTAAGATTGCAAACCGATCTTATTATATTGAGGCGTTTTTTACATTGTATAATCAAATCAGAGATGTGTTCCTTCCAGAGTAGTTTACTGTCCAGTATTAAGCCCAAAAATTTATAAGATGATTCAATTTCAATATTGTTTCCATAAAGGGTAAGGTTTGGGTGATTATGTAGTTTCCTAAGTCTGCAGAAATGACCGCAACACGTCTTTTTAATTGATATTTTAAAACCATGTTGATCGGCATATTCTGTTATCCTATCTATTGTGCTTTGCAGCACTGTTTCTATCTGTTCCATTTCTGAGGCTTGGTAATAAATCGATAAGTCATCTACAAATAAGCTTCTGCCTACGTCGGTTGGAATACATTCTGCTAGTCCATTTATTGCTATCAAAAACAGGACAACACTCAGAATTGATCCTTGAGGAATACCATTCTCTAATACTTGTTTATCTGATATTGTACCACCAACTTTCACTCTGAATGACCTATTCGTTGAAAACTGCGTATGAATTGTGGTAGACGACCTCTAAATCCCCATTTGTGCAATGTATCCAATATTCCATATCGCCATGCAGTATCGTAGGCCTTCTCAATATCAAAGAACACTGCTACTGTGTGTGACTTATTGGCAAAGCTTCTTTTTATGTGGCTCTCAATTGGCACTAACTGGTCAATTGTTGACCTATTCTTGCGAAATCCCATCTGGTATTGATTGATTGAACCCTTATTTTCTAATTCCCATATTAAGCGATAACTGATTATTTTTTCAAATGTTTTTCCAAGGCAGCAAGTGAGGGATATCGGCCGGTAATTAGATGGATCCAGATGATCTTTACCAGGTTTAGGTATAGCTATAACACTCGCTTCTTTCCATTGATCTGGGTAAGTTCCTTGCTGCCATAATTTATTAAATAAGTTAACTAAATACATTTTTTTATTTTCAGGTAGATTGATGAGAAAGTCGTATGGTATTTCATCCGGTCCAGGGGCCGATTTTTTAACAGATTCGAATGCATTTTCCAGTTCATTAATGGTAATTGGGGCATTGTACGACAAATGTTCATCACTTTTAAAATCTATATAAATTTCTTCTTTCGCAGATTTAGTATTTTTGAATATATCGCTATAATTGGCGTCTGAACTTATATTTCTTAGAAAAACTGCCAGTTCTTCTGCGATATTTTGATCACCTGTGATTTCTCTCCCATTTACAATCAGCATAGTAGGGGTAGTACTCAAATGGCGTCCCTTTATTGCTTTGATTTTTTCCCACACTTCCTTAATAGGAGTCTCGGTATTTATGGAGCTTACATACTGTTTCCACGATTCTTTTTTACCTTTTACAATTAAAAATCTAGCTTTAGCTCTTGCTTTTTTGAAAATCAGTATGTTTTCTGTATTAGGGCATCTCTTAAATTTATTGAAAGCACTTTTCTTCTCTCTGATTGCTACTCCTATTGCGTCATTCCACCAAGGTACGTTTTTCCTGATGGCACCTCCTTTTGACCTAGGAATACTAAACTCAGCTGCATATTGGATCGTTTTTGTAAGGTTGTCTACTTGGCTTGACATGTTTTCGTTTACAAGTTCAATTAATTCCAACGTTTTCTTATATAGACACCAATCTGCCTTCTCCATTATCCAGCGTTTTCTAACTTCGTTATTATTTTGGTTAATTTCAAGTTCAATCGAGATTGGTATATGATCCGTATTCTCTTCATCGAGTACATTCCATTTGAAATTTGCTGCAATATTAGCACTACACAACGTTAGGTCTATGTGAGAAAGATTTCCTGTCCTGGAATTGATGAACGTTCCTTCTCCTGTATTTAGCAAGACTATGTCTAGGTCATCTATAATATCTTCCAATATTCTACCTCATGGGCATACTTTATTAGAACTCCATGAAGGGTTATGGGTATTGAAGTCTCCAGATATTATAAATGGCTGTGGAAGTTGTTGAAAAAGTCCACGAATTTCTTGGCCTGTCCAATTGTTGTTGGGGAGATAAAGATTACAGATCGTTACCTTTAATGGATATTTTATATAAACTGCTACAGCTTGTAGAGAGGTTTGTAGGTTGATTTCTTCGACGTGAATATTATCTTTCATGAAAATCGCTACTCCGTCTTTAGCTCTTTGGTTAGGTATATCATCATATCTATATGATTTATAGCCTCTCAAGTTGAACTGATCTTCTGGCTTGAGATGTGTTTCTTGAAGACATATACAAAACGGATTCTTATCTAAAATAAGTGTTTTTAGTTCTGGATAGTGATATTTGCATCCATTACAATTCCATTGTAATATATTTTCGTATTTGTTCATTTATTATTATTTGTAGATGTTAGATACAATATAATGTATATGTCTGTTATTTGTTAAGGTGAGACTTTGTTCCATCCCCTTTTTTCTTTCTTAGTTATATATGTATATATAAATATATTAAGGTATAAATAAATGTAATACTCGTATAAAAGTGTAAAATATATGTATGTATATGATAAAAAAAATATGAATAAAATTTTCTAAATAATTTTTTATCGTTATATCACAGATCATTTTCGGAGATTATTGTCATCTCCTCTAAAGAATTCGAAGATCTTGGGCCCCGATCTGGGGTTATCGAAATGTTTACCTGAGATGCGGTTGTTATTTCACAAGTTGCTGAATCCATTTTCTCTTCTGCTTTTTTCATTGGTTTGCCTTTTGGCCATCCTCTTTTTCCTTTCTGTTTTTTTCGATAACTTACACCGCTTAATACTGATTCATCATCTGATGAGCGTGGATAATCCCGCTTGTAAACAGATGGTAGAGATTGACAATCAGATACTTGTGAAGCGATGCTGGGTGCCAAAGGAAATATATTGGATCTTTGTAATGCATTCAATAATAATGGTGTTAGCTCTTTCACAAGTTCAGGTATATTCACTTGTGGAGGAGTAGTTGATGGTTAGTTAGTTGTAGTTATTCGTGCATAAGATACGTTAGGCTTTGGTGTAGTAACATCTACTTTTTTCTTCGCATCGAAGTAAGAGAGGTTTTCCTTGACCTTTATTTCCTGGATTGCAACCTCCTGCTTATATACTGGACATTCTTTGTCTCTAGCTGAGTGTGAACCATTACAGTTCACGCATGAGAATGGGGGTTCACAAGGTTTATCGGTGTGTAGTGGTTTGCCGCATTCACATATCTGTTCTTTATTGCACCTTGCAGCGGTATGTCCAAATTGTTGACAACGAAAACATCGAAGTGGTGACGGAATGTATGGTCGGATTTTGAGAAGATAAGAAGCAATTTTAATTTCAAGTGGCAATTTTGGACAATCAAAAGTTATAATATAAATAGGTGTATCCGAGAGCGAACCACCTTTTTTTGTTTTTATTCTTCTTACTCCTATAACTCCTTGATCTTTTAATTCGTCCAATATTTCTTCTTCGGTGCAGTTTAAGAGATCTCTACAATTTATTACACCTTGGGATTGGTTGAGTCTAGTATGTGGAATTATTTCAACTTCATAATCAAGTACATGGGTTAATTTTTTAATTTGGATTGACTGTGCTGCAGAAGCTGTCTCTAGTAGTAATCCGTCCTTCATTTTTCGCATATTTCTCACTTGTCCTACCTTTCCATATATGTACCTATGTAATAAGAAGGGATTTGTTTTTGCGAAATCTCCTTCCTTCCTCTTAACGATCAGAAACCGAGGTTGGATTCTCGTCTCCTGATTCGTATTTATTGTTTGTTGGTGCTTTTCCATGGTCGCAGATCCAGCACCTCTATCTGCGATCTTTGGCGCTTTTTGACTAGCAGAAATCATTTTTTCCCCACGAGTAGGGTAGATTTTCAATATCCACTGTGGCAGTGCTCCCTTACAACAGCAAGGTTGTATACAAGTGAGGGTCACCTGGTACTCACAGGGCATCGTTAATAACCGCATTTTGGATGGGCCATTCATCTTGTTAGCACGATAGCTTCCACCTTAAGATTCCAGATTTTTTATCGAGGTTTACTCCTCCCCATTCAGGGGCTATGAGCCCCATGAATGGTTGTTATCTCTCTCGCGTTTGCCCAACTGCTGTAGATTCGCCACCGGGGGTTGGTTACCCAAACTTGAATTTCCAGAGATGGTTTACCAGGGTCTACCGACGTCGAGGTGCGAGCAGGAATTGATAGGAGAGGCTGTAAGAGACGCTTCACTACCCTTTAGACCCCTATTATTATTATTATTATTATTATTATTATTATTATTATTATTATTATTATTATTATTATTATTATTATTATTATTATTATTATTATTATTATTATTATTATTATTATTATTATCTAGTCTCACTAAAGTGGGAGTAGTAGATCCTCTAGTGTCTGATCACAACGGCCAATACATATATTTTAATCACCTATTGAATGAAAATGTCCCCATTATTAAACGTGTTATTAACGACGCAACAATAACGGCTTTTTCTGATAAACTTTCTGAAGTTCCTTGGAATGATTTGGATGTTCATAATATGGGTGCAGATAATTTGGCAGAAAACATATTGAATACTCTTAAACATATCTCTGATACTTGTTTTTGTGAAAAAACTGTTAAAACAAATAAATCTAATATCAAATGGTTCAACAACACATTGCGTAGTATGAGAAAAAATGTCATTACAGCAAAAAACAAATTTATGAATACTTATTCGGAAGGTGATTGGGTGAATTACAAAAATTTAAACAAAATATATAAAAAAGCAATTCGCTCTGAAAAGAAGTTAGCCTACTCAAAGATAATAAAAGATTCGGATAATAAAAATAAAACATGTTGGACAATCGTAAATTCGGAAAGAAGAACTAAAATTGATAAAACCAAACAGTCCGATATATCACCACAAAAATTCAATGAATTTTTTACATCGGTATCAGAAATAGTATTAAAATCTCTTGGTGATTCTCAATACGAGTCGAGTTTCTTTTTAAATAAACTAAATAAACCTGCATTTTCATTCTTTATGAGTGCAATCTTGGAAAGTGATGTCCATGAGGCTATATTGAAATTAAGTAATTCGTCATGTTTAGATTTTTACAATATAAATAGCAAAATATTGAAACGTTGTATACACTCATTGACATATCCACTGACCATTTTATTTAATAAATGCTTAGAGGAAGGATCTTGGCCTGACTCCTTTAAAATATCAAAAATTATTCCATTATATAAAAATGGTGATATAGATTCTCCAGAAAATTTTAGACCCATAGCAATTTTACCGACGATTAACAAAATATTTGAATTGATAGTCAAAGAAAAATTAATAAATTATTTGGAAGATAAGTCACTTCTAACGGAATTTCAATTCGGCTATCGCAAAAATAAATCATGCATACGTGCTCTTCTTCGACTCTTAGAGGAAGTTGTACAGAAACTAGAGGAAGGTGTCAACGCTGTTGCCACGTTATGCGACTTAACGAAGGCTTTTGATTGTGTTCCAGCGGATTTACTCCTAAATAAACTGGAATTTTATGGTATTAGAGGAAATGCACACAAATTACTGACATCTTATTTAAGTAATAGGAAACAGTATGTAGTTTGTGGAAACAACCAGTCTGATTTACGTAATATAGACAACGGCATTCCTCAGGGCTCGATTTTGGGTCCAATACTTTTTATAATATTTGTTAACGATTTACCAGAGGCTATTGACACTTTTTGTATTTTATTCGCTGATGATACTACAACTTTATCTGATGGCACACAAGCTGGTGATAATATTTTGTTGAATCAGTGGTTCCTGGCAAATAAGCTGAAACTCAACGACACTAAAACGAAACACATTCTTTTCAGTTTAGATAAATGGGCTATAAAATCAGAGCCAGTTAAATTACTGGGCATTCATTTGGATACAAACTTAAGTTGGTCACCTCATGTTGACTACCTTTGTTCAAAATTAGCGAGCCAAGTTTTTGTAATTCGTCAATTAAAATCATGTATACCAACTCATTTGTTAAAGTCTGTATATTATTCACTTTTTCATAGCAATTTAACATATGGTATTATGCTATGGGGGAGCAGCACATCAGTGCACAAAGTATTTGTGCTACAGAAAACTGTAGTTAGAATAATTTACAACTCACAAAGAAACACCAATTGTAAAAAAATATTCAAAAAACTTGAAATATTGCCGCTTCCGTGCTTGTATAATTTCGAAGTGTTAATTGAAACACATAAAAATCGATATGTTCTGACTAAACATGCAGATGTTCATAATTATGATACTAGAAATAGTAAAGACATTGTCATGCTCAAATCAAGACTGAAAACAACAAAAAACAATAAGTTGGATGTTACATTGTACAATTCATTTGTAAAATATTTTGAACATATAAATATAAGTGATATGACGAGAGTTCAATTTAAACATTTCGCTAAGTCTTTTCTTTTAAATTATTGTTTTTATACAGTTGATGAGTTTTTGGAGGAATTGAATACTTGGGCTTAATGCTTATATGTTTGTTTGTTTTGTTTAATTTAATTTTTACTTTCTATTATTTTTTAACTTATTTTATATTTTAAAATTGTCATATTTTCATCAATATTTTTACTTTATGAAATGTATGTCTGTATTTATGTAAAATTTTTACTTTCTATTATTTTTATTATATTTTAAATTTGTCATATACAACACTATACAATCTTTAATATTTTTAGTTGGTAAAATGTATTCATATGTACTACTTTCACTGACTTCTAATGTACTATGTATGTGAATGGGGTCAATAAACCGTCTATCTATCTATCTATTATTATTATTATTATTATTAATATTATTATTATTATTATTATTAATATTATTATTATTATTATTATTATTATTATTATTATTATTAAAAGAAATGCACGGTGGGGTGGCAATATATACAACATCTAAAATTTCTGTCAGAAGAATTGATATTGGAAGGTTCTGTAGGACGTTTGATGCGGAATTCTGTGCTATTGAAGTTAGATACTGCAGTCTAGCTGTCATTGCGGTTTATCGGTCTCCCACCAAAGGAAATATGTCAGTTTTCATTGAAACACTAACGGATTTGGTTGAATTCTTGAATAACAAATATAAAAAAATCATTATCATGGGTGATATGAATCTGGATCTGGATGGTAATACGGATCACGCAAAAAATCTGTGCAATCTCTTCAATATGTATGGCTTCAGCCACTTAATCCACCAACCTACTCGAATAACTATCTCGTCAAGATCATGCCTTGATAACATAGTAACTAATGTTGGCGAGGAGAATCTTGCCTCTGGTGTACTAGAGCCACTTGTATCGGATCATAGTGGCATCTATCTCTTTCTGAACTCTAACATTTCTAAAAAACCAGAACACTTTAAGAAAAGGATTATAAACGAGAACACAATAAAAAATTTTGTTGATAACTTGGAAGGGATAAATTGGGATATTTTTAATATCGACTCTCTGAACTCAAGTCAGTCTATTGATAAAATACTTGAAGTTTTATCAAATGCTGCTGAAAGAGCATTCCCCTTAAAATCCATACACTGTACACGGCCTGGATTGAAGTGGTTTACCCCAGAGTTAAAACTAATGCGGCAGCAAGTATATGAATTTCGAAATAAATTTAAATCTTCAAATTCACCATTACATTGGAGCGAATATTGTATATTAAGAAAAAAATATAAACAAACATTAAAGGAAGCTAAGAAGAGTGCTTGTACGAATAGAATCTTAAAATCCGATAATAAGAGTAAAACGATTTGGGGTACTATAAATCAACTAAGGCATGAAAGTAAATCCCGTTCAAATAGCGTTAATATTAATGCCGACGATTTAAATAATTTTTTCACTACCGTTTCTGAAAAACTTATTGAATCACTTGATGATCCATACACGCACTATATTTCCTTCCTGAATGAAATGCAAAAACCTCCATCTTCATTTTTCATGCTACCATTTTTAGAATCTGATGTACTTGAGACCATTCATTCCCTCAAAAACAAATTAAGTACCGATTACTATGGCTTAAATGCACAAATGATTAAGGCCTCCAGCTTTACTTGCACCCCTAACAGTTGCTCTAAACAAGTGCACTATCGAAGGCATTTGGCCCAACTCTTTGAAAATATCAAAAATTGTGCCCGTTCATAAGGGGGGAGATGTGGATGAACTGGATAATTACAGACCAATAGCGATCGTTCCCATATTATCTAAAATATTTGAGATCCTGATAAGGGATAGGTTTATATCTTATTTGGAAAAACAAAGTATTCTCTCGGCGTCACAGTTCGCATTCCAAAAGAACAAGTCCACTGTCTCTGCATTGGTTACAATTGTAGATGACATAGTGGACAGCCTCGATAGGGGACATGAAGTTCGTGCTACTTTATGTGATTTGTCTAAGGCGTTTGATTGCGTTAATACTCAAATTCTTCTGGATAAAATAAAATTTTACGGGTTCAGAGATAAGCAATATGACCTTATGTTTTCTTATCTCAATAATAGACGGCAATACGTTTACTTGAACAACGTACATTCACAAGAACTTAAAATGAATAACGGAGTACCACAGGGTTCCGTTCTGGGCCCTTTATTATTTTTAATTTACGTCAATGATTTACCCCAATCTTTGGAACAGCAGAGCAGAGTGGTTCTATATGCTGATGATGCTACCTTAATTTCAAACGAGGGAGTTGCTGCGAGGAATGGAAGTCTTGATATGGCAAAAAATTGGTTTCAAGCAAATAAACTCTAACTAAATGAATCAAAAACTCAACATATTCTTTTCAGTGTTGACAAATTTGCAGAAAAGTCGGAGCCTGTTAAATTGTTGGGAATTGTATTCGATACTTCGTTGACTTGGTCGAGCCAGATTGATCGATTATGCTCAAAAATATCTTCTCAAATATTCGTATTGAGACAGTTACGTAAAAATATGAGTGACAATAATGTAATGAAAGTCGCCTACTGTGCCTTGATTCACAGTCATCTGTCTTATGGCATATCGCTATGGGGTAACTCAAGCAGGCTCCATAAGGTTTTTTCGCTCCAAAAGGCAGCAATCCGAATTGTGGACGGATCAGCATACCGAGCGCATTGTATAGAAATTTTTAAGAAATATAAGATTCTGTGTCTACCCTGCCAATATATCTTTGACCAACTTCTAAGAATACATCGGGACCTAAATTCTATTCCGAGTCATAGCGATTTACACGGTTACAATACTAGAAATGCAAATGATCTAGTAAATATCTTTTCACGTCTGTCAACGGCTAAACGGAACCGACTTGATTTCAATCTGTTTAATAAATTAGATAAACTATACCCGGAGGAAAAAATAAAGGAAATGAGCGATGCGAAATTTTCTAAATTTGTCAGAATTTATCTGATAGAACACTGTTTTTACAGCATTGATGAGTACATGAGCTATTCCTTTGAGAGTGCATTATACTTGAATACCTGATGAAATATGGTTAACCTACGATAATTGTTTATTTTTTCTATACAGTTCTATACTTTTATATGTTTTTATATAGTTTTTCATCCTTTTATAATATGTCTTGGTGTACTTTTAGATTTTTATTCTATTGTAGATATTTTGTAACTATGTGTACTTTTCATTGTGTGATTGTTCTCTTTTTTTTTTGTTTTTTCTCATAATGTAATTAATTATCTATTAATCGTTTGTAATTATAATAATATTTTATATGAGATGACCATAAACGTGCCCTGTATGTAAAATGGTCAATAAACGAATATATATATTATTATTAGTGCAGTTGACTTTGTAAGGGTCAAGTTGTAATTATTTTGCTCCTTATACATTGAGTGATTTTTAATGTTTATTGATCATTTTAATTAGTTGAAAGGGCATAGTGGTTTTCTGAACAGTTTTCTGTGTGGTTTATGAGATTTTTCAACCTGCAGTTTTGCTATTCTGGTACGTTTTTCGATTTTTCACATCGTTTATATCAGTTGTTGTAGGAATATTTTTAACAATCAATATTTTTTGTTGCCCCTTAATTACCTACATCGACTATAAGGTGTGGACAACTGCACGCAGCAGTGTTTTTAATCTGTATTTTGAATTGTTGATTTCTGTTTTCTACTATCATTACTATGAGTGGTGATAAATCTGCTGATGATTCACGTGATGTCTGTACTAGATGCAAGAGTACTGCCAAATCTGGAATTAGATGTACTAAATGCGGGGTGCTGTCGCATCCTGCTTGTTTAAAATTACAGAAGAAATACAAAGTTAAGTACTTTGATAACGATACTTGTATCTGTTGTGAGGCAGGTGACACGGGCTCAACTGGGAAACCCAAATCATCAGCTCCTTCCGATGCTCAGGACTCATGTACTTCCGTGCCAATTATATCTAAATCTCAAAGCTCCTATTTTGAAGAAATCATTAAACAGAGAGACATTGTTATCAGGCATAATGAAAATACTATTAATCAAAAGAATATGCTAATTAAACAGCAAGAGGAAATGATTCGAAATCGACTTGATCATATTAACCTATTAAGTCATAACAAATTAGACGATAGAACGACTTCTGCCGGCTTGGTTAATTGTACTGGATCCCGTGGTTCCTTCATCAATAAAAAACAACAACCCTTGGTAACTTCATCACCCCCTTCCTCATCTAAGGATGAACCTATTGTTTCAAGCAGGGAAGTTGCAGGAGCCATACATCAGGTTGAGACTGAGAGGTTATGCCAAAAGTATTATAGCAGTGAGAAAGCTGCTACATCGCATTCTTACAATGCCTTTAATGCCAAACCTGCTAATCCTAAACGTAAACAAGCCACTATTCTGGTTGGCAACGGAGCTAAAAGTAATGGATATCCTTTTCAAGCAGCTAAGCCTAGGAATTATGATTTTAAACACTTTCATGCTACCAACCTGGAGCATAACCTAAATGAAGTTGACTTGAAGAATTACCTTATACAGTTTTCTCCTGGTGTAGAAGTTTTCAAGCTAAACCGTTCCGATTCTGCCTCTTACTCGTCTTTCAAGATATCAGTTCCCGCTAGTGAGTGCGATGCTATTCTAGTTAGTGATATTTGGCCCTCGGGGGTTTCAATCAATCATTTTTTTCCGCCAAGAAAATTTCATGGTAGAAACCAGTGATTGTGAAGTTCCTATTGTACCATATTTCAGTCAGGTATCCTCAGCATGCTCTGTTTTCCATATTAATGTTCAAAGTATTTCAAATAAAGCCGATGACTTACATGTTTTTCTTGAAGAAACATCAAAGTTTAAAATTTTATGTATATCGGAGCATTGGCTAAATGCTAATACTATATCCTTTTTCAAGTTAAAAAAATATAATCTTGTATCTTCATTTTGCCGTGGAGATAAATCTCACGGAGGTGTAGCTATTTTTTCACGTTTTGATATTTACCTTAAATCAGTTGATATTTCTGCATTTTGTCGACCTGTTCACGCAGAGTTTCGTTGTGCTTGCATTCCTGGTGCTAGTACTTGCATTGTTACGGTTTACCGGTCGTCGTGTGCTGGTAATGTTGATATTTTCAAAACCCAGATTAATGGTTTGATTGATTTTCTTAATCTTAAATTTAAAGTTCTTGTCTTTCTTGGCGATTTCAATATTGACCTAAATGGAGATACAGGGAATGCTCGTGACTTGAACAATATTTTTAATTTATACGGCCTGAGGCATTACATTGACGTACAACACGTGTTACGTTCAACACTGGCTCATGTCTGGATAACATTGTTACAAATATTTGCCCTGAGTTGTTTGAAACAAGTGTGTGCGAACCATTGGTATCTGATCATTTGGGGATTTTCATATCTATTTTAAAGGTTCCCAACTTGGTCTCGGGGAATCAACGGGTGATTCAGGTGTTGAATGATGTCACATTGAACAGTTTTGCCCAGGGTTTGGCTGCGGTCGACTGGACTAGTCTTAATGCTGCGTCTATGGATTCTAATCAAATCGCTCAAACATTGTTGGGCATTTTATGTGTACAAAAAGATATACACATACCTACCAAGTGACACTCTCGTAGACAAACGCGAGCAAGGTGGTTTGGTCGTGAGCTTAAGATGCGCAGAACAGAAGTGTTTAGATGTAGACGCGCTTTCCAGTCTTCTGGAGGTCTGGAGGATTGGCGTTTGTACTGCAGCATCAGAAAAGTTTACAAGCAAGAGATTAGATCCGCCAAAAGGACTTCGTATTCTGAGGCTATTTTGACGTCAGATAATCAGAATAAAATGATCTGGAACATAGTAAACCAGGAGAGAGAGAACAATAAATGTCGTAATACAGTTTCTGCGTTAACATCTTCGGAATTTAACAGCTTTTTTGCTAACATTGCAGAAAAAATTTCTAGCTCTTTGCCGGCAGCAGTTTCTGATCCCCTTAACTTTGTCAGTGTTTTACCTAGCCCTTCTGCCTCTTTCTTCTTACCTCCTGTCGTTGAATGTGAGGTTCAAGCTGCTATATTACAGCTGAAAAACTCAACATGCACTGATTGTTATGGTCTGAATAGCCGTTTAATAAAGGCTGCTCTTGAACACGTTACTGGTCCTTCAACAGTTTTATTTAATGCTTGCTTGACCGAGGGTAACAGGCCTGGTGAGTTAAAGATTGCTAAGGTTTTGCCGTTGCATAAAAAAGGCGACTTGAACTGTGCCAATAATTTTAGACCGATTTCCATTGTTCCCATTATATCCAAAATTTTTGAAATTATCATCAACCACCGGCTTCTAGAATTTCTTGAGCTTCATTCCATCATTTCTCCTCATCAATTTAGTTTTAGAAAGAATGTCTCAACAATCGATGCTCTTTCAAAGGTGATTGGGACCGTGGTCGATGGCCTTGACGAACGTCATGGTACTTCTGCTGTTCTGTGCGATCTCGCCAAGGCGTTTGACTGCGTGGACCATTCTCTTTTGCTTGCCAAAATGGAGCATTACGGCATTCGTGGTTTACCATTGGTGCTCATTGGCTCTTACCTTGCCGATAGAACCCAGTATGTCAGCTTTGATGGGCATGAATCAGTTAATATGCCAATCCGATTTGGAGTTCCACAGGGTTCAGTCTTGGGACCCTTACTGTTTCTAATATTTATTAATGACTTGCCGTCAGCCGTTAACGGATGTACTTGTATTTTATATGCTGACGACACGACACTATTTTATGATGAAGATGAGTCTGATGAATCTGAACATCTTTAATTAGCAAAAAATTGGTTTGTGGCTAATAGACTTCAATTGAATGAAAGCAAGACCGTCAAAATCACTTTCACCTCGGACAAGCTTGCTCATAAGTCACAACCAGTTAAGCTTCTTGGGTTAACACTTGACTCGAGTCTTACCTGGTCTGCTCAAATTGAAGCCTTGTGCTCTGCGGTGTCTTCGCAAATTTATGCACTGCGGCAGCTTCGGCATTGCTTGCAAACCAAGGCCCTTCGTACTGTGTATTTTGGCACCATTCACTCACTTCTCACTTACGGCATTAGATTTTGGAGAAACTCGAGTGGGGCTTATAAAGTTTTCGCTCTTCAGAAATCCGCCGTGAGGATTGTCGGGAATGCTCCTTATGGTTCGCACTGCCTTGCACTGTTTAGGGGGTGCAGGATTTTACCGGTTCCTTGTCTGTACATTTATGAAACATTAGTATTGGTTCACAAAAATAGATCCAATTATAATTCGCACTATAATATTCATACCTACGGCACGAGGAATGCGGTGGATCTTGTGGCCCCTTTCTCTATTCTTAGGACTACCCAGGCGAATAAACTAAATGTTGAGTATTACAATGTTTTTAATAGTTTTTATAGAGGTCTCGATCTCCAAAATAGGAGTCTTCGTGAATTTTGTAAATTCGCTAAGATTTTTTTATTGGAACATTGTTTTTATTCTATCGAAGATTTTTTAAAATTTGCGCCCAGAGACCGCCGTTGTTAATTTTATTTTTTAGTTGATGTTTTATTACCTTGAACCCAGTTTTAAATTATTGTTACTTTTCTCTTATTAATTGTTTCAAATATTGTTTTATTCCTTTCATGATGACTGACTTCAAACATAATACATATGTACATGTTGTCAATAAACGTATATCTATCTATCTATCTATCTATCTATTATTATTATTATTACTATGTTGTATATGCTCGTCTTATAATTTTTATAATTTAAACGCAAAGATGATTAAAGTCACTTTGACTTCGCTAGTTGGACCATTGACAACCTTATACAACAAATGTATAAATGAGGGGAACTGGCCCCACGTACTGAAAATATCAAAAATTATTCCGGTATTCAAAAGTGGCGACATCGATCTCGTTAACAACTATAGGCATATAGCTATTATACCTGTAATCTCCAAAATATTTGAAATACTGATAAAAAATAAGCTAAGCTCATATTTAGAATATAAGAACTTAATATCTGAATGTCAATTTGGGTTTCAGAAACATAAGTCAACCATTCTGGCAATCTTGAATGTGATTGAGACCATAGTTGAGGGTCTGGATGCGGGTAAAAACACGTACGCCATTATGTGTGACCTAACTAAGGCCTTCGACTGTGTGAGCTCGGACATTTTATTGCGAAAGATGGAACATTACGGATTCCGTGGTAGAGAGTTGGAATTGTTTGAATCTTATTTGGAAAATCGTCAGCAATACGTGAGCTACAATGGCTGTTAATCTAGTCGGATGTCGGTAAACGATGGAGTCCAGCAGGGTTCAGTGTTAGGACCATTATTATTTTTACTATACATAAACGATCTACCGGCGTCTCTTGAGTGTCGATCGGTTTTATTTGCAGACGATGCTACATTCTTAACGAAAGGAGAGGAAAATGTCAGCATCGAGAATCTAAAGTTAGCTAAATCTTGGTTTGATTCAAACAATTTGAAATTAAACGATGGGAAAACTAAAAAAATAACATTTAGCTCTGTAAAACGAGGTACCAAAGGAAAATCTGTGAAATTGTTGGGTATCACATTAGATCCTGGTATCAATTGGGGGGACCACATAGACTCACTATGCTCAAAGATGTCATCACAGATTTTTGCAATGAGACAATTACGCTCATCTATTGGTAGTAATCTTGTTATGCGTACGATTTACTTTGCGTTGATCCACAGTCATCTGGCTTATGGTATCTCTCTATGGGGTAACTCTAGCAGATTACAAAGAGTCTTTACTCTTCAGAAGACTGCTTTGCGCATTATTCATAATGCAAAAAGTCGAGTACATTGCAGTGGACTTTTCGCGGAATATGGGATCCTGCCATTGCCTTGCATGTACATGTTTGAGACACTTCTGTGTATTCATAGGGGTGTACTACATATGGCAACTCATTCTGGTGTTCACTGTTATACCACCAGAGGTGCAGAGCGACTCATTGTGCCTTTTTCTAGGCTGCATCAAACACAATACAACAAACTAGATGTTAGATTGTATAATAAGTTTCTAGATTTGCATGCTGATAGGAATGTGAAAAATATGAGCCAGAATCAGTTCTATAGATTTTCAAAACAATTTTTACTACAAAATTGTTTTTACGCAGTTCGGGACTACATGTCGTTCAATTATTAGTCTTACTAATTCATTCTTACATATATGTTACTTCAGAAATCTAATTTTATGAAAATATTGGTTTAACTTTATTTCTATTCTATTATCTGATTTAGGAATTTTGATAACTACTTAGTAATTTAGTATTATGACTACACAAATGCTTTTGTATTTAAAACTGGTCAATAAATCGTATCGTATCGTATCGTATAACGGTGTTTCAGAGAGGAACGGTACGAGTACAAGTTCCTTCATAACTATTTTAAGTTGAGGTGTCTTCTTACTATTGCTGCTGTTTCCAGAATAACAGCTTTCTGAAGCTGTATGTATAAAAGATACCGCAACATACATTGATCTTAAATTCGTACTGAAAATGTGAACACATGGGGATTTGCAATATGCCAATTGTGACTGTTTCTCCAGTTAAAACTCCCCCGCGTGTAAATGTGGCTTCGTCAGTGAAAAGAATTTTTTAATGAAATTAACTGTCTCGACCCTTACTTCGTGGAATCTACTCATATTAGTGTTCTAAATGAAACTCAACGTTTCTAGCTAATTCCACAATATAATGAAAAATATTAAAAATTCTAGAAAATTGTTTCGATGATATTCAGTTATCGAAACAATTGTCAATTTTTTAGAATTTTTAATATTTTCCATTATATTGTGGTATTAGCTAGAAACGTTGAGTTTCATTTAAAACACTAATGAAAAGAATTTTGTTAATAAAATTACGATTTTAATTTTTTTATTCATCAAAATTCATTCAAATTGAATAATCTCTAGGCAATAAATTGTGTATCCTTGTAAAATAGTAATGTCGTACATTTTCCGTTTTAAAAATTCACAAAACTGAAGATTGGCTTATTTCAGTCATTGCTGCTAAACCGCAAGTGCTCAGTTCAGGGTTATTAGCAACTCGCTATAAAAGATCATCCTCCTGATCCACAGTTATTATTTTCTGTCGTCCCATACCACTATTATGCCTAAATTGTAGTAATACTCAAGAAAATCCTTTATGGGAATATTCAATTGTATGCTTAATCGGTGTTGTTAAGCCATACCTATATTTTTCCCACAGAAAATAAAAAAAATGCCAACACAATTGAATCAAGGAATTTTCGCAATTGACAGAGTAGTTATAATGTTCTGCTCTTCAAAAAATTTCTTAAATTAGATATCAATGAAATTCAAAGTAAGAAGTTGGGGATGTAACATCAGTTTGTGCTAAAAATGTATGTAGTTAGTTACATTTTTCGCAGCTAAAAGTAATTCCTAAATATCAAATCTTAATAACTAAGCAAAAACATCGCTCAAAATTTGGGTAAATAACCTAGTGAATTGATGGGATTGTTAGATCTCATATTCATCACAAATTATAAATGACAACGTTAATCCATATAATTTTGACAACTCTATTGTTGTTTTTGAGAGTTTCTATGTATTTTATTTCTTGTTTCAATTGCACAAATTGAGAAACAATACAAATATTTCATTTTTAATGGAAAAATGAAATCTAATTTCTTAAACTGCAAGGCATTCCACGATAATCTTAGTTTTCAGTCAAAATATTCAAAGTTTGGATGAACTAGTCGGTGCAACAAGTTCTCAATATATTATTAAAAAAAGAGCGGTATACAAACAGAAACCGAAAAATACCTGAATACTTGTCATGATCCAGAATTATTAAATGCTGTATTTCTCTCCACTTAATATAATCCATAATGAATGACATAACCATCGGATCGCCAATGCCAATCGATATTCGCACAAAATGAAAAATGAGACAAAGTAGACCAAAATAATTGACAACTACCATATTGGAAGAGTTTCTTCAACATAGTGATTTTTAATATTCAACTTTATTACATTGCTCACGATATCTGTTCATCATAAAATCATTATACGATTCCATCAAAAATTAATTTAATCATCATTTTTCCATTAAACTTAATAATAATTAAGTATAACATACGAGCTATGTGAAAATTAAGCCATAACCTGAATTCAAATTATTGTTTGGTTTCTGTAAAAATTATATCGGCTTTGAATTTTTCATCTTTGTTGTTGATATCCTGTGCTTCTACGATTATAAACCTGAAATAGATTGGTAAAAAAAAGTCTACATAAAAAGAATAATTTACAAAATGATTATCCGAATTATTGATGTGAAAGAAAAATATCTGTGATGTTGACTAATATTATACATATGATAGACTTGTGAGTATACTTTTCGATACAAGCTTCCACACACTTCAGCACTTTGCGGTTGTTGTAATGGTGGATTAAGGAAAGTGGGACTAGAGTTTTCGTTGTTTCTTGAAACGGGATGTCTGAGTTCTTAGTTTGGCCCACCTTACTTGATATCACAATCTTTTCATTTGATTTCCTGAATGCCATTTTCTCCAAACGCATTATTCTATTCTGATGGGCTATGTTTCCCGGAATTATCTTTCCGAGATTACTTACTTAGGTCAGGAAAATTTTGATTTGTGCAAATAAAATTCTGCCTTACTTTATTTTTGTTTTGGTTTCTGAAGACGACAATACTGAGCAAGGGATTTCAGGTCTTGAATGACCCGGACTCAGATACATGTATGGTTGATTGGGGTCTGAGTACAATGAGCATAGAGGTATACTATTGAGACTAGCCTCGATTCGTGCAAAAATAGAGGCATACTCTTCCGCGGCAAAGATTACTTCAGCACACAAGCGATGTAACAAATTCTTGACAGATTTGACGGCTGTATCCCATAGCCTGTCAAAGTTAATGGCAGATGGAGGATTAAAAATCCACTTAATTTTGCGTAGCGACAAACTACTCAAGATCTCGTCATGCTGAGTGTGGAGGCAATGATGAAATTCTGAATGTGCCTGTTGGCACCAATAAAATTCCCGCCTTGATCAGATAAGATGAAATGAGGGAGACCCCTACGACCAATAAATATATCGAGCGCTGCTAAGAAGGCGTCAGTAGGAAGTTCGGTAACAAACTCCAGATGTACAGCCTCCGTCGCGGTACAAACAAAACGCATATATAGCCCTCGGAAATCTGCCGTGTTAACGAAAAACGCCTTAACTACATATTTTTTTCAAAAGAAATATCAATCAGTTCTCTACCTAAATGTGATGCAAAAATTCCTTATCTTGCTTTAGTTTGGAAATTAGAAAATTATACTTTAGATCACAATGGTATCAGATTTGCTGTTAACGTAAAAGTATAATTTTTTAATTTCCAAACTAAAGCAAGATACGGCATTTTTGCAGGTCCGTCAAGCTGGCCCCCCTGGTTAGATTTTTTCTACCAAAATGCTAGCACACATAAAGAGCACCTAGCACAATCTAGCACAACAACTTTTATAGCTAGCACACCAACTGCTCACAATAAAAATGCTTTTGAATTCGGGTGGGACCAGGTTAATGCTAGCCCCCCCCCCCGGTTGGAATTTTGTCGCCAAAATGCTAGCACAGATAAAGGACACCTAGCACACCATTTTTTATAGCTAGCACACCAACAGCTTACAATAAAAATGCTTTGGAATTCGGATGGGGCCAGGTTAACGCTAGCTACCTCCGGTCGGAATTTTTTCGCCAAACTGCTAGCACAAATGTAGGACACCTATCACAATCTAGCACACCATTTTTTATAGCTAGCACAGCAACTACACTTTTAATTCTGGGGAGTGGGATGGAAGTCAGTGAAATAACGCTATACTTACTCGAAGAATAAATAAATGGTTAAATGAATAGGTTGAATATATATGTAAAACGGCTGGTTCAATTGTTTCTTACTGTAGTTACGAAAACTTTTCGGAATATTCCACTCATATGGTAAAAATTCCAAATTAAGCAGGATATTTTCGGAGATAACTCTCCGGCAGTGCCGATAATTTCCCTTTTAAGTCCGTATCTAAGTAACAATTGTTATTATCATAATTTTAATTTAAAATATCATAAAAATGTCACGGTTTGAAACCGATTTTTCAACTTCAATCCAAAAATAAGTGATTGAAAATGAACCAAAAAGAGTAATTAAATACCATTTAATGTTGTTTAAATAATATAAATTTCGCATTATTACAGTTTTATGTCGCCTAATCGAGACATATTCTATCGAATTACACTCATGAAAATAGTTAGATCATTACTTTTACTTATATAGTCCATGTTGCTTGTAATATTATTAGAAAGAATAGATATTATTACAACCATCAGCCCTTCAGGGAAACCCTTTCTTAACCCAAACATCTGATTCGGCCAGTTTGGATGTACCTACAAGAATTTTATTTACTCTTAAGACCCATAAAAACGGCATTATAAAAATGATTCAAATGTTAACGATAGACTTGGTTTACGACCCTTTTAAAAAGTCCGATGAGAACTTCAGATGGATTATACCTAGTTTTTAGAAAAATGAAAATACCTATGTAATCAATTTTGCTGCCTTCCACTTAACACCCATATTGTAAGAAAGCAAAAAAAATAGTCCACTTTCTTTAGTCCGCCAACTTTGGTGATCCGCCATGTTGAATTTAGAATGACGTCACATACCTAATCATGGATTGGCATGCAAACTAGACGTATACACAGAATTTCAAATCAACCGGTTGAAGATATCTGCTCCAAAACTGAGTTGCAAGATTGCAACCGAACAAACATACATTGCCAGTTACATACAAAAAACTTTGAAAAATACATAGTAGTGTTGGTTTCTTATGATATGCCACAGAAATATTGGAGGCTCTGATTAACCAGCTCTAAGAATTAAAAGCTGCACGTTCTAAGTTAACTTGGGAATTTAAAAAAAATCTGATAGTGGAATGCAAAATTTATGTTATCATTACAATGGTTGATTAACCATCAACTTCGGCAATAAATATTCTGGCAAATTTAAATATGAAGTTTGACTGTTTCTTTTGAATGAGGACTACAGTGAACCACGATCAGTCTAAAACATGTATTCTCAATGTATTGGAACATTTTTAGGGATCTCAGATTGCACAACTTTGTCCAAAGGGCACATTCAATACAGCTTCGTTTTTTTGGACATTTATTTATCCAACTTGTCTGTCTGTACGTTTGTCATTGCCTTTTTTATAGTGTGACATAATTTGCAGCTTATTCGTGCACGGATTGTTTCTGATTCCATGACTAAATGGTTGAATTTAGTTATTTTGTTTTATTGAAATTACTATTATTTTAACAAAATTATTTTTAAAATTGAAGGTTTTTTGTATTCTTCCATTTTTTAGCATTAATTGAAAATAAATAGATAATTATTAATTAAATAATAGTTAAATATTAATTAATCAAATACCCTGTTAGACGGGAAAATATAGATATCACGCACAATCTGGCAACATCTGTTTAGGGGCCATTTTTTATAGGAAAATGATGTTTAGGGACAAACACATCCAACATTTTCATTCATTCGTGTAACCATGGCATTATTTTGCAGACGCCCCCCACCCCCTGAATTCAAAAGCATTGTTGATGTACTAGCTATTAAAAATTTTGTGCTAGGTGTCTTTTCTTTGTGCTAGCATTTTGGCGAAAAATTCCGACCGGAGGTAGCTAGCGTTAACCTGGCCCTACCCGAATTCCAAAGCATTTTTATTGTAAGCTGTTAGTGTGCTAGCTATAAAAAATAGTGTGCTAGGTGTTCTTTATCTGTGCTAGCATTTTGGCGACAAAATTCCAATCGGGGGGGGGGGGGGGCTAACGTTAACCTGGCCCCACCCGAATTCAAAAGCATTTTTATTGTAAGCTGTTGGTGTGCTAGCTATAAAAAATGATGTGCTAGGTGTCCTTTATCTGTGCTAGCGTTTTGGCGCAAAAATTCCAACCGGGGGAGCTAGCGTTAACCTGGCCCCATCCGAATTCAAAAGCATTCCTATTGTGAGCTGTGAGCTGTTGGTGTGCTAGCTATAAAAATTGTTGTGCTAGGTTGTGCTAGGTGCCCTTTATGTGTGCTAGCATTTTGGTAATAAAAATCTAACCAGAGGGGCAGCTTGACGGAGCTCATTTTTGCATCACATTTAGGTAGAGAATTGATTTATATTTCTTTCGAAAAAAAAAACGTAGTTAAGGCGTTTTTCGTTAACACGGCATTATTGATGGCTTCACGGAGACGAGAACTACGAGCTTGAAATAGTCCGGTATAATCAACACATATGTTAAGGAATACTACCTGACCGAACTCGGCAAGGGGTTAATTCGGCCATGATTGGCTGAGCAGTGAAAGCTCGAAAGGGATGACAAGTGAGGTATTGGTGAATCACTTTACGTATAAGCTGACGTGAGATAAGAATCCAATACCGAACGCGGATTAAACTTGACACGTGATGGGTCTAGCGAACAAGGCAATTAAGTGATAGTGCTTGCATATGAGCCCAGAGAAGTGAGCTGATCGGGGCAATAATATTAGATGTTGTTCATCGTGATTTAGGTGAGAGTTTTTGAGTCTGTCGCCCACCCTGAGGACCCATGGTCATCAAGAGAGGGGGTCAATTTGAATTAACCGTCTTAGTGACTCGAAGTTCCTGCTGAACATCAGCAAAATGTTGTGACTGTGTACGCAAAATAATTGTACGTAATGCATCTTGCAATTCAAGAACGCTCAAAGGATCTATGGAGGAAGGCTTAGAATAATTACGGAATCTACAATTAAAAACTAAACGCCGCATCCAAGCAACAACTCGTTGGATACGTGTAAAGGAAGAGAATTGTAAAGAGAACTCTTCAAATGAGAGATCGGGATGAACAGTGATGAGTGTTAGTTGGTTTGGAGTTCAAATTGATACTGCAAAAGCGAATGTACCATTGCGGTGGTAATCGGTCAATAGGGGAGAACCTTGAGTCCATAAGCGAAATATCTTGAAGAAAATGAGAAGCAAATAACCCACGTGAGGCCATGTCAAAGAGCAGAAGGATAGTGAGACCACGTTTAAATTAGGAGGTAAGTGTGTCCTACAATACTAGCAATTCGTTGTGAAAAAAACTTTTAAGAGTATGATCACCCATAAATAAAACAAACAATGGACAAATTGAACTACAGATTACACAATTTCAACTAACATGAACATACATCTTCAACTGATTACACTGTAGTAATATGTATTTTCCATATCGACATACTGGTGTGTCTGTACTCTTGGCAAGTCTAAGATCCGGACGTTGAGCTTCTTTTTAAATAAATTGTTACCAATAATAGCTTACGTGTCTGCTGGAATGAGATTATACAGCCGATGAGCTAAATAAGTATAACACTTTTGTAATGTGTTTTTCAGTGATTTTGAATTCATTTTATGGCGAGTTGCATAATCGTATTCAATTTTGTAAGGCTCATGTTTATTTTTATGTTGCTTCATAACAGTTTTGAAAAAGTAAAGTTGTCTTATGTCTAGAATCAATGTTTCTTTATATAGCGCTTCTGTGGGGTATTCATATTTTATTAGTAGTGATTTGATATTAAGGCGAATAATTCAGAAAGCAATGGAAAAAGACAGAGGAGCCCACCAAAATCGGAGGATCGCGATAGTGGAAATGAAGTACCCACTTAGAAAACAATACAGAATCATGAACCAAATAGGAGAGAGAAATAATACGAGAGAATACGATTTCACACCATTCATGGACAAGCACAAGATAGAACTCAGTGGGGGCGGGAGGGCAATTAATTAAATCCATGGCAAAGAAGCTCAACTTCAACCCTCCACATTACACATGAAACAGATAGATAGGCTCAAGGAATAGCATGGATTTGCGTATGTTCTCCCTTCCGTTGTCATACTTGTGTGATATATCAATTAAAAAATCAGCCATATATTTATGTATGCTTGAGGAAAATACAATACCATCTTAATTATCACAAAATTGAAACAGCAATATTATACACTATTATTTGTTTTATTCATCAACACAGTCAATTTCATCTACAATACATCTTGTTTTACAAACATGTTGGTAGTACACTGCTGATGTTTTCGGAGTCCTAGTTTTATTTTCACTATTGAAATCAACTGAGTACAAGCCAAATTTTTGCCTAAAAAATATTGAAATTATTAAATATTGTTCAGGAAAAACAAACGTTTTTCAGGAAAAATGAGAATTTTTCAGCAAACGCAAATGTTTTTCAGGAAAACCACTGGTTTTCAGGAAAAAGAAGTAGTGTTTTCAGAAAAAAGTGTTTTTCGTTATGAACGAACGCGTATCAACCAAAAACATTCCACTGTAGTATAGACTAAGTAAATTCAAATAGCTGCGATCAAACATAATGTGAACAATTTATCATCGTTGCCACATCGTCCTAAATAAAAAGAGTGTATCTAAAACATTTGTGTAAAAACTGCAAAAATAGAGAAATATGATAAGATAATTTATTTAATCATATAAGGTATTGGGAATATTACGAGGGAACGTACGTTTTACCGTCTATGTGTAAGAAAGAGACAAAATACATACATAAACTCAGTGTATTACTCTCCTTCACTAACAGGATAACATAACATAACATGAAAAATAAGTCCTATTTTAATTTGTATTAATAATAATATGTGTTTCCAAATATTTCAATTCTTATTTTTTGCTAACAGCATGTCATAAAGTGGAAAATACATGCCCAAACCCACAACGCCAGTCTAACTAACAGTGTCGCCAATTTCCATTGTATATTTATATTAATTGTAAAATGCATTGTTCTAACATGAGAACAAGTTATAAGAAGCTTTTATTTATGATAATTCAAGAGGTTGTAACAGATCAAGATATAATTAATTCCGTCTATTCTTTGAACATTTTATTGTAATGCTGGGAATTGTTCTAGTTTTCAGTTTGAGAGCGGTTAAAACATTTACTTTTTTTAGATTTGGCAACATGAGATTGGTCTCGGAACATCTGCTGTGGTTCGAATAGGTTATTAAAAATAATTGCGTATCTTTACTGTTCGTATGCAAATGAGAACGAATTCTCTGTGTAAACACACACAGTACAAATTTAAAAACGTTTTTTGATAATAAACATAATATCAAATTCTAATGAAAATGCCCACATTTTTTAACTAAAAGTAATATTCTGATATGTAATAAATTAAAAAATAAAACTTCTTAATTCTTCAATGAGCTTAAATCAAATGTTCGAATAAACCCCCGTTTTGAGCTTAACAGTAACCGAGACGATTATAAAATTCTTGACGAACACGTATGAGCATTTCAGGTGTTAATTGCATACAAATTTGCAAAATTTGTTCCCTCAGTTCATTTAGAGAAGTGGCTCTGCTTTCTTGGAATCCATAAATTCACGATTTTACATAACCCCAGAAAAAGAAATCGTTGGGAGCCAGATCTGGAGATCCCGCAGGCCATCTAATGTTACCGTTCGTAGAGATTATCCGATTGGGAAATTATGTGATGCACAACCGCTATGTTGGCACCATATATCATTGAAGTTGACACCTAATTGTATAAGGGCAGGAGTAATTTGATTTTACAGCATGTCCAAATATTTTTGTCCGGTTAAATTGCCGTCAATAAAAAATGGTCCAATTAAATGTTGACCTAATATTCCAGCCCAAACATTTAACTTTTGGGGATATTGAGTTCTACTGTTGTAATGTTTGTGTTGATTTGTCCTTGACCAATATCAAATAACGGATGAATTATGTGCACAGTGTATGGGAAAAGTCGATTCATCTGTGAACAAAATATTTGTCGAAAAGTTTGCGTCCAATTGGATTTTTTCCATAACTATTTCACAAAATTCCATTCTTTGAAATTGATCGTCTGGGAAAATTTCATGGCACTTTTTCAGTTTGAAACTACAATAACAATTTTTTTTAATACAGTCCGAATCGTTTTCGGATCAACATGAAAATCCTTAGCTAAATGAGTGGACGATTGTAGGGGATTATTTTCCACACTGGCACAAATTGAAATATCTCTTTCTTTTTTTTCGGGTTGGGTTTCACGATTTTGTGTACGCGGTCCATGTTTAGTAGGATTGACACATCCATGCTCTTGAAAAATTTTTATAACCGTTCTCACTTGTTTTTTGCTAATTGGTTGGACATTTTGGAATGCCACAATAAACAAATTATCTGCTGTTTCTCGATATGCACTGGTAGTACCATTTTACAATTTGCACTTTATGGTGTACTTGCATACTCATTCGCAAACAAACGTTTAGTCAAGTACCTAGATTGTACAGTTAAACATCTTCAAGAGGCGCATGCGCGATTCGTATTCGTCTGCTATAATAATCTACGCTGGCTTTTGATTCTCTGTCTCACGAAAGTCTTTCTCTAACACACTGGTAACGCCATGTGGCCGTTATAATTTCCCGTTGACCGTGAGAGGTTATCGTTTTACGTTGAAATTAAATGTGACTGATTTCTCTCAAAAATAAAAAGGAAAATTTTAAGGGCACTTACAATTCTAACGCGTGGATTGAAAATGAAGAGAGGAGATAGATAAAAATAGAATAATTACAGCTGTAAACGAAATCGTTTTATCAGGAGCGTGGGAAACAGGCGGTTTATATTGAGATATTTTTTTTTTACTAGAAGACAGTTATTAAAAAATATTAGCATACGACTTATTTCTCATCTTATGATATCCTGTTAAAGAAAATGGTGATACACTGAATACATTTGTTTTCTTACAACATATTGTCGCTTTTGGACCCTGTATTTGTTGCCATAGAATATTCTTTGTGATGTTAATGACAATTATTATGCTTATATTCATTAATTGTACCCTCAATATCGCCGAAAGTATTTTTTTTAGCTTTTCGCCATTGATTGATATAAGTCATCAATCCACGCTATCCTCCAGTGATTTTTAGTGGCACTTATTTCAAATATTTACTAGGTAGGTTTTAATGTATTGTTCAAATCATATTAGCGTATACTAACCGAATTAATATAGTGAATTAAATTATTACTACTGAATTAGTTCTTTGTAAATTAATCATGAAGGGATAAACGAAAGTAATGTTGATTTTTTTTATTGTTCATTGCATTAAGCTATCAGTTTAGTACTATCTTATTATTCCTCAATTAATAAACTAAACTGTCCATATTACACATCTTGTTCGCACGCTTCTCGAAGGCGGTGTCTACCAGACATACCTTCACACGTGGTGGGAGTATACTGCCATCACGCCTTTACACATACAGATGTTGCACGTTCTCGACTTTATGATATCCTGTTAGCGAAACAGAATAAAACACTGAATTTATATGTATTTGTCTCTTTCTAACGCATTGACGGTAAAACGTATGTTCCCTCGTAATGTTCCCAACACTGTATACCAATGCAATAATTTTAATCCTGAAGTGTGAAGTAAGCGGCCTCCTGTTGAATACATATATATTATATGCCAGTGAAAAATATATCAAGTATATAGATTTATCCCGAAAAAATTATCGTTAATGTGACATTACTGCAAAACTCTCGTTAACAAGCAATCTGATGCTCTGATTCATTATTTGCCGACCGTGTGGCCAATTCAATTTACCATCCAAAAATTCTAAGCTCGTGGAGACAGAAAATATCGATGTGAAGGCTATTGCAGCGTTGCCAAAGAAATATAAAATGACTTTCTCCCCAAACCTAACGATTGACCGCGTTTCCTATGGATATATGAATGACTTGATTCGTCTATTCTGTAATTGAATGTTTTTGATATCAACGCTCTTCACGATATAATAATCTTTTAAACTTGTACTCTTTTTGTTATAAACTCAAACTGGTAAATCGATTACCGTTTTTTTCATTCTATCCTAGTCTGCACCTGACTACTAGTGACACTAGTAGGACGTATATTACTTAACTTTGTTCATGGTAGAATTATTGCAAGGTTTGTTGGCAACTAAATGCCTCATCATCGGTTATTATCAACAAAAGGTACGAATTTATAAAGTGAAATACTTAAAAGACATATCTTATTTGGTTTAGTAATATTCAAAAGCTGACTCACGTGTATCCTGATGCCCATTCAAAATTATCCATTAAACTCCATGCTGTATAACCAAAAACTTTAACTCCATCTTCTACCATAGTATCACGGATGTAACTCAAATATAACTGGGAATAAAAAATTCAATTTCAATCGCAAATTGAGGGCTTCCAGTGAATTCATGTTCTGAGAAACTTACTGATTCTTAGCTAATTATTAACTGGTACTAATATTATTATATGTGTAGTAATTCTTGCAATTGACTTTAATATTGGAGAACTCCCTAGATTTATCTGTTCATTGACGACTTCATATTGCGGGTCTGTAACGTGTTTTCTAATTTTTAATTCTTCAAGGAAATCTAGTTCATGTTTCTTATCACAAATAAATGGTACATCTAGATCTGTGTTAGGCGTTAGTGAATGTTTGGTGACGTAGACGTTTTGCGTAATGGGATTTTTTTGGATATTTTAGTAAGTGTTCATTGTGTCTAATTTCAAAATTTTCAAGTGTTTGACCTATATAGATATCATTACAATCTGGACATGTTTTATGCATACCAGCCTTTTTCAATGGATATATTTTTTTTTTTACATTTAACAGTTTTGCACTTACATTACCATTTATTTTAAAAGATATTGTTATATTTGTTGCTGAATTATATGGTATAATAAAATTGAATAAAAAATAAAATTGTTTATTTTTTGAATGACAAACAAAGTTTGTATAAAATTCGTCAACAGTTTTCTTAAAAACTAATCTAACTACCTAACTAACTAACTCACTAACTAGTACAGCCTAAAAGTAAAGTGAAAATGACGCATAGTGAAAAATATAGGATAATATACACAACGTACACAAATTTAAAAACTCATCGACTGAATAAAAACACATATCTACTAAAAACGATTTGAGTAAAATTTTGAATGATTTTATTGTTTTACTTGAATTAATATATAATGGTAATTTATTAAAAAGTCGTAGTACCATTATAGGAAGGGATTTGAAAGTAATATTACTTTTAGGAAAAGTCAAAGGCAGATTATTACAGCGTCTTGTATTGATATTATGCTTCTGGTAGTTAGTTTTGAAATCACATATGTTGTTATATATGAAAACACAAACATCTAAAATTTACAAACAGGGCAACGTTAATATTTTCAATTTTTTGAAGTTTTTTCTACAACCAGTTAGACGAGAGACACCAGCAATACAACGAATTATTCTTTTCTGTCTCACAAATACGTCTTTAGAATTGGTAGACATTCCCCAGAAACATATGCCATACGTCAGATGGGATTCCACTTGTGCGTAATACAGCAGAATCATTTGTTTCTGTGTAAGAACAAATCTCAGATTTTTAAATAAGTAATTACTGGAATTTAACTTCGGAATAATTGCCTCACATTGCTTACTCCAATTAAGACATTCGTCGATCAGCAAGCCCAGAAATTTGACACAAGAGACACACTTTATCGATTGATTATCAATTTTTAGATCTACAAACTGCAGTTGTTTTTGTCTATGATGAAATTGTATCGCTTGCGTTTTTTCTGCATTAAGATAGAGTGAATTCATGCAAAACCAATTATAAAGACCCGCCAAGAGACCATTACAATTATCTTCAACTACTGATTGACACTTATCAGAAACCAACAACGAGGTGTCATCAGCATATAATGTAAAGTGAGTTGATAAGTTAACTGACACAATGTCATTTATATAAATTAAAAACAGAATTGGACCCATAATTGATCCTTGGAGCACTCCTACTGTTGATGATAGATAATGTGATGTACAGGTTTCGATACTGTTCTTTGCTATTTTTGGTAAGCTCACGTATTGTTGACGTACATTTAAGTAAGATGTGATCCAGTTTAGTGAGTAATTTTGGATTCCTATATCATATAATTTCATACTTAAGATGTTATGATCGAGAAAGTCAAATGCCCTGCTGAGTTCACAAAAGATCCCAACAGGACACACACCCGACTCCATCATATTTGTAAGTTCTTGATAAAAAGATTGTATTGCGGTGTTAATTGATTTTGCAGTTTGAAAACCGTGTTGTTTTGCACAATCGTATTATTTAGCTGTAGGTATGCATTAAGCCTTTTCAGATAGCTATACTCAAAATTTTTAGAAAATATAGAAGGAATAGTTATAGGACAGTAATTTCTAACCTGTTTAGAATCACCTTTCTTAAATATTCGAATTATTTTTCCAGTTTTGATCAAATCCTGAAAAGTTCCATTCGAAAAGGAAATATTGACAAGATATGTCAGTGGGGATATTATGAATGGCAATATTTTTTTAATTAAGAATGCTGGTACTTCATCGAAACCACAAGATGTTTTATTTTAAAGTTTGGCATATAATTCTTCCTGATTAAAAGGACACAAACGAAAGATATCATTGGGTATTTTTGATTCATTAAAATTAAAATTGAGTTGTTCTCCAATAGCTCCGGTACGTGAAATTTTCGACACCATTTCCTGTGGCGCATTGTTAAATGATGTGTTAAACATATTAGCTACGTGAGTAGGATTATCTATTATTACATTATCGTTATTATACAATGAAATAACTTTTTTACGCTCATTATTTGCAGTAAAATCATTTATTAGTTCCCATGCACTTTTTGTTGGATTATCCGAACTTGGAATTATGGTTTGATAATGTATTTTCCTAGTTGTTTGTAAACGTTTTACATGCTCTTTTTTTTGTAAATTATAGTATGGCCGTAGTTGCGGAAATTGTCTAGACAATGCATGCAGATTTTTAAAATTATTACTAGAACATTGTACATCTTTATCTATCCACCTTTCATTATTCTGAATTAGTTTCCTTTTCAACAGTGGAAAATGAATATTAAAATAATGCATAGAAATAATCATAAAATTATCAAAAGCTAGATTCGTATCCAAAATTCGATATACAGTAGGTATTCCAGTTCTCAAGAATAAGACTATCAACAAAATGACTCGTCGCACTCTCAGAAAAAACTCTCCTATAGCAAAAACTTGGTAAGGCAACCGATTCATAAACGAGTTCCACAAATACTGTACGGTGATCCGATACAGTGTTGTCAAAGACACAGGCCAAGGAAATATTCAGAAAGTTGACAAATACATTTCAATAGTTGTACTGCTGGTATCCGACACCCTAGTCGGCCACTTGACAATATTATTGTGTATATTAAAAGGTGATAACACATTTAAAAGTTTACTGTGATTACTATTTTTTGTTCTAGTATCAATAATAAAGTCACCGCAAATAATAAAAGAAACATTAGGTTTAAAATAATGATTTAAAATATTCTCCAGATTTTCCAAAAAAAATGTCAACATTACCTGATGGTGATCGGTAACAATTTATGACAAAAAATTCAGTTTTATTCTTGTCTTTAAAAGAAAAGCAACAAAACTCAGCATCTTTAGCGGTTCAAAACTCAGTTAAATTAAAATTATTTTTAAAAGTTATACCCTTTCTTACCCAAATTCCAACACCACCACCCTTAAGAGTGGCATCACGACAATAACTACTAGCTAAATTAAAACCCTCAACATGAATTTGCTTCACAGAGTCACTAGTTTCCCACAACTCCGTCAAACAAACTACGTCGATGCTCTTGTATTTATTAATGTCTAATATTAAGTCACATATATGTTTTCGTTCAGACTTTGCATATTTAGCAGCATTAACCTCGGGTTAAAATCTATTTTGGAGGCTGTACTGGCTCATAATATCAATGTGTGTTGGTTTTCTGTAAATTGAATAATCAAGTACAATATTAACTTTTTGAATTTTTAAATAACGAAAATTAATCTAGTTATATTCTTCAACGTCTAATGTTTAATTGTTGGGTGTAAATTATTATTATGGTAGGAAAATACATTTAATTATCGTTCGCTCCCAAATCCAAACAAAACAAGATAATTTATATATCTAAATACTCAATTGAAGATTCAATAGAACTTATTAAAAAATTGAAAACATTCAACTTACAACATAAATCTAAACTCGTTTCATTTGATGTAACCATTATGTTCACTGAAATTTATCCACAAGAATGTCTAACACTTATAAGGAAATTACTAGAAGTTGAAATATTAATCCATGAATAATATGAGATATATTTAATTTATTTCATGTATTATTCAAAATTGTTCCACTTTTGACAATAAGGTATATGTTCAAAATGAAGGTTTACCAATAGGAAGCCCTATATCACCAATTATGGCAAACATTTTTATGGACAGTTTAGGAAGAAAAATCTTATAATGTAACATTTCAAAAATATCTTATTATGGTATATATATGTAAATGACATATTAGCTTGTTTCATACGTAGTGAACGACAATTAAATGTATTTTTCAACCACATTGATAATTTACACCCCAAAAAATGAATTTACATTGGAAGTTCAAGAAAATAACTCAATCAATTTCCTTGATTTAGTAATTCAAAGTGTTATTAATGTATTTGATTAATCAATTTACAGAAAACCAACACACACTGATGTAGCTATTTCATATAATTCCAATCATCCTATGCCACACAAACAAGCAGCATATGATTCCATACATAGAAAATTTTCAACTTCTATGGACAAATATAATTTTGATAGAGAAATTAATACAATTAAGCGAATATCAACATCCAACGGCTATCTATCACATATGATAAATAAATTACTTGATATAAAAGAGGAGAAAGTGGCATTATAATTAATATTTTCTAAACAAAATAAAGAAATAAAAAATTAAGAAATCATCACATATGCAGGTAATATTTCTAATAATATTTCAAAGATAAAATCTTTAGCAACAAATACAACAATTTCTTTTAAAGCAGAAAGTAATGTGAATACAAAATTGTTAAATGTAAAAACAAAAATATCCCCATTAAAGAAGTCTGGTATATATAATCTTAAATGTCTAGAATGTATTGCTGTTTATTTGGGTAAAACTTGAAAATGGCAATACGCCGAGACGTACGTCGTTTGAGGAAATGAAATAAATGAGAAAAAAATGTAAACAATACAAAAAATCTTTTTATTTGTAACTATTAACTATTTGGCCGATTACCAGGAATTAACTAGAACGAATAAAAATTGTGAAAGGTAGAGGGAATTATAGAATCTATAATATCCCAAGGGAGTTATGACTCTCTTCATTGATAGCGTAACTATGACGATATAAGCTTATAATATCCCGGTCACAAATGAAAATATTTGTTTGAACTGTGTTACAAAAGTCAAATCGGCCAGTGTAATCATTGCTCTGCTATAATCGCGTTGGCCGCACTGGTTGCGTCTGCCGCGTTTGGGAACCAACTCTACAATAATTGTCATCTAGATATTTTCTAAAATTCTTCTTCTTCCTGCTTCCTTAATAGGCTCGCGCCTGTTCCATCTTCGGGTGCCTCCTCACTATATATCCAGGTTATCACTCCATCTCTTCCTTGGCCTTCCAATACTCCTTCGGCCGTTTGGGGATCTGTCTCGTGCAATCTTTACCAGTCTTCTTTCTCCCATTCTACTTATATGACTATACCATTCTTTTTTGTTCTCAGTGTCCATTCATTTATATTCTCTATATTACAGTTTTGCCTGAGTTCTGTGCTACGTTGTCTGTCCCATTATGTTTTTCCTGTGATATCACGAACTATTTTCATTTCACATGTTTCCATCAGTCTTTTTGTCCTTGTTGTATCAGGTATTGTTTCCACAGTGTAGGTCATAATTGCCCTCAATACTGTCTTATAAATCCTGGCCTTTGTTTCTGTCCGTAAATGTTTGTTTCGCCAGATAGTGTGATTAAGACATCCTGCTATTCTGTTGGTTTTGTTCATTTGTTGGGCAACTTCCGCTTCTGTATCTCCATAACTGTGCATTAGTATTCCCAGGTATTTGATGCTTTTTTCTTGCTAGATTATCTTTCTGTCCACTTCCAGCTTGCACTTTATTGGATCTTTAGATATCACCATACTCCTTGTTTTATTCGGTGATATTATCATGCTGAACTTTCTTGCTGTTATATTAAATTGATGTAGAAGTCTCTGAAGATCATCTTCACTCTCCGCTATCAGTACGGCATCATATGCATAGCATACTATTGAGATAGTTTCTTCGCCCATTTTGTACCCGCTATTCATATTTTTGACTTTATGGATAATTTCATCCATGACGAGGTTAAAAAGCAGTGGGCTCAATGAGTCTCCTTGATGTATTCCTATTTCCACTGGTAACGGCTGTGTTAGTTTGTTATTAATTCTGGCCTGTATGTCATTTTTGCTGTATATGTTTTCGATAATCTTGCTGGTATCTGATGTAAGGTTTCGTCGATATCTATTTTATTGGTTTTTGTTAATTCGCTTATTTCTTTTCTCTGCGTCATAATAAATCTCCATATTTGCCTTTGCAGTCTGTAGTAGTCGGCTTCCATTCTTGATGAGAAAACCCGCCAGTTTTCGTCCTTTGTCTTCTTTACTAATGCTTTAGTTCCGTTTCTTATTCTTTTGTAGTTGTTGTAAACTTCTGGTGTTTGTTGTGATCTGTACTTTAAGTGGACTTCTCGTTTTTCTTTACACTTTGTTTTGATTTCTTGTCGGAGCCAGGGCGTTTTGTTAGGCTTCTTGAGGTTTATATTTACTGTTCTTGTTCCTGATGCTTCACATGTCGTCGAGTTCAGATTATTTTCTAGTTTTTTCCATGCTACCTCTATCTTATATTCTTCCAAGATTTTATTGGCTTCTATTTTGGAAGTTAATCTTTTCTGATATAGATATCTGATTGATGGTGGCCTCATACTTTCGATCTTTATTCTTTGTGTTTTCTCGACTGTTTGCGATTTTCTTGTTTTCCGTTGGACTGCCATTCTTATTTTGCAGATAAACAGATTATGGTCACTTCCCACGTTCGCAGAATTCAAGTTTGTCGCATCTAATATTTGAGAAGGTTGTATGTTCTTATTTGTTGTTATGTAATCTCTATGGTTCATTTCTTACCCCTCGTATTGTGAAATGTATATTTATGTTGGGTCTTATGTGCAGAAATTGATCACTGACTCCCCATTATCATTTAGTACGTCTTCATTATATCTCGGTTTAATACCTGGTATGATGTTCTTCCTGATTTGAGCATTAAAATCTCGCATGTTTAGGAATAACTGGTGTAATGTAATCATGCCCTGGCGCGGCCTTGGAGGTAATGCTATATCTCCTCCATTACATTTACATGTAAGGAGGATTGCTATGCAAAATGCCTATAGGTTAACACAGCCTAAATCTCTAAAACACGGTGATTTGACAGGACATCTCGAGATACTAAGGGTTGGATCAACCCAATCTATGATGATACTTAGGAATATAATGCCTGATAAACAAGATTTCGAAGTTACTCTAGATGTTATTATTAACGATCGTGAGTTAACACAGAACGAAATCTCAGAAATAACTAGGGGTGCCCTCACATTTTATACTGATGGGTCAAAAACGAACGAGGGAGTAGGAATAGGGGCTACAGGACCTGATCTTAGGTTATCAGTAGCCCTAGGTAACACTCCCACAATATTCCAAGCGGAAATACTAGCGATAGACTTCTGTGCCCAAGAGTGCCACAAAAATCGCCTCAACGCAGCCAGAATATTTATTGCCTCGGACAGCCAGGCTGCTTTGAAAGCTCTAAGGTCTATAACTTATGAGTCCAAAACAGTCTGGAGCTGCAAACAATCTCTTAAGCTACTGGCTAAACATAACAAACTATCTTTGTTATGGGTGCCCAGGCACAAGGGAATTGCTGGGTATGAGACTTCCGATGGTCTTGCAAAGGAAGGACCCGAACCGATTTGTGGCATTACTAAAATCCACATTGTAGAAGAAGTCCGGAAATGGGAGAAGGAACTTAGTGCAGCCTACTGGAAAAATTTTCCAGGCCATAGACAAGCAAAAAGGTTGCTACAACCTTTTACTCGATATGCGAAATTGCTCTGATCTCAGAGTAATCACAGGACTCCTTACGGGACACTGCCCACTCAGATATCATCTCTGCAAGATGGGAAAAGTGGACAGAGGAACATGTAGATTCTGCGACAGTGCAGATGGAACGGCTGAACATATATTATGCCATTGCGGAGTACTAATCACACGTCGCCACCTGTATATTCCAATTCACTTGAACGACTGGTACTACTAAACCTGTAGATATTACAAATTCAACAGCACCAGATTAAACAACTTATGATGTAATTTCATATTCTCAAAAAGATTATTTGGGAGAAATCAGGTTTGTTAGCAATAGGAATTAGACTTGAAATTTGCGGATAGGTTTTCTACTATGTTTCCAAAGTTGTTATTGATTACAAAACATAACAACGCACTTCAGCTGGTTTGAGATGCAAAGTAGCCCTTGTGATTGAATCAGTGACTCCTATCTTTATTTGGGGTTATTTGGACATTCTTTGCAATAATATTGAGTGATCGACTCCGTGTCGCACAAATATAGTTGAACATAAAAAAGTTGAATTAAAAAGCTTTTTAAGATTCCATTCATCATCAATAATCTTACCTTGTGATAATTTACTCTTCTAGGATCATCCAAACCTCCATAATTACAATATCCGTTCTCTGTAATAATAATTTCAGGATCATTGTAATGGTTTTTAATCCAGTTCAAAAGTGTTCTGATACCCCAAGGTGCCACCTAAATCAGAAAAATATTTTTATTCTCAAAGCATGCTCTCTGGCTATATTAAATACCTTGAACCAATCTAAAGTAGTGCTCTCCCAATCACTTTCTACGTAAGTGTTAACTCCAATATCCTGATATCTAGATGGTGGTTCAGTAACTGGAGGATCATCTATACTAGCCGCCATTGACCCTGTGTAAGTATTCAAACTGAAATAATCAGCACTTCCTTTTATTTCTAATTTCTCCATTTCTGTGAATTCGGGAAGACGAGACTGATTTCTACCTTCTGCAGCACTACGAGCAGCTATACGAGTTTTCATTATTTCCGGATAATCTCCATTGAAAACTGGATTTGCAAACCAACCAAGCTAGAAACATTTTCAAATGTAATAACTAATGCCGTGTAACTCATCCATCCACTAAAATGAATGAATACTGTATATTACATATAGTTATTTGGATCACTAGACCAGAAAATGATATTGTCGAGACGCCACAGTAAAGTTCATTTAAGACACTTTCAATCGACTTCTAATCTGAAACGATTTTTTTTAGTTTGAAGGTTTCTATAATATGTTTCTTCAATGGGTCACCCTGTATCTAATCTAAAGTATGTAGTGCTCATAAGACAGTATGCAAAATATGGCAGTTCAGTTTGAATAAAGAAATTAATTATCCCTAGCTTTTTATACTAAATAAGTAAATAAACATTCAGGAAGGAACTTTCAGATGATATTTTGGATTGATTAGATAATTTTAAAAATAATTGTCAAATATTTGATTACCAAAACGATAAAAAAAAGAAATTTATTGATTGACTCATACTGAAAGAGGAAAAAGATTATCAGTTTTAAAAAAATATAAAAGGTAGATTGAAATCTAAAACTGAAAAGAGTTGAGAAATTTTGAAAGAAAAACCAGAGATCCTTGAAATCGAAACTAAAAGAGATAGTAGTGGTCATATTTGAATGATACCTGTGGAGACCTATTGCCAGCCAAATTTGTAAAGAGAAGCTGTCGTTATATTTTTTCAAGGAGTGACAAGAAATTTCAAGTGTATATATTCGAATTTGGTGGTGAATCGACGTATAAAAAATTTGAAAGGACCGAAATATTTTTATTAGAGATCTCTAAAATCTGTTCGGCATAATATATAATCACAAACTTGATGAATGCATTCATGACTAACATACATAATCTGAAATTTGAAAAAGAAAAGCTGTCAAGATTATTTGAATGCTTTATATTTTATCGAAAAATGTTTGTAAAAGTTTTCATAATAATTTGAATAGAGAGTTAGGAATAATTGATTATATAGAATAGTGTTTGGAACTCTACCCTGAGTGATACGAGTCTATATAAATTAGTTTAAATAAAACAAATTAATTAATAATAATAATAAAATAAATCAAACAATTTCAATAAAAAAAAACCAATACAATACAATATATATTAATACAGATCCTCTATTTGAAATTTGAAGAATAAGTGAAACATAAGGAAATTTATTTAATTTTGGCTGCCATACTTTCGATACACACTGTATTATATGTAAATTATTAAATTTTGAAAGATTCAGTAGAAATATCAAACATGACATTTCATAATTTCGATGACATTTGTGGAGAATATATCTAATGATAGATAGAACATAATAGGATTTGGAGAAAATAATTGAAATTGCAAAATATAGAGGTCTCTGCTAGCAACATTGAAAATGTAATAAAAGAATTTCAAATCTCACTTGGTTATTGAAAATTATTGATTAGTGATTTTTTTAAAGAACAAGAAAAATCGGTAACCAACGGAAAGGAGAATTATTTATTTTATAAAAATTTAGTCAGTAGTTTTTTATCCTTTGAAGAGACAACATCAGAATTAGAGTTGTCTCGATTTTTTTGTAGATTGTATATCATACAATCAGATGAATAACCCATATGATAAAGCCAGTGCGTGTATAATTCGGATAAGAATTGCATCGTAAAAAGTGTATGTGGTTCCAGTTCTCTAAATTGTATATATTTAGAATGTTTGCAGAATTCTGAATACGTTTAGAATTAGTACGAGTTTTCCCGATCCATTTGGTGAGCCCACTCCAGTTTTTAAATTTATTTCTTGAGAAATATTAGGCCTTTTTAAATACAGTTGAAAATTTAGATGCATCTATATAAGAAATTTTGAAATATACCTTAAATTATCGATACATATATCAGTTTAAACATCAAGTGAATAGACAATTTGAGCAGAAATTTCGTTATTTGACATTGATACACGTCAAGTGTAAATTACACAAGTTGAACGTTTTGATAATAATAATCAATTAGGTTAAATTCTAGCATAGTTGTATTCTAATTTTAAGTTTTTGTAGAGATTGTGACTGTTGCTGTTTTGGTATTTTTTGGGAATAATAATTTTGTTGAATTTGCATATAATATAATTCTCACTCACGGTAGTATTCATTTAGTATCCAATCTCATTGAACTTATCATTTTACATTCATAGAATTTTCAATTTAATCAGTGACATTTGGTTGATTTTTTAGTGACAGTAAAATAGTAAATATCATAAAATAATTAAAGGGCCTTTTATTATATTGAATTAACAGTTATTCGAGAGTTTGGTAATAGTGAAACATTTAATTTGGAAATACGTTTTAAAAAAACAAATAAATTTGAAGAATTAATTTTGAACAACTTGGATCTCACCTTGAGATAGGAGTAAAGAATATTATAAATATATTTAAAGAATTGTGGAAATATAATAATTAATATATATATATATATATATATATATATATATATATATATATATATATATATATAATTTCGATTTACTACTACACCTGTTTCAGTCGAAATTTCAATAATTTCGACGTATTGGCCTGACCGCTGTTCTAAGGGAAGAACAACTACATTCCTGGCTAATACCACGCAGATTATTGAATTACATTCCCTTCGAAAACCGTGACGTCGATCGGCCATTTTGCCGATACAGACATCTGTGGTGAATCGCAACTGATAGCGGAAGAGCATAGTACACTGACGCGTTTCGACCTTCTTGGGTCTCTTCAAGAGTGCCGTAATGCCTTCCAGTTCAGAGTCTCTAATCTGAACTGAAGATTACGTCCTCCGACAACTTCTCCTTGGCTCGTGTAGTTACACAAGCGAGAAGTAGTCAGTTGGCGCCATCTTCACTTTCAGTGGCGAACCAACACTTCAGATAAATGCGACCGTATTAGTCGTATGAAATAAAATGAATATAATTTCATAAAATACGAGGTGTCTATATGAAATATAAATTTCGATTTTCTACTACACCTGTTTTAGTCGAAATTTCAATAATTTCGACGTATTGGCCTGACCGCTCTTCGAATTACATCCCATTCGAAAACCGTGACGTCGATCGGCCATTTTGCCAATACGGACATCTGTGGTGATTCGCAACTGATAGCGAAAGAACATAGTATACTGAGGCGTTTCGACCTTCTTGGGTCTCTTCAAGAGTGACGTACAAGTCGGACAAACAAGTCAGTATTTGAAAAACAGAATAAATAGTCACAAATATGACAAACGAAACAAAACGGCACTCACTATCCATGTTTCAGAAAACCAACACGAATTTGATTTCGACAATACAAAAATTCTTCGAAGTGAAAACCACACAAGTTCTAGAAATGATAGAAATACAAAGAAAAACCAGTTCCATAAATTTAAATACTTACAAAAAATCTTAGTAAAATTTATAATAATATTATAAAAACTTAGAAATATAGAGAAACACGTGGCACATTCCAAGTATAATACATTTATTACCACTCCCTATTTAAATATGAAATCCATTCCAATACCAGTCAACACAAAAACGACACATTAAAATCTCGTCACACCTGCTTTCATTGTATAGAATAAATACTCGTATATTCAAATAAAAATTTTCATCAATGAATGTCATGTTTTTAAAAATGTTCGTTTTGTTTGGGTGTGAGTTATGTTCTGTTATGTGATACGTCCTAAACATCTATAAAGTATATCAATAATCAGATGAACGTTCTGTCGAAGGTAAGATTTATTTGTTTTGCTCTTAAAATTCTGTTTGTAACTTGTACTATTCCTTTTAGTTTTAACAAAAAAATTTATTTCTGATGAAGGTCATGGAAAGACCGAAGCGTTAAATAAAAATGTATTAACTACTAGTTAAATGTCTTTAAGTGTACTTACGTCCAATGTGAAATTATTTTCCTTTATGTAAAACATAAGATTGAAGAACTCATCACTTGGCATCAGTTAGGGAAAATTGACATTCAAATTAGCAACAATATTAACAACATTAAGGCTGTTATAGTATAATATAATAATAAAAACAATGAAAACACAAAACTTGCACAAGATTAACGTCGTAGAATCATTTTTAAACAAACACAGCCGAAAAGGACGCCACCAAGCAGAAATCTTTCCCTCCAAGATGGAAATGGAAACGGGCACTTGACATCACTGGTTCAAACAGATCACGGTGGTCGTCATTAAGCAATTTTTCGAAACGTGAACTGTTTGAAAAAGTGATGTCAAGTGCCCGTTTCCATTTCCGTCTTGGAGGGAAAGATTCCTGCTTGGTGGCGTCATTTTCGGCTGTGTTTGTTGAAAAATGATTTTACGACGTTAATCTCGTGCAAGTTTTGTGTTTTTATTGTTTTTATTATTATATTATACTATAACAGCCTCAATGTTGTTAATATTGTTGCTAATTTGAATGTCAATTTTCCCTAACTGATGCCATGTAATGAGCTCTTCAATCTTATGTTTTACATAAAGGAAAATAATTTCACATTGGACGTAAGTACACTTTTGTCTCTTTATTGATGGAGTTGAGAATAATCCCATTTTTTCCTCTATTTGTAGCGTCCCTGATGATGAAAACGAACGTTTTCGAAAGCTTGGATAAAAACCAATAAATAATTCTCTTTTTCCCTGTTGCTGCATTCCCTAATATTTTGTTCCTAACTGGTCAGCAAAGACTAGCGTTATATATATATATATATATATATATATATATATATATATAATAACAAGATGTACGAATAGTGCGTGACATATGAACAATAAGCAACGAATAGATTAGTGGGTATTGCACGCAAATAGAAGAAGGGGCTACTGAAAAGAGTGGTAACCGCAGACATGCATGTTTCTAGCTCATTAGCCGTCATCGGTACGGTACAACCAAGAAAAGATGTGAAACATGAGAGCAAAGGTGTTGAATGAAACATGAGAAAATATAACAGAATTCAGCAGGATAGTCAAACACAACATTTGTGTCAGTAATATTCGAGATCTTCTAATATTACTGACACAAATGTTGTGTTTGACTATCCTGCTGAATTCTGTTATATTTTCTCATGTTTCATTCAACACCTTTGCTCTCATGTTTCACATCTTTTCTTGGTTGTACCGTACCGATGACGGCTAATGAGCTAGAAACATGCATGTCTGCGGTTACCACTCTTTTCAGTAGCCCCTTCTTCTATTTGCGTGCAATACCCACTAATCTATTCGTTGCTTATATATATATATATATATATATATATATATATATATATATAAACAGAGACAAGTAATCACGGCTGAACTATTAACAAATAAAATTGAAAATATCACGGGGATTGCAGCCTAAATAATATTAAATATTCTTGCTATACAAAACCGAGCGCTTTCGAAAGACTATTTCTTTCTTTTTCAAGGTTGCATATTAGAATTATAAGAAATCAAAGAAAACAGGATACATAGTAATCGCCTTCGATTTAAGTCAAAGTTAAAATCAATGCCTCAACATTGAATTAAAATGCAATGGGAAACTGTAAAATTGAAAAAGTGAACAAGTAAAAAAGTAAAAAATTGAAACACTGAAAAACTGACAAATTGCAAAATTGAGTTTAAATTAACAACATAAATTAATACTTAGCTAAAATCCCTCCTGAAGGAACACATTTCGGTTATATATATATATATATATATATATATATATATATAAACAGAGACAAGTAATCACGGCTGAACTATTAACAAACAAAATTGAAAATATCACGGGGATTGCAGCCTAAATAATATTTATATTCTTGTTATACAAAACCGAGCGCTTTCGAAAGACTATTTCTTTCTTTTTCAAGGTTGCATGTTAGAATTATAAGAAATCAAAGAAAACAGGATACATAGTAATCACATCCGACTTACGTTAGAGCTAAAATCAATGCCTCAACATTGAATTAAAATGCAATAGGAATCCAAAAAATTGAAAACGTGAACAAGTAAAAAATTGAAAAAATTGAAACATTGAAAAATTGACAAATTGACAAATTGCAAAATTGAGTTTAAATTAACAACATAAAACTAATACTTAGCTAAAATCCCTCCTGAAGGAAACACATTTTGATTTTTTTAACTTCACCACTACTACATTTTGACAGAGAATATTTAAAACTGATTCGGTTGTTTCAAGTGTATCTAGTTAATGGATAGACAGTAATGTTTTTTACTTTACCATACCTGCTTTCAGTCGTATTCTCTTCAAACGAGTTTGTTTCATTATATGTCAAACATACCAGGGTAGTTAGAGAATTGCAAAGTGAGATACCAAATGTTGCACCAAAACTAGCAATGAGATAGGAATCACACAGAAGGTGAAAACCAACCTAATGTTGTTTTCGGATCAATACCATATCTTGGTGAAATCTCTGATAAAATTATTAAACATTTCAAAGATATTTCCACAGTAAAAATTACACAAAAATCAGCGCAGCCTTTAAACCAGTTGTTCACTAAACTTAAACACAAAGATGAGACCCTCCAACGTACAAATGTGGTCTATCAAATACCATGTATGAATTGTGAGAAGTATATAGGTGAAACCTTACAAAATTTAAAAAATCGTTTGGTACAACATGAAAGTGATAGTAGGTTAGGGAAAAGAAAATGTGCTCTTGCAGAACACATAATAGATGAGACACATCACGTAGATTTTGGAAATTGTGAGATTTTGGAAATTGAAAGAAATAGAAATAAACGTAAATTCTTAGAAATGTACCACATCCAAGTTTATGACCTAACTATGAATAAAAAATCTGACATCGATGATATAAGTAAGATTTATACATATTTGTTACATTTTACAAATGTCAACCCAGCTAGCAGTAACGATTCTTTCCTTAGTTAGTTGCTGTGGGATGTTTGTGTGGAAATTGTGGCATTTCTTTCACGGGCGTTGCACTATCAGCTAACTCCGCTATAAACATTTTTTCACACTATAACATAATTCACAAAAAAGTAATAGTATAGCATGTTGAATCAAATAACACCAGGCATTGAGAGTACTTACTTAAACCAACAGCATTTCGGGGAGGTTGTGGTGAGTTCCTACCTCTGTCGGGACTGACAAACTTGACAGGGTGTGGGGCTTGCCATTTCCCTCTTTAAAGTTTGTTGTATAATTAAATTAAAAAATTTAAAATATAAAAAAACTCTTGCTACTCAGAGGGTGACAGCCTCTGAAGTTGGCAATTTCAGAATCTTAAATTCCAGGGTGAGAGACTGGACTTTGATTAATTTTTTCTTTTCTGTAAGGAAACTTCTTGTGATAATAAAACTTACCACCCATTGGTGTTTTCCTCTTTTAGCCTGTGCTTTTTTACACGCGATAACTGCCTGGATGTATTCACAGCCGCGGGACGGATGAAGTGAGAGTTCATGCTGTTTGGTGGCTCTGAGCATATTCAACTCCTTGTTATAAATAACCTACCAAATGATAACAGCAGGCAACTGTTATATTAAAGAAAAAGAATTTTTTTGCAAGAAGAAAAAATTTTTAACAGTAATTGGACATCAGATCCAAAATTTTAAATACTAATCTCATTGCTAGTTTTGGTGCAACATTTGGTATCCCACTATGCAATTTTCTAACTACCCTGGTATGTTTGACATATAATAAAACAAACTCGTTTGAAGAGAATACGACTGAAAGCAGGTATGGTAAAGTAAAAAACATTACTGTCTATCCAAAAACTAGATACACTTGAAACAACCGAATCAGTTTTAAATATTCTCTGTCAAAATGTTGTAGTGGTGAAGTTAAAAAAACCAAAATGTGTTTCCTTCAGGAGGGATTTTAGCTAAGTATTAGTTTTATGTTGTTAATTTAAACTCAATTTTGAAATTTGTCAATTTTTCAATGTTTCAATTTTTTCAATTTTTTACTTGTTCACTTTTTCAATTTTTTGTTTTCCTATTGCATTTTAATTCAATGTTGAGGCATTGATTTTAGCTCTAACTTAAGTCGGATGTGATTACTATGTATCCTGTTTTCTTTGATTTCTTATAATTCTAACATGCAACCTTGAAAAAGAAAGAAATAGTCTTTCGAAAGCGCTCGGTTTTGTATAACAAGAATATAAATATTATTTAGGCTATATATATATATATATACAAATATATATATATATATATATATATATATATATATATATATACATATATAAATATAATATATATATATATATACATATATAAATGTAATATATATATATATATACATATATAAATATAATATAATATATATATATATATATATATATACATATAATGAGTCACGCACTATTCGTACATCTTATAAACATATATATATATATATATATATATTATTATAATATATCGAATCCTTTAATTGTAATTTAATAGTTTATATATGATTATTACGATATACAATTATTACTTGTCGACGTTTTCGCAATTTGTGATTGTAGCGACACCTTTAGTAGCGTACATAACCTAATTTACTTTTGACAGTAGTTGTCAAACAATGCCCGTACAAGATAAATATTAATTTCTGGATTTAGAAAGATAAATTAATTCACAATATATTTAATCACTCTAATCTCAGGGTGGGATCAAAAATTTTTAAATAATAATAATTCAAACTGTTATTTTCAAATAATATTCCAATCAAATATTATTCTATATTCCGAATCTCGAGTAACTTTTTTTTATATAATAAAAGGCACTTGAATTATTTTATGACATTCACAAATTAATTGTCACTGGAAATTAAGCAAATGTCACTGATTAAATCAAAATTACTATAGCATGCAAAATGTTAAATACGTTACAAATAGATACTGAATAAATACCATAGTGAGTTGGAATCAAAATTATATATTATATAATCAGATAACAAATTATAAATGTCTTATTATTTCCCAAAATATTGTAAACGAAACAAAGATACTAATTTCTACCAATCTTAATATTACTACAACCTATTCTAAAACTCGGCTAATTGTAAATTTTTTATGCAAAAGTTCAACTCGTTTAATATACCCTTCACGTATATCAATGTCAAATAACGCAAATTTGTCTTCAAACTGTCTATTCGGAATTTTTCATTTGATGTAAGATCTTTTCAAATAATTCAATCTTTTGTATCATAGATTTGCTTAGTTCATATAACTTCTTTCCATTTGCTCCTATAAATGTAATTATTTCCTCCTGTCCATCTATTTTGTTGCCTAATTTCATTTCTATTTTCATTATCATTTCTTCTATCAAAGTTTCTAAATTCTCTTCTATTCTCAAAATACTTATTGTCATCAATTTTACCTCCATTTCCATATATTCGTTTTTCATTTCTGTAACTTCTATTTTCATGTCCATAATTCATATCAACATGTCTATCATTTCTTCTATTATCAAACCTTGTTTATATAATTTCTATTTACTTTTGTTTTTAAATATTATTTGTTGATCATAAACCTTTTATTTACATATCGTTTTTATATTCATCCCTTACCATGTACAATTCCCTTTCGTTTTCTAGATTTCGTTCCTATAATCCTGTCATATAATTCAATTTTATTTTATGTTCCTAAACTTCGTCTTATTCTCTTCTCTTATTGTTTGATTCTCTTTCGGTTCCCTAAATTTGTTCAAATTCTCCACTATATCCTTTTTGAAATCGTTGTACCATATTCGTTTACTAAATTTCTTTAAATTTTCCACTATGTTCTTTTTAAATTCATTGCCCCATATCTCATTATATTCATCATATATTCTTGTTTCTTTACTTTCTTCCCAAAAATGGATTAGAATTTGCATCTCAAATTCTTCCATATCATTGAAAGTAATTTTTATTCTTTTCTTCTCCACTATAGTCTCAATTCCTGTTATTTCATTTCCAATTATATTAATAAAAACTCTTGGATCAATTAATTTCATATTTCTATCAAGTTTTACTTTCATTTTGACATTTCCTGTATAAATTGTTCGTTCTTCAATTTGTCTTGTGGTTTCTTCTATCTCTTCCATAGCTTCTTGTAATATTTTGTTCATTTTCTTTAATTCCCAATTAAATTGTATCCCCCTATTATAATTATTATTTCTTTTACCATATGTCACGATTTGTCTTACTATATTACCATCTAATTCTTTTATTTTCCAATAAATATTTTCTTCATAAATTTGTATCACTTCTTCACTTCCTAGATTCTGTAAATTAATGTCTACCATTTCATCTTTGGTTTGTCTTTGTACTTTTATAGACTGTACTTCATCAATTTTCTTCTCAACTTCTTTAATCTCCATTAAACTTTGAATTTTCACTTTCGGTAATTTCCTTTTCCTATTTTATTACATATTTTCTGCACTATAGTATCATCATTTATATTTATATTGCCATTCATATTTACATCTATCTTGTCCTGCCCCTTTATTTCTTGTATCCTGCTATCCATGTTATCCAACATATCATCCGTCTTTTCAACAATGTTCCCCCCTACTACGTATACTTTTTTTACCATCATGTCCGATTTCATATCTTCACTAAATTTATTATTCCATTTCTTCATATCTTCCCTGATTTTCTTAATCTCATTCAAACTTTCAATTTTTCCTTCTTCTATTTTCTTTTCCAGCCTGTCAATGTTCCCGGTGATATTGTTAATATCCCCCTTAATCTCTTCCCTCATTATATTCATATCTGCCCTATTTTCTTCAAATTTCTGGTCCATATTTTTATTTAAATCTCCACTCATGTTATTTATATCTCCCCTCATACTCTTTTCCATGTTGTTTATGCTACTTAATAGTTGCGTCAATATGTCATTGGTACATGCTACTCCTTGTGTTTCCCGTGTTTTATCCTCCTGTTCTTCTACTTCATCTCCCGTCAAAACTTCTTGTGATTGTTCCCTTTCTTGTTCCAAGTACTGCACCTGAAAATCACCCATACTATGTCTTCTTTTTTCTCTTTGTTCATCAGATCCAATTTCAACTCCTACCTGTTTACCATCCCTTAACGTCATTCTTCTTTCCATCGTAGATATTTGAATTTTTTTAATAATGTCAATAAATCTCAAAATTTTATTGATTATGTGCCAATTTTTTCATTGCCCCACGTTGGGCGCCAAATATAATATATCGAATCCTTTAATTGTAATTTAATAGTTTATATATGATTATAACGATATACAATTATTACTTGTCGACGTTTTCACAATTTGTGATTGTAGCGACACCCTTGTACACACACCTTTAGTAGCGTACGTAACCTAATTTACTTTTGACAGAAGTTGTCAAACAATGCCCGGACAAGATAAATATTAATTTCTGGATTTAGAAAGATAAATTAATTCACAATATATTTAATCACTCCAATCTCAGGGTGGGATTAAAATTTTTTAAATAATAATAATTCAAATTTTGTAATTTTCAAATATTATTCCAATCAAATATTATTCTGTATTCCGAATCTCGAGTAACTTTTTTTTTATATAATAAAAGGCACTTGAATTATTTTATGACATTCACAAATTAATTGTCACTGGAAATTAAGCAAATGTCACTGATTAAATCAAAATTACTATAGCATGCAAAATGTTAAATACGTTACAAATAGATACTGAATAAATACCACAGTGAGTTGGAATCAAAATTATATATTATATAATCAGATAACAAATTATAAATGTCTTATTATTTCCCAAAATATTGTAAACGAAACAAAGATACTAATTTCTACCAATCTTAATATTACTACAACCTATTCTAAAACTCGGCTAATTGTAAATTTTTTATGCAAAAGTTCAACTCGTTTAATATACCCTTGACGTATATCAATGTCAAATAACGCAAATTTGTCTTCAAATTGTCTATTCGAAATTTTTCATTTGATGTAAGATCTTTTATGTATAACGTTAATTCGGTTTTGCTAATATTATTCTATAGATGCATCTATTTTCGAAAAGTATTTAAAAAAGGCCTGTTAATTCTCGAAAAATAATTTTTACCTGGAGTGGACTCACCAAATAGGACAGGAAAACTCGTACGTATTCTAAATGTATTTAGAATTCTGCAAAACTTTCTAAATATCAGATTTAGGAACTGGAACCACTTACACTTGATACGATGCAATTCTTCTATGAATTATGCATGCACTGGCTTCACAAAGTAGGGCTTTATAATCTGATTGAATACTTATAATTTTTATTAAATTCTCAACAAAATTTGAGACAACTCTTATCTCGATGTTGTCTCTTGGGGGTTTCAAATTCATCTAACTAAACTTTTTTCGAATAAATAAATCTCTTCTCCTTTGGTTACGAAAAATCCCTTTTTTAAAAAAAAAATACTAATTTATGTTTCCCTATAACAAAGAGAGATTTTAATTCTTTTATTACCATTATAATTCTGATAGCAGAGACATCTCTATTTTAAAATTTCAAATATATACTCCATATTGTAATATAATCTGTCTATCATTAAATATATTCTACATAAACGACTACCGAAAATTAAAATTTCAAATTTGATTTGTATACCAAATCTTTCAAAATTATTGATTATACATATAATACAGTGTGTATCGAAAGTATTGCATACAAATATGAATAGTTTTTCTCATTCTAATGCTTCTTTTACATTTTAAATAGAGGAACTGTATTAATATATATATATATATATATATATATATATATATATATATATATATATATATATATATATATATATATATAACAGTCTGACCAAAGACAGCAACAACTTTGGCTAATACCACGCAGAATAATGAATTGCATCGCCTTTACGTATCGTCGATCTTCCCTTTTGTCGATACAGACATCTGTGTCGATTCGCAATTGTGAGGAGACCTGACCGGTTTCGACCTTCTTGCTCCTATACATCTATACTTAAAAATTTTCTACTTTTAAGTTGGGTTAGCTATTGAAGCGTTTTTTTTAGTTTTTTTTTAAATTTAATTTGTTTTGTTATTGAACGTTGTTACTAATTATACATACGTTAAATTGTTGGGCTGTCTCTGCAGCAACTGCATCAGCTTCAGAATCAGTGGCAGGTTGGAACCAAGTTGTATCCAAAACGATTGAAACTTTACCTGGAATCATTGGAGAATCTAAATTAATCATCATTCGATCAAAATTGGACTTTAATTAAGTCCACTGTTTTTTCAGTGACGCTAAGATAATAACAAACCCAACATAACACAATTGACTAATGTGTTGACTAGTTGAAACCAAGGATACGAAAATACATACCCCCTTGCCTATGTCTAAATTCTTGATTATAGATGCGGTATGCCTTGGCGTGAGCTCTTAGTAAATTATGGGTGCAATCGTATTCCAAAAGCCCTTCAGATTTGATTTGAGGCGGATCGTATCCATATCCATAACCTCCATTACAATAAGTTTTAGGTTCGTTGAATGTTGACCAATATTTAACATCATCTCCAAATTCTTGGAAACAAACCCTTGCGTAGTCTGCGTACCAATCAATTATTTTTTCGTTGAGGAAACCTCCTACTTCTTGGAGACTTTGCGGAATGTCCCAATGGAAAAGAGTTACTAACGGCTCTATATTGTTCGATTTAAGCTCGTTGATAAGATTTTTGTAATATTGAACTCCAAGAGGATTTACATAGTCATTTACACCTAAAATATATGTATTTATTATAATGATAAATAAATGGGATGAATAACCACTAATTTCAAAAATAATTTGTATCTACTTCTAAATGTGTTTTATAAATTTATATCAATCCGATATATCTTTCAGTGGGATTTTGAGTACTAAAAACATGTGAAAGCATGCTCTTGTATAACGGTAGGATGAGATTTTTTTTATAAAATTTGAATGGAGGTGTAGTGTGTAGTGGATATTGAGCTTGAGTGAACTCGACCTTCAGAGAATTTTATTACAAGACAAACTAAGATTAAATCAAATATCAATTGTTTCTCAAATCGTAAATGATATTCAAAATAAACTATTCAATCGATATTTACTAAACCTATCAAAATAAACGGTTTCAAGGATTAGAACTAACTTTTTCGCATCTGTGTGACACCCTGAACAATATCTTATTTCACCAAAAATGTGGCACTCCAGGTACCGTAACATTCGTTATACTAGATCTAGTGAGTTTAAAATCAACAAGTTTCATCTGTAAGACGCCTTCAACTATACCCAATCATCAAATTGGTCACTTTTATATCCTCCAAAATGTCGTACTTCAAGTACCATAGCACCCGTTGAACTGGCTCAGGTGAGCTGAAAGTCTATAGGGTTCATCTGTGAGATGTCCTAAACCATATGTCTCCAACCTATTTTACTGAAGGGCCACATTATAAAATATTTGACGAAAGGCCGGGCAACAATATTTACCGAGCCCTTCCCCAACCCCCCTCCTAACAATAACGAAGTTTTCAAGTAAGCCTAATGCAAACGAAGGGTAATAACAGACCAAATCTTGCCAGTTAAATTGGAAAATTTGCTTTTTTGTTTTGTATCATAATGCCTATGTATATTAAATTCTTTCAGAACAACGACAGTTTCGTTGCAAATAAGACATAGCGCTTTATTATTATTATCGATCATAAAATAATCATGTGTCCACTGATTATTAAAACACGGCACTCAAAATCAACTTTCATTTAATAGAAGCCCTTGTCATGAGAAATAAAGCTATTGAACAAAATACATTGTCCTCGAGTAATACGCACTTCGTGAGACGTGAAACATCAACCTACACTCGTACTAGTTGTGAATTTGACTGACACTGGGAAGCAAACAAAGCTATGAGGACGGGTACGTTGAACCGATGAGTTATTTTTACTCCTGCCTTATGTACAGTCAGGGTATTACCACAGCACAGTACAGTTCGTGCAAAACACTGACCATCGCTGAAAGTGTTTTAAGGGAAATATATTTTCAAATGAAAAACTGTTTTTTCAGATTGTAATTTTTCCGAGGTCCGATCAAAATCTGCTCTCGGACCGGATGTGGCCCGAGGGCCGTAGGTTGGAGACCCCTGACCTACACAATGAATGTGATCATAAAGTTGGTGACTTGTTCACTCCGGAGGTTGTATCGTGTTAACAAAACATGTTACGACGACGTACACGCAGGATTCTTTTTCTAAAAACCGTTTTTTCGTGTTGTTCTTACTGAAAAACGAAAAAATGACTCAAAAAAACCAAAATCCCAGATTTTTTGGGGTAAACCAATTCTTTTCTCGCACATTAGACAGGGTTGGGTGGAAAAGGAATAATTGTGTTCACACTCATGTCAATATAAGAATAATAATAATTTAGTTGCACAAGCATGGCTGTTATGAATTAATACGTAGGTCAGTTTTCTAGTATTTAATAGACAATATCAAGACCACAGGTAATTGTACTCGACCGGCGTTCAGCTATGTACCGTGTGTAATAACAGTTATAATAAGTATGTATCATAATGAAAGTAAAATATGTGTGAGGGTTATTTAGTTGTGTGAATAAATCCAAGTGATAATTGTATCCTATGGTTTGATTTGATTCCTGAAGTTCACCTCTGGAGATCTGATATATTACAGAGGTAGAGAAGATAATTTTCAACTTATATTTCGGGCTAGATATATGTCATATTATTACAGTTAGTCAAAATCTTCGAAACAAGTTCAGTTAAGTTTGTTGAAACGTGCAAATTCAGTTTCTTGAACCGAGGCCACATCTTTTTTCTCCCACTAACAAATCATATTTTGGAATAATATCTCAAATTGGAACTTTCCGCAATACCTAAATTAAGGAAGAAGTCCGAACCTCAAATTTATAGTTTACCACTGAAAGAATTAAATGACATAAGATGCACCCTAGTCTCCTAACATATCAAATTTACAGAGTACGGAGGGACAACTGTAGTCTAGGCTTCTTCGAGGTACAGTTGCGGACAATAAAAAATTAGACAACTCTTTAGCAGATTTTTGTCTAATTCTAGCTGCTTGAATTTGTGTCATGAATATGTCATATGTCAACATTGAATATTTGACATCTGTCAGACAATTTCAAATTCAAAAGTACTGATGGCGCACATAAATGCAGTGTCGAAAGGTGGAAAAATCGCAAAAATAGACGATAGGTGGTCAGTGAGGCAAACTGCGGCATTTTACAATGTAAGTAAGAACTCAGTTTCCAGTATTGTAAGAAGATGGCGATATGAGGGAAGAATTGATAGAGCTCCAGGCTCAGAACGTCCAAAAAATTCAACTGCTGAACAGGATTCTGCTTCAATTAACAATTTAATAGCAAATCCATTCGAAACAGTACTTCAATTTGTTCCAGTAACAAATTTTCCAGCATCTTGTCGTACGGGCCGTCGCAGAGTAGCACAGTCCTAATTGAAATGCCACGCAGCAGTGAGGAAATTATTATTAAACAATAGTCACAAAGAAGCAAGAAAAGGGTTCGCTTTAGAACATATTGCTTATGACGAACAATTTTGGAATCGTGTTATTTTTCCGGATGAAAAGGTTTTCCAATCGTCAAATAGCAGCAATATTCGTGTCTATCGCCCACCGAATACACGATTCAACGAGAATAATGTGAATTTTACGAAGAAAAATGGTCGTTTTTCTGTAAATATGTGGATATGGATATCTACGCAGGGACCTGGAGTTCTATGACATACTGGCGAAAGATTCAATAGAGAAGCATATTTCAGAATTTTAGAAAATGTTTTGCTTCCTTCTGTTGAGGTTCTTTTCCCTAACGCTGCTTTTATCTTTCAATAAGCAGAGCATAACTCTGATGTAGTCACCGAATGGTTTCGGGCACGTAATATTAGTATTCTTAACTGTTGTAGTAAAAGCCCAGACTTGAATCCAGTAGAAAAGGTTTGTTGAAAGTTATAAATAATGCTTGGGAGGAATTAACTGAAGAAGGTTGTTCGACACTATATAGATCGATGACCAGTAGATTAAGAGAAGTCATAGAGCATAATGGCAGAATTAGCAAATATTAATTGTTGTTTCTTATTGAAAATTATTTAGTAGCCGTTGATATTTAATAAGGGAAAACCATATTAAATACACTTAAGTGTTATTATCATTTAACCATTAACCACTGTCGTGCGGTCACTGTGACCGCTTCATATTTTCATCGGTTTGTATTTTCCCCTCCTCTTACAACTGAGACTTCAGCGAACCAGTACTTTCAATCCACATTCTCCTCAGTGTGCTTCTAGACGCAAAAGGCGGTAAGTCGGTTTGTACCACAGCTACTTGAATTTGAATTTCGGTACCGGTCACGGTGACCGCACGACAGCGTTTTCGTGACTTTTTATATTTTTAGAATAATTAGTTTTTATGATGGATAATGAGCCTGGACTATCAAAAAGAGTCAGCTTGACTACGACATTTATGAATCTGGTGAGCAGGATAGTGTTTCAGAGATTGAAGGAGAGTATGGCGGATCTGAAACCGGAGATTGAGTAGAGGAAAAAGTTTTAAGTGATGATTCTGTAGATGAAACTGAAGAACAGAAGAAGAAAAATGTTTACGGCAAAAATATATTCAAGTGATCGTCTGAACCATTTTATTCTCGCACCAGAACATTACAGCACAATATTATAATGCAGTTGCCAGGCTTGCGTCCAAGTGCTGAGTTTGGGGATGAAGCAGAACCTCTTGTGTGGAATATGATATTCAATGAAAAAATGTTGCTTGAAATATTAAGATGGATGACTTTAAAAATTGAAAAAGAAAGAATGAAATTTTCAAGAACTTCAAGTCCAGAGCTTAAAACCTTGACGTAACTGAGCTAAAAGCATTTATTGGTCTGCTATTGCATAGTACAGCATTTGTTTCAACTCATGGAAAAATTTAAAGAATATTTGCAACTGATGGATCTGACAGAGACGTTTTTCGTTCTGTTATGCCTAATAACAGATTTTCCTTTTTGCTGATTTGCTTGCGATTCGACAATCCTGACACTAGAGATGAGAGAAGACAAAGTGATCCTGTTTTAACCACTTTATTATAAATTTTCAGGCTGCCTACCCTTTAGGTGCCAATATTTGTATTGACGAAATGTTAGATGTAAATGTAAGTTTGAAATGTACATGCCGGCGAAGCTATGTAAATACGATTTAAAAATAATGTATTTGACCGACGCCAGAAATGGCTAATATTACAATGGATATATTTACAGTATCAAATATACTGACGGAATTGGTTTAGCAGAAGAGTTAAAAAATTCAGTAAGCCTACACAAGCTGTTCTTAGACTGGCACAACCTATCTTCAGAAAAAACCGAAACGTAACAGCCGATAATTGGTATATGTCGATTGAAATGTCTGAGCAGATAAGAGAGAAATTCCCCGGAATTTCTTCGGATACCGAGAAAAGTAGTGAGTACATCAGTGTTCGGATTTACAAAGAATATTACTTTAGTATCCTACGTCTCGAAAAAAAACAGATCAGTAGTTCTACTTTCAACAATGCATCACACAAAATCTATTGATAAGGATAATAATAAACCAGAAATTATTTCCATATACTACAGCACTAAAGGTGGAGTAGACCCCGTCGACGAAAAGTGTGCTAAGCCTTCCACAAGCTGTCGTATTCAGCGCTGGTCAATGGTGATCTCTTTCGATTACTCTATATTAGTGGTGTCAACTCGTACTCATCAGTTTCACAAAGATAGTGTGAAGTTAGAAAAAGCTGATTATATAAAATTATTTGCTGGCCAATTACCAATTACCTCATTTGGAAAGAGGAATGATGAACCAACGTATACTATGCTAACTAAGAATAAATATAAGAAGAATATTGGGTATTCCTTACATTCCATTTCCAGCAGCTGAAGTAAAGTTAGAAAAACGTAAGACATGTTATACATGTCCTACTGAAATAAATAGTGTAATGTTTTTTGCTATTTATTTAAACGATAAACGGGTGGTATAAATTTTAAACACACGATAGGTTCACTTACTTAATTATTTAAACACTAAACTAATCACTAACACTTAATTTATATATACTCAGTATATTCACTTAAACTACTTTATATAATCACTATATTCACTTATTTACTGTTTATCTCACGATGTCCAATTATAAACTAACTCATCCGCTGATCGGTCCTTTATTTATATCAAAGTCTTTTTTACTAGAACATTCCGAACTGCGGCTTACACAAAACAAATGCCTCTCGTGATATTTCTCGATTGCTGGCTTAATCCTCAAAAGACCTTCCGAGAACATGTCTATAAAAACGGTTACAATAAATCCCAATAGACCTTCTCAGAATTCGGCGCGCTCGCCATTTTTCTAACTCCTTTAACATAACGTTACAGGACCGTACTTAGTATCTGCTTCGGTGTGCGAGTTCGTAACTATAGGAAGACTTTTCTTCTTTGTGTTGTGTGCCTTCAAGCTATATGCTTGCAGCGCTGTGAGCAAGTATGTATTAACTGCAAATCTAAATTGTAAATTTTAAAACTTTGCAGGTTTCGCATTTTCCTATTTTTTCTAAATTTAAAATTTTCAGTATGTTTTTATATGAAATTAACTGTCTCGACCCTTACTTCGTGGAATCTACTCATATTTGTGTTTTGAATGGAACTCAACGTTTCTAACTAATTCCACAATATAATGAAAAAAATGAAACTTCAGTTATCGAAACAATTGTCAATTTTTTAAAATTTTTAATATTTTTCATTATATTGTGGAATTAGTTAGAAACGTTGAGTTTCATTTAAAACACTGTTTTTATATCTTTTAACTTCCAGAAAATACTTTTGGTTTCGAGGATTCTTTTTTGGTTTTCACAAAAATATTTTCTCTTTTTTGCTATAGCATAAATGAATGTTTTATGCACACATATATAATTGTATCAATTCAAATTGATACTCAATGTTTTGTGTTTATTTTTATACTGTTTTTAACTTACCCCAAATATCTGTTCCAAACACTTCTATCTTATATAGCAAAAAAATAAAAAAGTTTGCAATTAACCTGAAAACAGTAGACGGTCACTGTCACCATACGACGGTGACAGTGTTCTCAATATCGGACGAAGGTGGTTAAGGGTTAAATATACGACAATACTGTTTCCCGGGAACTGAAAAGACATAGGCAACAACAACTATACATCCAAATGGTTCGTTGGTTCTTTACTCATGCTTCCTTAATATTTGATAACATAATCGACATAATTAGTAAGTGGCATATCTTTCTAATAATAGTTAAAAACAGAACCAAATAATCCAAGATAAAATTTTTCGAATAATTTCGTATGAATTTTAGTAACGACGCATGTGTAAAGAACCATTGGGCCAACTGTATAAAGGTGTTATAAAGAATGAAATAGAGCTTATACGCTTCAGAATATTTCTCACGCGTCTATTTTGAGACCCAAATGTTGAACAAACCTTATTGTTCAAGATTGTAAAATCTTGAAATTTATTCGTTTATGATACCTTAAGAATATATGAGATATTTGTATGTGTCCTTTTTTTATTGTATATATTTAAGGCGTACATTTATTTTAGTTAATAGCTTTGTAGAAATATGTTGCAGAATTGATAAGATCTTTCTATTGTAGTAAATTCAAAGGATATTTTAATTTTATTTTCAAAATACTTTGTAAATATCACGTTTTCCAACAATAATTGTAAATTCTTTTGTATGGGCATATGAATGACACCTTTTTTGAAAGTCGACATTGTCCTATAGTTAAGAAGTGAGAAAAAAGCACGTTTCACCCTATTATATATTGTATTGTAAAAACCCTAAATTTAGTGTCAATTCTGCATGAATTTTATGGTAGAGGTTCGGAAGACATGAAAGACATTTTTGAATTACCTTTCTAAGTAAGAAGGTTACAATTGCTATTGTAGTATTCCATAGAAACTTAACTTACTATTGGCGGCACCCATAGTTGATTCTTGTCTGGGAACCCGACAAGTCAAGTGATGCTGGCCAATAGGAAATATTTATTTTCGGTTGGTCAACCCAATCCACGTGTAAACACGCCCCTCACAGATTTCTACTTAACACGTCTCATAACGTGAAGAAATCAGTTTTTTCACTCATCGAATCGAGCGCAATGCTCAGCAACGAAGTTAGTTTTTAACTCATCGAAACGAGCGCAAGGCTCAACAAGAAAGTTAGTTTTTCACTCGTCAGTTCTACACTTCTAGACGCGAGTTTTACATACATCGACGCGAGTTTTACACACTCATCGAATCGAGCTCAACGCTCAATAACAAAGTTAGTTTAAAATTCATCAAATCGAAACATAAAGTGTCTTCCGATCTGAAACCACAGAAATTCAGCGTTCACAACTCAACTTTGTACCATTTTGTAAATTTGTACATAATAAATTATTAATTTCGACATTGACTTTGACAAATTAAGATTATTTATTTAGTTGAATGTCCACGCAAGTTGACGAAGTTCAACTAGAAATATAATCAAAAACACTTATTGTTGTTCTTTATTTATATCTTCTAATGTAGAAATTTTACGTGCATAAAAATTAGATAGATACTTGTAAAAACATTGCACTCAATTAATCAATTTATAGATATGGACACAATTAGATGTCCCCAAGTCCAGAAAATTTCTAGCGAGCTTTTCAGTAGGAACAAACCACTCATTTTAAGGTTTTAAGAAGGTGTAGTGAATTAATGTTTTATTAGATTTAATTAATACTGTCTTGGATGACAACCTATATCACTACCAAATGATGAAATGATATATCGTATGCAGCACATAAAATGTAACTTCTGTAATAGCAATATCGAAACAATTGTCAATTTCTTAGAGTTTTTTAACATTTTTTCAATATATTGTAAAATTATCTAGAAACTGTTTTATTTCAAAAAGTAATAGATATGAATGTTTAAAACTAATAAACACAACTTATAAAATCCGGTATGAATTCATTTATGTATAACCAAAAATGAGGATCACAGTTTGTGGTAGAATCTAATAATAACGTTCTATGTTTGAACAGTTTATTGATGTTGAGAGATACGTTAAAATATTTAGCAGAATAAGTGAGCATTTTAAACAAATGCAATTATGTTTTATTACCGTTGGGTAAAATCCTCGTCCATGCTAATGAAAATCGGTAATGTCTCACACCTAGTTCCTTCAAAATTGCTACATCTTCTTTGTACTTGTGGTACGAATCACATGCAACATCCCCGTTAGAACCATCCAATACAAATCCAGGAGTATTGCGGGTGTAGTGATCCCACATGCTTTCAGCTTTTCCATCTTCATATGCGCCTCCTATTAACAGATTTAAAAAGATATTAATGAAGTTCTTGAAACGAAATATTTGAGGATATGCGAAACTTAAGAATGTACACTATCTTTATGTATTAAATTATAAGACGCGCTAAATTATGAAATGGGACAGCATAGTTGTTATGTCATTTTTCAAATACTTCGAGATACCGATTTGTAGATAGATCATTAGTATTTGATTAGCGTAAGATTTAAGTAGGTATACTTGCGAATTCGAAATACTGTGTTCATGGCAGGGAGCATTGTGTAAATGTTAAATACAACAAGAATGCATAAAGACCACAGATATTGCCTCCTCATAAATTAGAAATTATCCTTTATACCTGCGTCCTAACAGGGTCGGAGTAATCACCAACTAGGAAAAACAAGGGTGCAGTCTATCAGTCTGTGACTTTTCATCGTTGTGCATTGTGCAAATGAAAATGGCAGAGTTTTGTCCATGGGAAAACATTGTGTCCAATGAAATGGAAATAGAGAATGAAGTGATTGAAATTAGTGACAACAGTGATACTGAAGATGATGTTTCGGACAACAGGAAGGTTAAAAGAAAAAAATTGTCAAGTGACGCAAAAACGATAATAAAAAATGTTTACCAAAGTCTCCGTATCCACGGTAAGGGACATTGAAAATTTTTTCTAGAATCGATGAAACGGCGGGAACTGAAATAAAACAACAATTCTACTCTTTTTACAAAAAAAATAGGGTGCCAACAACGTCTATGATTTTGGAAAGAATGGAAGTTTCGGGAAATGAAGTAACCTATTCGGAACAATGGTTTCGGAAATATTTGAAAACCATAGGTTCTGAGTGTGAAACCCTCAACGGAAGGATTAGCATCAATGAAAGTGGACGATTAAAAAGATTGCGTTGGGAGTACGTTACAGAAATAAGAAGATTTCGCCAGGAAGGTCGATACATAGTTTGGTTGGATGAAACATGGTACGATAGCCATGAAATTATAAAGAAAGGATGAACTGATGGCACAAAACGTTGTTGTCTAGAGGCCCCTCCGTCTTGGGGAGAAAGAAAAATAATTTTACATACCGGTGGCAGCGATGGATGGGTGTCCAATGCGTTGCTGTTGTCCGCAAAAAATAAAAAAAATTGTTCAGCCGGCTATCACGAAGACATGAATTCACCACTCTTTGAGACTTGGTTTCAAAAACAACTGTTGCCGAATTTGCCCGATAATTCTGTCATTGTGATGAACAACGCCCGTTATCATTCAAAACAAATTAACAAGAAACCTACCACAAGCACGAAAAAAGCAGAAATCTTACAATATATGGCTGAAAATGATATAGAAATACCTAAATCAAATCGCATCAAAAAAGATCTTCTAACCATTATAAAAGACCTAAACATTCCTACAAAATATCTGGTTGACACAATGGCACAAGCAAAAGGACATACGGTACTGCGTCTTCCGCCCTACTACTGTGTATTAAATCCCATTGAACTTATCTGGAGTACTCTAAAACGGGGCTGTAGTAGATTCAATTAGAAGTGAGGTGGAAAATATAGACAGTATTTTATGGAAAAATTAAATATTCATATGTGTCTCCGACTGTACAACAATTTATAATTAATTTGGACGAAGGCAGTGATAATAGAGACCTGTTTGTGAGACAATATTTGAAATTGTAAAATATAGAGGTCACTGCTAGCAACATGACAAATGTAATAAAAGAATTCAAAAATCTCACTTGGTTATTGAAAATCATAGATTAGTAATTTTTTTGAAAAACAAAAAAAATCGGTAACCAACGGAAAGGAGAATTATTTATTTTATAAAAATTTAGTCAGTAGTTTTTTATTCTTTGAAGAGACAACATCAGAATTAGAGTTGTCTGGATTTTTTGGTAGATTGTCTAAATTGTATATCATACAATCAGATAAATAACCCATATGATGAAGCCAGTGCGTGTATAATTCGGATAAGAATTGCATCGTAAGAAGTGTATGTGGTTCCAGTTTTCTAAATAGTATATATTTAGAAAGTTAGCAGAATTCTAAATACGTTTAGAATAAGTACGATTTTTCCTAACCCATTTGGTGAGTCCACTCCAGTTTTTAAATTTATTTCTCGAGAAATATCAGGCCTTTTTTAAATGCAGTTGAAAATTCAGATGCATCTATATAAGAAATTTTGAAATATACCAAAATTATCGATACATATATCAGTTTCAACATCAAGTGAATAGACAATTTGAGCAGAAATTCCGTTACTTGACATTGATACACGACAACTGTAAATTACACAAATTGAACGTTAGATAATAATAATTAATTAGGTTAAATTAACAGTTATTCGAGAGTTTGATAATAGTGAAACATTTAATTTGGAAATACGTTAAAACAACAAATAAATTTGAGGAATTAATTTTGAACAACTTTGATCTCACCCTTAGATAGGAGTAATAGGTCGATTGTATATAAATTCATCTTAAGATTCATATTTATTGGCGCCAGGCATATTTTTTGACAACCCCAGACAACATTAGATATTCTATAAATATCCGTGGAATATTCATTTTGGCATATTGGAATATTCTCTAAAAATGCCAAGATTATCTTTATGCTTTTTGGAATATTCCTAGAAAGTGAAAATGGAAATATCCTAAATATTCAGAGAATATTCCCAAATGAATATTCTTTCTCGTATTATATATAAGCTAGGATTATTCCGAGAATATTCAGAAAAGCATTATCTGAGAATGTTCTTCAATGAATGTTACCAGAATATTCAATATATACTATAAATATTCATGGTAGATTCATTTGGAATTTTGTAGAATTATTTCAAATTGTATATTCAGGGGATATTCTTTGTATATTCAGAATATTGCAGAAATATCCTCAGAATGTTCAGAACCATACATTTAATGGGGGAAGAGGGAAGGGTTAGTATATAGAATTCATGTAAATGCACTTTTTTCAAATTTCTGTAAATCGATAAATTTTCATGACTGATGGAATTCTCTACCCGACCATTCACTGGATGGTGGCTTCTAAAGTGAATAAAGTGGCACAGGTACAAATTGGATTCAGAACATGAGTCCAATAACATTAGTGCTTAATTCTGATTACACCTAAGAAAAAAATATATTTTAACTACCTAAGCATAATAAAATAAAATTCAATATTAAATTGTCCAAATTTTTATTAGACAAACATAAACTTTAAAACTCTCTATAAACTTTTCAAATTTATAAATATTCAACTATAACTTTCATTTTATCGTTTTTAAACCAAAACGACAGAGCTTCACAAAATATATAAAGCATTAATCTACTTGTTGAACATCAGTTTCGTAAAATGGAATATTCATAGATACTTACATTCTCCTGTGATAAATGAAAAATAAAGAAAAAACAAAATTGACCAAATTCTTGTTTCTATCAAAAAATATAGAGTTATTCTTTCAAAATTTGCAAATATAGGACCCACACACTGCGAGTTTTTAGCTATACCCAAATGGATAAAACTGTCCGGTTAAGGCTACATAACTGAGGTATAACTCAAAAACATCCCTATTGTTGACGTTTTGCAATCAGATATATCAATTTACCCGTTCGGGTAAGGCAGTGTTAAAAGCTGGCAGCGTGTGGATTCATAAACTTGCGTTATATCATCACAGTCACTAGAATGTATTGCGACGGCCTGAGATTAATGTGCCGGTTGCTGTGATGATGTGATATCTGCAATTATAAAAGTGATTGTAGTAATCATTTGTAGAAATTTTACAAGTATTAGTATGAAAAATATCGATATTTTCGTAAATTTGTCACTATGCAGAATACATTACATTGACACTGGTATTCTATACTGTCGCTTTAATACCAAAGCATATGTTGATTAATTATTGTATGCTCTTCTCATGTAAGTTTTTACCAGCCTCAAGTTCTTAAGATAATTTATTTGTTTAAATGAATGTCGACTTAAATTTCTAAACCGATATAAATGTTTTAATTTTTTTGTTTTCATTACCTTAACACCAGGATATTCCCAAATTTCAAGAAGGTTTTAATCCCTTAAAAAGTATAAATCAACTATGCGGCCAAATGACAAAAAATAAATATCAAAAACAGCTGATTATAATGTCTACTTAAATTTAATATTTACCAGACTGAGTAACTATTTTTGTTGGTGGATCATTCAATAAATTGTGACCTTTGCATTTTAACTATGGAAATAGGGTAGACACAGCTAGCTGAAACAAATGCTTGGGATATCCCCCTTTGGAAATAAATTTTTCCTGACAGTGAAGTTCACACAACCTATAATAATTCTATTGTAAAGCATCTGTAGTCTTTCCAAACAAATCTGCACAGTTACAATCTTCCAACAATAAGTATTCTCTAAAAAGTAAATAAATGTAGTTATTCACATGTCTATATTAACTACTAATTTATTATTCAACATATTTTTAGCTGAACAGGGCTCGTCAGCAGAAAGCTTATTGTAGTACATATTATTATTTCATGTTATTAAAGGCAGAGGGACAGATCAATGTTAAAAACCAAAAACATAGAGAATTACACAACTTACGATGCTAAGGTACATGTAAAATATTAAAAAAGTAATATATACCTATAATATATTGCATATAGAAACAATTACTCTTACCTCACAGGGTCTTTGGGAAATCCAAACATAATTGATCCTTCTCCTGTTCTTGAGTGACATCCACGAACTGCACAAGTTATTCATCCCATAACAAATACAATAATTTCTCACTAAGAGTTCCACTAGTCACGATATTGTTGAGAACAAAATTAAAATAAATTATAACTAAAGCACAATCCACTCCAGTTCATAGGTTAGATAAAACGGAAGAGAAACGAACCTATTGACACTTGACTGTGAGTATGCCAGACTTAAGCCCATCACACATGATATTCGAAATTAACCAATAAACGTGTGTACAGAGAACGCCAGTTGCATTTTATTTGGCTGGCCGCTTTTTGTTGACGCGATTGGGTACCTGTCTTGATTTGACTTTACGCTGAATGTTATAATTATCATTTATATCTTTGTTCTCTTTTTATCACACGACGTTATGACGAATAACATTATATCCACACCGTATCATATCTTTTTCTTATCTTATAATCTCTATCTGAACTTCAATGAGTTTAATACATGGTTTAAGTTGATATACTATATTTATTATTTGTATGAAGGTGATTTTAACTATTTACACCTATGCGTAGGGTTGAATATCCGGATAAATGTTTGAACTATGACTTTCGTCCCATATGAAAAATAATTTTAATTTTCTTTAATCATAAGTGAATATGCTTAAAAGAATATGCTAGGAATATTCAGTTTGGTAATATTCTTAAATGGGTATTTTAAGAATATTGAATTTGATAATATTCTAAAATGAATATTTCAAGAATATTCATGAGGCTTGTTCTGTGAATATTCACTAAGGAATATTAATAGAATATTCAAAAATAGTATTAATATTCTTAGATGATTCGGAATATTCCTATACTTTTTGGTGTATTTAAAGATTATTCTATGGATATCCCATGTTGTCTGGGACCACTGTCATAATTAAAATAGAATACGTACTTAAGTTGCATGTACAGTAATTGTCGCTGCGACAACATATTATAAGTTGTCTCCACATCGTAGGGCAATTACAATTAAAGAATATTGAGTATATAATATTAAAAAATATTACATATATATATATATATATATATATATATATATATATATATATATATATATATATATATATATATATGATATATATATATATATATATCATATATATAATATATATATGATATATATATATATAATATAAATATATATATATAATATATATATATATATATATATATATATATATATATATATATTTATAACAAAACTTATGATTCTTGGGGATTCCGTCTAAAGGTGATAATTAAAACTCTTTTTTACTACCCAACGTTTCAAAAATGTTTATTTTATTTATCAAGTTAATGTAGTACGGCCTCGACGCTGAGCACCTCAAACGTTGCTCAACTCAGAACCCATCATCATTTATGGCAGTTCAACTCTCCCGATGGTTCAGGTTTCTCATTCAAAATCCCGCGAAGTATCCAGTTTACTCTCACTATGTCAGAGACCAGGTCCAGAACCTGCAGATGTTGTTATTACCTTTTCACAAGACACCCCTTTTAGAAAAGTCGATCGCTTTGTTGATTGTATCAGGTATCGCAGTCCAACATCTGTCACCTGTCTAGACAACGATTCCCATGTGTCACTGTCAAAATATAGGTTGATATAACCATGAGGCTCGACCCATTCAGCCGCCAACATGACTCTCAGTCAGTCAGGACAGAATGGAAGCATTATGTCATCAATGATTGGTACTAGTTTTAATTCAGTATTGTATCGAAAATTGTTGTATGGAAGCAAAGTAAGAAGTTATATGTCAGAATCAAAAGTTCCAGAGCACAGTAGATTTCAAGATTTGCCTAATTTATCTAGTGAAAGTAAGTACGCATAAGTAAAAGTGATGTGTTGAGTATCTCTCTTTTTGTTCAGGGAATTGCTGTCTAAGGTGGTTTCTAACATTTCCAAACAAGTTTTTTTATAGTAATATTGATTAGAATGTACTATTTCAATGTTGTTGAAGTTTGGGTGATGCCCAGTTGAGATACTATGTTCTGCCAATCCACAAGACATTTTGTTTAAGTCATTATCACTTTTATGTTGTGTTACCCTATCCCTGAGGTTCCTTGAAGTTTGTCCATAATAGACTTTTTAACAATTTACACATGGAATTTTATACACTACTCCAGCTTTTTTAAGTGTTTCATCTCTTTGTTTAGCATTAGTGAATATGTCACCCAATTTGAAGTTATATTTATGTGTGAGTTTCAACTGTACTTCATCTCAACGTTTAAAATTTTTGAAGAAATATCTTTAATTTAAGGTATTGCTACATACTTTTTATTTATTACAGAGTTTTCCCCATTAATTTTTGTTCACTAGAGAAGGGTGACAAATTTTATGTATTCTGTTTTTCATTGTTAGAATCAGATTAATTTCTGTCCTCTCTGTATGGTTAGACATAAAATTAATGAATCTATTAGAACTCATTGGTTTTCTATACCAGTCTAGGACAATTACATTTTCCTGTGTTCTAATCAGCTTCGTGTCAAGAAACGGGATGCTGTCGTCTACCTTTGTTTCTATAGTAAACTGAAGATGTCTGTTATATGAATTCAAAATATTTAAAATTGGTTGGGTGGATTACGAAGCATTATCAAACAACATTTTGAATGATTTAAATAATTATAAAATGCTAACCAGAGATCCTACCTCTGCTTATCAGCAAAAAGCAAATAGAATAATTTCAAAACTCAAATCTCGATATTACATTGATGAACAACAAGCAAAATTGTTAACAATTTATAATCAAACATCACCTAAATCTTATGGTTTACCAAAAATGAATAAACCTATCCTCTCATTGAGACCCATTGTATCTTCTATCAATTCACTTAACAGTAACATTTCTAAATTGGTAACAGGTATACTGACATCAGCTTACAATACTAATAATCAGTATTACATTAAAGACTCTTTTGATTTTGCAGAATTTATTAATAATAAAAAACTACCTGAAAACCACAGACTCATAAGTCTGGACGTGGTCTCTTTGTTTATAAATATACCTGTTGAGTTACTTAAAATTAGTGTTGAAAAAAGATGGAATATTATTCAAAATTACACAACAATTCCAAAAACTGAGTTTTTGTAACTGATTGACTTCATTTTTGATACTACATATTATATATTTCAAAACAAATACTATAAACACACTTTAAGTACTCCCACAGAACCAATTTTAAATATGTTTAATTCATATAACAGACATTTTCAGTTCACTATAGAAACAGAGGTAGACGACAGTATCCCGTTTCTTGACACGAAGCTGATAAGAACACAGGAAAATGTAATTGTCCTAGACTGGTATAGAAAACCAATGAGTTCTAATAGATTCATTAATTATATGTCTAACCATACAGAGAGGACAAAAATTAATCTGGTTCTAACAATGAAAAACAGAATACATAAAATTTGTCACCCTTCTCTAGTGAACAAAAATTTAAAACTTCTTTATGACATTTTCATAACCAATTCATATCCAACAAAACTTTTGAAAAAACTAATATCCAGTACAAAGGTGCAAGAGCCCAGAAGTCAGATTAACCCAACAAACACTGATAATGTTAATGGGGAAAACTCTGTAATAAATAAAAATATGGAGCAATACCTTATATTAAAGATATTTCTTCAAAAATTTTAAACGTTTTCAAAGATGAAGTACAGTTGAAACTCACACATAAATATAACTTCAAATTGGGTGACATCTTCACTAATGCTAAACAAAGAGATGAAACACTTAAAAAAGCTAACCAAAATTATATTTTAGCCCTTGATAAAGAAAATAAATATTTTCGAAACGTTGGATAGTAAAAGAGAGTTTCAGTTATCACCTATAGACGGAATCTCCAAGAATCATAAGTTTTGTTATCTAACTAGCCGTCGAGACTACCTTTTTGATACATTTTGTAGAATATATATATATATATATATATATATATATATATATATATATATATATATATATATGTGTGTGTGTGTCAGGGTGTGTGTGTATATTGTATTTATCATTTTCAAGAAGTCAGTTGAGAAGGTTGTTTATGATGTAGATTACTTTTTACTTTACTGACTGTTCTCGTATACTGTGTCTTTTTTTGTGTATTCGTAGATATATATTTAGGTATAAAATATACTTTTGTTTTGTTGACATGTCCAACGTAAATCTAATATTTTTCTATGTATGTTTCACTGAATGAATAAATGTGTTATTATAAAAAAAAATTATTACATCATATTATAATAATGTAATAATTATATGAATTGTTTTTAGTTGTAAATCCATAAAATCCTTCTCAAGAAGCAATTGTTTTCTACTTTGCTCAAATTTTTAAAGACGTCCCTGCGTAGGGTCGGACTGTGTACTTGGTCTTGATTTACATTTATGCTATTTACGGTCCATAAATTGTTCACCACTGGGTAAACTTAACAACGGTCGAAGATAATAAACACGGTATTTCAAATTCGCAACTATATATGATTGATGTTTTTATCATATTTCAATATAAAATGTTGTCATTCGAGAATTTGATGAGAGATATAGAAAGAGAGAGAGAGAGAGAGAGAGATTTTCGATGAGGAATTGGGTAAGGTATTTTTATTTATTTTGCGTAAGTTCATCGATGAAGCTGGTCCTGTTTTCGGATAGGTTTCCATGCAGGATCTGAGTGGAAGGGATTTGATACATTTTAAAGTAAGTGCTCTACATTCAATGAATACGGACATCAGCCTAGCCCAGTTCAAGATAGTGAGAGTATTTAACGATAACAAACACAGTTGTTTGTAAGGTCTTGATTGTAAATAGCTTCAGCTGAAAATACACATATACAAAACAAAAACAATTATTTTCAATTACCAGTACATAAATAAATGAAACCACGAAATCGATTTAAATATCCGTAAATATTTATACAGACTGTTCTAAAAATGGTGAATCCTCAATATTATGCTAATAGGTCAACCGGTAATACAGTACAATGACCCAGATACAGTATCACATCCTCATTACATGTAACCTGAAGTGCCATATCCATTAATGAAACCAATGACACATCAGTACACCAACTATCAGCAAAATCCAAAAATTATACCCGTTTTGCAACCATAGCAACAAGATGCTCATCCACCGCAACCGCAGCAAATCCAGTCAGAATGAACAACTGTAACTAGTAAAAAGAGACTCAGAAGCCCTGAAATAAACAGCGGTAGGGAAAAAAAACAAGAATCAGTGGCTACTGGCTGCAAAACCACTGGAATTGCGAAACAAATTTTCTAATTTGTCCGAAGAGAATGATCCAATGAACGATGATGTCATGACAAGTAAAAAAATCAGTTCCAAAGCCACCACGAGTAACTATCTACAAATTCGAGGTAATACAACGCATACACGATTTGCTTCAAAACATCACAGAAGGGGGGTACACAATCAAAACCACCGGCTTCAAACAATAAAAGTACAACTCGAAGAGGTTGATCACTTCGCAACTCTCATCAGTGAACTTCATAACAGGAACACAGAATATCACACATTTAGACCAAAAAGTGAGAAAAAACCTTTAGGTTCCTCCTATGAGGTTTACATTATCGAACAGGTACCGAGACCCTGCGTAAGAACCTACTAGAAAATCACCATGAAATAGTAAACGTATATCAAATGAAAGACAGAAATACCAAGAATCCACTGCAAACATTTGATATAGACATACAACCCAAAGAAAACAACGAAGAGTTGTATAAAATGAAATTGTTAATTGCGAACCACCACACGTCAAAAGAATTATACCGCAATGTTCTAGGTGGCAAGCATATGGTCATACGAAGAGTTACTGTCGAAAAGGATTCTTTGTGCAGACTTCCATGAAACAAACAAATACGCACGAAAAATTCGAGAAGACGAGGTAAAATGTACCAACTGTGGGAGTAATCACCTCGCAAACTATAGGGGATGTGAAATTCACAAACATTTGTAGCAGAGAATAATAATAATTATTATTATTATTATTACAAATTGATGAGGGCAGAGGAGCTGGGCTCCTATTATGTCCAAAAAAATACATTTCAAAAGAAATACCTACTAGTAGTGAACAAACAAATAAGAGGAAGAAGAAATTACGATTAAGCTCCAAAAGTTATTAAATAAGTTACACTGATCTAGTCTATTTTTGAATATGTTGATACTTGTTGCTGAGACAATTTCAGTGTCCAAATAATTCCAAATATTGAAAATTCTGTTTGGTAAAGAGTTTTGTCTCGATCTAACCGCAAAATTTTCCTTTTTCAACTCGAACTGGTGTCCTCGAAGTCTCGTGTCCGTATTTGAGGTGAAAACTGTATTTAGATCACCAAAATTATATTTAAGAATTCGAAAGGCTACAATAAGAACGCCTCGTAACCTACGCAGCTCAAATGTGGTAAGATTTGCCATGGATAATCTTTCTTTATATGAAGGTCTTACAGGTCCAAAAGCAACTCTGGTAGCCTTCCGCTGTACACTTTCCAGCAACGTTCTATCACGAATTAAGTCCGGGTACGACTGGGCCGGCGTATTCAAGGATAGGTCTGACGTAAGTAGCATACAATTTGCAGAAGCTCTGAAAGGATACTTTTGAGAAGCATTTCCTAATAAGATAAAGTCTGGTATTTGCACGTTTGGATACTGAAAGCACATAATCGGACAACGATAGTTCACTATTCCCGATAACACCCAGGTCGTTATGAGAGGTCACTGTGATTATAATGTGACCGTCAATAAACTAATCAAAATGTGGGTTGTTTTTACCGACGTGAAGCACTACACATTTTCCAGTGTTCAATGGAAGTAACCATTCCAAAGACCACTGATGTATTGACATTAGGTCGTTTTGAATAGATACATGACTCGTGATGGGATGGTCATATATTTTTGAGTCGTCAGCATATTGCGATATTTTGCTGGAAATGTGGAACGGTGAATCGCTAGTGTACACTGTAAACAAAAGTGGGCACAAAACTGTGCCCTGCGGAACTCCACTTGAAACTGGTCATTAATGAGAAAAGGAGTCACCAACTCGAACCTTGTAGAAACGATCCGTCAAAAAGTTTTCAATCCATAGTTTTAAGTTTCCTCTAATACCGAAACGTTCTAACTTGTACAGGAGTTTTCACATGGGAACCCGGTCGAAAGCCTTGGAAAAATCTAAATACACTATATCAATAGGTTCTCTATCATTCTAGAATTATGTCCAGTCATTCACACAATGAAGTAAGTTGACAAGTGTTGACCGCCCTGGAATAAATCCATGTTGTTGTTTTGGAATAATATGTTGTTCGAGGAGGAAATCCATCATAGTCTCGGAAATAATAAATTTCATTAGTTTACTGACGATGTGTAATGAAGTTATTGGGCGATAATTGTGGCTATCGAGCTTATTGCCCTTCTTGAAAATGGGGGTGACAGAACCTAGTTTCCAACTAGAAGGCAGAGAGCTGTTTGTGAAGGACGATTGCATTAGTAGCGAGAGAATCGGAACATCTTTTAAGAAAGTAGGGTGTCAGACCATCTGAGCCAGGTGAGGCGTTAGTACGCAGGTTTAGCAAAAGCTGTTTGATTTTATCATTTGTGAACAGAATATTGTCAAGAGTGGCGAAGAGACGGGGGAAATGTAACCAACCCTATAACAAAATGGGAATCCACCCCAGAAGACATAACCTAAAATAAGCCAGCAAAAGCAGAAAGGTATATTCCATTCACAATATACGAAATAATACTGCTAACCAAACTACATCATTAAATAACCAACCGGTCAACAATTTAAACAAGCTTGAAGAGATGCTCAGCAAACTCATAGAGCAGATGAGAACAATGCTCACTTCACTTACCTCCGTGGTCAACAAGCTGGCCTAATGGATAAACATAAAAAATATATACGCCAACGACCTTCAACAATATGCACGAGAATTAAAAATATTCATTTATGAACAAAACATTGACATAATGATGATCTCTGAGGCTTACTGTTAAGGAATTTCTTGTATTTTTAAATTTTGCTGCGTAACACACATCATTACGCATGTTTGAGGAAAACGTTGAAATGGCCAGAGAATTAGTAGCTCGTAAAACGTTGTACGGTAAGCATCGGTTTCGATACAAAACCGGTAAAAATCGTTCAGACAAAAATCAACCGAAAAAGTGTGTCAGAACATATCCTCAACCATCTCATGCGCCTGGAAAACGGACAGCAATATATCTTCATCAGGTAGAAGCCTTATAGATTTTTTTTGCTTTATACGTTGCGTCGCTTTATTTTATAAAACCAGAAGAAATACAGTCCATGAATTATTTTTCATATTAGGTGCGTTCTTTTTGACTGAGATCTCAGATCACTTCAGTTAAAGTGATCTGAGATGAATTGACGTGAGTAAGCACCAATAAGAACGATATCTCAATCGAAGCGCGCGATCTATCGATAGATTTAAACTATACCACAGATTCGTATCAGCATCTAATAATGTTAATTAATGTATCCAAAATTTGTAACAAAAGAAAAATAGATTATGTGTGTTTATTGTTCATATATCAATGGTTAAAACAATAAATAACCTTGGTTAAAACTACAAATAAACCAAGCAAATCAAATATATCTTCATCCCCTCCACTTAATTTCCGACTCAAGTCCAACTGATTCCCCCTAACAACACATTCAGCATCGGTGAAGCGGGAGGAAAAATCTCAGCTCGCTTAAAGTAAGTAAAACAAAAAGAACGCTCACATTACTGATGTGAGCTGAGATTAACTGAGATCTCAGTCAAAAAGAACGCACCTATTGTCGGCAGTAACACTCACTTCATTGCAAAACATTATCAGGCGACTCCTAGAGTATACAGCATACAACACTACGAAGGGACAAAAATTCAGTAAATATTACTTACAGGCTACTAATTTGACTATTAATGAGGAAAATGGACCAGTAACATTGTTTGCCATCTATTGTCAACCAAGAGACAAAACACAAAGGTGCACTTTGAACGATTCTTTAAGACACTAGGAAACAAAATTATCACTGGAGGATATTATAATGTCAAACACTCCTATATGAGGATCAAAGTTAACAACAACAAAAGGTAGAGAACTTTATAAAACCATGGAGGCAAACAATTATCAACAAATATCCACTAGAGAGCCTACGTATTGGCCTTTAGATAAAAACAAAACTCCCGATGTTATTAACTTTTATGTCACGAAAAGTATCGATACCATGACATGCAAAATGGAATCTTGCAATAACTTATATTCTGACCCCTGGATACTAATGGTAACTGTGTATACAAGGATTATACATAAAAACAGGAAGCCTTGCCTTCATAACAACAAAGCGGATTGGGATGTATTCAGGGAACCTTAAGATAAACTGATATGAATAGAGCCAACATTAATACCCGAATTGGAGATAAAAAGAGCAGCTAAAACGCTCACCTAGAATTATACAACCAGCAGCATTGTCTGCTACCCCTATGTGCTCTTCTTCGCAGGGAAGTATGGAAATATCACCGTCAACAAAAAAAATCATTTCAGAAAAAGGCCGTTGCGGAAAAAATGGTGGCGTGACAGAACAGAAAATAATAGGAAACTAAACAGAGCAACGAATTACTCAAAAATAAATTTCATACAATATCTGAAAAAGGCTTAATAGGACCCATCAAAATAATATTCCAATTAAAAACGGAAACAGTATGTGGACAAGGGCTGATAAAGAAAAAGTTGGAGCCATCTTCAAACTTTTAAGCAATACCCACAAACTTTCCTTCGGAGGTATCTAATGAAGGAAAATGAAAGATCCCTGGACGCACCCTTCCAACGCGACCCTCCTTATCAGAAATTGGCAATCACGGAAGTTAAGAAAGTAATAAAAGGAATCAACACAAAAAGGTACCTGGTGATCATCTGATGTCTGGTAAAATACCGCAAGAATTTCCAAAAAAACCTACAAATTTATTGTATACATCTTTAATGCCATGATGAGAATAAACTACTTCCAATTTATATGGAAAGTTGCCCAAATAATTATGATCCTTGGTTAAGTTAGGTTATCAATGTAGTTTTTGAAATTCAACAAAAATATTATACAGGATGTCCCAGAAAAGAGGGTCAGAGCCAAAGTGTTCTAGATGGGACACCCTATATATTTTCATATTTTTAAACAGTTCACTTCAATCCGAATTCAGCAATATATAATTGTTATAGTCTCACCTTAACAGTTCAGAAAATATATTCATTTAAAAATCGTTTTCTGTGGGATGAAAACCAACTATAAACAACGGGCAATGAAAGCATTGTCATATTTGACAAGTAGTTATTTACACCATTAAAAAACATTGTATTTGATAGTTTGGAAAATGCGGTATACAGATGATGAAAAGATAGAAATATTTTCTATATTTGTAAAAAATAATAATAACAAATTAGATGCAAGGAGAGAAATTATGGAATTATATCCAAATCGGCATGCGCCTAGCAAAAATACGTTCAACAGAATATACCAGCATGTAATGACAACTAAGAACTTTTCTAGGAAAAAACGAACGTGTGTAATTAATGAGGAGATTGATTTAGATACACTCCTGCATTTTGAAGGTAAAAAAATATATATTTCTTTGGATTTTATGGTAGTTGAATAAGAAGGAATAATTTTTGCGCTACTACTTTTTTGTAGAAAACTCTGAAGACTCGTTAGTAACCAACTCCAATATATTACAAAAACATCCTATGAAAATTTTTAGGACTCTGAAAAGACACAATTATAAACCATATAAAATACTTTCTGTGCAGGCTCTTACTGAATTGCACAAACGGAAACGGTTAATATTTTGTCAGGAAATGCGTCGTCGCTTGAATGAAACTCCAGATATCCTTCAGAAAATCTGTTGGACAGATGAATCCAGTTTCTCTACAGCTGGCGTGTTCAATAGAAAAAATAGACGTTAATGAGAAAATAAAAATCATAGACAGCGGAAAGTGCAACAAATAAAGAAATCTGGACGGAAATCAATTGAAGTTTGGTGTGGAATATTCCAGAATAAACTGGTTGGGCCAATATTTTTCAATTTTAAGTTAACAGGAAGAACTTACCTAAACTGCATAATACCCAAAATGAGTGAAATACTAGAAAATGAATTTACAGCTGACCAATTAAATACTATGGTCTGGCACCAAGATGGGGCATCACCCCATAATGTATTAGAGGTGAGAGAACATCTCAGCAATCAGTGTCCAGAGTGGATCGGAAATAATGGGACAATTCTATGGCCTCCTAATAGCCCCGACCTAACTCCCTTAGATTCTTTTTTGTGGGGGATGCTGAAAGATATAGTTAACTTTGGCGAAAATAACAATCTTGAGATAATTCAGGAAAATATTCAAGGCGAAATTAATAACTTAAATAATCATGCTGATATTATTTCTAAATGTTAAGAGAATTTACGCCGAAGATACCAACTATGCATTGACAATATGGGGGGTCATTTTGAAGAATATTTATAGTTTCATTTGGGCTTACTTAGTTTGAGATTACTTTATTTTGTAAACAAATTTACTGAATTCCAATTCTTACTGTGTCGTATATATTTTCTGAACTGTTAAGGTTAGACTATAACAATTATATATGGTTGAATTCGGATTAAAGTGAACAGTTTAAAAATATAAAAATATATAGGGTTTCCCATTTAAGAAAGAACACTTTGGCTCTGATCCTCTTTTTTGGAACATTCTGTATAATATTTTTGTTGGATTTTAAAAACTACTTTAATAACCATTCGACTCTTATTTGAGCGTTTTTAATTGTGACAAATAATAAGCGAGATATGGAAGGGTCCATATATAATGAAAAACCCTGTACACGTTTAGACCACTTACAATACAAAACAGAAGTTCCAGTTTATTTAAAAGCACCCACGGTAAATATGAGTATAAATCGGCTCGAAAGATGATGATAAACGTGGGAACCCGAAACGTCAGATGGATACGTTATCAAAGACAATAACAAATTACAATGGAGAAATGACAATTGTTTCTTGATATCTCTTTAAATGACTATAAAAAAATCCAAGTAATCACTTGTTTGCAAATGTGATCGTGCATAATTATGGTTCCCTTAAATGCGCAATTTTGCCACAATTCAACTGTTCCTCTATCGACTATCATTTTCAAGATTCCAATGATACGCTTCGAATTTGGGACACCCGGTACACCCATAAAATAAAATTCATATTGATGCAAATTTTGTTATCAGAACTAGGCACATTTATTGATTGATCCTTCAACAATAATCATATAGACGTAGCGAATGATGATTGATTGCCAAAGTAATATTTTGATTATCAGATAACAACAGATAACAAGATTTGCATAGTATTTTTTGACGATGGTCACTTCATGTTATAGTCTAGTCGACAAGTTGAAAATGGTACAAAATAGAGATATTGCTCTTAAAATTATGTGCGATAGCTCATTGGATTCGGAATGACGCCTAGAAAAATGTGCTAAAAGCGTGTATTAGCAGATAAAAAATTGCAAAAGTTATAAACAATTAAAGATGAAAAAAAATGGCATTTCGTCTTTTGCCAATATTTCATAAACTATTAATATTTAAGAAATTTCAAAAAAAGATTCTGAACTCTATCTCTATTATTTATAATTTCAATTTAACGCTGAAAATACGTCTGAGCGCGAAGTATTGAATGTTTTTTTTTAATTTGAAAAAATTATGGTGTATTCTGAACACTATAAATAATTTATTCCCGTTGGAAATTTTACTTAAAGTTAATTTTTCAACAAGTTAAACAATTGTTAACTAATTTTCTTGAACTTCAGTCTTAATTGTAAGTGGAAAAAAATGTTTAAATAATAGCTGTAAAAAATGTTCGCTCCGTAGAGCTTTTCTTACCCACATACTTAACAAGATCGTACATAAAAGTTAAAAAAATATTCATACTTTGTTTATAATAATTGACAACAATAACTACATTACTTGAATTTTTCAGTTTTTGTTCAAATAAAAAAATTATTATAAAGAAAGTAAAAATATTTTTTTAACTTTTATGGCACGATCTTGCTAAGTACGTGGGTGAGGAAGGCTCTACGAAGCGAACATTTTTTACAACTATTATTTAAACATTTTTTCTCACTTACAATTAAGACTGAAGTTCAAGAAAACTTTGTTAGCTAACAATTGTTTAACTTGTTGAAAAATTAACTTTAAGTAAAATTTCCAACTGGAATGAATTATTTATAGTGTTCAGAATACACCATAATTTTTTCAAATCAAAAAAAAATATTCAATACCTCAAATTAATTAATTAGTGTGCCGTACTCGCTTTTGACGCCGCGCGCGCAATCTACAAATGTCGCGCGCAGACCTAAATTCAGCGTTAAATTAAAATTATAAATAATGGAGATAGAGTTCCGGGAGTTCAGAGAAGCTGAGGTAGTCTTCGTTCCTTACGAAACTCGCAATACAACTGGTGTATTGTTGGAAATGACAAACCTAATTTGTTTCCAAAATGAAAAAGACGCCCATAATGAAAGCTACATTCCAAGAGGTAATGATAATAAAGCAATAGAAGAACTAATGGAACAAGTAAATGAAGATAAGACACGGCCACATGAAGACGGCGGTATGTTATCTGAAAAATTCAGTGAGGAAGCTATGTTTGAAAACGAAAACGTTTTGGATGCTTTAGCAAGTATGGCGCATTTTATGCCAGGAGACAATAATAACGTTCACGACAAATACTACATTCCCGAAGCCGAAAGTGAATCAGAAAGCGAAGAAAGCGTGGGAGAGGTGGGTGCAGATGCAACACAGCTACAGGAACTTGAACAGGTAGATGAAATTGTTATAGAAAAGGAAAATGAGAATCAATATACCAAAAGAAAAACACTTAAGGAAAAGCAAAATAAGAGGTTAATCAAAAAGACTTTACGAATGAGGGGAGAACAATTTTCAGGGTTTAGAAAGCCACGGGATCAACGCAATACATTTCATGATGTACCGAGAATGAATAGAAAAATAGGTGCAAGGTGCAGCTGTAAACAAAAAATCGAAGAATCAAATATAAAATGTTACAAAGTAACAGAAGAAAGGTGTAAAAACATCTTTGTACAATTCTGGACTAACATGACATGGGATCAACTTCTAAAGTCAGTGGAAAAGCCAGACCAAAGGTAACTGAAAATTCCCGACGAAATATAACCCTGAAATTTTTTTGGATTTGTGGAAATGATGGAATACCTGTGTGCAAAACCATGTATTCGCATACTCTTTCTTTGGGAGAATGGTCCCTAAGATCATGGTCAACTGGAAGCCAACATATGATGAATGAAAGTACCGAAAAAGAATTAAGTCAACGAAATCAAAGAATTGATTTATTTAATGAAGATTGAAACTTTCTAAGACAGTTTTTAAATAATCTAAAGAAACTCCCCTCGTATTACTGCAGGAGAGACACTGATAAGCTATATTTCGAGCAACAGTTTCAATCATTCGCTCAACTTCACAGGGTATACAAAACAGAATGCCAAGAAAACAACAAGACACCTTCTTTGTCTGTTGTAACGTTGACAAAATGGCTGAAGAAATGAGATTATCCTTATTCCGTCCTAGAAAAGATCAGTGTGATACGTGTTTCAGATATAAAAACAACAATTTAACTGAACCGGAATACAGCGAACACATAAACAGAAAAAATCGGGTACGGAAGGAAAAAGAAGAAGATAAGGAAAAGGCCATAGGCGTTCAGTGCCACGTTATTGTGATGGATGTACAATCTGTGAAGTTAGCACCGCAACTACAAGCTAGCGCTTTATATTACAGGACTAAGTTGTGTTGTCATAACTTTACCATCTATAATTTGAGAAATAAACAAGGTACTTGTTACTGGTACGACGAGACAAACGCGAACGGTCAAGGTTCTACCTATGGTTCGCTTTTTGTAGACTACTTAGAAGAATTTTTTTTGGATCTGTCCAACCCAATTATTCCCATTATTATCTACTCAGATGGGTGCACTGCCCAGAATCGTAATTGTTTAATGGCCAACGCTTTGCTTCACGTTTCAGAAAAGTACAAAGTTTGTATTACACAAAAATATTTAGACAAAGGTCACACTCAAATGGAGTGTGACTCTGTTCACAGTGCCATAGAGTCTTCCCTCAAAAATAAGGAGATCTACTTGCCCAGTGATTAACATCGTATAACTAAGGAATCTCGCAATAAAAATCCTTACTTGGTCAAAAGCATGGACTTCAGCTTCTACAAAAATTATGCCCATAAAGACTACCTCAAATACAGTTCAATACGGCCTATCAAAACGGGTAGTGGCAATAATGTTGTTGACATACGCGCGTTGAAGTACCATGAAGGTAAAATTAGGTACAAACTAAACTTTGAAGATGATTTTAAGGATCTACCAATCAGACCTTAAAACATAGCATTAGGGAATGTCATATTTCCCCAACTTTTTAAGGAGACACAGCCTATTTCTAGCGTGAAATACTCACACCTTCAAGCGATTAAACAAGTTATACCGAAAGACTGCTGGAGTTTTTACGACACAAGTAGATTTTTCCAGAGATTTATTTTATTTTCGTTTTATTCTTTGCCAAAGAAAATGCCATTATTTTTTATAATTACCTGTAATAATGATTATTCTATGTTATGTTATAATATCTTATGTATTAACTGTGTTGTGTGTATTAAATGATGTTTAAAAGTATAATTTAATTTGCTTGTTTATTAATAAGTTTGCTTATTCGTTTTTATTTTATTACACACATTACTAATGAAAAACAATCATGGTTTCCTGCTTTTCAGTTCATGACAGAATTCTTTATTATTAACCTACAATGTGGCATTATCATGTAACTGACATACCCTGATAAGATATTACCACGTAAGTGACCGTATGTTGAGAAAAAATGAATTGGTGTTTTTTTAATATTATAGCAAATATTCAATTGTAATTTTTAAGTGAATAAAACTGCTAGTCCGAAAACTAGCGGCTATTTATAACTCAAAATAGTTTTTCTCGTTTCCTGAACATTTTACGTTTTGCGGGTTACGAGGTCCTGCGTTTTAGCCCTCGATATATGATTTTTCCTGGTTAAATATATTTTTTAATAATTTCAGTTAGGAAAAAGATATTGAAATGCTGTTTGCGCATGCTCATTGGTTGGTCATTTGTCTATTTTTTAGTCTAAAAAAAGTCATATCATCGCATTTCAATTTTTTGAGAAAATTCATTATTTTGGTTATAATATCGAACAACGCCCCCTATCGGCGGCCGTGTGAATCACAACTATTATGAGTACAAGTAACCTGAAAGCTCAAGAAAACTTCTTTACAATTATACCAAATATATCCAAATCTATGGAGCCGTTTCGAAGTTACAGGGATTTATTTAAAACAACATTCAAATACCCTCCAACACTTTATTTCGAAAGTTAGAGAAAAATTGTTTGCACAAAAAATGTTCGACTTTAAGTTACATTAAAACACAAATACTTTTTTTGTTACATTCATTGGAGAAAATCGCGAGAAACGTAACTTTATGTAATTCAAGATGATGGAAACGCCCACTGGCGGCCATCTTGGAATCTTGAAAATAATTTCCAGCATTTTCCCTTGCCTACTTCACCCATAAAATTTTTTACCGCAACTCTCTACGATCATTAGTTTCTGAGATGAAGCCGCTTATTTGACCACCTTGTGCAGTTTAATTATTGATATAATGTTATGGTATATATTTACCTTCTACTTGATATGCTGATGTGGCAGAACCAAATAGAAAATTTGATGGAAAACGTTTATTGTTTAGCACGTAGTCATCTGCAAAGCTGAAATAATACAAAATTAGATACTTTCGATTTACTTGAGTTTACTAGTTGAACCCTCACGATGTGGAATCAATTCAATATTGTTTGTTTAGAAATAAAACCTATAATATATTGTAAATAGGGCTTAAGCACCGTATGTTATATATTACAAAATTTGACACTGACACTAATTGTCAAATAATTTACGGCTAGCAGAATAAAATTTTTAAATATATCGAAAGATGAGTTTATTACTTTTCCGCCCAACCTATCTAATATGCAAGTTGGTTTACCCCAAAAAAAGTTGGAATTTCGAAATTTTTTTTGAGTTATTTTCACGTTTTCCATCAACATCAACACGAAAAAATGGTTTTTGGAAAAAAATCCTGTGTGTATGTCGTCGTCATCGTCGTCGTTGTCGCCGGCCACTTTTTATTACATATCTTGTTAGCACGATACAGCCTGCGGAGTGCAATAATTCACCAGTTTTATGATTTAATATTGTTAAGGACATGTCACATATGAACCCTATTGATTTTCAGCTCACTAGAGCCACAACAACGGGTGCTATGGTACTTGGAGTACGACATTTTGTCATTTTTTGAGAAATTTCAGTTTGTTAGCACGATTCAGCCTCCGGAGTAAATACAAGTGACCAATTTTATGATTGGGTATTATTCAGAGCGTCTCAAAGATGAACCCTATTGATATCCAGCTCACTAAAGCCAGTACAACGGGTGCTATGGTACTTGAAGTACCAAATTTTTGTCATTTTTGGATTTTCAGTTTGTTAGCACAATACAGCCTCCGGAGTATACACAAGTGACCAATTTTATGATTGGGTATTATTCAGAGCGTCTCAAAGATGAACCCTATCGATATTCAGCTCACTAAAGCCAGTACAACGGGTGCTATGGTACTTGAAGTACCAAATTTTTGTCGTTTTTGGAGTGTCAGTTTGTTAGCACGATACAGCCTCCGAAGTATATACAAGTGACCAATTTTATTATTGGATATTATTCAGAGCGTATCAAAGATGAATCCTATCGATATTCAGCTCACTAAAGCAAGTACAACGGGTGCTATGGTACTTGGACTACGACATTTTGTCATTTTTGGCGAATTTTCAGTTTGTTAGCACGATACATCCTCCAGAGTGGATACCAGTGACCAATTTCATGATTGAATATGGCTCAAGGTGTCTCACAGATATACCCTATTGATTTTCAGCTGACGAGAGCGAGTAGAGCGAGTCCTTTAAATCCAGATATACTACATTTTTGGTTATTTTTATACAAATTTCGGTTTGTTAGCACAATACATCTCCCGAAGTGTATACAAGTAACAATTCTATGATAGAATATTGTTCAGGGCCACATATGCAGAAAAGTTGGTTTTAACCTTTAAAACCATTTATTTACATTTGAATTAATTTGACTATTCTCAGGTGGGTTCAGTTCGTTATCATATATTTTTTTTTTATAAATTTTAAAGTATTTTCCGAATTCAATATTGGTTAATAATTTTGTTCTGTATGATCTATCCAGTGATATAATGTAACTGTTTGTTCAAGATTATGAAGGCTATTTAATTTCTTTCTGACATTCAATATATTCCAATAACAGTCTGTCACCAATAATTCAAAAATGTCATATTCACAAATACAAATTTTTATCGAATTAAGTAAATTTAATTTCTATTAACTGTTCACATCTATTACAAAACTATACTAAAGTAAGTCAAATTCAAAAGTTGTATACAATTACCAAATCACATAAAATAAACAAATCCTGGTTTTCCTTTTTCAACAACTAACAAAAATCTTATCAACAATGAACACAAATAAAATAAATTACGAACGAAATTTATAAATTATCAAATAGCAAAATCTTATCTATTAATTTATCGAATTGTCCAAATGATTTTCGAATTGTCACTTTTCATTCGCGATTGTCAAATACCCGTTCACAGTCCCAACTTCTTTTAATATACTCTTCCAATTGTACAATTGCTCAATATTAAATTTCTGTATTTGTTTTGAATTCAAAATTTTGCAATTTATTATTTACATGCATCTATGGTTAATTTTGATTAAGGCCTGATATTTTTCGTCGAAGTAATACATTATTTCAAATTATAAATAATCTGGAACTGACTCACCAAAATCTGGACTCCTTCAATCTCGTACACTCCCAAATTCAATTTGGAATTCAGGATCTTTCACTTTTCGTTTCACTTTTCCGAATTGATGAATACATTTTTCAATAAAAAACACGCACAGAATTTAGAATGTTGGGCACCGAATTTTAAATCTGAATAATGTAGAGTTATTAAGTTTTATGGGGATTCGGGACAATTGTTTAATTTTATTGAAGACAAGATATTAGAAATAGATTAGTAATAATTTGGAAAATAATGAGATGTTGCACTAAGATACTAGGGTAATATTTGGCAATTTTGAGAGATGAATTTATTATAGTATAAAGAATCGATTTGTTATTTTTTTATTAGGGGGATTTAATGCAGTTCTCTAATTTTAAATTTCAAAGAATTTCATTGAATTTATTTATGCAATACTTTTGGCAAACCATGTATTGTCTATAAACTCAATATGGTTGAAAACCCCATTATATGTGAGATTTGACGCTATTTAATTTCCGATGACATTTATCTGTCACAATTGAAAAACATATTCAAGGTTAGAGAAAATAGAAGTCATGATAGGCAAGAAGTATAATAAAATTCCGAATCTATTTATAGTAAGAAAATAAATTTATTTTTTTATTAATGAGGAAAGTTGGTAACCACAATATAATTTGGTTATTTATTAATAAAAAATTGTGCAGATACGTTGAATCCTCCGAAGAGAGAACCTCTAAGTAGGAGCTCCCCAAAGAGTTAACACATCATTTTAGATTTCTCCAAAATGTTGTATTATAATAATTGAACATTAATCTTAGAAAGCATTATTCGGTGACCCTTTTAAATTATGTGCGTGAGTGATTCCTAGAATTTAGTCAAGTTTGAAGAAAAAGTGTAAGATCCGAAATTCTAAATTCTTTAGAATTGTACGAGTTAGCTGTTATCATCTAGTACTGGTGAGTCCGTTCCAGAATTATTATTTGACTGAAACATTCAGGCCTTAAAACAAATTAAATTATAGATGCATCTAAATTTAACAATCAGCATAGAGTAATAAATAATTTGAAAATATAATAAAATGAAAACATTTCGGATATTTGACAAGTCAAGTGATTTTTTGAAGTTGATTGAACTCTTTCAATAATTTTTTTTTATAAAACATTTGGTTTTAGATATTAGGCGTTATAGCTTGTAGGTTGTTCAAATTACTTTATATTTGGGAAGATACGATTTTGTTCTTTGTCGTGAAAAAGGAAAACTAAATTTTCAATTGTATTTGATTTTGTAATTTTATATACTTGTTAAATTGTTACTTACATTGGAAAACATTTGAACTATTTAAGAAGGTTGATAAAAATTAAATATATTTATCAAATTTAGAAATTTTATTTTAAAAAGTGACAATTGTGGATTATTGGTGACAGACAAGTCATTTATACATTGTGAATGTCAAAAAAGTAATTGGATGGTCTTTATAATCTCGAATTTACAGCCATGAAATAATACAGAGTCAAGGATAAAGAACTAAATTAATAACTAATAGATAAGTTGGACAATAATTTGAAATTGAATTTAATTTTATATAAAGTTTCTATTTGTAATAGCTAATTGAACCCATCCTGAGAAAAGAGTGATAATAATAATTCGAAACCAAATTCATTTTTTAATATAATAAAATTTTGATAGCCGGGAATTTTGACAAAAACTGTCAGTTTAGAAGTACATAAAATTACGGTGCTTAAGCCGTGTGTACAATATATATATGTATATATATATATATATATATATATATATATATATATATATATAATAAATTTCGGATTTCTACTGTACACCTCTGTGTAATTTCGACATATTATTCTGACGGTTCTTCGGAGAGAAAAACAACTACTTTCCTGGCTAATACCACACAGATTATTGAATTACACCCCATTCCAAGAACCTGACGTCGATCGACCCTTTTATCGATACAGACACATCTGTGGCGATTCGCAACCGCAAGGAGAAGGGCATAGTAGACTGACCGGTTTCGACCTTCTTAGGTCTCTGCCGTAATGCCTTTTAGTTTAGAATCTCTAATCCGAACTGAAGATTCCGCTTTCCGACAATGGAAAGTGAAGATGGCGCTAGCTGACTACTTCTCGCCAGTATGTAACCACACGAGCTAAATAGAGGTTGTCGGAAGGCGGCATCTTTAATTCGAACTAGAGACTCAGATCTAGAAGGCATTACGACACTCTTGAAGAGACTCAAGAAGGTCGAAACCGGTTAGTGTTTCCATGCGGTTGCGAATCGTCACAGATGTCTGTATCGACAAAAGGGTCGATCGGCATCACGTTCTTCGAAGGCGATGTAATTCAATATTTTGCGTATTATTTGCCAGGAATGTAGTTGTTTTCCTCTTCAATGACCGGTCACACTGATATTTCGAAATTATTAATATTTCAATTTAAACGTAGGTGTAGTGTAGGAAACCGAAATTTACATATCAATATATATATATATATATATATATATATATATATATATATATATATATATATATATAAAGGAAGATAGTCTTTGCTGACTGTTAGGAATAAAACTGGTGAATATTGGGGAAAGCAGCAAGAAGAAAACGGAAAACGTGTACTCTTAACGGAAAATTTTCAGGCTTTCGAGGATGATTGTCCTCATCATCAGGAATACTGAAATGGAAAAACAGCATTAAGATACTGTAGTTGATATATATATATATATATATATATATATATATATATATATATATATATATATACAATATTCATTCAATTTGGTGTGACTTCTGCTAATAACATAGATATTAGTATGAAAAATATTACTATGAATATCATATAAATGAACCTAAGATATAACACAGATAAATGCACATAGAAGAAGTTGTAAGGCGTATGTTATTGATCCACAGATAAAATGGAGGATTAGGAATCTAGAGAGACAAATTACATTGCATAATAAAAAATTGTATAGGAGAAATTGGAAGAAACTGGAAGATAAAATAAAATGTGAAACTTAAATCTAGTTTGTTTTCAACAGTATATCTTGGATTGAGTTTTTCAACACAAAGTAATGCAGCGTCCAAGTAGCAAAGGTATACAGAACATCAGATAAAAGCTGAAATATAACTACATGATCTTGGGAATATTATTCAATAATCGGCGAATCTCAGCGTTTCATGAGCGACAGAATTTGATCAGTATATGATTTCTAAGAAAAAATGTATAACTAAGACCTATCAGAGAGACAGGATTAAAAATAATTAACCTCAGAAATCGCACATGAGTACGGTGAAAAACCTGTGAAAACTTCGTGAGTTTCTGAATAAACGTTTCCACTCAACATCTCACACCCTTATGGTAAATTTGATACTATTAAAATATGTTAAGTGTACATTTTTGTTCACATAATTATAATCAAATTACTTTAGAATTTAGTGAGACGTTGAACTTTACGAAATAAAGTAAACTATGGTCTATACATATAAAATTTTATGTACCAATCAAATTTTGCATTAAAAAAAAACAGTAATTAAGTTCAGAAGAATATGTCACTTACATCGGAATTATTCCACATATTGCCAATAATATAATATTTGTAACCATCATAATTCAGATAAAGAGTATACTGACACAATGAAACATGAAATTGCTTTAGAGTATCATTTATATATAGTATATCAAGATTGGCATCGATGATTTTATAATTGTAGCTAAATGTACAGTGAACGCGTCTATAAAAATAAAATTTTTCTAACATAAGCAATTTTTTGAAAATTGTATATTTTATCTGGCTGATTCTAAAGGTCTAAAAAAGGACTCAATATGAGATTTAGTGTGTAAAAAAAATGTAGATGATAGGGTCATCTAGCTTTTTTACTTTTATGTCAACTTTGCACTTTTGATGTTTATAAGATTATCGCGACTACGCAAGGAACTTTTCTTATTACTATACACTACCGTTTCGCCTTTGCCAGACCAGCACTTACATACGTTCCTTCATTCTATTTTTCTTAATTGATAGCACCAACAAAGCGAAACATATCTTGGATTTTCTTATTATGTACGTTTCACAATCACTGTGTAGATCGATCATTTTGCTGAATTCACTCCGATATTAGTCATCCCTTCGTAAATAGTGTCTCCTGAAAATTCTTTGATATGTCTTAACATAACCTGATCTGAGTCTTTTCAATTTAACTTCCTTCGATCTGCACATTTTTACATAGGTCTTCACCCATTTCCAGAACTGTAATTTCATAAACCACTGTTCGACATATCAATAATACTAATAGCAAGAAAAATGCCAATAAAGTTGGTCACGCATTCTCTAGAATGAGCAGATATTCACGCATTTCAAGGCTTTTAGATCGTTATTAAAAAGCACAAGAAGATATTAGGTTTCCTGGAAAAGTGATTACTTAAATAGCAACGTTCTACTCGAATGGAGCGTCTATAGAAACCGTATTGGTTGGATATTAACCAAACAACAAGTGAGTACTTCGAGATCTGTTATAAAGCATGGGTTATCAAGCAGATTATGAACTAAGAGCCTCTCCATCGCGTCCTCAGCACATCCATTGAGAAGTTCCTTGTGTTGTTCGTGGTTGGGAGCTTCCATGAGCCAAACTCCTCCTCCAAGTATCGAGAGAAGTGTAGTCTCTTCTCTCTTATTGCCAAAAGATCCTCGCAAGAATTTCGCGAACCAACCTGATTGTTTTTTCTTGTTTCGTATTGTTGTCAATTTGAAATATGGCTCTTCAATAAAATGCTTGCACTGTCTTATTTCTGCTATCCTAATTCTCCTCTTCCAAATCTAACTAGCTAAATACTACCTTATGTTTTAGCCAACGGAGAGTTCATGGAAATATCGTACATTCTTTAAGGCTATTAATACAGTATCTCCCTTCCCTCTTTCTCAACCTCCTCATTTCTAGCCATCCGGATAACAAAATAATGTCCGTATCTATTGTAGGATCTAAGTTCCATGTTTTCGATATTTTATGATCAGGTAAATTCCTCGTCATCCTCACAGCTGTAGCGGCATCCTAGCAAATTGCCATAATAGGCTGTATCTTTGATCAACATACCACCATACGCTAACAAGGATCTGATGATGATTTGTACAACCGACAGGCTCGCGGTAAATATGCTTCTTTCGAATAATTTTTGAAGGGTGTAGATAAACAATGTTCATTTTACAGATTGAATCCCCTTTTTAAAAATACCTGCGCCGCTCATGGCTGCACCAGCATATGTTAGGTATTTGAAGTGTCGCTTTGATAGGATATTTTACTCCCTTAACCTTGAGCTACATACAGAATTTCAAAAAGACTTGTCATTAGTGGATAGGGAACCAAAAGCTATTTTTTCTCGCCTAGCCACCCCGCTTGTCTAAAAGAGGGCAGTAGAGCGAGAACCTCGTGAGACGAAGTACCGTTAACTTCTCTGTATAACTCTAAGGACTAGGTGTTCGATTTCATCTTTCCTCCACCAACGATTAATAATTTCAAGTAATTGCGATATTCTCTTAGTAAGCATCAGGTTACTTATAATACGATTCTCTATAAACAGTTCAATATCATTTTAAATAAAGTTAACGGTTTTTAAATATCCTAACAAAGTGTCATTGAATAAATATAGTTCTGTATTAAGTAATGTGAAATATTACTTCCTGTTAATAGTTAATATAAGTGTTAAGTTTTCACACGAGTTTCATTTGGAGAAGGAGTACCAACGTTCACAATTATGTGGATATTGGTTAACAGTTGTTAATCAATATCGTACAACCATACCATACCATACCATATTATTAATAGTATTTTTTTTATTTTATTAGTAGATACCCTATTAAGATCGCCCTATGCCAAGTTTGCAGCGTTACCTGATTAGTATTGAGATATATTAAGAAGATTCGTTATATATTTGTCTATAATCTAGTCTTCACAGTGCTTTGAGCAGGAATGACATTTAACTGATTGGATGGTGTGACCTGAAACTAGTTTTCATATTTTTGCTTCCACTACTTCCAAATTTTATCAGATCAAGTTCTTTCTACAGTCCAGTCCAGAGAAAGAAATGTGAAATACAGTGTCTATATTATAGAGAGTGGCGACAATAGGTTCTTAGCGTTTTGATTGGCTGTTAGTAATAGACGCCACTTGGTGGCAAATTTGAAGTATGTGTATATTGTGTTAACAGTACTTTAATGATTAAATATTCGTATCATATTGTGTTTTTTTGGTATTTCTCTACTTTATTCATAAATAAATACATTTGATATAGACTAGAGATGCTTTCATCCAGAAATTGAGTGGTATGTATTCATATTTATTTATAATTTGAAATTATAAAAACATGTTGTGTGCATCATGCTTTTTATGTTGTATGTTTCTTAAAGATTTCATCTTCATAATGCCTGGTTGTGCAGGTGTTTTAATTCAACTTAAAATGTTTTTTTGATGAAAAACCCCAAAATACCCTAAACACAGGAAACAGTGAGAAATGTAAACTAAACGTGACAAATGGGCTCCCACTGATTCACAGTTCTCTGTGAGGTATAGTGAATAATTTTTTAATAGCAAAATGGTATAATGCATATTTTTAAAAGTCCACGTAAATATGTGATGATCCCAAAAGACATTAGATTTAATTAGATATTAATTTCAAAAATTGCTAGCGGCCAGTGAACTTGAATCACGACTGTTATAAATAATGCGTCAACAAGGTCGCGGAACAGATCGTTGACTGTGCTGGTTTAACAATAGGATTTCTTTTATATAGAGAGAGTTCATTTCTCTTGAAGATTATTATTATTATTAATAGTACAAACGTTTATAGTCTGTGTTACACATGGTCATTAATTTGTATACGTAGTTTTAACCAGTAACGGCTACTACTCAAAATACGCAACGTGAATACTACTAGAGGGTCCCAGGGACCCAATAATTAAAAAATTCATGACAATAATGTTTTTTGTCAAAAACGTTATTTCTTACATCTATTTAACCAAACTATCCTTCTATTATAACATAATAATAAAAAATGATAATTAAATGCATTTTGGGCACATTGTGGCCGCACATTTTAAACATATGGGAGTTTTACACCTAGCGCAGTAATTAGTTGTTTTTCAGTCTTTTCCTGGCGGGCAAATGCGGCATCTGGGTATTTTCGAACTGCAAGGGTTTTCCGAAGGTACAGGTAGTTCCTCCATGACAATTTCTAAAATATCAGCGGCCATCGAACGAAGTTTGCGAGGTACATGCATGTTGTATATTCTAGTCGTGATGTACGGAGTATACAATTCACGTCCCAGCTTTGAGGAAATTGCACCTGGAAATTTCTTTTCCTTGTTGGGCGAACTGGTATATGGTCCTGCTATTTACTCCAGCAATATTTAGTATGGCGTGGAATCATGACATTGGCCATCTGCGAGCTCTTCTTGACGTCGAATAAGTAGCACATTTTTCGTCAAGTGCGTCAACACCTGCTTTAGTGCCATTGTAGTATAAATTTATTTCGGGTTTTGTGCTAACATCATCTACAGAATTATTGTGATGCATACTAGAGACTAGGATAACTGCTTTTCCTCGTTTAGGAATATGAGAAACAATAGTGGTTTGAGCTGAAAACCCAAATAATGAAGATTGTAGATCTCGGTTTCTATTTGGTTGGAACTCTGGAGGGATCTGTCTCTCATTTTTTCGCATTGTGCCCACATATGTGTGCCCACATATGTTAGACCACTTTTTTTTAGTTAATCGATCAACTCAATAGAAAAATACCAGTTGTCTCCCGTAATGTTACGGAACTAGCATCTCGTCTATGGTGAGATTAGATCCCGAAGCATAATTTTCTTTGGAATTGGTTACGAACTGTTCAAATAGATCGGAGATTGCTGCTAACTTGTTGCTTTTTACCCTTTCAGGTTTAGTTGTAGCATCATCAAAACGAAGACATGCCAATAAAAATGAAAACCGTGCCAATGACATAGTGGATCGAAATAGTGGCCTTACGGTTCCATCAGTAGCCCACATAGATTTTAGATGTTCATGACCTGACTTGAACAGTCCTTGCATGTATAGAAGCCCTATAAAAGCTTTTATTTCCAATTCGTCTGTGTTTTGTACAAACGTAGGCAAAAATGTCTTTCTGCTGTTTCTGCATGTTTTAAATTTACTGTAATGAGCTTTCATTTCGTCGATTTTTAAATTAGTGTTTTCAACAATAATTTGAATCATATTGTCGGTAAAGAGTAACTTACAAGCTTCCAACGGAGTTGTCAAACCATTTGCACGAGCTGGGCCTTCCAGACCAGGTAACACATTTTTTATAATATTGTGCTGTAAAGTTTTTTCACGAGAAGGAGCTTCTTTGGACCATTTAGTTCTATCCTTTCCGTACCACGCTATTTGAGGTGGCAAAGCGTTTGAAGTCGAAGCTGTGTTACTATCAGTGGAAGAATCTGTTAGATGTTCTTCTTGGTTATAATTTTCACTTGAATCAGCCTCAACTTCGCTTTCTGAATCATGGTCACTAAAAACTTCGTTATCTTCTTCTTCCTTATCACTTTCGTCGCCGCCACTCAATATTTGACCATAAGCCCTGCCTTTTTCTTCTTCCGGTATAGGTACGTTTTCAACGTTCTGTGCGTTGTTATTATTGTCCATACCTATCCAAAAAGCGTCATCGTCTAATAATTCCGCCAACTGGCGATCCGAAAGTAGCTCATTGGTTGAGACGTTCATAACTATAAAAATTAGCAAGTATGAGTATCTTACAATATAATATTGCTTCATTATAACCATGCTCAAGAAACTAGTTAGCAATATACATAAATTTACATTCCCACTTACCTAAATTATCCATGTTTACAAACTAACACTTATGCTACTATCGGGTCCCACGGACCCAAATATCGTATTGCTTTGAAAGTAAACAATATAGACAACTACTCACAACAGCATTCGACAAAGAACTACTTGACTGGAGAATAACTGGAAGCACGATTTCCCCACTCTAATATGTCTGGGCTATTTTCAAGAATTTAGATGTCGCTGGGTCCTTAGGACCCGATAGTAGTAGTTACGGGTTAAATATATGTTGTCCTAGTGAGTTTTGATAAACGATGGTATTTATTTAACCCTACTGAATAATGGTAAGTGTTTCCCGAAGATGAATGGTTCGATGGTTCAAGAAGTACATACGAGGGGCACTTGCTAAATAACCACCACATGGCGATCCTGCAAACTAAATGGTAAATGGCGAATAATCCTGCGAACTGATGGTAATCCAAACGAGCGAAGGTCTTTTACTTAAATTTTGGACCTTGGAGGAGCAAAACTATGGGTGGTGCACCTACTAAGCAAGAGATAGAAGAAACTGGTACAGTAAACAATAATTTCATGGCGCAGGAAGATAATTATACAACACAGATAATGGTATTATTGTACATAATAACGGTAGCTTTCATTCTGAAATTCATGTGGTCCTTATGGAAAACGCATCGAGAGAAGAGACATCAACCGAGGCATTGCAGCGAAGCAGACGTCAGGAACTTTGACTGTATAAAATTGTAAGTACTTATATGCACTTTATTTTTATGATCAAATGGTACATCTTTTAAATGTTAATAACGTGGGAAGATTTCGAAGATAAGCTAAGGGCAATTGTAGAAGAAATAAATAAATAGAGAAAAAGGGTTTTGAAAAAAGAAAATCCTAAAAATCCAGATATACACATTGAAGTAATTAATAGTATAATAATTATTCATAATAATGTTGCTAAGTTGATAGGTAAAAATTGGAAAAACTTAAGTTTAGTACAACAAGAAAGTTGTGACAATTACTCAGAAAAGATTAGGACATTTCAAGCGCTGAATTGTACTCTCAAAATACCTACCTCAATATTTGAGGAGGTCGATACGGGTGCATTACAAGCAATAAGCAAACAGTTGAAAATGACGACAAGCATGAATGATTTTTTTAATTTCGCGAGTAAGGTTTTACCTACTGAATTCAACGGAGAAACAAGCAAGTCACAATCGTTTTTAGACTCATTAGATTTGTTACAAATAAACGCGACGGGTAACGAAGAAAATGCGATTCTGCTAATTAAAACAAGACTGACTGGAAAAGCTAGAAGCCTGATTACGACAGAAAATTATATCACAGAAATTAGGAACAAACTAAAATCAGGAATAAGAATAGATAACCCAAGCCTTCTCTTAGCGAAACTTAATAAAGTAAGGCAAAATGGGAAGGATATAACGCAATACGCGACAGAAATACAGAAATTGGCAGAGAAGCTACAGGCAGCACATGTGTCAGAAGGGATGCCAGAACGTCTAGCTGAAAAACACACCAAAGAAGCAACGATTGAGACAGTAACGATTAATGCTACAGCGGATGCAACGAAAACAATCATAGCAGCGGGAAGTTTTGAAAACACGCAAGAAGTACTATCTAAGCTGGTATCAGTAGAAGGCATAGTAAGTCAACAACAAGTATTACACATGAAGGACAATAGGAATTTCTTCAGCAAATCAGATATTAACTTCAGGAACAATCATAGGAGAGGAAGCAACAGCGGAGTGTACAATGGCAACCCCCCGGGAAGGACATTCAGACAATACAACCAAGGAAATGGTTACAGCAGATACGCAAATTTCAATAAGGAAAGGAAATTCAACAGGAATGGCAATTACAATAACAATAACGAAATAATATGCGAGATAGAAGATAAAATTGAAGAAATGAGCAGACAAATAGCACAGTTAAAGAAAGAAAACTACGAATTATGGATGGAAAATATGGTACTCAAGAAAAAAACAGAATTTTTGCAAGGAAACATGACATAGACCCGGAAAAATTTTAGAGAGAAGAAGTTGGTAATACATGGTATAGAAGAAGGCAATGAAGAAGATGAGGAACTACTAGAAAATAAATTAGAAGATGTAATGACAAAGTTTAATAACACAGTAGACGTTAAATCAGATATTTTGAAATGTAGAAGAATAGGGAATAAAAACAGTAACAAAAATAGGTCGGTACTAATAATGATGAAAGATGTCAATAAGAAAGTAGAAACTTTGGAACGAACGAATAAATTGAAAGGAACAAAGATATATATATATATATATATATATATATATATATATATATATATGTATATATATATATACATATATATATATATATATATATATATATATATATATATATATATATATATATATATATATATATATATATATTGATGAAGATTACCCAAAAGATATACTGGAACAGAGAAAACAGCTAATAAGATATATGAAACAGGCGAGAGAAAGTGGAGCGAAAGCTAAGATAATCGATAATACATTAATCATAAATGACAACGTATATAGTCTAAAAAACTAGAAGAAAGGAAAAATCAATTAGAAATACATACAGTATGGAATAAATCAACATATAAGGAAAATAACGAAACCAATCGGAAAACTTTTAATACAACCTTTAGTAATAAAAGTTTTAAATAAATACATAAATTACCAATTTCACACTTTGAATATAACCGTATCTCGCTAAGGATGAGCATTCGGATCAAAAATAAATTGAAATTTAGTGAAGCCTTATTTACCGGAATACACAACTTCGACTTAGGACGAACGTTGGAAAAGCTTGAGGAGCTTTCGGTAAAATTTGAAGTTAAAAGAATGAAGACATATGCAAATGATTATATATTCAAAAAGTGCACTATAGAAGAATTTATGGAAGAAGGGAATAAAAGGTTAAAAAATATACAAGTATGTATATGCGAAGTACCAAAAACGGTTCAGCAGAAAGAATAGATTCAAAAGATTCTAGAACGATATCACAATAATCCAATGTTTGGAAAACATGTAGGAAGCAACAGATTATTAAAAAAAACTGAGAGCAGATTTTAGATGGTAAAACATGGAGAAAGATGTAAGGAAGTATATTAAGAATTGCCACGAATGTCAGGTGAATAAAGCAAAAGCTAGTTATAAAGAGAAAATTGTCATCACGGACACATCTATAAAACCGTTTGATATCATTTATATAGACACAATAGGTCCTTTTGTAGAAAGTAACAATGGGAACCGTTATTGTGTCACAATATCATGCGAATTAACAAAATTCGCAGTCATGATACCGGTCATTAACAAAGAGGCAGCCACAATAGCAAAAGCTATATTTGACAACTTTACACCAAACTATGGGTTGTTGAAAGAAATAAGGACAGATCAAGGAACAGAATATAAGAACGAAATAATGAAGAACTTAGCGGAACTTTTAAAAATAAAACACAATTTTTCAACGGCATATCACCACGAAGCGATAGGCAGTTGTGAAACATTACACAGAACGTTTATTGAGTACATAAGGAACTTAAAGATTCTAGAGATAACTGGTGTGAATTTGTAAAAATGTTTGCATATTGTTATAATACAACACCAAACACGTATCACGGTAGAAAACCCAACATACCAGAATTTTTAAATGTAGAAATAGAACCATGCTACAATTTTGAAAGGTATGATAAAGAATTGAAATATAAGTTACAGTAAGCCAATGGAAGAACCAAGCAGTTTTTGATAAAAAATAAGTTAATTAGAGTAAATAAAAGCGAAAAGGAATCGTCACCCGTAGACTTTAGGGTAGGGGATTTAACAGAATCGCAGAAATGCTGCCACTTTATCTAAACTAGCAGGTTTTCACAACATTGTTTAGAAAATCCGTTTAGTGATCTGAGAAGCAAAAATATAGTTCCAAATGCTTTACAAGTAAATAACAAGTTACAACTAACTTAAGTGCCACAGTATTTGCAGTATTCTAAAGACTACATCTATGGCAAAACTTTCGAGTACTTGTATCTGATGTTCTTGATGTTATAAAAGAAGAACCACAACCATTATGTTATAGACCTATTGAGGTTTCTTAGAAGATCAACGCTTCCCTTAATTTGAATTATAGCGAGATCAATTCGTTATATAATATTGCATTATATATAATTTCGAGTATAAAGAAAATATCTGAGACAAGTGATTTTATTGCTCTTGTTGATATGGTATATACAATGTTAACAATTTTGAAATGTTACCAACATAAAACATTATTTTTTGTAATGAATATGTTTTGTAGACATTCAATAGTACGCAGTTTACAAGAGTGCGTAACGTATATATTTTGGAAATATACCCCATACCGACATCTATTAGTGGCTCTTAACACTTTGCTTTCATACATCTTGCTGTAGGTAAAATTTGTCCTAGGTCGACGCAACCAGGCGGCAATAAACGTTGTTGTGTAATTTCAATATTGCATGTGTTAATGGTGGAGTGCCTAAAATAAGCTTTTACAGATATTATTTGATATTTAAACAATATTAGAACTTGTAAAAGACATAATTGGATAGTAAGGTACGTAACTAATAGATTACTTATTCATTTTTAATTGGAATTTGATGATTATAACCAAACATAATTCAAAATTATAAAGTATAAAAGACTACGCATTCAAATTTGATGAGTACTAATAACAATTATTTATTTAATAAATAATTGTCATTTGTAGTCGATGAAAGTGTTCCATTTATTAATAGGAAATCACTAGATTTTCTACAAATATCTGTAAGTATAGTTGTAATCCTACTGAAAATTCTTCTTCCTTTGTCTTATCCTTATGCCTTCTCAGGCGTCGGATTGGAGTTCTTCATGTACCCATTTGTTCCATTCTTTTCTGTCCCTGGCCAATACCTTCATCTCTCCTAATGTTTTTCCCTTGCTTTTTCCAATTTCTTCAATCTGATCTATCCGTTTCCTCCTGGGTCTGTCTCTTTGTCTTTTTCTTGATATGCCTATTTCCATAACTATTCTCGCAATTCAATCTTGCTTCATTCTTACTAGGTGGCCATAACAGTTAATTGTTTCTTCTTAAAGTTTGATATAATTGGTTCTTGATCAGTTATGCTTCTGATTTCCTCTTTCCTTACTTCATCCCAGTTTGTTTTACCTGCTATTCTCCTTAAATATTTCATTTCCATTGCATTTTTTTTGTTTGCTGTATTTTCTGCATTATCCAGTTCTCACCAGCATAAGTTATAGTTGGGACTGTAATTTTGTTGTAGATTTCCAGCTTTGTGTCCATATCAATGTGTTTATGGCTTAATCTTGTTCGATTCAAGGAATAATATAATCTTGTTGATTTATTTGCTCTGTTATTTAGTTCTGCATCTATTTTCCCTTCTTCTGTTATGATACTTCCTAGGTAATTATAAGTTGGTTGTTACTCTTTCTAATGTTTTGTAATCACATTTCAATTCCTTGCAGTAACTCCCCTCTCGATGTTTTTCATTTACTATCATTACTTTTTCTGTATTTATTGTCATTTTCATATTTTCTATATCTCTTGCCAATAAGATGATTAGTTTCTGCATTTTATTTTTTGATTTTGCTATAAGTACAATATCGTCTGCATACAGTAAATTACTTAATCTGACCGACACCATGTTTCTGTACCCTATTATCATGTCCAGATTTCCTCCTTGTCTTTTTATTTCCTTCACTACTTTGTCCATTATAATGACAAACAACAGTGGGCTTAAGCTATCACCTTGTTTTATACCTTTTTTCATTAGAATCTTTTCCGATCTTTGACCTCCTATCTGCACTTATAATTTGACTGTCTCGTATGTGTTATTAATTATATTAATTAGAGCTTTTGGTACTTCTAAATCTTCCAATACCGCCCAAATTTTTACTCTTTCCACGGTGTCAAAAGCTGCCTTCAAGTCAATAAATAATAAATACATTTCTTCTCCCGCTTCTATTGTATTACCAATTAGCCTTCTTAATATATATATATATATATATATATATATATATTATCATTTGCTTGTCGTCCTGATCTAAAAGCTGCTTGTTCCTCTTCTAATTTTGCTTCTATATAACGTCTTAATCGGATCTTTATTATTCTCGTGTAGATTTTGAAACTGGTTTGGGCTAAGCACATTGATCTATAATTATTGCACAGTGTCTGATCCCCTTTTTCATGTATTGGCAGTATAAGGTTATTTTCCCAGTCTTTGTTGATTTCTTGGGTATTCCAATGCTTCCCTGCATATGAGGCACATCCGGTCTTTTCCTTTTTCTCCTAACCATTATATCAGCTCTGGCGCTACTTCATCCTCCCCACTGGCTTTTTCTATTTTAAGTTTATTTTTAGCCACTTCCATTTCTTCTTTTTTGATTGCATGGTATTCATGTTCATTCCATTCCTCTTCCGCTATATTCGTTGTTTTCTCCTTCGACCTATTATTAAATTTGTCTTCGTAGTGTTTTTTCCAAGTCTTTAGTATTTGATTCATTTCAGTCTCCAATTCGTCATTTTTATTTTTTATTGCTCTTATATGTTTTCCTCGTAGTCTAGACTCGCATTAAAGGGGACTTGTAGCATTCCAGATGTTATGAAGCGTATGTCACAAGCAGAAATTATTATAGAAAATAGTAACTCTGCAATAACACCAAACGAAAAGTCTGTGTGCTATGTCTCCACCGATCATACGCCAAAACAGTTACTTCCAGTAACTCCTAAAAAAAATATTGAGTCTTCTTGCTCTGGTCCTGTTAATAAAGAGGTTGGTAGTACCACTCATTGTACTGGTACAATCGAACCAGAAGAACTAAGGCCCTATCCAAAAATAACAAGAACGCAAACAAAGAGAAAACAAAGTCACAAATCTGAAATTCTGACCAGTTTACCTTGCAAAGAAAACCAAAAGATTGAGAAAAATACCTAGATTGTTAAGAAGCGAATTGTAGAACCTGATATGGTATCAAAGAAGAGAGGAGAAAAATCGCAAAAACGAGTTCAACAGGAAATTCGAAATAGCGACAAAAACGATCAAAATGTGTTTTGTCCAGCTTGTTCGCAGAAGTACACATAGAGGAAGGGACCCAAATTTGAGACACTTTTTTTGTAAATTCGAAAAAAAATCATCATTGAACAAATTTTTATTATTATTGTACAAAATCGCTTGCTTGGTGTATTAACAAAACATCGTAATAAAGAATCTACATTGAAATAGTTATTTAACTTGAAGTTTGTTTTTGTCAATTTTCCCATAAAATAATATGTTGCCCAATTAGAGACACACTGATGTACCAATTTGCGACAGATTTCCTAATTTGGGATACTACTAAAAAACCGTTTATTCGCAGAAAGAACATATAAAATTAGCATCTGCCGCAGTGAACACAATTTGCCCATAGTTCGCCATGCTTATCCTCGGAAAATCTCCCGGAACAAAATAAACATTCAGCATCAGTTCCTTCGGATTCGTCTGAATAGGAATTAGCCAATATAATACTGCTGTCGCTTTCAGAGCTTGAAGTAGAAGAAACTCGGCGTTTTTTTCTCTGCTGCTGTAACCCCGAAGTGGAAGGTTGGTCCTGTTTTAAAACTACTGATTTCTATTTTCGTACAACTGCAGTAGACTTTTTTACCAGTTTCTTTGATTGTTTTTCTTTTGGTTCTAACTCTTCACTAATGTTTTTTTAGGTATACTATTTTTCCCTTTTCTTTTTTCTAAACTACCTTGTAATTTATCTTTGTAAGGAGTTAACGTAATTATCGATACTTTCCCAGCCCTAACATTCACCTTAGTTTCTCTGGTTTTGTATTCAGGCAGAGGACAAATATCCGGGGGAGAAAAATATTCTCTCTGAGGCTTATTTGCTGAGGATGGACTGGTGTACGTTGATTTCTTTCTGGCGTTGGTAGACCCATTGCTTCATTTTCATTTTGATTTCTCAGATGATCTTCCTGATGATTTGATTTTTCGGAGAGTTGTTCTTCTTGAAGGCCTGTTTTGTTTTCCATCACATTATGCACGCCATTATCATGGTCTCTGAAGGTGTTTCTATTCAAAGGAACTAGTCCCATTTCTCTAAAACCATTGCACGATGTTTCCATAGTGGCAGCTCTATTGTAGGCTCTGCCAAAAATACTAGCAGTTGCGTATGGGGATACAGTACTTAAATAGTTCTCCCGAAGCCAATTTTCTATCTCTTGAGCATAATAGGTTTTTATCGGAGACATAAATGAAATATCTAAAAGCTGCATTTCTTTGGTAGAATGTGGCAGAAGACAAATTATCGTCACATAATTTTGTTTTGCCAAATCTATGAGAGCAATGTTTCTTGTGTGGGAGTAGTATCTATCCAACACAAGTAGAACAGGGTCAGCAGCCGTGGGTTTCGTGATTTGATAAAATGACTTAACCATCTTGTAAAAATATCTGATTGAACCCAACCAGAAATATGACAGCTATGGCCCCAGCTGGAGCACCATCATTAGCTCGGACTTCATATTTTTCCGTGGAAAAATGAATAATGGCGGTAAATAAACTACTGCAGCATTCATACAGGTTATTACGGTGATTAGTTTACCTCTCTCTGCGGAGGTTAATGTAGAAACCTGTTGTTTTCCCCTCAATGATAAAACATTACTATGCTTATGTTGAACGATGGCAATGCCCATTTCGTCGACATTGAATACCCTCTGGCAAGGTGTACTTGCATACTCATTTTAATAAGATTTGCAAAAGATCGTTACTCATTCGCAAACAAACGTTTAGTGAAGTACCCAGATTGTACAGTTAAACATCATCAAGAGGCGCACGTGCAATTCGTATTCGTCTGGTACAATAATCTACGCTGGCTTTCAATTCTCTACCTCATGATTGTCCTTCTCTAACATACTAGTAACGCCATGTGACCATTAAAATTTTCCTTTGGCCGTGAGAGGTTATCGTTTTACGTTGAAATTAAATGTGACTGATTTCTCTCACAATTAAGAAGGACATTTTTAAGGGCATTACAATCTAACGCGTGGATAGAAAATGAAAAGATGCAAACGAAATTGTTTTATCAGGTGCGTAGGAAACAGGCGGTTTACATTGAGATATTTTTAAAACCAGAATACAGTTGAACAAATATTAGCATACGACTTATTTCTCATTTTATGATATCCTGTTAATTTATTGTTCAAATCATATTAGCGTGTACTACCCGAACTGATATAGTGAATTAGTTTATTACTACTGAATTATTTCTTTGTAAATTAATCATGAAGAGATAAACGAAAGTAATGTTGATTCACGTTACACATCTGTATTTCTAATATTAACTTCTTTCATTGCGATCTTTAACATAATGAGTTGTTTATACAACATTTTGCTGTGGTAAAGTGACTAGTAATAGCCTGAATGCATTTCTAATTTGGTAATTAAAAACTGTAAGTAAAAGCCAGACATAAGAGCTACTGTACGCTTCTCGAAGGCGGTGCCTGCCACACATCCCATTACACAGTTGTTTCGTTTCTCACTTTATGATACCCTGTTAGCGAGGAGAAGTAATACACTAAATTTATATGTATTTTGTCTCTTTTCAACACATTGACGGTAAAACGTATATTCCCTCGTAATGTTCCCAACCCTGTATATTAGAGGGAGATCGATATATACAGTACAATATCAAACACACAATCAACACGTACAAGTTTGCTTCTACCTTGCTTGCAAATATTGATCATGTACAGAAAAATAATTGGTTAATTTTTTCCCCATCTATAAAATGACAGCTACACAAATAGCTCCGGGATCTGGTTCTATTGTTCTACAAATATTGTATAAACACACAAAATAAAATGTTATATTTATCCTTATGTAGGTACCTTGTCCCCTCTCGAGGACTATCACCTTGTCGATGATGAGAGAGCTCAGTAGTCTTAAAGTCCAGGAAGCGATGCCGGTGGTAGCGTAGCTACTGGTAGGGCCACCCTTGCCGGTAGGGTTCCGAAGCGACAGAGATGAAGCTAAATAGTCCACAACAGGATAGCGTCTGAACCAGATCGGGCGGCTGCAAAACACAACTCACCAAGACGCCCGGCCCGCGTGGTATTTAAATGTCATATGGAAACAAAACTTAGGAACATTCCCCTAGTCCCCAGCAGTCTGAGTAACCCCAACCAAGGCAGCGGGTGGAATAGGGCTCGAACAGAAGGTGCTAAGAATCCCTGGATTAGATCAGGCTGTCATCTTAGTATAACGACTTACAACGCAAGGTTTTTAGGAACAGATGAACGCTTAGCTGAGTTCGAATATGAATTAGACAAAATCAAATGGAATATCGTAGATATAGCCAAGACAAGACGGAAGGGAGAACAGTGTATCAAATTGAAATCCGGACATGTGTTGTTCTGTAAAGGAGATGACAATACTGGTGTAGGACAGGTTGGACTTATAGTTAATAGAGGATTAACACCAAACATAAAGATACTGAACGCTTTGTCAGACCTAGTTACCTATGTCAAACTCAACATAAATAAAACAACAACCATGAAATACATTCAAGTTTATGCACAAACTTGCTCACATGAAGACGACGAAGTGGAATTGGTATACGAGGATATAGCAAGAGCACTCAATAAAAGCAAAATAAACACATGTTATTATAGGAGGTGACTTCAACGCCAAAATTGGAAAAACTACAGATCCCTCACAAAGATATATAAGGCATTTTGGCTTAGGAGCCAAAAAACGATAGAGGTGCACTGTTGGCCAATTTCCTAGAAAGGGAAAAGCTCTACCTGATGGACACCTTTCAGAAGAACAAAAAGCGAAAATGAACTTGGACAAGTCCATATGGAAAAAACAAAATTGATCTTATCATATCAAAACATAAACATATAATCCAGGACGTAGGCGTGATAAATCAATTCACTACTGGAAGCGACCATAGGATGATCAGATGCAAGGTGTCAAAATGGAAAGAGCTTTAAAAATGGAACAAAGAACACCTTAAATAAATATAGAATTACTGAAGGAAGAAAATGATGGATATAAAAGACAACTTAACGAGAAATTCTCTAAAAACCCTGGACAACCAAATGAAACTATAAACGAAGCTAACAAAAGAATAACAAAAGCAATAAAAGAAGGTACAGAACTCATAGCCAAACCTTCGAGAAAACCTGATAATGGATTGACAGACAAAACTAAAAAACTATTGGAAAAAAGAAGAGAACTCATGAGAAGTGGAAAGAGAGACACAATATAATATGTAGAAAGCAATAAAACAGCAAGAAAAATGGCAAATCAGGACATCCTGAGCCACAAAACAAAACAGGTACAATCCTTGCTAGAAAACAATAAGGGTCTGAAGATATTTAGAAGACAAAACACGCAGAAAAAGGAAATAACGAGAGTAACAGACAAAGCGAATAATATAATAGAAGATAGAACACAAATACAGAGAGAAGTTGAATTGTTTTACACAGACTTATATGAATAAAAAATACTGAATGAAGCAGTGACGGGAGAGAATGAGAACACAAACAATGAAATTATTATTGTTAATTCAGAGGAAATGCCAGAAATAGACATCAAAGAACTGGAAAAGGCTCTATTGCAAATGAAAAATGGAAAGGCGACAGGAGAAGAGAGCATACTACCGGAAATGCTGAAGGAAAGGGATAAAAAAACTAAAGAAAAACTAGTAAAACTATTTAATAACTGCTTGACGCAAGAATGCATTCCTCATGACTGGGGGAATGCAGTGGTTGTTCTTATCTATGAGAAAGGAGATCTGTTTTACCTCGAAAACTACGGACCAATCAGTCTGCTGTCTCAGGTCTACAAATTGTTTATCAGAATAATTAGAAACAGGTTAGAGCGAAAACTTGAAATATACCAACCAAGAGAACAGGCTGGATTTAGATGTCACTACTTCGTAGACTTCAGAAAGGCCTTAGACACTATAGAAACCTGGGCAATAATAAAATCTATGAGTGGATCAAAGGTACATCAACCTAATTGAAAATATATACAAAACTTCTTCAATGACCATCAAGATTCACGCACAGACAAATAAAATAGAATCCAAAAGAGGCGTCAGACAGGGAGATGTAATTTCGCTAAAATTATTAACTCTGATTTTGGAGGATGTCTTCAAGAAAGTCAGTTGGAGGGAAAAGGGAATGAACATCAATGGTGAATACCTAAGCAATTTAAGGTTTGCTGATGATGTCGTCCTGTTTGGAAAAAATAAACAAGAACTAATTAAGATGTTGGAAGAACTACATGTAGAAGGTGCCAAAATTGGACTACATATGAATAATGCAAAAACACAATTAATGACAAACGTTCCTGATGCAGACCAAACCATTACGTTTCATGGACAAACTATAAACAAAACACAATCATACATATATCTTGGACAATCAATGACACTAAGTAAACAAAACCAAGAAATTGGGATCGATAGGGATGGGCTGCCTATGGTAAATTAAAATACGGTTTAAACATGAAAATCCCCATGGCATTAAAAACAAAAATCTACAACGAATGCATTCTTCCCGTCACTACATACGGATCCGAGACCTGGGTCCTGACTAAAAGGATTATTAACAAACTAAGAGTACATCAGAGGGCCATAGAGAGAAGAATACTGGGAATATCATAGAGACCACAAAACAAACCAGTGGATACGAGAAAGGACAAAAGTAACCCACATCATACAGAGAATCAGTTCCTTAAAGTGGCAATGGGCAGGACATGTTGCATGCCACAGAGAGAGTTGGAGTGGACACATCAATAGATGGAGACCTTGGGGAGAACGAAGAAGTATTGGCAGACCACAACAAAGATGGTACGATGATCTGAAAAAAATCGCTGGGCTGAACTGGTAACAGAGAGCTGAAAATAGAAGTGTATGGTGAAACATGAGAAACGCCTATATCCAATGGATAGAAGATGGCTGAAAAAAGAAAAGAAGATACCCTTTTAGCTTCTTACTTTTAGAAAGCTATGAAACTTACACTTCTCTCTGACATTATAATGCTGACAGCCTGGTGGCCAGCACAGTACCATTATTCTTCATGTGAGGAAACCGAAAATTAGATAATACAGATAGAAAAAGAATAAAAACAATTGTATTTCATAAGTTCATAATAGCACGTTTATGTTAGATAACTCTTTTATTCAAATTATATTGTTATAGTCGATACTCGTCAACGTAGCATGTCTTTATTTTTTGGTATACAGTAGTGAAATGAAACAGTGGTAAAAAGTGTATAAAATTTTTTGAATTTCACACAGTGAGTACTATATGATTGTATCTACTAAACAGCATAAAAGTATACATATTTTATAACATCGAGATTGTATAAGACGAATGTCAATAAACAAAAATGCAACTCTTAATTCTATAGTAGAGGCGCAAAATGCAAAATGGATTAAATTGTATATACTTACTGTAATCAAAATCAAAAAATGAGTGTTAAAGCCGATATTGAAAACATTTATTGAAGAACAAAATAGCAAACTAGCTGAAAATATTACCAATCAACTGACTAAGGAAATTGCGGAAATAAAAAAATTGTTACTAGAGGACAGAAAAAAATTGAAGAACTAGAAAGTGAAATAAGTAATCTTAAATCCAAGAACAAGCAATTAGAGAGACAACAACGAACAAATAATATTGTGATATTCAACTCGAAATTCCCAGGAGGAAACTTAACAAATTTTACTCTTAACCTACTAAACCAAAAACTAGAACTTAACTTTACCGAACAAGATTTCAATACAGTAATTACTTTTGGTACAAGTGTAGATAATAAACCAATATTAGTGAAAATTGTCTCTTACCTTACGAAGCAAAATGTTTTAAGATCCTGTAGAAAACTCAAGGGGACAGATATACGCATAACCGAAGAACTGCCTCAAGAAGAAAGAATAGTTAGGAGTACATTGGTGGATCAGCTAAAAAGAGAGACGCAAAATAATAGAAAAGCACATATCTATGGGCAGAAACTCTTTGTTGAAGGAACAGCATACACGTACGACCAAATTATTAAAAATAATCCTGTGACTGGAAATACACCAAATCACGGTAATAATATCAATAGAAGCACCGATAGCAGCACAAATAATAAGAAACCCAAACCAAATACCCAGAACCAAATAAGTGAAAGCGATAGTAAGAACCAACTAAAAAGAAAACACAACGAGCTAGGAAATCCTGCGGAAATTATTGCGAAGAAACCCACTCTTGAAAATTTTGTAACAAGACAGTCACCAAGACTACAAGTGCCAAATAATAATTGAAACTGTTTTCCTTTTATTTTATCATTTCTTTTGAGATGTATAAGATTTTTAATATTTAAAACTATACTTATATTTTAACTTATTAATTTCTTAACTCAATCATTTGGAATTAATAATTATCTCCTAGACTTCAAAATCGAACAAGTCGATACTGAAGAAATACAAGATCTGCCAGACTATAATATATTAATTAATGACTTCAACAAAAACTAGAGCATATCTATTTTTCAAATGAACATGAGAAGTGCAAACAAAAACATTGACGAATTAAAATTAACTTTGGAACAAGTAGGTATACAATTCGATTTTATCGTAATTACAGAAACAAGAAAAATACTCGACACTTCCTTATATCAGTTGGACGACTACGACTTATTTTACAATAATGGAAGTTTCAATGAATGTGAGGGTGTCATTATCTTTGCGAAAAAGGAGTTCCAGGGTTCTTGTGAATTAATCAATTTTAACGAAAATATAATCTTGGAACTCTCATGCAAGGTATATAACAAAAATTTAATAATAAATGGAATTTACAGACCGTGTCCTTCACGTATAGATACTTTTATAACGGACCTAGGGACTTACTTAAAGCAATGTAAAAAATCTGATATCCATATATTAACAGGCGATATAAATATAGATATATTAGATAATGCATCAAACTTTGTATACGACTATTTGTACCAAATGACCGAAGAGGGTTTCGAAAGCTTAATAAATAAATTCACTAGGGTAAAAGACCAATAAAAATCATGTCTAGACCATATATTCTTCAAGACTAATATAAATACTTATAAAAATATTCCGATAATATTACAAACTAGTATCACTGACCCTTTTTCGATCATAAATCATCTTGTACTACCTGAAAAAAACTAAATATCCTAGCAGAAAGGACAAAGGTTATATTCCATATGAAAATGTTTCAAAATCAGATTATTCAAGAAAGTTGGCAGGACATTTATAACAATAATGACATAGATATTTGTACAGAGGCCTTTATAAATAGATTTAAATTTTACAGAGACAAATCAACAATAACAAAAAAAAATAAAAAAAACTGACATCAAACGTAAAAACTGGATTACGCCAGCTCTTGTAACTTCTGTTAATGAAAAAAATAGGTTATATAAAGTAATGAAGCATAAGTACACACCACATAATATATTGGCTTTTAGGAGATATAGAAATTATTTGAATACATTAATGAAGCAAGTTAAATCATATTACTTCAATAAAAAAATAGATGACAATAGGAATGTTGGAAGGAAATTGTGGGAATGTGTTAAGGAAATCTCAGGCACCCAACGACTGAAAAAACCAATAAATGAAATTATAACACATACAAATACTGTAGTACATAACCCAAAACCAATTGCAAATGCATTCTGTGAACACTTTACAAACGTTGGAGAAAAGATGGCTAACAAGATAAGCAATGAAAATGTGATGAAAAATATTAAACAACAAAAGATATCTAAAACAATCTTTCTTTCAGACACTGATATAAAAGAGGTAATAAAAACCGTGATGAGTTTAAAAAATAATAAGTCACCGGGGCTAGATGGTATACGATCAGAAACTCTTAAGGCAGTAAGTGCAGAACTTGCACCTGTGTTAACATTCCTAATAAATAAATCAATAAATGATGGTAAGTTTCCAAAAATATTGAAAATTGCAGTAATTTTACCCCAGTTTAAAGATGGAAATCCTAAGGAAACTTCAAATGATAGACCAATATCATTAATTTGAAATGTAGGAAAGGTATTTGAGAAAATAATACAAAAACGAATCGTATCGTTTATAAAAAAATATAACATATTATCATACAGACAATACGGGTTTCGTGAAAACGTGTCGACATCGGATGCAGTGGCTAGGTTGCTGGAGATGATAAGTGGTGCTTTAGATAAAAAACAACCATCCATTGTCATCTTTGTTGACTTGGCTAAGGCATTTGAGAGTGTCGATCATAACAAGCTTTTATTGGTTTTAGAGAATGCAGGATTTAGGACTCACTACTTGTGAGTTACTTGCACGAAAGAGTGTAGTGTGTGAATGTTGGTGGAGCCCACAGTGAATTCAAAATTGTAAAATATGGAGTACCCCAAGGAACAGTCCTGGGACCTATTCTCTTTAACCTATACCTTAATGATATATTTTTTCAGGACACAAAGGGAGAAATTGTGAGCTTTGCTGATGACACCGCTGTATTCTATAAAAATGACAATTGGTTGGCTCTCAAGAATGATATTGATATCGATTTTGTTAAAATAGTTGATTTTTTTGAGAACAGACTACTTACAATAAACTATAAAAAAACCTTTTTTTTGCCTGTTACTTCATACAGCACCGGCTTGCCACCATTTGAGCAAATATCTATCACTGTGTCGACAAGAGAAATGTTTCATATCAAAACGTCAAATAAAATTAAATATATCGGAATTTTCCTTGATTCCCATTTACAATGGGATCATCAAGTAAATTATTTAATAAAAAAACTTAGATTTGTACTATATAAACTTAAATATCTATCTAGTATTCTAAAATTAACTTACCTTAAAATTCTCTATTATGCACTGGTCGAAAGCCACCTAACATATGGTCTTATTGCTTGGGGATCGGCTGGGGAGACTCTCATCGAGTACCTACCAAAAGTCCAAAAGAGTATATTAAAAGTTTTATGTCACAAACCCATAATCTACCCTACGACTCAGCTCTACCAAGAAACTAGAGTACTTAACATCTGCCAACTATATGTTAAAGTCATTTTACTAAAGCAATATAAAGACAAAGCCACTCTAAAGACAATTCAACATAGTTATCCAACCAGATATGAGGAAAGTGCTGCCGAAATACCATTAATGAAAAAGGCTATAGGTAAAAAAAGTCTCACATACCTGGCTCCAAAGTTATATAATCGATTACCGTCTGATTTGAAAAAAATTAACTCTTCAAGTTTATTCAAAAAAAATAAAATAAAGAACTGGATCCTATCTTTTCCGTCCGATATAATGCAAAACTTTATTTCTCCTCGAAATGAAACTTATTATAGTCTGTCAATTTTATCGTGATTTGTAAAACCTGAAAAATTTTTGTCTTATCGATATTCTGAATGATTTTATTTGTGTTTTTGTTGTTGTTTTGTGTTCTGTGTTCTATATGTTATAGCCCATATTTACATTCTTTGAAATATTCCCATATATGTTTAGGATGTTTGTCATTGTAAATGATGGCTTTTTAAATTCTATACAACTACTTCTTATGATAAATGAACTATCATATTCACGTACAAGCCTTGCTTTTGTGAATGTACGCTCTTTTGCGATGAAGATGGGTGACTACTTATTTACTCAACTTATTTTAATATGCTTGTATCTTTTGAATGTATACTTAATTATTGTAACTGTAACTGAGGCAAATAAAGATTATTATTATTTTTATTATACATACATATTTTGGCTGGAATCGACTATATCTGTTTGTAAAAGTCTTTGTAAAAGTAAATATAAATGCCTAAATCAGCAGTTATATTCACAATATAAGAGAATAATCTCTGGTCCAAAATCACACCTATGGTATCTGAATGGCTAGTAATGTTTGTTGGGATACAAAATTGACATAACCTTATATTATGACGTTCTCCACTAATACCGCGAGTCATATGGAGACATCCTGTTAAACTCATATAATATTATGGTTAAATTGCTGACAGGACGTTTCCCACATTATTGGATTTATAATTTTAACCTTAATCAGCAAACACGTGGAGACATCCTGTTTACACAATTGTTATAACTTTCTGATCATATATTTTTCTTCTGTATCCAGCATTATACTACATTCTCCTTATTTTTGTAAACTAAAAAAGAAACCAGTCATAATTGTACCATCAACTGTAACTAATCACTAAGTTTAATCAAATCTTTTTAAAAAGTATATTTTTTACTTATCAAATTTAACAGGCGCTGCGAACAGGATACTGTCAGTAGAAAATACCCTTTCTGTGTGGTAAAACGTCTACGTTTTCTATCAAGAAATTAAGATATTATCCGAACCAATAAACTGTGTGAAACAAGTTACGGTGTGTGAAAAGACTGACTCCAACCCGACCATTCCTCCAGTGAAGAAGACGGTTGTTCAAGAAGACGTCTCAAGTTCCTTCAGAGAATTAGACACAAGAAACAAGCTCGCAGATGATCCTTCAGTGCATCCTCCTGTAAGTTTATCCTTTAATTTTATTATTTATCGGCTAATAATTGTTTTAAATATTATAATATTTTTACTACAATATAAGTGTTATTTGAATTGCAATTTGAACATTCCAATTTTAATGGTTGTATAAAATTAATATATTATTAAAGTCAATCTTTTATTGTCACAAAATCGTGATCGATCCAGATCTCCAATATCTGTACGTCGATCCAGATCTCCATTACCTCTAAGTCGTAACTTAAATACTAATACCGAGATGTCTACTGCAATTTCACAAATCAAATTATCTTTAGCAAACAATATTGTCGCAACATATAACGGTGGTTCTAAAGAATTATTTAAGACAATCTGAAAAATATTTAACTCTTTTAAAAACCGAAAATAATGATTTATTCAACAATCTTCTGTTAGAGCAAGTCAAATCTAAATTATTAGGTCCAGCTAGAGACGTAATCATAAATAGATCTTTTGATAAATGGTCCGATTTAAAAACCGCTCTTATAACTCGTTTTGGCGATCCTAGATCTGAAGAAATATTAGCACACGATTTAAATACTTCTATTCAAACTCATTCTCAATCATTCTCCGAATTTCATGACGAAATTTCTCGAAAATTACAAGTCCTTAAAGTTTATAACAGAGATATCGACTTACTCTCAGAAGATATAAATAAACTTAGAATGTATGCTCGATCAAATAAAGTAATTAAAAGAGGTCTAATAGACGGCCTAGGTACAGTAGTAAAATATATTTCAGGAAATCTTGATCAAAACGACCTAATCGAAATTCAAAATACATTTGAAAAAATCAATTCAAATGAAAATAAACTAATGACTGAAATTTCGAAGTTGCATTTATTAGCAGGACAGATCACTCAACGCTGGCAAACAGACCTACGTAAAATACAAAATTATGCTGAAAACGTTGTAAGAGAATTAAATACTTTAAATCATAGATTGAATAACTAAATTATTATTCATATTCAACTAGAACAAATTAGAGATCTAAGAAATTATATTCAAGTTTTACTAAGAACAATATCATTTAGTAACCAAGAAATTTTAAATGTAGAATTAATTGAACAAAAGGAATTAGAAGAAATTCTTAATTATTTACATACTATTCATTCTCACATTGGAATCGCTTCCGATATTCCTACTTTGTTAGAAATAATCAAAGTAAATCTTATGTTTACTTCAAAAACTTTATATATTACTTTTGAAATACCCATATTAGCCGATGAATTACTTTATATTTCCAAAATTATCCCTATTCCCAGTGAAGAAAATAATATCCTTCTACCCCCATACGCCTTCACATTAAATTCCAAAGGATCAACAAAATGGACAAACGAAGAATGCAAGAAGACCTTTTCGTTCTGGTATTGCGAAAAGGAACCACACGAAGACCCTTGTAACTTGGAAGACCTTTCACTCTGCAGCTACGCTCAAGTAAAAAAATGACTTTTCACTTTTCACACAATTAACTAATGGAAATACAATAATTTGCTCAATGATGATAACTACCATCAATGAAGACTGCAAAAAAAATTTTAAATCATTGAAAATATCAAAATGTAACATCGTACTAGGAAACAATGATTGTATTTACTCTTTTCAAAAACATACTTGGATGGTATCCAATAGAACATTTACTCAAGAATGGCGCAGCCTCAAAGAACCTACAGAAATTCATCACAAAATCAGCATCAACAAATTTACATCTGGACGATCCAACCAAGCTAGTACCACAGTTTCAAGAACCAAATTTGCTACCTATAGAACTTCATCAGAGCCATTTAGGAATAACAAGAATAATAATTTTTATTTTATTAATTCTACTATTTTTGTATTTGTATAGAAAATATTTTAGAAAAATCAAAAAATCCCGAACAATCCCAAGGTGAACCAATGGAGCTACCCCAATCCCTTTTGGAGCCAAAGCCACAAGGTCGTGCCTTTAACAAAGAGGGGAGGAGTCATATGGAGACATCCTGTTAAACTCATATAATATTATTGTTAAATTGCTGACAGGACGTTTCCCACATTATTGGATTTATAATTTTAACCTTAATCAGCAAACACGTGGAGACATCCTGTTTACACAATTGTTATAACTTTCTTATCATATGTTTTTCTTCTTTATTCAGCATTATACTACTTTTTCCTTATTTTTGTAAACTAAGAAAGAAATCAGTCATAATTGTAACATCAACTGTAACTAATCACTAAGTTTAATTGAATCTTTTTAAAAAGTATATTTTTTACTTATTAAATTTAACTCGCGTATTGTCGCCACTGTATATACAACCACTGTATTGTGAATATATTTGGAGCGCTATCTGAATATTTGAGCCGAAATAACATTTCGGTAGACCCACAAAAAGGAATCTGTATTCGTAACCATACGGTACCGTTCTACTTAATGGGTTAATGAGCATTCCTCAACCTTCCTAAATCAAAAGTAGCTCTAGCGTCCTTTTCAGAAAAACCACAGTTTGGGTCTGTTAGATGTGTTATACAGGTAGATCTAACTTCATCTTCGGTTAATGACAATAATATATCATCTCATAATGTTGATAGTTTTGATAGGTTCATACGGTTGTATCTTTGGCAAGAGATTTTTGAGGCTAGCAAATGGAGAACACGGAATATTTTGCCAATAAAAAAGTTTTTGTATAATTTTGAATCAGTACAGAACTTGCCTATACGTCAGTTTAGACAGAATTAATTCATAATGACAATTGGTATTATAATGATATATTTATCTTTGATAATACAGTCCTTCGATTTAATAAGTATTTTGAGTGTGTACAATAAATATGTATGATTTATTCTATCTGTAGAGTACTCAAACTATCTTATCAAATCAATAACATACAAAATACATTAAAATTAAACCAAAAATTTAAGAGATTGTGAGATCAACTTATCCCCTTCAAAACTTTATTGTTCCATAAATAAACATTCCCAAGGTTACTAAGAGAATAATAGATACATTTTCGTTTCCGAGCGGCAATGAATTAAGGTTTAGATGAAAAGGGTCTTTGCCCGTTTTAAACAGAATTACACTATTAGTATGATGCAATTAGTCCAAAAAAGGGCCTAACTTCAACATCCAAAGTAAAAGTTTCCCTCCAACACCAAATTGTTCTATCAAGTCCACATACTGTTTGGTAAAAAGTTACACCACTTCGAGCGTCGGGTTTCGGAGGGAGGGGGTGCAAGTTGGTGAATTAGTAGTTTTTTATCAGTTTTTTCTCAAATATTTAGAAAACAATGAGGTTTAGCGCGAAAAATACCATATACAGAAATACTGTACATTAAATTGGGAACAAAAATGGTGCTATGCATAATAGGGTGGAGCGAAATAAATACAAAATTTTTATTTTTGGAAATTGACTTGACACTAGTGATAGAAACTTGCATTTTCTGATTTAAAAGGCTATAATGTTTAATTTTTTAGGACTAAAAAATGTTACGAGTTTCCGCCCCACCCTCAAATTTCGACTTTTTGAATTTTCATAAACCGAACGAGCATTAGTGCAATAATGTTGTATAATGTAATATAAATCACTGCTATATTTAATTTCTTAAGATAAAAGAATATTACGAGGGTCCGCCCCACCCTTAAATTTCGACTTTTTAAATTTTTATTAATCGAACTAGCACGAGGACGGGAATGTTGCATACTGTGATCTAAATCACTGCTATGTGTCATTTTTCGAGATAAAAAAATATTACGAGGGTCCGCTCCACCGTAAAATTTTAAGCTTTTGAATTTTTATGAATCTAACTAGGACTGGTTTGAAAATGTTGCAATAAAAGAAAATTTAAAGTAAATAAGTTTATTTGTTGAGACCATAACTTACTTTTACATTGCATTAAAATCTTTCTTTGTTTCAAATTTGGGCCTTAAATTCAGAGAATGAAGTTTAGAGCGAATGAAGCCATCTCTTCTTATGTGGCCGCACACTGATGAGGAAGCGTCGGTAACAAGCTTAATATGTCTTTCGAACGGCTGTGTGCGACAAGGAAATTTTGAAACATCTGGTGATTCTCCAGTTTGTATAAAACATTTGAGCTCTTCATCAGAATATTTAACCAGTGCTGGTGGATCGGTTATGTCACACTTTTGCCAGTCTATTATTGAAATGTAGTCTTCGGCTTCAAAATTCAGCGACGGTAATTTGAAGACCCTTACAGCTGTCATGTCGTTCTTTTTAGCGCTTCTCACTTTTAAAATGCGGCGTAATGCAAGCAAGCTCCCTAATATGCTGTCGTGAATCAGCAACCATACAAAGAAGTACTTTTTATGGATGCGCGAAATAAGCACTTCTTTGAATCGCCGCATCGACATTTTTTCTGTCATTCTCATTCAAATATCGAGAAAGTTTCATGAGATGAAACAGGTTATTTGTACCATCTGTACATAAATTATGTTTTTTGCAGAACCAAATAGGTGCATACACTTTTACCACATAACCCGCCAGGTTTTTCAAATTTTCGTTAGGCTGATTGGTGGCAATATATAGTCGTGATATTCTGTTGGCCATAGTAATACAACGTGCGTGAGCCAATTTTCCTGAATTTATTTTTTCCAGACACTTTTCCACTTATGACCATAGATAAATACTTTTAATACGGGGAAGAATGGAATCTCCTGTACTAAGTCTCAAGCCACAAAGGTTTGTCGAGTGCTGCGCCATCTATTGTAGTGGAAGGTTACTATTCACCAACAGGTAAAAAATAAAGGAAGATACCTGCATGTCACAGTCACAGTTTACTAGCTACTACTAGATGGCAAGCCAAGCAAATACTGAAGGTTTTTTAAATTATGCCTATATTGTTTTTTCTTGAATAAACAAATAAAAACAGTCACACAAAGTTGAAACACTTTTTGAAACCACCTGTTATTTTCTCTTGGCTTAAAAGTAGGATAGGTTGTTTTAAAAAGCTGTTTAAAGCTTTTATCCGTTTTTATTGACCAGGATAATTTATTAAAAGACGAATATCGACAAATAGTTTCAAAAATTTAATATAAAATTATGTTTATAAAATAGTACAGGTTTCGTCTCAAAAGTTGTGCCATTCTATTTTTTGTGGTAGTTGAAACATGAATGTATCTCACTAGCAGATAAACAACAGGGTTTTAGATCGAGAAGATACTGCAATATTTGTCAAGACAAATAACGGAAAAATCGATCGAATATAATCTACCGGCCTTCATGTGTTTCATTGACTTGCAGAAGGCCTTCGATGGAAACAATTAAAAGACATAATACACCTTCTCTATGATAGACAGATACCATACAATGTCATTAAAATAATCGAAAATATATACTCAAAAAATACGATCCAAGCAAAAATAAATAGTGACCTAGCTGAACAGTTACCTGCAAATAGGGGCATTAGGCAAGGGGACTCTCTCAGCCCGCTCCTATTTAACATAGTAATGGATGAAATCATAAAACAAGTACGCAATCTAAGAGGATACAAAATGGGAAATAATGAGGTCAAAATTCTGTGCTATGCAGACGATGCGGTACAGTTGGCGGAGAACGAGGACGATCTGCAAAGGCTACTGTACCAATTTAACAAAACAGCAAAAAAGTTTAATATGATAATATCAGCGGCAAAGACAAAATCAATGGTTACTTCCAAGACGCCGATCAGATGTAAGCTTGTGGTGGATAACAAAATAATACACCAGGAAATGAAATTTAAATATCTGGGAATCGAAATATCTGGACACGGAGACGTGGAGACGGAAGTAAGAAACCAAGCTACGAGAGCCTCAAGAGCAGCAGCATACCTAAATGACACAATCTGGCGAAATAAATACATTCGAACTGAAGCCAAAGCCCGCATATACAAGACCGCAAGCAGACCTATATTATCCTATGCAGCAGAGACCCGACCTGAGACCTCTAAAACGAAACGGATACTGGAGACTACAGAAATGAAAATAGTTCGAAGAATAGCGGGAAAAACACTAATGGATAGAGAAATAAGTGAAAACATAAGACGAACATGCGGGATAGATAACATCAATGACTGGGTACTGGATAGAAAGATAAAATGGAATGAGCAGATTGACCGCATGACGGAAGAACGAATTGTGAAAATATCAAGGGACAAATCGCCAGCAGGACAAAGAAGCCTTGGAAGACCTAGGAAAAGATGGAGTGACAACCTCCCAGGTGACTGAGCAGAGGCAATGATGTGAAGAAAAACAGGCAATGATGCCTATACACAGCAGGAAGAAGAAGTTTCATCTATGTATTTCACTATTCCTCGTTCCTTGAGGCATTTGGTCCTTTCCAGTACTATCTGTAGTATTGTTGAGGAATGATCTGTAATGTCAGTTTGCAATACTAGGGACAGTATTTGATCGAGTACGTTGAATTTGGATAATAAAAATATGCGTCGAATGTCGAAATACTGGAATTTTTTCATATAACGTTTTCACATTATTTTCAAACGAAGTTACTTGCAGGTTACTCGGAATTCTTTGTGTTTTGAAGAGAGTGCCAACGCTTTCAATTGAAGTGTTGATTTTTAAATTTAATAGAGATATTTCATCTATCATCAACCTTTTAAATTCTAAAATAAATTTAAAATATGATTAAATATAAAAATTAATTATTATTATTTAGTTTAGTCACTTTGATCATCAAGTGTATCTATTTGTGGTGATGATTTATCTCTTTTGTGAAGTGTTCATCTGATTCTACTGCCACAAGGTTTTGACTCTAGAAATAATTAAAAAAAGGTACATTATAAAATTAGTATTTTTGTACTAAAAGTCAAATTTAATATGGAAACTTCAGGTTATTATAAATTATGATTTAACTTAAGAAACAAATTACCTCTAGGAACAGCAAATCTTGCCATATCATTTGATTCTTTATTGTCAAGGGAAATTCCCTTCAGCTTCAGACCTCATAGATTCGGCAATAGATTCCACTTGAATCTCTGAAGAAGTACTACACGATTTATAATTCCCCGACTTTTTATACAATACTGAAAAATATATTATTTGCACAAAACATTCTTATTGATTTCTTTAAATACTTACAATTTGTTTGTGTTGTAGGTTTAAAAACAGGATAAATGTTACGATTCAATGAGGGACTTTCGTCTGAATTACAACTAGAGATATGGGACATATACCTTGTATTTTTTTCCGTATCCTTGATCCTAATGTCACTTTCGGTAATGTCTCTCACAAGTCATAAGTAGAGTTCCAATTGGACCAGAAAAACTTTTTGGTCCAGTTGTAGTACCATCTATGCTATAAAACAAATGTCGAAGAGGCAGTTCATTACCATCTAGCTGGCATATGAGCCAATGTTTCGGTTTAAACCTAACTCAATGAGTCTTAAAATTCCCCACTTTGTACCAGTATTCGTAACGGTTCCATCGCATCCCAAAGCTACTAGTTGGGATGAGTCTGCATATGATTTGAAGTAATTTAACATACATTTTGGGCAACTGAATGTCCGGATTGTGGATTGACGTGGCCCATATATCTGGAAAATGGTTCCTCTAATAAGATGATATGTTCTTCTACCACAGTTGTTCGGTAATATTTCTAAGCACGTCGCTCCATTTTTACGGTTGGGTCTTTTCTACCATCAAAATAAACTGCTGCAGGGCATTGGCGTTCTCTCTTTTCACGTACTTGGAGTGAGTTCCTTTGTCTTTTCCTTGCTCTTCGAATTTTCTATCTGTCTATTACGTTACTTTTTGCACTTTCCGATTTGATGCCAAAGTCCATTAATACAGCAGGGGCAATTCTTGCTGCTATTCGATCAAAAACAGAAGTCCAATCACACTCTAAAGCTACTGCTGTTAGAGATTTTCTCATTTGCGTTGACATCACTCCTGAAAAAGTAGACGGTTCATTTTGAATATTGCAGATGAAGTCTTTTTCTAACAAATCTGTATTTTGAGCGGGAGCAATTTCTTCGTCGTCGTGTTCATCAACAGCAACTTGTTTTGAATTACTTGCAACAGCAGCTGTTTTGCGTTTTCCTCTTTTGATGGAAAAGCAATATTGCGGAATGTCGTTTTCGCTTATATTGTACTGAGCTCTGAAGGACCAATCGCCTTAATGTGACGATAATAAATACTTTTACACGTCAATGAATTGAATGTTTTATTAAAATGATAACCGATGATTACATGCACCTTTACTATATATCTGTATAGTTTTACATTTTTTTCATATTGCGTCACAAATAAGAATATCACAACCGCTTATCATATGATACAATTGATATCTTTTACTTTTCTACGATTAATTCATGACAAGATGTATGTTATGTCTCTTCATGCTTTTTTTGTAACTTGACTAACAACGGTTTCTTTTATGATGATGAAAAATTGAATAAATGTTGTTATGGATATTTTTATGTGTGGTTTTAAGTGGGTGATAATAAGGAACGTTATGTGAGAATGTAACCAATGGGATTAAATAGAGATTTAAATGAAACTGTCATATGACAGCTGATACTCAGCCGACGCATGTAGTTTTGTGGAGAAAAGAAATTGTTATACAATTATCTGTGGTTTTTTATATGAAATGAAGTTTGAATGGTGTTATACAGGAGAAGTTGAAAATGAAAAGTCACAGGAGAATTTTGTAATTAAATCAAATTCGAACATATTGGGGGCGCGGGAAGAATGGATGAAAGGTGAGAGATGACTGATATCAGACATCAAATACTGATGTTAATGAAAGAATTAGATAGCGTGAGGAGTGTATAGGGCTCTGATACAGGATTATGATTGAAATTGAATAATTGTAAATAATTATATAAATGTATAGGGGTTGTAAAAATAACTTAATGTTAGTGTCAAAGTGGTATAAGGACTCTGGCGTCATGAATATAACGAATGAATCTTTAGGATTGATGTTAGAGTGTTGTAAGGACTCTAATATCATGAATATAAGAAATGTAAGTTTTTGATGTTAGAATGGTGTAAGGACTCTAACGTCATGAATGTGACGAATGAACAAGAGGTCTAGATGTATGCTAGTTCTTGTTTTTTAAGGGTACGAAAGTTTGCAATGTACTCTAGAAATGGACTAGAGGTGTGAATGATAATAATGTAAGCAATATACTCTAGAAGTGGACTAGAGTTGTAAACGATAAGAATGTATGCAATATACTCTAGCAATGGACTAGAGTTGTAAACGATAAGAATGTATGCAATATACTCTAGAAATGGACTAGAGTTGTAAACGATAAGAATGTATGTAATATAAAAGGAAGGAGAGAGCGTAAGTAAGTGAGTACATGATTATAGTGTATAAGAGTAAGGGTTGGGTTAAGTTTCATTGAGAAAGAGAGATGAAGTAATGAGAGAGATAGGAAAGGGCCAAGCGGCAGTTCTTTCGGGCCTACTGAATCTATGTACCAGCGCAATTCGCTACCGGCAGAGGCTTACCCGGTCCGATTGGGGCCTAGCGACTTACGTCACGCCAAGCGTCGACTCTAGGTTAAAGCAATTGTGGTACCAGTTTGTTTAAGGAGTAACGGTCCAGGAATCTCGGGCATATGTAAAAAAAGAGGGACCAAGTTGTGAAGGGGTGTGAAATTCCATGAGAGAGCATGGAAAGCTCATGTGGGTGTTTTTCCGTTTTTTTTTTGTATCAGAATGAGTGGTGCTGGGTAAGAAAGGGAACGTTTTTCTTTGGAGAACGTGGAAACTCCAGTGTAGCTTGCGCTACTCCCTTTCTACGCGGAGGAATAAATTGTAGAGTGAGGGTGAGTGTAAGAGAGTAATGTTTCAATGCTTGAAAAATTAATGTGTGAATAATTAATGAAGTGACATGATCGTATACGTTCAAGTAATGTGACCACCAATGTAAGAGAGATCTTCTTTACGTATAAGATTGTTTATTTGTGCAGCGATAGCGGTTTGTCACGTTGACAAGGTATAAACGACTTTTGTTATTTATGTTTCTGAGGAATCAGGCATGGGTAATGGAATGAATGATTTTGATAATTGGTCGAGTGTAAGTTCCTGAAGCGGTTTTGACTTGTACCGAACGGATTTTACCGTCTTTACCAGCTGTGACATCTGTTATGCGGGCTAAAGGCCACCGCAAGGGAGGGGAGTCATCGTCCTTAATTAAGACCATGGTTCCTATAGTGAGATCTTTAGATGGGGTAGTCCATATGGGACGGTTTTGCGATTGGTTGAGGTAGTCGACGGACCACCGTTTCCAAAAGTTTTGTTGAGCATGACTGCATTGTTGCCAGAATTTTAATTGGTTCGTAGGGAGTGAGGATAAATCTTTGTCTGGAAGTGCCATTAGAGGTGCTCCTATGAGAAAATGGCCTGGAGTTAATGGCAGTAAGTCAGTAGGGTCAGTCGAAAGGGGATGTAAGGGTCGTGAGTTGAGTATGGCTTCTATCTGAGTCAGTATAGTACTGAATTGTTCGAAAGTAAAAGTAGAGGTAGCTAGCAATTTTATTAGATGAGTTTTAACGCTTTTGACTCCGGCTTCCCAGAGACCACCCCAATGTAGGGATCTGGGGGGAATGAATTTCCAGTCTATTGATGATGTGAGTAGGTGATCATGTATGGGAGAAAAATTCTTAGTCAGGAAGTGAGATACGTCCGCAAGATAATGATTAGCACCAACAAAATTAGTGCCATTGTCACTGTAAATCACAGATGGAAGTCCTCGTCTAGAAGTGAAACGTTTCAATGAAGCGATAAAGGAATCTGTGGACAGATCAGAGACTAACTCAAGATGAATTGCCTTTGTCAAGCATATGAATAAGGCAATGTAGGATTTGAATACCGGGGCTCGCTTCAAATGAGATGATTTTATTGAGAATGGTCCCGCAAAGTCGACTCCAGTCGTCTGGAAGGGACGGGAAGATGTTACACGACGTGCAGGTAGATCAGACATGATTTGCTGTGCCGTTATGGCCTTGAACCTATGGCACATTAGACATTTGTTTATGATGCGCTTGATCTCACGCAGGCCGTCAATGGGCCAGAATTGTAAAAGGATATTGGGTAATACAATTTGAGGATCACTGTGTCCTAAACGTATATGTTCTCTTTGTAATATCAAGCTGGTGAGTGCTACTACGAGTGCGAGTATAATTAGAATGAGGTTGAGAATTCAAGTGAGAGTGTAAGTAATATTGGAATTCATTGTGAATGTATTGAGTACAATCTATATTAAGAATGTATATGCGAGTAAGAGAGTGTTCTCATGAGACTAGAGCAAGTATGAGTGCGTGCAACAACAAGTGAGTAAGAGTAAGTACGAATGAATGTAAGTGCAAATGTAAATACGAATAAATGTAAAAGTATTACGAATGTGAGTTTAAAATGTGACTGCCAATATGAGTATAAGTTTGATTAAGGTGCAATTGTATGCGAGTGCAAGTAATAATGTAAGTATGAGTTAGCATGAAAGTAAATGTTAGGTAGTGACCACGAGTGTATATGTATGATGAGAGAGTTTTTCTAACTCTTTTGAGATTGTTTTTGTATATGTTTTTATGATTATACATATATGTTTCTGTTAAGGGAACCCGACTCTTTTGCGGGCAAGAATGAGTTTTTAAAATGTTTTAATTAATGTAAAGGAGAGTTATTTCTATTCTCGTCAAGAAAAGGAGGGTAAGTTGTGATTTGAAAGTGGTGTGGTCACACCAGAAGAATGAATATAATGAGTATGAGAGAGGTTATCCATAAGGTATTGTGAATGAGTCTTGTCCAGAACAGTACGTTTCTTGACGATAATATTCTGGAAATTGTTGCATTGGTGTTGAATGGTTAGGGTTTATGTTCAAAGATCTCAATGATGTGTTTTGTTTGTGAATGTGAGGGGTTAAGTGAAGTAAAGTGTGGTGCTTGTTTCTGCAAATGGCACATACACCGGTAGACGAGCAATGGGTGAACGTGTGTCTGAAGCCCAGACATGCTGTGCACATTTTGTTATTTAGTAATTAGTTTTTGCGGTCAGGTGCAGAAAGTGTTCTGAAATGTGAGCAAGAATAAATTTTATGACCTGCTTTGTTACAGAATGAGCATGTTGAAATGTTGATAGGGTTAGAGCTATGAGTTGTATTACAAGAGAGCTGATTAAAGGTGTCCCTTTTAAGTGAGTTGGGTAACGAATGATTAGCGAGTGAACGTTGAGTTGAAGATTGGGTTGCGAGAGAGTGTAGGTTAGTTGCATGGTTCATTTAATATGGAATGAAAGGAATGGGTCATGGCGATGATCGGATTGTCATTTCTATCGACAGATCTTCTGTCAGAATTTTGTCTGGGGGAAGAGTTGTTTAAATGGAGTAAAGTGTGATGTCTTTTGTGACATATGGAACATGATTTTGCCGAAATACAATTAAGGATTGTGTGTTTATAACCTAGACACCTAAAACACATTCTGTTATCTCTAATGTATTTACTTCGATCGGGGATAGACAGCCGTCCGAATTGGGAACATCCATAAATTTTATGGCCTGTTTCCTTGCAAAATGAGCATGTTGGAGATGGGTAAGGGGAACTATGATATGCACTAAACGAGGGTTGATCACGTTGATCATTGTAATGAGGTGAGTTTTGTTTAGGAAGCGAGTGTTGATTTGAAAGTAAGGTTACCCTGTTGGGTGGAGTGGTCACATTAGAAGACTGATTACGATGATGGTGGGATGTATCAGGTTTAGGATCTTGGGTCAACAAGTTTTCCAAAACGGTACATTTTTTCTCCAGAAAATCAAAAAAATTATCACTAGTAATTAAATGTTGATCAATCTCTTTTTCTTCAAGAGATCTTTTAGTACTATAGTCTAATTTGGTTTTCAATATGTGAACAATTAAGGCATCGAATAAATCTTCCTTACTGATGTTTAAGTTTAATAATGGTTTTACTATAGATCTAGTTCCAGATGTGAATATTCTTAATTGCTGTGCGTTACATTTTAATATATTATTACAGGCCGTTAAACGGTTAAAATGGACAGTAACAATTTGCCTTATATTATTGTATTTGTAATTTAGTAAGTCTAAAGCTACATCAAAATTAGTTTCATTTACTGGTAATTGAGAAATTAAATTTAGCGGGTCACATTTCAGGTATGATTTCAAATAGTAAAATTTTTCAATTACAGATGTCAACCGGGAATTGTTTACTATTAATGCATTGAACAGTTCTATAAAGGCATTATATTTTATGCTGTCTCCAGAAAAAATCGGTATTTCTATTGACGGCAATCTAATATGTGTTTCATTATGAGAATGTAAGGTTGATTGAGTAATTTGATTAAATTCAAAATTTAATTTATCGTAAGCATTTTGTAGTCTAGAGTGTAATACATAATATTTTTCATCAATTTGGCTTCTATCATCAAATTCTAATTCAGGATCTAAGGCTATGATTGATCTTGAATTTCAGAATATTTAGAGTAGTATTTATCTAAATTATCTATGCGTGATTTGAAAGCATACTTGTCTGATTCTTCCAAATTATTATGAAACCAGTTATGAATACGTGTAATTGCTGCCTTACAGCTAGCACGTTGTGTTTTTAATGAATCCATTTTATCAATGATCTCAATTATTTGACAGAAATATTTGATATAACATTCAAATCAATGTGTCATGTTAGGTATTTCAGTAATATTTTATGATCTATATGATTATTTTCCAAAGTTGTGATGAAAGAATGTCATTAAATGTCCAAACCAAATTTGAAATTAACAATGTAATAATTTTTTTTTGTCATATATACCTTATTTGTCTTGTTCTTTCCACTGTGAACTTGCGTACAGTCTCGAAGAATTTCACTTTCCTTGTGGATTTGTACCGCCAAATCTGTTTTCAATTCAGGATTAAATTTTTGTTTATCTTATTTCTGGTTTGATCCGGCTACAGAAGGGCCATGTTTTGCGTTTTCCTCTGATGGAAAAGCAATATTGCGGAATGTCGTTTTCGCTTATATTGTACTGAGCTCTGAAGGACCAATCGCCTTAATGTGACGATAATAAATACTTTTACACGTCGATGAATTGAATGTTTTATTAAAATGATAACCGATGATTACATGCACCTTTACTATATATCTGTATAGTTTTACATTTTTTTTATATTGCGTCACAAATAAGAATATCACAACCGCTTATTATATAATACAATTGATATCTTTTACTTTTCTATGATTAATTCATGACAAGATGTGTGTTATGTCTCTTTATGCTTTTTTTGTAACTTGACTAACAACGGTTTCTTTTATGATGATGAAAAATTGAATAAATGTTGTTATGGATATTTTTATGTGTGGTTTTAAGTGGGTGATAATAAGGAACGTTATGTGAGAATGTAACCAATGGGAAAAAATAGAGATTTAAATGAAACTGTCATATGATAGCTGATACTCAGCCGACGCATGTAGTTTTGTGGAGAAAAGAAATTGTTATACAATTATCTGTGGTTTTTTATATGAAATGAAGTTTGAATGGTGTTATACAGGAGAAGTTGAAAATGAAAAGTCACAGGAGAATTTTGTAATTAAATCAAATTCGAACAGCAGCTATTTGCAAATTTGTACGAGCTGTTTCTGAAGCTAATTTTCGATTACGTTTTTAACATTTGTTTTGATGTTTCAATATCTACAGTTCCTATAGCCATTTGTCGAAGTGTCCTCTGTTCTAGAATAAAGGCTTGTTCCAATTACGGGATTTTCTTATCCTTACTACAAGTTCAGTTTAAAAAACTCTTGCATTTGCAGTAAGATATATCAAACAGAGTAGGTTTTGCTTGCTTTACAAAACCATCTAATTTCAAGTGAAAAAAGTCTTTTTTGTGAGATGATTTCTTGATGTTCATATACTTTTTGTAATAGTCCTTCAACATTTTTACTATTCTTGGCTTACTGAGGGTTGGAATTGAAGCCCGCTCCCGTTGTTCTTATATTTTTTAATCATAATATGTCGGTTAAACTCTATTCTCCAAATCACTTCCTTGTCCAAATATAGGACAGGCACTTTTATTTCGTGCTTTTAAGTTACTTGCTCTTGCCATTTCGTACTAACGATATAACGAAATTGTCTAACGTATTACAACGACCAAATATTCTCACCGCACTACTATCTCTTATAATACTGAGAGAATGTAAGGAGTATAACAGTAAATGTGGCAATTTTAGTCAAGGTCATACTGAAACTGACCATAACAACACTTATAACTACTATTCGATTAAAAACATCCGCTAATTTGCCCGGTTCATATTATTTGTTTACTGTTCACTTTTCCCGAAATGTATGACTATATGACCTCGCGGCGGTACGATTGTTCATCTCGATTTTTTTTGAGGACATAGATTCTGTGGGAGGTCTTAAATTTTGCTAATGCGAGGTAAGCCAAACCTTCAAATAGACAATGTAATTTTCAAATAGAAAGGCAAAATTAGATCACCTGATTTTTTTTTCGTATCCAGCGGACCCTGAAAATGATCGGTGATTACAAAAAATAAAATGTTGACGTAATCTTCAATGCAACTGACACGTTTTAGCATATAAGGCGTAGACGATTTGAGAAAAAAAAATTCGCTCCACCCCAATGCATAATCTCTGTAAAGTGAAAGGTTCCAGAGTTACGGAGGGTTTAAAAGTAGAAATTCTATTTTTTTTTAGATTTTAAGGAAAAATTAATTTATAACTACAACAGATATAACTGAAGAATTTTACTGAAAAGTAATATTTTACAATCGTATTGTAGTCCAAGAAAGGATATGAGACACCACAGAGGGTTGCAAACGTAAAAATACTGAGAACGAGAACCGAGGCGCGGCCGCCAGTACAAAGTCGTGCGTAGCCGGTTGACCTCCTGTACCTACCTTCCGCTCGCCCCTCCTCATCACACACTCTCTCTCTACCTTTTTCCATCAGTCGTAAGCCAAAAACACTGAAGATCTAGATTGTTTTCACTATCAGTGTTACTTACAGGCTAATGTTCAAGTTGGTCGCATTTCTCCGCACTTCAACAGCTTCCAGGCAGCATTCAATTAGAATCTACCATCAGGTGCAGCAGTGGCTGAATGAGAAGAACCTGAAATCAATTACACCAGTACGTCCTGCAGCTCCCCAGGATGTACCCTCTCTTGCCCCAAACGACCGTAATTACGAATGCAGAAAGACTGGTTTAAACTGCTCAAGCATATGCGGTAATTACTCAGGTCAAGTATGTCGTAACAGGGACATGAACATCACATATGAAGATCTAGAAGAAGAGGTTGCTATGTTCGAAGAGGAGTGAATACCGATGAATACTTTTCATTAATTTAAAGTCGCATGTAACATGCTACATTTTTGTTTAATATTACTATTGAACTTCAAACATTTTAATAACATATGGTTGCCATGTACAGCAAAATATGCCTATTCTCTTTAATGGAAAACGTCCAAACGCTGCAGTTTTAGAAATATTATGATTCGAAATGGTATAAATATCATTATTATACAGATAATAATTTTATACTTTAAAATTTATGTTGTAAGGATATTCATTCTTAATGCTTTGTCAAGAGAAACATAGCTGGGCGCTCCTTGAGAAGGTAGAGAGGTTGCCGTTCCAAGGGCTAACATACGACTGGACACCAAAACCGCAATTCGCTTTCACAAAACACAATCCTGTACAGAAAATTGGTTTCATTAGCCATAATGTCATATTTTTCCAAAAAAAATTACTTTTACACCCTCCGCAACTCTGTAGCGTTCAGTTTAGCAAGATTATGCACCACACCATTTTAGTTTGAAATTTGATGTAGATTATTTTTGTATACGGCACTTTTTGGGCTAAACTGCATAGTTTTATGAATATTTGGGAAAAAACTACTAATTCGCCAACTTGTATCCTCCTCCACGCTAAACCCGACGCTCAAAATAGTGTAACTTTTTACCAAACAATATGTGATCTGTATTCAACAATTTGGAGCTGCAGGGAAACTTTTACTTTGGATGTTGGGGTTTGTGTCTAATTGCTCCGTACTATATAGAGAATAACATAAATGCTCAAAAGGTTATAGCCTCAACAAGAAAATTTCTGGAACAAAGATAGGAAAGAAGAGTTTTGTGGCTCTTTGAATTGTAATTCTGATTAACATAACTCAAGTGTGGTCTGCCGTTAAAAAATTTCAGAATTCTAATTTTCAATCATCCAAAAAATTACCAAACATAAATAAGTGGAAAAATGAACGGTTTTAAAGATTAAAACTAACTTTTCCGCGACTGTGAAATGCTCTGAATAGTATTCTATCATAAAATTGTCACTTGTATATACTTCGGGGGATGTATAGTTTAACAAACCAAAATTTCTCCAAAAGAAAGAAAGAAAATTTTCATTTCTGCTTTGTTGAATGCTGTCAAACGATTCACGCTTGTTGATTCTGGTTTTCTTAACCTAATCTGAGGATTTCGACGTAAAAATCCTTCTAGCCAATCTCGACCTGCCGTCTCCTCTTCATCCTTGAATGGTTTTTTTATATTATTTAATCTGGCAATGGTGTAGGCGCTTTGCTTGGTCTGATATGGCGAAATCCCATAAAAGAGCTTCGAAAGAGTTATTATTTGGTTTAGAAGTTCGTTCTCCTGTGTCGCAGTAAATAGTGGACGTCTTCCTAGTTGAGGCTTGGACACATTGCCGGTTCTACGTCGATCTTGAAGTGTCGAACTTGAAATATCGCTCTTGCAATGCCAAAACTTCTTGAAACCTCTCGAACAGCACGCCCATTTTCTATTGTCAAAAGAGCTGCTTGGAGTGCATCAGAAGTCCATGATGCTTTTGCTGTTTTGCGTGGCATGTGAAAAGATAAAACATATTATATTAAAAGGAGGCCGTAATTACCCCCAACGTAATAAGTTCAAGAATCATTAGATATTTTTAAAACAGAGAAACATACGTAATTTTTCAATCAATAGGATGAAAGCCAGCATGATTTAGCCTGATCTAATACATTCTGAATATCTTCAAAACTTACCGTTATTTAAATATACAAGCCGGAAAATCAGCGTCCCTTACTATAAAACGTAAATTTTTCGATGTTCGACTGTAGCAACGACACGGTGTACTCTTCCACTGTTTAAAGTAAAACTGATTGAAAAATATGATCCAATACGTAGTCGGCGTGCTAAGGCGCTGTAAAATTCTGATCGGGATGGGAGAAACCTGGCGGACGCTATTACCCCCAGGGCCGGTATTCCCCCACTTTACCCTAAACAAATTTTGTTTTTTAGGAGTTGCTAGATCGACTGTGTTTCGAATAATTGAAGAATATTGAAACAATAGAATAATTGTTTCTTCTAACCATCGTGGAGGTCGTCCATGAATTGTTGAAACCTTCGACGATGCAACAAAAAATATAATTCGACGCATTGTTCATAGTTTCTTTTTTTAAAATGAAATACCAACTTTGAATAAAACTTCAACTAAAATAAGAAAATGCCCAGATTTACAACAAATTTCTCGTTCATCATTACATAAAGTTATGAAAGAAAGAAATTTTGAGTAAGCCAAAAATTATACTAATTTTTATATGAATTGAAAGCTCCTTCATTTATTTTATGGTATGTACTAAGAAAATACATTTTTTTAGATACTTGAAAAGAAATAGGAAGAGTATTTTAATAGAGTGCAATGATATTGTAAGATGGAGTAGAAATTACCTACAATCCATCAAACAGTATACGAGAGAACAGAGGCCCATTAACTTGATGAAACCTGGCTAAATGAAGGTCATACAAACTCCAAAATATGGATAGTTTCATCTATTCGTGATAAAAGAGATGCTTTTCTTAAATAGTCCAGGCGGTAGAGCAGTAAAAGTAGGGTGTTATGGATGATATTTGATAACGCAAACATTTTTATGCAGAAAGTTGCCGAATATTGTGTACAACGACAATCTATGTTTGACTACTCCAAAAAGTGGTTGCCAAATGTACCGAAATATCGAAAAATTACCCATTTTTCGATACATTTGTGTCTAAAACATTGAAACAAAGCATTAAATCATATAATGTTCTCTATCTTTTCTGTTTATTTGAAGATTTCTTATAAGGTTATGAGAATCGCGAATCGAAAAACTTTAATTTTCCATGAATAATATGCGAAAATTTGTGAAAAATCATACGTAAACTTTGAAAAAATGATAAATATTTATCAAATTTTCAGAAAAGATAGTTAAACATATGACAATTACGCACAAAAATTTTTGTAACGATCCACCGCGTAGTTTTTCTCTGCCACAATTATTAATTAACAAATTATAAAAAAGTTGATCGCGCGTACCTTGTTTAAATAACGGTGAAAAAGGAGCACGCAATTTTTAACAGTTACTTAGTGTCATAACAAACAATAAGCAATTATAAAAACATCCATTTCACTTTTTAACAGTTTTTTAAATTCTGTAAAATATTTTTTCCATTACTGTCTTCTGAGCTGAGATTTACTTATATATTTCTATTTCTAGCTATTGATTGTGATTTTGGTATCCAGGATCACATCAATATGTCAAACCTCCCCTCACAACTACTGCTCTCAAATACCACTTCTTCAACCCCCACTAAACAATCTATCTCAACAAACACAAATACCCCTTCAACACCCATAACTTATGCCACGGCTACTTCCGCAAGACTAACTTCTCTCCCTGTACCATCTCGAGATCAAGTCATCATTATGCCTTCTATCCCCAACAGTGTACTATTCGATTATATCAAAGCAATAGGTAGCATTGTCTCTCCCAAAAACGTACATTTCGCTTCCAGAATCTCCCATGGCCGCATATGTATCTATTTATCATCTACCACTCAAGTCGACGACCTTCTAAAATCAAATCAAAACATCTCAGTTAATTCCAATATCATTCCTATTCGTCGGCTTATTTCCCCCACCAAAAGAATCCTTATTTCCAATGTAAGTCCTTCCATTCCACATTCCCCTGTATGACCAAGGATTAACACTTACCTCCCCTATTTCATACGTCAAATGTGGCTCGCATGAAGACGAATACGCACATGTCCTGAGCTTCCGCCGTGTAACTTACGTTCTGCCCACATATTTTTTACTGCAAACTTCGATTTTTACTACGCATGAAAATACATCACACAGAATATTCATTTCTACTGATAAACTTGAATGCTTTCTTTGCAAGCAGGCTGGACATACCGCTGAATCATGTCCTTACACTTCCTACGACCTTCCCCCCCCCTATTAAATACTTCCGTCAATCTTGAACCGTCCACTTCAGCTGACCCAGCTACTACTGATACCTTTTCAGACAATCCCGAATTACCCTCTCAAGTGCCACTCGCTCCCTCCTTCCCTGTACCTGGCGAGAAACTACCCCGATCTAATAATAGCACTATTGACTCTCCGCGGTCTATATCACCTTCTAATACTTCTTTCGCTAATCCCAATCCAATGCCTCCCCAGAATTCCCAAATTCGAATCCAAAAAAATCTGCAAAAAAAAAGAACCAAAAAATCCAAACTGGCGGAAGATAATTTTCACAATATAAGCCCCGAATCACGTTCTATCATACATAAACTTTCTGGCAAACAGGAAATCGTCCTGTTTGCCAAAGCTGCAATACTATACTGACCGTTAAGCACTTACTTACTGACTGCAAACAATTTTCCGCTACATATAAACGATTTGACCTCAAGGAAATGCTCCACTGCCCCACCAAGATCAAGAAAGTCCTACAGTTTCTGAAAGCTACGCATCTCTACCATAAAATCTAATTTAAAAATAGTAATAGTTGTTATTTAATATCATGTAAATATTTCTAATTATTTTTCTGTGCCAATGACCAGCGCTGTCGAGGAACGTTAAGCTAAAATTAAAAAAATAGTCGATTTCTGTAATGAAAAAGTCCAATTCAGAACCTAAATTGAAAAAAAAGTTACAATAAGTTGTCTTGATTGGAAACCCGTTTTGGCCTCAAGATATTTGTAATTTAGTTCGTGTCACCCTACCTCCCAAAAAATTATTATAACTGGTGGAGATATCCACAGTTATCAGATCCCGAATTAAGAGACACAAATGCTTTTGAAAGAGGAAAAAGTTGATTTGTTAATTTATTTTTTATACAAATTATGATCAGAATATTCGATTGCTTGGATCTCAATTTTACTCTTCTGTGTCATTTGAAATATTTTCAATAACTGATCATTTCAATTGATGATCATTCGATAGTGGATGGCTCACCTCAAATTAAAGTAATCCACTTATAGGTAGGAAATTGATATATTCAATTTTCCCCCAATTAATTCCTGCAGACAATATTGATCAACAAGTTTGATGATGATTTTGATATCTAGAGACTTTTGATTGTTCAAATAATTAATTTCGCTCCTTTCACAGAAACATTATTAAATCATTTCTGATGTGATGTAATAATGGATCATAAGCCTCTACCTTCCTATTACTAGGAGGAACTCAAATAAGGCTTATATATCTATATTTCACACTTGTTTATTTCATTAAATAATTCAACAATACAGATTAGAATATTCATATGAAAACAAGAATCAGTCAACACAATGATCGACAAGACATCTGGTTTCAATTATTCTCCGGTAAAAATGTGCAGAAGGTCTTGGAGTCCTGGTTTTGTTTGGACTCTTGAAATCCACTTCGTATAAGCCGTACTTATCACTGAAAAGAATTACGAAATATCATTTTAAATGGTATACCAATGCAATTATCAAAATGAGAGATTAATATAAATCAATAATAGGAAGATATAGTGTACATGTATAGCAAGTGAAGCGGTCAAATTTTCAATCGGAGTCAAAAAAAACATTGTGTGAATAGGACATCTCCACGATTAAACAATTTGTGACAAAGGTAATGAAGGTAAGCACAGAAAATTCAGTTATGTGGGCAGGGCCCCCGTAAAGGCTACCTGCGCCTGTATGCAAAAAAGGATTTTGGCGCTCCTTAAGACATTTTGGATCATGTTATTTTAATTATTATTTTGAAGGTAGGTTTGTAGGTAGGTGCTTGAAATAACGCAAAAAACTTAACTTTAAAAGTCATATTTATTTGTACACTAAAATATCAAAATGAAACACAGAATGAAATCATAACAAAATAAATTAAACTACTACTTTCTACTCATACTTAGATATTTAAAAAAATATTCAGATACTTCCATAACAAATACCTAGTTATAAAATAAAAATTATAGCTAGGTACAATAGAAAAATAAAAAATAGATATTGTAGTAGCGATATTTTCCCAGACTTTGCTGTTGCAAATTTATTAATTACATTGCTAAAATGTCAGAAGAATTCTTAGTGAAATGCTTACGTTTGGAAGGGTGGAGATTAAATTGTTATCAAATATATATTGTAATATACAGGGTGTCCCGGGACTAATGGGAAAAAAGTCAGAAGCGTTTATTCTGATCCAAAATAATGTTAGTACTTCATATAATTTTTTTCTATGTAGGCTCTCGTTTTCGAGTTATAGGCCTACAAAGTTTTAATTTTGAATTTGCTTTTTATTTTTATTCTTTGTACTACTTATTTCATTTTTATAACATTAACGGCAAAGATATAATGTACGTGTATGTTTATTTTGGAAAGGTAAACAGACTTACAGTAATGCCTTGAAGCCAGTAACGGACTACTCGCAATGGTTAGTGATCCAAAAATTTTGCAGGGATGGCACGCCCTATATGAAATTATCTAAATTTACTTCTCCACACATTGAGCTAACGAAAAGGTACTCTTGTTGGAATTCGATAAAATAAGCCGTTTGGCTAATATTTACAGTTTTAATAATGCACTACGTACCAATTTACCTAACTAACTTATTAATACGATGTCAAAGATTTACCTACGGTACTGCAAAAAAATAATTTAACGATAACAGAAGATAAAAAACATGAACGACTTAATAATTCGAAAGATGGTAAAATTTTTTAAAAGTGCTTTTACCGTTTATCAAGTAACCATAGGATTAGTTTTCAAACGTTGTGTAGAATAGCTCGTAGTCAGTACTTGTCAATAATTCATAAGTCCTTAATTTAACAGTTACAATGGCAGAATTCACTTTTATTGAGTACGCAGATATAATATATGGACTGGCTTCTTGAAACTGTTTACAGGCCAGAAGGCTTTATGCAGAACATTTTGCAAACAGAGCATTGTCAGACAGACGAATGTTTGAGCGTATTGGTATTGGCATCTGGTTACGAGAAACAGGTATGAAGAAGTAAATATAATTGTGTATGTATACAAAAGAAATTTTAAATTAAATTAAATTGAAATTTTAGGAAGTTCTTTGCCAAAAAAGGTGGTGAAGGTCCAGTACGAAGCGTACGTACTGTGGCAGTTGAACAAGACTTGTTAAATGCAGTTGATAGTGAACCATCAACGAGTTTACGAAAATTATCAAAAGAACATAACGTCTCGAAATCAGTTGTTCATCGCCTCCTAAAAGAACAGCTGTTATATCCTTTCCACATGATAAAAGTACACAGTATGACAGTGGCTGATTATCCTGCACGACTTGCGTATAGCCAGTGGTTTCTGCGACAACAACAAGCAGACAATACATTTATTAGTAACGTTCTCTTTACGGACGAATCCGGTTTCACCAGAGATGGAGTCAATAATCCTCATAATATGCATTTGTGGGATGATGTGAATCCACATGGCATTATCCAAACTAGGAACCAGCATAGATTCATGGTTAATGTTTGGGCAGGAATAGTTGGCAATCATTTGATAGGGCCATACTTTATTGACGGTACTTTGACAGGTCAGAGATATTTGGAGTTTTTGCAAAATTAGTTATGGAACCTGTTTGATGAAATGCTATTACAAACTCGTAGGAATTTATGGTTCTTGCATGATGGGGCCTCTCCTCATTTCAGTTTAGATGTACAACAGCCTAATAGATGGATGGGTCGTGGATGCCCTTTTAAATGGCCACCGCCATCAGGAGACGGTAATCCTACGGATTTCTATCTCTGGGTCATATCAAAAGTGAGGTATACGCAACATCTGTGCAAACAAGGCAAAATTCAATAGACAGAATTGTGTTACACTGCAATGTTATTAGAAATAATATGGGATTGCTTTTTCTAGTGCAAAGAAACAACCTTCGTAGACTTAGAATGTGCGTGGAAGTGGGAGGAGCTCATATTGAACAATTATCAGAATAACGTTAGTTTTTGTTGTTGTTTAGGAATTAGTTTCAGTCTAATGTTTTATAACTTGTGTTTTTTGAGGTTTTCTTAATGGTTTAATAATGTTGTGTTCGTAATTTTGATTGAAAGCAACTAATTACGTTGTTTGCGTACCTATTGAATTCCCATTAAATATATTCTCAATGTTTTTGTTATCTGCTATCATCAAATTATTCTTTTGTAGTACTGTGGGTGAATCATGGACATCGTATTAATACGTTACTTAGGTAAATTGGTACGTAGTGCATTAATAAAATTGTAAATATTAGCCAAACGGCTTATTTTATCGAATTCCAACAAGAGTACATTTTCATTAGCTTAATGTGTGGGGAAGTCAATTTCGATAATTTCATATAGGGTGTGCCATCCCTGCAACATTTTTGGATCACTAACCATTGCAGTAGTCCGTCCCTGGCTTCAAGGCACTACTGTAAATCTGTTAACCTTCCCAAAATAAACATACATGTACAATATAGCGTTGCCGTAAATTTGATGAAGATTAAATAACTAGTACAAAAAATAAAAATAAAAACCAAATTCAAAATTAAAACTTTGGAGGCCTATAACTCGAAAACGAGGGCCTGCATAGAAAAAGTTTATATGAAGTACTAACATTATTTTGGCTCAGATTATACGCTCCTGACTTTGTTTCCGTTAGTCCCGGGACACCCTGTATTTATTGGGTCAGTATCATCAGGTAATGTTAACAACTTTAACGCTTTAATTTCATTAAACAAATCATTAGAGTCTATATTCCTATTATCCTGATGTGTCAGTCGTTCTTCAAAGAACAGAACAACGTTTTAAAAGATCGCTGTCACTTAACTTGAATATGTCGCTAAAAAATCTGAAAATATTATCATACTCATTTTTTCTACTTCCGTTACTAAAACCGCACTTTGAACACGGGTTTGACATGCACAAAACGACTCTTTAAACACTAGTGTTTGAAATGCGAAAAGTCACATATCGTTTCTCTTTTGTTTTTTAAACGTCAAATCAAGTGTATCTTTTGTATGTTAAATTTCATGTTCGGTGATAATTTTGTTATTCTGCGTCATTTGATTTGTCAGTCAGCTGTCAGCCATCGTCCATCATGTAATGAATATGATTCAAATATAATATAATTTTTTCCATCCCATGGGCGAAGAAAAAGTAAAGTAAGCATCTCGTGTTAAAAACGTCTTTAGTCACTTGTTTCATAAGGAACTCGTTCCGCTTCGCTCCACTCGTGCCTAGTAAAACTCGTGACTAAAGTAACCTTTCTGACACTTGGTACTTAATATACTATAATAAGTAAAATCAGTGTTTTAGAGAGCTTAAAGTTTGATCTATAATTTTTAAGAAAAAACTAATTTTAAAGGCGGTTTTTGTATCATGATGGGTCTCATCTCGGTGTTCATAGTCAGTTTTGGTTCAGATTTTCTCCTGACTGTTGATAACGGTGTAAAGTCTTCTTCAATTTCGAGAGACAGTGCTACTTCTTTCGCTTGAACAAGAATTACTTGGAATGATTCGTCAGATCTATATTGCTGGAAGTGATCATCTAAAATTTTTAGGTAGGTTTGGCATACTTTAATATTGATTGTAGCACTTTGCATTTGTCTGCTGACAATATTTATATGAAATAAAACGTAATGTCAAATAATAATTCCACAAATAAATTGAAAATTTTGTATAGACATTAAGAGTGAACTCACTTTATGTCTTGCATCAATGTGAAATGAATTATCTTCAGCTACTTCTAGAAGACTTTCGCAAACCTTCATTAAATAAAGTTTGAGGAGCTTTATCGCGTCAATTCTGCTGGACCATATTGTCTCACTTAGAGGCTTTAAACTTATCCCGTGGAAATTTTTTCTCATAACATCCCACCTTTTTGAGGATGACGAAAAAAATTTAGATAACTCTTGCACAAAATAAAAAAAAAAGTTTATTGTAGCATCTGACGCCTTAGAAGCGTCATTTACTGTTAAATTCAGTATGAGCCACACAAGGTACAAAAAAGACTCTCGGATTCGCATCAAGGATGCGTTTTTGAAGCCCAACATGTTTTCCCTTCATATTTACCCCATTATCACAACCTTGTCCCCTAATATTTTTTATATCTAAATTTAATTTTTTCAAAATTTATGTCACAATTAAATTAATCCTTTCCCCTGTAGAGTCCAGTATTGGATTAAACTCAATAAATAAAACATTCCTTAATTGCAAACTTTTTGAAAGTGGTGTTACGGACAACATACCTTAGAACAAGACTAATTTGCTCAGTATGACTAGTGTCAGTTGTACAATCAAATATTATTGAAACATATTTTGAACTGCGAACCATTTCTAAAATATTATTTCTTTCTTCAGACGACAATAATTCAATTATTTCATTCTGTATTTGCACACCTAAATAATGTGGATATACGAGAAGACATAATTTTATCTAATGTTATTAAAAGTAGAAAATGGTTTGTCGAGAAAATTTGTAATGATGTATTGTTTGTGGATTAATATTGTAAAATAGTATAATATGTACCAAGTGTCAAAAAAGTTACTTTAGTCACGAGTTTTACTAGGCACGATTGGAGCGAAGCGGAACGAGTTCCTTGTGAAACTAGTTACTAAAAACGTTTTTAACACGAGGTGCTTACTATACTTTTTCTTCGCCCGCGGGAAGGAAAAAATGATATTCTATTTGAATTATATTCATTACATGACGGACGATGGCTGACAGCTGACTGACAAATCAAATGAAGCAGAATAACAAAACTATCACGGAATATGAAATTTAACATAAAAAAATACACTTGATTTGACGTTTGAAAAACAAAAGATAAACGAGATGTGACTTTTCGCATTTTAAACACTAGTGTTTAAAGAGTCGTTTTGTGCATGTCAAACCCGTGTTCAAAGTGCGGTTTTAGTAGCGGAAGTAGAAAAACATATATATCACTCAGACCTACGCCAAATATTGAGAAACTGTTTATTGGAATGAGAAATTTAACAGCTACATAACAAAATATGGGTCACAACACCATGAGTGGTGTTCCGAAAGAGGTAGCCAAGTTTTTAAAACTAAAAAATATGAATACTTTTACCAGGCACACTTTAAGAAGGACATCTGCCACTATATTAGCAGAAGGTGATGCCGATATTCTCTCTTTGAAACGCCGGGTGGAAAAGTTCTACAGTAGCCGAGGGTTATATAGAAGAATCTATTGAAGACAAAAAACGAATAGCAAGAATGGTACAAAACATACAAACAGATCCCCAACCGTCTACTTCAAAGTCAGATAATGATAGTGGAAGTTTTCAAGAAGCTTCGACTTCATCGACCACAACGGCAAACGTCAACAGTCTAACGACGGAAAATAATTTTAACTTTGAGAATCGTACAACTAATATCACTCCGTGCAGTGTTGCTGGACTTACGTTTAATATGACATGCAATAACTGCACTATTTATATTCGTGGATTGACTTATTGTTATAACGGCTGTAATCGAAGGACCAGCTCAAAAAGAGCAATAAATAAATGGCTGTGTGGATGAAGGAACTGTTATCTGAATGATTTTATATGAACTCCTGACGAAAATTCAATACTTTCTACAAAAAAACTTCATTTATTCGTTTACCGTGACATATACATTTTTCTTGACGTACTGTCACTCTACGACAACATAACAACTTTCTTTTATTTTCTCACAACTGGCTTGCAAACATATTCGACAGTCGATAAGAAAGTTTTCTTTAACAATAAGTACAGGTTGGCATTACTCGGCTGACACTGTTGTCTTTTCATAATATAACAAAAAACGGGGAAAAACTATAAACTGACCAGCACAATATATAATAATTTTAAATAAGGACCTAAATAATTCTAGTTTATGTTTAGTATCAGTTTATTGGTTTTCCAGTCATATGTTATAAAGCAAGAAATGCCAATTTTGTTTCATTTTTACTTTCACTGTTGCGAATAATCGAAAGTTTTGGTATAAAATATGAAATAGTCAATTTATATTGTCGGCCGGTTTTGGACGGGTCACCAGTCACTCCCGTTTCACGTGACATGACAGCTGTGTACAACGAAGGCAACGGATAACACTAGAGATGGGTTAAAGGGGTGATTTTCAAGAAGCCGTGGCAAACGTTCCCATTCCAACAAAAAAGCCGTGACAAAAAAACGTTTTTTTATTGGTGCCTCATTTTACCCATTTAAAGCATGCGCATGCGCGTTTTTCAAAGTTACCATGGTAACATCAGCAACTCGAGAAACGTAAGTATCAATGACAACTTTTTGATTATTGACCTGCCAGCAGTACCTCGTAACGTCAAATGATAGTACATTATACACCAAGCGACTATAGTGCCCCATTTAATACCGCGGGTGCTGTTTGATTCCTGAGGACGGAGCGCAGCGGAGCCCGATGGAAGTAATCCACCTGAGGGATTAATGTCACTTTAGTCGAGAAAGGCCTCTTGTAATTTCTACAGTGCCGTAATCAGTTATAAGAGTTCATCTTCAAATTTAAAAAAAAAACATTTAGAAAGAAAGCACCCTTTAGTAATATTTGAAAATGAAAATATACCAGAAAATACAAAAAGTATAACATCAACATCTACAAGTGAAATGGAGGCTGCCCATGAGAATTAAAATCTTTTGAAAGTGGAGGCACCTTCGTCTAGTAAAAGAATTAAACAAATGACGTTAGAATATAAGCCAAAAAGTTTAGCTCGTGATGCACAAAACAAAATTGATAGATGCTTAGTAAATCTTATAGCTGAGGATTATCAACAGTTTAGCATAGTTGACGATAAAGGATTCCACCGATTGTTGGACTTCTATAAATACTGTCAGTTTTATGGCCGTTACCATATATTATATTGAAGAAAATTTGCAGTTAAAATTGTTGTTAGATTGTTCCTGCTTTCCCCAACCACACACAAGTGAAAATTTGGCTAGTGAACTTGAAAAAAATCTTGATGACATGGTGAGTAGAAAACAAAATTTTGTTGGCAGTTACAGATAATGCTGCTAACATAACAAAAGCAATTGAAGATCTGCAGTGGAAACAATTTGGATGCTATGCCCACACAATAAACTTAATTGCACATGATGCCATTACTGTTGTCGAAGACCTCATAAAAAAAATTAGAAATGTAGTCGCCCTTCAAAAGGAGTACGACTGCAACCACAGAACTGTTAAGATATATAAAAACAGTCCGGAAAAGATACCAAAAAGCTGCTTCAAGATGTTATTACGAGATGAAATTCTAAATTTTATATGGAAGAGAGGATTTTAGAACTAGAAGACGCTGTAAGAACCACTCTGGCATTATTAAATAAAGACAATTTACCAGTTATAGTGGTTAAAGAGAGCTATTGAAAGATATAAAACAAGTGTTAGTGCCTCTTTAAGCTGTAACCAAAATTGTTAGTGGTGATAATTACCTTACATCGTCGTCTATTATAATCATTACCGAAGAGTTTGAAAATATGTTTACTGAGTTAAAAAATGGAGAATTATGTGCATTAGTCCTCACTATGGTATCCAGAATGTTGAACAATAAACAACAGTGGCTTGGAGCTTTAGAAAGTAGTAGGACATTAACCATTGCAACGTTTTCGGACCGTAGGTTTAAAAATGTTGGTTTTTCTAATGAATCTGTAGCAGACTATACCAAGAAGCTTGTTATCAATCTATTTACCAATAACATTCAGCCAGAACTAACAAATTTTACTCAGTATACACAGGCTCCCAGGAATAATGAAATCTCAAATAGTGAGTAGGAGCAGGCAGGCAAAAAGGTTCTATCCGTTTGGAGTTACTTCAATAAAACAGTATCCACCTTTCAACCAACTGGTACCGCTTCATCTAGAGCCATCGTTGAAGTACAGCGTTTTCTAGAAGATGAACTTCTAGGAAGAGACAAAGATCCGCTGGTTGGTGGCGTGAACATGCCTATAACTATCCATACCTATCTAAAGTTGCTGTTGAAAAATTAGGTACGGTTGCAACATCTGCACCTTGTGAACGTATATTTTCAAAAACAGGTCAGATTCTATCTGACCGGAGATCCGTCTCAGCGCCGAAACAGTGAAAAGACTGGAATTTTTAAATGTTAATTTGTAATAAGAGTGTTCCGTTTTTACCGAATGTGAAACCATTTCATTTTTGTTTTTTATTACATTTTCTTATTTAGTTTAGGAATATGTAAGCTTTTGTTGTTTATGCTTATTTTTCATATTTTATTTGATTTTTTATTTAGATTCAAAATACCTAGGTACATTGTTTCTGTTTTTTAAGATATTATTATATTGTTACTGTTTCAATATGTGTTTCTGTTTATTTAAATTAAAACTTGTATTCTATGTGATAAAATGAATTTTAATAATTTTATGTTCCTATCCCAAAAATAAAATTAGGTTACATAATGTTTATAAGTGCCATTCACTTATACTTATGGTAACTAATTCTATTCTCAACAATGCCTGCAACTTTATTTAAAACCCGTTCCAGAAAATCACTGCTTTTTAATCAGGCCAGGAACTTAATATTATAGTGAGAAGCAAGAAGCAGTGACAAAATCAGTTCCTGTGAAATCACGACACATCTCTAGATAACATATTTATCCAATAATTTTTGTTTTGATTTGATAATATTGTTTCTTGAAAATCGCTATGAAAACTGCATGGAGAAGTCAATTGATTCTCATTTTTGAATAGGTAGGTGGATAAGACCATTAAATATGAAAAATACTTTTTCATTTTGTATTTCTATCAGTTAACCTCACATTCTGTCAGATGTATTGATATTTAGTTCTAATCAAGTAGGCTCTGTATTTTTCTACCTTGGTTAATAATGAACAACTTTTCTACCTCAACAAAAGTCAATGAAGTTAGGTTTAGAGGCTAGTAGTGAAAGAAATTGACGTTTCGTGTCTCTTCATTAGCAAAGACACGTGTTGCTAATCAAAACAGCTTACAACAAATACAAAATATTTAGAAATAGAGTAAATAAGTCAAGCCCTTTCGACTTTATCTCCATTTGCTAGACTTCTTACAAAGTATTTGCACCAAAACTTTCTCTTATCTTTATTACTAGGAGAAGCTAAAACTGATGTCTATCAAGGGCGGATCCCGTTCAACCAATATCCTAGCTCATTGATGATTCTTTCGGGACACAAACCGGGGTAGGACAGAATTATATCGACACTAGCCTCATTAAAGCCTTCATCGAAAGTGTCACTTGCAGCAGGTATTTCGATAGCTGGCATTACCGAACTTCTTACACAAGCTGAATTAACTGAAGTAGATTTTTCAAGTGCTGTAGACGAGGATGGTGTCATCGCTTCCTCGGGCTCTGCATCAGTAGAAGCTGTTTTGCTGCTACAACCGCCGCCACTTGTTCCATGACCTGATGTTACCGTGGTTGCCTCTGTTGAAATTTCAGATAGTCCACTAACGGTTACTGATATTACGGATTTAGAATCTTGAAATTCGGTCGCATCGATAATCTCCGTGGAATATTGATTTTTTTGCAAGAAGTGCTTTAAATATCCAGCCATTTTTTCACACTCTTGTAGTCTCATTTCGCACCTGAAGGTCTCTTTCTTTTATCCTGAGAAAACAAATAAATAATTAGTACTCATGGGAATTAGGAATTAACTTCTCAAGTAAGCACAATAATGAGCACCAAGTTTGTATATTTGAGTAAAAAGCAATTTATTCGAGCCCGTTCAGCTTAAACTCTTCGAAAAATGAAGGCAGAAAAAATCGATAGCATAAAAACTAAGCGAGTTATGGATAAGAAAACGAATTACTTTCTTAAACTTTTAAACTCGTACATGAAATTTCAATTATTACAAAGATATTTGAGTAAAAAAAATTAATTATAACCATTATCCTATAATTGGTTAACGTTGATAGTATTAAGTAGGGAACACTTACCATTTTATAAAAAATCGAACTGTTGAAATTGCTGTCCGCAGGTATTCAGCACTTAATTTTTTAGATAAAAAATGAGTGAACAAAATATCATACAACACAACACTTGCACACTTTGCACATAGCGAGGGCCCTGTATGTGGGGCTAGCTGGCCTTTCGATATAACCTCTACGGCCCAAAAATTGTTCGGGAAAACGAGAATATAAAAAAATATGGACTCGTACATCATAGTGTGGAGGCGCTCCATCTCGGGTTCTGGTTATCATAGGATCAATAAGTCGAAATAAATGTCACCAGTTAAATTACCATGAATGAAAAGATAATGTGGTCGCCCAGAATGCTTGCCCAAACATTCAATTTTTGGGGCATTTGTGCATGTCCTTTTCTGAAAATGTGTAGGTTGGTATATCTCCAATAACGACAATGATGTGTGTTAACTTCACCATTTAACGTAACGTGGCCCATCTGTGAGACGACCTTAGCAATATCCAATCAAAAATAACTAAAAATGTGATAGTTGAGGTACCGTAGCACCCGTTGTACTGGCTGTGGTGAGCTGAAATTCAATAATGTTCAATCTGTATGATGTCCTGAAAAATATCCAATCATAAAATTTGTCTCTTGTATAAATTAGTGACTTTTTGCACCCCAGAGGCTGTAGGCTAACAAGAAAAGATAAAAAAAGTGGCCGATGATAACGACGACGACATACACAAAGGATTTTTTTTCTAAAACCTCGAGTTTCGCGTTTTTCTCACTAAAAACGTGAAAATAACTCTAAATAAATCTAAAATTCCAACTTTTTTGGGGTGAACCAATACTTTTCTCGTATCGTAGATAGGGTTGGCGGAAAAGTAATATAGATACAAATGGAAGAAAAAGGAAAGTATTCGAAGAAGCTAGAAAGGAATGAAAGTTTGTGCAGAGGGATGGAAAAAGAAGAAATATGATTAATTTTTTATTACTTACGTATATCCAAAAGCCCACTGGAAGTTATCCATCATACTCCAAACTGTGTAACCCAATATAGTTATATTATCCATATGTATTGAGTTTACTATATCGTTCAAATAACTCTAAAAACATAACAATTTATTGGTAGTCTCTACTGTCAACCAAATTCAAGATTACCGAAAAAAAATGATTGTAAATCATAGATGACTCGAATTTCTGAGAAACCCCAATGTATATTTCTGAATATTTAATAAGATTCTTATAATAAATTCTTTCCAAGTCAAATTATTGTCATCTTAATCTGTCTATAGCAGTGATGGGCCAAGTACGGCCCGCGGGCAGTTCCGGCCCGCCGACGGTCCTTCGAAATCATTGTTATACGGTCCGCGGTAATTATAATTTGACGGTTCAGCAGTATAAAGTAGAATAATAGACCAAATTACATTTTCATAGTACACGGCCTAATGCCGAATACCAAAAGATGATTACGCACACCCAGAAAGTTATTACGATGTTTGGGTTGTCATATGTGTGCAAACATAATTTTTCTACTATGAAATTGCGGAATAAATCAAACCAACTTTCTAATGAATAGGTAGCTGGAAGTTACTCAATCGCAGCTGGATCCTGCATTCGGAGGCATTTTTGCAAATCAAAAGCCATTTCATATGTCGCATACACCTACCTTCGATTTTAACCATCAATGCGCAAATACCCGGTATATTGAAATTTGGGTAAGTACCCTAAATTTATACCGAGTATATACCTGTAATAAATACGAATACCAATGGAAAAAATTTAATGTAGTAAATTTCAGAACACACGGTAAAACATATTTTATTTCAAATATAATTAAAAAGTGGAATGCGACCCACGTTTTGTTTAGAAAAACGATACAAAACCATAACAGCTTGGAAACAAATAAAACATTTCACTAGGTCAAAATTAAATGATTGTTTTGTATACAACTATTTAATAACGAAAAATCGAGGCCATTTCAAAACAAAAAATGGATTTTTGCAATTCAACAAAAAAAACCCAAACCTAATTCGGGGGAATAGTAAAAACCAAGTACAGAGCAGAAGAGCGACATACGAAGTCGGGGCGAAGACGCGAAGGGAAAAGTCCTTTCTCTGTCACGGTAACGGGTAGCAGTTCTTTTAGTGTTAGCGGTTTCAGAGGAAAAGTTTTCTCCGTTGTGTCAGGGTGTAATAGGGGTACATAGATATCCTTGACGGTGAACACTGTCCCCCTTCGTGGCACAAAACGGGAAGACTCGCCCTCTACGCTAAGTTTTCAGCATAGCACGATATCGGTTACTGGCACTACCCGCGGTTGCTAAAAAGAAATGGGTCTCGAATTTTTCTAGTAATTTATCTAATTTGTTTTTGTCTTCTTCCTCTATTTTAAATGTGGTGTATATTATTAACCCTTCTTCTTCAATGAGATGTAACAATTGTGCACATTGTGTGGCTTCAAATTTTTTATTTATCTCGGTGGCTAATATGAAATTTCCAAACCTGGCACGCCATAGTCTCCAATTTTCCGCAATACTACCATCCATTACCATGTGACTAATTCCTCTGTTGTCGGACATTGCACTTTTTAATTTTTCTAAATTGCTTTGTAATACTACTAATCTCACATGTAATGGTGTTGATTTGTTATTTTATATATTTATGGTTTTGGTGGATACTCATCAAGATTAATCTGGATTTTTATCTCGTTTCTTTATTAACAACCTTAACATATATATCTTATATGACCTATGACATTGACAGTGGTCACTTCACTCCTCGTGTCCGTTGTCAAGTGCTAACTTGGTAGTGTTGCCTCAACAGCCAGCATCCTGACAGGACATTTCATACACGTTAAAATATGATTTTTCATTTTTTTTACGTTGATGAACTTATACTTTGCTTTGCAATATTTACAATCTACTGATTTGTCTTTTTCTTTATCGAACAAATGTCGAACTGTATGCCTTGGTTTTCCCGTATTCTGTAATGTATAACAAAACAGTTACCTATTTACCTAAAAAGTGTGGAAAGTGATATTTTTCTGCACTAACGACTCTTCATTCCTAATAAGCTGCCACCTCCCCTCCACTTGCCCTTTTTATTTGACAATTAAAAAAAGTGTCCCAAATAAAAGTTTTATGGTTGAAATTAAGTTTTTAAAAAACACACTGGGACATATACTTTCATATTTTAAATGTAATACCCCGCATATTATTGCATCTTTGAATTAATGTCTTATGATGATAGGTCTTGGATATTTTACATGGAAAATATCTAGAATTTTCCATAGAATTCATACATGCAGTATTATACAGAATATACACAGGTACAGAGTATTCCATTTTAAATTAGAAAATTGACAACGCCCAGCTCTTCTGAAGCTCCCTGTATATGTGCAAGTGTATCTTTTAAAAAACTTGATTTCAACCACAAAACTTCTATTTGGGATATTTTTTAAATGTCAAATAAAAAATATAAGAGAGGTGGCAACTTATAAGGAATGACGATGATCCAGTACAATATTATTATTGTTCCTAGTTGCGTAAAAATTGGCTTGTTTTTACAAAATTTATTTTGGGCACATATTTTTAAATTCAAAAAATCGAAAAACGCTACCACACAACGTTAATAAGACACACGGGATTAAAAAAAATAGCGTTTTATATGAACAATGACGTGTAAAAAGAGTTATTTATTTCATCGCTAATGTCCCTCGGAAAAAAACCTGTGTAATAAAATAAGACATGTACGATTATTTAAAATAAGACATAGAATTAGAATTATAAAAATTAGCTAAAGTTCATTCAAAATCCTCAAACTATAATTTTCCTAACTTTCCGCATTCATTTGCGTGCGGAAAGTAGGTAGCAACTTTCCGCACGCAAGTAGGAAGAACGTAGAAATAATGATTTTATATAAATTTTCCGCTAAGTCTAATCTAATAATAGAAATCGAAATAAAGGGATTGTCCAAAACACACAAAAATTCATAATTCACCTTGTTTTTCAAAAACTACGAACGCTACGAATTTTTAGAAGCATTTTAATTTTATGAGAAATTTGCAATGGAATGGAATGCGAAATTGACATCGGTCATCGGTCTATAATAGAGAGATATTGCCAATTGCAATACCGCATACGATGCGGTATTTATATTGCGCTATTTTAATAACGCTCTACCTAAAATTGATTTGGAAATAAGAGCTATTGCCATCACTGTTAACCCAACGTAGCGCTACGTTAGGGAGGAAGTAACATAACCCGTCTTTTTTGTGTACTTATAATTTTTTTGAAGTTAAAACTAAAAACCAAAAACTTACTATTTGCATAATTGATACAATGAAATATAATTGAGAATGGATGAAATTGTTAGCTGGAACTAGTGAAAATGCTATTGAATATGTGATTTTGCATAATATAAAAGGAGAGGAGCGAAACCAAATAGAATATATCCAAGGTCCTATGATTGTATTTGATTTTGATAATATGCAAGAAGATATTGTAAAAAACAATTTTATGTTTAAAAGGGAAGGTATTTGTAAGCTGACAGAGGCTCTTGGAATCGCTGAAACAATTTATACTTTCACTCGTAGTTCTGTTATAGTTGTAATAAATGCGAATAACAAAAAGATAAATTTATTGTAGAAAATTTCAGAGCACACGGTAAAACATATTTTATTTTAGATTAAAATAAAAAACTGGAATGCGACCCACATTTCGTTTAGAAAAATAAAACGAAGTCAAAACAGATTAGAACAAATAAAAACATTTTAGTGGGTCAAAGCAAAATAATTGTTTTGAATACAATTATTTCGATAACGAAAATTAGCACGCTTCAAAACATAAAAAGTTGATTTTGCAATTCGATAAAAAAAACCCAAACCTAATTCGGGGGAAAAGCAAAAACGAGGTGCAGAGAGAGGCAGCAAGGAGTGCGGGTCGAAAACACGAAGGGAGAAGCCCTTTACCTGTCACGGCGACGGTAGTAGTTTTTTTTAGTGTTAGTAGTATCAGAGGTAAAGTTCTCTCCGTTGTGTCAGGGCGTGATAGGGATACTGAGATATCCTTGACGGTGAACACTGTCCCCCGTTTCGAGACACAGAACGGTAGAATTACCCTCTACGCTAAGTTTTTCAACATAGCACGATTCCGGTTATTTGGCACTACCCGCGGCGGCTAAAACGAATAAGCAGTATCCAGGCCAGAGAAAAAAGGAAGTTTTCCAACGCCGTAAGTTTTTGAACAAGTTGAGATTTAAACTTTGTTTCAGTTTGAGACATGTATTCGTTATTATTTGCGCTGGATTCTGAACTTGGGAGTTATAATTAAATTGTTATACATAGGGAGTAGCGATAACAAATATATTTAGTTGATTTTCTGATCTTTCAAGGGGACTGGACACATCTGGTCGTTCTCAGTTAAATATTGCATGTCCAGACTCACAAATTTAGGGGGCACAGCTCGTTCTGTAATATATATAATTTACCGTGTGTGCTAATATGACCAAATTTTGCAGAGTTTCGCCAACCTGACAAGAGTTAGGTTTTTTTTAATTAGTAGTTATTATTTTGTTGCGCCACATAATTCGCTTCCACCTCGTAGGTAGGACGGAGATAGAAATTTACGCAGGGTTAATTTGTACATGGTATCAAAAAGGCCGGAGCGTATGATTTTCCATTTTTCTTAGGTTTCAGCGAACTTGCGCTGATAAATAACATAATATAAAAAAAATTGTTATCTTTTGTTCAGACGTGAATCGAACTTTCTTATTTATTAGTGGAACACATAAATATTGTAGGTGATTCCAAGACTTGAAATTTCGCAACTTGAAACGCCAGTGTCGATAAATATTTTATTGTTCTTGGCTCAGCAATATTTTATACGAATAAATTTCGCTTTCATTTTCTCAAGGTCAATGGCGAAAAAACCAACGTATGCTGGAAAAATATTTCGGTTAAAAGGTAAATACATATACTATTTTATTTATCGTCTCGACACCGGTGAATAGCAAATTTAGGAAAAAAGAAACATACGCCTCTCATGCACCTTGGAAATACCAAAACGATAAGGGGATAGTTTAGTCGATCGAATGCAAAGCGAGGGCTCTGTCATAACTTTGTTTTGTGTAATAGTTACATGTTATACAGGGGTAGGTTAGGATGAACAATTTATAGATAGATGTATAGGTAGGCTTAAACCAGGGGACTTCATATATTTGGGTAATATCGGGATTTTGTGTTATATTTACATATATTTATATACTCCGAGAATTTTTTATTATATATTTTTTTTAACAACGTTGTGGTTCCACCATAGTTTATTTATCATCCCTACCCCGTAATTCCCCCCTAGAGAGTGTAACAACCTTGGATGTGAGACAGAACCGGGAGAGCAATCCTGTCCTGGCAAAGGAGTATCAAACCGTTTTAAGACCAGGCGTACCCAGCTCAAATCGGACTGGATTTGCCTTACACGCTCAGCCGCACGTTGGAGAAATAAATTTGTGACTCGAATGGTCGGGATCAATATACAGAAAAAAGGTCTAGAAATTTATTACAAGTGGTGACAGCAATTTTTAGATAGTTTAGTGTTAGTATTATAAGATATAAAAGTGAGTATGCACATTGCTTTATCTCCTTTACATATTTTATTGGTACTTTTAGGAATTATTGGACTTTGCATACTTTTAAAAAGAGTTGCATAACTCATACTAAACATCTAAACGCGATGATAAACAAAAACTTAACATAAGAAAACCGATGCGTTTTGTGTTGAGAACTGCGCAGGACAATTATGTGCGGTATTTACAATAACGCTCTACGGTACGTAACCGTAAACTACACGAAGCGCTAACGTTATTAGCGTTAGATACGTAAAGAAGTGAATCGCGCATTCAGTAAACGTCAAAATACCGCAAGCGTAATTACCGCAAAGCATTTTTACCAAGCAATATCTCTCTATTGACTACTGAAGGTACCTGGTATTTGCATTATTTGCAACAAAAATGTCATAGATCATTAATAAAAACTTACTTCTTGCATGCCATATGTATGATGTATGATGTGATATGTATAGCAGCACCCCCACAAAATATTAGAAAACCACCAACCTACTACCATTCAACATAGAAACTAAACAAAAATTAACCACCACAATATAACACGAACACCACGCCACGGCGCTTTAGGGGAATACCCTAATTGTATCAAGGGTATTCACAGACGAACGAATGGTAAATACCTGGAATATACCCGGTGTATAACCGGTATAATAGGCACAATATTTCCTAATAGGTATGTACCCTACATCATAAGGGTATATACTCAAATTTTATTTACCCATCCGTTGGGTATTTACCCATTGATTTTAACTAATAACTTATGAGCAATTGTGTGTAAAGTTTTGTGTTCTATAAAATTTCTTAAAATTCCTGGCCCCCTATGATGTAGGTTTGCCCATCACTGGTATAGACTATGAATGAAAATTGTTTCTTACAATAAACAACGCGAGTATAAGCGTATTAAATTTGATGAAATTAACTGTCTCAACCCTTACTTCGTGGAATCTACTCATATTAGTGTTTCAAATGACACTCATTGTTTCTAGCTAATTCCACAATATAATAAAAATTTTATGTAATTTAACGGTTCCATAGAATTGTGGATAATGAGGATTCTTATGTATGATAGACCTCTTTTTGTAATCACTTAAAATATAATTTGAATTAATAACAATATCCCTTACATTATTAGAAAACTTTTTTGTTGGGTCTGCTTTAAGAACTTTTATATCGCTAGATTCTATAAAGTTAAATATTTGCACCACGATTTGAAAACCTTTCAGACACTAATTTTACAGATAGTGAAAAAGAATTTGTAAATAAAGGTTTAAAGTATAGCATACTACCAAAATTTACGAATAATATTCAACAAATTATAGCTACAGAGTCAGACATAGCTTTAAAATCTAATTCAAATCATTTTCTTTATGAGAAATTAAAAATTGCCAAAACAATCAAAAATATTGAACCTTCAAAAGTTAAACGTCAAACAAAAAATGACATTACAGTTTTAAATGCAATCAGAAAGAAAGTAGAAGATAATAACCTAATAGTTACAAAATCTGATAAGGGGAACACAACTGTCATTTTGACAACTGAAAATTATAATTCAAAAATATATAACTTTATAGAGTCTAGCGATGTAAAAGTTCTTAAAGCAGACCCAACAAAAAGTTTTCTAGTAATGTAAGGGATATTGTTATTAATTCAAATTATATTTTAAGTTATTACGAAAAGAGGTCTATCATTCATAAGAATCCTCATTGTCCACATTTATATGGAACCGGTAAATTACATAAAATAACGAAACCAATTAGACCTGTAGTTTCTTATGTTAATACTCCTAATAATATATTGGCAAAGAGGCTTAACAATATACTTAATAGTAACGGATATGCATATCAGTACTCAATTAGAAATTCAATAGAATAATCAAAAAATCAACTGGCACGATAACTATAAACTTATTTTGTTTGATGTATTTTTCAACCACATTAATAATTCACACCCAAATATTGAATTTACATTAGAAATTGAAGAAAACAACTCAATCAATTTTCTTGATTTAAAAATTCAAAGAGTTAATAATGTACTTGAGTATTCAATTTACCAAAAACCAACACACACTGATGTGAAAATTCCATATAGTTCCAATCACCCCATGTCACATAAACTAGCGGCATATAATTCAATGATACATAGAGCTTTTTCCGTTCCTATGCACAAATATAAATTTGATACAATTATACATATAGCAACATCCAACGGTTATCCATTACATAAGATAAATCATCTAATTAATAAAAAAGAGGAAAAAATGGCATTACAACTAATATTTCCTAAACAAAGTGATTAAATAAAAACTTATGAAACCATCACATACGCAGGAAATATTTCTAATAATATTTCAGAGATAATATCTTTAGCAACGAATACAACAATATCTTTTAAAACAGAAAGTAACGTTAGTACAAAATTGTTAAATGTAAAAACCATAATATCACCATTAAAGAAATCAGGTATATATAAACTCAAATGTCCAGAGTGTAATGCTGTCTATTTGGGTCAGACCCTTAGAAATTTCGAAATCTGATACAGTGAACACTCACGAGCATACAGATTGAAACAACCAGATAAATCCCATTACGCAAAACATCTACTCGACACCAATCATTCATTGACACTTAACACAGAACTAGAAGTGCTGCATATTTGTGAAAAGAAACAAGAACTGGATTTCCTTGAAAAAATGGAAATTAGAAGACATTTAAGAAACCCAGAATATGAAGTTGTCAATGAACAGATAAATCTAGGGAGTTCTCCACTAATAAACTGTCTTCTTAAGTGATAATTGTAAAGATTAGCAGATATAGTTTTCCTGCTTTTCTATATCATTGCACAGTTATACTGATCTTAATTGGAAAACTGATATCCAGGATATCACCATAGGGCTAATAATATCTAAGCTTCAATATTTGTAATATCACATTTTCCCCTTTTTTCTATTAACATATATTAAGTCAATCACAAGTTAGGTCACTTCTTGGTCTAGCCAAAAATAACTACTAAACATCAGGTAGGTATAAAATGAAATGTAACTTCTGTCATTCTGACGATGATATTGATTTATCGAAACAATTGTCATTTTTTTAGAATTTTCAACAATTTTTATTATATTGTGGAATTAGCTAGAAACAGTGAGTTTCATTTAAAACACTAGTATCAAATTTGCTTTGTTATAGATATTTGAAATTTAAAAACATTTTATGTTCAACTAATTAACTTGGACTAAAGTGACGACGTTGAACTCCAAACAAAGTTAAAATATGGTTACTAATAGAACGGCGAGAAATGTAAACCATTTAGTGTTTGTAGTATCAACATCTATATATCTTACTTTGATATAATATACTCTTCTGTCGTCATCCTTATTTCCATGACTAGGATAACCATTTTCGGTTACAAATATTTCTGGATTGTTGTATAGATTTTTTATCCAATTAAGTGCGTATCTGCCTGTCCATGGTACTACCTATAAATTTTAATATATCTTATACATTTATGTCACTACTTGAATCAATACTGATACTCGATTGGGGCAATAATAGGAAATATATTAGTTTGCAATATTAGTATAAATATTTTACTTGTGATCTGCCGGTGCCGGAGACTGCCAAATCAACTCGGAGTCTCGTCATCAGAATCACCCCAGAATAATGGCTAGTCGCAAATCAACAAAATTATCCATATGAAAATAAAGAGATCGTTCACTGCTCAACTGAGCAAGATACAAGACAATTTAGTTTCATGGAAACAAATTATTCCACGAAAGAATATAACCAACATGTCAACTAACTCAAAACACGAGTATACGTATATCTTTCTAGTACTCAAATTGCTGATGCCTCAACCAAATTTTGAGACCGTCGTCTTCTTAGACAGTAGAACGATTCAAACTTCCATAGCTCATATTACCAAACTGATCAAACTAAAATCACGTCCAATGTCATCAATAAAATCTCTAGGATCACCGCAGAGTTGCTCAATTCAGACATATTCTGAGTTTCAGATGGACAGTTTATATCACACTCTTATGATTCCCAATTTCATGGTCGTTCACGTAGGAACATTTATTTATTATCTATCTCGAAGGAAGGCATGATTTTGTACCTGTGAACAGGCGGGTCATTGATGTCTTTCAGCAATCACTAAAGATTAACTCACTTCTTGGCACATATCTTCTCAATAATCAGAACTATGAATCCTCCTGTGAATAATATTAAGCAAAATCCTTCGTGTAGTTGTTATTAGAATTATTGGGGAAACCATAACAATCTAACCAATCACCTACGCAATTGCGCAAAATCCTCTCAACATTATGTCAACCAGCACCCATTTTCACTAACACTACCAAACCACTATTTAAACAAACTTTCTGCCAGATAATTTAGCATGGAACAATTAATCACAAAAGATCTCATGATCTGCGTCTCCAAATGCTTACTGATATGTGGATAAGTAGTTTTATTTACATCTCTCTGAAGACGATAACTTGGTTATCGAAACGAGTGTCAGACAGTGTAATTGTGAGTGTTGATGTAGTGGTAGTAAATAGAGTGTTCAGTATGAATATCACCAACGGTTCCAGTAATTCCAACTTAGTCCAGATACATAGAAAACTGGAAACACAACGTTTCTAGATACCAGTCTCTCTCAAACTTCAACAACAATTTTTAGTTAATATTTTCTCTACTTTAACAAGACCAGTTGAAGACGATCATGGGCGGCTTTGGAGAGACAAATCTTACACCACATCTCGACCGCGTTCGAATGCACTATACTAATCAGTCGCGTGTATTTTTGAGAAAGACCTTCTGTTAGTTTTTCCTGGTATAACTTTACATTTTTGGGAAGAGGGAGTGGATTTACCTTTGTAAAAGAAAATGAAGTATTTTCCCAATATGGCGGCTGGAACTTATTCACCCCTTGGTCTCCAAATATAGTCGGAGGATTGGTAATAGGCGGCTCATAATCTAAACTTGCTACCTTATATGCGGTATATAGATTGAGTGCAAACAGATCAGATGTGCCCTTTATGTATGCAATTTCTTCTTGAGATAACTCTGGAAGTCGAGACTGATTTCTTCCTTCTGCTTTGCTTCGTTCTGCAACTCGAATTTTCACAACTTCCGGAAAATCTCCAACATATAGTGGATTCGCGAAAATACCAAACTAAAAACAGATTTATAAAATCAGAGGCTACAGATATCTATGATGGATAATAAGTCAATTATGCCAAAACGTAAAATAAATAAACGGTTTTAAAGATTGAACTAACTTTTCCGTATCTGTGGCCCTGAACAATATTCTATCATAAAACTGTCACTTGTATACACCTCGGGGGATGTATACTGACCTATAAACAAAAAATGAAATGGCAATACATTAGAATGCGCGAAGAATTTTTTCGGCCACTATGCGAGTGTTGAAAATTGGATACGGATCATGCGCATTATGTATTCTACGTCACAGTGGATGTCTGAAATCAATTATCTGGCGTGCTGTTGATACGTATGTTTATTCCTATTGCAGATTTTACCAGATCTGGCACAGCCATTTTCATAATTAGTCGTTCTCGTACGTTCGCATCGTTTGATTACAATCAACGTTATTAAAATTTGTGATTGTGTTTCGTTTTGCCATTATCGTTTTATTATTGTGTGAGAACTGTGTTCCATTACCAACAGTCATCAGCGTTACTGAACTTTTTGAGATTTTTTTCTTCAGTTTTTTCCATAATTGGGAAGAACTGCATGGTGATGTTTTGTAAGAACCGAGGAGACATTGATGGAGTGGATTATTTCTGGTACGATATATTTTTAATTATTCAAACAATGGATCATACAAAATTATTCCAATCCTTTTATGATTACAGTTTAACTTCTAAGCGCTATAGGCCATGGATGTGAGTGGAGGGGCTAGGCTGATTCTAGGCCATTCCTTATGTAAAATAACATAGGAAATCGCCAAGGTCCATCCTGGTAATTTTTGGCTCAATTCTATCTGCGCACGCACCAATCAGAGGCGGGTGTCAGCCATCTTGTGTCTTGTGTCATGTATGCTGATGACATAACCCCTACCCAGTCAGTTGATAGTGTGTATAATGGTCGCTTGCAGTTTTACTAAGCCGATACAACACCACTACTTCGAAAAACGTCCACTAGGCGACGGTGGCGCTGGTTTCGTTGGCGCTGTCGGCGGTGTGTGTCGTCCATTTTTTTATCCAGTGTGTCGGCCATTTTTTATCCAGTTGATTTCGCGCACATCATTTTTGTAGACTTCTATTTTTCTCTAGATGTCTGTGTGTCGTCCATTTTTTATCCTGTAAATTTGTGCATGACGTAACATGTCGAAAAAATTTTTTCTCCCGAGTGAGATTCGAGCCTACGACCCCATCTTTCCCAGCATACACCACTACATGTATGCTATGAGGGTTCCTCTGTATTTCATTCTTGAAATTTACCATATGCCGTTGCTCACGAGTAGATGAAAAATTGCTTTTTTATGTGTATACCTGTGGGTTCTATGTTAAAAGAAGATACCAGTGTTCTTCACGACGACGACGACTTCAATTTTATAAAATCAAAAAATTCGGCTTGGATTCGATCCCGGTACCCTTACGGCTCCAGCCTGACGCCCTAAGCTGTACACCACGAGGCGTCAGTGAAAATTGTATCTGGGATTTGACCATAGGACGGTTTCAAGGTAATTTTTTTAATTTTTTTTTCTTCAATGCTCCTTTGTAGGAAAATGATTTTGTGACAATATATACATGAATATGTTCCATGTATTAAAAAAAGATAATTGTTTTGTTATAACTAATTATGAAATCGAAAAAAAATTTTGCTTCGGCTGGCATTCGATCCCCGTGCATTCACGACACTAGCCTGTCGCCCTAAGCTGTACACCACAGAGCCTCCTATTAAATAATATCTGGGAGTCTGATTACACCATACGATGGTTTCGATGTAATTTTTTCACTTTTTCCTTCAATACTCCTTTGTACTTATATCGTTTTAGTCGTTAGAACATGAATCAAAACCAATAAAATGCGTCAAGCAGTTTAATATATTCAGAATCCTTCACAAGTAGGTAATCATAGAAAAATCGCATAGTTCATTGTATTTATCAACAATCAAAAATACGCACGCGTGCAAGATCTTAACGTATACCATTCTTTTTGTTAAAGTGCAAATTCACTTGACCGACTGTAAGCTGGGCCACTGCAATCCCTACCAACTAACTGCGTGAAGCGATGAGCAGACGAGCCAACGCGGGATGCGAAGACGACACAACGGACCATGCGCAGACGAGACAAGACGGGGTCGTCGGTTTTCGAGCATCGTGGCAAGAAGATGCACTTTCATTTTCATTGTATTAAAATTGTCATTTTCATAAATTATTGTGAGTAAAATAAAGAATTGAAATTACAGTTCACTTAACTAACAACAAAATCATTATTCAACATATGGTCCTTCAGCCGAACGGTATAATATCATCAAATAATCAAAGTGTGAAGTGTACCAACACAGCAGAAATCAAGCAATTAGCAAGAGTGAATGGAAAAAACCTTGTAAGTCTGTTCCATTTTTTCATTAATTCCTTTGTTTAAAAAATAGCTCGCGAATTTTTGATTGCATTCAGTAGAGAATTTGTGGTAGATTTATTTAATAATAATGCCTGATACTGAACACAAACCAAACAACCAAATTGAGGCAAATAGGGAAGAGCAAATTCGCCGGTTAACATTTGAACGCGGCCAATTAAAATCAAAATTAACAAAATTTATCACGTTCTATGACAAAATATCCTCTGTAAACACAGATAAAATAAATGAATTAGAAAATCGTCTTGTAACTATTTTAGATATCATAAATAAATTTGATTTAATTCAGTCCCAGTTAGAATATTTAAATGATAATGACGAATCTGATGAAGAGCGGGACAATTCCGAAAATAAATATTACGCAGTCATAACAAAAGTTAAAAATCTAATAAGTACTCATAGAAATGAACAAAGTACGTCTCAAAATGTCTCTCAACCTAGATTACCTCAACAAAATCAGTCTACTTCTTCACTTCAAAACTCAATAAAACTTCCAACATTAGAACTACCCAAATTCCAGGGAAATATCGATAAATGGAGTCAATTCAGGGATTTATTCATAACCTTAGTACATAATGATAATACAATTGACAATGTAAGGAAGTTTTATTATTTAACAAGCTGTTTGGTTGGCGAAGCTCAAAAGGTAATCGCGTCAATAGAGGTAACCAATGATAACTATCCAGTTGCTTGGGATTTACTGATATCAAGATACGATAACAAAAATCTCACAATAAAAAATTATGTAAATGCAATTTTAGACTTGCCGGTTATGAATAAAACAGGTAATACGCTGCGAAATCTATTTGACGACTTTCAAACAAGAGTTCGCGCGTTGAAAGTACTTTGCGAGTCCGTAGATCAGTGGAAATCAATTTTAATACAAATTTTAGTACGTAAACTCGACCATAATACAGAAAATGCTTGGGAGGAATATCTTATTACACAGAAAAGCATGTCTCCAACATTAAACGATCTAATAGCATTTTTATCAGATAGGTGTGTGTTATTCGAAAAAAGAGAAAATCGGTACAATCATACTAAAGTATTAAGTGATGAAAATTATCATTCAAAAACAAAGCAAAGTGACTATCATACTAAAACGGATTATTCAAGCTACAAGAATCAAACTAACTTTAATAAGCATACATATCCTAAAAAACAATCAAATTATCTAAAGTCAAGCTCGAACGTCTCAACATTTCTTCAAACATGTCCTCATTGTAAAGAGCAACATAAATTATACAGCTGTAAACAATTTCTCAATTTAGCAGTGGCGTCGCGCATTCCCATCGTCAACAAAGTAAGGTTATGCCACAATTGTTTAAGATCTAATCATGCAACTAATGAATGTATTTCTCAAGGCTGTAAACTATGCAACAAAAAGCATAATACAATACTTCATTTTGAAAATGCGGCAAACAGTAACTCATCAGCAAATATCAGTGTAAATAATGAAAATAACGTTTCCGCGCAGGAGTATAACGAGGTAGCTCATTCGTCCAATGCATACTCAGTATCGAATTATGCAATAAACAGCAGTCAACAAATCATACTATCTACAGCACTCATTCTCATAAAAAATAGTAGCGGTGGTTGGCAAACATGTCGAGCCCTATTAGATAGCGGATCTCAATCGAATTTTATCACGAAAAATTTAGCGGGAAATTTGGGGTTACCATTATCAGACCTAAATGTCCCTCTTACAGGTGTAGGCGGCACTAATACTTTTACAAACAAACGAATTATCACAACCATTAAATCTTGTAATTCCGATTTCTCATCAAAGTTACATCTTCTTGTGTTATCAAAAATCACAGAGTTTTTGCCAACCTACACATTCAATAAAACATCATTACAATTACCTAAAGACATAATTTTAGCCGACGAGAGTTTTATTATCTCATCATCAGTCGATGTTTTGCTAGGAGCAGAAACATTCTACAGTTTGTTATCATCAGGTCAGATCAAACTAGGCAAAAATCTTCCAGTATTGCAAAAACAGTACTAGGTTGGGTAATCGCAGGTCCCATATTTGATAATAAAAATCAAGCTATGTCTCCTTGTCATTTATCTTTAATCAATGATGATCAAAGGTTAGAAAATCAATTAGAAAAATTTTGGGCAATTGAAGATTACACCGGTAAAAAACATTTATCAGATGAGGAATCGAATTGCGAGGAAATATTTAATACAACTTGTCTAAGGATACAAATAATCATTTCATAGTAAACTTACCAATAAAAAAAATATTGTCAACCTAGGTGATTCGTTGCAAAATGCAGTCAAACGTTTGTACGCGATGGAACGTAAATTCACAAAAAATTCTGAATTCAAGGATCAATATGTCAAATTCATGTCTGAATATGAAGAATTAGGGCACATGTCCTGTATTAGCAATCCGTTCAGTACAGATTTAACAAAAAACATTTTTTACTTACCCCATCATGGAGTTATAAAGCAGTCGAGCCTTACAACAAAGTTAAGAGTAGTTTTCGATGGATCATGCAAAAGCAGTAATGGCGTGTCATTGAATGATATTTTAATGGTAGGTCCTACATTACAGGCAGATTTATTTGATATATTAATCAGATTTCGTAAACATAACTATGTTCTTACGGGTAACATAGCGAAAATGTACCGACAAGTCAATATAACCGAAAGCCAGAGAGATCTTCAGCGAATAGTGTGGCGAGCGGATTCCTCTCAACCCATAAAACATTACCGATCAAATACTGTAACGTACGGAACATCAGCGGCATCCTTTTTAGCGGTTCGGTGTTTACAACAAGTTGCTATCGAAAATAAACATTTACATCCAAACGTGTGTCAAATCATTATGGAAGATTTTTATGTAGAGGACTTCATCACGGGTTCCGAATCTATAGAGGGTGCGATTGAAATTAAATCGGAAATATTCAACATTCTAAAGCAAAGCTGATTTGAGCTTCGGAAATGGGTTTCGAACGACCCTCGAATTATTCAAAAAACAAATCTAGATGTTCATGATAAATACGAGGTTTTATGTCAGGAAACTAGTAAGACTCTTGGTCTTAGCTGGCAAGCTGGAAGAGATATATTAAAATATACAGTTAACACCCAAGATTTTATCAACTCTAACATTTCAAAACGTACTATATTATCATCTATTTCTAAACTATTTGATTCGTTAGGACTTGTATCGCCAATTATCATAAGAGCTAAAATTTTAATTCAGCAGCTTTGGTTATCAAAATTAGCGTGGGACGATCCCTTACCTCCAGAAATTAAGACAAGTTGGCTTAACTTCAGGGAGCAACTATCCGAAATCAATCATATCAGAATACCTCGTCAAGTAGTACTAAAAGCCATGTCTTACACCGAATTACATTGTTTTTGCGGTGCTTCGCTTAGTTCCTTTGGTGCATGTATTTATGTGAAATCAATTCATTCTAACGGTACAGTTCTTATAAGACTACTTTGTGCAAAAACGCGCGTTGCTCCTATCAAAACTGTAACATTACCTAGACTTGAGTTATGTGAAGCTGTCTTATCAGCGCAATTATACCAACGAGTTTCAAATTCCTTAAAAATGAACATAGATTCAGTCCACTTTTGGACTGACAGTACAATTGTATTAGCTTGGTTGTCGTCTCCTCCAAATACTTGGAAAATATTTGTATCAAATCGCGCCGCTAAAATATTGAGAATATCTACCAGACAACAATGGAGGCATGTACCCAGTAAAAATAACCCTGCGGATATACTTTCAAGGGGGACAACTGCAACCGAATTAAAAACAAACACTTTATGGTGGAACGGACCGCCTTGGCTATCATGCGACAATAAATTTTGGCCAAATCAACCGATCATTGCTAATGAAATTCCCGAGAAGCGGCGATCAAATCTAGTTGCACACATTTCTCAAACTGATAATTCAATATTTATTCGCTATTCAACACTCTACAAGCTTAACCGTGTTGTAGCTCTGTGTTTCAGATTTTTAAACAATAGTCGTAAGGGTACACAAAAAACATACGGTGAATTAACATTTGAAGAATTGAATAATGCAATGAAGGCATTATCAAAAATTGCGCAATTAGAGTCATTTCCACTGGAAATTCATTCTTTTCAAAAGGCAAAATCTCTTCCCAGAGAATCTAGATTATTAATTTTAAATCCATTTGTTGACTCTGACGGATTAATCCGTGTCGGTGGTAGGCTTCTTAGAGCTAATATTGTATATGACAAAAAATTCCCAATTGTCATTCATCCGAAACACCCCCTTACTAAATTAATAATTCTAGATGAGCATCATAAGAAATTACATGCAGGTACTCAAACCATTTTAGCTTCGTTACGACAACAATATTGGCCTCTTAATGGGCAAATAACCGTTAAAAACATTGTTCGCAAGTGTGTAACCTGTTTTAGATTAAAACCAACTACATTAATTCAAAAAATGTCCGATTTACCTATTGACAGAATAACACCAAACCAACCATTCTTCATTACTGGAGTTGATGTAGCTGGACCGTTTTTTATAAAGGATGGCAAATTAAGAAATAGAAAAATTATTAAAGCATATTTATGCCTGTTCATCTGCTTTACCACGCGCGCAGTACATTTAGAACCTATCAGCGATATGACTAGTGCTACTTTTCTTAACGCACTTAAGCGATTTACATCTCGACGAGGATTATGTAAAACAATCTATTGCGACAACGGCTTAAATTTTGTTGGCGCAAATAATGAATTGAGAGATATTGTTGAGACATTAAAAAATTTTGTAACAAATAAGGCCTTCTCAGAATTTTTCATGGAAAATCAAATTTGTTGGAAGTTTATACCAGCTTACTCTCCACATCATGGTGGCTTATGGGAAGCTGGAATTGAGCAGGCAAAAATTCACATATTAGAGGTATTGAAAAACATTCATCCCACATTTGAGGAACTTGCTACCATATTTTCACAGGTGGAGGCAATATTGAATTCGAGACCTATCACTCCTCTATCCAACGATCCAAACGATTTTAGTGCCTTAACACCCGGGCATTTCCTAATTGACCACTCCTTGTTCTGAATTCCCCAGCATGATCATTCCAAACTTCCTACAAACAGGCTAACTCAGTACAAAGCTCTTGAGCAAGCTAGTCAACATTTCTGGTCCCGCTGGTCAAGAGAATATCTTTCTCTACTACAGAATCGTAACAAATGGACGAATTCTGTACAGATGTCATTAACCCCTGGATCTATGGTGCTGCTAGTGGACAAGGATCTTCCTCCTCTAAAATGGAAACTGGGACGAGTAGAAGAATTGCATCCAGGTCAGGATGGACAGATCCGAGTCGTAACTGTCCGAACTCCAACAGGCACTACCACTCGAGCAATCCAAAAACTTTGTATGCTGCCATGTCAACAATAAGTGTTGCGTTTTTATTTGTAAGACTTTGTCATTTCAACGGCGGCGGGATGTTAAAGTGCAAATTCACTTGACCGACTGTAAGCTGGGCCACTGCAATCCCTACCAACTAACTGCGTGAAGCGATGCGCAGACGAGCCAACGCGGGATGCGAAGATGACACAACGGACCATGCGCAGACGAGACAAGACGGGGTCGTCGGTTTTCGAGCATCGTGGCAAGAAGATGCACTTTCATTTTCATTGTATTAAAATTGTCATTTTCATAAATTATTGTGAGTAAAATAAAGAATTGAAATTACAGTTCACTCAACTAACAACAAAATCATTATTCAACACTTTTAGCAAGATGTAGTCAGGAAGATGTAAAAAATGTTTTATTCAAGCATAATATGGGATATTATTGAACTAGTTTTATAGTTATTGGAAGAAACAACATGCTTGGTTATAATAAAAAAAAATGTATATCAAAGGTAAACTGTTACTTTTTTAAGTTGCATATTATTTTACTCTTTGAAAGACTGATAGAACATTTGCCCTCGTGCTCTTCTCAAAATTAGGCCACTAGTATTAACTAATTGTTAACAGGAAAAAAACTTGTATTTCAATGGAGTTATTTACTTTCCTCATTATGCCAAAACGCTAGTCGTTTGATTTTGTATTAATTCAGCTACATGATGTATGTTCTTCCTAATTTCAATTCAGACATTCCTTCCCAATGGAATGACGCATAGTGATTGGAACATTTAAAAAATAATTAAGAAGACAGATACAATTAAGATTAACAAGTATGTAGATACTTAATGATTTATTAGTTGAAATTTGACAATCTTATTTTATTACTTTATTTAACCTTCATGAAACGGACATCAAAATTGTACGAAAAGGACTAACTGGGGTCCGAGAAGACCCCATGCGTAAAATTGCAGAAATGCTGTATTTTTCTTTAAATTAAATATATAGAAAAGAAGTTTTATTAAAGTTTTACTATTAACCATTTATTAGTCAAAAATCATCACGAAAATACAAAATACCCTAATCACTAATACTACTATCATTTTAACATTTTTTACAAACTATCTCCGATTTTAAATGTTCTAGGCACACAAAGTTATTACACCTAATAGATATTTTTCTGGATTTTCTGTCTGTTCCTCTTTGACACATATGGCAGCGCCCCCTGGTAATGTTTTGTTGTTCAACTCTATGTTCTGTTGCATCCAGTAGTTCGGGAAAAACGTCTGTCATATGCTGTTTTCTATTCGTCTGAATGTATTTATTATTATATCGCCGAAAAACGTTTTTCTCTATGAGCTCTTTTCCTAGTCCCAAAATATACATTTTACGTTTATCCAAACTGTTTTTTCGCCAATCCGGGTTTTGCAGTAACCACAATTTATAAGCATTTATTCCTGCGATATCTATAAGATGCGAAAATATTGCCATTGGCCAGCGGATTGACTTTCTCTGCACTGTATATTCTTTGGCCAACTTATCTGAAGTGTCGACAGCACCTTTTGTTTCGTTGTAAAGAAGAATAATTCCTGGTTTATAGTGCTGCCCTTCTCCAGCTACTTTACTATCAGTATGCTCACTTGAAAGTAAGATGACAGCATGTTTTTGTTTTGGAACATAGGATACTAGCGTTCTTTGATTTCTAAAAGCAAACATACTTGAAAACTCTTTCTTGTACGATGCCGGTAAAAGTTCCCTGGGAATAAATGTTTTATTTTTCCGGAGGGTTCCACATAAAGTAATATTTTTTTCCACAACTTGTCAGCAAGTTCTAAGCTTGTAAGAAAGTTATCGGTCGTTATTCCAAATCCGCCTTCCAAATGGTCTGTCAAATCTATGACAACCCTTGGACCTTGACCCTTTTCCGCTTTGTTACCTTGTTTTCCTAAAAAATAATAGACACATAGGAATATAAAGTTTGCCAATATTGCTTTTCAAATAACTTACCCAAATAAACTTGCATGTTTGCAATATAAGAAGTCGTGCAGTCCACAAGAGCCCATATTTTGATTCCATACTTATCAAGTTTACTCTTCATATAGACTCGGAAGGGTGCCTTACCCCTAAATGGTACAAGCTGCTCATCTACACATAGATGGTCGCCAGGATTAAGTGATTTTTTACAATTAGAAGTGAAAATATCGAATATATCTCTTATCGGAGCTACCTTATCTACTAATTTTCGTTCTTGTCTTGTTTGAAAATTGAAGCGTTTATTACAAAAACAGCCTTTGTCAAAATTTCAGAATTGTGGGAAATTAATAAAAACAAAATATGTTACTAATGAAGCTGAACATTTCAAATCTGATTATACGGAAAAATCGGAAAAAATTAGACATTAAGTAGGGCGGATTATGAAAATGAAGACTTGTTTGCACTATTACCGAGAAAAAAAAGTTTGACTGACATAGGTTTTTTTTGCAAGAAAAAGATTGCAACATTTCAAAAAATTTATTAGAAACTATAAAACTGCACAGTATTACAAACGAGTTAACTTTCACATCCACTGCTGTTATCTTCAGAATCAACCTCTTCAATATTCTGATTTAATTGCTGACTCCTATTTAGATCGAAGGATTCATAAAATGCTTTATTTTCACTTTTGCTTAGAGTAGGACATAAATCCAGCAAACTCTTCACCTTTAAAGGGTTTATAGCGATAGGTCCTGTGTATAAAGGTGTCAAGGTAAGCTCTTTTGTAAGCTTGGTTTTGCTTCTAATTAATGATCTGCTCCATGGCCCAGAGTATGATTCGCGTACTAAAACAATATCAGGATTTTCTTGCGAAATTTTGTACATTCTGAGAGTTTTCATTTTCAGTGGTGCTTTTGGTGTTTTCAAAAAATATGGCTCGATAGCTTTCTTTACATCAAAGAGGTGTGATTGATTAACATTGATGACTTTAAAAGGCGAAGGCTTTGACCGGCAGTTTGCGATAATGTTATCCCACTCCTGGGGTGTCTCAACCGTCACTTTTTTTTCTTCTTGCTAATAATGGAAAAGTCTTGATCATTGGGCATAAAAGAGTGACCTCTTATTGGGAAGATATGGACGACACTTTTAAAAAGGTTTAGCACGTGGACGACGAAGTATAGGAAACGTACCATCGTATAGTTCTTATTCTGGCCAGCGCACCCATCACTACAAATGACCAACGTTTCTATCGCAGTAATCTCCTTATGTCCTAAAAAGTGGAATAAGTGTGAGGTTACATCGTTTTGACCTTTTTTTCCCACGCTTTCATCATATACGTACATTGACGCAGAGTCATCAGCAAAGTCATGGACCCCAAACACAAAGTACCACAACTGGCGAGCATAAAAAACGGTATTCGTTGTAATGTGAGGTAATGGCAAATTTTGCATAAAATCGAAGCTTATAACAGTAGCCTGATTTGTGCGAGCCTCCTGTTTCCATTTTCGCTTCAAAGTATAAAATGCCTCAGCTTTCCTCAGATGGAGTTCCTTTAGAGCCTCTTGCTTCTTTTCCTCTTGCTTATCTTTGCTGGCTTCAATTTTTTGGCGGAACATGTCACACATCGTACATGTATCGGTTCTTGGTAGACCAAATTTAATGTTAGATTTTGTGGTAAATATTGACCAATAAACCTTGTAAGAAACATTGATTCTATGTTTTTCTAGGAAAAGACGATACATGTCTTTTACGCTTAGAGTTTCAGGCAAATAAAACCTATGCGGATTCTTTCGTAACGAATAATGAGATTGCCTAGCAGGGAATGATTTAATGTGCTGCTGAATAAGAACTCTATTTCAGGAGGAGTTTTGTTTGGTCTGTTTTTATGATGGCCCCATTTGTCTCAGAGAGATCCATTTGTTTCAGAAAGACAGCTTTGAATCCTTCGCAGCCTAGCCCTGGTAATACCATGAAAAATAAGGAAAGCATCTCTGCATATGGTTACATCAACATATTTGGAAGCAAGTTCGGTTTTGGTGCGTACTGTGTATGAGAAGGACAAAGAATGGTAAAATCTCGAATGTGATTCATCATCACTAGATTCACTATGGCTGTGAATTTTAGATTTTCTAGACCTTCTTTGCTTCACAGGTGAAGTTTTTATTAACCCGGCTAAGTGACTGTCTTGGATATTTTTTGTTGGAAGTTTATAAAACTCTTTCAATATCTGTTTCCTTTTATCTTTTGTCATTACACTAAAGCACTTGAATCTTTTACATCTAAAAAAATTAATACATATTTACAGCATATCAGTTTAATAAATTTCAAGAATTCGCTTACTTGCAGTCTGCTCCCATTTTTTTCTCTTCGATAAATCTACCCTTATGGTTAACATGTGCTTCTCCTTTCACTTTCTTATCCCTTATAGCTGCTTCTTTTTTGATTTTTCTTTGTTTCTTTACCGTACCGGATCTTCAACATCACTCATGGCCACAATGAAATGAAACCACTGTTATGTCAGTAAATGAAACTTAACTAGTGACAATGATGTTTCTCGACAAACTAACCTAACAACGCCAAACGTATAATCGCAACTACCTACGACTATTTCTGGCAATAACAACCTATGTCATTGATGTAGGTTGTTTTTGCTGGAAACGCCGATGACATGGGCTATTTTTGTAGAACCATAGAATATAACTCTTAGCATTACATCGCATATAGGTGGTTTCTGCGGAATATTTTACTCTAGGCAAATGCACAGTGACTCCACGCCACCTGCCGATAAAAAATTAACTATACTTATTTTGACAAGGGCTGTTTTTGTAATAAACGCTTCATCAAAGCGTAAAAATGAAGTAATTTGTTTGAATCTGTCTCTTGATATTGCAGCAGGAATTATAGGACGACAGTAAGAAATATCTTGACACCAGAGCATATCGATAGCCTCTTTCGATCCGTGAAGTGTGCCAAGAATAAGCGACAGTCCAATATAAGCTTCAATCTCTGTAGAATCAACAGGTACAAAAACTTTCATTTTATTCGGATTTTCTATATTCCATTTATCATAATATGTTTGTGCCTTTCTGTTTGTTTCGGTTACTATTATGTTCAGAATATCCGGAGATAGGAAAAGATGAAAAGCGTCTCTTATACTTGATATATCAGAAAGGTAATTTGCATGTCTCCGAATATTAGCTTTTGAACGTCTAACTTTTTTTTCCTGGAATTTTTGACCACTCAGTTCCATCTTTATATTTATATACTGGAATGCCCTGGCTGTTACTAACTGTTGGATCCTCTGGGTTCGTTTTCTCTATACTTTGATCAACAGCTATTACATCATTTTCTTCCTTTACTTCTGTGACAATGTCTTCATCTTCTAAGTCACTCGATGTTTCCTCATTGATAACACTATCAAACTCTGGATCATCACTTTCAAGTATACGTAACATCTCATCGTCAGTAAGCCCCTTGCGATTGTTTATTAATAGAAACTGAGTCTTCATTTTTAAAACGATGTACCCTACTCGCAATATCACAAGAGACTAACCCGAATATTCAAGTCTAAAAATTATATCGCAGTGCGGGGAATCCCCCATTTGAACTGGTAAACAAACGTTAAATGTATGGGATTCCCCGATTTTACTAACAGTTACGGGATTATTTTATCGAACGTAAAAGGCTGACCGGGGTCTGAAGAGACCCCTGGAATATAAAACTATTTTTTGTTTATACCAGCCAATAAAAACTACTAAATACATCATATTTTATCAAAATAATTCATAAACTGCAGCTAGATGAAAGATCAATGTTTAAAAATCTGCGTTTACAAAGATACAGCAAAAACATATGTCATGCGGTACAAACGGACCCAGGCCAGTCCTATGAAAGTTGAGAAATATTTAATCATGAGTATTCAATAAAACTGTCATTTTAGGTGTCATAATGTGTTTCATTAACTATATTTCCTCGACAAGATCTTCTTCTGGTGTCTAAGAATATTACTACAATATAAAAATATTAGTCCGGGAATAATATCAGATATACTTAATTTATTTGTTTTTATTTATTAGATTAGGGATGTTGACTAATTTTAGGAATAGCTTTTATTTTAAAGATGGACACAGAATAAAATATATTCACAATATAACATTTTGGGACGTGTACAGAGCAAAACTTAACAAAAAATCATATTTATCTTAGAACAATTCACGACATACGAGTGGAATCAAAAGTGTCTATTATTTGTTTTTGGATACACATAAAATATTTTTTTTAACTAGATTTTTTTTCGAGTGCCATAGATTATATCTTTAGACGGCAGGCGACAATACAAACAACATATCCATTAATGGGAGGGTTAAAATAAGAAACAATTGAACGAACAAACATATTATTATACAATATAAAATTGAAAAGTATAATAAATCAAAATAATAACTAACAATAATTTTTATTCTTAATTTCAAGGAATATTCAAATGGGGCATCGACATCCATATAATCATTAAAAGAATAGTGCCCCCATGGTAAGGTTTCATCGGAACCAGGAACAATAAATCGTTTGTCATCCTCAGGACTTAAAGCTACTTTATCCTGAACAATTGAATGGACTAGATGTTTCTCGGCACGAATTAGATTTTGGGAAACAGTTTTCTTGTGTGAAGGTATCAAGACATTCTTCATAATCTTCAAATGTGATTATTGTATTCACAACTGAAGACTTTACCCATTTAGCTTTCTTAGTTATTCCAACGTTTCGAATGAGGCAGTATATTTCTTCTTTCTCAAAACATCAGTCGCAAGACGTTTTTTTTTCCGCTAGACCATCTTCAGAAGTTAGTAACCGCGTTGCATACAATTTAGATCGTAACCCAATATAATCATTCATTATAATACCATTGTTCTCACCCTTCATCACCCCAAGAACTTTCTTATTAACTTGATGAATTACATAAACATTATCTAGACTATCTAGAGGATAGTCTGAGGTGTCGAAATATCTATAACAATCCGTCTTCATTGCTTCACAGGGATCTTGACCTCGAATCTCATATATAAGACTATCGGTATCAGTATACAGCACAGTACAATTTTCGCTAAATTGGTTACACATGTACTCATAGTGAAAATCATAGATCGTAGTTTTAGCTAGATCTAAAATAGTCATTCCTACATATATATGTTTATTTAAACATATTTGCAGCTTCCTAAATTCGATGGCAATTAGGTTTTCACTAAAAATCATGCTATTTTTGAACTCCGGCTTAGCTATATATGATTCAGCACCATATCGACCACTCCATTGCGAAATTAGCTTTATATCAACGCGCTTGCGCACGTTCTCCATGGTCTTGCCGAAAACGGCGTTGTTCATGACTTTGAACAAATTCTTTTCGAATTCATTCTTCGCAGCATTACGTAACTCGGTGTTTAAGTCAATGTAGGACTTCAACCAAGAACTCTGCTTTGATTTTAACACTCGATATATTTTTGATAATACAAACCCATTCTGTAACGCTTGCTTCAATGTTCGGTAATGTATAACATATTTTGTTTTATTAGTTAGGGTACCCATCAACTCAGTCTCCTCATTTGAACTTGCTGCAGGCATCATGGTCTTAGGATTTAAGTATTCGGAGCAGAATGGGATATCCTTATGCAAATCATGTAAATGAGGAGGATACTCCAAATCAACCTCGAGCATGTATCCCTCAGAAGAATCATCGGCAATTTGTATAACGTCAATATTTGTATCGCACCATTCAAATCCTCCATATGGTAACGCTTGACTCATCGCCCATCTATACTGATTGTTAACGTCAAAATACATTCAATATTTCGTCGGTTTTGAATGATTATGAGTGGGCATATACTTATTGTTGGCTCGGGCACGACGCTTTCCGCAAACTTGACCAAGTCCACCGCGTAGACCACGCTCAACATATAAAAACATGACTACATCAGTGAAAAATTCCAATTCATGTCCAGTATGTTTTAGCATAGCATCGAATGTAAATCCAGGTAATGTATAATAATGTGCAGGTCAATGTTATACGTAGCAATACAACTGGAACGAAACTGCTCAAACACGTCAGCAAGAAGAAGGATATCGGTCTTTATATACAACTCTACATATCCACCTAAGGTTTGACATTGAAACGTATGCCAGACGCGTTGTGCTCGACTATAAAGTTTACATGAGCAGGGTTTCTCTTTGAGATTATTATAGAAAGATTCGATAGGAGGTAACCTTGTTTCTTCAAAGCGGTCGAAAGAACTGAAATAGCCATAAGGCATCACCCCCTTCTTAGTTAGCATTGTGAATTCTTCCTCGGGAACACTAAAAAATGTGATCTCAAATTAGGAAATTCGGTTAAATACGAGGCGAGTTTATCGAGAGATGATGCCATGAATCGGAAACTATCGATAAATCTGAATCGGATTCGTGCATCTTCAACGTGTTTTGTGAAGAAAATATATTTTTCTTTTGTAATAGGAAGCAAATCAATAGAGCCTGTCATGCGGGTAGCAATGTCTTCGATGATGAAATTTGCATCATAACCAGATAAGTTGTGGAACACTACATTAACAGTAGACGAATCCTGATGGTTAATATTACACCCCTCATGCGCTGCACCTCCATAATTGGTTTCAGGAATGAGATGATCCTGATCTCGGACTTTCTTGTCAGTAGAGGAAAATGGTGTTTCACAAATATGACATTCGGTAGCAGCTTGAAACTGGCGTTCTTGATTAGGAGTGATACGAATTCCATAAGGACAAAGGAACACCGTACTAGTATCTTGAGCAAGCAGATTCAGTTCATCGGCAAACCGACGCATAAATATTCACCCAAATAACTTTTATAAAAGGAAATCGTATCATCATATGAGCATTTGAAGTAATACCCAACGGCTGCAGGGATATGCTGTTGTGGTTTCTTAGAATCCCCGGTCTGCACCAAAACACTCTCGAGATCTGCATATACTATAAAAGGTGCCTTTTTCTTGTTCTTAAAGTTTTTGAATTTGAGAATGTTTTCCCCAGTTCTGGCATCTTAACGACACAATCATTAATTTTAATACAATCTACGATATGAACATCCATCTTTTTCGCTGTAGTAAATAGTTGTAAGCATATTTCGCATGAAAACTCCATTCGACCCTTGCACCATTCAAGAATGAACATCTAGTTTTTCATAGGATCTGAAATAGCGTAAGCAACCATCACAGAACAATTTTTTATGACTACGCTTGCTTAACTGCCTCGAAAGATGTCTTGATAGATTCTTTATCCAAACAAAATGATAATTCGTTGGCGCTTCATCATATCGATCTTATACCATCAACAAATTTACATGTTTATCCAACTTATTTCTTGTAAGGTAAGTTGCTAGAGTAATAAAGGTCTTTTTATCTTTTTGTAGAATATGAACATTTATGGATATACCATTTGGCTTCTCAAAATTGGGAATCTGCTTCATTGTCATAGGAAACTGAATGACTTCTAGTTTCAAAACAGTTGAATAGTGAGGGAATGAGGATGTTCTATACGTATGTTCCACTGCAGGAAAAAGTGCCGACGTCACCGCCCAAGCAAAGCAAGAATCATCTTCATTATTGACGTTAATACATGCCTTCCTCTTTTTTGTTTCTACAGGTAAATCAATATACGAGGATCCCAGTTGCGGAGTGTATTTATTAACGTTAACACCTAAGTTCACCACCTTATTCAATGCCCAACCACTATCACGCTCTTGAAATTCTTCCAGATCTTTAAGGATATGTGCAATGACTTTAGTATCAAACCAATCATCAATGTTTGTATCTTTATAAATTGGATAATTGATCGTTGTAAAATACTTAAACGCATTAAGAACCTTATCACCCTTGCATATTTCAAATTCACCTCCGAAAGTTACATTAACCCTAACAGCTACCTCTTTTTTCAATATATTATGTATACGTCGTTTAAAGACTACCTTACATTCTTTGAGAAATTCAGAGGGATTCTTATGCTTTAAGTTTGAGATGGTGACAGTTCTGATGCGGTGGTTAAATGATGCCTCTAAATCATCCCATTTTACACGATGTTTTGCAGTCTCCGATTGAGATGATAGACCTCCACCATGTTTCTGAATATATTTAAATTGGTGACGAAACGATTTTATTTGAGTTATATTAGTTAGGATATGCTGCTTTTCCCCAGTATTCTTGGCACTCCGTAACGCATTATTTAGTTTCTTTATAGCTTTCCTACACTCCATAAGCCCTTTAGTCACTTGGTGTTCAATAAAATCAGATGTTATAAGCCCTATCAAAGTAGCAACATGTTTTACAATATTCACAAAGAGACTCATAATAAATATAAAAGTATTTTCGTAAGAACTTTGAGCAAAGAACTGTAATCGAACTATCGGAAAAAACATAAACAACATTACTAAAATAAAAACCCTAAACGACCTTAATTCAGACCACGATCCTGTCCTCATCCACTTAAAATTACCCCACACAATGCAACTCCCGAAAAAACACATATTTGATTACACAACCACTAGCTGGTTAAAATTCAGGAAACACATAAACAATAACATCAATCTCACAGTCAGAATAGAAAACACAAAACAACTCATTAATTCAATCAAAAACCTCCAAGATATAATTATTGCTGCCAGAAATTACTCAACTTCCTTAAAACCTAAACCAACCCCGCAGAACACCCTTTCTGACTATATAATTACACTCATACACGACAAAAACAAAGTAAGTAAAAGATGGCAGTTCTCCAGAAGCGAAGAAGATAGATCATTATTAAAATATTATCAAAGGACAATAAATAAATTCATTAAAGAATATAAAAACCAAAATTCGACGAAGTTTCTAAAAACAATAAAACCAGAAGATAATTCACTCTGGAGAATGGCAAGATTCTTCAGAAACCAGCAAAAGGATATTTTAAAAATTGAAATAAATTGACACACATGCACCGACAGCAAGGAAATTGCGCAGAGTTTCGGAGAGTACTTTTGTAACAATTTTGTAAATAGTGCACCACACACCAATTATCATCAACACATATCACAATCAGTAAACCAACACTTGCAATCAATACAGACATTTAACACAGAAAACTTAGCTTCATTCACAGAAATATATAATACTATACAAAAAATAAAACTGACCCAGGATACGACGGTATACCAAACATCCTGTTAAAAAACCTACCTAAAAAAGCTATTGCGCAAGTAACTTACATAGTAAATTTCATTATAAAAACCGGAATCTATCCTGATATGCTCAAGATTGCCAATGTCATACCTATAATAAAAGCAACAAACAGCCATGTTATGTAGATAGTTATCGACCTATTTCATTATTAAACAATATTGCAAAGGTGATTGACAAAATAATTTTAAAAAGAATGCAATCTTTCACAGAAAAACATAAATTATTACCCCCCGAGCAATACGGTTTCCGAAGTGGCCACTGTACCATAGCACAAACAATCAGAGTTATAAATTTTATAAGAGAAGGCTTTCGGGACAAAAACAAAGCAATCATGGTCGCGATCGACGTACAAAAAGCCTTCAACTCCGTATTGCTCGAGGGGTTAATATTTAAACTTATACAACTGAAAATTCCGAATAACTTAATTAAATTGATCAATTCATATATATCAAACAGAAAATCTTACATTAAAATCAACGAACAAACTGCTGGTCCCTATCCTATTCAGGCTGGAGTCCCGCAGGGTTCCGTGTTATCACCTTTGCTTTATTCCTTATTCATCCAGGATCTGCCGACTTCCCCAAACTTACTAACCGCAATGTATGCCGACGATACGTGTTTTGTAGCATCTGCAAAAAATCCAGACACCGCACTTAACATCATTCAAACTCATATAAACTCACAAATAATACCTTACTTAACAATCAAAAACTTAACATAAATGCCTCCAAAACAGAGTATTTATTACTCAGGAGGAACACGAGCAGAGAGAACCCATTGCAATCTCAACTTTGCGTTAACGGACACATCATCCCTCCGAACAACACTTTAAAATACCTCGGATATACCATCCAAGGAAATACTAAAGCGACAGCGCATATAAATAGTCAAGTGCATAAGGCTAAGATTGCGATGGGTAAACCACACAAAACAAATTACTTATATACAGACAAATCATCAGACCAATTTTAACATATTCAGCCCCAGTATACTTCACAGGAACAAAACAAAACTTTCACGCATTGCAGGTGGTACAAAACAAGTTTCTGAGAATGGCAATAAAACACAACTCTACCTATCCAAAATACCCCAGAAACTCCTGGTTACATGAGAAAGCCGATATACCCACTGTCAAAGACTTTATAACTAAAATATCTACAAATTTTTATAATAATTGTCTGTCAGATAATCTTCGAAATGCTCTCAAAGACGTGAATCGCGCAGAAGGCATCCGCGGCAGTGTGTGTAGACTTCTGCATGGGTCTCTAATTACATAACAAGGTTGTCACTCATAAACCCACTTTTCAACAAACAGGGGTACATTCAGATTCGGACCAACATCCAGACTGAATTACCCCAAACATTTCTATACTTAAAATAAATAAAATCAACGTCTGACATATTGCCGCTTCAAACCTAAAACCCCCATCAATTATTGAGACCCTGTTTTTCAGGGAAAACTTAGCCGAAAGATTATAGGAGCGAAATTTCGATGCCGGGGACAAAGTTATTAAGACAACGAAAATCTCGGGATAATTCTGGAAGAGCAAGGAGCCTTAAGATGAAGTCAATGTTGTACACAAACAACAGGAAGAAAGCCAGACCATCGGCACTTTTTTCTTTTTGTTGTATGTAATTTGGGAAACTAAATATCGAATAAAGTACCTTCTTAATAATAAATAACTGTAATCGAATGAGAATTATCGGGATGTTTGTTTGTTTGTTTTGAAAAGTCTTTATTAACAATATTTTGTTGTTGGAAATTTACAATAAATGTACAGAACTATATATAAATACATACACAAACATAAATATATACAATGCCGATGTCCTGGCAGTCCTGACGTAATTGTTTATGTCTAGATTCAAATTATGGCACCTTGCTACTTCGCATAATCCAGTAATTTTGGCTCTACAAATTACTTTGTCCCGTATTGATAAGTTTGACTCCACTAGCTATTTCGACTTAATTATTCCTGGAAAGCAGCTGATGTAGACATGTTTTTATTTGTTGAGCGTGGTCTACGTGGTGGACTTAGTCAAGTTTGCGGAAAACGTCGTGCCCGAGCCAACAATAAGTATATGCCCACTTATAATCATTAAAAACCGACGAAATATTTAATGTATTTTGACGTTAACAATCAGTATAGATGAGCGATGAGTCAAGCGTTACCATATGGAGGATTAGAATGATGCGATACAAATATTGACGTTACACAAATTGCTGATGATTCTTCTGAGGGATACATGCTCGAGGCTGATTTGGAGTATCCTTCTCATTTACATGATTTGCATAAGGATATCCCATTCTGCTCCTAACACATAAATCCTAAGACCATGATGCCTACTGCAAGTTCAAATGAGGAGACTAAGTTGATGGGTACCCTAACTAATAAAACAAAATATGTTATACATTACCGAACATTGAAGCAAGCGTTACAGAATAGGTTTGTATTATCAAAAATATATCGAGTGTTAAAATCAAAGCAGAGTTCTTGGTCGAAGTCCTACATTGACTTAAACACCGAGTTACGTAAAGCTGCGAAGAATGAATTCAAAAAGAATTTGTACAAACTCATGAACAACGCCGTTTTCGGCAAGACCATGGAGAACGTGCGCGAGCGCGTTGATGTAAATCTAATTTCGCAATGGAGTGGTCAATATGGTGCTGAATCATATATAGCTAAGCCGGAGTTTAAAAATAGCATGATTTTTAGTGAAAACCTAATTGCCATCGAGTTAAGGAAACTGCAAATATGGTTAAACAAACCTATATATGTAGGAATGACTATTTTAGATCCAGCTAAAACTACGATCTATTATTTTCACTATAAGTACATGTCTAACCAATTTAGCGAAAATTGTACTGTGCTGTATACTGATACCGATAATCTTATATATGAGATTCGAGGTCAAGATCCCTATGAAGCAATGAAGACGGATTGTTATAGATATTTCGACACCTCAGACTATCCTCTAGATAATGTTTATGGAATTCATCAAGTTAATAAGAAGGTTCTTGGGGTGATGAAGGATGAGAACAATGGTATTATAATGACTGATTATATTGGGTTACGATCTAAATTGTATGCAACGCGGTTACTAACTTCTGAAGATGGTCTAGCGGAAAAAAGAAAACGTCTTGCGAATGATGGTTTTGAGAAAGAAGAAATAGACTGCCTCATTCGAAACGTTGGAATAACTAAGAAAGCTAAAGGGGTAAAGCCGTCAGTTGTGAATACAATAATCACATTTGGAGATTATGAAGAATGTCTTGATACCTTCACACCAGAAAACTGTTTCCCAAAATCTAATTCGTGCCGATAAAGATCTAGTCTATTCAATTATTCAGGATAAAGTAGCTTTAAGTCCTGAGGATGACAAACGATTTATTGTTCCTGGTCCCGCTGAAACCTTACCATGGGGGCACTATTCTATTAATGATTATATGGATGTCGATGCCAGCCATTTGAATATTCCTTAAAATTGAAAATAAAAATTATTGTTAGTTAATATTTTGATTCATTATACTTTTCAATTTTATATTGTATAATAAAATGTTTCTTTGTTCAATTGTTTCTTATTTTAATACTAATGGTCTAATTTTAAGAAAAGCACGAGGGCAAATGCCCTATTAGAGTCTTTCAAAAAGTAAAATAATATGCAACTTATAAAAGTAACAGTTTACTTTTGATATACATTTTTTTTATTGTAACCAAAGCATGTTGTTTCTTTCAATAACTAAAAAACTAGTTCAATAATATCCCATATTATGCTCGAATAAAACATTTTTTACATCTTCCTGACTACATCTTAAAAGAATGGTATACGTTAACATCGCGCACGCGTGCGTATTTTTGATTGTTGATAAATACAATGAACTATGCGATTTTTCTATGATTACCTACTTATGAAGGATTCTGAATATATTCAACTGCTTGACGCATTTTATTGGTTTTGATTCATGTTCTAACGACTAAAACGATATAAGTACAAAGGAGTATTGAAGAAAAAAGTGAAAAAATTACATCGAAACCATAGTATGATCAAATCAGACTCCCAGTTAACATTTTATACGAGGCCCGTAGGTGTACAGCTTAGGGCGTCAGGCTAGTGCCGTGAAGGTACGGGGATCGAATCCATGCCGAAGCAAAAAAAAAATTCGATTTTATAATCAGTTATACCCTAACAACACACTTTGTTCCTGAAACTCTGTTTTTTTTATGTTCCCAATTGTCTTGAATGTCCCCGCTTTAAATATGATGTTCCCGGAACATCTTTAGCATAAGATTCAATAAATGTTACATGCGTATGTTCCTGGAACATACTAATTAGGTTTTTGATTTTCTCATATAAAATTAAAGAACCATTTTTTATAAGTAAAAAATTGTATTTTTTATTATATAATATATATTCACAAAATGTTGCAACTGCCCTGCTGCGCTGTTTTGAAAATCGATAATAGATTTGGATTTGCTGTTTTTACAGGACACGCATCGGTGGATTTAATCAAACAGGAAATTAACCATTTTTTCTAATTTCATCAAAAAATATAAGTTCATAATCTGTTATAACTTATAACAAAGAATTTATACAGAGAAATGGCTAACATTTTTACTGAGTACTAGTTATAGTTAAAAAAAGAGAAGAAAGTTGACAAAAAAGAAAAAGAACGAACATCTCAGACGAATATACAGAATGTGGGTTATCTGTGATACAGAACACCCCCAAGGCATTACACTACACACGTTGTTTCCCGCGCAAGTGTTTATTTTTGGCTAGTGTTTTATTTGTTTTACCTGCAAATCACCTACGTTTTACCCATTTCTGTGGATTCTGAGCTGAGGTTTTACCTGTTTTGTAAATTTTGCGGACTGAAAAAGAAATTCTCGTTTGAGGTAAGTGCATATCACTAGTTTTATTCTCATGGCATACTAAACTTTCGGGACTGGCACAATGGCTGATAAATATTCAAAAAGAATAATCCTCCATAAGTTTTCTGCAAGGTTAAAACGACAGCGAATTCATAGTTGTACATCCAACACTTCCGACTTCACCTCGGAATTGATTACAAGTGATGTGAGCAGTGAATCAAACTTTTTACATCATGATTCATCAGAGTTTGATGATGCAAATAGTTCGACTACCAAACGGCTCAGTAATCAAAAAGCTGAAAATGTAAATGGTTTCATCAACATATGCAATAATGAAAAATAAAAATACAATATGTGATATTTTGTCTCAAAATACTCCTTCAATATCATATGGTGAAAATATAGAGAACTAGCAAGTTTCTCCAAATAACCTTTCCACCCAATTGGTTAACTGGTCCATAGAGCATAATCGTATATCACATATTGCTTTATCAAAGTTGCTAGGTATACTTCGAGAACAGAACCTGGATTTACCTAAAGATGCCCGAACTGTACTTAAAACACTAAGGAATACGAATATAGACAATTTAGATCCTGGATCTTATTATCATTTTGGCTTTGAGTCATCGTTAAGGATATTAATAGACAAATCGAATGACAAATCTGTAAATAATCTACAAGTCATTGTAAATGTAGATGGTTTGCCATTGTCGAAAAGTTCAGGAAGTCAGCTGTGGCCAATAAAAAATAGTTTATTTAAATTAAACAAAAGAGAAGTTGAAATTGTTGGGCTTTTCCAGGGATTTGAGAAACCTAAAAGTGCTAATTTATTCTTAACTAAGTTAGTGTTTTTAAATGAAACTCAAGGTCTCTAGTTAATTCCACAATATAATACAAGTTATTGAAAATTCTAAAAAATTGACAATTGTTTCGATAAATCAATATCATCGTCAGATTTATCGAAGCAATTGTCAATTTTTTAGAATTTTCAATAACTTGTATTACATTGTGGAATTAACTAGAGACCTTGAGTTTCACTTAAAAACACTAATATGAGCATATTCCACGAAGTAAGGGTCGAGACAGTCAATTTCACTTAACTAAGTTTGTAAATGAATGCATACCAATATTAAATAATGGTTTAATTCATAATGGTAACTTTTACTCTGTCGAAATAAAAGCTTTTATATGTGATGTACCAGCTAAATCATTTATAAAATGTATACGAGGTCACAGTGGATATAAATCATGTTCAAAATGTGATATTGAGGGTGTTTATAAAAATAATGAAGTTTGTTTTCCAAATTTCTCAGATCACTTTCATTTGAGAACTGTTGCTACTTTCAGGAGAAAAGAGCAGGAAACTCATCACATAGACACAACTGTTTTAGAAAATTTACCTGACCTTAACATGATATCTAGCTTTCCTTTAGATTATATGCACCTTGTGTGCCTTGGAGTGATGAAAAAGTTGTTGCTTAATTTATGGATCTGTGGTAAACCTCCATATAAATTTTCATTGCATCAGGTGAATCAAATTTCTCAAAAACATTTGGAGTTTAAATCCCAAATACCTCAAGAATTTGCCAGAAAACCAAGATCACTTTCTGAAGTAAAACGTTGGAAAGCAACAGAATTGAGATTATTTTTGTTTTATACTGGGCCGGTAGTTTTAAAGGATTATATTCCAGAGGGAATGTATCAAAATTTTATGTCATGGCATGTAGCTTTTATTTTACTGTCCCTATGTAAAAATTTTGAATATGCAAATGATTTGTTGGAGTATTTTGTTCAAACTTTCATAATTATTTATGGAGAAGAACACGTGTCTCATAATGTGCACAATTTATTGCATATTGTTGAGGACTCAAAAGAATTTGGAAGTATAGAAAACTTTAGTGCATTTACATTCGAAAACAATATGCTTTTTTTAAAGAATTTGGTTCGAAAAGGAGATCAACCGCTTCAACAGATTGTAAATAGAATTAAAGAAAGGGAAAATGCAAATAAAAATGTTACTTCATGCATTCAGAATTCAAATGTCACTGTGTTAAAAGGAGAGCACTATGGAGGTCCAATTCTTACAAATGTTAGAAGTGCAAAGCAGTTCAGTAAGGTTTTGGTTAAACAATTTTTTTTGTCTATTGAGAACCAAATAATTGTTGTTTAGTAGAAGATGGAAGTGCTGTTAATGTTAAAAATATAGTTTCAGTTAACAATCAGATACAAATTATTGGAACAAACTTTGATGTCTTGGAAAACTTTTATAATCTACCTTGCAATTCATCTGAATTAAATATATTTTTAGCATCACAGGAAAGTTCTCAACTTGAAGTTTGGTCATTGTCGAAAAATATTCAAAAATTTGTAAAATTAAAGTATCATGATAAATTTGTATTATTTCCTCTTTTACACACTAGTAACAATTAATTTGTTTGTTGATTTACTTTCGATTTCTCATTTTTTAATTGGAATTTAATTTAATTCTAACTATTAAACTGTCTGTCCATTTTTTATCAAAACATGCTAAGTACACAACAAAATTTCAGTTTTGGTAATTCACTCGGAGGTAACCTATACTGAATAGTTATGGAAGTTATAGTGACATTTAAAAGAAGTCGATTTAGATACATACATTAAAATAAAAAACTTGAGCCTCTTCTACTGTGAAATTCGCTAAATGTAACATAGTGTACTATGCCTCTGATCTACAGATATTGTATTATTATTGAAACATAACAGTTTAACTGTACTTGGGTATATGTTTAAAAAAAGTTACAAAAGATTTTTTTTATTTGTATAAAACATTATTCTGGTTCTGACCAGTAGTAATTTCATTTTTTTTATTTTGAGCTTTCATGTCTTCACCACCATCGTGGACCGTGGTTGTTTTTGAACCAACTAAAGAGGAAGAACATGAATCGGTACAGGCAGTGCCATCAAAATGGATTGAAGGTGATCAATGTTTTTGGCCATCCCTGCCTGCTGAAAAATTAAATGTGGCAATCAGAAAGTGCCATTTCAATACCTGCTGGCCAAGGCATAAAGTGCGGACATTGAGAAATTCTACTTTTAGTGAGTACTGTGAAAATGTACTGAATAATCTCTAATATGTAGAAGCTTATAACATAACTAGAACTATTTTTGACTTTGTTCAAATATTACAATAATTGTTTTATAAGTAAATTCAGCAATTTTCCTAAATTAAATACTATACGATGAAATTAGAGTAAATAGAGATTTAAAAAGCTTTATTTATTTGGATCAAATTTAAATGTAATATAATTTTCTAGATGATTATGCTTTAGCAAGAAAAAAAGCTAAAAAGGCTGAACTAACAAGTGATCTGGGCACTGATGATGAAGTTGAGTTTATTCCAAAAAAGCGCACAATAAAACCACTACATTACTTATCAGATTCTGACAGTGATGATGTGGTTACACCTAAACAAAAAAAAATGTTCAAGTTGCCACTTCCTCCGAAGATACAAAGAACAGGAGACATTTATGGAAACTTAGGTAATTTATTGTTTAATTGGAAATGCAAAAGACTGCAGACTTTATACACGTCTCAAATTATGAAAAAGTGACTGAAAGTTTTGTATTTTCACAAAAGCAAAACACAATTTTTCATAATATTGCTTAACTGCCAAATGTTTATTTCTTAGTTTTCTTTCCTTTTAGATACAATGCAAATGACATCTAACAAACATCAGTATGATTTTGAGGAAGCATTTACAAAAGAAAATGAAGGTATTGTTTAGTTTTGAATATTTCCGTAAAATTGTCAGGGTAAATTTACTTATATTCACAAAAATTATTTTTTGGATTCATTGGTTTCAAGATTATTAATACACTTTATTTACAATATCATAGAACGAAATATATCTTATACCTCTTATACCGGCATCATGTAATAGATATTTTTATATGACATGAGTTTTCGTTAACTATGAATATTGCATTATATCTGCAGTTAAATCGTAGCATTTCAAGATTTATTAGTTGTTTTACGTGGGAATAAAGTAGAACCTTAAAATACAGAATAAATGAGTATTGACGTGATTCTTTTTTTTGTTAGAGCTTTTTAAACCACCTACGACTACAAGGCATTCAACAAACAACCAAAATCTTTCAGCTGCAAAGGATTCTCAAAATAGTAAGTAATTTTTTCACTCCTTGTATATACTGTGATATACTTACTTAAAATAGTTTTGTTCATCATTAATTAACTAAATTGGATGTATTAGCAAACCAAAATATCGCTTTATTTTAGCCAAAACCTTCAATATCATTCAATATATATAGAGTAGTACAATAACTAATACATTTCATAGAAATTAATTATGAAAATTTGACTAAACGGTGGGTGTATTCTGAATTTATGAATATATCTATATTTGTAGTAAGCTTAAATATATCATAAGAAAAATTATTTTATTTCAGAGGTCTACTGCGACTGCAAGAAGGACATATATTTTATTAAAAATTTGCTAGTCGAAGTAAATGGCAAACTAGATCACATTTTACTGCTGCAGAGTTCCAGAGAAGAACCGTCAGAAAGGGAAGGTGATATTTTAAGCAAAGTGGAAGTGTCGTTTCCAATAAAAAACGATGATGATTTAAGGAAACTGGAAACGTTTTTGGAAGACAAATCTAATTTTTCGTCTGTGGTAATTCATTTTTTACATACACTGCTACAAATGATATGTGTTCCAATGCAGAAATATTTTTAAAAGTGCTAAATATTTCGTATGTGGACAAGCACATACTTATATGCGAATTGATTGAAAGTTATCTTCTATAATTTTAGGTTAACTATCTGTCCAAATTTGGAGGAGTCAATTTGACCGAATTTTTAAGAAGATGTTTACAGCCAACCCTATCAGATGATATCGCTCTTCTCTATTCCTTAAAAGGAAGAAAACAGAAGGAGCAGTTTGACACACTGCAATTATGCAGGCCCGTAGTAGGTATGTTTTTGTTAGTCCTATAATTCTTAATTTCAGTAACATTTTATTCATGGATACACTACGTTCACTAATTTTTAAAAATGGTGAGAATTTAAAAAAAATAAGGTTGAAGTACGAAAATATTAAGAAACAAGTTTATTTTTGGTAAAAGTTTGAATATTATTTAAAAATAAAAATCGAATTTCCTTTTTGTATAATGCACATGTATTTTGTTACAGAAGCTGCAGAATTAACAAAATTAGCAAAAAATAAAAAAGAAACAGAATTAGCCATTGGAGCATGGCTTAGGAGAGCCACAGAAAGAAAGCGCAGAGATGGGTTAAGGCAATTACAATAAATAAAGGAATTTAACAATTTGTTTTATGAGTCATTATTTTTCATTCATTTCTTGAAAATCCTGTAATTTATCCCATAAAGCATTCAAAAAACATCTGTACATGCTTTAAAATTGAGGTTCCAGGAATGTTCTAGGAATAATTTGAAACATTCGTGGAATGTTCCAATATTGTGTCCAGAGAATGTTCAAAATGCTCACAAACTTCGTTCCGGGAACATTCTTGGAACAATCTGCGACTAAAAACAACTATCTCGGGAACTAAGTGTTTGTCGCCAAAGTATGTTCTGGGAACGTTTTAAAAACAAAAGTGTGTTATTAGGGATAACAATGCAATTATCTTTTTTTCAAACGTTGAACATATTCATGTATATATTGTCACAAAATCATTTTCCTACAAAGGAGCATTGAAGAAAAAAAAATGAAAACAATTACGTTGAAACCATCCTATGGTCAAATCAGACTCCTAGATAATATTTTCTATGACGCGTACAGCTTAGGGCGTCAGGCTAGTGCCGTAAAGGTACCGGGATCGAATCCCAGCCGAAGCAATACATTTTTTGATTATATAAAATTGAAGTCGTCGTCGTCGTCGTGAAGAACACCTGTATCTTCTTTTAACATAGAACCCACATATATACACATGAAAAAGCAATTTTTCATATACTCGTGAGCAACGGCATATGGTAAATTTCAAGAATAAACTACAGAGGAACCCTCATAGCATACATGTAATGGTGTAGGCTGGGAACGATGAGGTCTTGGGCTCGAATCTCATTCAAGGCAAAAAATGTTTTCGATATGTTACGTCATGCACGAATTTACAGGATAAAAGATGGACGACACACAGACATCTACAGAAAAATAGAAATCTACAAAACTGATGTGCGCCATCTAGCGAAATCAACTAGATAAAAAATGGCCGACACACTGGATAAAAAATGGACGAGACACACCGCCGACAACGCTAACGACACCAGCGCCACCGTCGCCTAGCGGACGTTTTTCGAAGTAGTGGTGTTGAACCGGCTTAGTATAACAACTAGCGACCATTATACACACTATCAACTGACTGGGTAGGGGTAATGTCATCAGCATACATGACACAAGACACAAGATGGCTGACGCCCGCCTCTGATTGGCGCGTGCGCAGATAGAATTGAGCCAAAAATTACCACGATGGACCTTGGCGATTACCCATGAAATTTAACATAAGGAATGGCCTAGAACCTGCCTAGCCCCTTCCCTGATGAGAGCCATTGGAAGATATCCTACTCTGGAAAAACTCCATCCTAGTAATCAGATATGCAGTGAGCATTTTTTCAGAAGACAGCTTCCATTATGTCAAAGGAAAACTATGTTTGAAGTCAAGTGCCATATCTACCAAGAAGCTTGGTCCTAGGAAACCACTCATGATCTTGAATACACATGAACCTAGGTTGGTGCCTACTCAATATTTTGTTGTTTGAGGGTCATTGATAATGTAATGTTTCAGATCTCCATTGTCCGAATAAGTAACTTGAAACAATTAGTAGTAAAAATTGAGAAATAACATAAATTTCAATTTTATTTAATTTCATTTCACAGTATTTTCATTGTTATCAAAACTTTTCCACCCTTTTTTTTCAATACTTCATTTCACAGCTTTAATATAATCTTCTTTTTAGGTTAATTTTCATTGATTTCTTCTACTTTTTCTTTCATTATTTTTCATTAAGATTGATTATCTGCCTACATATGTCTATATAAACTCCCATTTTTGTCCCAATTTCCACTATCTAATTTCTCAAGATCATTTTTTTGACAATGGAATTCTAAAACAACTATTTTCAAAAGTATGTTATTAACAGTCTGTTTTGGAAAGTCATAGACTAAAAATTATGAAAACTACCATGGAAATTTATGTTCGAATAAAGTTTTTCTACATAGCTAAAAAACAAACCGAAATTATCAGAGGCACCTTGATTCGGATTATACTTCCATTTATAGTTTATAGGTCAGTGAGGATGTATAGTCCTATCAAACCGAAATTTCTTCAAAAATAACCAAAACTGTAGTAGGGGAGAGTTGGACAAAACCGGGTACCAGTACAAAAACTGACTACTTCTTCTGCTATGTTAGAGTAGCAAACGTTTGCTACAGATAGAATTATTCTCAAATGATCTAAGGTTGATATACCAATAACAATTTTTATAAATATTCTTTAAATTTTTTTATTTTTAGAAAATATTGCAAAATACCCGGTTTTGTCCAACCGGTATGATAAAACCGGGTAGTAACTTAATTACCATGTAAAAAGACTGATAGGCAGAAAATAAAATATTTATTGAAAATATGTGAACAAAAACCGAAAATCTATGAACAGAAGTCGCAAATAAAAACTTCATCTACATCATCATATGTACTACAGGTTTCATGAGCCCATTTTTTGCAAGACACACATTTTATCCAGCCTTCCTTTGCCTTAGAGTTTGAATATAATTTAGCAATACAGAAACGCATTGTCATTATTATCTTCTTCCTCCGAACTATCAGAATATGCAATCTTTAATTTCGGAACCAATTTTGTATTTGATGTATTTTTTACCACATTTTTTCCTTTTTTGTCCGGTTCATTTAGCTTTAATTTTTTACGACTGGAGATTTTTTAAAATTTGCCTCTAACTCAGACTTATAAGGAGATGATGTTATTACAGCAGTCTTTCCTCTTCTCCTGTTATCGTTGGTTGGCTTCCTGGTGGCCTTAGGGATCGGAAAAACCTCTTTTGGAGAGACTGAAAAATCACATATTGGTTTTGGTAATGTTACTTGTAAACTATCAGATTTAGTGGTGGCTTGTTTAGAAGATGAAGAGATGTTAGTATGATTTGCAGTGTGAGAGTTTAAGGAGCTACAGCTTGGATGAGGAGAATCGATGCAGCTACAGCTTGGTTGGGGAGAATCGATACGGCTACAGCTTGGTTAGGGAGAATCGATAGGTGGAGGTAACGGAGCTAATAATTGTGTAGCTGTCACCTTTGTAGTTCAAGTAGAATCTTTATCGAGTTCTTTGCCTTTCATCTTCTTGTATATTTAGTTCTCGCTCTGTAGTTTCTGAGGGAGCAAACATCCACTCAGGAAAAACTTCAGGATTAAGCGGATAAATTCAAGACTTCCTGAAACCATTTATTGCAGTTTGAATAACTGCCGATTTAACAAAAGCCTCACCAGAGAGTACTCCCACTTCATAAATTGTAACACGTCTTCCAGGATGCTGGCGCATCCATCTTCTTACTTCTTCTCCATAATATGTTTTCAAGGGAGCCATAAATGACACGTCAAGTGGTTGTAACCGGTGCGTAGTATGCGGTGGAAAGCATATGATAATAACGTGATTTTCTCTGGCCAGATTTATCAACTCCAGGCTTTTTGTATGGGTCGCGTGTCCATCAAGAAGCGAAAGAACAGGATTTTCTGGTGTCGGGTGAGTAAAATCGATGAAATTTTTAAGCAACTTAATAAAAATATATGTTTGGATCCATCCACTTGGGTGGAACTCAGCAAATGTTCCAGGAGGAGAGTGGTCTACAAGCTGCGCATTTGGAAGCTTTCTAGGAAAAATCAGCATTGTAGGCATATAAGAACCACTTGCGCTCATACATATTTCGGCGGTAACCAAGGTTCCTCTTTCAGCGGAAACCAGAGCACCAATTTGTCGTTTTCCTCTCATAGAAATAACTTTAGATTGCTTGTTGGGGACAGTTGTAATTCCCGTTTCATAAACATTCCATATGCATTCACATTCATTTGCACTCACTATTACTCACTCGTTGTTGCACGCACTCGCACTTGCTCTAGTCTCATGAGCACACTCTCTTACTCGCATATACATTCTTAATATACAATGCACTCAATGCATTCTCAATGTATTCCCATTTTACTAACACTCTCATTTGAATTCATAACCTCATTCCAATTCTACTCGTACTTGTAGTAGCACTCACGTACATTTGTAATTAGTAATTATAATTTCATACAAACTTGTGAAATATTAAACTTGAACTCACCCTTATACCCATACTCTTGCTTACACTTGAGCGCTTAGTGATACCCTCTCTTGCGTTGTACATGCATTACAGCCTCAATGTCTCATATCATACCCAAACACTGGGAAGTCCGAGGTTCCTGGACCGTTACTCGTAAAACAAACGGGTACTTCACTTGTCGAAATAGAATCGACTTAAACATCCTCTTTCTTTGCTCTCATTGTCTCATTAAACACTGGGAAGTCCGAGGTTCCTGGACCGTTACTCGTAGAACAAACTGGTACCACACTTGTGGAAATAGAATCGACTTAAACATTATCTTTCGTTTCTCTTATTATCTCATTAAATACTGGGAAGTCCGAGGTTCCTGGACCGTTACTCGTAAAACAAACTGGTACCACACTTGTCGAACTAGAATCGACTTAAACATTCTCGTTCTTTTACTTCATTTACATATACTTTCATGTGAATACCTGGACAAAGGTATTAGTCTTTTATGTGAATACCTGGACAAAAGTATTATTCTTTTATGTGAATACCTGGACAAAGGTATTATTATTATCTTATCGTTTTTAACTCTAGTCCATTTCTAAAGTATATTGCTTACATTCTTATCGTTTACAACTCTAGTCCATTTCTAGAGCATATTGCTTAAACTCTTATCGTTTACAACTCAAGTCCATTTCTAGAGTATATTGCTTACACTATCATCGTTTACAACTCTAGTCCATTTCTAGAGTATATTGCTTACACTCTTATCGTTTACAACTCTAGTCCATTTCTGGAGTATATTGCTTACCTTCTTATCGTTTACAACTCTAGTCCATTTCTAGAGTATATTGCTTACACTCTCATCGTTTATAAACTCTAATCCATTTCTAGAGTATATTGCTTACACTCTCATCGTTCACAATTCTAGTCCTTTTCTAGAGTATATTGCTTATCTTCTTATCGTTTACAACTCTAGTCCATTTCTAGAGTATATTGCATACATTCGTGCCCTTACAAAACAAGAACTAGCATATATCTAGGCCTCTTATTCATTCGTTACATTCATGACGTTAGAGTCCTTACAACACTCTAACCTCAACTCTTATTCATTCATTACATTCATGACGTTTTAGTCCTTCCAACACTCTAATCTCAACCCCTATTCATTAGCTACATACATGACGTTAGAGTCCTTACAACACTCTAACCTCAACCCTTATTCATTCGCTACATACATGACGTTAGAGTCCTTACAACACTCTAACTTCAATTCTTATTCATTCGTTACATACATGACGTTAGAGTCCTTACAACACTCTAACCTCAACTCTTATTCATTCATTACATCCATGACGTTAGAGTCCTTACAACACTGTAACCTCAAATCTTATTAACTCGTTACATACATGACGTTAGAGTCCTTAGAACACTCTAACATCAACTCTTGTTCATTCTTTAACTTATGACGTTAGAGTCCTTACAACACTCTAACCCCAACTCTTATTCAGTCGTAACATTCATGACGTTAGAGTCCTTACAACACTCTAACATCAACCCTTGTTCATTCGTTAACTAATGACGTTAGATTCCTCACAACTCTAACATCAACCCTAAACATTCGTTTACACTCATGACGCCAGAGTCCTTACAACACTCTGACACCAACATTAGGTTACTTTACAACCCCTATACATTTATTTATATAGTTACTCTCACAATTATTCCCTTTCATTCACAATCCTGCATCAGAGCCATATACACTCTCACGCTATCTAGCCCTGTCACTAACATCAGCATTCGATGTCTGAGAGCAGCCATCTCTCACCTTTCTTCCATTCTTCCCGCGCCCCCAATATGTTCGAATTTGGTTTTAATTACCAAATTCTCCCGTGATTTTATTTCAACCTCCCCTGTATACTACATTTCGAATATTGTGCTCAAAACATATAACTAAATATATCCTTATTTTCAACATTGAATATTTCTTTACATCACCAAAAAAGTCATTGTAAAGTTACTAACACCTAAGAAAAACAGATAAATATCGTTTTCTGAAATTCCACTGAATATATCAAAGTACCCGACATCTTATCTCTTCATAAAAACGCTCTTCCAAACTCTGTTATCGGTATCTAAGAAACATTTCAAGCCCCAAAAAAAACATATCTCTAACTGCCAATTTCACTTGTTGTTTGAACGTTACATTTTAAAATACTTTTACCCCATTGGCTAGACCCTAATATTTTGCTTTCTCCTCGTACCTACGTCATCCAACGTATAAATACGAAACCAACCTCATTCTTACTAACTTCCCAGTCATCACTCGTAAACATCTCATTAGTCATTATACACTTAATAACCGGCATTCATACGCGTTTAATTCATCCTTCGTTCCCTTTTTTATCAAGGTTTTTCACTTCGGCTTTTTGATACCGGAAACAAACATGTGTAGTTAATCTTTATTCGTTTAACAAATTATCATAGTATGCGCAAAATACTCTCATTATCGCCTTTATATAAGGGAATTCTTAATTGTTACGCAACGATACCTAAAATTATACATTCATGACAATATAAAACCTAAAGTGATATAAGTGTTTAATTTCATTCTACGGTTCATCATTACATCAGTGAAAAACAACCGTAGTGGTCCTTCGATTACACCTGAAACCAGATAACCTTCATTCCATCTAATTAACCCAAAGTAAAAAGGGTTAGTTAGAACACCCGGTTTTATCAACCTACCCGGTTTTGTCCAACTATCCCCTATATCTGGATTTATAGGATCCGCTGTACTCGTTCTAGTCAGCTGAAAATCAGTAGAGTACATACAGTGTTGGGAACATTACGAGGGAACATAGGGTTCACCTTCAATGTGTTAGAGAGAGACAAAATACATATAAATTCAGTGCATCATTCTTTTTCGCTAACAGGATATCATAAAGTGGAAAACGTCCGATACAAGAAGTTAAAAATACAGATGTGTAATGTGAACAGTTTAGTTTATTATTTGAGAAATAATAAGATTGTATGTACTATACTGATAGCTTAATGCAATGAACAATAAAAAAATCAACACTACTTTCGTTTATCCCTTCATGATTAATTTACAAAGAAATGATTCAGTAGTAATAAAATTCACTATATTAGTTCGGTTAGTATTGGAATAAATAACCTAAATAACCGTACCATGCGAAATAAAATTTGTATTAATATTAATGTGTGTTTCTAAATATCTCAATTCTCATTTTTTGTTAACAGGATCTCATAAAGTGAAAAATGCATGCCCAGAACGCCAGCGTTTTACATATTCTTTTAGCTACTAACAGTATTGCCAATGTTCATTGTATATTTATATTAATTGTAAAATGCATTGTTCTAACACGAGAACAAGTTATAAGAAGATTTTTATTATGATAATTCAAGAGGTTGTGACAGATCAAGATATAATTAATTCCATCTATTCGTTAAATATTTTATTGATATGCTGAAAATTGTTCTAGTTTTCGGAAAAGTATAAAATGAATAAATTAGAGAACCGAGTATAGTTAGAAAAGTTTTAAAATTGCCAATAATTTTTTTATTATTGTAAAAATTATTTTCTGTCACCTCAAAATAATCTTCCATCAGATAATGATTTCGATTTGGCAATGCTGCTTCAATCGTCGACAATGTTATTCTTGTTAATTTCCATTGGTTAGGATCATCCGTGACCCTACAACTCACTAGGCGGTAGTCTTTCCGAAGGCGGTGCCTGGCATACAATTGATTTATCGAAACAATTGTCAATTTTTTAGAATTTTCAATAACTTTTATTATATTGTGGAATTTACTAGAGACCGTGAGTTCCATTTAAAAACCTTCATGATGAATTTACAAAGAAATAATTCAGTAGTAAGAAACTAATTCACTATATCAGTTCGGGTAGTACACGCTAATATGATTTGAACAATAAATTAAAATCTACCTAATAGGTATTTGAAATAAGTACCACTAAAAAATCACTGGAAAATAGCTAAAAAAATTACATTCGTCGATATTGAGGGTACAATTAATGAATGTGAGCATAATAATTTTCATTAACATAATAAGGAATAGTTTTAAAGATCTCAATGTAGACCGCCTCTGTTTCCTACGCTCCTGATAAAACGATTTCGCTTACAGCCCAAATTCTACTTTTATCTGTCCCCTCTCTTCATTTTCAATCCAAGCGTTAGATTGTAGAGTACCCTTCAAAAATTCCTTTTTATTTGTGAGAGAAATCAGTCACATTTAATTTCAACGTAAAACGATATCCTCTCACGTCCAAGAAGAAATTATCATGGTCACATGGAGTTACCAGTGTGTTGGAGAAGGACAATCATGAGACAGAGAATTAAAAGCCAGCGTAGATTATTACACCAGACGAATACGAATCGCGCGTGCGCCTCTTGAAGATGTTCAACTGTACAATCTGGGTACTTCACTAAACGTTTGTTTGCGAATGAGTAACGATATTTTGCAAATCTCATTAAAATGAGTATGCAAGTACACCATAAAGTGCAAATTGTAAAATGGTAGTACCAGGGTCATTCATATCGAGGAATAGCAGGAAATTTGTTTATTGTGGCATTCGAAAATGCCCAACCAATTAGCAAAAAACAAGTGAGAACGGTTATAAAAAATTTTGAAGAGCATGGATGTGTCAATCCTACTAAACATGGACCCCGTACACAAAAACGTCAAACAAAACCCGAAAAAGAAGAAAGAGATATTTTAATTTGTGCCAGTGTGGAAAATAATCCCCTACAATCGTCCACTCATATAGCAAAGGATTTTGATGCTGATCCGAAAACGATTCGGACTGTATTAAAAAAAATGGTTATCGTAGTTTCAAACTGAAAAAGAGCCATGATATTTTTCCAGACGATCAATTTCGTAGAATAGAATTTTGTGAAATAATTATGGAAAGAATACAAATGGACGCAAACTTTTCGAAAAATATTTTGTTCACAGATGAATCGACTTTTCCCATACACGGTGAACATAATTCATCCGTTATTCGATATTGGTCAAAGAGAAATTTACACAAACATTATAATAATAGGACTCAATATCCCCAAAAGGTAAATGTTTGGGCTGGAATATTGGGTGACCATTTAATTGGACCATTTCTTATTGACGGCAATTTAACCGGACAGAAATATTTGGACATGCTGGAAAATCAAATTACTCCTGCCCTTATACAATTAGGTGTCAACTTCAATGATATCTGGTACCAACATGACGGTTGTGCATCACATAATTATCGACTAGCAATGAACTTTCTAAATAGACAATTTCCCAATCGGATAATCTCCACGAATGGTAACATAAGATGGCCTGCGAGATCTCCAGATCTGGCTCCCAACGATTTTTTTTCTGGGGTTATATAAAATCGAGAATTTATGGGTTTCAAGAAAACAGAGCCTCTTCTCTAAATGAACTAAGGGTTCAAATTTTACAAATTTGTATGCAAATAACAACTGAAATGCTCATACGTGTTCGTCAACAATTTTATAACCGTCTCGGCTACTGCTTAGCGCAAAACGGGGATCTATTCGAACATTTGATTTAAGCTCATTGAAGAAATAAGTTTTATTTTTTAATTTATTACATATCATAATATTACTTTTATTTAAAAATTGTAGGCATTAGAATTCGATTATAGTTTTATCTTCATTTTTTCTTAATTTGCACTGTGTGTGTGTTTACACAGAGAATTCGTTCTCATTTGCATACAAACGATAACAAACGATAAAGATACCAATTTTTTTTACTAACATTCGAAACACAGCAGATGTTTGGAGACCAATTTCACGTTGTCAAGTATGAAAAGAAGTAAAGGTATTAACCGCTTTCAAACTGAAAACTAGAACAACTTCCAGCATTACAATAAAATATTTAACGAATAGATGGAATTAATTATATCTAGATCTGTTACAACCTCTGAAATTATCATAATTAAAATCTTCTTATAACTTGTTCTCGTGTTAGAACAATGCATTTTACAATTAATATAAATATACAATGAAAATTGGCGATACTGTTAGTAGCTAAAAGAATATGTAAAACGCTGGCGTTCTGGGCATGTATTTTTCACTTTATGAGATCCTGTTAACAAAAAATGAGAATTGAGATATTTAGAAACACACATTATTATTAATACAAATTTTATTTCGCATGTTACGGTCATTTAGGTTATTTATTCCAATACTAACCGAACTAATATAGTGAATTTTATTACTACTGAATTATTTCTTTGTAAATTAATCATGAAGGGATAAACGAAAGTAGTGTTGATTTTTTTATTGTTCATTGCATTAAGCTATCAGTATAGTACATACAATCTTATTATTTCTCAAATAATAAACTAAACGGTTCACATTACACATCTGTATTTTTAACTTCTTGTATTGGACGTTTTCCACTTTATGATATCCTGTTAGCGAAAAAGAATGATGCACTGAATTTATATGTATTTTGTCTCTTTCCAACACATTGAACAGTGTTCAATCATAAAATTGGTCACTTTTATACACTGTGGAGGATGTATCGTGCTAATAAACTGAAAATTCTCCAAAAATGACAAAAAATTGGTACTTCAAGTACCATAGCACCCGTTGTACTGGCGTTAGTGAGCTTAATATCAACAGGGTTCCTCTTTGAGACGCTCTGAATAATGTCCAATCATAAAATTGGCCACTTGTATAAACTACGGAGGCTGTATCGTGCTAACAAACTGAAATTTCTCACAAAATGACAAAAATATCGTACTTAAAGTACGGTGCTATAGTTGTAGTGGCTCTGGTGAGCTGAATCTCAATAGGGTTCATCTGTGTGGTGTCCTGTATAATATATAATCATAAAATTGGTGATTTGTTGAATTTCAGAGGCTGTATCGTGCTAGCAAACTGAAATTTCTCAAAAAATTACCAAAAAGTCGTACTTCAAGTACCATAGCACCCGTTGTACTGACTGATGTGAGCTGAAAATCAATTGGGTTCATCTGTGACATGTCCTTGACAATATGTAATCATAAAATTGGTGACATTCCGGAGGCTGTATCGTACTAACAAGACATGTAACGAAAAGGGGCCGACGACAACGACGACGACATACACACAGGATTTTTTTTTCTAAAAACCGTTTTTTCGTGTTGTTGTTGATGGAAAACGTAAAAATAACTTAAAAAAAATTCCAAAATTTCTTTGGTGTAAACCAAAACTTTTTTCGAAAATTAGATAGGTTGGGCGGAAAACTAACAATGTGTTTAGTACAACGGATTATAAAATTCACTGTCAGTTTATATTACTTTTCCCCCCAACCTATCTAATATGCGAGTAGAGCATTGGTTTACCCCAAAAAAAGTTGGAATTTTGAAAACAACCACACGAAAAAACGGTTTTTTGAAAAATAATCATGTGTGTATGACGTCGTCGTCGTTGTCGTCGGCCACTTTTCCTACATGTCTTGTTAGCACGATACAGCCCCCGGAGTGCAATAAGTCAACAATTTTATGATTGAATATTGTTAAGGGCATATCACAGATGAACCCTATTGATTTTCAGCTCACCATAGTCAATACAACAGGTGTTACAGTATTTTAAGTACAATATTTTTGTAATTTTCCAGTTTGTTAGCACGATACATCGTCCGGAGTACATACAAGTGACCAATTTTATGATTGGATATTGTTCAGAGCGTCTCAAAGGTGAACCCTATTGATATTCAGCTCACTAAAGCCAGTACCTATAACGGGTGCTATGGTACTTGAAGTACCAAATTTTTGGCATTTTAGGAGAATTTTCAGTTTGTTAGGACGATACAGCCTCCAGAGAGTATACGATTTATCAATTTTATGAATATTGTTCAAGGTGTCTCACAGATGTGCCCTGTTGACTAGAGCAAGTACAGCGGGTCCAATAAATCCAGATATACTACATGTTTGGTTATTTGTGGAGAAATTTCGATTTGTTAGCACGATACGTCCCCCGAAGGGTATACAAGTAACAATTTTATGATAGAATATTGATCAGGGCCACAGATGCGGGAAAGTTAGTTTTAATCTTTGAATCCGTTTATTTATTATATATTTTCATCAACATTAATTTCTAAATTACGTATTATTCAGTTTTAATTTTCAACTTTCATCGACTGAATCCATTACTCTAATAAAAAAATTAGAAAATGGTTAGAAATGACATTTAAAGCAGATTAGCTAATTGCAAATAATATTTCACAATCATTTCAAGAAAAATGCCGAGAAAGAATTGAAAAGCTTTTTAAGGATGAAAAATGTAAAGAGAATTGATAGTGTGATGAAATGGCACACTAGTGTCAGTGTTTCAAATTATGGCGAATGCGCAAGGTCTTCGGTTGGTTTTTTGAAACCGCATTCAAAAACTGAACTCTATCGACAGGGTTTTTGTTACAAAAAGGCTAGTGCTTGCAGCAGTGACGTAACTACGAGGGAGGAGATGAGGGGATACATTTTCCAGATATGGAGATGATGTAAAGAGCATAACAATTATTACGAGGAACTCTATGAATAATATTACTTCCATATTTTTTCTTATTTCCGATTTTCGATTACTGAAATATTTTGATAATGTGTTATACCCTTCGTGACTTACTTCAATGTTATATTCACTAGAATATTTCGATAATTGCTGAGAATTTTCCTGTACATATTGTTACGAAACAGCACACTGGTATAGTCCCTGAGTCCGACTCTGTCTAAGCCATGTATGAAAGTTAAAATTATGGCGGATGCGCAGGGATTTCTTAGAACTGTTTACGATTGTGACTATCTTACCTAGACATTGTTTTTGTGACCAGTCTTATCTAGAAAATGCCAGAGCCAGCTGTTTGTCTGTAAGCCGCAATCTAGAATTATCTAGTAAAAAAGGCAATAATATATCAAGGACCGACCGGAGAGAGTTTAGTTTAGTTGATAAGTGATCTCGGAAAATGAACAAGAATACACCGAACAACAGACTAAATTTTCTTACTGAAACAAGTATTAACAGACTGTTACGAATACGACATTCCTACATATATGCTGTTCATCGACTTTAAGGCAGCCTATGACACGCTAAACAGGACTAAGCTATTGAGAGTCTTAAAAAAATACAAAATCCCAGAGAAGCTATGCACACTGGTGGAAATGACACTCAAGCAGACAAGAAATTCAGTAAGAGTAGAAGGGGAAGAATCGGAAGAATTTGATGCAACCCAAGGATTGAGGCAAGGAAACCCCCAATCTACCATGCTATTCAATATAGCATTAGAAAATGTTATAAGGAAGAGAAAAATCAACCGCCAGGGTACTTTACTGAATGAAAGCCACCAATGTTTGGCATATGCAGATGACGTGGTTTTATTATCAAGGAAAAAAGAAGAACTGATGAAAATAGCGAAAGATCTAGTAACAGCAGCACAAGAAGTGGGGTTGGATATAAATGAAGCAAAAAGCCAGTACATGAAACTTAGAAATAAAACAGTAACGGAAAAGCCTGAAACATTACGGCTAGAGCTACAGAACGATAAAATAATACAAATAAAGGAAACCAAGAACTATATGTATCTAGGTGTCCTAATAAATGATAAATGTGAGGAAGAAGCAGAAATCGATCTTAGACTGGCCAAGGACAATAGATGTGCTGGAGGATTACTCAAAATCTTGAGATCAAAATAAGTCACAAGAGCAACAAACAAAGGAATCTGTAAAACAATATTAAGACCGATAGTACTATACGGATGTGAAACATGGGTTATGAATAAGAAGCAGAAATCCAAACTCGAAATCTGGGAGAGGAAGATATTAAGGAAAATTCATGGCGGAAAAAAAACAGAAGAAGGATGGGAGAGGCGCACAAATAAGGAGTTGTATGATCTATACGATGACTCAACAATAATTGAAGTAATCCAATCAAAAAGACTGCAGTGGTTAGGTCACTTAGAACGAATGGAACAGTCAAGAGATGTAAAAGAAGTAGCATGGAAAAGACCAGAGGGAAAGAAGAAGAGAGGTAGGCCCAGAAGAATTTGGAAAGAAGCCGTAATGCAGGACGTCGCCGAAAAGGGAATACGAAACTGGAAAAGCATAGCAAGAGATAGATACAGATGGAAAATTCTTACACGGCTATAGGCCCTAGTGCCTGTTTCATGCCTATATATATAATATATATATATATATATATATATATATATATATATATATATATATATATATATATATATATATATATAATATATATATATAACATATATATATATATAATATATATATATATATATTATATATATATATATATATATATATATATATATATATATATATATATATATATATATATATATATATATATATATATATATATATATATATATATACATATATATTTGTATGGAAATTTCTTGGATTAAGGTCATTAAACAAACTTTGGACGTTTCTTTTAATACATTTTTTTATTGATTACGTACGTTTCGACATAATCCTGTCGTTATCAAATCACCTACAATAAAATTAAAATATATCTTTACAAACAGAAACTACACTATAATTAAAAAGTAAAAGCGGTAAAAATTTTAACTCTTGAAATAATCAAATTTGTTCAATTGACAATGGAGTAAATTACCTGTTTGTTAGGACATCACATGGTTAAAAGATATTAAAACTAATTTAAAATTGCTTTTTTAAAAATATAAGTTTCCATGTCAAGAAGATGTAGGAATATCGCGTGATATGTTAACAACAACAATAAAGATATTCTTGGGTAATTCAAGCAAAAAGAAAAAGGGCTACTGAAACAGAGTGGTAACCGCGGACACGCATGTTAATCGAAACTTGGGAAACTACAAAACAGGCAAAGGCACAAATGAGCGTTTGGTTTCCCTGCTGAAATCCGTTGTTTCGTGTTTTCCCATGTTTCGATTAACATCTTTGCTCCCAAATTTCACATCCTTATTTGGTTATACCGTGCTGAAGAAGGCAAATGAGCTAGAAACATGCATGTCTGCGGTTACCACTCTGTTTCAGTAGCCCTTTTTCTTTTTGCGTGAATCACCCAAGAATCTCTTCAATGTTGTTATATATATATATATATATATATATATATATATATATATATATATATATACACCGAAATAGCGAACAGTGAAATGTTGATATAAATTGATAATTGAGTTTGTGTGTATATGAATTAAGTGTTAGTGAGTAGTTAGGTGTTTAAATAAATTCGTAAGTAACCATACCGTGTGTTTAAAGTTCATCCCACCCGTTTATTGTTTAAATTTAAATAAATAATAAAAACATTTTAATATGGTAAAGTTTCGAAATTTGATGTTTTGTTCTGTTTGATTTTCAATTGATCATAATATTTGTTCATCCTTTTTTCATATTATTTATCGTATTTTCAGGATAACTATTTATTCTTATCTATATGCTCTAATCAACAAATTCTTGTTCCAACCCTGTGTACTAAACAGTTTACAGTAAATTTAAAAACTTTTGGTATCTTCCAAAAAAAAATGTGTTTGTGTTTAAACTCGCTATTACGCACGATTTTCGAGAAAAATCAATGCGACCTAAAAGGATGGCGCCAGTTGAATTACGCTTCGGATATTATCAGGAAAATTGACAACATGTGGTATAAAATTAAGTACGTAAAGTTACTCGTCACGGGCAACGTGTACATCTCGAAAAATGAATCAACATCTTTTTGTTTAGGTTGGTTGAAATGCTTAACGATTAACTTGAAATTGTATTATGGACTTTAATTGTATCACTTTGGATTTTAAGCAGAACTTATAAAAATATACTTTTCAAATAAAATAAAATACTCAGGTACACTGTAAAAAAATATTTTTGAGCTCGCACCCTCTTGGGTCGGGGGCACGTGGCATTTTGCCTGCCCTACCACCCTATTGTTACGCCACTGCTTCCATCGGTGTTCACAAGCATCCACACTTTTAAATCGGGTCCGTTCATACTCTATAAATGTTTTACCTGGGAAAAAGAAACAATCAATAATTTAGCTGATTGTAAATGCAAAATAGCAAGTCCGATACATAATTGCATCCTACGGGATTAGTTTACTTACCGTTCCAATAACAATATAAGTATCGTCCACACCTTCACTCCACATTGAGCAAATCCTGCCTCAAAAAACTTGTATGCATATAAACTTTTAAATGCTTTAATTTGCTCCTTAGTGTAAAAACTCGTTGTTAATACCAGATAACTAACAATATCCATATTACTAACGCTACGAAAGCCTTTCGGGTTGAAACTTATCTCGCTGATGGATAAACAGTATGGGTCTAACCTCACATGTTTGTGTATTTATAGTTCAAATCTGGCAGCGACGTCTGGATGCTGGCTTTTATTGTTATAACAGTCACTCATTGTGGTCATGGTCTCAGAATTTCCAAAATCACAATAAAAGCACTAAAAGCTTATGATCAACGTGTACACACTAACATCAACAAACGGTTTGTAAGACCCACAGACTCTTTCAAGTGACAGATCGTCGGTGACCTCTATAGTGCATCATGGAAATAGTTGCTAATAGGGCAGGTTGATTGGTCTTGTCAAATAGGAAACAAAAATATGATTGGTTGAAGACTGATATTTAATAGACCAAAGGGATAATCATATATTATACAACAAGACGATTGAAAATTCTCGATAATACGAGACGTGTTGCCTGGAAACACCACGAGACCGTTTAACATACTTACCTAGCGGAGGCCTGTAGTTTATTTTCTTCCACAATATTCTGCAAAAACGGAGACGTCAAATAGCACAAATAATTATTTGTTTTCTGTTCACTAGTCAATTTTTTATTGAAATTAACTCTCGACCCTTACTTCGTGGAATCTACTCATATTAGTGTTTCAAATGAAACTCACTGTTTCAAGCTAATTCCACAATATAATACAAATTGTTCAAATTTCGAAAAAATTGACAATTGTTTCGATAAATCAATATCATCATTCTGACGATGATATTGATTTATCGGAACAATTGTCAATTTTATAGAATTTTCAACAATTTTTATTATATTGTGGAATTAGCTAGAAACAGTGAGTTTCATTTAAAACACTAGTAAATTTTTTGTTTCAATGTCTTGCCGTTTTTTAGTTTAAATCAGATACGTTCAATTATTCGATTCGGAGCTGTCAGTGTCATTTCGGACGTGTACTAAAATAGACAGACTCAGGGGCAAATTGCGGATTCATTTATGTAGTCGATAATATGTTTGAAGGAACAAGATCACATTCTACGCTCCATAAAAATAATTCAGCATGACATTGACAGTTCACCATGGTTACATAATTATAACCGCTGTAGTACGTGGTAACTAAGGAAAATCTTGCATTCTTATTGGTTTATAACTTAACGAATGATATAGTCAATAATATGGAAAGCTGTGAACGGACAGAAAATATTGATTATAAATCAAAGTTGACACACTGTTACTCACCATAAATTGCATTAATCTATCAGCCGCCTCTATATCGGCTTCTTTGTTAGACGCTGGTATACAAACATCATTACTCAAACTCATAGTCAATTTACCTACAAAAATTGAGATATATTACTGCCTAATTAAATGAAAATATTAATGTGATTTTGGATAACGTAATTGTTTATGATTCGGAGGACTTCGAATGCATATTGCGAATCACAACCTTGAAGTTCAGTAATTATTGAGGATATATGGATTTTAAATACCTTTTTGAGTCGGTCTAAATTCGTGATCATACAGATGCCAGGCTTTGGCATGAGCCATTAAAACATTGTATATACAGCGGTAAATCCAAAGGGCTTCAGCATGAATACTGGGTGGAAGATAGCCATAACCATATCCTCCAAGACAAATATGCACAGGTTCATTGAAAGTTATCCAATACTTAACGTCGTTCCCAAAAAAGTGAAAACATACTTTGGCATAATTAACATACCATTCTGGAAGAGAGTCGTTAAGAAATCCTCCAAGATTTTGTAGACTTTGGGGCAAATCCCAATGATATAGTGTTACCATGGGCTCGATGCCGTTTGCTTTCAGTTTCTTAATGAAGTTTTGATAATGACTAACAGCTCTCATGTTAATTTCACTCTGAAAACCTTCAAAAAGTAATAATCGTAGTAATTCTGTTGGTTACGGTTCAATTCATCAATATTATTATTATATTTTAATCTCTTTTCACATCAATTAACAATATATGTTCGGTTTTCATCCAATTTTCAATTTATATACCTTTATGAGAGGTATAAGAATATAAAAGAAGAAGAATTTTGTGTATTTCATCCAGTATTATTATTCGAAACGGAAATGAGATACATATTTGCTGAATTCATTGAGAAAGAAATTTAAGCTGGATCACTACTATGCATAATCTTATTTATCTATAACCCCCTTTATAATAAAGCAATCATAACAATAAAAATACTTGAAAATATATTATACATATATCCAAAGGCATGCGTAAAAGTAAAATACTTTTAGAAATGATTTTTCGACAGCCACAATGCAAAACATGTTTTTTCTCCGATCGTGGGAAAAGTGACACTATTTTAACCTGTTTTCTAGGCGCAAAGCTCAACATTCCAGAATAGTGGGCAATTGCTAGGCAATTAGAAAATAGAAGTGCGGTAATACTCTTACCGCACTGCTGTAGCGCGCGGTAATGTTACAAATGGATTATTACAATAAAATGAAACGAAGTATGGTTTTAATTTTTATAGGTATTGATAAAGTTGTTATAAAATAATTAAAAGAAACATCTAATTTATAACGATATTCTTGAACACAAATTAATTGTTGATAATATTTACATTTATTGTACAGTTTGTAAATTGTACTGGAGGGCAACGAGAATTTATAGACGTTGAAACTGCATGGCTAATTGTTCTGTTTATCTCGTTTCGATCATTTTTATTTAAAGTCGAGGCAGGGGTGTTGAATATTTTATTAGCCACTTCTACTTTATTATTAAGTGATTCGTCAATATATTCTTCCGCCACATTGGAAGATTTCCATCCTCCGTGGCGCTTTAAAGAAAGAATATCAGCTCCAGCATCTACCAAATGTGTTGCCGATGATTTCCATGGTTACCACTCCTATATTTCAATATAAACATAGAGAAACCTATCTAAACTTACTTGATTACATCTTGAAATAAATATTCGATAATTAATTTTTTGAATGTAAATCAATGATCGAAGAAAAAATAGTATGTATAATTCGTGGGAAAAGCATATTCCCAATCTCCTGTGTTACCAGACTCGTCGCTACGCTCCTCGTCTGGTAATATTCACAGTCGTTTGGGAATATTATGATTTTCCCACTAATTATACAATATACTATTTCCACAAAAATTTTTATAAGCAAAGTTGGAAAAGTAATAATTTAGAGTGGTAAAAGAACACGCTATACAGTTCTAGGAATATTATTTGGTCATATATGCCTAAGCGATCATGTGTTAGAAAGGAACAAATATAAATTCAGTGTAATACTCTTTTTCTCTAACAGGATATCATAAAGTGAAAAACGTCCCAAAGTACATGTCCGTAAGCGACGACAAAGTGTTACAAGTATAAATTCCCTACAGATATTAACAGGATATCAGAAATAGTGTAAGTATTATTCACTGAACGATTTGACGTAAACTTGATGTTACTGGCTTCCATTATACCTTTATATTAATTGTAAAATGAGTTATTCTATCACGTGAACAAGTTATAAAAAGCTTTTAATTATGATAATCCGCGAAGTTGTAACAGATCAAGATAATTAATCCGATCTATTTGTTGAAAATTTTATTTTAATGCTTAAAATTGTTCTAGTTCTCAGTCTGAAAGCGGTTAAAACCTTTACTTCTTTGAGATTTGGCAATGTGGAAATATGTCGACCGAACACTTGGATTGCTTTTCTATCAATAAAAATGGTTTTGTTGTTTTCACTTTTGTTTTCAAATGAGAAACGAACTGTTTGTGTAAATGCAAACAGTATAAAATTAAAAAACGCTTTCGATAATAAACATAAAATCGGATACTAATGAAAATATCTATTATTTTTGAATAAAAATAATATTCTGATAGAATATGAATCAAGAAATAAAAAACATCTTAATTCTTCAATTAATTTAAATCAAATGTTCGAATAAACACCCGTTTTGAGCTGAACAATAACTAAGCCGGTTAAAAAATTATTGACGAACATGGTCATGTTGTTCTAGAATCCATAAATTCATATTTCACATGACCCCAGAAAAGGAAATAGCTGGGTGCCAGATCTGGAGATCTAGCAGGTCATCTAATGTTACCATTCGTAGAAATTATCCGATTGAGAAATTGTGTATTCAAAAAATTTATTGCTAATCGATAATTATGCGATGCACAACCGTCTTGTTGGTACCAAATATCATTGGAGTTGACACCTAATTGTATAGGAGCAGGAGTAATTTAGTTTAGCAGCGTATTCAAATATTTTTAACGGGTTCAATTGCCGTCAATAAAAAATGGTCCCAAACAATGTTCACCTAATATTGCAGCCCAAATATTTAACTTTTGGGGATATTGAGTTATACTATTGTAGAGTTTGTGTAGCTTTATCTTGGACCAATATCGCATAACGGATGAATTATGTGAACAGTATATGGGACACGTTTATTAAGCGGTAAAGAAAATATTTTTTGAAAAGTTTGCGTCCAATTGTATTTTTCCATACTTAACTATTTTACAAAATTCCAATCTACGAAATTGGCCGTCTAAAAATATTTCATGGCTCTTTTTCACTATAAAACTACGATAACTATTTTTCATACAGTCTGAATAGTGTTTGGATCAACATCAAAAGCCTTTGCTTAATGAGTAGACTACTGGAGAGGATTATTTTCCACACTTGCACAGATTAAAAGATCTTTCTTTTTTCCGGGTTGGATTTGACGATTTTGTGTACCCGGTTCAAGTTTTGTAGGAGTGACAATCCATGTTCTTCAAAATTATTAGGAACTGTTCTCATTTGTTTCTTGCTAATTAGTTGGGTATTTCCGAATGCTACAATAAACAAATGTTCTGCTATTTCTCGATATTAATTACACTGGTAATACAAATTTACAATTTGCACTTTTTGGTGTATCTGCATGCTCATTTTATAAGATTTACAAAGATCGTTCATCACTCTAAAGCTAACAGGTAGTTAAGTACAGTTAAACATCTAAACTATGGCCGGTAAAAAGTATCTTTATTTAAACTGTAATAAACGACGCTGACTTTAGATTGCCTATCTCACCATGCCTCTCTCTAACACATTGGTAATGCTATGTGTACCTCTTACATTTTTCCGTTGACTATGACTCGATTATTGTTTTACGCTAGAATTTATTGAGGAATTATTTCTGTTATTCTTAAAAAGAAATAATCTATGGGCATTAGTATTTTAAATGGAACTTACTGTTTCTAATTAACTCCACAGTTTATTGAGAAAGGTTAAAAATACTCAAAAATTGATAATTGTTTCGATATTAACTAAATATCATCGTCAGAATGACAGAAGTTACATTTATTTGAGGCCTACCTGATGTTTAATTATTTTTAGCTAGTTCTAGAAGGGACATTTCTTGTGATTGACTTAATATATGTTAATAGAAAATAAAGATAGGATATTAAAAATATTGAAGCTTAGATATTATTAGCCCTATGGAGATATCCTGGATATCATTATTCCCAATTAAGATCAGTATAACTGTGCAATGATATAGAAAACCAGGAAAACTATATCTGCTGATCTTTACAATCATCACTTAAGAAGACAGTTTAAAAGTGGAGAAATCCCTAGATTCATCTGTTCATTGACGACTTCATATTGTGGGTTTCTTAAGTGTCTTCTAATTTCCAATTCTTCAAGAAAATCCTGTTCTTGTTTCTTATCAGAAATATGTAGTACTACTAGTTCTGTGTTAGGTGTCAATGAATGATTGGTGTCAAGTAGATGTCTGGCGTAGTGGGATTTATCTGGTTGTTTTAATCTGTATGCTCGTAAGTGTTTACTGTATTGGATTTCAAAATGTCTAAGGGTTTGACCCAAATAGACAGCATTACATTCTGGACATTTGAGTTTATATATACCAGATTTCTTTAATGGTGATAATTTTGTTTTTATATTTAACAATTTTGTACTTATAATACTTTCTGTTTTAAAAGAAAACGTTGTATTTGTTGCTAAATATATCATCTTTGAAATATGGTTAGAAATATTTCCTGCATATGTAATGGTCCTATAAGTTATAATGCCACGTTTTCCTCTTTTCTTACTAATTGGTTTATTTGTCATATGTAATGAGTAACCGTTGGATGTTGCTATTTGTTTAATCTTGTTAAACTCTCTATCAAAATTAGATTTGTTCATAGGAACTGGAAATGCTCTTTGAATCATTGAATCATATGCTGCTAGTTTATGGGACATGGGATGATTGGAACTGTATGGAATAGTCACATCAGTGTGTGTTGGTTTTCGGTGAATCGAATAATCAAGTACATTATTGACTCTTTGCATTTTTAAATCGAGAAAATTGATTGAACTATTTTTTTCAACTTCTAATGTAAATTTAATTTTTGGGTGTAAATTATTAATGTGGCTGAAAAATATATCTAATTGTCGTTCACTACACATAAAACAAGCTAATATGTCATCTACATATCTATACCAAAATAAAACATTTTTTGAAATATAACTTTCAAGATTTTTCTTTCTAAACTGTCCATAAAAATGTTTGCCAAAATTGGTGATATAGGGCTTCCCATTACATATGATGAATAAACTAATTAGTAAAAAAGAGGAATAAGTGGCATTACAACTAATATTTCCTAAGCAAACTAAAGAAATAGAAACTTATAAAACCATTACATATGCAGGAAATATTTCTAATAATATCTCAAAGATAATATCTTTAGCAACAGAACAACGATTTCTTTTAGAACAGAAAATAACATAAGTACAAAATTTGTAAATGTAGAAACAAAGATATCACCATTAAAGAAATCAGATATATATATAAACTTAAATGTCCAGAATGTAATGCTGTCTTTTTGGGTCAGACCCTCAGAAATTTTGAAATCCGATACAGTGAACACTTACGAGCATACAGATTGAAACAACCAGATAAATCCCACTACGCCAGACATCTACTTGACACCAGTCATTAATTGACACCTAACACAGAATTAGAAGTACTACATTTTTGTGGTAAGAAACAAGAACTGGATTTCCTTGAAGAATTGGAAATTAGAAGACACTTAAAAAACCCACAATATGAAGTCGTCAATGAACAGATAAATCTAGGGAGTTCTCCACTTTTAAACTGTCTTCTTAAGTGATAATTGTAAAGATCAGCAGATGTAGTTTTCCTGGTTTTCTATATCATTCCACAGTTATACTGATATTAATTGGGAAAAACGATATCCAGGATATCCCCATAGGGCTAATAATATCTAAGCTTCCATATTTGTAATATCATATCTTCTTTTTCCTATTAACATATATTAAGTCACAAGAGAGGTCAATTCTAGGACTAGCCAAAAATAATTAAACATCAGGTAGGCATCAATTGAATTGTAACTTCTGTCATTCTGACGATGATATTTAGTTAATATCGAAACAATTGTCAATTTTTTTAAATTTTTAACGTTTTCCAATTAACTGTGGAGTTAACTAGAAACAGTAAGTTTCATTTAAAACACAAATATGAGTAAATTCCACAAAGTAAGGGTTGAGACAGTTCATTTCATTAAAAAATCTTCGAGATAAGATTTGTCCCGACTGTACCAGAAGTTACAACAAAAACGTTACAAAGCATCACAAAACATTTGGTTTAAACAAGAATGCCTTAGAAAAGAGGTAATACCAAATTATGTGAATATAAAATGCCTTATTAAAACACCTCAAGCACAAAAAGCTATAAAATGTGCTCAACAAGTTTAGCTTAAAGAAGAATGTAAGAAATTGGTAACAATAAGGGACTCCTTAGACAAATACATAAAAGTGGTACATTCTTCACTCACATTCCAACTACATCCAGTAGAATTGGACTGTTTAGATGACAAAATCAGAGATAGTGTCAGCACGATGAAGGACAAGGAATTAAGGAAACAAGAACAAAAGCTACAGAAACTTGAACACACACAACATAGAGTTCAATACTATAAACATCATGAAACTGTAAGTAATTACATACCAACACAATGTGCACCACGATGTGAAAACCTTTCAGACACTAATTTCACATATAGTGAAATAGAATTATTAAATAAAGGTTCAAAGTACAGTATACCACCAAAATTTAAGAAAAATATTAAACACATAAAGGCTACAAAGTCAAAAATAGCTTTAAAATCTAATTCAAATAATTTTCTTTATAATAAACTTAATACAAATTAAAACAACCAGATAAATCCCACTACGCCAGACATCTATTTGACACCAATCATTCATTGACACCTAACACAGAACTAGAAGTACTACATATTTGTGCTAAGAACAAGAACTGGATTTCCTTGATGAATTGGAAATTAGAAGACACTTAAGAAACGCACAATATGAAGTCGTAAATGAACAGATAAATCTAGAGAGTTCTCCACTTTTAAACTGTCTTCTTAAGTGATAATTGTAAAGATCAGCAGATATAGTTTTCCTGGTTTTCTATATCATTGCATAGTTATACTGATCTTAATTGGGAAAAATGATATCCAGGATATCCCCATAGGGCTAATAATATCTAAGCTTTAATATTTCTAATATTATATCTTTTTTTCCTATTAATATACATTAAGTTAATCACAAGATAGGTCACTTCTAGGACTAGCCAAAAATAATTAAACATCAGGTAGGCATCAAATGAAATGTAACTTCTGTCATTCTGACGATGATATTTAGTTAATATTGAAACAATTGTCAGTTTTTAGAATTTTTAACATTTTTCGATAATCTGTGAAGTTAACTAGAAACAGTAAGTTTCATTTAAGACAGTAATATGAGTAGATTCCACAAAGTAAGGGTTAAGACAGTTAATTCTATGGGCACTTATACTAACAAAGTGTAGATTGAAAATGATGTAAACTCTTATACGTCTCGTTAAACAATAATAAAATTAAATATTTGAGCTATTTAGAAAAACTTTGCAAAGCAATAAATACTATTAAATTAAAAACGTCAATTTTTTTTACAACTAACCAGAGGCGGACTGAAAAATCTTCAATATTTAAATGTGAAATAATAATTTTGGTATTTATTTAATTTATCCGTCAAAATTAATTTAAACCCAAACAAAATTAATATGGCTATGTAGCCAATGTCAATGCCTTTCAAACGAGATATCACTTGTCATAAGGTCCTATTTAAAATTATTGGCCAGAGTGGCACTGTGACGTCATCTATTACTATTACGTCACCTGTTACCATTCGTAGAGAAGTTTACAACACTTTATTTTTACCCTCCAAATTTTATTAATGTAAGTGTAGCCGTTCAAAAGATACGAGAGGGGAGGGGACTTTTGAATAGCACTGTATATACGAGTATATGTATATATATATATATATATATTTTTAAATCAGAAAATCAAAAGAGATGTTTATGTGGTGATTATCGACCGTACTATTAATTTAAGCAAAAGGTGATGATTATCAGGTATGCGGTCAGTATAAGAATTAAAACTCTATATTCCCATCCTCAATATTTCGCCATTGTTTAATAGCTTCATATCAGGAGACACTACAATAATTAAAATAGAAATAAAATAATAATGAAACGAACATATATAATAATGGGTATTCCAAAAGTATGGCAACATATATAAATAAATGATTTTTATCATATTTTAAATAAAGAAACTGTATTAATATATACATATATATGTACCTATGTGTTATAACGCAATTTTCAAACACGATAGAAGGCTCATTTTTTGACGGATGGATTGTGTCAAAATCGTGGACTAGTTCGTTACGGGCCAAATCGGCCAAGTAGATACAAAATGACCGTCTGTCAAAGTAGAAAAATAATCTTATTTCCTCTGTTTTTTATCTGACGCAAAAAAGTTACTTACATTTTTTAACAAATTTACCAAAACAATTTTTTTGGTTTTTGATTTGATGCAAAAATGTTACTTGAAATAAGTCTGTCCAATTGGGATTTTTTTAATGATATTTTGATAAGAATATTGTCGATTTCACGTTATGATGTGCATTTTTAAAATCAGATGCTTTAAGAACAATTTATTTACCTCAATGTAACATATACTTCAGATTATAGTTAAGCATGATTTGGTTTTCATTTTTTGCCGTAAATCTTTATCGTTTTTTTTCTTTTATAACCCAATTTTCAGAGATAATTAGAAACAAACAAATAAAAATAACAAAATACGAATATTCATAACGTCAGTGGGTATTATCAGTGACTGCATAGTTAGTTCACTTTCAGCACATTGAGATACTTTAAGTTGACAGTTTTACACGTAGATATGAGAGAAGGAAGGACATTGCGATTGTATGATTTCATTCAAATTTCTTAATATTTTTATCTACCATTTATCGTTAATAAAAGTATCTATTTTTCAGGAAAATTTACCCAGTTGAAAATCTAGCAGTATCATTTTTGGCACTGGGAGAGGGATACCACAATTATCACCACACATTTCCATGGGATTATAGGGCGGCTGAATTGGGTCAAAAGTTAAATGTAACGACTCTGTGGTTGAATATCTTCCAAACAATTGGCTGGGCATACGATTTGAAAGCACCGTCCGTTGAACTCATAAAAAAGGTGGTGGCTACGCACGGCGATGGGACACATTATAAGTGGAGTCACGAGGTTCCTGAGACTGCGGATCGTACTTTAGAACAAAATCTAAAATCACAATGAGTATCAATTATTTGTTCACTTATCAGTGATTATTAATTGGTTCTATTCTCTACATTGTTATTTACATGGTATATCTAAATATGAATTAATATGTGGTGATAATAAAAGCAAAAGCATAATTGAAATGTATTATAATTAATGTATATGCTATGTTAATAAATTAATTACAATTTAATATTTATCAAAAACCTTCATAGCTTTAAAAATAATATACATAATAAGTAAGTCTGAGTTTTTATTTACAATCCCCCATTTCCTTCTGATACTATTAGTGGAAGGAGAGAGGTAAAACGTAGATCTCAAGGTATGAAGTTGAATAAAAAATAGGGTACAACAATCTTGAATGTTTTTGACTTAATCGATGTCATTTAAGCAGCAATGTGCCCACCTCCCATATTCCTAACAGGTCATTCATCCATCGCGAGATTCACATTATAAACCCTGCCAATTAAACATTTATTGTCTTCCGTCTCACTCTCTGATTGTTTGACCAGTTTCTTCGCTTTGATTGTATTTTTTTCCTTCCTCACACTTTTCTTCGACTTTACGACCATTTCTCAGTCTTTTCTTCTAATTCTTTCTAAAAGGGACAAGGAGTTGTTTATGACCATTTATCCCTTTTCGCACACGTGCCTCTTCCTTTTCTGGTTAATTGGCATAAGAAGTTTGGGATAATCCGATTAAATGGAGGGCTTGGTTCTGGTTGAAGTGATGGAGCTATACACCACCAACTGACTAGGTGTGGGTGTACGATGTTGATTATAAATCAATTACAGTAGCTACAATAGCAATGAAATCTACATGTTAAAAATGATGATTTTTTTTCTTATTGTTTTTATTTTATATCATAAATAATTTAATAATGCATATAATAATTAACCTAATCCAAAATTTTGATTATATAAAAAACTTCTTAGTCTTTTGGTAATAGTAGGGTTCCGAGGATACACGCTGTATTACCCCGTTGAATAGCTAAGCTAATTGACTGGGTAATTAAGCTTCTGGTTAGTGACCAGAAATGTCTCTAGCCCTTCCATTGGAAAATCTATCGCAACATCAAGTTTTCCGCTAAATCTTTCTGTTTGCGAAAAGCGCTGCAGGTGAATAACTGATATTTTTGGAAATTTATGAATTGATAATGATTTAGTGCATCGCCTTCGTTCCTTTCATTTCGAATATGTTGGTTTCTCATCACCGTCGAGTGTTTCTTCTTTTGTAAACGAATCTAAATATTGTGAAAGTCGTAATTGACCTGTTCTTTGGGGTATCGAAAGGGATAAATCCCGAAAGGGATCGAAGGTAACTGAACAGTGACCACAGTGTGTGCACTTGAGTGTTGATTTTAATTGACCGACAAAGTTATCCACAATCTTGGAGTTGTCCATTCTCGGATATCTCCACCAATATTCTTGTGCTTTCTCAATGTCACTAAGCTTATCATCAGTTTCTGTTAATATGGGCTTTGATTTTCATATACCTTGTTGACATCTTCGTGAAGTCCTGCTAATAGGTAACGAAGAAACTCCTGTGCATCATTTTGAGTGTATCCCATGAACCTTGAAGTAAATCGTTGAATCTGACTTTTCAATGATACTATATCAACCACTCTGTCTGAATCATCTTCAGACTAAAGCTCTTGAATAACTTCAGCATATGCTCTAATTAGTGCTCCTTTCATGCTAGATGTATTTATGTTAATATCTCTTATGTATGTGTTACCGTAAATACCCGAAATCCGTTAATACGCGTAATAACTAGTAAGAACCCGAAATAACTAGGAATGTCGGTAATTTCGCGTTCTTACTAGTAAGAACGCGTAATTACTACGAGGTCTAGGTCTAGAACGCGTTCTTTCTAAGCACACAACAGTAAATAACCGAATTTTAAAATTTTTGAATGCCTAAAATTAATATTGTAGGTAAGTATCTGTTAGAGAATAAAGTGCGGATGGTTTCAGTTAAGTTATTGCACGAAAAAAAATTTACAGAACAAATGAAACATAGAACAAGCGAAATTCAAACAAAAGTAAACAATATAACTTAGCTTACTTATTATTGCAAGAGGTACTATTATGGCATTTTGAATTGCATAGAACATTTTTTTTTGCATTTGCATAATTTACTTTTCCAATTCTTAGTGCATTTGCACATAAAAAACCCTGGCTAGAATCAAAATTAGATGAAGCTGCTTGACGTAAAGAAATTTGTTTATCTTTCCTTATTAAATCAATGTCAATAAATTTTTGCTTGCAAATATCAAATTCGGATCTGGTATACAGATGATTTATGACTCCATATTTTGTACCTAACTGGTACATGTTGTCGTCGGTCTTCAGTAACACAACAGCTATTATATTTCTGAAAGTACCTTTTGCTTTATCCACATCAGGAATAGGTACCGTAATATTATCGCCAACGTTTGCAGGTGGATGTGTTTTATCACTGTAGCTTTTCATCTTTTTTGCCTGATGAATTAGCGATTGGCTTGCTTCTGACCCTACTGCTTTTATATTCTGTTCTGTTTTACAATTCAAACAGAAGTCACGATCAATGTTAGTCGGTAAAATAGCACCACATTTGTTGCAAAAGCGTTCTTGTTCTTGATCTTCTTCTGGATCTTTTTCAGCAATGTCGTCTTCTGAATTTGAATCTTCTCTTTGAGTTTCTTCTCTCATCGTGGTAACATCATTAACGAATGAAGAAAAGTAACCTATTTAAAGTGAATAATGTGAATAATAAATAATGTTTATTGTTTTTCATATTACAACTGTAAGATTAAGAAAAAGGATAGAATACTATAATGAAACTCGGTGATACTGTAACTATCTAACTTTATTCCCTTCGGTCTTGTGGTTATATCTAGACTAAACATTTTTACCCATACAAATCCCAGACAGCTCTCTTCACCCTTCACCCCCGGTCGTAATTATTTCATGAGAACGATAATATAATATCGAATAACGTAAACAACACACACGTGTTGTACAAAAAACACGGTGCGCAAAATAAAATATAACACTCGGTCATCCTGATAATTTGGTCTGTCCTCAGACCCTAAATATATACCAATCAAGAAACTAAAAAGATATTTAAAGAAACTTGTATCAAATCAACTTATGTAATAGCTATAATGATATCAATACACAAGAAAAATAAAATATAATACTCGGTCATCCTGATAATTTGGTCTGCCCTCATACCCTATATTATAACTTAACATGAATTCAACACTATATCGTTAGAACATTTTGAGAAGAAAAAAATCTGAAGTTCCTTCTGCTTTTTTTTACAGACAACATATTTGCTAATTAAAAATACAATGACAACGTGGCCAAAAACAATAGCGACGTTCGCTTATAGGCACGTTACCAAGAAAAACACATTAGCGACGTTCGCTTATAGGCATGTTGCCAACAAAAACACATTAGCGACGTTCGCTTACAGGCACGTTGCCAAAAAAAAACATAGTAGCGACGTTCGCTCATAGGCACGTTGCCAAAAAAACACATTAGCGACGTTCGCTTATAGGTACGTTGCCAAAAAAAACACAGTAGCGACGTTCGCTTAAAGGCACGTTGCCAAAAAAATACAGTAGCGACGTTCGCTTATAGGCACGTTGCCAAAAACACAATAGCGACGTTCGCTTATAGGCACGTTGCCAAAAAAAACAAATTAGCGCCTTTGTATTTGGGATGAAGTTTATGACTACCACCAGTAGTTGGTATACTCGTTATTCATACCCTTACTAAATCTTCTTCATCATATTTGGTGGCATCTCGTCTTATTTTATCGTAACGTTGTTTCTGTTTTTTTTCTAGTCTTTTATTATTTGGTCTGAAATCTTACATCTTAGCTTCTCCAGATCTAGCCTGTCTATTGTATCTTGAACGTCATTCAAAAATATTGCCTCATCTGCATGTTTTGAATTATAGCCAATCAGCGCCTTCATAGGGGTCGAATTGATGCCTTTATTAAAGCTTGTATTGAGTGCACTTTGCACTTATTTCATGTATTTATCCCAGTCTCTTTCATTTTTACCTTCAGTTGTCGTTGCCAGAGCACTTACAATTGTTTTATTGTAACGTTCACATTGGCCATTGCTTCTTGGTGAGGCAACAGCATTTAAAATATGCTTAATTCCGTAAGTATCACTAAACATCTTAAATGTACGGGATGTAAAAGCTGTTCCTCTGTCGCTTATAATTCTGGTAGGTACTCCGAATAGGTGTATTAAGTCAGTTAAAACCCTAATAACACGCCTTGCTCTTTAGGTTATGTACTGGCTCGTTCACAGTGAATTTAGTAAATGCATCAACCATTACGAAAATATACTTATTTCTTATTTTACTTGTCACAAATGGCCGAACATGGTTTACGTGTAATATATGAAAGGGAATCGGATGTTTCTCAATGGGGTTCAGTTTACATTCTCGTTTTGAAGACGTCCGTTTGTAATACATACAACTTAGGTATGCATTTACATATTTTGTGACAAATTTTCTCATTTTTGCAAATCAGTAGTTCTCTCGAATTCTTTGTAGTACTTTTTCTATTCCGAGATGTCCAGAATCATCATGGTACAGACGACAAATTTGCATACGTGCTGCTCGTGGAACAACCCATACATTGGCTCCGTTTCCTAATTTCCTGTATAATGTATTACCCTTCAACTCGTACTGACCAAAGTATAATTTGTTTTCTCCTTTCTTCATTTTACTGGCAAGAATATTTCGAATTCTACAGACCTGTTTATCCTGAAATTGAGCGGCTGTAATCCAGTCCGCTTCTGTCAAATCTATTTGAAAAACTTCGACTTCTAGATCAGTGACAGTTATGGAGTTTCTGCTCAGTGCATCAACATGCATCATTTTTTTACCAGCCCCATACTCAATTTCGAAAGTGTACTCCTGAATCTCCAGCCACCATCTTCCAATGCGTGGGATGAAATCCTTTTTAGACAAGGTATTCCGCAAAGCGTTACAATCAGTGACAACCTTAAAGTTTATACCCAACAAATAGACTCGAAAATATTTTAAATCCAAGGTATCACAAACCTCAATCAAATTCACAGATATGCTAACGGGAGACAAACTGTATAAAAGTAATCGATCATCATGCTTAACCATGAACAACGTGCTCCTGGTTAATAAAATCTCTACCTACTAATAAATCATATTTAAGGTATTTGTGGGGAACAATTATAGCATTTACTCGTGCCGAAACCCCTTGTATAGTAATCATTATTTCACAAAGGGATCTACTATTTAAAAGGGTGCCCATAAAACTACACATAGTTATTTCCTTGGAATCAATATATTGTAGCCCGAATTTCTCAATTTTTTATGAGTGTATATGAACTGCCAGAGTCTATTAAACAATTTATTTTTTTGTCCAAAATTCGAGCTTGCTGTAAAAATATATTAGGGTGCATGTCTTTTGCTAACAACTCGACCTGATTTCTTTTTTTGCTAAAAAACACTTTTCTTAAGTATGACCCAGTCTTTTGCAGTTTGTACATTCGAGGAGTTCTTTTCTGCAATTAACTGAAATATGACCTAATTTACCACAATTGTAGTACTTTATACGCGACCCAAGAACGTTTAAATTTTCAAAATCGTTACGATCAGAATTAGTCGAGATTGAAGGTTTATATTTCGCATTGTTCGTATTAAAACTTTTTAATTCGTTAGGCATGTCACCCACAGTATTAAGATAGGGCCCTTAGTTTAGACATTTTCTTGAAACAATAATCCCCTAAGTTTTGACCCGGTTTAGTTTCTTAATTAGCAGTGTCTTTCAATAAATTAGAAAATGGAACAGACTTACGGAAATAAAGACTCATTGATGTTTTAATTTCACTCCAGCTCGAGTCATACTCCACGTTTTCGTCATACCATTGACATGCATTGCCTCGTAATCGGCCAGAAATTAGCCGAAGAATAGTATCGTCGTCCCACTGATACCGTTCTGTTAGGCTGTCAACTTTATTCAGCCACTTATTCACTATCACATTATCCCGATTTGGATCAAAAATAGGCACTAAAAATTCGTCTCCCGCACGAATGCTCGTCGTACGCTCCTTTAGTTTGATTATTACATTTTTTAGCCGTTTGATTATACGTTTTCTCCTTGATCTGTTATCGGAACTCGAATTCGAACTTTCACTTACACTTGTCGATGACGAGGATGAACGGTTCCTGTTTCGTTTTTTAAGTTTTCCCATGACGTATAATAATTTTAACTATACCGACAAATAGTTCCAACTGATTTTTAAAAAAAGAATCCCACCGCTGCTTTGTAAGATTAAGAAAAAGGATAGAATATTATAATGAAACTCGGTGATACTGTAACTGTCTAACTTTATTCCCTTCGGTCTTATAGTTATATCTAGACTAAACATTAATACCCATACAAATCCCAAACAGCTCTCTTCACCCTTCACCCCGGTCGTAACCATTTCATGAGAACGATAATATAATATCGAATAACGTGAACAACACACACGTGTTGTACAAAAAACACGGTGCGCAAAATAAAATATAACACAACCAATAAAATTTATGAATTTTCAACCTATTTTCATAATCAATATAATAATTCGAGTGATATTAAAAAAGCAATTTAACAGTTTGTGCAACGATACTTCATTGGCATGTTACGATACCCTGTTAAAGAAAATTGGTGACACTCCGAATATACTGAATATACCTACAAGAGAAATTGAGCGGAACAATAGATGATAAGCACCGATCAACAAGAATAGGAGATTTAAATGGAATAGTTGAATATAAAGACGAACAAAGCAGTGACGTAACGGTATATAGGTACTATGAAGAAAATGAAAAAACCAATGGTTAATACATTTTTTGTATAGTAAACCACCTAAAAATGGCTAATACTGTAATGTTTTTCTCATTTATTTAGACAATAAACGGATGGGATAAATTTTAAACACTCGGTATGGCTACTTACTAATTTATATATACTTAACTAATCACTTGATTATTAATTTATATTAACTGTATATTCACTCAAACTAATTTATATAAACACTTTATATCCACTTATTTACTGTTTAACTCACGATGTCAAATTATAAACTAACTAACTCTTCCTGATCAGTCCCCTTATATACTAGTGCCTTTTGTTCTAGAGAATTCCGGGCTGCGGCTTATACACACAAATAATTTCTCTGGCCTTTTCTAGATAACTCTTGTCACAAAAACCAGTTCAAGATAAGATAGTCTCAATCGTAAACAGTTTTTTATAACTGCGTATCCGCCATAATTTTAACTATTATACCTGGCTTAGACAGGGTCGGTTTTGGGGACTATACCAGTGTGCTGTTTCGTAACATTACCCCCTCCTTAAATGGAAGTTCCTCCTGGAACTTTTGTGTAGCCGAGACTGGATGTTTGAATCGGCAACTTTCCGATCTTACAGAAACAGCAGGGCACCGTCTTCATCGGATACTGATAACGGGGGTTGTAGCTGCAAATTAATATCTGGACACCGGTATCTTGAAAAATAATATCTACCATGTTCCTGATGATTCGCCAATCCAACTGGTTACTCGCTATCTTAGGCATAGCCAGTTTCTTCACGTTGGATTCCAACACATGGTCTCGGAGGTTTCGAAGTGCTTCCCACACATCGCGGTAGGTGGATCGATCTTGGAATTCATTTTTAGTTTCCACGTAGAAGACGTACCGCGAATTATGTTTCAGTTTCAGTGTCTTGCCAGGGGCTGGAATCTGGTCTTCAAGTTTTTTCAATTGCCCGAACTTCTTTGGAAAGACGGTTGCCAGTGAATAATCTTCCGGGAGAGTGAACAAATCTTGTTGTTGTTCCGAAGTGACTCCATATCTAGCTTTCCCGGTACCTCCATACGCGCCCATAAATTCATCGAAGGTGGGGTCAGACACATCTCGAATAAGGTTTACTCCTTCCTCTATGTCATGGTCTCCTTCGAATGGCGCTAGTCGGTTTTGGTGAACTACTTTTGGTTTTCCGTTGGGGATCTTGCTTATGCGATATAAAACATCATTGATCCTTTTCTTGATTAAGTATGGACCTTCCCAGGATTTTTGTAATTTTGGAGAAAATCTTTTTCTCCTCGCCGGGTTGTGTAACCATACTATGTCCCCTTCTTCAAAACCGCCTTCTGTGGCCTGCTTGTCGTACCGACTTTTCATTCTGTCGCTGGCAACTTGAAGATTTGCTCGAACTAAATCATGAATATCGTCCAGCCTTCTTCTCAATTGGATCACGTAGTCTTCGCCTGCTATATCTTCTCCAGGCCGACAGCCAAATTCCAGGTCACAAGGAAGCCTCATTTCACGTCCAAACAGGATTTTCGCAGTTGTTTCACCCGTGGACTCATTGACGGCAGATCGATAAGCCAATGCGAATAGGGAGAGATACTGGTCCCAATCTCTCTGATGGCTGGATACTACTTTGAACAGGTATTTTCCAATAGTCCTGTTCATTCTCTCGACCATTCCATCTGACTGTGGATGTAATGCTGTTGTTCTGGTCTTCTTCATTCCCAGCTTGCAGCAAATCTCCTGGAATAGATGGCTTTCGAAATTTCTTCCCTGGTCACTGTGGACTTCCATGGGCACTCCATATCGGCTGATGAATTATTTCACCAATACATCCGCGACAGTTGTGGCCTCTTGGTTCGGGATAGCGTAAATTTCCACCCACTTTGTGAAATAATCCATTACAACCAGTATGTATTTGCTACCATTTTCTGTTGTCGGAAATGGTCCAGCCATATCTAAAGCAATCCTTTCGAAGGGGCTTCCAACATTATATTGTTTCATAAGTGCTTTTCTCTTGCGATGTGGTCCATTACTCGTAGCACAAGTCGTACATTTCTTACACCAGTCCTTCACATCGTCGGAGCTGTTCATCCAATAAAACCTTTCACGTATTCGCTGAAGGGTTTTCTTCACTTCCAGATGACCTCCCGATGGACTGTCGTGTAACTTCTTCAGTACCTCAGCTACTCTTGTTCTCGGTATGACTAGCTGTCTCCTCATCTCAGAACAATCATCGTTTTCAAGGACTCTTTTCAACAGCCCTTCTTCCAGGACAAGGGAGTCCCACTGAGCCCAATACGCCTTGAGTTTCGGTGAAAATCTTGACACTTCTTGCCAGATAGGTCGCCGGTTTTCTTTCTTCCATTGCCGGATCATCTTAAGGTGAGGATCATTCTCCTGACCTTCTCTGATCCTGGTGAGTGACCATTCCTCGTTGACTACAGTAGTTCTTGAGACTGCAGCTTCCCTAGATTCCACCTTGTTGCAGTGGGAGCAGTCTGTTGGGCACGGCCGTCTGGACAGGGAGTCGGCATTTCGGTGACTCACACCAGCTCGATGTTCGATGTTGAAATCGTATTCTTGAAGGCGTTCAATCCATCTAGCGATCTGGCCCTCGGGATTCTTCAACTGCATCAACCACTTAAGTGCTGCATGATCAGTCCGGATTAAAAACTTCCTACCATAGAGATACTGGTAAAAGTGTTCCACGGACTTCACTACTGCCAAAAGTTCTCTTCATGTGACGCAGTAGTTTCATTCTGGTTTGGAGAGGACTTTACTAAAATATCCCAGTACTCTTTCTTGTCCTCCTTGGATCTGTGCGAGCACTCCACCAATTCCTATGTTGCTTGCATCAGTGTCAAGAATGAAGTCTCCCTCTGATAATGGATATCCTAATATCGGCGCCGAGGTTAAATGCCTCTTCAAGGTTTCAAAATCCGTTTGACAGTCTTCGTCCCATTGGAAAGCTCTTGCTCCTTCTGTGAGTCGCGGTAGAGGCTTGGCAATATCTCCAAACTTCCTGATAAATCTTCTATAATACGTGCAAAGTCCAAGGAAACTCCTAATTCGATGTTTGTCGGTTGGTTGCGGCCATTGCTGAATGGAAGCAATTTTCTCTGGATCCACCGCCACCCTTCATTGCTCACTATATGACCTAGATAGTTGACTCGGTTTTGGAATAGCTGACATTTCTAAGGGTTTAACATGAGCTGGGCAGCTTGGAGTCGTTTGAATACGTCTTCCAAATTCTTCAGATGCTGGTCAAATGTCTTCCCCAGTACTACGATGTCGTCCAAATAGACCAGGCATGTCTTCCAGGACAACCCTCTCAAGACATTTTCCATAAAACTTCCAAATGTCGCAGGCGCATTACAGAGCCCGAATGTCATGACGTTGAATTGCTATAATCCAGATCCTGTGGTAAAAGCAGTCTTCTCTTTATCTTCTGGGTCCATTTCCACTTGCCAATAACCAGACTTCAGGTCCAAGGTGGAAAACAGTTTGCTGCCGGCCAAAGTGTCTAGCGTATCGTCAATTCGAGGCAGAGAATAGCTGTCTTTCTTCGTCACGTTGTTAAGCTGACGATCATCCACGCAGAATCTCGTAGTTCCATCCTTTTTCTTCACGAGCACTACTGGAGACACCCATGGACTAGTAGATGGTTCTATTACTTTTTCTTCTGCCATCTCTCGAATTATTCTTGCAGCTTCCTCTCTCTTTGCTCGTGGAAGTCTTCGAGCTGATTGTCTAATTGGCTTAGCATTACCAGTATCAATTTTGTGTTTGACTGCTGATGTTCTGCCAGTCTTCCCTCCTTTTGGTACGAATAAGTCTCGATACTGCAAGAGAAATTCTCTCATTATCTTTTTTTCAGCTCGATCCAAAGATTGACCAGCTACTGATAACATTTGTTCGAATCTGGCATTGGAATTGTCAGTGGTCGTTGTTTGACGAACTATAGACGTCACTGGTACGCAGGATCCAATCTTGGTTTCCTTCTTGATGGTAATTGGGTAATCATTCACGTTTATCACACGTACTGGGATCTCTTTCGCCGATGTAACCAATCCTTTTCCAATTAGTACTCCTTTGCCAACTTCTTCGTCGTGGTTCCTTGGCTCCATCATAACCGGTGTACCTTCCTCCATGATTCCCTGTGGCCGTGCTACTATCATGATTTCGCTTCGTGCAGGTAGAACGGTATCTTCTTGTACAGCTGCCAACACCGCGCTGCCTTCATATGGATGCAGGAATACCTCTTCGAAACCCACTTTAATGGTTATGTTTTTGAAGTCTAATTGGAAACTATGTACATTCATTACGTCCATTCCCAGAATCACGTCTTCTTCAATGTCAGCTACGATTACCGTATGCGTGAACTTTCCTGCGCCAACTCCCAATTGGATTTGTCTCTCACCGTGAACGTTAGCGCTCTCACCTGTGGCGGTCCGCAGTCGCAGTCTCGTTGGTAGAAGCTTCTTCTTGGGGTTTATTATCTCTGGTCGTATAATGGTTCTAGTTACTCCAGTGTCAACCAGCAGAACATATTTCTTGCCATTTACTTCGCCATCCACATATACACTGTCGTTGCGACATCTGAGCGCAGCTATCAGTATGAGATGGTCTTTGGAACGATCATGGGTCGGTGCTGCCCCCTCGTAGCCGACCCGTTCTAGTTTTCCTGTGACTGGGGTTATTGGTTTGCAGGAGTCTTGAGGCGCTTACATGAACAACGTACATGCCCTAGCTCGCCACAATTCCAGCATCTGATATTTATCGGCTTCTTGTCCATCATATTTTTAATTAAACTGACGAACTGGTCAAATTTGTCTTTGTCACCTTCTTCTTGGATGGTCCTAATTTTGTTATATCCTGAAGCCTTCGTTGCTGCTTCATATTCAAGAGCAGCTGTCAATGCGTCAACTAATGTTTTGGGATGGGCTAAACGAAGCGTCCTCTGCATATCGGGGTCACGTAAGCCATCAATAAAGGCCTGGACGCCCAGACATTCCATCATGTTCTCTGGTGCTGACGGATAAGCAAATCGAACGAGTCGGGCAATATCCACTTCATATTCTTGAAGGGCTTCGTCACGTTTTTGCCTTTGGTTCTTCAGCTGGGACTGGTACAAATGTTCTAGATGTTCGTGACCGTACCGCATGTCCAACCTCTTCTTCAGCTGCTCGAAATCGTCCGTTTCTTCCAGAGGTATCGTCTGAAGTACATCTAAGGCATCTCCCCGAAGCGCGATAGTAAGGTTCACTGCTTTCTCCTTGTCGGACCAATTATTCACTCTAGCGGCTGCTTCAAACTGTTTTACATAATTTGTCCACGACATCGTTCCATCGAACGTTGGGGCCTTGACTCGGGTAAAACTACAAATATCATCTGTCTTGGGTTGTGTTTCTGGCTTGCAGATCTGTATCTGCTTTTCTTCTGCTGAAGTGTCTTGTGTTCTTAAATCGGCAATCTTTGTCTCTAACTCCTTAATTTTCTCGTCCATCTGATTTTCCATCGTTGTCATCTTATTCTCCATGTCTGATTTTAGATACGAAATTTTATTCTCGACTTCAGCAGCAATGTCATTTTTCAATGATAAGATATCGGCAGATATATCTTTCTTTAAAGTAGAAATATCGTTTTTCACATCAGTGGAAATCTTTTCTTCCATGGCAGAAATATCGTTCTTCATATAAGCAGAAATATCGCTTTTCATTGTGGTAATCTTCTCGTCCATATCAGCAGAAGTATTAGCAGAAATTGACGAGATTAAGGTGGAAGCCTCGTCATTGAATAAAAATGAGTCTGGATCAAAGCCGTCATTTTCCAGTGCCACTTTAAGTCTTTCTACTAATTCGCTTTTCTTACCAGACGTGTCCAGCTCACGATCTTCCAATTCTGCTCTTAATTCCGCCATTTTCAGATCACATAGTCTCTTGGCCATTTTTACGTTGCAATTTATTTATATTACCCCACACCTGACACCAATGTAATGTTTTTCTTATTTATTGAGACAATAAACGGGTGGGATAAATTTTAAGCACTCGGTATGGCTACTTACTAATTTATTGAAACACTAACTCACTAACACTTAATTCAAATATACTGAACTAATCACTTACTTATTAATTTATATTAACTGTATATTCACTCAAACTAGTTTATATGAACACTTTATATTCACTTATTTACTGTTTAACTCACGATGTCAAATTATAAACTAACTAACTCTTCCTGATCAGTCCCCTTATATACTAGTGCCTTTTGCACTAGAGAATTCCGGGCTGCGGCTTATACACACAAATAATTTTTCTGGCCTTTTCTAGATAACTATGGTCACAAAAACCAGTTATAGATAAGATAGTCTCAATCGCAAAGAGTTTTTTATAACTGCGTATCCGCCATAATTTTAACTATTATACCTGGCTTAGACGGGGTCGGTTTTAGGGACTATACCAGTGTGCTGTTTCGTAACAATACGTTTTATCAACATAAAGATTCACATCATGAATACACAAGAAATATTAGCAACAGAAATGAAAAGTCTGTCATTGACTATGTTGTCATAAACAAGGGTGATATGAAAAATGTGAAATATATAAAGTTCATCACAATATTTGGGATTTAAATTAAAAATATGGAACTCATCAATTGTTGGTGTGAGGAAGAACGAAATTTCAGATTTTTCTTCCTCATAGCCTTAACCCTACAATTGAGTAGTAAACAACCATCAAAATTTGAATAGTGTAAAGAGACCGTGCCAAAGATCATTTCAAACGTTTCGTGGAGTCTTTTATGACTCTATGATTTCAACTTATTATTTTGATCGACAACCAAATAAAAGCTTTTCAAAATACTGGATAAAAATACCAATTAATTCAAGTTTCGAGTTCAATAATCAGGTGTATACGTCAAGCTTATCTTACACATCGTTCAAAATGTCCGCCATCAACATTCATGCAATAATAAAATCATATCGATTTTTTTTTATTTTTTAGACTTATTTCAGAATGAAATAGGGCTATTGTAGAGAGTAGCATGACGCGACTTCGGAAAAATTTCAATGCAGTTCTCGTTTTGGTGTTCCTAGATGCCAAAATCATCCTCCGTTCCAAAGGATATATATATATATATATATATATATATATATATATATATATATATATATATATATATATATATATATATATATATAAAATCAAAGAGAATCATGGGTAATTCACGCAAAGTAAAGGGCTACTGAAATAGAGTGGTAACCGTGGACATGCATGTTTCTGGCTCATTTTGCCTCATCAGCACGGCATAACCAAATAATGATGTGAAATTTGGGATCTTCCAATTGAAGACACAAATGAGCGTTTGGTTTCCCTGCTGAAATCCGTTATTTTGTGTTTTCCCATGTTTCGATTAACATCTTTGCTCCCAAATTTCACACCATTATTTGGTTATGCCGTGCTGATGAGGCAAAATGAGCCAGAAACATGCATGTCCACGGTTACCACTCTATTTCAGTAGCCCTTTACTTTGCGTGAATTACCCATGATTCTCTTTGATTTTGTTGTTAACATATCACGCGATATTCCTACATCTTCTTTATATATATATATATATATATATATATATATATATATATATATATATATATAGAGAGAGAGACAAGTAATCACGGCTGAACTATTAACAAATAAAATTGAAAATATCACGGGGATTGCAGCCTAAATAATATTAAATATTCTTGCTATACAAAACCGAGCGCTTTCGAAAGACTATTTCTTTCTTTTTCAAGGTTGCATATTAGAATTATAAGAAATCAAAGAAAACAGGATACATAGTAATCGCCTTCGATTTAAGTTAAAGTTAAAATCAATGCCTCAACATTGAAGTAAAATGCAATGGGAAACTGTAAAATTGAAAAAGTGAACAAGTAAACAAGTAAAAAATTGAAACACTGAAAAACTGACAAATTGCAAAATTGAGTTTAAATTAACAAAATAAATTAATACTTAGCTAAAATCCCTCCTGAAGGAACACATTTCGGTTTTTTTTAAAACCAACTTCACCACTACTACATTGTGACAGAGAATATTCAAAACTCAACTTTAACTTAAATCGAAGGCGATTACTATGTATCCTGTTTTCTTTGATTTCTTATAATTCTAATATGCAACCTTGAAAAAGAAAGAAATAGTCTTTCGAAAGCGCTCGGTTTTGTATAGCAAGAATATTTAATATTATTTAGGCTGCAATCCCCGTGATATTTTCAATTTTATATATATATATATATATATATATATATATATATATATATATATATATATATATATATATATATATATATATATGTTATAACGGAATTTCTAAGCGCGATTGAGGGCGTATTTTTTGACGGATCGAAACCAAACTCGCTACAAAAATCGTTTAGGCCAAAATATTATACGAGTTCGGTAATGAGCCAAATCGGCCCAGTAAAAACAAAATGGCGGCCTGTCAAAGTTGAAAAAAAATCGTATTTCCTTTGTTTTTCATTTGACGCAAAAAAGTTACTGAGCTTTTCCATAGACCTTAACACGTTCTACAATTTTTATATTTAACATTTTTCTCTAAATCGTACAGTAAAACATTTATTTAAGAAAATTCACAAATTATAACGGAATTTGTAAGCACGATAGAGGGCGTATTTTTTGACGGATCATCGAAACCAAACTCGCTACAAAAATCGGTTAGGCCAAAATCTTTAACGAGTTCGTTAATGAGCCAAATCGGCCCAGTAAAAACAAAATGGCGGCCTGTCAAAGATGAAAAAAATCGTATTTCCTTTGTTTTTCATTTGACGCAAAAAAGTTACTAAGCTTTTTTATAGGTCTTAACACGTTCTACAACTTTTGTATTCAACATTTTTCTCTAAATCGTACATTAAAACATTTATTTACGAAGACTCACAAATTTACCAGAATTTTTTTTTATTTTTTTGTTTTTGATTTGATGCCAGAATGTTACTTAGGTTTTTTGTACATCTCAAAACATTCTATTACTTTTGTATCTAATTTTTATTTTGGGTTGTATACAAACATGTTACTGAAATAAGCCTGTCCAATTGGTCCTGTGCCATTGGAATTTTTTTTTATTACAATTAACGTGCTCGGCTACAAAGGCCACTCGCACAGGTACAGTAAAAGTATACAATAAATATATTATATTTTGTGGTATAGCTGTACATCTTCCAGGAACTGGAGAACGGAGGGGATATTATCTGGATTTCCGAGTATCTCTTGGAGACTTCCTTTGAAGTTGAGCTGTTGTCTTCTAGCTGTGTACTGTTGGCATTCTAGAATAATGTGTTCAACGGTGTAGATGCAGTTACAGGTTGAACAGAATGGCCGATTTTTGGATGACATAACGTAGCCATGAGTGAATCTAGTGTGACCGATTCTTAGTCTTCTCAGCACCGCTAGGTCTTGTCTTGAGATATTTGAAGCTCCAATCTAGTAAGGGTGGCTTAATGAGGGTTGAATTTTTTGCAATTTTGTTGGGATGGAGTTCAAATGATTTTGCCATAGAGATTTCACCTTATGCTTGATGACTTGCTTGAGATCGGATGCAATTTGTATGTTATCTGCATAATAGTTTAAAGTTGTGGGCCTTTCAGTTAGTTGATCAGCTAGTTCGTTTCCAATTATACCAATGTGAGATGGTGTCCATAGAATGGTAACTGTTATATTATGGGAAAATAAGAGTTGGTAGGAATCATGGTTATTCTATACAAGAGGATGGTCACTGTATACATCTTCAATGGAGTGTATAGAGGCTAGTGAGTCTGTACATATGCAGACATTTTCATTAGGAGCGGAAATATGTTTGAAAGCCTGAAGTATACTATAGAGTTCGCCGGTATGTACAGTATAAGTTGATGATATTGTGGAAGAGAAGATTGGTTGTTACGGCACAACCGACTCCTGTTTAATTTTTTGAGGCATCAGTATATAGTACTAAATCGTATCCATTTCGGTATATTATATCCAGAAAAGTTTTTTCAATTAGATCGTTTGGTGTTTCATTTTTATTCAGAGTTGTGAGAGATGTGTTGACATGAGGAATGTTTTTCGTCCATGGGGGCATTAAGGGAAGAGGTAGAGGAAATGTTTGAGAAATATCAATTTTGATTGGCATTGATTTAGATCCAGATATATATACGAAGCAGCCATCGTCTAATTTAGATCGAATAAGGGATCTGTATATTTTTAAGAGAGAAGTTTCGTCAGCGCCCCAATGGAAGTGAGAAAGGGTTTTTACGATAGTGTTTTAAATGAAACTCAACGTTTCTAACTAATGTTTGATGTTTGTATCATTCGCTCTTTGTATCTGAAATATGTTTTTTCCAATTGAGACGGTCAAATATCATACCCAATATTATGCAGTGATTTACAACCTGAAGGGGGACGTTGTTGATTATAATACTAGGGGTAGAGTTTATTGAAGACTTACTAAAATTGATGACTTTGGATTTTGTTGGGGATAGAGAGAGTCCCAATAATTTTGTTGGACAGGCAATTTACCGCGGATTGAATTATAGAGAAGGTAGTGGACACTGACTGACCGTGGCAATATAATACTAAGTCATCGGCATACATCGTGCATCTAATAGGAGCAGAGAAATTAGAACATAGATCATTTGTTACGAGGTTGAAGAGTGTGGGACTGAGTACAGAGCCTTGTGGTTATCCGTCGGTTTGATTGAATGTTGAGGAAATGATACCATTAACAGATACTTTGAAGGATCTAATCGATAAAAAGTTTTTGATAAAAACGAATATAGTTTCAGTATGACATTTCTGTGTATTGTATCGAATGCACCTTCTATATCAAATGTAGCAAGTATAGTTTGTTTAGAGCGGTGGAGATATGAGTTAGCAACGTTATCAAATTGTCCTTTGTTGACCTGTGCCGCCGATATCCAGATTGGTCTTCTGATAAAATGTTGTATTTATCTAAATACTATATCAATCTTATATTGATCGTTTTTCCATGACTTTGCACATTGTACAAGTTAATGAAATGTGCCTATAGGACTTGGGGAAGGTTGTCGGCTGATTAGGTTTTTCCAAGGGAATTAAAATGGATAGTCGCCAGAGGCTTGGAAACATGTTAGAGGTCCAAATTAAGTTGAACAGTTCTAAGAGTTTGAGTTGACCTAAGAAATCAAGTTTTTCAAGGTAAATATATGGCAGGTCATCAGGACCAGCAGCGCAATTTGTGCACGATTGCAACGCAGTTATAAGTTCCTGGTGAGAGAAAGGTAGGTTGAGTGAGCCTATTTCTTGATTTGATGGAATTGGGCATGATAAAGAGGTATTAGTATAAGTATTTGCATTGTTTGGGTGTAGCCCGCTTCGAAATTTTCAGAAATGATCTTCGCTATTTCATGGACATTATTTATTACCGTATCATTTGAAATAAGATGGGGAATTCCATTATTGGTTTTGTTTCCCTGCATACCTCTGATCTTTTTCCATACTTGACTGGGACTTGTGTTTTCGCTTATTGACGAAACATAGTTTTTCCAAGACCATTTTTTGCTTTGTTTGATAATGAATTTAGATTTTGCACTGGCTTTTTTGAGATTAATGAGGTTTTCAGGGGTATTGTTTTGTGGGAACAGTTTTAATGCTATGTTGAGTTGTTTGCTGATGGAATTCCATCAAGGAACACTTTTCTTAGGATGGGATATATTAGTTTTACCTACATGTAACTCAGCAGCTGACAAAATAGAATTTGAGAATGTTGCGATATTATCATCAACGCTTTCGGAAAACTTAAGTGAATGTAGGACATCTTCTGTTTGTGATGTAAACATTTTCCAGTCAGCATTGTTTAGTCGACAGAAAGACCTGGTTGAGATTTTTGGTTTTTAGAGGCAATGGAAGATATAACGATAGGGAAATGATCACTATCATGTAAATCATGAACAGTACGCCAAGTTAATGTGGGAGCAAATTTAGGATCGCATAGACTGAGATCTATGGCGGAGAAAGAACCAGAGGAGAAGTTGAGATGTGTATTGGATCCTGTATATAGTAGGCAGGCATTTGTACAGTTTATTACATTTTCCACTGTTTTACCCTCACCCTTTGTTGAGTTGGATCCTCATAAGTTATTATGCGCATTGAAATCTCCTACTAGAATGTAGGGATGAGGTAGTTCAAAAATGAGCTTTGCCAGTTCTTCCTCTTTTAGACAATGGTTTGGGGGAATATATATACTGCACACATTTAATTTATTCGGGAGTCATATAGTTACAGCAACAGCTTCAAGGTCGGTATGAAGGGGAAGGAGGGATGGAAATATATCATTAGAAACAAAAATCGAAGTACCGCCACTGGCTCTATTGCAATTATTGCGTATTTAATGGTAGCCTTCAAAGTTTTTTAGATGGGGAAGTTTTGAGATTCTGGCATTTGTCTCTTGGAGACACAGGATTTGAGTGTTTTCATTGGATATGCATTCTTTCCAGGCGGGGAAAAAATTCATCACAATTCCATTGGATTAGCTTGAAGGATATTATTGTATATAATGATATTGTTAATATGGACTAATGGTTCTAACGAGTTCTATGCTAATTAAGAGATGGGGTTATTTGACTCTTCGTCAGTTTGCGTGTCTGATGTGTAGCTCTTATCGTCATACGAATCTTCAGGGTTTAGTTGATGCTTTATTTTCTTCTGTAATCTAGTCAACTGATTTTTAAGAGACCGTTCTTTGGTTATGTTGTACATAAGAGTTAAGTCATTTAGTAGACCTTGTATATTTGCTGTGAAAGAGAGAGCTTCGTTCAATGGGTCTGACAGGCCAAGTTAATTTTCTAGGAAGGCGGTGAGTTGTGTTTCAGTCAGTGTTAGATGAGTAGAATTGTTTTTGCATAGCTCTTGTATAGTAGAGTGAGTAGTGGGTGTGAGTTTAAAATCCCCTTTTCCGGTCGTTTTAGGTTTTCTCTTATGCTGTTTGATTGAGTTTTGGGGTATTATGTAAAAAGGGGGGAACATAATGGTTGTCGGTCGGAGTATCTATCAGTGAGTGGTGAGAGGGAGTTTCGAGGTTCCTATCCGTAGATAGACCTCTCTTTTGTCCTTGAGTTACAGGTAAATTTACTTGCTCGATAAGTGTCAGATTGGGTTGATCATCTTCGATGGGTATACTCTGAGTGTTAGATACAGGAAGATTGTCAGAGTGTGTAGTGGTTGTTTGCACTATTGGAGATGGTGGTGAAGGATTTTGAATTTCAGTGTTAGGTGAATTGGTGCAAGAATCGGCGGTGTGTCCAGGGTGTTTACATAAGAAACATTCCAGTTTATCCATGGACACAAATATTCTGTAAGGAGAATTTTCGCAAGTAATTAGAAGGGATGTTTGGAGAGTGAAGTTGTCGTTTTCTGGTATAATAATATTATGTTCTTCTGCGAAAACTCATGATATGAGAATATTTATCATCCGGTACGCCACATTTCACGAATAAAACAGGAGAGGCTAGCTGTAGAGAGTGAGGGATAGTAGGAGAAACATTGGAAATCAGAATTCGTTTGGCAAGTGTGATAAGCCTTCGAATAGGTATATTGTTAGATTTAATATATATACTATCGTGTTCATTAAGAAGTCTATCGACAACAGCAGAAGAGCTTAAATATATGCATATGCGGTTGTTTGAGATTCTGGAGGCAAATGTTACGTTTTTGGGGGGTTACAATTTCTCCTACGGCTTTTATATACTCAAAGAGAGTGGTATTGTTTATGGCGTGCATGATGATTGCTTGTTTTCTTTTAGGGAAGGTTGGTGGGGGAGGTTTTGTTTGTGCAGCAGCAACATACGACTTTGTAGCATTAGGTAAATTATGGGGAGGTGAGTTTGAAGTTGATTGGGATTGATAATTATTCATTTTGTAAGTGGCCCTAGATACCAAAGCCAATACAAATGAAAAGGATAAGACAAGGGTCCCTAATGGATCCCTGAAAATATTTTGTAGGTTATAACAGTTACCTGACTTTATGTTACACCACTGATGAAAATTAAATGTCTTCACTTGTTAAAACTTTTGGAAATAATTATGTTCAATTGTTCATAGCATCGATCAGAGGTATTGAAAAAATCACGTGATGATTGTTAATTATTTACTACTTTTAACAATACACAGAAAAGAACTCTTATTTTGATTTGAATCTAATGAGGTATAATTACCTATAAGCGATGTTTACTCGTCGGTTACCAGCATAGGAATCATACCGGTTTTCGTAGGCGTTACATTAGAAAACTATTTCCAAGAGTTTGACAAGCTGTCAATAAGATATGATGAAATAAAATTATAGCATCATGAAGAACTCGATTAATCACATAAAAAGAATTTGTACAAGAAAAAATTTTATTTTTAATGTGTGTCTTAAATTTGGCTAGTAGCGGAAACAATTGTACATACACCCCAATGGTGAAGCCATTTATAGGTCTCGCACCTTATTCCGTTCAGGGCAAAGTCCCTCGCGAAATAATCTTGGTGCTCGGTCAATAATAATAGTCTTCACCATCTTGATGTATAAAATACTATTACTCGGGCCAACACCTTACTGTTATCAGACCTAAGCTTGCAAAAGTTGGAAGGAAACTTTTTAGTTTGTAAATATATTTAACAATTTATTTTATTTAGTTTTTAACCCTCTCAGAAATTAATACGCATGCCTTGTGTCTATGTGATAAGCGATAATGAATTCTGAAGAATTTATAGTTTGAATAATATTGTTCTCACCCCTGGAACCATAATAATAACACTGCTCACCTGTTGGCAAAATTCTTGTCCACGGAATTGAAAATCTATAGTGTTGTACACCTAGTTCTTTTAATATGGCGAGATCAGCTCCAATTTTGTGGTAGGAGTCACAAGCTACATCACCATTTGTGTGGTCTATTGTGAAGTTTGGATGTTTATGAAGCGTATAATCCCAAATACTTTCAGATTTTCCATCTTTATTCCATGCGCCTATCAAAATAATTTAATTAGAGAGCGCTAAACGATATTACTTCAACTCTTTTTACAATAGTCGAAAATCAGTAAGATAGTTAAGCTTCGGTTTCCTACAAACCGGAGCCGTAAAATAGCGGACGTAAATTGGCGGCCGTTTTTTCCAACGGGTAGAACGGTGGCTTTGACAGTGAATATTATTGTAAAGTTACAATACTGTGCATTGAAATGCGGCCGCTTTTATTCAGTTTAAATCAAAGTTTGTGTGTGGTTTTTACAAGATAAGACGACTCAAGTTTGGCTCTTCTAATAGTTCTTGGGGATGAAGAATCGTCAGATAAAGAGAGCAGACGAAACGTATCTGATATTCATAAAAACCGGAAGACAGAGAGTGCTTATGAAATTTTGATAGTCGGTCATATAATACCAAATGACACTAAATTTAAAAAATATTTTCGATTATCCACAGAATTGTTTAGTTATGTATTGGATAAAATCCATGAAGATATTACTGTGAGACCAAGCAATCGAATTAAAAAACCGATATCACCAGAACAAAACCTATGTATTTTTCTAAGGTAAGTGAATGCAACTAGTAACAATGATAGTGTAAAGTAAGATTATTTTAATATCTGAAGTGTTTGCAAGAAAGTCAAGTCATTGCTCTCTTCGGTGGAGGTGGATGGTTCTGATGAAGTAAAACACATTTTTGCATTATTCTGGGCATTACTACTTTGATTTTATTATGCTAATTCTGCGTTTCCAATCATAGTAGCTACCTCGAGCCTGAGCATAACCTGTTCTGGTGCAGGTAGTTTTTTCATAATATTAGCGTTCCTGCACATGCTGTGGTCTACGAACAATTTCATGTAGCAGTTGAAGTCGGGCCTGGAAATTGGAACTTATTGCTTTGCGTTTGTTAACTGTTAACGTAATGTGACTGATTGAGAAGTAGTTCTACTGGTACTGGCAATCCTAGGGGTATTGTATATTTCTGATGTATCAGATTCTGGCGTGCAGACATTACAGGACCTAGTGTCTTGTGTCTGTATAGGCAAGCTTTGTTCTTCGGTACTATCAGTTTTGGATATGTCTTGGTATCGATCTGGTTCATGTCTTCCTGAGAGCTTTAGCTTGTTCCTTCAACATTTTTAATGTTAGTTACATTTCTAAAAATAAAATAAGGACAATGCAGGAGCGTCATCTCGGAGAGACTTATCCTACTTCCGTTTTACACTTGGGCAGCTATCTAAAAAAGATAGTAGCTCCGATAGTTTTTTTGCAGCTTCGTCTTCTGATCCGATCCTGGGTTTTCCCCGTTTCCTAATATAATAATCTCTAATGTAAGCCTAACGTTTACTACAATCGGTTTCTGAAATGTCAAAAAATAATTAAGAAGTTGCTTGCATTTTTTTACCCAAAACATATTTAAACTATATTAAAACATTCTAAAAGCTTATTTCTTTATGTGAAACTCTTTTAAATTGATCTACTAAAACACTTAATTAAACAAAAATTAAAAAATATGCAAATTCCTCATTAAATATCAAACTATTATTTTATTGTTTCTATCAGAGTTGCCCACAAAGCTTTTTTCACATTTTTGGCTACTGGTAAGTCTTAGAGATCTTTGGCATTCTAATTCCGGATATATCATTCATGGATTGGTGTTATAGTACGGCAGGTAGCAAATAGTGTGGTCAAAAGGATGCTCAATGACGTCATACCACCAGCATCAATGGAAGACTTTCACAAAATTACGCGACAATATTTATCCAAATGGAACTTTCCGAATTGTGTTGGAGCGATAGTCGAAAAGCACATCCTTCTACTTCAATTACAAAGAATTTTATTCCATCATAATGCTTGCTGTTGTCGATGCGGATTTAAAATTTGTCGCTATCGACGTTGCATCATACGACCGAGAAGGAGATGCAGTGATATATCTGAACAGCAATTTTGGAAGGAAAATTTTAAATCACGAATTTAACATCCCTCCTAACCAAGAACAGACATTGTTCTACCACACGTCATTCTTGGGGACGAAGCATTCGCTCTACATGAAAATCCAATGAAATATTTTCCATTGAGGCAATCAGTTAATGATCATTATAAAGCTGTGTATAATTATCGCATACCTCGTGCAAGGCGAACAACTGAAAATCGTTTCGGAATACTATGTTCATAATTTCGCATATTCTTTTAACACACAGCTGTACCTCCCGAGTATTATCCCAATTTCACACCATAAGCTTTGTTTCAGTTGCGTCTTTCGGTACTCTGGAGATTTTACATTAAAAAGTGCTTCATGAGTTCGAACAAAGTCGATTAAAATTTCATCTTGTTCGCTAGATCAATTAATTTGTTCAGCCATTTCCAAAAAACATTTATCTAGCTGTAGAATCACTCCCACTGCACTGGAGCACCGTAAAAAATCGACAAACGTTTGTCTGCAAAATGGTGTTAGATGTTGGCTTTTTTAGTCATCTGATTGTGATTGTGCTATTTTAAACCTTTGTTAGTGAACTGTTTCATATTTGAATGTCCGTAGTTTGTTTTTATATAACATAATGGATTCTAACCTTAATTCGGAGTATTCCTGATGATGAGGACAATCATCCTCGAAAGCTTGAAAATTTTCCGTTAAGTGTACACGTTTTCCGTTTTCTTCTTGCTGCTTTCCCTAATATACACCAGTTTTATTCCTAACAGTCAGCAAAGACTATCTTCCTTTTATATATATATATATATATATATATATATATATATATATATATATAAGAAGATGTAGGAATATCGCGTGATATGTTAACAACAACAACAAAGAGATTCATGGGTAATTCACGCAAAATAAAGGGCTACTGAAATAGAGTGGTAACCGTGGACATGCATGTTTCTGGCTCATTTTGCCTCTTCAGCACGGCATAACCAAATAAGGATGTGAAATTTGGGAGCAAAGATGCTAATCGAAACATGGGAAAACACAAAATAACGGATTTCAGCAGGGAAACCAAACGCTCATTTGTGTCTTCAATTGGAAGATCCCGAGTTTTCAGGACAACAACCAACATCGACACGGAGGCGCATATAGCCCCCCCGCCATGAACCTTCCGACCCATAGTAAATAACAAAGAAGATGCATGTCCACGGTTACCACTCTATTTCAGTAGCCCTTTATTTTGCGTGAATTACCCATGAATCTCTTTGTTGTTGTTGTTAACATATCACGCGATATTCCTACATCTTCTTTGTTATTTACTATGGGTCGGAAGGTTCATGGCGGGGGGGCTATATGCGCCTCCGTGTCGATGTTGGTTGTTGTCCTGGAAACTCGGGATCTTCCAATTGAAGACACAAATGAGCGTTTGGTTTCCCTGCTGAAATCCGTTATTTTGTGTTTTCCCATCTTTCGATTAGCATCTTTGCTCCCAAATTTCACATCCTTATTTGGTTATGCCGTGCTGAAGAGGCAAAATGAGCCAGAAACATGCATGTCCACGGTTACCACTCTATTTCAGTAGCCCTTTATTTTGCGTGAATTACCCATGAATCTCTTTGTTGTTGTTGTTAACATATCACGCGATATTCCTACATCTTCTTTGTTATTTACTATGGGTCGGAAGGTTCATGGCGGGGGGGCTATATGCGCCTCCGTGTCGATGTTGGTTGTTGTCCTGAAAACTCAGGATCTTCCAATTGAAGACACAAATGAGCGTTTGGTTTCCCTGCTGAAATCCGTTATTTTGTGTTTTCCCATGTTTCGATTAGCATCTTTGCTCCCAAATTTCACATCCTTATTTGGTTATGCCGTGCTGAAGAGGCAAAATGAGCCAGAAACATGCATGTCCACGGTTACCACTCTATTTCAGTAGCCCTTTATTTTGCGTGAATTACCCTTGAATCTCTTTGTTGTTGTTGTTAACATATCACGCGATATTCCTACATCTTCTTTGTTATTTACTATGGGTCGGAAGGTTCATGGCGGGGGGCTATATGCACCTCCGTGTCGATGTTGGTTGTTGTCCTGAAAACTCGGGATCTTCCAATTGAAGACACAAATGTGCGTTTGGTTTCCCGGCTGAAATCCGTTATTTTGTGTTTTCCCATGTTTCGATTAGCATCTTTGCTCCCAAATTTCACATCCTTATTTGGTTATGCCGTGCCGAAGAGGCAAAATGAGCCAGAAACATGCATGTCCACGGTTACACGGCAGTGGTAGATAATTATAATTTTGGGGGTGTAAATTAGAGCAAATGCTGCATTTTTCTTGTTATTGGGTTACCCAATGAGTTATTTGTTTTTGGTCACGTGACGTCGCATTCAAAATTATTAATGAGACAACCTGTATATTTTTGCTTTTCTGTGTTCCTCCCGATAAAACAATTTCAACTAAATAGCACACTTGGGGTCTAAAGTGATTAATTCAAGAGCTGCAGGTACTTAAAGGATTGTAAGTTAAAAAATTCATAATTGAATCCCCTGTAATTTTCGGCAATCTTACATTCGTACGTAATGATTAAGACGAACCAATATTATAGTTTTTAATAATACTTGAAAGTTAATAATGAGACGACCTGTATATCATGGAGTATAATTACATAGAATTGTTTTTTTTCCACAAGAACTTGCTTACCTATTAATATCGATTAAAAAGTAGCATTGCAAATCTTATAAAATAACTATTCTGACAGTTATTGGCACTTTTGTCATTATCATGGCAAACTTGACAGTACGCAGTCTTTTTTATAAGATTTGCTATGCTACTTTTTAATCGATATTTAATAGGTAAACAAGTTTTTGTGGAAAAAAAAACAATTCTATCTAATTTTACTCCATGATATACAGGTCGTTTCATTATTAACTTTCAAGTATTATTAAAAATTATAATATAGGTTTGTCTTAATCATTACGTACGAATGTAAGATTGCAGAAAATTACAGGGGATTCAATTATGAATTTTTTAACTTACAATCCTTTAAGTACCTGTAGCTCTTGAATTAATCACTTTAGACCCCAAGTGTTGACACCAGACCACGCGCATTTCAACCAATAGCATCGCCGGAACAACAACTTCGCAGTAACTTGGAACAACTACGCAGTAACTTGCTATAAATATGGGGAATTTTTAAGAGTCGAGGCAGTCATCGAACAAGTTACTTCGTCCTTACGAAATCGCGCTCTGGTGCATCCTTTCTGTTCAAGCCCGAAATTGGCCAAGTCGAAACAACTCCTTACTCAGTGTTGTATATTCGACCCCTGCCCAATTAGCTTTCAGCAGTTAGGTCAAATCACCTAAATAAGTTGCATACAGTGTGAATCAAAACTAATAGTACAATTTAATAGTGAATTAGTGAACTTTACCCACAAACGGGAAACAATATTATTTATGAAATAATATTTATGAAACTTGCTCATTTTTAGTGCCGTGATAGTACAAGCGCATACAGGGTATCGCTAACTATATACACGAACTAAAATACTTCAATTTAAACCTTGTGTTGTGTTTAGCGTCAAGCGTACTCAATCGTACGACGGCATAGACCTCTTACACTCGTTTTTAAATTTTCGAACTTTTACAAAGGGACTGTCTATGCGCACTCAATCGTGCGAAGACATAAACTTTTAATTTCCACTTGGTGTGATTTTAGATTTTATAAGGTGCTTCGTCCATATACACTCAACCGTGTGTCGACTTAGACTTTATTTATTTATTCTACACTTCGTGATATTTTGAACTTTTTATAAAGTGTTGTCTATAAGCGCTCAACCGCGCTTCGACATAAACTTTAACTTTATTCACCTAAGTGTTATTTTGAATTTTTATGAAGTTTCGTCTATATGCACTCAATCGTGCATTGACTTAGACTTTATTTATTTATTTTACACTTTGTGACATTTTGAACTTATTTAAAAAGGTGTTTGTCTGTACGCGCTCAACCGCGCGTTGACTTAGACTTTAAACTCTTTCACCTAGTGAAATTTTCGAACTCATAAAAGCATTCGTCTGTACACACTCAACCGTGCGTTGACGAAGACTTTATATTCCTACAATATCCTAGTGACATAGTGCCCGTGTGTAGCCAACTTGTACTTCGTACTCGTTCCGGACTATTAGACACGAACTATCGAGCTTTCCGCCCCAACCCATAAACTTTAACTGTGTTATACATATAGACTTTGACAACAATAATCACAATGTCCTTTTCAGATTGCTTTATTACTAGAGATAGAATTTCAGAGTCAGACGACGAGTCGAGGCTGTCCCATCAGAAGTTACTCCCCGACACGCCCCCGTCTGAACATGGCGCCCAACGTGGTTTGAACAAGAAGGTCATCCTGCCGGATGTCCAACCCAGCCCTGCAGCCGATCCACTACAGATGATAGCAGAGACCCTCCAGAGGCTCAGCACCCAGGTCTGCAGCAACAATCAAGGCCAACGAGAGATGAGATGGCAACGCCAACCACCCACCTTCCATGGCCATGAGGAAGAGTGCCCGGAGGCCTTCCTCAGAGAATTAGAGGACTATCTCCACGACGAGGGAGTCCCAGACGAACACTGGAAGCCCATCCTCCTGCAGCAGCTCCGAGGGGAAGCCGCCACGTGGATGAAGACCTACAACCAGGCCCAGACGACCTACGGATTCCTGACGTCCAGGCTAGTGGACCACTACAATCATCATTCAACGCTGGACAAGCTAACAGCGAAGTTCTATGGAAGCCTGCAGCGAGACGAGCCAGCGGAGCAGTTTATCATGAAAAAGATGGCCCTGGCGAACAGAATATTCCCCCAGATGTCCCGTCCAGCCATGACGAGGACCTTGATCGAGCAACTCAGACCAGAGATTCGATGCCAGCTTAGAACAGCAGCACCCACCAATATTGAAGACCTAATCAGAGTTGTTCAGGATATAGAGAGGGACCTTGCCCTGTCCTCCAGATTCAAACAGACGACTTCTAGAGGCCAGCCCACACCCAGAAGCCAGCCGTCCAGAGACAGATCCCTACAAAGACCAAGGCAGCAATCTCCACCAAGGCCCAGACAACCACCGAGAGCCAGGTCACCATCCAGAGCCAGGTCACCACCTAGAGCGAGATCGCCTTCGAGGAATAGGTCACCTCCCAGACAAAGACAGCCCAGCAGAGCTCCAACCAGCCGACAGCAGTCGGGAAACGAGCAGCGGGGCGCCCACTAAACCGAAAACAGCCAGCCAGTTCCGAGACTCCCACACTCAGTCCAGCATGGGAGCAGACTAAAGCAACCAGCCTACCTGTAATAGAGGCAGATGTCCGAGGCCAACCAGTCCGTATCCTGATCGACACCGGGGCCACGTCCAACTTCTGCTCGACCAAATTGATGGCATCAGAGGAAGCCACCAAAGACGAAGTCCAGGTAGTCCTAGCTTGCCCAAGCAGAAAAATCAAGAGTCCCGGAACAAATCAACTGGATGTTAACATCAATGATTGGTCCTTCCAAATAGACTGTCGAATCCTCCCAGATCTAGCTCATGATCTGATCCTGGGGATGCCATGGCTAAAAGACCAGAATGTCCTGATGGACTTCGCAAGACGATGTCTACATGCCGGCAACAGTCAACGACATACCATATATTGGAAGAAACAGACCAACACAGCAAGTGAAGCGCCCCTAACCGCTGTAAAACCTGAACAAACAACACCAGAGGCAATAGAACAAGTCCAAGCACTGGTAACAGAGTTCAGAGATGTATTCGACAACCGCCTTCGACAACCAACCACGAATGCGGCTGTCATGAACATAAAGTTGAAAACTGATAAACCAGTAAATACCAGGCCATATCGCTACGCACCAGCGAAAAAGAAAATAATATACGAAGAAGTAGAAAACATGCTTGCAGCCGGAGTCGTACAACCAAGCCACTCCGCATACAACTCACCAATAGTTATCGTGAGTAAGAAAGACGGCAAGCCACGATTCTGTGTAGACTACAGAAAACTAAATACCATAACCGAAGACGAAGTCTCGCAACTGCCACCAATCCACGAGACAGTAAAAGAATTGGGAGCTGCCAAGATATTCACGGCCCTCGACCTTAAAAGCGGCTTCTGGCAAATTCCACTATCAACAGAATCGAGAAAATACACGGCATTCACTCTACCAGACGGCTCATCCTATGAATTCAGAGTAATGCCATGCGGCTTGAAGAATGGACCAGCGGCATTCCAGAAATTAATAACTAAAGTCCTGGCAGGTCTCATCGACGAGTGCGTCAAAGTATACATGGATGATATCATAATATACTCAGAGTCGATGGAAGACCACATCAAACACCTACACCTGGTTCTGGAGAGACTAAGAGCGCACAACTTATGGGTCTCTGTAGAAAAATGCCGCTTCGCTGTCCCAGAACTGGAATACTTGGGGCACAAGGTGACAGCCGACGCTACCTACCCTCTCGACCGCCATTCCACGAAGGTCCAGGGATTCACTGCTCCAAAAACAGTCAAACAATTGAGGTCATTTATCGGTACAGCCAGCTGGCTGAGAGAATACATTCCGAACTTTGCCGAGATGATCTCACCACTTACCGACCTGACCAAAAAGGGTAAGAAATTCAAGTGGACACCCGAAGCAGAAGAGGCCTTTGACAAAATTAAACACAAGATGGCAGAACCATTAAAACTATCCAGACCAGAGCCAAACCTCCACTTTTACTTGCAAACGGACGCCTCCGCCAAGGGAATGGGAGCAGTATTATTCCAGGGAAGTCCAGAGAACCGACAAGTAATCGCATATGCCAGCGCCAAGTTCAATGCAGCCGAACAGAAGTATCACGCTAACGAAGCAGAATGCCTGGCAGTGGTATGGGCGCTAAAAAGGTTCAGACATTTCCTGCAAGATCAAAAATTCACACTGTTAACAGACAGCAGAGCTTTAACATGGCTGGATAGGTTTAAAGCCGACAAAGCAAAATTGACAAGATGGGCTCTCCTCCTACAGGAATTCAATTTCGAGATAATTCACATCCCAGGGAAATTGAACCAATTACCGGACCATCTCTCCAGAAATCCAGAAACGACACCCGGAGATGAAATAGAGGAGGAAGAGCAAATAGACAGACTTGCCTGGCCGACCTTAGAAAGTAACGAGGAAGATGAAAATTTCCCACTTCTGTGCCTGCTAGATGATGAAGACAATGAAGACCTAGAACAACCGCTCCCACAGAACGCGACACTTGAGGAGAAAATCAGGGCCAGCCACAGATGGCATGAAGGCATGAAAAGGTTTAAGAACCGAAAAACTGAAATCCATGCCAGGGGACCACAAGGACCCGAAGAAGTGGACATCGAGAACCAATTCTCGGTAGAGGATGAAATCGTCTACTTCACACCGACGCCAGATATAAAAAGCGTCGTCGTGCCAAGGCCCTTCAGAACAGAAGTAATGAAAACCTACCATGACTCCTCCTCAGCAAACCATCCAGGCCAAGAAGAAACACTAAGGGCCATTAAGCGCAAATACTATTGGCCTAGTGTGCGCAAAGATGTTCAACACTTCGTGAAGTCCTGCATCACCTGCGCAACAACGAAGTCGGCGGCCAGACAGGAGGCAGCAAAGCCACAGCCGAGTATGCCAGAAGCCCCATGGAGGACGGTGTCATTCGATATATTGGGACCATATCCACCCTCGAGAGGACATCGAAATAGATTCATATTGCTGGCCACAGACACCTTCTCCCACTGGGTCGAATACAGATGCGTTCCTGCCGCCAAGAGCACCCACGCGGTGCAATTCATAAAGGAGGAGATTTGTAACCGATGGGGTTACCCCGAAAAGATCATTACAGACAATGGTGCACAATTTAGAGGCGACATTTGGGAGAGATTCCTCGCTGAAAATCACATAGCGCAGGAATTCTCCCCCATATACCATCAGAGGGCCAACCCAGTGGAAAGGCGAGTACAAGAATTGAAGAAGATTTTGAGAACCAAAGCCACGTCGCCGGATGATAACAAATGGGAGCAGTACCTACCGGAGGCAGTCTTCAGCCTAAGGACGAGAGAAAACGCCGCCACAAAATCAACTCCAGCCCAACTACTGCTCGGATACGACCCCAGGAGGCCGGAAGAACTACCAACCCCAGCAGAAGCGGATACGGCCGAAAGACGCCAACAGCGGGTGGAGAAAGCTAGACAACGCGCCACAGTCTACGCAAGAAATCTGCAGCCAGAGATGCAGAAGAATGTGCCTACCTACGAAGCCGGTGACCAGGTACTAATTAAAAACCAAGCCCGAGGGAACTTTGGCCTGACGTGGACCGGACCCCATACCGTCCAACGAGCCCTAGGCCTGCACACCTACGAGATCCGGAGACAAGATGGATCCACAGTCCCGTTGCATATTGATGATATCAGAGCGGCCCCACCACAGCGACAGGAGCCAGCTGATTAAAACTTTATTTTATTGTACATTATTTCATTATTGCATAAACTGTAAACATTTTCAATTTTCAATAAAGAGACTTGCCATTTCGGTCTTCAAAGCGGGGGGGTGACACCAGACCACGCGCATTTCAACCAATAGCATAGCCGGAACAACAACTACGCAGTAACTTGGAACAACTACGCAGTAACTTGCTATAAATATGGGGAATTTTTAAGAGTCGAGGCAGTCATCGAACAAGTTACTTCGTCCTTACGAAATCGCGCTCTGGTGCATCCTTTCTGTTCAAGCCCGAAATTGGCCAAGTCGAAACAACTCCTTACTCAGTGTTGTATATTCGACCCCTGCCCAATTAGCTTTCAGCAGTTAGGTCAAATCACCTAAATAAGTTGCATACAGTGTGAATCAAAACTAATAGTACAATTTAATAGTGAATTAGTGAACTTTACCCACAAACGGGAAACAATATTATTTATGAAATAATATTTATGAAACTTGCTCATTTTTAGTGCCGTGATAGTACAAGCGCATACAGGGTATCGCTAACTATATACACGAACTAAAATACTTCAATTTAAACCTTGTGTTGTGTTTAGCGTCAAGCGTACTCAATCGTACGACGGCATAGACCTCTTACACTCGTTTTTAAATTTTCGAACTTTTACAAAGGGACTGTCTATGCGCACTCAATCGTGCGAAGACATAAACTTTTAATTTCCACTTGGTGTGATTTTAGATTTTATAAGGTGCTTCGTCCATATACACTCAACCGTGTGTCGACTTAGACTTTATTTATTTATTCTACACTTCGTGATATTTTGAACTTTTTATAAAGTGTTGTCTATAAGCGCTCAACCGCGCTTCGACATAAACTTTAACTTTATTCACCTAAGTGTTATTTTGAATTTTTATGAAGTTTCGTCTATATGCACTCAATCGTGCATTGACTTAGACTTTATTTATTTATTTTACACTTTGTGACATTTTGAACTTATTTAAAAAGGTGTTTGTCTGTACGCGCTCAACCGCGCGTTGACTTAGACTTTAAACTCTTTCACCTAGTGAAATTTTCGAACTCATAAAAGCATTCGTCTGTACACACTCAACCGTGCGTTGACGAAGACTTTATATTCCTACAATATCCTAGTGACATAGTGCCCGTGTGTAGCCAACTTGTACTTCGTACTCGTTCCGGACTATTAGACACGAACTATCGAGCTTTCCGCCCCAACCCATAAACTTTAACTGTGTTATACATATAGACTTTGACAACAATAATCACAATGTCCTTTTCAGATTGCTTTATTACTAGAGATAGAATTTCAGAGTCAGACGACGAGTCGAGGCTGTCCCATCAGAAGTTACTCCCCGACACGCCCCCGTCTGAACAGTGTGCTAGTTAGTTGGAATTGTTTTATCGGGAGGAACACAGAAATGCAAAAATATACAGGTTGTCCCATTAATAATTTTGAATGCGACGTCACGTGACCAAAAACAAATACCTCATTGGGTAACACAATAACAAGAAAAGATGCAGCATTTGCTCTAATTTACACTCCCAAAATTATAATTATCTACCACTGCCCAATTCTGAAATATTACTTGTCTTAATCGTCGTGGGACACCCTGTATATATATATATATATATATATATTTAGATATATATATATATATATATATATATATATATACATATATATATATATATATATATATATATATATATATATATATATATATAGATAGATATAACAAGATGTACGAATAGTGCGTGACATATGAACAATAAGCAACGAATAGATTAGTGGGTATTGCACGCAAATAGAAGAAGGGGCTACTGAAAAGTCTGGTAACCGCAGACATGCATGTTTCTGGCTCATTAGTCGTCATCGGTACGGTACAACCAAGAAAAGATGTGAAACATGGGAGCAAAGGTGTTGAATGAAACATGAGAAAATATAACCGATAACGGCTAATGAGCCAGAAACATGCATGTCTTCGGTTACCACTCTTCTCAGTAGCTCCTTCTTCTATTTGCGTGTAATACCCACTAATCTATTCGTTGCTTATTATATATATATATATATATATATATATATATATATATATATATATATATATATATATATATTGTTGTAGATACAACGAGCATATAAACATTCGTAAAATCCCAATAGAGTATAAAATTATAATATCTATCAATAAAAGTAATTTGTAAATAATGTACCAAATTAATAAAACACACACACATATATATATATATATATAAATAACAATATGATCAATTAGAATCAGTGTGCATAATCATAGAGAAAATAAATAGGAAAATCAAAAGAATTTATGAATAATTATTGATAAACATTTTTCAAAATAATTCTGTACCTTAAACAACCTTAAACAGAACTTAACAAGCAACGAAGCTCAATAAAATGACGTGACGCCACACGGAAAATTAGACACCTAAAGGATTTGTTAATATTTAAATAATAAAAATAAATGATTACCGACCTAATTTATGTATATAGATGTACTAATTAAGAACAAAATAAGGAATGAACTGTATCCATATGTATTATGTAAATATTTAGGTTGTAGGAAGTGAAAAATGTGTATATTTACATTGACCAATCGGAAGATTTCAAATAATTAACTAACAAGAAAAACAATGATAAATATTATATTACTGAATAATTCAATGACGATAAGCAAAAAAAAGGTTTTGGTGGCTAAAAAAAACCGCGGTAGACAGTCAAGCGTTGGTAACCAGAGAAGAATGAAGTAAATTGTATATAATGCAGCTTTTCTTATGAAATTTGAAAGTAATAAGTGTTATATATAAAATATAAGAAGGTATAAAAGTAGTTAAAAGTTAAAATGAGTGCAGAGACAAAGTTTGTGTAAAATAAAGTCAACCCACGTAGTAGAATTATCACCCTATAATACTAAGAAGGGAGATTGCCACCTGGAGCGGGAGAGCGTCATGGATAGACACTATTGAAGGCGTCGGCTTGGTGAAAAGAAAAGGTACGTGGTGTTTTTAATTAATATATTTGGTACCAAATTTTGAATAGTGAAATTTAAATAAAAACAACTGATAATACAATTTTGAATGATAATAATAAACAAGGAAATGTAAAAAACACAACTACCAAATTTGTAGATACATGTATTATTTATTTTATGTTGCATGTTTCTCTAATCACACACATATATATATATATATATATATATATATATATATATATATAAATATATAAAACTAATAACAAGGCACAACTAATTTCAGTTTTATCACGTGCACAAAGTTTATAATACGTTAACATAAATCTTTTAAAATTGAAATAAAGTAGATTAAAAATTTCAAATATCCTCTCCATTTCACGAATCGATTGAAACTAAAGTAGTGTCTAAATATTTCAATAATACTATTTAGAGTAACAAGAGGAAAAGTTACAATATTTGAACAGTTTTAAAAACAGATGTTCATTTTTCAGAGAAATATAACAGTTCCAAACGATTATGTAAATTCATGCAAATGAGTCTGCATAGCCGTCACAAACAAATGAATAGTTTTTAAAAATATATGATGGTTGTGTGATGTAGATATTTAGATGTATATAGATAAAATCCATATTTTTACGTTTATGGTGTAAGAATAGTTCATATTTTGAGAACAGGATAATCATTTATTTTTGGATATAATAGTTATATGAGTCCAATAACTAAAGCAAAGCGTCAACTGCATTTTATGAATTACCAATATGTTAAAATTTCAAATTTTTTTTGTTCCTTTTTCAATTAATAATATAAAATAAATTACATTGAATAGTGATGTTGATTTTCTTATGACTTCGCCCAGGAACCTTACTGAGAAAAAGATTTGTGTATAAATAGGAGTAGCCGAGGTAAAATTTTGAAATTAAATGAAACTGCATGATGCAAAATAGCAAAGTGAGTGGGAGAAAATATTAATAAAAAAATATATAAATAAAAATTTGTTTTTTACATAATAATTAGCTAGCCAAAAGTATATTATTGTTTCAATAGTAACATTGCATCTCATATTCAATTCAAATTATAATACAGTACACACAATAAATTCACATACAATAACAATAATAATCAATAATATAATAACCCACAACAATAAAATAACTTATAAAATAATAACTATTAAATATAATCATAAACAATATATATGATATATATATTTATATAAATACAATATATATATATATACATATATATATATATATATATATATATATATATATATACATATATATACATATATTGAAATTGAAAAATTGAAAAGCACCTGGCATTGATAATATAAACAGCGACTTAATCAAGTATGGAGGAGAGAAACTAAAGAGGGAACTTGTCACTTTATTTCAGAAGATTATAATATCCGGTGTCATACCGTACTAATGGAAGTTAATCATATCCGTACCCATACATAAAAAAAGAGAAAAAAGGGATCCCGACAATTTCAGGAACATAACTTTGTTGAGCTCAGTATTAAAATCAAAATAATAGCGATTAAACTTGGAAACAAGTTTTCGATGACGGAAGAACAACAAGGTTCCAGACAGAACAGATCGACGGTGAACGCAATATTCATAATACGGCAACTAACAGAAAAATCAGAGTTCAACAATCCCATGTTTATATGTTTTGTTGACCTCACTAAAGCCTTTGATAAAGTACGGTTGAGGAACGTATTAGAGATTCTAGAGAGGAACAATATAGATCATAAATATCAAAATATTATTAAAGAACTGAACACCGGAAATATAATGAGAATTAAAACCAGAACGGGATTGTCCAAAGAAGTAAAGATTATGAACGGGATACGACATGGAGACAGCCTCAGACCTACACTATTCAATATTATCAAGGACAGAATCATAGAAATCATTAGCAAGGTCAACGCAGGGTACAGAATGGGAGAACAATCATTAAAAGTGTTGTGGTATGCGGATGACGCGGTGCTAGTGGCAGAAAGTGAAGGTGACTTACAGCGCCTACTATACAGAATGAAGACAACGGCAAATAAATATTATATGAGCATTTGAATTAAGAAGACGCAATCAATGGTCACAGCCAAGGATCCGATAAGATGTAAATTAGCTGTCGACAAGAACATAATACAACAAACAATGAAACTCAATTACGTTGGAGTAACAATATCAAGCAAGAGGGATTTAATAGAGAAAACACGAACTCAAGTGATGAAATTATCAAGCGTCAGCGGATATTTGAAAGAAATAATATGGAAAAACAATATGATGAGTACACAAAGCAAGATAAGAATCTACAAAGCATGCGTAAGACCTATTCTCACTTATGCAACCGAAACAAGGGCCGAAACATCAACAACAAAAAGAATAATGGGGACGACTGAAATGAAAGCGCTAAGAACAATTAAGGGAGTGAGCCTCAGAGATAGAATGAGAAGTCAGGACATGAGAGAAGAATTAGGAATTTAGGATGTGGTGAGATGGGTTAGAGAACATAAACGAGGTTGGAGAGATCATGTCGAAAGAATGCCAGTAAACAGATGGGCAAAATGGGCGAAAACCCAGAAACCAAACACACGGAGACCACTAGGCAGACCACCAAAAAGATGGTATGAGAGCTGGAGCTCAGCGCCTCAAGAAGAGCTCATGAGGAGGCTAAATATTCGGAATTAAACAGGACAGGAAGGAAGAAGAAGAAGACATATATATTTGTTATGGAATTCTTTCTAACTTTAGTTTATTTATTGAATTCATTTGGTTCATGATATTTTTCTTTTATGCTTGCTTATTAATCTGAAACAGTTTTCTTTTGGTTTTTGTTATGAAATTTTGTTTATTTCATGAGAAATTGTTAAGTTTATGTGGGAGATATGGCTACTGGTGAACCACCCACAAAATAATTTGATATTTGTCGGTTATGTTATCAGATATTAATGACGTCAGGGTAAAGGTGAATAATTTTAAGTGTAAATACTACAGATACCTAATAGAAATTATTTGAAATTTTGCATCTTCGTGAGATATTTAGTCACAATCATGACTATTTTTTTGTCTGGAGCAATAACACAGAACTTCAACACGCGTCAGGCGTGTCTCCATCTTTTATCTCTTGTCATTCAGTCAGTTAGTATTGGCGATTTGAGAAGTCCATGCGCCGCCTGGTGGAAATGATGTAAACTCATTTAATGAGTAATGGTTTATCAGCCATCCGTTTGTTTACATTGGTGTCGAGTTTCAGAATCGTTTTCTGTGTGAAATTTGTTAAATCGGTTAAGTTACATTAATATTTTGAATTGTTTGGACTGTTATTTTGATATTATAATGGCATCCATGTCAACTACAACAAAATATAACACAAACTGCTGTGTATACGATTGCCATTCCCGGAAGGGTGCCGACAGAAATTTGCATTTTCATTCTTTTCCCAAAAGTAAGAGCGGCATTTCCGTAAAGTGGTAAATAGCCTAGGACAGGAAGAATTGATGGATAGAAGGAAAGCTTGGGAAAGAGTTTCGCTTATGGGAAAACCAGTGACAGAAGCTATGCGTGTTTGCTCTAAGCATTTCAGAAATGAAGACTACTGTGCCAGAAGTAAAACATAAATCTTTGACATAAAAGCATAATCATAATAAGAATATGGTTATGTGATATTGATGACAATTTAGGTGAAACACCAGCGCATATTCCATATGAACAATTAGATGTCGATTCAAAAGTAGCTGTGCAAGCATTGCTCAGTTTAAGCAGTGAGGAGAGTGGCCATTTTAGTGCCGACACTGTGGACAAACAAGTGCAGGTGTCAAGTGGTGATCTCTTTATATCCTTCTCATCTACAATAAAACAAGACAGTCATTTAAATTCATTAACTGGAATAGGCACGATGAAGTTATTAGACTGTTTAACAAAATTAGTTATAAAAATGTATCCAGATCAGAAAAGCCATAAACTGTCAGTAAAAGATCGAATTATTTTAGTTTTTATGAAGTTGAAAATGGGTGTTAAGTTAACCGTTATATCATTTTTATTTAAAATTTCCCCTAGCACTTGCAAAATTGTTTTTGTTAAATATGTAGGCTATTTAGCACAAATTTTTAAATGTAATATTTAGTGGCCAACATCTGACGAATGTCAGAAAAATATGCCTGCATGTTTTAATAATTTGAGAGGAGTAAGAATAGTTTTAGATTGTTTGGAGATTCCAATTGAGAAGCCCAAGTGTCTCTGTTGTCGAGTTCGAACATACTCCCACTATAAGGGAAGACAAACTCTTAAAATTATGATTGGTGTTAGCCCTGCAGGGCTTATAACATTTGTGTCAAAGATTTATGGTGAAAGAAGTTCGGATAAGGCCATTTTTACTCAGAGTGGTTTGATTAATGAACTAAATCCAAGGCAGGATAGTATTATGGTAGACAAAGGCTTTCTAATCTATGATATATGTGCGCAGAATTTTATAAAAATAGTTCGACCATATTTCCTTCGTAATAAAAAACAGTTTACTGAAGGAGAATCTAAAGAAAATATTTTAATATCCAGAGCCAGAGTTCATATTGAGCGGGTAAATCAAAGACTAAGAATATTTAATATAATTAATAACCCATTACCAATCAGCTTTATACCTTCAATTGATAATATGATGATAATTCTTAGTGCAATGGTAAATCTACAAGCTCCAATTCTTTCTGAAAATAGATTCTGAGAAAAAGTTTAAAATATTTTCATCTCATTCTCATAAAACTATTATACAGTAAAATTAAGGAAATCTGTCTTCTTAAAACAAGGATTTTCAAAAAGGCAGAACAATACATGTATTGTAATAAAAATACATAATACTAATAATATATTTTTTTATTGAAGAATAAATGCTTCAAGGGAAAGAAAGAGAAAGAGAGAGAAAGAAAGAGAGTGAAAGGGAGAGAAAGAGAGAGTGTAATAAATTACATTAACAAATCACATATGTAATTGTTTTATTGACTACTTTCAGATTTATTTTCCCTTTTTTACATATTACATGCAACATGTGGGTAAAATATTTCGCTGTGATGTTCAGAATCATTTCTGCAGCAAATTGCTCATCAAAATGCACAACGATATTTAAAAATGTTTTTGAATGTGCTGAATATAAAATAAGGTCACACATTTTTAAACCTAACATCGCCATTCCCAACTGTACTTGTCCATAGTAGGCATGTCTTTTTTTTTAGTGCAACACCTCTGTCAGCACTGACTTCCAAAAATGAACAGGTGTGGACGAAATTAATTGCATCATTGTCGAGACCTGGAAAATGAAAAGTAAAAATATTTATTTATTTAAGTAAAATCAACAAAATTGGATAGAATAAACTCAAAGGCGAATTAGTCTACTAGTTATTACATAATCATAAAAATCCAGAACCTAGTGAAAAGTAGTAAACTTTTACTAAAAAAATTTTATTATTATAAATTGTTTCTCTATAAACAATTTTTTGTTCGTGTTATAAATGTGTTACCTATTTTAAGATTGTAATATTTTAAGATACATCTGAAAATCTTAGTATTTTAATGTCTTTTTAGGTTAGTTCATTTTGGGATACATACGAAGAAAATAATTGGCTTGTAGGATTCTGAACAAAAAAGAATAGGTAGGTATAATAAGAACTATTATAATCTAGGTACTTTGAAATAAGGTATTTGTGGGTTGGCCAGTTCCTGCATAACTAGGTCCAGCGATATCCAACTATCTGCCATATGTATGTTTAAATTTATTACAAACTTACCATCATAAGGGCATTTAATTTCAACTAGTCTTGTTGTATAACCATTTTCCATTACTATGCCATCTGGGGAATAAGCTAGCCAAGGATATTGTCTACAAATAATTAACCCCATTTCAATAACGGTGTAATTATTAACCAGCTTGTACTTGTTCAAGGCTTTACTTTCATATTTCAAACCATGTTCAACATATCTATTGTGAAGCTTTTTTGGCCAAAAATAGTTTGTAGCTTTAGTATTCCTATCATCTTTAGAGTAGGTGTAAATTGAATAACATCTCGAACCTAAAAGAACACCAAATGTGAAATACTACATAGGTACCTATGTTTAAAAAAATATACTTTCATTATATTTCATAGATTAATAGTTTTTCAATAATATAAATAAGTGCCTGTGATTCGTAACTGCCTAATCTCATGCCAAGTGGTAGATTTTGGAGCACACATTAGGGCTTTATTAAAAGGTGTTAAATCCAGTATATCATTAGCTGATGACGTGCAGCATGGTTTTAAAGAATAGTTTTTGATATCTAAATTAAGATTTTCCAAAAATAAAGACTCTGCAGCCTGAGAAACTATAACATTGAAAGCCTCCGGAATTGTTACTTCCTCTACTTCCATGCTGAAATCTTGAGCTGTAGCTCGTCCTTTTTTAAAAAAATGTATAATACTTACTACTAATGGTACTATTTTAAAATAACTTAAACATTATAATTCTATGAAGAAATCAACTTACAAATGCAAAGTCAAGCTAGACTCCTGACAAACTGAAGATATTAGTTGAAATCATTCTTGCTGCTGATCATGAGTCAACTACTTTGTCTCAGTAACTTTGGACTCAAAGCAAGATGTTTCCAAAATCGGTTTTGCTTCATATTTTTCTTCCACTTCCCTCTTTTTACTGCTCCAGTAACATTTAACATCTGTAGTAGAGAGCTTTTCCAGAGAAGAAATGTTAGATCTAGAATTAGAGTAGAATATAAGTGAAAAGAAATTAAAATGTTTTTGTTTCACGGAATAAAATAATTATTAAAAATAAGTATTTATTACCTTGTAAATTTCAAGAGTACAGCAACAATATGTGTACATATTCCAGAAAGGCCAGCCTTGCAACTGCATGTAAATTGGGAAACTGATAATATATTCCCATGAATATCCAACTTTCCCTTTATTTCATGGGGAGCACTTTTAATTGCACTGATTTGAAGGCATAATGCTAGTATCTCTACAGATATTTCATTTACTGCAGTTTTGCCAATCAGGATAATGTGTTTAGCATTTAAGAGTGCTTCGCCTTCTACGAAACATCTGCTTTCAAAGTTCGCCTGTAGATAGGATAACACTGACGCCAAACCTAAATACAGTTTGTCGTTCTCCATTATAAAAAGAGAGAAGAACGGGAATAAACGCGATACACCAAAAATAGTCAAAAGAGTCAAAATATATAAAAACACAGCGAACACTACGAAGACACAAGCCAAATGGAATGTTAAATCACAAGTAACCTCACTAAGTAGATATACCCGGCAAAATTATTACTTCTTATCCACCATGTTTGTTTACGAACGCCAGCGCCCCCATCGGTAGTCGAAATCGCCAATAGAGTACTCTACACTAATGTCATCATCAGCTGTTCAGAGGACAAACAAAGGGATTATTATGACGAAAGTGAATAAGCAGTTATTTTCATTTTGAAAGGTTTGAATCTATTGACCCTTATAGTGCCTAGGTTTGTGATGTAGGTGATTGTGGGAGCTGTGGAATGATGGATAAAGTGAGTTTTTATTCATTAATACCTTCAGTGTACAAATATAAACCAAAGTTGAAAGTCTTTTGAAGAAAAGACGGTAAAAATGGATTGCAGCCCTAAAAAGAGAATATTTAACTGAGAGTAAATTGATGTACGCTCGAATTTGCTTTAAACACTTCACAACAGGTGCATTAATAGATATATAACACTGTTTATTTTAATTTATGTTAAAAGCAAACTGTCGGATACAAAAGACGTAGGTGACCCTGACTGGGTCCCTTCTAATAATATTAGTTATGCCAAAACATTCAACTTTAGTTTTTGGAGATACGAAACTAAAAAAACTAGTGAAGCTTCAAAGAAACTAGTCAGCTTGGACAGTACTATGGACTTCGTAGAATTGTATAGGAACTTCTGTCATTCCAGTCCATGTGGTTAGGTCGTTTGTCATCAATCGAATTACAAGTACAAAATCTTGAGGTAGGATTCATATTTCTTGTATGATACTACTTACTAAGGAGTTCAGGCGTGATAAAATTTTTATGAGGCAATAAACTTTTTTGAGATTACAACGTCCAAAAATCTTCATTAAATAATACTCTCTCTATAAATAGTTCTTTAGCACTCCAGATCACAAAACAATGTATTTGTCACATCCGTCTGTTGTTGAATTTGATAAAAGTAAGCATGTGTCGTATCCAACAATCTTCTAATAAGGACAAGATCAGCAACAATGTCCATATTGGTTAGTGGAGAAAATTTCGTCGCATCCGTGGAGATGTCTTCACTTTTTAAAGTGTAAGGGTCCAGGTTCAGGTTACCAATAACGCTTGAGTTTTGGTTATACTGCTTATACACACAACACAATTCTCTGTTTGTGCTCTGACGGCCATATTAAATTCAATCAGCTGTTTTCGTAGAGGGCCCTATTGTGGGAAACCACTTAAAATATCCAAGTGTATATCCTCGTGATTCTCAGTTAGTCTGCTTTGAAAATAGTTTTTATCAACTGAAAAATTTTGGAAATATCACCGATTGTGATTTTATTCATATTGTCTATTTTGTTACCTATTTTACAAGTATGCAGTTCAAACTTTTCATCAATTATAAATTTATGGTAAGAATAATTAGTTGACAATCATCTTACATCTCCTGTCAATGATGGATAATGATCGTTGTCACGTAAAATATATTTTTTTATATAACAAATAATGCATCTATTTATTAGTTTCTATTGAATACAAAAAAGCATACCTTCTATTTGATAAGCCGAAGTCGCTGCACCAAACATGAAGTCCTTGGGAAATCTCTTGTTGCTATAATGGTGACCTAGACTGAGATATTAAGTTTGTAAATTGTGCAGCAAATAATAATTTTAAATGTTAAGTTGAGTTATTTATTATCGATAATACGGAAAAAGTTATTTCTCATGATAAATTCTGAGTATTCTAAAATTCAAAACACAATAATCAGATTTCAAATTCTTTCAGCGCATAAGAAGTTTGTCAAAAAATATAAATATTGTTGATTAGAAATATATCTTTATTATTGACCATGCCATAGTAGTAGTAGTAGTTTTTTGGGGGGGAGTAACAAAAATGTTCAACAAGACACCAAGCCACACACACAGATCGAAAGGAACTGAGTCTCTCCGAGCTACATGTGTAGCCCGATAGTAACGGATTTTACCGGATAAAAAATCTTCCACTCGGATAACCATGTGGCCTTTCCTGGGGCTGTCGAAAGACATTACTTTAGACAGGGTGGTTGTGTTGATGTTAGTATTCATTATTTCTTCTTCCTTTTCTATATTCCTATTCACTTCCTACTATCAGTTTCTTTCTTCTAGATTATTTCTTCACATGCCTGAGATTGTCATCCAATATGCTTCATTGTTCATCATGATGTTAATAATGCTGTCTACAGGAAAGTTTGGCTTCTATTACTGTTTATACTTCCTGTCCTAACTCTCACCACTCATCGAATTTTATCAGGGTGTGCTCTACAGTGTCTTGCGACCGGCAGTACATACATACCGTACTGTCTTTGAGTCCAAGTCTATGTAGGTGTCATAAAACATCCATGTCCGGTAAGTATTTGAGTCAGATGGTAGCTTGTATCGCCGTGCTTACGCTCGCACTATGTCTTCACTTCTGGAATGGGTGAATGTGTCCACCTTCCCTTATCACAGTTCGACCACTCGTTCTACCATATCGCAAGTGTTCTATTCCTAGCTTCATTCTTTTCCGCTCAGCTTTTGCCCTGCGTCTCTTCTCGCTCTTCTATTAATAGCCGTACAGGGATAATTACGGGGATAACTAGGCTCCCTTCTGTGGGTATTGTTTTATATCCTCTAGATCACATTCTTATTGCGAGGGTTCGTTTTAATTTTACTAAGAGATTTTTATGCTCTCGCTCCATATAGACGATGCATACAGGATTATAGAATCGCCACTCCTGCTAATAGTCTCTTCTTTATATCTATAGCACCAGCTTTTCTGGACATCAGTCTTATCCATGCTGCCATGGTATTTTGTGTCTTCATAGTAATTTTTTTATTGTGCCTTCGATATGTCAAGCTCGTATCCCGGGTCATTCCCAGGTAGTTAAGTCTGCTACTCGTAATTATTATTTTTTCCTCAATTATAAACGTTACGTTTATCCTGAGTTGTTTCTTTTCAATTAGTAGGATTGCCTCTGTTTTTTCCGGTGCCAATCTTAGTTCATGGTTTATTATCCAGTTATTTACCATTTCTAAGGTAGCATTCACCGTAAACATTAGCCATTCTTCTGTTCTTTCAGTAACAACTGCTGCTAGGTCATCAGCATAGGCTATCATTTTAACACTATCTGATGTTTCTATGCGTAATATTCCGTCGTACAGTATGTTCTATAAAATAGGAGGCGAAGCACGGATCCCTGCGGGACACCTGTGGAAATCCTATATTCTTCTCCATTTTCATCTACTATCCTACGATCCGTAAACTAGCGGATTATCAGTATTCAGAAGTATTTTGGTAATTTTCGTCGTTTTTTCTCTGAATATATGTTTCCAATATGCTGTATTGAAAGTATTCTCAATATATATTATCATCGGGGCACAATAGCCTCTTGACATTTGATTTTTTTCATCCCCGTTTTCGCTACTTTCACCACTTTCTGAATTGCGTCTACCATAGACTTATCCTTCCTAAATCCAGATTGGATTTCAGATACATTTTCACCTTCCTCCAATTTGCTAGCTATTCTAGCGGCTATTATATTCTCTATGATTTTCCCATTGTAACCAAGAAGCATAAGGGATGGTATGATGACGGGTCATCGTCTTGCTTACCAGGTTTTTTAATTAAGGCTAGTTTCCCAACTGTCCATTCTGCTGGGAATAATCCTGACCTATTGATGCTGTCCATAGTTTCTTTAATTTTGTTGGGGCATTTAGATATAGCCAGTTTTGTTATTTCTGGAGGTATATAAGAATGCAAAGAATTAATTAATTTCATATTTATGGGTTGTCCACCAGTGAGAATCAACCATTGTCAACTTTCACAAGTAGAGGATTTGAAATACTTGAATAAACACCTCACGTCAAAGGCACATATCGATATTGTATCGACTTTGAAAACCTCGTAAGTTGATTTTTGGGCAAAATTCAGATTTATTGCCTTCTACGTTAAGGATACCGTACTTTACATACTCTGAGAAAGCCATAAGCTGTATTTCGCCATCTATGGACAAAAATGAAAACCTCGTATTGAAATCTGTCATATCTGCAAAACTGAAAACCTCGTTAGTTTCGTTTTTCCGTTGACAGTGGTATGTTGTGAGTTTTGCAGTCTATTTCTTAAGTAATTTATCAAAACCTTGTAACAATTGGAAAGGTAAGCGTTTATTGTTATTAGTTACTCTGTTGATTTATGCATTTTGTCAATGTAGAGATAGTGTAAGTGTCATAGAAGATAGTTTAGTTGGTAAAAAACCTCAGAACCGTTTATACTTTAGTTACGAAGATTTCATTTAGCGCTTTTCAAAAAAAAATTTGCGACGTATTCATAATAAATTTTATTGTTTCAGACATAATATTTCAACTGAAGAAAACAAAGATAATGAACAAAACAGCTCAAATACATTATGTCCTACGTCTGGGCAGTCCGTATCTCACTTTGATTTAAATAATTCCATGCTAAATAAGGAACTGAATCCAAGGGAAATCATTTCTGCAGTAGCAGCTACAGAAGACATACTAATTTTACCTTTTTAGGACGGAATGTTTTCTATTGAAGACTTGTCTTTTTTAGATACAATAAACCCACAAATAATAACGACAATAGAACAGGAACATTAAAAACAGACTGAAACATTATTTGATATTATAAACACCCCAAATAATTTTAACGGAGAGTTACCAAACAAAGAAGAAGAAAATGTTCCTGAGGGTACAAGTTGTGAAACATGTGACGTATATAATATAAATAACAAACAACAGTTTCTTCAACAAAATATATTGACCTAATAATTGAAACAATGTCAACAGTTCTTTTTTGGCCGTTTAGGTTATCTTCTTTTTTTTAGAATCTCATGTGGCCTTGGCCACATAGCAACATTTATTACATCTTTCCCTTTAACAAAATAACTAAGAACTACAAACAAGATTAACAAAAGAATAACAAAACAAATTAGTCCATTTTATAATCTTGGAAACGGGAAGGAACTTTTATAACCCTTTTGCTTTTGGTCTGTGTCACTGTTGGTATGCTGTGGGGCAAGGCTTTAGAAAAGTTGGTCAGACTTTCCTTACCTTTAATTTTAGATTCTGATTCAATTCCATTTGGGGCAGGAATTACTGAATCTTCGGGAAGAGCATGTAAACGAGTCATAGGTTCATTAACAGAGTGTATCACTTTATTACCATTTTCTTTTTGTACAATATAAGACCTTGGCTCTTGTAACTTCTCCACAACTTTAGCAGGTTGCCACTGCTTTCCTTCCTTAACGACCACATTATCCCCTTCCTGAAAATCATCTCTTCTGACTATAGTTCTGTCATAATAGTGTTTATATTGCCACCTTTTATTCTCTATTTTTTCTTTCTCCTTTCCATGATCTATCACTTCTCGTTTTAATAAACTATTTTTAATCGGCAATTTCGTACGCAAGCATCTGTTATTTAGAAGTTGTGCGGGCGACTTGCTAGATCCAGAAATTGGTGTGTTTCTGTACTCCAATAAGGCAACTTCCAAACTATCGCATTTTCTCAACATATTCTTCGCTATTTGAACAGATCTTTCTGCAAGACCTTTAGATCTAGGGTAATGCGGACTTGATGTATTGAATTTAAAGTTCCAGCTTTGAGCAAATTCTTTACATTCAAAAGAATTGAACGGCATATTATCAGCGACAATCTCTAGTGGTATGCCATGTGTAGCAAAAACTGCTTTAAAAGCATTGACCACAGATGTGGAATTTTTATTTTTTAAATGAATTACCTCCAGCCACTTTGACAAATAATCTATAATAACTAAATAGGGCTGTCCGGCAAAGTCCAAAATATTACTTTCTAATTGTTGAAATAGCAAGTCAGGTAAATCCCTTGAAACTAAAGGCTCGTTTGCATTACTTTTTTGTAGTCTTTCACAAGTAACACATTTCTTCATGTGATCTAAGATATCCTGATTCATATTTGGCCAATACATTATTGATTTAGATCTTTGTCGTGTCTTTGATATTCCATAATGGTTTTCATGAATTTGAGCTAACACCTTTGGTCTTAAAGATTTTGGTATGATTTTTCGGTCACCATAAATAATGAGATCATCTAATAAATAAATGTCATTTCGGTCGGTAGTAACATTTGGGGAATGAACAATTTCAGTAATAAAATTATCATCACCCGATGTTTGTTCAATGTAATTTCGTGATAGCAGGTCTGCTATCAACATTTCCTTTCCTGGTTTGTATTGAACATATATGTCAGATTTTAGCAACTTTACTTTCATTCGTTGAAGTCAAGGGGAACTTACCTCTGCGACTCCTTTTTTCATTATAGATGTCAGGGGTTTATGGTCTGTGTGAATTAAAACATGTCTACCATATAATTATGGAATTTTTTACAAGAGAAAAGTATAGCATTAAACTCTTTTTTTGTCTGACTAAACCTAGTCTCACAGTCAGTGAGCGCACGAGAAGCAAAAGCAACTGGTTTATCATTTTGTGAAAGTACACAGCCTACACCACTCTTACTAGAGTCAGTTTGTATTACAATAGGCTTGTCGTCATCAAAACTAACCATAACCGGAGGAGAACTAATTAGTTTTTTTTATTAAATTGAACGAGTCTGAATGAGTTTTTGTCCATTAGAATGTAGAATTTTTTCAAGTAAACTTCGCAAAGGAGCAGATATATCTGACAAATTTGGTATGTAGCTTCTAAGATAATTGATCATACCTAACATGCACTGTAATTCCTTCCTATTTTTTGGCTCCTCAAGCTCCATAATTGCTCTGATCTTATCATCATCTGGCCTCATACCATGTTTGTCAAATATATTACCTAAATATTTAACTTCTTTTACCCTGTATTGAATTTTATTACGATTGAATTTTATTCCAATATTTCTAGCTCTCTCAATAACCTTAATTAAAATTTGATCATGGACTTCCAAGCTATCAGCTGATATCAGTAAGTCATCAAAGTGAACTATCACCCCAGGAATATCACCAAAGTTATCGTTATTTATTTTCTGAAAAAATTCTGGAGCACAATTTAGCCTAAATGGCAAACGTAAAAATTTATAGGCTCCGAAGGGAGTTCCAAAAGCGCATAGTTTACTTGATTCACTATCAAGTTCGACTTGATAGAACCCCTCTTTAAAATCCAACACTGTAAAATAAGACTTATTTTTTAGTTTAGCACCTATATTAGCCAACGTTGGTATTTCACGAAACTCTCTTTCTAAAACAGAATTAAGATCTTTAGGATCTAAGCGATTTGTCATTTTTTTTCTACTATTTTTTTCCACTATAACCAAATTGCTAAGCCATTCAATAGGACATTTACACTTTGCAATTATTCCACGATTGACTAAATCATTTGAATGATTCTTTAAACGAGTTTTAAGTGACAGAGGTACCCTTCGGGGTGCCCTAGAAACAGGTTGTGACCCATTTTTTAATAGTAGTTTGCATTTCTTTTGAAATTTACCAAGTCCATCAAAAACATCTATGTTATTTTTAACAATTTTTAACAAATTCATCCTTACTTTGACATAAATTAACCACATTAACTTTAGCAAAAATATTTAAATCAAGACATGACTTTAATCCAAGAATAGGCATTGATTTTTCTTAAACAACTACAAATTTCAATTTACATATCTGATTATTAAACGTACAGTCTAGATTGACAGTACCTAATGGTGAAATTTTAAATACCATAAGTTTCTAAAACAATCTTAGATTTACATATAAAAAAATTTTGTTTGTGAATTTTTTGCAATATATTTAAAGGAATAATGTTTACCTGTGAACCTGTATCAACTTTAAAATTAATATTCTGTTCATCTACGCTTACTTTTTCAATCCACTCATTTTTATGTGTAACTTCATTCACCATTATAGTGGTCACTAAGTATTCTTCCATATCCTCATCCTGGTTTTCTTCATCTTCTTCATTTCCAAAAATTTCCCTTACATACTGACTGCGGCATACTTTATCAAAATGTCCATATGTTTTACACTTATTGCACATTCTACCAAAAGCAGGACACTTTCTTGGGCCATGTGTGAAACCACAACTTCTGCAATCGAATAAGTTAATTTTGTGGTCAACTCGAGGGTCCACTGTTGCATTTTCACTTCGATTTCCTCCAAAATGTCTACTTTTAGTGTGGGTATAATCTTCATTTCTAGATCTGCTGCTTTGCTTAATAACTTTCTTGCTTCTGATAGCCTGCACTTTTCCTTCTTGACTTTGTACTTCCTTCAAATGAGCTCTTGCTAGCTCATTCGCTCGACACTTATCAATTGCTTTATCTAGGGTGAGATCCGCTGCATGTAATATTCTTTTTCGCAATTCTAAGCTTTGAATACCAAACACAATTCTATCTCTAATTATTGAGTCACAAGGGTCTCCAAAATCACAGGTTTTAGAAGGTTTTTTAAGGTCTATAAGAAAATGATGAAATGGCTCACTCTCATCCTGTTTACGATTATAAAATAGGAATCTCCCATAAACAACATTCTTTCTTGGGGTCATATATTTTTCAAATTTGGTCATTACTTTATCGAAATCATCTTTGCCTTCTTCGTTCAACTTTAACGTGTTGTAGACTTCTAGACCTTCTTCACCCATAAGATTGAGTAGCAAGACGATTTTGACTTTATCTTCCTTTTTAACTTTGCCGCTTGCTATTAAATATATTTCAAATGACTGTTTGAACTTTCGAAAGTTTTCTGCCACATTGCCTTCAAACGATAATGGCTCTGGAAGTTTTACATCAGACATAATTTTTATTTTATGTTTTGAGGCAACTTGTAAGACACGTTTTCCACAATAAATAGGACTGACCGTTAAAGGATATTTTATGCACTCCAACTCTGATTACCACATAGACAACGCCATGTGATATAAATAACACACAACAGTTTCTTCTTTTTTTTAGAATCTCATGTGGCCTTGGCCACATAGCAACATTCATTACAACGTAAATGAAGAAACATTAACCAGCGAAGATGAGACTGAAAATGAAAACGTAGAAGAAACAAAGCGACGGTGCAAAAAAACAGCTGACAGGGAAACGTGGGATTATAATCAAAACAAATATAAAAGGATGAGAGAGATGGATTTTAAAGGAAAAGGAAACTCTGAAGATGGAAAAGCTGAGTTCAACAAATCAAGACCAGCTCGAAAAATGTGGCCACTTTGTGACTGCTAACAGAGTTTAAAAGGAAAATCATTGAAATGTAGACAATTTTCATCAGAAAATCGACAAAAAATATTCGACGACATTTGGACCAACCTGAATTGGGAACAACGGAAGCAATTTATAGGTTGTTTAGTGGATGTGTTGCCTACATTTGAAAAGACGTCCGAAAAGTTATCAAGAAGAAGTTCCAGTTTTGTTTTAAATTTAAAAAAAGATGGATTATCTCACAGTGTGCAAAAAAATGTTTCTGAACACATTCGTCATCTGCGAATGGTCTTTGCACAATTGGATTAAAACAGCATTAAATCAGTCATCTACATTAAATAATGGCGCAACAAAAGAACCAAAAACTAAGCCAAAAAGCATTGCAAAGGAAACGATGATTAGGTTTTTCAAATATCTGCCCAAGATACGAAGCCACTATTGCCGATCAAGGATTAACAAACTTCACCTAGAGCCCATTTGACAATCAAAAACTGATCTTTTTGAAGAATACAAGAAATTTTCTAAGCGAGAAGATCAACATGTTAATACAGTTTCCATTAAAACATTTGCGATGGTATTTGAAGTATTAAATCTTAGTTTATACATTTCTAAGAAAGATCAGTGCGATGTTTGCATCAATTATAAGACTAAAAATCTTAGTGTTTTAAATGAAACTCACTGTTTCTGGCTAATTCCACAATATAATGAAAAATGTTGAAAATTCTAAAAAATTGACAATGGTTTCGAATTTTCAAAATTTTTCATTATATTGTGGAATTAGTCAGAAACAGTGAGATTCATTCAAAACACTAATATGAGTAGATTCCACGAAGTAGAGGTCGAGACAGTAAACTTCACTGAAAATATTGCCGAAGAGGTGTTCTTGGAGCACCAAAAAAGAAAAGAATATGCCAGAAAAGAAAAAGAAATAGACAAGATGGAAGCGAAACATGTTTATTGTGTGGATTTTCAGAAGGTACTGCTCTCACCACAGTCAAACGTTTCTTCATTGTATTATAAACGCAAATTATGTGTCCACAATTTCACAGTCTACAATATGAAGAATCATGAAGGGTTTTGCTATTTATGGCATGAGTGAGAAGGTGATATAACTGCTCATGAATTTGCAAACATTCTTTGCAAATTCATAGCAAATGAAGAAATATTGCCTCTGGAAGAAGTGATCATTTATAGTGATAACTGTAGCTACCAGAATAAAAACATCACTTTGTCTATGCGCTTTTGAATTTAGCGTTAGAGAAAAACATAATTATTACTCAAAAATTCTTAGAGAAAGGCCACACACAGATGGAAGTTGATAATATACATGCTTGCATTGAAAGGAGACTAAAAAATAGGAATATAAGTATTCCTGCAGAGTATGCATTCCACTGCCAGGAATCACGAAAATTTCCTAAACCTTATAGCGTTCATTATTTTGATCATTTATTTTTTCAAAATTATTCATCAGTGAAATATTATAACTCCATCAGACCAGGCATTCGATCGGGAGAACCAGTGGTAAATGATTTAAAAGCTATTAAATACACGAAAGAAAAAAATATTTATGTCAAGTTGAACTATAGTGATGAATGGACCTTGTTAAATAAGCGTTTGGATAAAAAAGTTCAACTAGTTCCAAATGACTCTTTGCCAAACTTGTACTCAGGGCCAAGAGAAATAACCAAAGAGAAATATGACAACTTGCAAGAATTGAAAAGTTCTTTGCTTTCAGACTTTCACACATTTTATGATCAGCTAAAGTTCAAATAAGTGTTCATCTGGGTACAATATAAATAATTACTATATTTAGTTAGATTTATATTTTATATTATTGAATTTTAACTTCATTATTTTAATTTTGTGTTTTTTCGTGTGTTCCAAATAAATTAATACAATCTGATTTACTTATACTTGACATTCTTTATAACCAGTAAGAATAACTCGTAAGGTGGTAGAAGTTTCACAATATATTAGGGTGTATCTACGTCTGCGACCCTAAATAAGAACATTTTTTTTCTTTATAGAGAACATCATCATTTAAGTATAATAATTTTTTAATGCTCCTGTGAAATTACCTAGAAGGTACTTACGAGGGTTTCAAAGTAAGGTATCGATATGGGTATCAGACTATAAAAAATGCATTGGTTCATTGATCGGAAATCGAAGCTACCCTTGGGTAGAAATGTTATATAAAGCCGTTTTAAAGTCCATATGGACGCACAACATACAACTATGGGTACCAGGTCGGAAACTTTTATGCCGCCATCCTTCCGATGTTTCAAAACAAAGTGCAGCGTCCAGTGGTCGATGCACAAAAAATGTACAGAAAATCCATCCACCGCTTAAGTGCCATATACAATGAAAGAGCGACAGTGCTTACCAGTGTACTAGCCAATCAATGAAGTGCGATCAGAATGATAAACAAATAAGTTTAGACGTCAAAACCTATTGAAAAAAAACCTACAATAAGATTCAGGTTCAGAATAATAAAAAATTGGTTATTCATTGGAATAGTTCTCTACAAGTCATTCCACCCATTAATAACAAATACTTTTAGAGAGATTGCTAATTACGCTAAGAGTTAAAAACAACTTATGGGTCCCCATTGAAATCTAGTTTCAAGTCAACGCAACATTCGATATAGATATGTCGTAGGCATAATGTAAATTTAGGCTTCTTATAAACTGCCTAGGCATTTTACGGAAAGCCGGCAAAACGCGATCATAAAATGCAGTTATCGTTATGCCGACACCAATTCAGGCAAATTGATAAAATGCCGGCAAAACAAGAACAGAAGAATGTTGTGACTGATTATTTTTAGATATTTTACAATTTGCCAAAACGGTGCCGTCAAAACGTAAATATATATAAACAAGTCCAGATGATATTTAGTTATCCAAACAATTGTCAATTTTTTAGAATTTCCAACATTTTTCATTATATTGTGGAATTAGCCAGAAACAGTGAGTTTCATTTAAAACACTATTATGAGTAGATTCCACGGAGTAAGGTCGAGACAGTAAATTTCACTAAAAATCTTACCGAAGAGGTGTTCTTGGAGCACCAAAAAAGAAAAGAATATGCCAGAAAAGAAAAAGAAATAAACAAGATGGAAGCGAAACATGTTTATTGTGTGGATATCCAGAAGGTGCTGCTCTCACCAGAGTCAAACGTTTCTTCATTGTATTATAAACGCAAATTATGTGTCCACAATTTCACAGTCTACAAAATGAAGAATCATGAAGGGTTTTGCTATTTATGGCATGAGTGAGAAGGTGATATAACTGCTCATGAATTTGCAAGCATTCTTTGCAAATTCATAGCGAATGAAGAAATATTGCCGCTGGAAGAAGTGATCATTTATAGTGATAACTGTAGCTACCAGAATAAAAACATCACTTTGTCTATGCGCTTTTGAATTTAGCGTTATAGAATAACATAACTATTACTCAAAAATTCTTAGAGAAATGCCACACACACATGGAAGTTGATAGTATACATGCTTGCATTGAAATGAGACTAAAAAATAAAATATGAGTATTCCTGCAGAATATGCATTCCACTGCCAGAAATCCCGAAAATGTCCTGAACCTTATAGCATTCATTATCTTGATCATTTATTTTTTCAAAATTATTCATCAGTGAAATATTATAAGTCCATCAGACCAGGCATTCGATCGGGAGAACCAGTGGTAAATGATTTAAAAGCTATTAAATACACGAAAGAAGAAAATATGTATGTCAAGTTGAACTATAGTGATGAATGGACCTTGTAAAATAAACGTTTGGATAGAAAAGTTCAACTAGCTCCAAATGACTCTTTGCCAAACTTGTATTCAGGGCCAAGAGAAATAACCAAAGAGAAATATGACAACTTGCAAGAATTGAAAAGTTCTTTGCTTTCAGACTTTCACACATTTTATGATCAGCTAAAGTTCAAATATGTGTTCATCTGGGTACAATATTAAATAATTACTATATTTAGTTAGATTTATATTTTATGTTATTGAATTTTAACTTAATTATTTTCATTTTGTGTATTTTTCCGTGTGTTCCAAATAAATTAATACAATCTGATTTACTTATACTTGACATTCTTTATAACCAGTAAGAATAACTCGTAAGGTGGTAGAAGTTTCACAATATATTAGGGTGTATCTATGTCTGCGATCCTAAATAAGAACATTTTTCATCTTTATAGAGAACATCATCATGTACGTATATAAATTTTTTAATGCTCCTGTAAAATAACCTAGAAGGTACTTACGAGGTTTTCAAAGTAAGGTATCGATATGGGTATCTATAAAAAATGCATTGGTTCATTGATTGGAAATCAAAGCTACCCTTGGGTAACAAAATGTTATATAAAGCCGTTTTAAAGCCCATATGGACGTACAACATACAACTATGGGTACCAGGTCGGTAACTTTTATGCCGCCATCCTTCCTATGTTTCAAAACAAAGTGCAGCGTCCAGTGGTCGATGAACAAAAAATGTACAAAAATCCGTCCACCGCTCAAGTGCCATATACAATGAAAAAGCGACAGTGCTTACCAGTGTACTAGCCAATCAATGAAGTGCGATCAGAATAATAAACAAATAAGTTTAGACGTTAAAACCTATTGAAAAAAAACCTATAATAAGATTCAGGTTCAGAATAATAAAAAATTGGTTATTCATTGGAATAGTTCTCTACAAGTTACTTCACCCATTCATAACAAATACTTTTAGAGAGATTGCTAATTACGCTTAGAGTTGAAAACAACTTTTGGGTTCCCATTGAAATCTAATTTCAAGTCAACGCAACATTCGATATAGAATGTCGTAGGCATAATGCAAATTTAGGCTTTTTATAAACTGCCTAGGCATTTTACGGAAAGCCGGCAAAACGCGATCATAAAATGCATTTATCGTTATGCCGACACCAATTCAGGCAAATTGATGAAATGCTGGCAAAACATGAACAGAAGAATGTTGTGACTGATTATTTTTAGATATTTTACAATTTGCCAAAACGGTGCCGTCTAAACGTGAATAGATATAAAGAAGTCGACTTTTTTCGATTGAGTAGTACATTAGATATTAGGAATTGTGGGTGCCGTCAAAACGTGAATAGATATAAAGAAGTCGACTTTTTTCGATTGAGTAGTACATTAGATATTAAGAATTGCCCTTTTGCAGTTTGCTATTAGTCAGCGGTCGATAAAAACGCATATTGTGTTATAATTTTATATTTCGCGTAACCTTTATTTTGTTTCTGAAGCAAATCCACTAGAGTACGAAACCATCTTCAAGAGTAGGTAAATGTACTAAAATCCTTAAATTCGTACAAAGTTTTTATTACCACATTCCGACTAGTTTTAACAAAGTCATGTTCGGGGCAGGTGAGCTACAATTATGATGTTAAATTTAATATAGCAATTCGGATTCTATTCAATTAACTGTAACTCACCAGTCGATTGAAAAATTTCACACAGTATGAATTCAAAATAAACAGCAAAAACAAGAAACGACAACAGAACTAGACGAACTAACGTTTTAATTAATTTGATCGTTAACATACTCAAGTGAGGAAATTTTTTTATAATCTAAAATCCTAAACAGAGGTGCAACTTCAATAGTTGATTTAAAATTTAATGATATAGTATTTTCATTATTAATTGATTTAAAAATTTCGAAGTTCTCGAGAGCGTTCCAGTCTAGTTCCGTGTTCACAAACATGTAAAATTTTAAAATTGTCATCTACCACAAAAGAATGGTTATTAAATTGCAAATGTCTGTAGAAAACGGAACTATTCATTGTCAAATGTTCCTGGATTCTCAACTTAAACCTCCTACCACACTGCCCTATGTATTCAGCGGTGCATTTGTTGCCAGTCAATTTATAAACCCCACTTCTCATTCGGTGTCGAACCTTTGTACAGAACAGTTGTGCGCCCCGAAACGATTAAGTAGTTAAAAAGTGAATAGTGCATATTTCAAAGTGAACCAAAACAAGCAAGTAAGAATATCAGGTTAACTTTTTATTAAAACATTAGTAAAACAACACAATAACTAGAAGTGAATCTAAATTTAATATCAGATATAAATAATAGAAAATACTTCGCCAGATCCGTATTAAGGAAAACCTAAATAATACTTAAACATGGATGAAAACATATCTCAAATAGGGTGTACACCCACTAATAACACAACCCAACAACCCAAAACATATTCCTCAGTAGCAAACCAACAAACCAGAACAAACAATTTCCCGTCCAGAAATCAAGCTATACTATTTGACGCAATCGAAAACACTAGGCTAGAAGACTACCTAAATGCACTATGCCAAACAATCTAACCGAATAGCATAATGTTTTGCTCAAAGCTATCCAACAACAGAATATGTTTTTATTTGGCAAATGAGAATTTAGTGAACACATTCATCAACAATCACGGTAAAATCCAAATAAACCAACAAATACTACAGGCACGTCGATTAGTCACTCCTAGTCAAAGATTAATATTATCCAATGTTTGTCCCTCTTTCACCCTTATCTTTCTTGCGAATAGGAATCTCAGACCCCGCATTTCAACATATCCTAAGTTTTAGAGACAAATATTTATATCTCCATTCAATAACCAGTTCCTTCCCGATTCATTTTGATTCACATATGAACAAACCTCATATAGGATATTTTTGTCCTTTGATAATCAAGAATGCTTACAATGTAAACAAACTACTCATACAACAAAAAACTGCCCAAATAGAATAATCACTCCAACTCACTTTAACCCATCAACAGAATCTTCACCAGAAAATCCAGCCGACAATCAAACTGAAGAAGAAACAAACAACATTTCACAATATCAACAGGATCAATCAAATAACCAAAACTCAGAACAAATTTCCGAACCTCAAACAATGAATACACAAGTAGTTAAACGCACCGAAAATAGTATAGACAGCACACCGACAGTCAACAGAAATGAAATCGAAACAACCAAACCACAAAATAAAACAACATCAACAGAACGTTTCTCATCACCTACAACAACTGAACACCTACCTACATTTGTAAAACCAACAAATAGTGAAAAGAAAATAAAACAAACCGAAAGCAAAAAACCAAAAAATCAATAGGAGAAATGTTAAGTCACACTAAAGCGCTTTTCAAGAATACAGATATCAATTATCCTCTAACCTATGAAGAACTTATAGGTTTTTTTGAAAATTGTGAAGGGTGTACAGATCCTCTCAGTATTTTGAAAATGTACACCGAAGAAATAACGGAAGTCACAGACCTACTTACCACACTATTTAAAGGATTAAAAAATGAAGATGAGATGCACTCGAATTAAAAATCAAATTCTCAAACAGATAAACCCTGAATACCAAACAGATCTGGACACAGATACCTCTATTGAAACCTATTAATCTAGTTTACCTTCACTTCCTTAATTCAGTGGAATATAAATGGGTACTATACCCACCTAGAAAACTTGCAATTGATGTTTTCAAAATACAAACCCATGCTAATATGCCTACAAGAAAGCGATTTCAAAAACAATAGAATCCATAATCTAAAAAATTGTTTCGCTAAAAATCGAGAAAATGCAACAATAGCCAGTGGAGGTGTAGCAACATATATTAGAAATACAATAGATGCAACATCAATTCATCTAAAAACTACTATTGAAGCAGTCGCCGTTAGAGTGAAAGATACAATGACCTTTTCATTGTGCAACATATACATTCCCCCAAATCAGGAACCTACTACAGAAGAACTCACTGAGCTGCTGAGCCAAATTCCAGCTCCTCAGATAATAGTGGGAGACTTTGATGCCCACAACTATATCTGGAGCTCTACTAAGCAGACACCTTTTGGAAAAAAATTGAAAATCAATTAGAAAATTACAATCTTAACCTCCTGAATGACGGCCAAAAAACCAGACATGACATAAGAACTGGTGAAGATTCAGCAATCGACCTAACAATATGTCACCCATCTCTCTCACAAATACTTAATTGGGATGTATCAACGTATTTATACGATAGTGACCACTATCCCATAATAATTAGCAGCGAACCGGAAAATACACCGGACCCAATAACAAAATGGAAAATAAAATCAGCAAATTGGATCGAATTCCAAGAATTTACACAAGAAAATCTCCACGGGTTAAAGGAAGATGCGGATATTGATCAAGAAGTACACTTTATCACAGAATTAATAACGCAATCAGCAGATAAACATATTGGACGGTACGAACACAACAACAAACACCAAACGGTTCCCTGTTTGAACTTGGACTGCAAAGAGGCTGTGAAGAAATCGAAAGAAGCTTTTAACATATTCAAAAGAAGCAAGACGGAACAAATTTCAATTGAATTCAAACGATTGAGAGCCAAAGCCAGATACACAATAAAAAAAGCGAAACGGGAATCATGGAAAGAGTATGTTTCAACAATAAACAGCTCAACTCCAATGTCCACTATATGGAAAAAAGTCGAAAGGATATCCAAACCAAAACAATTCAATACAATAAACTTTCTGGAGATAAATAACACTATTTATAAAAACCGAAATGAAATAACAAACATCTTATCAAGTGAATATCAAAAAAACCCAAGCAACTCAAACTATACATCAGATTTGTTGAATTATAATAACAAAGCAGAGCAGCAAGAAATTGACTATAATAATAATAACCAGCAAACGAACAGTTTGAACTATGCAATAACCATTGACGAACTTGAAAATTCACTCCAAAACTCTAAAAACTCCAGCCCAGGTCCTGATAATATTCCTCTTATTTTTCTAAGAAATCTAAGTAAACAACCCAAAGAACATTTACTAAAGATATATAACCTAATCTTAACAAAGAAAGTATATCCCAGAGCATGGACAATTTCCATTATAATTCCCATTCCTAAGCCAAGTAAAGCGAAATCAGATCCAGAAACATATAGACCAATTTCACTCACCTGTGGCATGGGAAAAGTTCTTGAGAAGATAATTAATAACAGACTTTTATGGCACCTAGAATCAGAAAAACTAATTATACCCGAACAGTGTGGTTTCCGTAAAAATCGCTCCACGTTAGACAATCTTATCGATCTGGAATATAATATCCATGAGGCCTTTGCAATAAAGCAACACTGCATCGGAGTATTTTTTGATATTCGTAAAGCCCACGATACAGTCTGGAAATACTCAATAATCAAAACTCTTTACGACTGGTCAATACGGGGTAACATATTGAAATATATATCGAACTTTCTAGATCAACAACAGTACCAAGTACGAGTAGATGGCGTATACTCACAGCTGAACATCCAAGAAAGCGGCATTCCACAAGGGTCAAATCTCAGCACGACATTATTTCTTATAGCAATAAATTCAATTATAGCAAACTGTAAATCACCCGTGAAATGCAGACTATATGCAGATGACCTGGTTATCTATTTCTCGAAAAGGACTGAACCACAACTTGAAAACTTGTACCTTCATGGACAGAAAATAGAATATGTGAGAGAAATAAGTTTTCTAGGAAATGATACTCGACCAAAAGCTGACATGGAAATCACACATTCTGACATTGAAGAAAAAATGCCAACTTGGAATTAGTTTACTCAGATCACTCGCATTCAAAAACTGGGGCGCAGACTACTCAAGTTTACTACACATCTATAAATTATTGATCAGATCAAAACTTGACTACGGAGCGATTGTCTATAACTCTGCCAACAAAAGCCTTCTTCAGTCAGTGGAAGTTATACAAAACACAGCTCTTCGCATCTGTTTTGGTGCCCATCGTACAAGTCCTATCCAAAGCTTACGTTGGGAGACTGGAGAGTTACCGCTTTCTTACCGATGAGAATATCTAAGCATCTCTTATGTTGTCTCAGTAATATCAAACAAAAGAAATCCAGTATCCCACAACGTCTTATCTGATCGTCTTAAAGCCAAATTTTTATCCAGCTCAACTACTCCTACTTTCTATCACAGAGTCAAAACATATTTAAACAAAATAAATTCGCATTTCCCAAATATTTATGACGTCTCATCAATAAATTATCCTCCTCCATGGACAATAACACTCCCTATTCTAGACCTAAGCCTCGCCTACCTTAATAAATCAGAGACTCCAACAGCCAGGATAAAACAAGAATTCCTAAGAGCCTTAAATAAATGCGGCAGTATTTATAAGGTATACCCAGATGCTTCAAAAAACCAAGATGAAATTGGGGCTGCCTTCTACTCCGAGGACTTTTCGAAATCCTACATACTCCCACCCTTCACATCTATTCATTCAGCTGAATTATTCGCCATCTTAGAAGCACTCAAGAAAATCCAGAAAATCAAGCATAAAAATGTCCTTTCTTTTTAATATCTGACTCTCAAAGTTCACTAACAGCACTTCGTCAACTGTACTCTAATTACCCTATAGCCATACTGATCAAGAAAGAGCTACAAAATTGCAGAAACAGGAGCATACATATTAAATTCATGTGGGTCCCATCCTATACTGGAATAGAAGGGAATGAGAGAGTAGATTAAATAGCAAAAAATGCATTCACCAATCAACAATCAGAAAGGAACGATTTTACCGTACATACTGATTTGAAAGCGTTCTACAAGAGCAAAATCTACGATAAATGGCAGGAAGAAGCAAGACATAACCAACACAAATCATACGAAGTCACTACAAATTCTCACGGCTGGAACTGTAAAAACATAAATAGAAGAGAACAAGTGATCCTTTCTTGTATTCGAATCGGTCATACGCGCATCACCCACGACTACTTACTAGCAGGAAAAAATAAACCAATGTGCGAAATGTGTAATAGTGAGTTAACCGTGAAACACCTGGTAATCGAATGTGCGCAATACGACAAGGAACGGAAAAAGAATCCACTACCACTATCACTAAAAAAACTATTACAAGAAAACCAAGAAACTAAAAAACTTTTAAACTACCTAAAAGACTGCAAATTAAGTAGCAAAATATAGAGACTATAACCATGCTACAATAAGTGAACTTCCATCATTTCAACTCGCTAATAACCCTACGTGGTTGATGCGATTGATATATATATATATATATATATATATATATATATATATATATATATATATACAGGGTGTCCCGGGACTAATGGGAAAAAAGTCAGGAGAGTATAATATGAGCCAAAATAATGTTAGAACTTCATATAAACTTTTACTATGCAGGCCCTCGTTTTCGAGTTATAGGCCTCCAAAGTTTTAATTTTGAATTTGGTTTTTATTTTTATTTTTTGTACTAGTTATTTGATCTTCATGAAATTCACGGCAAAGCTATAATGTAAGTGTATGTTTATTTTGGTAAGGTAAACAGATTTACAGTAGTGCATTGAAGCCAGGGACGGACTACTCGCAATGGTTAGTGATCCAAAAATTTTGCAGGTATGGCACACCCTGTATGAAATTATCGAAATTCACTTCCCCACATATTAAGCTAACGAAAAGGTACTCTTGTTGGAATTCGATAAAATAAGCCGTTTGGCTAATATTTACAGTTTTATTAATGCACTACGTACAAATCTACCTAACTAACTTATTAATACGATGTCCAGAATTCACTTGCTTTTAATCAAAATTACGAACATAACATTATTAAACCATTAAGAAAACCTCAAAAAACACAGGTTATAAAACATTAGACTTAAACTAATTCCTAAACAACAACAAAAACTAACGTTATTCTAATAAATGTTCAATATGAGCTCCTCCCACTTCCACGCACATTCTAAGTCTACGAAGGTTGTTTCTTTGCACTTGAAAGAGCAATTTCACACTATTTCTAATAACATTGCAGTGTAACACAATTCTGTCTATTAAATCTTGCCTTGTTTGCACAGGTGTTGCGTATACCTTACTTTTGAGATAACCCTAGAGAAAGAAATCCATAGGATTAACGTCTCCTGATCGCGGTGGCCATTGAAAAGGGCATCCACGACCAATCCATCTATTAGGAAGCCTTGTGTGTAATTGCTGTCGTACATCTAAACTGAAATGAGGAGGGGCCCTATCATGCATGAACCATAAATTCCTCCGAGTTTGTAGTAGCACATCATCAAACAGGTTCCATAACTCATTTTGCAAAAAACTCCAAATATCTCTGACCGGTCAAAGTACCGTCAATAAAGTATGGCTGTATCAAATTATTGCCAACTATTCCTGCCAAACATTAACCATGATCCATGCTGGATCCTAGTTTGGATAATGCCATGTGGACTCACATCATCCCATAAATGCATATTATGAGAATTTATGATTCCATCTCTGGTGAAACCCGGTTCGTTCGTAAAGAGAACGTTACTAATAAATGTGTTGTCTGCTTGTTGTTGTCGCAGAAACCACTGGCTATACTCAAGTCGGGCAGGATAATCAGCCACTGTCATACGGTGTACTTTTTTCATGTGAAAAGGATATAACAGCTGTTCTTTTAGGACGCGATGAACAACTGATTTCGAGACGTTATGTTCTCTTGATAATTTTCTAAAACTCGATGGTTCATTATCAACTGCATTTAACAAGTCTTGTTCAACTGCCACAGTACGTATGCTTCGTACTGGACCTTCTCCAGCTTTTTCTGGCGAAAATCTTCCTAAAATTTAAAATTTTGTTTTGTATACATGGAAAATTACATTTACTTATTCATACCTGTTTCTCGTAACCTGAGATCAATGCGCCCAAACATTCGTCTGGCAATGCTGTGTTTGCAAAATGTTCTTCATAAAGCCTTTTGGCCTCTAAACAGTTTTGAGAAGCCAGTCCATACATTAGATGTTTATCTGCGTACTCAATAAAAGCGAATTCTGCTATTGTAACTGTTAAATTAAGGACTTATGAATTATTGACAAGTACTGACTACGAACTATTCTACACAACGTTTGACAACTAATCCTATGGTAACTTGATAAACGGTAAAAACACATATAAAAAGTTTTACCAACTTTCCAATTAATAAGTCGTTAATGTTTTTCATCTTCTGCTATCGTTAAATTATTTTTTTGTAGTACTCTAGGTAAATTTTGGACATCTATTAAAAGTTAGTTTTACCTCGTTGTGTACTTATAAAAATGGTGAATGCGTAAACTGGTAAGTAGTGCATTAATAAAACTGTAAATATTAGCCAAACGGCTTATTTTATCGAATATTTGGAGTTTTTTGCAAAATGAGTTATGGAACCTGTCTGATGATGTGCTACTACAAACTCGGAGGAATTTATGGTTCATGCATGATAGGGCCCCTCCTCATTTCAGTTTAGATGTACGACAGCAATTACACACAAGGCTTCCTAATAGATGGATTGGTCGTGGATGCCCTTTTCAATGGCCACCGCGATCAGGAGACGTTAATCCTATGGATTTCTTTCTCTAGGGTTATCTCAAAAGTAAGGTATACGCAACACCTGTGCAAACAAGGCAAGATTTAATAGACAGAATTGTGTTACACTGCAATGTTATTAGAAATAGTGTGAAATTGCTCTTTCAAGTGCAAAGAAACAACCTTCGTAGACTTAGAATGTGCGTGGAAGTGGGAGGAGCTCATATTGAACATTTATTAGAATAACGTTAGTTTTTGTTGTTGTTTAGGAATTAGTTTTAGTCTAATGTTTTATAACCTGTGTTTTTTGAGGTTTTCTTAATGGTTTAATAATGTTATGTTCGTAATTTTGATTAAAAGCAAGTAAATTCTGGACATCGTATTAATAAGTTAGTTAGGTAGATTTGTACGTAGTGCATTAATAAAACTGTAAATATTAGCCAAACGGCTTATTTTATCGAATTCCAACAAGAGTACCTTTTCGTTAGCTCGATGTGTGGGGAAGTGAATTTCGATAATTTCATACAGGGTGTGCCATACCTGCAAAATTTTTGGATTACTAACCATAGCGAGTAGTCCGTCCCTGGCTTCAATGCACTACTGTAAATCTGTTTACCTTACCAAAATAAACATACACATACATTATAGCTTTGTCGTAAATTTTATAAAGATCAAATAACAAGTACAAAAAATACAAATAAAAACCAAATTCAAAATTAAAACTTTGGAGGCCTATAACTCGAAAACGAGGGCCTGCATAGTAAAAGTTTATATGAAGTACTAACATTATTTTAGCTCAGATTATACGCTCCTGACTTTTTTCCCATTAGTCCCGGGACACCCTGTATATATATATATATATATATATATATATATATATATATAAAAACCCACTTCTATCAAATTGTGAAATTAGGTCTTTGGTTCGAGAAAAGTCAATTTATAAATTTTGTTGTTTATCTATTTTCATGTGTCCAAGAATATCAAAATGAGCGAAAACCACGAATACGTACAAATCGAGAATGAGAAACGTGATTTTGAAGTCGTGAACGCGCAATTTAATGAACAGATTCAAAAGTTTTATAGGGAAAGAGTGGAGAAAAAATGTTATTAAAAAATCTTGAACGGCTAACAGGGTTAAAGAAGTTATTACAGCCATTAAGCATGGTAAATTTGCTGACTCAACAATTAACAAAAAAAAATAATAAACAGTATCATTTAACAAGAAAATATGATATTTTGTCCATCGGTACTGATGAACATTTAGTCGTAAAACGAAGTTCTCTTGATCAGCCTATTCTTCACATAATTCCCATAGAACAATATTATGATGTGTTGCACCGATCCACAGGTCATGGTGGCAGGGACAAAATGCTATTTGCATTAAAAAATAAATATTACATTCCTAGTAGAGCAGTAGAAACTTTCATTTCACTATGTAAGGAATATCAACTTAAGAAATCGCAACCTCATAAGGGATTACTTGTACGACCAATCCTTTCTAAAGATTGTAATGTTCGCGGCCAAGTAGCTTCTTACCTATCAAGACCATGCCACCAAATTTTTGCATCTTCGTCCTTTATATACCGAACGTGCTGCAGAAGTAGCTATAGAATTACTGAAAATATTTTTGGAGTTTAGAGCACCGCACATATTGCAAAGTGACAATGGCCGGGAATTTGCTTCTTCGGTAATTGAAGAAATTGTTAGCTACTAGCCTGATTGCAAAATTGTTCATGGCAGGCCACGTCAGCCTCAAAGCCAGCGTAGCGTAGAAAGAAGGAATTAAGATGTTGAAAATATGCTTCGTTCCTGGATGTCCGATCAGTCCTCCACAAATTTGGCCATGGGGTGCTATTTTGTACAATGGCAGAAAAATGCATCAAAACATCGCATTATTGGAATAACTCCGTACCGTGCATTGTTTGCAGCTAATCCTAAACTTGGATTAAAATCTACAAAACTTCCAGATTCTGTGATTAAAGGACTTCGCACAGAAGAAGAACTTGAAGATATAATGAATCTTTCACTAACCAACAACACTGAATGGGAAATACCAGGAGGTAATCTTGATTCGAACTCAGAGGGTAGCATTCAACTGGACAATATAGAAGAAAATGCTACTGAGATTTTAAGTGATAGTATTGTATATTGTTGTGCGTGTAGTGAAAAAATCACAGAAAAATCTAAATTCCCTTGTGAGATATGTAATGGCACAATGCATTCAGATTGTACAATTTTAAGTTCAGGACCATACTCAAAACTAGATACAAGGATTTGTTCACTTTATGCAAATCAAAATAAAATTGAAATTGAGAGACAACGATCTTACTTAAAAAAGAGCAGCTGAAAAGATGAATGAAGCATCCAAAACAAATTTAAGTCCATTTCAATCGGGTCATATGTTCATTCAACAGTTTCTTAGGTAGATCGAGGACCTTTCAAGTCCAAGAATATCATTTGAAAAGAGATTGACCTGAAAAATAGCCTCTATAAAGTAGGTACCTCTAAAGGAATTCTTAAAACTTTATTTTCTAGTAATGATATTCAAGAATTCTTAGTAGGTTTTGGAGAAGTAGTTCCTGATCGACTAATTACCCTCAGAGAGGCAATTGCATATCAGTCACGATTCGGAAGTCAAGGCTTTCAAAAATGTAGCTGTAAGGTTAGTTGTAAACAGTGCAATACAAAAAAATGTGCTTGCTTTACAAATAACAATTTACGCTCTTCTTAATGTCGTGGAAGTTTGATATGCAGTGATAAATAAAGAATTTGTTTTCAATTTTTAGTTATAGTTTTATATCAGTAATACCTATTTAAATGTTAAATTTTAGGAATATTTCATTCTTTTCATAGGATTTGTTTTTTATATGCAGTTTCATATTTATATTTGGTAGTTACTCAAGTTAACAGGTATATTTTTATATCCTGAAGTGTTAACTGTTTATTTGTTTTCTTAATAAAAAGATTTATTGTAACTGTATTATTTATATTTAGTAGTGTTTTCGACTTTATTTTCACGTTTTGACACCACCGTTTCTGGCAAATAGTAAATTGCCTAAAAATAATCAGTCACAACATGGTATACATTCTTCTGTTCTTGTATTGCCGGCATTTTATCAATTTGCCTGAATTGGTGTCGGCATAACGAAAAATGCATTTTATGATCGCGTGCCTAAATTTACACTATGGCTACGACAGATATATTAATAAAGCACGTTCATACTGAAATATCTTTCCTTTTTTATTATTCATGAACATAATCAATATATTGCTTCATTTGATTACACATACGTTCTTTATCTAAGACCATGAAAATTTTGTATATTGAGTATCAAACTGAAGTAGGTAATTCATATTATATTTTTTAAACAGTTCAATAGTAAACTCTACAACTAAGAGAAATATGAAACTGTTTTAATCAGATTGAAATGGTCTGGAAGATTTAACTCATTTTAATTAAAAATAATTATGCTTACCAAACATTGGCTAATAATATCACTAAAAGCTTCATTTTGACAGTGGTATCAAATTGTGGTCAAAAACAAGATAACGGGTGACGTTTAAAATACATTTCACACGTATACTGGAATAATTAGAGAAGGACTAGGTACTTTTAACTCCCAGATAATGTTCTCAATTGAAATTTGTTAGTACGTTATCGGTAATAGCCTTGTATGCCCGCATGATAAATGCGATACAACGGAAATTGTTTTGATAAATTTCCTATTTTCAATTATCCTGTACATTGTTCGAGTAACAATGTTTAGAAACAACTGAAAAATTAATATTTCTTCTTATGCAATAATTCTATTTGTGCCCCGAGCTTTAAAACTATTTGACGTACCATTGAGAAATGTAGGTATTGTACGCCCTACCAAACTATCGGAAATAAACGTTACTGGGTACAACAAGAGGCGTATAATAGGGGCAAGTGTCTATTTGACTCTTTCCAAATTCTAAGCCAGTGGCGGAATTGCTATTTAGCACAATTTTTCGATTCTACAACACACTCTATGTAAATAATGCACTCTTCCTTCGGAACGATAAAATCATTATTGGGAAGAAAGGGGGAAGGTCATTTTTGAATGTTTTTGAGAAATTTCAATTTTAAAGTTTGAAACCCTATTTTAAATAGAATAATGACTTATTTGTTACTTTTATAATTTGAATAAGTACCTGGTAAAGTCCGTTTTTAAAAGGCATGGAATAATAAAAGCTCATTAGGTATGCAAAACCGATACAGTGTGTATAATAAAATATCTCCGAAGTTTATCTAATTTTGTACTAAAATTTCTCATTTGTTACGAATTTCAGGTAGACACCCCGTAACTCTGTATTCGGTTGGGTCGCCTATTGTATTGAAAAAGTCGCTCTATTGTATTTGAATGAACAAATAAACAATTTAATCCTCAGAGGCGTGCAATCAGGACCAAGCAAACTTGGTATATAAATGTACTATGAAATTAAAATTACGAAAACTATTCAAAAGAGTTCACAATATCGATTCAATAAAAACACATTTTTTTTGTTTTCCTATGAATAAACAATAAACATAAAATATTATATAAAAAATAGCAAATTTTTTTGCAGTAGGTATCAACTTTACTACTAATATACCGTTTACAATAGGAGAGGAAAAAAGAAAAATGCAGGAATAAAGTACGAATTAATGTAATATTTTAAAAAAAAAGTCTAACAAATAATAGTAATAACTAACACAAAAACTAGTCTATATATCAGAACCAGACGATTCTGTTGAGCTTCCATTATTAATATTGATTATAAATGGTTCAATCATGTGTTCACTTATATGATCCATTTCCCACATATTTAGTTCTTCTTGTATCACGTGTTCAACATATTTCTTCCAGTTTTCTTTGGTTACGTTACCTAACGCGTCTTCGAATAAAACTTTTACGTCACTCATTTTGAATGTAGTATTCTTTCTTGAAACTTCCCCTTTCACTTGGGCCCATATTAATTCTATGGGATTGAGTTGACAGTGATAAGGAGGAAGCCTCAGCACCGTTATACCACGCGCTGATGCCATTTGATCTACAACGTACCTACTATATTTGTGTTTATGTGAATTGGCCAGTTGCAAGAGCTCATTTTTCAGCGGATTTTCTGGGCATTCAATATTTTTTGAGGTTAGCCAATCGTGGATATCTTGTTTACGCCATGCAGTTGAAGGTAATTTCTCCACTAACCTGGAGTGATAACTTGCGTTATCCATAACAATCACTGAGCCCGTTGGAATTAGATCTAACATTTGTGAGAAATATTCTTCGAAAACGTCTGCATCCATATCTTCATGATAATCTCCGGTTTGCTTCGACTCAAAGCACATTAATGCACCTTTAACAAAACCTTCGGCACTTCCGATATGAGTAATGATGAGTCGACGTCCTTTTCCTGCTGGTGGATTGAGGCCTGTTGACCATCCTTCAAGAGCTGCCTGCCTCCGACTTTTAACATTCGTGTCTTGCCAAAACATTGAAACAGTATGACCTTCATTTAACCAAGTCTCATCCAAATAATAAATTCGTTTTTGATCTAGTCTTGCTTTCCGAATATTGCGCAAATAACTCCTCCTCCAAATCTCTATCAATCAACATTGCGTTCCGATAATTTTTTTTATATTCAAATCCAAGTTCCTTCAAAATTTTCCATAATGTACTTCGAGACATTTTCGGAAAATCTGAATCTTCTTGAACCGAAGCCATAATTTTAGAGAGAGTTGGGATCTCTTTTCTTAAGAAAACAGCATGCGCCTTACGCCTTATTCCATTCTTCAAGTCGTCATTCATTTCAAGTTTGGGTCGGCCTAGGGACTTTGCTGGGGCTGTGATGTTTCCATTTTTTTTCACCTTCATTAAATTATAAATTGTTGTTTTTGAAACACCCATCATTGTTGCAGTAATCTCCACAGTTTCATCAACACTTCCTGTGAAATTCATGATTTTTCTTCTAATTTCTTCGTTCTTCAACGAGGAATAGCAATTTAATATCATATTTTTTTCGTTCAGCGACAATGGGCCAACTTTAGGTCGCTTAGATGGTGATATATCCTCCATATCTGGTCGAATTTGGTTGGAACACTATATAGTTGGAAGGTGTAGTTAGGTGTTTGTCTCGTGTGATGAGAAGAGAACTTGTATAGATGAACAAAAATAAACACCAGTTAACAATAACGGTAAAAAATAATAACAAATAACAGTAATAATGGGGAAATCAATCAACACAGCAGTTTCTCCAGAACAGATGAACTGTAAATTGAAAATATTCAACCTTTCCGCTACTTTTATAGTTGAAAAGTTCTAGTAAGTACATTGTATTATGGGGGCATTTTCTTAGAACTGAAAAGACCATATTTCACAATAATAAAACCATTTTTGAGCTACCTGTTTGTCAAGTTTCTTCAATTACCTGCTAATTGGGTGAAATAATCGGCAAATGGGGTTGGTTTGGATATATATATATATATATATATATATATATATATATATATATATATATATTCATATATATATATATATATTGAACTAGTTATCTAGTTTTGTAAATAAATTGAAATAAATAAACATGACAACAAGGTTCTATTATAACGGAAGGTATGTCAGTAGACACAACCATTATAAAAAATCCATAACAAGTCAAATATAAGAATATAAAAAAAAGAATGAAATATGAATAAATCTGGTTGAATATTGATGTGATTGCTTAAAAAAGGGGTAAAGAATAAAAAATCCAAAAACAATATTAGCTAATTAAATATTAAATGTCACCTGTACAAGTAATTCCAAATAGATGTCAATGTTAAGGAATTTCACATTGTGCTGAACACTGCCATAGGAGTTTCCGCAGTAAGAAATTTCATATTATATCTTGAAACCTGAAATAATATTAAAAAATAATCAGTCCAATAATAGCTTAACATTATTCACATGAGTTTTAATAGTAAAAGTTTAGAATTTCATGCATTCATTCAGTAATTTCATAAAGGGTTGAAAACGGTATGGCATAAAATAGATGGAACACAGCCCAAACTTATGAAAAGGAAATTAATATAAACAGGAAGTAATGAATCCTAGTGAATTTTAATAACCAACATAAAATCATTGATTATTTATTGTATATAGAACTTTTATTAAAAAAACCAAAATAATCAAGAGTTTATATAGAATAGTTATAGAATAAAATTCAAAATTAAAAAAAAGGATCAATTACATATAGGTAAATTACTAATGTAGGTGGTAAATTTTGTAAAAATAAACATTTATAAAAATAGCTAGACAACATAATTATCAACAAATTAACTATTGTATAAGGAAAAAAGGACATAATATAGATTCCTTAGTGCAATAGAAATAATAGTGAATCAGTGTGATTACCCTCCAGGACAAAAAAATTCAAGTATTTGGAATTAATAAATAAAAGACATGAAAATGACAATTTTTTGTTAAAAATCACAAATAAGTGAGCTATGGATTGGGGAAGCCGAGATGCTTGTTGATTTTAAAAAGAAAAAAAGTCGATTTGGGGTTGTTGGAGAGGACGTGTGGATGAAGATGGATCTCTGTGAAAATTTTGTTTAAAAAAAAATGCTTAAACGTTAAATTTACATCAAAACGTAAAATCAAACTAATAACAAGTGTATCTAATCCTGTGTAAGGATAAAGCAGTTCTGAAGGTGCATATCTCTTGTGAGATATCATCAAGAATTAGAAGATGAGAGTTGCAGCAGTGATATCAAAAACTAAGATCTGTGTTTTTCAAATAAAATTATTTGGAATTCCATTTAACATATATCAAAGTGAACAATCAAATTATTATTAGAACGTTCGAATCAAATAATGCATTAAAAAAAGGCCAAAAAACAATTAGAATATGATGCATCATAAATTTGTCTATTGATAATTGCATATTTAATCACTAAAAATTATTGTACTCACCTTTTGTAATTTCATCCATTAGATATATCACGTGCATCATGAATGTTCCAATAATTTTCACATCTTCTTTCTAATTATTGCATGCCTAACTATTGTCTATCACTTTCTTCATATTCATAACTCTTACATGTTTATGTTCGAATTATACACGTAAATGTAATTGATGGTATAAATTTTATAACTTTTAAAAAACTTCACCATTACCAACGTGCTGGTGGCATGTTAACTGAATAGACGCTTCTTATAGTGGGAAAATCTTTCCTCGTATCATATTATATTACAGGAGCGCATGCGTTTGGATATTATGCGCCGACGCAATAGTGAGAATAATTTGTAGCTAAGAATACATGTTATATAGGGTGGCAAAAATTCATGAATTTTAATGTTCAAATTAAATCAATAGTTTCGAAATATTTTATTAAATAGTTTTACATTAAAGTGTTGGTAATTTTTTTATTCTTATCACATCCATGAATAAATTCACATTATCTTCGTATTTCAATCTTTTTATTTAAGAGATTTAGTGTCATCAAGAGATCAGAAAGGAAAAAGGTAAGATTATGAATAAATTTCATCAATCATTGGTTTTATGCATCCTGAACTCAAAGGAAGGAGTTTCATGTTTCCGACTGAGGATTTAAATAATTTAGATAAACATTAACTTAGAAAAAATAATAAATTTCGAGCTAGCCGAGGTTACATATAAAAATAACAAAACTAAATATAAATATAAAATTAATTAGATATCATAAATCCACAATTATAAATTGACGTCCTAAACGTGAGGCCTGATTCAATATTAACACATTATTAAATTAAACAAATAAATCATGGAAAGCAGGAAAATGATGTTGAGAGATGGGAAGCAGGTCGGAAATGATAGTGGATCAGAAGAGGAGAGAGAAGAAAGGAGCCATGGTATGGGAGATTTCCAGGTTCAATATTTGATCCAGGGTCAGCAAGCTGAAGGACATGCATCTGAAGAAAGTGCAACAGGAGACGAAGAAGAAGGAAAGGATAAGAGAGAAGGGAAAAACAAGGGGGAATGAATATCAGTGAATTATGGATGCAACAATTGTTTGAAAAAATGGACCAGAAATTTGCCGAACAGAATCAAACCAGGAAGGCAGACAAGAACGAGATGAAAGAACTCATGAATGGTATGAAGGATGACTTGAATGGAAATATAAATACAATGAGGGGAAATATGGACAGAATAGAAAGTAATTTGAATAAACAAATGGACACAATGAGGGGAGATCTAAATGGAAACATGAATAGATTAGAAAAGAAAATAGAAGAAGTCAGAATAGAAACTTTGAAAGAAATTAAGGAACTCAAGGAGAACCAAGAAGAATTTAAGAAGAACATTAACAAGGTAAAAGAAGACATGGAGAATAAAAATAAAAATTTGAGACAAGAAATACAAGAAAATGGTGTGAAAATTAGAGAGAATATAGAAAAGATGATAGTAGAAGAAGTACTAGAATTCAAAAGAGATATAGAAGAAAGTTTACCGGAAAATATTAAAATGGAGGTCTCTAAACAAGCGAATAATATAACAAAGGAAGTGGAACAGATAAAAGAAAACGTAAATAGAAAATTCAAGGATTTAGATGGCAGGATAGAAGAGAGAAGAGTGAAGATATAAATAGACAAGTAAGTCAAGACATAGAAGAAATGAATAAGAAGTTAAGAAATACGGTCGAGGAAATGGAAGAGAATTTAAGAAGAAGTGGAGGAGTTAATTTATGTCCAGGAAATTTCCATAGCAATTTCGAAATCGGGGTGAAATTCGATGAGAATATAAACAATATCCATCCCAAAGTATTCCTAAAAATAATTCGCAGTAAAATAAAAGGACTAAGAGATATTATGGAAATAAAGCTCATTATAAGGAGTATATTACAGGGCCATGCTTTGTTATGGTTCTGTAATAAGAAAGAACAGATACAAAGCTTGGGAGATTTTGAGCAACAATTCTTAGCCTATTTCTGGGGAGAATTGCAACAAGCAACATTTAGGGAACGACTATACTTTGGAAAATTCGATTACAAGAAAAGCAAAAACCTAAATAATTATGCTATGCAGTTATACAACTTAGCCCAATACCTAGAGCCAGGAATGAAGGAGGAAGAATTAGTGTTGTATGTTGGAAGACACTTTAACTCCGAAGTTGCAGAAACAATAGCGCTAGATAATATAAAATCTATGGATAGTCTATCAAGCTACCTACAACGCGTGAAAAGGAGCTATACTAATCACAATGACTTACGAGATAATCGATCAAGTGAAAATGGGAATGGACAGCATCGAAGAGAAAATGAAAGGAGATATGATCATGGAAATAATGAAAATAGAAACTACGAGAGAAGAGGACCAGGATGGGATGATAGAAATCATAGATATGATAACCATAGAAATAGAAATTACCGAAATGGGTATCAGAATGGTAACAATGGTAATCGAAATAATGGAAATAGGCCATACGAAAATGGAGGAAATTATCAGAATTTTGGAAGACGAAATGATAATGGCAATAGAAATAGGAACTGGCAACAATACAGAAGGGATGGAAGAAATGATGATAATGATCGAAGAAATGAGAACAGGAACAGGAACTTTGATCAAAGAGATGGTCGAGAAGAAGACAGTAGACTAGTTAATTTGATACAAAATCAGGAAGAGGTAAGAAGGGATAGAGATCAGGGCCCGAGTTCCGATCCAAATTTCGAATAAGTTGCTCTTACGTGCATAATATTGTCTATTCTTCTAAATATCAACATCCTAGGGAATTCATATTAGAGGAGGATCAAACAAACCAAGAATTAACTAGATTAATATTTATAGAGGGAAATTTAGAAAACATTAAATGTAGAATTTTGTTAAATACGGTTCAGAAGTTTCCATCATAAATCAAAATATCGTAGACAATTTAAATCAGGGCAATATTATGGTGATAAATACGCATAAAATATCATTAGTAGGGGCAAATGAAAGAAAATTGTATGAAGCAACAGAAACTATAATGACTAATTTAGAATTAAATGGCAAGATTTTATCAGTACAACTGTTGATTGTTAAAAATTTAAAATATGATATAATCATGGGTACCGATGAACTTAATAAAAATAAAATTATTATTGATTATAAAATGCAAAATATAATATATAACGATCCGAAAATACCATTTATGACTAAATATCAAACAGATAAAAGGAAGGACGAATGTGCAATTGGACAATTAAACCACATTGTAGAAGATAAACTAAATATGAGGGATGAATTATGCTTGGAGGAATATAAGCAGAGGGTATATGAACTGTTATACTCACATGAAAAGCTATTTAATGAAGAAGTATGTGTTGCAACCAGATATGTACATAAAATAGAAGTTATACCAGAAATTAAAAATTTTAAGATCAAAACTTACCCCATACCGTATAAATTAAGACAAGAAGTATACCAAGAAATAAATAAAATGTTACAAGATGGTATAATTGAACGATCTAATTCTCAGTACATAAGTGCTATAACCTGTGTAAAGAAGAAATCTGGAGATATTAAACTATGTTTGGATGCTAGGAATATAAATACATTTACAAAAAAACAATACGAAAGTCCTTTAAATATTGAAGGTATATTTGGAAGTATTACAAAGGCTAATATATTTTCAAAATTAGACTTAAAACACAGTTTTTGGTTAATTCCATTGGATCATCGTAGTAGACAATACACTGCATTCATGGTAGATGGAGTGGTATACCAATTTTGTGTGGTGCCATTCGGACTACAAAGCTCTTGTGCTGCTTTGGTACGAACTCTGCATACGATATTGAATCCGTATGAAGATTTCACTCTCCATTACATAGATGACATCTTGATTTTTTATGAAACAGAAGAGAAACATCAAAAACATTTGGAAATAATATTAAACGAGTTAGAAAATGCTGGACTTAAATTAAATTTGGAAAAATGTCAATTTTATAAAAGAGAAGTAGATTATTTAGGGTATGTTTTAAGTGATACTGGTATTACAATGAATCCTGAAAGAATAAAAGCAATTCTGGAGTATAAAACACCCAATAATTTGAGAACTTTGAGGGGGTTTTTAGGGATCATCAATTATTTCAAGAAATTGATACCAGATCTCAGTAGAAGAGAGATTTCTCTCATAGAATTATTAAAGAAGGATACTAGGTGGAAATGGGATGAGAGAAGAGAAAAGGCATTTCAAGAATTAAAAGAAATTTTTCTAAACAGCTTAAAAGTTTTTCATCCACAGAACGATAAACCTTTTATCTTAAGAACTGATGCTTCGATTGAAAGATTGGCAGGTGTATTAGTTCAAATACAAGAAGGAGGTGAAGTACCTATTAGTTTTATATCCCGAGTAACCAAACCAGCAGAAAGGAAATACTCCATAACAGAATTGGAAATGGCAAGTGTCATATTTTGCATAAGTAAATTAAGATTTTATCTGCTAGGAGCTAAGTTTATTTTAGAAACCGACTATTCAGCATTAACAGCTATGTTAAAAAATCGTTATGCTAATAATCGTGTCCACAGATGGATATTATTGCTACAAGAATATGCATTTGAAATCAGATATATTCCAGGAAAATTAAATATTGTAGCTGATGCATTAAGTCGAGCAGTAGTAGGAAACGATCAGACAAAATTTCAAATTGGAATAAACCAATTATACCAAACAGAGGGTATATTTTCATTGGAAAGGGTTAAAGAAGATCAAAGACATTTTGAAGACAAGAAGGTTAAAGGTGCCTATGAAATCGACGAAATATGGTATAAGAAATTGGAGGACAGAGAAGTATTTGTGATAAGTAAGGAGTTTGCTAAAGAAATTATTAGGCATTTACATGAGGAGAATGGACACATAGGAACGAGAAAATTATGGACATTGTTGCGAGAAAATTATGTGGCGAAGAAGGATTTAAGTGTGGTAAAAGAAGTATGCAAATATTGTCAACTATGTCAACTGGCCAAAGAGAAAAATTACCATAACAGCATGACAGCAAAATCCATGATAACAAATAAACCATTACAGACTGTGGCAATGGACTTTATAGGAAACTTCATTAGAAGTGAATTGGGCAATAAGAATTTACTAGTTGTAGTTGATGTCTATACCAAATTTATTAAAACTTTTCCGTGCAAGAGATCTACAGCTAAAGTCGTAATAGAATGTTTAAAAAGATATATCGAAGAAGTAGGAAGACCTGAAAGAATTATACTCGACCATGCTACATACTTTGAAAGTATAAAATTAAAACAATATTGTGACAAGGAACTAATAGAATTACAATTTATTAGTATTAGAAGACCTAGTTCCAATCCAGCAGAGAGATATATTAAAGAAATTTTGAAATATTTAAGAATACTTTGCCAAGGGATACATATTAGATGGGATGAAAACATGGATAGAATTGAAGGATTTATTAATAATTTACCACATGGAGTAACAGGAGAAAGTCCAATTTATTTAATGAAAGGTATCCAACCCAAACGAAACTGGATTGTGAATAGGGATACTACCCTAGAAGAGACACTAGAAAAGGTAAATATAAGAATAAGGAGGAATGCTGAGAAATATATTCGGGATCAGAACAGGAAGATCAAGAAGAAAACACAATTTAACAAAGGAGAATTGGTTATAATCAAAGCATTGAAAACATCTAATAAAGCAGAAGACCAATGTATTGAATTGCAATTGCCATTCGAGGGACCTTATGAGGTATTAACTGAAAATGCACAAAACAGTTATAAGTTGGTATACCCGGGAACAAACATGGTCAGGGGTGTTTTTAACATTGAATCAATTTATAAATATAACTCTCAATAAAAGATATCAGAATAAAATAAGGAGAAGAGGAATAGATAATATTATGTACTTACATGTAAATAAATAATAGTAGCATAGGTAGATGTAATGTTTCTAATTTTTCTGCATAAGTAGCACTTCCATGTAACATAGAATATTAGATAGCAGGTGGATGTAAGATAGTTCATTTTTCATATGTAGAGTACTTATAGGCGGATTCCATTATCCATAGTTGAGAATCTAAAAAAGAAAAATATTAATAAAAGCTTATAGATAATTTTAAGTAAAAGTAGGGTCACTTCAAATTTATATCATAAGGAAATTTAGAGTAGCTATAGAAATAAAAATGGAGACACAATCTATAATACATAATATAATAATACCAAAGACAGATAAAAAGAAAAGTTTCAATATATTATTATAAAATTTTGTGAGAATTTATTAGGTAGAGGGGATAAGAAAATAGAATTTACACCCATTAATAAGAACAGGTAGGATTTAGGGAGGACAAGCTCGATAACAATTAAATAACAGTAAAAGAGATGGAAAGGAAAGAAAGTTTTAAATCAAGATATAGAATTCAAGATATTCATGTCAAATGAAATTTCATAGGAATTATGGAGATAAGTGAAAATGAAATATGGAAGCAAAGATTTATATAGAATATGATATGATTAATTATTATGAGATAGGGAGATACGAAATATAAAATATAATGTAATGAATATATTGATGAAATGAAGTTGATGAATTATAATTAAGAATTATGCAAACAAATATAAATTGGGATAGTAAGCAAAGAAAAGGGTTAGACTATAGGAGCAATTATCTTGACATGAATATGGGTTAAAAATAGGATATGAAAATATATGGAATATTGGAAATAATAAAAATTTTCCTAATTTGACGATAAGATACGAATATGAGAGCATAAAAAAGGACTGTTAAGTGCAGGAAAAAGGTGTAAGTAATTATAGGAAAAATAAGCAAGAAACAGTTAAAATAATAAAGATTCTAAGCGGGAAATAAATAAATAATAATTGGAATAAGGATTGAAGCAAATATATAACAGAATGGTATATAAAGAATAAACCAAAAAAAATGTATAAGATGTAAGAATCAAAATGATTTTGTCTCATATTTGTAAAAATATTTAGAATAGGATAGGATAGAATCTGATAATGGAAATTAAGTCTAGGATAGAAATATATTAGAAACTTAAATATAGGATTCTTCAAATTTGATTTCAGGAGCAAAAAGTAATGAATTAAGTAGAAGATAATTATTAGCTTAAACATTGGAATTGAAATTTTAAAAAAAGGCAACTTAAAAGCTTGTTTTTTGAAAATTTGAATTTGAGGGGAGTTGAACTAGTTATCTAGTTTTGTAAATAAATTGAAATAAATAAACATGACAACAAGGTTCTATTATAACGGAAGGTGTGTCAGTAGACACAACCATTATAGAAAAATCCATAACAAGTCAAATATAAAAAAAAGAATGAAATATGAATAAATCTGGTTAAATATTGATGTGATTGTTTAAAAAGGGATAAAGAATAGAAAATCCAAAAACAATATTAGCTAATTAAATATTAAATGTTACCTGTACAATTAATTCCAAATAGATGTCAATGTCAAGGAATTTCACATTGTGCTGAACACTGCCATAGGAGTTTCCGCAGTAAGAAATTTCATATTATATCTTGAAACCTAAAATAATATTAAAAAATAATCAGTCCAATAATAGCTTAACATTATTCACATGAGTATTAATAGTAAAAGTTTAGAATTTCATGCATTCATTCAGTAATTTCATAAAGGGTTGAAAACGGTATGGCATAAAATAGATGGAACACAGCCCAAACTTATGAAAAGGAAATGAATATAAACAGGAAGTAATGAATCCTAGTGAATTTTAATTACCAACATAAAATCATTGATTATTTATTGTATATAGAACTTTTTTTAAAAAAACTAAAATAATCAAGAGTTTATATAGAATAGTTATAGAATAAAATTCAAAATTAAAAATAAAGAATCAATTACATATAGGTAAATTACTAATGTAGGTGGTAAATTTTGTAAAAATAAACATTTATCAAAATAGCTTAACAACATAATTATCAACAAATTAAATATTGTATAAGGAAAAAAGGACATAATATGGATTCCTTAGTGCAATAGAAATAATAGTGAATCAGTGTGATTACCCTCCAGGACAAAAAAAATTCAAGTATTTTAAATTAATTACTAAAAGACATGAAAATGACAATTTTTTGTTAAAAATAACAAATGAGTGAGCTATGGATTGGGGAAGCCGAGATGCTTGTTGATATTAAAAACAAAAAAAGTCGATTTGGGGTTGTTAGAGAGGACGTGTGGATGGAGATGGCTCTCTGTGAAAATTTTGTTTAAAAAAAATGCTTAAACGTTAAATTTACATCAAAACGTAAAATCAAACTAATAACAAGTGTATCTAATCCTGTGTAAGGATAAAGCAGTACTGAAGGTGCATATCTCTTGTGAGATATCATCAAGAATTAGAAGATGAGAGTTGCAGCCGGCAGTGATATCAAAAACTAAGGTCTGTGTTTTTTAAATAAAATTATTTGGAATTCCATTTAACATATATCAATGTGAACAATCAAATTATTATCAGAACGTTCGAGTCAAATAATGCATTAAAAAAAGGCCAAAAAACAATTAGAATATGATGCATCATAAATTTGTCTATTGATAATTGCATATTTAATCACTAAAAATTATTGTACTCACCTTTTGTAATTTCATCCATTAGATATATCACGTGCATCATGAATGTTACAATAATTTTCACACCTTCTTTCTAATTATTGCATGCCTAACTATTGTCTATCACTTTCTTCATATTCATAACTCTCACATGTTTATGTTCGAATTATACACGTATATGTAATTGATGGTATAAATTTTATAACTTTTAAAAAACTTCACCATTACCAACGTGCTGGTGGCATGTAAACTGAATAGACGCTTCTTATAGCAAAGAAGATGCGCAAATGTCTAACTTTACTACTCAGTTGAACAAAAATAAAAAAGTGGAGTAAAGACGCGAATTCGTTGGATCCTTTTCCGCCAATTATTTCTGGATAACAATAAAAGGTAGCACTGTTGATAGCACATGAATGTTGAAAGAATGTGAAGTAAGTTGCCTTTTATAATAGATATCATTGGTAAATAGATTTGGCATAGGTAGATTTTTTTGAAAGTCCATTGCAATACATTTAAAATGAACTTGCTTCATGGCTTGTTTCCTGGCCAATTTTTTTCGCTGATAAAATACTTCAGCCTTACTTTTATGCAGGTTATTCTCCACTGTTTTTTTTCTTATCTCTGCTTCAGTACTTTTTTTCATTTCGTCAGTAACATCTGTACCACGTAGCTTGCTTTGAAGAACCTTGAGTTCAGCTAAAAACTGCTCACACGAGCTGCAGGTATCGCTTCGTGGGTAACCAAAGCTTATATTAAAATTGGTATTAAATATATGTCGATAGGTTTCGTATGATACAGGAGGATTCTTTGCTTCCAGATACAAATTGTGCATTTTTTTAATGTTTAGTTCTTCAGGTAGGTACAGCTTTCTTGTCTTAGATCTGCTATAATGAATGTTGCGTCCCCTAAAACTGGAAATATGTGATTTAATCGTGCTTAATACGTGTTCTGGTAACGTATGCTTCTTAATATTATAGCCTCGCTTGTCCTTAGATACCTTGCCAACATTTTTCAAAGATTTCGGAATAGTTTCAATTCGTTCCTTTCCAATACCGTGCAAGCTTAAAAATGCTTTAAAGCATACTGGCACTTCTACAGTTCTCTCATCATTTCGTATTCTCACCCTAAACGCATAAGAAGCATAATGTAAGTTAGCACAAAGTTCATTTTTAGGTCGTCTTTGTTTCACCGGTAGTACCGTAATTAGCCCGCCCAAGTACATGTTTTGATCATTACGATTCAAAGAATTAAAATGGTTAATTATAAATGACCGGTTTTGTTCGTTAACAACACTGAAACACTTTAGTCTTTTGCAGTGGCAATTTTCACCTTCCTCGTGGCTTTGTTCTCGAAGTTTTTTCATCACATTACTGACTCGACCCGTAACTTTTCTCTTCCTGGTTTTCGCACAAGGAATGATGCCTTCATTATTACTCACTATCAAAGCTTCAGTATCGCTAGCCATTTTTAACTTGAAACTTCAGCTAGGAACACGATCTTATCAAACATAATTTACGCAGCGATACCAGCAGTAAGCACGTCACACTCGCGTGATTGCTCGAGTAAACTAAAACAGTGTAAATATGTCGGCAAATCAAGCAAATTCCAGTCAGGTCTCGACTCGAAAAGATTGACCTTTCCCATTTCTTCGCTGTCCGCACGGACATTCCCCTTTTCTTCACTGTAAGGTATATTAATAAACACGTTTTAATATTGACATACCTCGATTCTTTCCTATTTAGACATCCATACTAATTCTATAGGTATTTAGCTACGCATTTCCACCATAAACTTGTTTTGCCAAAAAATTGACCTTCCCCCTTTCTTCCCTGCACTCTTCAATTCTTCCTTTAATCGATCTGCGTATGTATGGCATATAATCTTCTGAATGCTTCTCAAAAAATAAGCTTCTTTTTCACTTCCAATTCTTCTTCATGAATATCATCGTATTGTTATTTCGGCCAAAATTCTTCCGCTTTTAAAAATGTTGGTCCAATCAATCATCTATTTTCATTATTGGAGATTCCCTAGTTGTTTCGTCAGCTACATTCAATTCTCCCTGAACCCAATGCCAACTGTTTACTTCGGTTAATTCTGTTATCTCTCCGATTCTGTGGGCTACGTATATTTCAAATCTTCTAGACTCCGATTTAATCCAATGTAGCAATGTCCTCGATTCTGTTCATTCATATGAACCAGTTGTTCTTATGTTCAATGCTTCCTGAATTTCGTTTATCAACTTACTTAACATGAGGGCTGCTTGGAGTTCAAGCATGGGTATAGTTATAGGCTTCAAAGGTGTTACTCTCGTTTTTGCACTAACGAAAGAAACTTCATAGCTACTGTTACGTCCAAACCGAATATAAACCATTGCATAAAAAACATTTTCACTGCTCTCACAAAAACCGTGAAGTTCTACAATATTACCATCGGTCAAAGCAAATCCATAACACCTTGGAATGAGAATATTCTCTATTCCCTTGAGGTAAAATCGTCTCATCCTATTCCAATTCGCCGTATATGCTGAATGAATATTTCGAATCTGACTAGTAATACAGCGAGAAATCCAAGAGGATCGAATACAGACATCGTCAATTTCAGAGTCTCCCATTTTGTTGGAATTTGTGTACAAATCAGCACTGTAGGATTCAATATCGAGCAGTTCAGAGAAAATGTAAAACTATCTGTTTCTGGATTCCCCCATAATCCCAAGATTCCTTCCAAAGTTTTTTCACACAATGAATTCAGACTTCTTTTGTTTCTACGACTTTTTTGAAGTTACAAATCCAGTTACAAATTTCGAAACCACCTTTATCATGAACTTTGATAACATCGGAATTCAATTGAATATCTCTTGTATCGGTTAAGTCCAAGTAATCGTCAACATAATGGTTTTCGATAATTGCCTTGAACGCCTCAGGAAATTCATTTGCCTGATCTTCCGCATTTTTATTTTCGACATATTGTCATACAAGGTGATGATTTAGCTCCAAAAAGCTTGGCTTTCATGTAAAAAACTACTGTGGCTTCTTCTCTGTCCATTTATCTCCAGAAAAAGCACTGAGTAGAATAGTACTCATCTCGGATCATTACTCTATGAAACAATTCCTTTATATCTCCACAAAAGGTTATTTTCTTCTGTCTGAAGATTGTAGTCAAATTAGAGTAATAATAAACATAGAGAGGGCTATTCATTCATAAATACGTTTATTTTTGCGGCCAAAAATTCTAAACGTCGGTAGTGAAATAATGAATGAATTACAAAAAGTGGGGATGGTATTGTAGATACATGGCCTTCGTTATTTCGGCTGTTTTTCTGACAAACTTGGCACCAACGAACCATGATAATCCAAAAACATTAAATTAATTATCTTGAGAGTTTATTTTGTCACTAAAAGTTTTTAAAAACACATCAAAACGAAAGAACTAAATGTTTACTCTCTAGTCGTAATAATGCTCATACAAACAAATCACGTTTGATATTATTTACTACAATACTACGGCTTTTTCGAAATGATCGTCGATCACACTCTGACGATATTTGCGTCTCTCTTTATATGGTAATTAAACAAGGACCAAACTACTAAATAGATTACTATTGACACATTAATCAGGTATTTTGAGCAATGTTGCCACTTTTAGTTATAACCATAAAGGTATCTAAGTATACAACAAATACTTGGTTAAAATTTATATATGGATATGCCTTTATTAAATAAAATTCAAGTAGTATTAATTAATTTTAAAAATAGCGACTCAAATGCATAAATTGATATGACTTTTCATTTGCATAACTTTTTAACACATTTTCAATTAAACTTCAAATTTCATTTTTCCTGCAACTAAAGAGACTTTGTAAATATGGCAAAGCAGTGGAAGTGTCCGCAAGTGAGTTTAGAATGTGACTCAATATTTGGGACAAGAAAAGATCAAAACAAACATATCTATTTTATTTGTTAATCTGAGGTAAGTACCATGTTCTAGTAGTTTCGGATACGACTTCTTCCGGGCTTAGTTTTCTTATATAGTTTTTTTGTTGGTAGTCATAGATTTCCTCACAATATTTTGATGCAAAGTTTTCATTCTTTTCCATCTTCCGTTTCGTGCATTTTAATATATCCAGAGCAACTTTACTGTCTGGCAAGTCAATAGCTTCATTTTTCCATAGCAGACTGATTTCAAAGCGATTTCCTACGCTTTGATGGTACTATCCATTACTGTTACTGCCTTTTCGTCTTATTTAGAGTTTCCATTCTCTTCGGGAATACGAATGCCAAAATTATCAATGTTGAAAGATTCTTTAACGAGATCATGAATTTCTAGATCACGTTGATGTTGAGGATCACAACATGATGGAAAATTAAGAATTTGTTCAAATGCTTTTTTGTTTGATGATAACTTCCATGGACAACCCATTCCAATAGAGTTTTTGAAACAAAAAGCTAGTTTCACGTTCAACCATGATAATATTTCATGGTAATGGTCAACTGGCATTGGTCTCGTCGAATGATTATCATTGCTTGTGCATCTTTGAATGGTGTTCCTAGAACCATTCTGATAAATGGGTAGTTTTTCGCTAATTCCTCGACATCAATTGATTGTTTGTGTAGGTAAAAGCCATAAACAGTTCTTACTCCAACAATATTGAACATTGTGGAAGATTTGTCTAGTCCAGAAATCTCCACAGTCACTATTTTTGAATAATCATCATTTCTACTGACGTCATTCAACCTCTGGTAGTACAGTGGATCAATAGGTACAACTAACCCTATTTGATCACCAAAACTAGATTTAATTGAAGTTGTCGTCGCACCTTCGTCAAAAAGCGCAAATGTACGAATATCTCCAAGATTACCCTTGAGTTTAACAGGTACTATTCGAAATAATACTTCGGTTTCTCCTCCCTTGGTACGGTGGATTGCTGCCATACGACATTGACCTGATGGGCTCGACGACGTCCCTGCTTCCTGTTGATTGCTCGTTTTCTTCATTTCATGGTTGTACAAACTGGTGTGATGGAATTTTTCACATAACTGATATTTCTTCTTTTTTGCAGGTGAATATGCTATGTGAAGGACTGAGATAAGAAAAACCCAATTTTTCTGATGTGATAATTTTCCATTTTTCGTTCACTTCCTTCTTTTTGAAAGTTTCACAGCCTTCAATATGGTGGTCGTCTTTTTTGCAACAAGCGCGTATTTGCCTTTATCCACTGGGTTTTCTAATGACAAAGACGTTTTCTCTCTTCCTTCTGTGATCAAATTTATCATTATCAAAGGATTTTTTTTCATTTGAAGCTCAGTCTACACAAGTTGGAGCTTTTTCTTGTCATTGATATTTTTGCACATTAAATTCGCAAACACGGTGGAACTTTTACAACTTCATTCAATATTTGGGGGTTATTTACGTGTCCTGTGGTTTTAAAAATTTCAATTGTGGTTACCATACCATCATCTTTATTCGAAAACTGTAAGTACGTTTCGAATTTAACTTCTTTGAGAGGTACATCTTTCCTCAGCGTTTCTATCAATGAAGATATAGTGAACTCTTATCTTCCACTTGTAAGTTTAAGGGTTACTTTTATTTTCTTTGCCTTCGATGACGCTATCAAAAGAGGCAAAACTGTGTCTTTAGCTTTCCCCTTCAGATATTTCTCAAAACATTCTCTACGTTACAAATATTGTATAGAGCAGTAGACCTATTATACTGATTATAAAACATAGGCCATTTTTCTGGGTGACCATCAAATATTGGCAAATTTTTCAACATTTTCAGTTCTGAGTGTCCTGACATTCCTGAATTGGCATTTTTCTGGATGATTTGGAATATTTGGTTCAAATGATCATTACTTATTTGGAGCACTGTTCGCGATTCTTTACAATATTTAGGATGGGAAATCCTCTTGAACTTGTTGGCCTCATATTCACGAGTCCTTTCGCTATATGCTTCTTCTTGATCATTGAGTATATTTGGAATATTGTTCATCGAATCATTCACATCATCCACACTGGTATGAATATCCCTATTAAAAATAAAAGAGCCTTTCGCATGTCTGTGTCTCCGCAACAAATTCTCTGAGATTCTGTTGCTCATCTGAGATCCCCTTTCCTGTACTTCTAGAAGTTCAGCTTCTCGTACCTGCTTTTCCATTTCCATCAGTTTCAGCTTTTCTTTCATTGCTTCTTCCAACACAATATTTGGCCTTTCCTGCCTCTATAGCAATCAATTTCCGTTGTAAATCAATGCTTGCCTTCGATACCTTCGAACTTTTACTTTGTGTCGAATCGCGGGAACATACATTTGATTTTTCTATCACAGTATTTCTAGTTATCTAACTGTTCATGACTTTATCGTTCGATTGCGATTCCTGTCTATCTATTTCTTCTTTGGACTGCCCAAAGTTTCTAGGTCACCGTAGTTGTCATCTAAATATCTGTGTATACCTGCAGTTTTTCTACTGCTCATATACAGTCCAAACTTTCTGTGCAGTTTTCCACAGGGCTGTATAATCTTTTACAATCCAAGGACCAATGTAACAGTCAGGAATTCTTTTTATTTTAAGTGAAAGATACTTTGTAAATTGAACAACTTTATTGACACGATAAGTCAAAGTAAAACATTGAAAAGTCAACAAATGCAAACCAAAGCCCAGTTCAATAAACCTGGACTGAAATATTTCAAATATGACGTCTTTAATACAATGAGAACAAGCAGTTTTCTAAATGATATGGGTAAATGATTTAAGTGTCATTAGTGCCATTCAATACTTCGATCTTGATTCCGATTTTGATTATAATCGAAATCGAAAACAGCGGGCTTATTCTGTAACTTGCAACTGCCGATAATTGCGCAATTGTCGCTGTCAAACGCAGGTTTCGTATTCTCGAAGAAGCAACTGCGACCGCGATCGCAATTTATCTGTTAACTGCCTCTAGTGAGCAATTGGTTAACTAAAAAAGTGCATTTTTCAGTTGTTCATGTGAAAAATACGTATTCTGTAAGCAATTTTCTAGCAATTACAACGCGATTGCAACTATTGAATAACAAACACAATTATAGTAGTTGTAATTGAGTTGTTTGATAATTAAATCAAGTTTTCTTAATAGAAATAGAAGATAAGTAATAAATTATAACATTTTGTCAATAATAAACACGTTTTATTTGTACAAATAGTAATTCAGTGGGCTTACTAACTGCCCTCAGAAAAGTGGACACAACTACCTAATATTTAATTACAATTACTTACCACCGTAATAAAAGAAATAATAGTCATTATTTGTTTTTACGTATTTAGTAATGGCTTGTGCAATTTGGCAAGATCATTCCATTCTTTTTCAATGGTCTCCTCAGATCTTGCCCCAAGACCTACCTCTATGGCCAGATTAGGATGACTAGTTAAATAGTCCAGCAACTCTTCCAACTGGCTATTGGAAACTCTGTGTTCTCCCATTTTTTGTATGCACGTCAAAAACAATTAATAGTAGCAGTATCCATTCTCAAATTATTTTACTCACCTTTTTTTTAAACAAATCATCTAAGAAAGTATTTTGAAACCCATTTCCAACTGCTTTTAGTTATGTAAAGAATTGTTTCGTACAGAATAATTTATTTAAAATTTGTGTTCAATTTCAGTAATGATGATTTTTCGACGCTTCCTTGGTTCTTTATGCATATTAAATATTTTTTAAATCTGTTTTTGTTCATCAGCTGATTTTACAGACAATTTAAAGTTACCGTTCATTGCTATCCGATTGCAAGTGGCGCTAGTTTCTTGACGTAAAAGTGCATCTTGACAGCAACCAGCAATTGCGACGCGACTACCTTACAGAATACCAAATTTTGCGACTGATTGTGCGACTGTTGTGCAATGGTTGCTAGTTGCAAAATAATTGTTGTTTTTACAGAATAAGCCCCCGGATTGATGTTTGTTCAACGACCAAAAAAAATTGTCATTTGTCATGTCATTTTACAAATCAAATAAATCAATACTGACATATCCTCATCATTATTTTAGTTCATTTCACGTGTATTTTACACTTTTCACAAGTTCATTTAGTTTAATCACGTTTAATTTTATACAAGCTGTTCTGTTAACTAAAAATGTAATATACAATTGCAAAATATCACTCACATTACATAACCCATAGACAAACGGTAATTCATTTAAATTTTCGACCAATCACATGCTTCCGATTTACGATTGTTTTTACTAGCATTATAATTTTAGACCGATTATAATCAGAGTGATCGATTGATATCGAAAATGTATTGTTGAACATGTTGTTTTTCAAATGACAGGAAATGATCGTAATCGATTGACGCGTTGAATAGCACTATTGATTTGAGAGTAATATTATAAATAAATGAAACTGATTTGATTGATTACATTATTCAAATCATAGTTCAATAGCCGAAAGCACATACCTATGTTTGAGGCATTTATTTATGTTTGTGTTCATATTTTGTAATGACATTTTCAATAAAATAAATATGATTGAAAGTAATATAAAATATGCAATTGTTTAAAACATAATACAATCTCACAGAAAATGGACTGAATATTTGACGTCAATTTGAATGTTTATGTTTGTCATGATTATAAAACGCTATAGTAGAATGAAAGATGAGTGGAATAAAATGTTTATTGCACTATAGCAATAAAGAACTAGTTTTTCCACTAAATAGAGTTCAATGAACGTAGAAAAAATTATGTTTTTGTTTAAAAATAAAAAGTCAATTTTTCATTAGTAGTTTGTTTGTTTACAGAGCTAATTCCGTTTAATTTCGTTGATATAGATAATAAGTAGTTATAAATATGGCAAAAGAGTATATAAAATGAGTCACGTATCTCCCTCATTTGTAATAAAGTATATCAAAGTAAAATTATAGGTACCTACAAAAAACATTTTTATGTTAAGCTCCGGTGCACTTGAATCCTTTTTTTTATTTACGAATCTGCATCAGCCTCAAGGGCTATTAGCGGTCTGTAGCTATATATTATGTTTGTTTAACATTATGAATAGATATTGACATGTCACATGTTTTGTTTGAAGTACATTTCAAATTTTATGGTAAAAGTTTGCGATTTGCAGATATTTAATAAGGTTTTTCACATTACTGCTATTGTTTAAAGTATTTTTCCTCCTACCCCTATAGAAAGTACACACTTTCCTCCCTCAATTCAGGGAGGAAACTCATACTTTTCCTCCCCCTCATTTCAAGTAAGTTGTAAACGATGAAACTTGTGAATTCATTATATTCATATTGTTTCCATAATTTCTAGATCATCCTGTATATCCTGTTTTTTGGTAAAAATCAAACATTAATGTTACTTCAACGTAGTTCTTCAATACAAATTTCAACTTCAGGAATCTTAGATATACGTTTTTTGAGTTCAGAATGAGAAAAGCATAGTATGCTGTGGCTCACTGACAGTAAACACGGCGATTGACTTTTGAGGTGCAAAGTCGCTACATTCATTAAACTTAGTTGAATTTTTGAAAAATGGAGAGCGATTCAAGTGATTTTGAATTTCCCAATACACCACCTAATATTAAGGAACAAGCCAACATAGCGTCATTAACCTTACTACCACAAAAATCTAAAGACAGGTATGAAAAACAATATGCACAATATAAGCAATGGGCAAGATACATAAATATTCAGAGAATCTTTTACTGGCATATTTTTCACTACAAGGAAAATCATCAAAAGCTTCTAAATATTCAATGCTACTCACAATGATACAAATGAAGGACAATGTCAATAATAAATATCCAAAGTTGATTGCATTTCTAAATCGTCAAAATGCCGGATACAAACCAAATAAAGCTAAAACTTTTACAAGAGAAGAAATAAATACATTCTTAATGGAAGCCCCCGATGATGTTTTTTTATTAATGAAGGTAAGAAATGAAATCCCATGCAAATAATTTATTTTTTGATATAAAATATTCACAGGTAGTACTTGTTATTGGAATTTCTGGAGCATGTCGATGTGATGAGCTTATTAAAATGACTATGGATGATATTGAAGAGAAAGACAATCTTTTAGTCATAAATATCCACACTTCAAAAACGTATAAACAACGAACTTCCGTTATCAATACTACAACAGGTAACGGCCCAAATTTTGTTCAAATCGTTAAAAAGTATATCTGTCTACGTCCTAAAACTGAGCATAAACGATTGTTGGTATGCTTTAAAACAGGCAAATGTATAAATCAAGTGGTTGGCAAAAATAGTATATCCAAAATACCACAAAAAATTGCAGAATATCTCAATCTTCCAAATGCCGAACATTACACAGGTCACAGTTTCAGAAGAGCTTCTGCAACTCTGTTAGTAAACGCTGGTGGGGATATTTTAGCTCTAAAACAGCATGGCGGTTGGAAATCAACCAATATCGCAGAAGGTTATGTAGAACAATCTTACACAAAAAAAAAGAAAAATTTCTGATCAAATTATGGGAAATAATGTAGAACCTGAACTTGATCACAATGAGCCAAGCACTTCTAGAAGTTACCACCATTACAATGTGCTAAGCGAAAATATTTCAAATACTAAAGCTCCTGTTCAAACCCTATCTTCTTCCAGTGGTGTTCATATAAGTGCTGCTCAAAACTGCACATTCAATATTAACATAAATAATTCTAAAATATAGTTAAACAATACTATGTACTCAATTGTATAACAGATATTGATAAATTTGTTTAATAAATAATTATTGTGTTCTTAATTATATTCGTTACCCATTTGTGTCGTAAATAAATTTTCAAAAAAAGGTGAGTAGGAGGAAAAATCATATGTATCACATGGGAGTAAAGTGCCTTTTCCTCCCTTGGATGTTTACTGCCCGACGCGAAGCGTCGGGCAGTAAACTACATCTTGCGGGAGGAAAAGTGGCACTTTCCTCCCTAGTAATACAAATAGCTATTCCAGAGATTCACTTATGTTGCATGCTAGCCTGTTGCTATGATATAGCGGACACTCAACCAAAAAATGTTTCACTGTTAACGGCTGCTCACAAATAACACATTCTGGTCTTGGTGTTCGGGAAAGTAAGTACTCATGAGTAGCTCGAGTATGACCTAGACGTAACCTTGTGATGATGATTTGATGTCTTCGATTTTCGGTAAAAGTTAGCCAGGGTGTTATGTAGGGTTTGATTTCTCTAAGTTTTGCGTGTGAGCTCCTTCATGTGTTATTCCATTTTTGTTTTGCTTTATTGCGAATAAATGTTTTTAGATCGGTGTATACGGGCTTAATGATTGGTATGGTATTAAGTAGTACTGCTTTTTTGGCGAGTTGATCGGCCATCTCATTACCTTTTATGCCTATGTGTGCAGGAACCCACTAGTAATGTATGTTTTTTCCTATCGATTGAAGATGATGAATTTCTTGTTTGATCATCAGTACGTGGAAATTTTTCGAATAGGTGCTTCTTAATAATTGCAAGGAGTTTAAAGAGTCTGTAAGTATAACTGTCTTTTCGTAGTTCGATGTTGTTACGTACTTTACTGCTTCTAGTATTGCATAAAGTTCTCCTATTAGAATTGTTGCATATTTTGAAAGTTTGAATTGCACATTGTTTGTAGGAGTTACAATGGCTGCGCCTAGTCCGTCATTTTGTTTGGATGCGTCAGTGTATATTTCGGTATAATTGGGATATTTTTGTATGGTCTCGTTAAAATGTTGGATGAGGGTTTGTATACTAGTGCTTTGTTTGGAAAAACATGAAAGATGAGTGTTTATATGTGGTGGCTTAATTTGCCAGGGTGGAGTGAAGTTTCGATTTTGAAAGAAGAGATGTTGGATATATTAAGACTGTTTTTATAGTGCTGGATTCTTACGTAAAATAGCTCTGTTTGAATATTAGGTGAGACTGGATTTACGTTTTAATTAAATGTGTGATGGTGGGTTGAAATAAGAGGATTAGCTGTTATTTTTGAGGCATATGAGAAACTTAGGATTTGTCTTCTAAGTTCTAATGGGGCTTCTCCGGCTTCACAGTATAGGCTGTCTACTGGTGTGGTTCTGTAGGCTCCTAGGATAATGCGTAGTGCTGTATTGTGTAATACGTCTAATTGTTTGAGTATTGTAACTTTTGCTGGTGCATAAGCAATACAGCCATAATCAACTTTTGATCTGACAAGTGTTTGATAGATGTTTAAGAGTAATCTGCCATCGGCTCCCCAATGTTTGTTTGATAGACATTTCAATAAATTGAGTCCTTTTTGACAGTCTTTAATTGGTTGTATTATATGGGCTTTCCAATTTAGTTTCTCATCGAATATAAGTCCTAGGTATTCTATCTTATTGGTGTACTTGAGAGTAGTATTGTAGATTTCCATATGAGGTTTGCGTTTAATTGGTTGTTTTGATAATATTATGCACCGTGACTTGCTGGGCGAGAAATGAAAACATGTCGCTCTTGACCATTTTTCCATCGATATGAGTTGTTTTTGAAGTATCGTTGCACATGCAGATAATGTCCTGCTTTTTACAAAAATTATCAAGTCATCCGCATACATTCGGATCTGTATTGGTTTTTCTATATCTCTAGTTATATCGTTCATGGCTAGGAGAAATAAAGTTGGACTGATAATTGATCCTTGGGGTGTTCCATTTTCTTGTTATTGGATAGAAGAAGTTGTCCCATTGACTCTAACCTGAAATGTTCTGTCACATAAAAAGTTCTGTATGAAAGCTAGAATGTTACCTTGATATCCTATGTTGCTTAGCTTTGATAGTATGTTGTGTTTCCAAGTTGTTTCGAAAGCTTTATTTACATCAAAATAGATGGCCATGCAGGGTTCTTTATATGAGAATGCTTCTTTAATATGAGTTTCTAAATCGATTATGTTGTGTAATGTTGATCTATTTGGTCTAAATCATGATTGCTCCGGAGTCAGATGTCCTTTGCTTTCTAGGTCCCAAAGAAGTCTTTTATTTATTATTTTCTCGAGCAGTTTGCATAGGGCGCTAGTTAACGAAATGGGTCTATAAGAATCTGCTAGAAGGGGTAATTTAGAAGGTTTTAAGATGGGGATTGTGATTGCCTCTATCCATGTGTTAGGATATAGATGTTGGCTCCAGACACTGTTGTATATTTGCAAGAGGTGATGTTTCGCAGATGAAGGCAGGTTTTTCAAAAATATGGGCGGGATATCATCGGGTCCAGGAGATGTGTTCTTAAGTTTGTGAAGTGCATCGTTGAATTCGTGTAGGCTGATAGGCGTGTTAATAGGGTCTGCGTTTTCATGTATCATAATGATGTTTTTTTCTTGCTTCTGCTTAAATGCTAGGAAGTCTGGGTCGTAGTTATCATTTTTAGAATGGAGACAATAAGCGTTTGCGAGTTCTTCATCTCATTGTTATCTGTTATCATACTTAAATCGTTTTTTTGTAAGGCTGCAATTTCCATATGTGAGCTTTTACCTGCTATGCTCTTTATTTTTTTCCAGACATTTGTTATTGGTGTTGATGGTTAGTCTAGCAAACGATCGCTTCGTTTTGCATTCTATACAGTTCTCAGGAGTCTTTTATATTTATTTAAGGATTGTTCACTTGCTTTTATTGCTGACTTACATTCTTCTTTCCACCATAGCACTGCATTGTACTTTTTTATATGCGCTGTTTCACCAATAGCGTGGTATGCTGCATCTATTATTATTTTGTTAAAGTCTTCTACTGTAGCCGTAATATCATCTTGCAGTTTTGCCAGATGAATATTGTCGTCAATGTGTTGTGAGAAATCAGTCCAATTTGCTTTATTTAGTCTCCAACGTTGTAAGGGTATTGTATCGTGAGAACGTTTAGTGGTGTTGGTAATTGTTATTGGGAAGTGATCGCTGTCATATAAGTCTTTATTAATTTGCCAAGAGAGTTGGGGTAGAAGATTAGGTGTGCATGGACTGAGATCAATTGCTGAAGATGTGCCCGCTGTTATGTTGAATCTGGTGCCACTGCCGTCATTCAATATAGCTAAGTTAGCGCAGTTGAATGTCTCATATAGTTGCTTTCCTCTTGAATCGTTTGACCTGGATCCCCAAGCAATGGTGTGCCCGTTGAAATCGCCTATAATTAGCCTGGGAGAAGGGATTTGTTTAAATAACGCATCCAGTTCCTGGGGATCTGCATGTATGTTAGACGGGAGGTATAAGTGGCATATATTTATTTCGGTTGTGGCTTTAATTTTAATGGCTACCGCTTCAATGTTGGTGGTGATGTTCATTTCTTCCGCTACTATTGTCGATCTCGTGAATATGGCTACACCTCCACTGGCCGTTGTCCGATTTCTATTTTTAAAGAATCCATTGTAATGTTTTGGGGTATGTGTTTTGTGTTCATGGAAGTGAGTTTCCTGTAAGCATATAATGTCTGGAAGATGTTCTGATATGAGCTTTTGTAGCATTCCTAAATGGAGATAATATCCATTCAGGTTCCATTATATTATACTATTGAATTTTGGTATTCAAATTGATATTTTGACGTGATTAACGGGATTGTATGGAGGATTCGCTGCCGGTATCATCTGTCTGCTTTTCCAGCTTTTTTCTCAATTTAGTAAATCGGGTTTTTAGAGTCTTGTCTTTCAACTGAGGGTAAAGTGTAATTAACATTTCAATGAGGCCTTTTATATCTGATGTATAGTATTTTGCAACGGTATATGCGTTCTGAACTACGTGTGTATGCTCCAGCAGCCTTTTAAATTCGTCATAGTTCAGAGGATAAGGGGGTGTTTGATTTTCAATTATTGGTTTTAAATGGCTGGTTGCTTCTTCTGGGATGGAGTAGACAGGAGTGGAGCTGATTGCAGAGTGTTTTTTCTTTTTTGGATTTTCTGAGGTTGAGAAAGCTAGTTTTGTCATAGTGGATGCTTCCGGAGAGGATTCTGATGATAGGAACCGTTTATTTTTGAAGAATTGGGCAAAGTTGTTGTGGTATTTTGTGATATGATGCCTACTTCAGCTGTGGGGGTGTTTACTATCAGATTTGATTGGGTAGAGAATATATCTATCGGAGTTGGTTGAGAAAAGGTTGTTGTTGGTTTTGTTTGCTCATGTGATGTTTGGGGGGCGTCATTGTTTGTTGCGTTCGTTTGGATAGGAGACTTTTGGTTTTGTAGGTAGGTAGGACAATTGGCAACAACGTGACCCGATAGTTTGCAATTGAAACATTTCTAACTATCTAAGGAGAGAAAAATACGATAAGAGAGGTTGCCGTGTGTAATTTCTAGAGATTCGGCTAAAATAAGAGATTCTAGAGGAGTAATGTAAACTTAGCGTCTGAAACTCATTATATGTCTTTTGCAGGATCTGTTACACCTATTCGTAGAAATGTAATTGGGGATAATAATTTTAGACCTAATCCTACTAGCGTAGTTTTAAGTGTATCGTTTGGTATAGTCGGACTAACGTTAGAAATGACTAGCCTGTCTGAAGGGGTTACTAAATGTCGCGCTTATAATTTTTGTCCCAAAACTTCGATTTCTCCTCCATTTTCTATAAATTATCAACTGCAGCTTTGGTCGATAAATAAATACACACTCTATTATTAGATATCCTCGAGCAGAAAATGATGTTGCGTGGTTGAACTATCGGGCCTAAACTCAGAAGATAGTCTTGAATTTTTGCATAATTGATTGCACTAAAAATGATTCCCTGGTCTTTTGCTGGATATATTAGTTGAGTTGGTTGTTTGAGCATTTGAGAGTAAGATTGTATCGGATTATTGGATGGTGTATTAGGTGATGTAGGGGTTATATTCATGTTGTTGTTATCAAACTTTTGTTTTAAATGGTTTTCGGAGCATTATTTTCTGAGTACGGCACTGGCGGTTGATTCCAGTAAATTAGCAGGTTGTTTTTGCAGCTTGGAATTTACTTGACAAGTAAAATTTGTTGTATTGGTCAGTATATAAGGTATTGAATAAATGATATCATTCAAACCACTGTAGGTTATGTACTCACTCAGTTATGGTGTCGTGGATTGGTCTTAATGCCATCACTAACTTTACACTGTATTATTTTGCCTGATAACTGGTTATTTGATTAAATTTACGAACTGGATTCAAAAGTTGTTTATTGCCACGTGAACAGAGAAAAACTCCACTTGAATCCTTGTTTCTAGCAAAGAAACTTGCATCATAGAATGAATCTTCGGTAAGTTACAACAATATTTTTTGATCCAGTCTTCATTGTGATAAAAATCGCAAAATATTATCGTTGTTCTAAGAAACTATCAAAAAAAATAGTTCATACTTTTAACATGGTTAAGAGAACTAAGTCAGCTTGTTCGTGCAATGACGTCCTCGCGCCCTGATTAGTGTTCGCAGTCACGTGATAGTGGGTAATAAATACGGCAATTTAAATGATTGATTTTATTTAATTTCAGACGAATAATTAGGTTCTTAAAATGTTATTTTAGGTTTCTAAGAACTGTGTTTAATGTGTAAAAAATAACTTGACATGAATAAGTAAAAACTGTCAATAACCCTATTACTTCAATTAAAGTAAATGTCAAAGTTCATTTATTAAAAACAATCCAACGCCCTGTAACTGATTAACGAGAAAACTTATCACACATGCTTATAAGAACTGTTCGTCTCAAAATAAAACAGCAAATCGCGTACAACACCCTGCATATAATTATGAAGTACCGAATTAATATACGATAAAGTTATATATTCAATGAAAAGCTGCCAATAACTTCGGGTTTACGTAACAACTTGTCTTCTATATTCAAAAATGTTTTGTTGAATAAATTATTCCATCACAGGAAAAGTATAGATTATCCCAATCAAAGGAGCAATTATTAAAAGACAGATTTCGGTGTTTTAATTTTATTAAATTAAAATGACAGTCCATGATGTTACTCAACACAATTATCTACAAGACATCTAGTTTCAATCACCTCCTTATAGAAACTTGCTGATCCTCTGGGTGTTCTTGTTCTGTTTTCACTATTAAAATCTATAGCATAAAGTCCGTACTTCTGCCTAAAAACACAAAACAATATATTCTTGTTACCGTTCTTATAGAGATATCAAATTTATTTTTTTATAACCATTTAAAAATCAACAACATGTCACGTTTTAATTCAACGTCAGCTTCCGACACCAGTGATAGAATATCCCATAACATTAACTTTCGTCACTACTGACGAAAGTTAGTAGGTAGCATGGCAATAAACGAGATAGTTTATCGTGAACTTGATCGTCTCAAAAAACGTCATTTGATTGAAATTATTGTTTCTAAAAAAGTACACAAAGATGTTAAACTTAGTGATTTAGCTAAGAAGTTTGTGTAGATACATGAAAACAAAGAATTATTCCCCCAGCACAATCGATATTGCTATCGGAAAAAACATGAACAACATCACTAAAATAAAAACCCTAAACGACCTTAATTCCGACCATGATCCTGTCCTCATCCACTTAAAACTACCCCACACAATACAACTCCCGATAAAACACATATTTGATTACACAACCACCAGCTGGTTAAAATTCAGGAAACACATGAACAATAACATCAATATCACAGTCAAAATAGAAAACACAGAACAACTCATTAACTCAATGAAAAACCTTCAAGATATAATTATTGCCGCCAGAAATTACTCAACCACCCTAAAACCTAAACCAACCCCTCAGAACACCCTTCCTGATTACATAATTACACTGATACACGACAAAAACAAAGTAAGAAAAAGATGGCAGCTCTCCAGAAGCGAAGACGATCGATCTTTATTAAAATAATATCAAACGACAATATCTCTCTTATCAAAGAATACAAAAACCAAAATTGGACGAAGTTTCTAAAAACAATAAATTCTGAAGATAACTCACTCTGGAGAATTGCAAGATTCTTCAAAAACCAGCAAAAGGATATTTCAAAAATTGAAATAAATTGACACACATGCACCGACAGCAAGGAAATTGCGCAGAGTTTCGGAGAGTACTTTTGTAACAATTTCGTAAACAATGCACCACACACCAATCATCATCAACACATATCACAATTAGTAAACCAACACTTGCAATCAATACATCCATTAAACACAGAAAACTTAACGTCATACACAGAAATATATAATACTATACAAAAACTTAGAAACAACATTGCCCCAGGATACGACGGTATACCAAACATCCTGTTAAAAAACCTACCAAAAAAAGGTATTGTGCAAGTAACTTACATAGTTAATTTCATTATCAAAACCGGAATTTATCCTGATATGCTCAAGATTGCCAATGTTATACCCATAATAAAAGCAAACAGCCATGTTATGTAGATAGCTATCGACCTATATAATTATTAAATAATATTGCAAAGGTGATTGACAAAATTATATTAAAAAGAATGCAATCATTCACAGAAAAACAAAAGTTATTCCCCCCGAGCAATACGGTTTCCGAAGTGGCCACAGTACCATAGCACAAACAATTAGGGTTATAAATTTCATAAGAGAAGGCTTCCGGGAGAAAAATAAAGCAATTATGGTCGCGATCGACGTACAAAAAGCCTTCGACTCCGTATGGCTCGAGGGGTTAATATTCAAACTTATACAACTGAAAATTCCAAGTTATTTAATTAAGTTAATCAACTCATATGTATCAAACAGAAAATTCTACATTAAAATCTTACCTTACTTTAACAATCAAAAACTTAACATCAACGCCTCCAAGAGTATTTGTTACTCAGGAGGATCACGAGGAAAGAGAACAACTCATTGCAACCTCAACTTTGCGTAAACGGACACATCATCTCCCCAAGCAACACTTCAAAATACCTCGGATATACCATCCAAGGTAATACAAACGCAACAGCTCATATAAATAGTCAAGTGCACAAAGCTAAGATTGCAATGAGTAAACTCTACCCTCTCATCTGCAACACAGTCATCTCACCACACAAAACAAATTACTTATATACAGACAAATCATCAGACCTATTTTAACATATTCAGCACCACTATACTTCACAGGAACAAAACAGAATTTTCACTCATTGCAGGTGGTACAAAACAAGTATCTGAGAATGGCAATAAAACACAACTCTACCTATCCAAAATACCCCAGAAGCTCTTGGTTACATGAGATAGCCGATATTCCCACTGTCAAAGACTTTATCACTGAAATATCTACAAATTTTTACAATAATTGTCTGCCAGATAATCTTCGAAATGCTCTCAAAGACGTGAATCGCGCAGAAGGCATCCGCGACAGTGGGTGTAGACTTCTGCATGGATCTCTAATTACATAACAAGGTTGTCACTCATCAACTAACTATTCAGCAAACAGGGGTATATTCAGGGTCGGACCAATATCCTAACTGAATTACCCCAAACATTTCTATACATAAAATAAATTAAAATCAACGTCTGACATGTTGCCTCCTCAAACCTAAAACCCTCATTAATTATTGAGACCCTGTTTTTCAGCTGCTTTTCAGGGAAAACTTAGCCGAAAGATTCTAGGAGCGAAATTTTTATGCCGGGGACAAAGTTATTAAGACAACGATAATTTCGGGATAATGCTGGAAGAGCAAGGAGCCTTAAGATGCGATACAAGTTGTACACAAACAACAGGAAGAAAGCCAGACCACCGGCACTCACACTTTTTCTTTTTGTTGTATGTAATTTTGGGAAACAAAACATTGAATAAAGTACCTTTTTAATAATAATAACAAAGAATTATTCGATTCTAACAATGATATTCAAGTGGTAGACGAAATGAAAGGTTATAGGGGAGAGTAGGGATACTTGATTCCCTTGGAGACTTGATCCTCATTCGAAATTCGCGCCGTGTTCTGCCGTTAGTGCATAATTTCATCAGTGGCGCTTGTTTTGGTTGACAACAGTGCTCTACTGCTCCAGTAAGCGTCTTGCAGCCATCACGTGAACAGTTATCGTCGCAATTTTATTTTTATACGTTCCACACTTCTTTTTCGGTGAGTATTTATTTTTTTTTTTAACCGCAAATATATGAAAAATAGCTTGTTTGTATGTTTTCTTGTGACTTTGGCTATGTTTGGCACAATATTTCAAGGAACTTGAAGTCGTTTTGACAAAGCTACTGTGTTAGTGAAACGCGTCAACAAGTTTAAATTGAACATTAGTTCAAATATATGAAGATTTAAACAAACTATATTGTTTTATTTCCTCGTTCAACTTGAAGTCTGTTTGCGAATTATTTTTCAGATATCTTTTTTTTACATTTTAAGTGTGTATTGGGAGACTTGATCCCATGCGGTGGTAGGAGACTTGATCAGTGAATCAAGTCTCATCCTGCCAGTTTTTTTAATTTTATATATATATATATATATATATATATATATATAAATATATATATATATATATAATATATATATATATATATATATATATATATATATATATATATATATATCTGTTTATGACCCTTAAGAAATATAAACTGATATTAGGGCCTACAGATTATTGGGTAATAAGCATAATTCTATACAATTCTATACTAAACATAAAAATAAGATCATTTTGTAAAATAATTGTAAATGTATTTACAATAGAGATTTTAAATACTTATTAAGGCTATGACAGTTTTGGTCAATCATTGGTTACTTGACAAATTTGAGACATCGGTGTAGTTTGGGGCCCTCAGCTCTTCTGCACCCTGAGTTTGAAGCCATCAGCTAGGCTCAGATGTTATAGAACCTGCTTGTCAGTTATTTATTTATTTAAACTGTGACATTTGCTGTAAATTTGTAATAAATACTTTGAAAAGATACCTATGGTCCAAAGTGAATAATTAAAAACTTCAATCAGGGGATACTTGCTGACTTTTATTTTTTTTATGATAACTTACCTATCAGTTTAACCTTTGGGGTGTGCAGTTAGTGTTGTTAACCCACTGAGGAGTTGTGGGGTAACATAAGAAGTCTTGAGTGCTTGCCAAAACTTCTCTGGCGCCCTTTTTGAAAACTTATTAAATTTTTTTGAAGAATCCACCCCTTCGTCGACTCGAAGCTAGTAAACGACGAGCATGGATTGTACCACGTGAGACAACCCGCACATCTATAGCGAGCACTGAGGGTTAGTAGCGTTTTCTCGTTATAACTTTTCGAAAGCACTGTATATTAATATACTTTTGGCAGCTATTCATCAAATTTGACATTATGTATGCCATGGTAATGCATTTGGCGACGATAAAATTGGAATCGTAGAATATATTCAGTTTGATTAATTTAGATAAAATATTACATTTTTTGAATAAATGCAATCAAATCTCAGGTTACGAGGAGGTTCGCCCTCAGAACTGAGATATAACTTGAGAATCTTCTCTCATTTTGTACAGTTGATATGTTACTTATCACTATGGTTCTCATGAAGAACGTCTCTGAGGAGAAAGATCTATCATAACTAATTTGCATATAGTTCTAACCCAAACAAATATACTAGTGTTAAGACTACCTATATTTTTCCGATTTACGACTGTGTCACAATATAGATGATTCAGTCTAACAATAAATGTGATTTTTTCGTTACAATTTCAATACATTCGATATTTATCAATTGGTATTAGATTTTAATATTTGGCTGAGGTGAATCAATTCGTCGACGAGTTACTTACGTGTAACCTGCAGCCCATTCAAAATTATCCATAATGCTCCAGACAGTATAACCAAAGACATCTACTCCATCTTGTTCCATTGCATCTCTTATATTACTCAAATAGCCCTGAAATTAGAAAAGTGATTATTATAATGAAAATAATACCTTTGAGGGTTGTCTTATTCAGCAACTGGTGCTAATTTTTAGAATCATATTCCATTTCCATACAACAAAAGTCTCTTTGTGGATATATGTTGAAATTAGATGGCATTTTTCTACGATCACCTCTGTTTAATTCGAAAATAATAATTTCGAAATAACAGTTCATTGAAGGATAGAACAACTACTTTGCTGGATAATACCACGACAAATCTTCAATTACATCCCTTTTGAAGACCCTGATGTCGATAGACCTTTTTGATACAGACATATCTGATTGAAAGGAGAAAATCATAGTCCGCTGACCGGTATCTACACTGCTATTATTAGACCTAGGCTAACGTACGACGCGATTGCTTGGGAAGTGAAAGCAAACCAGATGACAGTCGTCCGAAAACTAGATCAAATCCAGAAAACAGCATGCCGCAATACAACGGAGGGAATGACAACCACACCAAAACGAGGGCAGTGTAGTGATCCTTGGTCTCACTCCCCTTGACATACACATCAAGGAGGTTATTTTGATGACAATGACACGTATTCGCTCTACCGGTATACAACCTTATGTAAGAAGCTGTAAATTGAAACGTAACTTTTGGCGTACGGCCCTCAGAAAGGTCCCAGTACTACAGGCTAATACAGACTCGATTCCACCGCGATATGCCATTCACAGGCCCTACAAAATAATCATTGAACATAATGCCCAAGACCCATTAGAAGAAGGCGCAATCCGCATCTTCACTGATGGTTCTAAAACCAATGTAGGCTCACGATGTGGAAATTTTTCCAGACACCTTAATCTAAACATAAAATGGACAATAGGCTGTAATGCAAGCGTTGCTCAAACAGAGTTCACTGTTATTTGCATCGCTTCAAAAGAGAGTACCCAAAGGAATGCCACAGGTAATTATATCTACATCCTCACGAATAGTACGCAAACATGATTTGACCACATATTACATCAGGCAAAGTATTGGAACATCACATGGCCCTAAGCGAAGTCTGTAACATCAGCATGGTCTTTTTAGGATCAATCAAGAGCCATGGGAAATCGAAAGGGAACCGTGTTGCAGACTCGATAGCCAGGAAAGCAGCCTCACAAAAACTCTTGTGACCCGGTACTTTCATTGGTTTCAGTTACAGCTAACCTATTAATAAGTTTAAGGGTAGATGGGATGATGTAGAAGACTGCAGGCTTGCCAAGGAACTATTACAGTATCCGAACAGCAAAGTTGCCAAAAATATACGTTACTATGAACAGGCAGAACATACGAACAGCCACGGGTATTCTGACTGGTCACTGTTACTTACAAAAACATCTCTACAGACTGGGTCTGTCTGACACTCCACTTTGTAGATGATGTGAACAAGAGGATGAGACTGACAAACACATTCTTTGCGTATGTCCGACAATCTCTCTATTTAGATTCTCAGAATTCTGCGAGCACAGGCTAGCACAGGCTAGTGTGAGCGAGCTTACTTCAGGCGACGTTATCGAGGAGGCTGGATGACGAGCTAGAAGGAAGTCTGAACCTCATAGGGATGCACAATGGGCCAATTGTAGCCTAAGTGCTGTGGGGTCACTTATTGTGCCTCTTCAGAACGACGTAGTGCCTTGAATATCGAAGTCTCTAGTTCGAACTGAAGATATCACCTTTGAGCGCTGCTATTTGGTTCGTGGAAGTATCTTCTTACCAGAAAGCGCTAGTTAAGATATTTTGTTCTCGAAATATCTTTTCAAAAAGTTTAATTTCCATTAGAAAATACAACTTTATTGCTTCAGAGTTACAAACATTATGAATGATAAATGTGAGAACAATACAAAGTAAGTTTATAATTAAATACTGACAATATGATATTCGATATGATATTATTATATAATATGCAAATTGGCTTCACATATCTTCTCCCTTCTTAAGATAGAACAACGCCGTCAAAGTGGTTGTTTTGTTGGGGTTGGTGGTTAGCTTCTTTCTTCTGTTTTAAATATCTTCAGAGTGTACACGTTACGGCTACTGCCCGCCCTGTGTCTTGCTATTTTTAGCCCACCCGGGTATTTCATTTCCCTTAAACGACCCATATTTGGGAGGAATCCCCTATTCGCCACATGGGAAGGCGTCCGATGGAGGACTAGCAACCCCCGCGAGCAGTAATAATTTGTATGAAGTAATTTCATGTTTCTGTAATTTAGCAATTCTGCGTAGACCATTTTCATCCATTTGAAACAAACTGTTTGCGTCACAAGTACATACAACGACCTGTTCTCGCATTAACTTCTAGATTAGAATATTGTCAACAATTTTAACGTCACTTTTTTCTGATCTTAGCGTTTTGTTTAGAAAACTCATAAAGACTCAAGCATATAAACACTATATTTTAAATATTGTGTAATTTGTCATCTCTTAAGTTAAGTTGACGGAAAAATTGAAACAAGTGATGATAGACAAAGAATCAGAAATAGGGTCAAATCATAGACTAGTAACAGCAAAGCTACGGGATAATATGACAATGGCAGTTGAAGCAAACGAATACAGTATAATTGCAATTCACAAGCTAAAAGACATCGAACTTAGAAATAAACACGAAAAAGAATCAGATGAGACTAGACAAGCACAGAGGAGGTTGGACACTAGGAGAAAGATGGGAAAAATTTAGAGAAGTAGTACTAGAAAAGGCAGGGAAGATATGCGAGAACAGAAAATAAAACGGAAATTTGAAGAGAACTAAGTGGTGGAACGAGGACATTAAATAATTAGTACACTTCGACAGGTACGTATTCGTGGCTCGTGTAGTGTGTTATAGGCAAATCGATTGTTAGTAAATTTATTATTTATATTATCAGTTTACTAATCATAATACATAATTGTAAACCGCTAACTGTTAATATCCTCAAAATGAATAGAGATTCAGAGGGGGGAGAACACCATCCTAAGAAAAACCCACCAGATAAACATGAAAATCAAATAGAAATCGATGGAAGACAATACGATATAAATAATTTATATTCTAGTTCGGATAATGGACCGTACTATGTCATAGTTGAACCAAGCGATAAAAATACTCGTATTTCTGCTGTTAAAGTAGGTCATTACATTCTTAATAATCCAACATTCAAAAAAGACATTATTGATATTAAACTAGTAGGAAGAAACAAAGTAAAAATAATTTTTAAAAGTTATAAAGTTGCTAATTTTATGGTAGGTCACAACTTAATGGTAGTAAATAAATTAGTTACCCACATTCCTACATTTTTTAACCACAAAAAAGGTATAATTAGAGAGGTCGATACATTCTTAAACGAAAAATACATATTAAACAATATCGAAAGCGATAAAAAGGTAGTGAATATACAAAGAATGAAACGAAAAATAATTGATTCAGATAATGAAGTACAATATGTACCACGACAAATGATTGTCGTTACTTTGTTAGGTGATTCTTTGCCACAATGGGTTAAAATTAATTTAGTTAGGTTTATAGTGGAGCCTTATATTTATCCTGTAGTACAGGTTTCAAGTGCCTTCGGTATGGACATACCGCAAAATATTGTAAAAGCACAACTATTAAGTGTAAAAAATGCGGTCAACTGCATGACGACCCCGAATACTTCGAATGTAAAGAAGATGATTACTGCATTCACTGCGAACAAAGTGGACATCAATCGGTATCAAAAATTGTCCCAAATATATCCAACAGCGCAACATTAGAAAAATTCGGTGACCATTAAAAATCAAACCTTTTTCCAATCAAATTCATCAATGTCCAAAGGCATCCTACCAAATCCTCACAGAGAAGATTTCCAAAGTTGTAAGGAAAAATTAGAAATCGAGATTTTACATATAATACCTACACTTTTCATGCACATTCTCAAAAAATTTAATATAACTATTCCAGACGAATCCGTTGTTGAAGAAACACAAAACGAGTTGAATATATTTTAGATTCGTTTATGGAAGTTCATAGTATTGCATTTAATCAAAATGGATAAAATGAATATTAAGGTTTTGCAATGGATTTGTAACTCAATTATTAAAAATATGCCTAACCTTAAAAATTTCCTAAATAACTCCAAATATAAATTTGATATAATAACATTAAATGAAACTTGGCTTTCTCCAAGAAAAAAGGTCAATTTAGGTGGATTTAATTTTGTTCACGAAGATAGATTGGATGGATACGGTGGTGTTGGTATACTCATCAAGGACAACTTGTAATTTTCGGAATTTAAATTTAGAAATAATTTTAATACTAAAATAGAAATCTGTTCAATTAAACTTTTGAATCTCAAAATACATGTTATTTGTATTTACAAACCTCCTAACGTTCAAGCTACTACAACTGACTGGTCCAATATTTTCGCTCAGATACAAGGAGATGCTCTCGTCTGTGGAGATTTCAATTCCCATCATAGTTGCTGGGGTTCTAAAATTGATAATAGTCAAGGTAATAGATTAGTAGATGCTATTGATGGAACCAATTTAATAGTTTTAAATGACGGAAGGCCAACTAAGATAAGCAGACCAAATGAAAGACCCTCAGCAATTGACCTCACTTTTATTACAACAAACCTCTTAAGTCTAGCAGAATGGAATGTATTAGATGATACCTTAGGATCCGATCATTTACCTCTTCACACAACAATATCCCGTAATTATGTTCCATCACATACTACCCCTTCAAGAAAGTGGATAGAGTCCACTGCAGACTGGGAGCTTTTTCATTATTTAATTGAGAATGATATGACCCAGGTAAAAGTTGATTCCTTTGAATCACTTCTAAACATCATAAATACTGATAGATCTATGAAATCACGCAATGGAGGTAACAAAAAAACACCAAATGACATGCAATCAAATTGTAGTAGAGCGCAAAAATGCTTTCCAGGCATATAAAACACAATCAAACTTACGTAACTATTTAAACAAAAGCAACAACAATGTTGGAAAAATTTCATTAATCAACTAAATAAAAACACTCCAATTTCAAAAATTTGGACGTTCATAAAAAAATTTCAAATAAAAATTTCACATATAAAAAACAACCAATACACGAATCTTTGATAAACCAAATTTTTGACATCATAGCTCCAAATTTTGTACCGAATTTATTTGAAGAAAACAGCAATGATACAATCAATCCCCATATGGATATCCCCTTTGACGCAACAGAATTAGAAGCTGCTATCAAAAATTCTAGATGTACAGCACCTGGAGCTGATTTCATTACTTATGATTTAATTAAAAAATTACCTCAAACTATTAAAAATATTTTATTACAAATTTATAATGATTGGTGGGTTAATGGGAATTACGTTGATAAATTAAAACAAGTAACTATATGTCTTCTTTTAAAGCCACAAAAAGACAGGAACCTACCCTCATCTTATCGTCCTATATCCTTGATGTCGTGTATCACAAAAACATTTGAACGTATGATCAAAGCAAGACTAGAATGGTATATCGAAAAAAACTCGATTCTGCCACTTGCACAGTATGGTTACAGAAGAGGCTACGGAACAATAGATGCGGTTACACATCTGGTTAATGAGGTTCAGATTGCATTATCAATGAACAAGTACTTAGTATGTCTATTTCTTGATATAAAGGGAGCTTATGACTTTGTGAATTTTAACATTCTTCAACAAAATATGATTAACGTAGGCTTTAGTAAAAGAACTTCTCAAAGTATTTTACAGTTATTCTTTGGAAGAACAGTCTTTATTAGAGATCACAATAATATCCTACACGGACCTCGAACCGTTTATCATGGACTACCTTAGGGATCAGTATTAAGCCCAATTTTATTCAATCTATATTCTGGCAACATACATACACAGATTAATAACCTTGCTAATTGTATCCAGTATGCAGATGATTTCTGTATATACTCCATCCAAAATACATATGATAACTGCATTTGTGCTCTCGAAAATATAATGCAAGTAGTGTTGAAATGGACAGAAGAAACTGGTATGACACTATCTACAGAAAAATGTTCCATAATGTTTTTTACCAGACATAGACTGCGGGCACCGGAGAGCCTAACTCTGTGTGGGCGCACTATGGCTGTGGTAAATGAATATAAATATTTAGGTATCATACTAGACACGAAACTCCTGTAGTTCAAACATGTACTTCATATTCATAACAAATGAGAAAAAGGTAACAACCTAATTAAATGTGTAACTAACCGTAATTGGGGTTCAGCACCGAGTACTGCAATTTTATTTTACAGAGCTTATCGATCATTGATTATGGATGTTGTTTATATGGTTCCACTTCCAATTCCAATTAAAAAAAAAATTTATCGTATACAATACAAAGATTTACGTTGATGTGTTGGTGGGATGAAGTCCATACCTGTTTATGCTATATTGGCAGAATGTAATGAACCTCCTTTGGGATAAAGACGGAAGTATCTATCTCAAAAAGATTTAATAAAACTTAGATTTTGAGAATCGCCCATGTTCAACAGGTTGAGTGAGATCGCGGCAGAAGATTTAACAAATCGATACTGGAAACTGAAAAATACACCTCCCCTTGCGAAGGCTTTTACTGAAACCATGGATTACACTAATATCTACAAGAAAGATAAAATCATCCCAGCATTTCGTGTGCAGTTTAGAGCTTTTATTACAATTCAAAAAGTCATAATTCCCAAATATTCAACTTCTAATAAAATCAATGTAGAACTTCTGAAATCAATATTAGCAGGCTATGTTAATAATATATTCATATATACAGATGGATCTAAGACGAAAGATGAGGTAGGGTGTGGGTTTTTTATCCAGCCTTAGGACCTAACATATGGTTACAAATTACCCCATATATGTAGCATTAATACAGCAGAACTTGTAGCTATACAGAAAAGCCTCAATTGGTTGATCACAAACCAATTATGTAACGCTGTCATTCTTTCTGATTCTAAATCTGTTATAGATTCAATAAAATCTACTTCTATCAGAGGTATTGGTTGTCCTGTACTATGTAGTATCAAATATATGCTATTGGAATTAAATGTTACGTTTATTTGGGTTAAGGGCCATAGTAATATAACTGGGAACTAAAGGGCTGATCTGTTAGCGAGGGATGCAGTTATAAATAGACATGTTTGCAATATTTTCACACATCAGCAGATATAAACAATACGATAAGGCATGGAATTGTTAAAAAATGGAAACAGGAGTGGATAAATACATCTAGATCCTCTACAAACCAGTATTTTAAAATTCATCCCACATTACCCACCCCTCCCGAATATATATTCAAGTATACAACACCTAAATTCTATTCATCAACTATTTTTAGACTTAAAACCAATCACGGAAGATTTCCTGCACACCTTGCAAAACTTGGCATTATCAGATCCTCATCCTGTAACTGTAACCAGTATTCTTATTGTGATCTTAATCACATATTTTTTGGTTGCCTTAATAACGTCGTTAGATCTGAATGTTTAATTAAGTCGCTTATGAAACTGAACTATAGCCTTCCTCTAAATATTAGTCACGTCCTTAGTAGTGATAATAGAACAGTTTACGATTGATTAATAAATTTCTTGAAGAAGTGCAATGTGAGTCTCCGAATTGAAAAAAGCAATTTTCATAATCCTGTGGCGAATGGAGTAATTTCCGCGCCATCTTTCTGACACACACACACACCCTCTCACACACACACTCACACCCTCACACACACACACACACAAATAATTAGTAAATAAAAAGAAACAAGCATGGAAAATTGGAGATCAAAGAGACAAAAATGAATACATAACTATAAGAAATACAGTGAAACAAAGAGTTAAGAAAGTAAAAAAGCTGGGTTGGGAATAATTTGGAAAGGAAATAACAGAGGATTATAGGGCAGATGATAGAAAATTCTGGACAAGAATTAATTGACTAATAGCAGATAAAAAGAAAGAAATAAGAGCCATGAGAGACAGCCAAAACCAACTGAGGGTGGGAAAAGAGGAAGTACTAGGAATATGGGAGAAGCACTACCAAGAAAAGTTCATTGAAATACAAAATGAAGCAGAGAATATCCAAGAAGAAGAAGCAAGCGCCAATCCAGAAATAAGACAGGAGGAAATGGAAGAGGTAATACGAAACATTAAAATTGGAAAAGCTTGTGGAGAAGACGATTTAACTTCAGAAATAATAAAATGAAAGGGCGAGAAAGGTAAGAAATGGCTATGGACTATACTAAAAGAGGCGTGGAGAACAGAAGGGATCTCCTAAAGGGGGTAAAACAATTTAATAATACCGATACATAAAAAAAGATATGAAACATAATGTGTAAATTACAGAGCAATATGCCTCGCCCAAACAAGCTTCAAGCTATATACGAGAATTTTAGAGGAGAAATTACATTGAGGAGATAATAGAAGATACACAGGCAGCATTTAGAGCAGGAAGACAAATAAATGACAATATTTTCGTAGTAGTAAGGGTAATAGAAAGAATATTAAAGGAGGAAGAAGAACTCTCTACCTAACACTCATAGATTGAGGAGCAGAGTTTGATACGGTAAATAGGGAAGTCTGGAGCTACTTAGAGAAAATACATATTACAGGAAAACTAAAATCAGTCATTAAATCCACCTACAACACAGTAAAAGCGCAGGTACAGATAGCGGAAAAGAAATCAGAGGAAAACAGGGAGACAGTCTGAGTCCGCTCTTATTCATAACTATTATGAATGAAATAGTCAAAAGAATAATGGGAAGAAGATCCAATCTAGATACAACTACCTATAGGATATAGGGACCGATAAAAGTATGCCATCTTCTCTTCGCAGACGACGTGGCCGTTATAGCAAATTCAAAAAACAAAATGCAAGTTTTGATTAACACATGGAAAGAGGAAATTGAAAAAGTAAAAATGGAAGCAAACATAGAAAAAACAAAAGTAATGATAGTGAACGAGAAACAAACCATGAACCCAAACATATATCAAATAAAATGCAAGTGAAGGAATTCGAATAATTGGGTACAGTGATTACAGACGACGGAAATATGGATGCGGAAATAGCAAATAGAAGAAACAATGCAACTAAAATATATTATGCCCTAAACAAAACAATACTAGGATATAAAGAGATAGGAGTAGAAGTAAAAAAGAAAATTCAAAATGCTATGGCATTACCAATAATAACACAAACTAGCGAAAATTGGATACAAAACAATAAACAGGATTCAGGTATAAACGCAATGAAAATGAAACATATTAGGATAATAGCAGGGAAGACTATATGGGACAGAAGTGAAGAAATGCGAAACAGCATTAGCCTAGAACTAATACTAGCAAAGGTGAAAAAGAAACAATGAATTGGTTTGGTGACGTGGTGAAAATGGACCAATCCCGACTGGTAAAAAGAATAATGGAGATGGAAAAGTCGACAAAAAGAAGAAGGGGAAGACCAAGAAGGAAGTCGCTGGATCAAGTTGAAGAATATAGATGGAAAAATGGAATTTCCATAAGGGAAATGAAATAAATAGCAGAGAATAGAAGAAAGTGGGAAAAATGGAAAAATGATAAACCGGAGTCACATTCCGACACCTGAAAGGGGGAGCCGAGAAAAATAAGAAGAAGTATTTTTAAGCGATTCACATGATTTTTGCTTATGATAGATCAAAAGGAAAATCTTATAATGTAAACCCACTTTAATGTTCACAAGTGATCCGTGGTGAATTAAATTGATATTATTCAACGTCAGAAGAGAATCAAGAGAGTGAAAGTAGAGGGAAGAAGAAAAAGTGTTGGCACGGTTTATTCTGGAGAATATCATAATAATAAGGCTGAACGTCACTTACCCTAATGTAATATATTCTTCTATCATCATTGTCATTTCCAGAACTGGGATAACCATTTTCTGTAATAATTATTTTGGGACTACTGTAATGATCTTTAATCCAATTTAGCAATTGCCTTACAGTCCATGGTACTACCTATAACAAGAAGAATATTATTAAAGAATTTCTAATATCAGGAGAGAATGAGTTAAGCAAATACAGTACAATCGCCATCTAATGAACAGATAATTGATAAAATAAACATATTACTTCTCCGCCCAACCTATCTATTATGATGCGCGAAGAAAAGTATCGATTTACACCCAAAAAAGTTGAAATTTGAAAAATTTGTTTGACTTATTTTTACGTTTCTCATCAAGAACAACACGAAAACACGGTTTTAGAAAAAAATCCAGTGTGTATGTCGTCGTCGTTGTTGTCGGCCACTTTTCGTTACATGTCTTGTTAGCACAATACAGCCTCCGGAGTGCAACAAGTCACCAATTTTATAATTGAATATTATTCAAAAAATTTCACAGATGAACCCTATCGATTTTCAGTTCTCCGGAGCAAATACAACGGATGCTATGGTACTTGAAGTACGACATGTTTGTCAACACGTCACCAATTTTATGATTGAATATTGTTCAGGACACCTCACAAATGAATCCTATTGATTTTCAGCTCACCATAGCCAGTACAACGGGTGTTATGGCACTTAAAGTACGCCATTTTTGGCATTTTTTGAGAAATTTCAGTTTGTTAACACGATAGAGCCTCCAGAGTGTATACAAGTGACCAATTTTATGATTGAATATTGTTCAAGGCGTCTTATAGATGAACTTCATTGATTTTTATCTCACGATACAGTCTCCGGAGTGCAACAAGTCACCAATTCTATGATTATTCAGAACATCTTACAGATGCTATAATAGTACTTTAGGTACTACATTTTTGTGATTTTTTGAGAAATTTCAGTTTGTTAGCACTATACAGCCTCCGCAGTATATACAATTTTATAATTGTATACTATTCAGGGCATTTTAATGATGAACCCTATTGATATTTGCTGTGACAGTGTATTTTCACGATATAGTGTAGTTCTCGGCTACTCTCGAGTGGCACAAGAACAGTGACAGTTGACATGGGCGCGAATGGCAGAGAATATAGGTGTGAGTCACTCGACGATGGCAATACATGATTTTACAATTTGCTGTTACTTGATGTACAATAAAGTATTTTGTAATTACTAAGTGTTATTTACCACCAAAAACAACACTTGGCGACGAGGATAGTACGAATTCATGAAGTTCTAGGTATTACAATAATTACAAATAATAATAGTTCCACCTGCTACGACGGCTACAACACCCGCAGTTACCAGTGGCGTGATTAATACTACAGTTCAGACAATTTTTACCATCGAACATTTCGAAAATTCAAAATACCAGTGGTCGAGATGGGTAAAAAGATTAGAAGGCGCATTTACAATTTTCAGTGTACCAGATAATAGGAAAGTAGGATACCTATTACATTATATGGGGGCAGAGGCTTTCGATACCCTCTGTGACAAATAAGCACCAGAAGATCCTTGAAACAAGAATTACGATTATTTAGTTTAACTATGCAACAATACTATGATCCAGCACCATTAGAGATAGCTGAAAACTTTAGGTTCAATAAAAGAAAACAATTAAAAAGGTGAAAGTGTATAAGAATACTTAACTGCATTACAAAAACTTGCAATTAATTGTAATTTTGGGGCATACTTAAAGACTGCATTAAGAAATCAGTTTGTTTTTGGTTTACGAAATGAGAAAATTTTACGTAGGTTACTAGAAACAAGAGATCTTACATTAGATAGAGCTTTAGAAATTGCTGTAAGTATGGAGCTTTCTTCTAAAGACGTGGCTCAGTTGCATAATAGAGGTAATGTAAATAGTAAGAAAAAGTCATTCAATAATAATCAGCCTACCACAAGTAATCATAACAATCTTAATAAAAATAATGCAAGTGCTAAAAATAATATACTAAGCAATGTTATCGTTGTGGTAAAACTGATCATTTTGCTAATAATTGTAACAAAATAAATGTTGTTTGTAATTTCTGTAACATTAAAGGTCATTCGCAGAAAGTATGTACAAAGGCTAAAGGGAATAAACAGACACAATCTGTAAGGTACAATACAAACCAGGTGGAAGAGGTTGAGGAAATTGTGGCCTTAGAGGCTGAGCATTCTGAATTTCGAGAGAAATTTCTAACTACAGTTATGGTAAACAATAAGGATATTAAATTTGAGGTGGACAGTGGAGCTTCTGGAAGGATTATGAGTAAGAAACAGTTTACAGAAGTCTTTCCAGATATTCCCATTATACCAACAAATTTGAAACTTATCACATATTGTAAAAATTCTTTAGATGTATTAGGTTATGTACCATGCACAGTTACTTACAATACAATTTCTCATGATTTAAACATATTGAGATAATTTATTTATTTATAATTATTTTTATTTAGGTTTATATTTTTTTATAATTTTATAATTTTTAGTTGCTGAGCGCCAGATAAAATTAATCTATCAATTTTTTTGTGTGTTATTACTGTCAGCCAGCTATACTCAGTCTATAAGAATGAAACTCTTAACCATAAACAAGGAATTATGGTGGTTGAGGATACGTCTTTTACTTTATAAATTCAAACTCGAGAAATAATTTAACTTATAATATAATTAGTAAATAAAATAATAAACACTCAAATTATTATGTTTCAATAACTTTACAAACAATTAAATATCTAATCTAATACAACACCCTGTTTTTTCTGGTTATCTTATAGGAATAGAGAGGGCAACACTAAATAAATCAACTAATGTCGATAAGAAAGATCTCTTTCTCTATAGTTATTTGGTTTCGTGTCATAAATGTATTATTATTTAATTGTAAATAATAATTTCTTAATTGACCAATACAATTATCGTTATGTTTTTAAACACAATTGAAACTATTACAGAAATTCAAATATTTGACAGGATTATAATGATGGCACAAATTATAAATATTTTCACATTCGAGAGGTAAAATGTTTTGATATTGTGGTAAGTACTGATTGTTCAATACTAATTTGTTAATATAAGAGTTTTTTTATATATCCTTTATACATATACTTTTTCCATCAGTGATCAATAAGAAATTATTGTTCTACTTCATTTAACGCAATAGTTTATTTTTTTAGGTTATATTGTTATCATTAGAACAGTTTATATAAGAAAAACTTTACCTCACTGTTCGTAGTCACTTTTAAAATCAGTTCTTCAGATGATTTTTTTTTCTGCTTCTTTTAATTTTGATTAGGATGGCCAATTAGTTCACATTTATAATTATTCCTATAATGCCACTATCAATTTGTCTTCCATATAATAATGTAGGTATTCTCGATTTACAATCCTTTTCTATGTTACAATCTAATTCATTCATATCTTAACTTTGATTTTTCTAACATTATCATTCACTATTGTACAACATTGAAGTTTTTTCTCCTTCTTATAAATTCCAACAATTTACCTTGATTAATAATTATAAAGTATTCTTCCCAGCTTCAGCTTTTCTTTTATATAATTTAACTTCTTTGTAGATTCTTTTTACTTTATTTTTCTATTAGGATAATTATTTTTTACATCTCTCCTTCAAAAATTCAATCTGTCATCAATGTTAATTTTTCCTAGCAACCAGCCATGACTTGTTATTCCTACTAGATTGATATTTTATTTCATGTAGAGATTAAGTAAGGACTTCGCACACTGCTCTTGAACACTTTTAAATTTTCTTATCTAATGATTTTTTACAAATTAACATTTACAATAATAATTATTGGATTCACAATAATTATATCAGTGAAATTTATATTCTCTCAACCACCTGTATAATTTATTTGAGGAGAGTTTTCATTGAATTTATCATTTCAAACCTATCAATTCTTATTTTAGTCCAATATATATATAGTTACAATAGATAGAGAACCACTGCTTGGGCGTGAATGGATCCGACAAATCAAATTTAACCTGTGGGATGAACAAATAAATAACGCACTTAGTAATGATGTAATTAATAACTTTAAAAGTAAATTTCCTAATGTATTTTTACCTGGAGTGGGTAAAATTGAAGGGGTTAAAGCTTCTCTACATTTAAAAGAAAATACCAAACCTGTTTTTATGAAAGCCCCTACTGTACCATTTGCAATTTTGTCTATAGGGTCGAACAGGAAATAGACAGACTTGTTTCTGAGGGTATTTTAACTAAAGTAGACTATTCTGATTGGGCTACACCTATAGTACCAGTATGCAAAGGAAGAAAAATACGTTTATGTGGGGATTTTAAAATTACATTAAACCCTAACCTAGAAATTGATGATCATCCATTACCTACAATAGATGAACTATTTGCATCAATGGCCGGGGGACAACGTTTTTCTAAAATTGATCTCAGTCAGGCTTATCTACAATTGGAAGTCCAATCAGAAGCACGTCATTTATTAACTTTAAATACTCATAAGGGTTTATATCAATGTAACCGTTTAATGTACGGAGTAGCATCTGCACCTGCCATTTGACAGCGTGAGATGGAAAAATTTTTACAAGGGATACCAGGGGTTACTGTCTTTTTAGAAAACATTAAAATTACAGAGGAAACAGACGAAATACATATTACAAGATTAGAACAAGTGTTAGCTCGGTTGGCTAAGCACAATATAAGAATAAATTAAGAGAAGTCCGAATTTCTAGTAGAGAAAACTGAATACTGCGGTTATGTTATTGACATAAAATGAGGAGTAAAGTGGATGCTATTTAAAATGCACCACAACCTCAAGACAAATCACAATTACGTTCATTTATAGGACTAGTTAACTATTATGGTAGATTTTTTCCAAGTTTAAGTACAGTTTTATATCCATTAAATTTACTTTTACATGATGATTCAGAATTCTGTTGGAATATAGACTGTCAGAAATCTTTTGATGCAGTTAAAAATAAATTAAACTCTTCGGATTTTCTTGCACATTTCGATCCAAAGTTACCACTAATACCTACTTGCTACTGACGCTTCGCCATATGGGGTGGGAGCGGTAATTTCACATCTATATCCAGATGGTACTGAACGACCAATTCAGTTCGCATCTCAAACCTTATCAAGTACTCAATAAAAATATCCACAAATTGATAAAGAAGCATATGGAATTATATTTGGCATTCGAAAATTCTTATGGTCGACGTTTCGTGCTTTATGTAGATCATAAACCACTTGTACAAATTTTTAACCCAAATAAGAGCTTACCAGTTTTGTCTGCAACCCGAATGCAGTACTACGCAATATTTTTACAGGCTTTTAATTTTGACATCAAATACAAAAACAGCACATCGCATGCTAATGCAGGTTTTGTTTCAAGGTTACCAATAAAATCTGAATGTTTCACTCAATACGGTGAACCTGATGTGTTCGAAATTAATCAAATTGAAACTTTACCAGTAACAGTTTCAGAACTTAGTAAAGAAACTTCTGTTGATTCAAAATTGATTCCATTGTTGGACGCATTAAAAACGGGTAAAATAATTTCACAAAATTTATGTTTTAATATTGATCAAATGGAGTTCTCTTTACAACAAGGTTGTATAATTCGAGGGATTCGAGTAGTTATTCCCAAAAGGTTGCAATCCAAAATTTCAAACGAACTACATTCTGCGCATTTTGGTGTTTTCAAAATGAAGGGATTAGCACGTAGTTACTGTTGGTGGGATACAATAGATAAAGATATAGAAAGAATTAGCAGAGACTGTTTTAATTGTAAAAAGATAATGCATAATCCCAAAGCAGTTCCTATTCATCCGTGGGTGAAGGTAGATGAACCATTTCAGAGAGTTCATGTAGATTATGCAGGACCGTTTTATGGGTGTTACTATTTTATTCTTGTAGACGCGTATTCACGCTGGTCGGAAATTCATATAACTAATGATATAACTACTAAAACGACAGTTAAGATTTGCCGTGAAATATTTTCAAGATTTGGGATTCCGTCATACTTAGTTAATGATAACGGACGTCAATTCGTTTCTGACGAATTTGAATTATTTTAAAACAAAACGGTGTTAAACATATTCTAAGCGTACCTTACCACCCTACTACGAATGGGTTGGCCGAACGGTATGTTCAAACAATAAAACAAGCAATTCGTGCTTTAGACCCTGACCCAAAGGATAGACAGAAAGATCTATGCAAGATACTTTTACAATATCGAAAAATGCCACATAGCATTACTAAAACATCTCTGTCATACCTAATGTTTGGTCGCGAGATTAAATCCAGAGATAGTAACAAACCGGAAAACTTTGAATTTAAATGTAGGTCTTTTAATGTGGGAAATAGAGTTTCTGTGCGTGAATACATACACTCTGATAAATGGTTATTTGGTCATATAGAAGATAAACTTGGTACCTTGCATTATCATGTAAAATTAGATGATGGGAGAATCTGGAAACGACAGATTGATCAAATTCGAGACATTGGTCCAAATACTCCACTAGAAACTAATAAAGATAATTATCCTTTTAATACTGATATATATATGTCACAAGTTCGTTTACCAAATAATGAAAACCTGAGTTTACCTACAAATATTAGTGTAAGATACTCCCTGTATATTTACTTTTATTTAATTACATGGTTTTATATGATACATACCTTATCGATATATGGAAGAGTTTTGCAAAAGCAGTATACGAATAAATACGTTTCACATTAAACGTTGTTTTATTTGTAATTAGTGATTATATTCAAATTAATATTTTCATATATATAACAGTTGGCGACTAGGTGTTTTTAAACGGTTTTATTTAGCTCACCTCGTTTGTTTTATTTATTATTTATTCTTGGGTCAAATTTAGTAATTCAAATTTCACCCTCTTCCTGTCAACCGATTAATCTGAAATTTTGTATACACATTGGATTTTGGTGACAATACAATTATATTTATTCATTATCATTATAAATTCAAGATGGCCGCCGCTACAAAATGGCGGATAATTTATGTTTTATTAATCCCATCAATATGGGTATCAAATGAAAGGGCTCAACAAGCAGAATACAATATACTATAAAAAATTGAAATCCAAGATGGCGGCCGCTACAAAATGGCGGATAACGTAGTTTTTATCAATCCCATCAACATGGGTATCAAATGAAAGGGCTCAACAAGCAGAATACAATATACTATGAAAAATTGAAATCCAAGATAACGGCCTCTACAAAATGGCGGATAACGTAGGTTTTATCAATCACATCAACATGGGTATCAAATGAAAGGTCTCAACAAGTAGAATACAATTTACTATGCAAAATTGAAATCTAAGATGGCCGCCGCTACCAAATGGCTGATAACAATTTTTTATCAATCCCACCAATATGGGTATCAACAAATAAAAGGGCTTGACAAGAAGAATACAGTGCACTATACAACCTCAATATTTAAGATGTGCGCAGCCACTAAATGGCGTATAATAATAAGATTTAAATTTAGAAATTGAATCTGTAATTTAGGTATCTGATTAATCCAGCCTGAATCCACCACCCAAGTCAAGATTTTGTATCGTGTTGAGGACTGTGTGGCGTTAGGGTGGCTAAAAATGATACGTCGTTAGCGGTACACCACCCAAGTTAAGGTGAAAGGTTAAAACGCGCCGAGAACTGTATGGCATTAGGGTGGATAAAAATGATATGTCGTTAGCGTTTTCCCCTCAAGACTCAGGCGCATCTTGTTGTACATAGCCTTGCCCCTTTATTGGACCTCTGGGGGGGTCGACCGTTTAAATGTCCATTACTCGTGGGAACAAAATGGTAAAAAAAATTATAAATAAAAATAGGTAAAATAAAAATAGGTAAAAAAACTTTTTAAGTTAAACGGTTTTATGTTAAACATACATTGCAATGTTTAAGATAAATGTACTAAAAACCAAAAAATAATAAAATAGATACAGTCGTGGGAATTATAAACATATGCATAGACTAGACTAAAATAAAACCGTGGGGCACGTCAATTGTCTACAAATTATCGACTTAATGCGCGATAGAAGAATCGTTTAATTCGTCGTTAGGCAGTTGGCCCGCAGACGGTGAGGAAATTACTTACTATTTTCTTGCTCATGGAAATTCCAATAGTTATACACTGCATGTAAATAAAAGAGATGTTTCAACTAGTTTATCGTTGGACATTCACACTGCTGGCTGGCGAGGAATCGTTTCACTGCTCATAGTTTGTCTTTAATTGACAAAACATATGATAAAAGTACTACTCGCTCTCCACTATGAAACCCTAAAACTCGCTTATAATCGAGCTTGCTAGCTTGTTTCCACATTCTAGCCCTACTTATCACACGTCCATCGTTGTCGGTTGAACAACTGCCTAATTATAGTGTAACATTACAAAACAAAAATTTTAATCAACGTTTGTAGACAATTGACGTGCCCCACGGTTTTATTTTAGTCTAGTCTATGCATATGTTTATAATTCTCACGACTGTATCTATTTTATTATTTTTTGGTTTTTAGTACATTTATCTTAAACATTGCAATGTATGTTTAACATAAAACCGTTTAACTTAAAAAGTTTTTTTACCTATTTTTATTCTCTTGAATTCACGTGTGCATAATCGGAAAGTATAGTTTATCAGTGCTGAATTTTTTGTTTTTAAGTAAGTGCTAGTGGTAAAAAAAATGCCGGCTGATAAAGATAATCAACAATGTTTTGGGTTATTAGGAACCTTAAATACTTTTGATCCTGATAGATCGGATTTTTCGGTATTTAAAGAAAGACTATTCCAGTTTTTTATTGCAAATGAAATAAATGACGTTAACCGAAAAAAAGCCATACTATATCGGAGAATTGTTATAAATTGGTGCGGAATTTATGTGTACCAGATCTTCCGAATGCAAAAACTTTCGATGAATTAATTAAATTAATGGACGAACATTTAAATCCAGTAAAGTCGTACTTCGCAGAAAGATTACAATTGTACTCTGCACGGAGGAAACCTAGTGAAAGTGTTGGCGATTGGGAAGCACGTGTAACAAGTTTAGCTTCAAAGTGTAATTTTGGCACTGAATTAGGTGTCATAATGCGTGATATTTTTGTTATCGGCATTAGTGAAGAAAGGATAATGGATCGGCTTTTTGAAGAAGATGCTTCCAGCGCAAATGTTACGCTGAAATCAGTAGTTAGATTAGCCATTTCCAAGGAATCTTCTTTGAAGGAACACGCGTTGAGAGAAAGCTTGGGTGCGGTGGTGAAACGAGAACCGACCGACTCGATGAATTTCCATCGTCAAAGGAAAAATAAGGGCCAGATCACACGCAATTCTTCTAGCAAGCCGTTTCAGCGATATCAAAAAGACCAAGGCAGCAGCGGTTTAGCTGGTAAGAATAGTGTCAGATATCCTACGGTAAGCAATCGTAAATATTCTATAAAATGTACTGTTTGCGGTCGTAGTAATCACATGGTAAATGATTGTGAATATAAAAATTGTAATTGCTATAAATGTGGTGTGCAAAAAAGTTTCACATAAATATTTGGAAGTAGATAATGAAGTCGATACTGACCAATCAATTTTTAATTTATCGGATTTAAATAAACCGGTTGCGGAGAATTTTGATGAATTTGATAATTATTTGTTAAATTTTGGGAAATTAAGCGACAATGTTGATAAGAATGGTAATATTAAACCTGTTTTTGTAAATATGCTTGTTGAAAATATACCAATGAGTTTTGAGGCGGATTCTGGTTTTGCTTATGCCGCAAAATCTGAAAAATTATACCAAAAACATTTTTCAAATAAAAAATTAGAAAAGAATCATTTATCATTGAAGGATTATGTGGGTGTTACTTTTAAACCCTTGGGATTTGTTAATTTCAATTTGGTTTTTGAAAATAAAAAGTATGTATTAAAAACTTATGTAATTAAAGACGGGGGTCCACCACTAATTGGTAGAAACGGTTTAAATATGCTTAAATTGGGTATCTGCAAAATTCAGAAAGCCGAAAGTTTGAATGATATATCTGATACAAATTTATTAGAAAGCTGTAAAAATATAGATGCTTCTATCCAGGTTACTTCTTTGATTAAAAAATATGGTGCTGTATTTGATAACAGATTGGGAACATTTAACAAATTTAAAATTTCATTAAAGCTAAAGGAAGGCGCTGTGGAGAAATTTTGCAAGCCTAGACCAGTACGCTTTAAAACCCAAAGTGGAACAGGAAATCGAAAGGTTAGTAAAAATGAATGTTTTAGTACCAACAGAGTTTTCAAAATGGGCTACGTTAAACCCAAATTTGTTAATTCAACATTTTCCTTTGCCGAGAATAGAGTATCTTTTTTCGCAATTGCAAGGTGGTGATAAGTTTTCAAAAATCGACCTCTCGGAAGCTTATCAACAGGTGGAGTTGACAGAAGCTTCTAGAGAACTTGTTACTATAACTACACATAAGGGACTTTACTCTTATATACGGGATAACTAGTGCCCCAGCTATATTTCAAAATATAATGGAACAAATGTTTGTTTTTCCGGGTGTTGTCTGTTTCCTTGATGATATTTTAGTAACAGTTAAAGATGACCCTGAGCATCTGGAGCGTTTAGAAAAAGTGTTTAAACGTCTTCATGAATGTGGACTTAAAGTAAAAAAAGACAAATGTACTTTTTTTCAAAATTCGGTAAATTATTTAGGTCATGTAATTGACAAATTTGGATTACATGCGCTAGACGAGCGAGTTACTGCTATTAAAAAAGCCAAGGTTCCGGAAACAGTTACGGAACTCAAATCCTTCTTAGGAATGGTAAATTTTTATTGTAAATTTATTAAGAATGCATCACAAATTTTGAAATCTCTTTATTGTTTGTTAAAAAAAGACTCAGCTTGGAATTGGACGCCTGAGTGTACGAAAAGTTTCGAAGAAGCTAAGGCTATGTTGACATCTTCTTCGGTGTTAGCACATTTTAATCCCGAAGAAAAAATAAAACTAACGGTTGATGCTTCTCAGTTTGCTCTGGGAGCCACTCTCTCTCATGTCTACAAGGATAAAACGGAAAGGCCAATTGCTTTTGCGTCAACTTTGTTAAAATCCAGCGAAATAAAATATTCTCAAATTGAAAAAGAGGGTCTAGCCATTATTTTTGTCGTAAAGAAATTTTTTCAATATCTCTATGGTCAAAGATTTATTTTATGCACTGACCTTAAACCTTTATTAACCATTTTTGGTAATAAAAAAGTTTTACCAATTTTTGCAGTCAATCGGATACAAAGATGGGCTCATATTTTATCAGCTTTTTCGTATGACATAGTTTACGTCAAAAGTAAAGATAATGTTGCAGATTGTTTGTCCAGACTTCCCGTTAATCCCGAAAAAGAAGAATGTACTTCTTTTTTAAGCTCAGAATTTTATTATTCATATTTAAATTATATTGAAGATTCCGATTTTCCTTTGAATGTTCACTCTATAAAAAAAGAGACGGCGAAGGATCCTATTCTTAGCCAAATTATATATTTTGTTAAAAGGGGATGGCCTTCTACTTGTCCAACAAGTGAAATTCAACCATATTTTATAAAAAAAATGAAATTTTTATGGAACAAGACTGTTTAATGTGGGGTTACAGGTTGATTATTCCAAAGAAATTTCATACTTCAATTTTAAAAGAATTGCATAGTACTCATTTGGGTATCGTGAAAATGAAGGCACTTGCACGATCATATGTTTGGTGGCCTTCAATTGACAAACAGATTGAAGAACAATCTCAAAATTGCAATGCTTGTGCACTTCACTCGAGCAAACCACCCAAATCATTATTGTCAACCTGGAAATGGCCTGAGCAACCATGGACTAGGTTACATGCCGATTTTTTTTGGTCCAGTTTTTAATAAAAACTTCTTGGTAATTGAGGACGCAACCTCAAAATGGATAGAATGTTTTCAAATGCACGATATAACGGCTACGAGTACTATTAAAATTGTTCGTGATTTATTTAGTAGATTTGGTTCACCTTTCCAAATTTGTACCGATAATGCGACCACTTTCAATTCGGATGAATTCCAAACATTTTTAAAATTGAGCGGAATGCGACATCTAACAGGTGCACCTTACCACCCTTCTACAAATGGATTAGGTGAAAGTGCAGTTAAGATTCTAAAAAAAGCTATTTATAAAGCCAAAAGTGAAAATAAAAATTTAGATTTTAATTTAATTGTCAATCGTTTTCTATTTCATTATAGAAACACTCCTCATACAACAACAGGGGAAGCTCCTTCTAAAATTTTGTTGGGCAGAACAATGCGCACCAGATTTGATTTGTTATTGCCATCGACAAAATCGGTTGTCGAAAATTCATACAAAAACAATAGTTTAAAGGGAAAAGACAAACATATTTTAAAATTAATGATAAGGTGTTAGTACGCGATTTTAGGGCTAATACTCCAAATTGGTGCCAAGGTGTGGTCAAAGAAGTTCTTGGAGAAAGAACATATATTATAAAAACAGATCATGGATTGATTTGGAAACGTCACATTGACCAGTTAAAAGTAAATAATTGTAATGAAACTGGAACTGTTAACTCAAAATATTCAAAAGAGGAAGAATCGGTCACGAACATTCCAAGATCTGATTTTAATGTAAATAGTGTACATAATGATAGTTTAGTATGTAATGATTCTGTAGCAAGTGATAGGGATAAATTAGTCGAGAACAATTCGAATCAGGAAGTGCCGGTTTCACCTAGCGTTGATAGTTCGCGTCAGTTAAGACGGCGGAGCTTAATAAATAAGCCAAACCGACTAGTCTATTAATTTAACTGAAAGTGTTATTTATTTTTTATTAGTTTAACTTGTATATATTTTTTGAAGGGGGAGAAAGTGTAAGATACTCTCTGTATATATATTTCTGTATATTCACTTCTATTTAATTACATGTTTTTATATGATACATACCTTATCGATATATGGAGGAGTTTTGCAAAAGCAGTATACGAATAAATACGTTTCATATTAAACGTTGTTTTATTTGTAATTAGTGATTATATTCAAATTAATATTTTCATATATATAACAATTAGTAATAATGAAAATCCTACAGTTAGATTAGACAGGGATGTAGAATTGAGTTTGTCAAACCATAACACTGATGTGCAAAATGATGCAGATTTAGATAATGGGACTAATTCTGACTTGACATGTATACGCAGATCTACCCGAGCACGTGAAGCTCCAGAAAGGCTAGATTTGTAATTACAGTTTTATGTTGTATTTATAGTTTAGTGCGGGAGGAGCTGTTGTGACAGTGTATTTCCAGGATAAAGTGTAGTTCCCGGCTACTCTCGAGTGGCGCAAGAACAGTGGATGTTGACAGTAGACATGGGCGCGAACGGCAGAGAATATAGGTGTGAGTCACTCGACGATGGCAATACATGATTTCACAATTTGCTGTTACTTTATGTACAATAAAGTATTTTGTGATTACTAAGTGTTATTTACCACCAAAAACAACAATATTTAACTCACTAAAGCCAGTACAACTAGTCCTATGGTACTTGAAATACCAAATTTTTGTAATTTTTGGAGAATTTTCAGTTTATTAGCACGATACAGCCTCCAGAGTGTATACATGTGACCAATTTTATTATTGAATATTGTTCAAGGTATCTTATAGATCAACTTTATTGATTTTTAGCTCACCAGAACTAATACAACGGGTGCTCTGAAGTTCCACTTTTTGTTTCTCATTGGAGAAATTTCGATTTCTTAGCACGATACAGCCTCCGGTGTGTATACAAGTGGCCAATTTTATAATTGGATATTTTTCAAGGTTTCTCATTCAAGGTGTCTCACAGATGTACCCTCTTGATTTTCAGCTGACTAGGGCGAGTACAGCGGGTCCTATAACTCTAGATATACTACATTTTTGGTTACTTTTGGAGAAATTTTGGTTTGAAGGTACGATACATCCCCCGAACTGTATACAAGTGACAATTTTATAATAGAATATTGTTCAGGGTATCTCACAGATACGGAAAAGTTAGTTTCAATCCTTAATACTGTTTAGTTCAATGATGCTTTTACACTATATACAAATCTGAATATGATTCTTATGATTTAAAATATTTAGCAATAACTCTATATATATTCAGAATATATCTAGTATCATTTAAAAATATAATAAATGTCAGAAATTGTATAATAGTTTTTGGTTTACCTTGACATACTGCGTGGATGTAGTCTCCCATGTAGACGGTTGATATGCATTCACTCCCTGGTCTTGCCATTTACTTGGTGGTTCAGAAATTGGAGGATCGTAACCTAAAGATTCTACCAAAAATCCTGAATACACGTTCAATCCAAAAAAGTCATGAGTACCCTTTATAAAATCAATTTCCTCCTGTGTGAACTCCGGTAATCGTGATTGATTTCTCCCTTCTGCACTGCTGCGTTGCGCAACTCGTGTCTTCACAATCTCTGGGTAATCGCCATTAAAAATTGGATTTGCATATATACCAATCTGAAAATAACATTAATGAGTGAAAACCGAAGAAAACGTTGCACGTTTATATACATTAAAATCATTTTGATGAAACAAAAATTCTAATTATATTACATACTTGTAAATTTCTTTATTTTCGGACAAGATATTGATATAGGTGAAGTACGGAAGAAATAAGTGATGTCATAGCGTTTTCGAGTAGCTGCACTAGTGCGCACTGAGTTGACTTTTTAATAAACTGAGTGCACTCTTGTGTTTTCGGGCAAAAATGTAGTGCGCACTCTGTCAGTGTTGACGATTTCGGGTCAAGATTGGAGCAAGTCAATATTGCACCCCGTGCGCCTTTATCTGCACCGAGTTTACTGGTAAGTGCAAGGTGTTAACACCGGGATTCATCTGTCAACAGTGTCAATCTTGAAATCTCGTTATGGCTTATGGTTGAACTTTATATATTTATATCTAAAAGATGACCAGAAATCCAGCGAAATGTTACCAGTTTTTGGAACTGGCTGAAACATTTTTGGATACTTCTTCGGAAGATAGTGATGATGAAGAAGGAATGAGCATCATTTGCAGCAAGAAGAATAAAACTCCAACAATTGAGAATTATTTTACAAATGTAGTATATAATCTCGATAAAGAGAGAGAGAGAGAGAAATTCGTAATGAATTTTTGTTGGTTTTTTGGATTTTTAGGTGGAATTGTTATTTTAAAGAGTGGTGCCCTGGTATAGGATTTGTTTTCTCTTCAGGGCTGAGTTGGGGGTGTGTTGGATGGTTTAGTGCGCGTTGACTGAGAAATTGAATGGGGGCTGAAAAGGTGTCTAGTAAAAAGATTTTTTTAAAAAGTGACTAGGAAAATTTGTTTAAAAAGTGTTAAAGTTGTAATGTGTTGGGGTGTATCGGGGGTTGATGTTTGGAAGCACGAAGCTCAAAAGTGTGCGGAGATGGTGTGACAAAAGTGACTAGGATGGAAGTGTTTATGTAGAAGACGAACCATGTATCGTTGCCGATACATAGATATATGCGTTGAGCTGGCTAGGTGTCAGAAATTATTTGATGAGAATTGGGTGTTATTTACTGAATTTGAAATGTCTCCGATATTTTAAGAAGTAATATTATGAAATATTAGAGATTTGGGATTTTTACTGGTTTTTGGAATTTTCGAGAAAAAGTGTATAGGAGACATTTTTCAAAAGTGTGTAGAATATGATGATTTGTTGAAATTTGACGAAAAGTTGCGGTGACGTGCCTTCGGTGGTTTGGGACTATTAACGGTGGTTGGTGGAATAATAATAATCAAAAATCTAAAAATGCGGGTGCGTCGTTCGTCGGTCCATTTGGCTAGTGAATAAATTCACAGAGTATGCAGGAAAACCGCAGAAAAACCTGCAACACCGACGTGGGTGGTGTGGGGGCGGCTGAAAGTATAGGGTTTGTCCAAAGTGTTGAACAATTAATAGCTTGGGATTGAGAGATTTTAGAATTTGTTGGAGATGTTTAAATTATAAATGATTTTGGACTTTGTTGCGGGATGTTAAGTGAGTAAAGATTTATTAACATAGAATAAGTGTGGGAAATAGTGAGATTTTTGACGATTATCAGATGGAAATTGGGTAGCTGTCAAGGTAGTCAATGTATTCGTCGGGGAGATCGTCGTAGGCCGTGGCTAGCAAGCGTAGCGGAGGAAATGGGAGCTTCCTCTGGGGGAACCTACCGAGGGGTCGTCTGTTGGCGACCCACGGTGTGAGTAGGGTGTTTTTGGAGATTTCACTGCCCGATTCGATAGTGCGACTAACGCATCGGGCTTGTAAATTATTTAGACGTGATGGAATGGGCTCGATGTCGGTATTGACATATACAGTATTAGTGGGAGAGTATGGAGCCTTGTATTGGCAGTATCTCAGGATTGACTGCTCACAAGTTCGGAGTGTTTTGACAAGATGGTTGGGGAGGGTGCAATAGACGTTAGCTCTATAGTCGATTATTGGACGGATATATGTTTTATACGTATGAAGTAGGGTGGTAGGGTGAGAGTCTCCCGCCATTTCCTGCACCAATTAGAAAATTGAGTCAGTAGATTTTGGGATCGAATGTTGAGAGAGCGAATGTCTGTGGCAGAAATGATTAGTGCGGTATCGTCCGCATATAGTTGGATGATGTCATGGGGATGTCCTGGAATTGGTGTATCATACGTATAGATTATGTATAGTAGAGGAGCGAGTATCGAGCCCTGCGGAACGTCAGTTTGGGGTGTAAAAGAGTTGGATATGCTATAACCAACTTTGACGCTGATCGATCGGTCGGTGAGATAGGAGTATAATAATTTGACAATTTGGTTTGGCAATCGGATGCTCAGTAGCTTTCTCACTAGTCCGGCGTGCCAGACTTGATCGAAAGCTTTCTGACCGTCCATGAGGATGGGGACAGAACAGCGTCGTTGATTTAAAGCTTGGGTGACGATTGTTTGAAGGTTGGTGGCGTTCTGACTAGAGTGGCACGGCCTGAATCCGAATTGAAATGCCGGAATTATATTATTTTCGGTACAGAAGTCCCAGATTGTTTCCTTCAACAAGCGTTCAAAGACTTTACATAGGACGCTGAATAACGAGATAGGGCGGTAAGATTCATTCTTTGTAGGGTCTTTGCCGGGTTTGGGGATGAGAACTACGTTGCCTGATTTCCAACAACGAGGGAAGTATGAGTATGCCAGTCACGCGTTCAGCAGGGCGCAGAGCGGAGGGAAGGTCTCTTCTGGCAGGTTTTTAAGTGCCTGTCTCGAGATTCCGTCGTGTCCTGAGGCACTGTTTCTCCCCGCTCGGCACGCCCGCTGAACTCCTTCGATTGTAAAAGATGTAAGAAGAGAAGAGTTCTCATTTAGTGGGATATGAACTATGAACTATAATCTCGATGATGAACATGTCAGTTTATATTAAAATCAACGTGTAACGATTCTATTATGTATTAAAATAGTTTAAAAATCATTTCAGAATGTCCCGAGAAACTTGTAATAAAATTATACACAACTTTACTTCAAGTTCCGTTTATCCCAAGAATTCAAATTCCCTATCAGCAGAAACATATATCCTTACTAGGCGATAGCGGTTATTCTCTTCGAGAATGGCTAATTACTCCTTATCGCCACTATGGAAATTTAACACCCGATCAAATGAAGCACATTAAAAAGTTTTCGGCTACTTGATTCAAAACAGAAAATACATTTGGTTCGTAAATCATACAATACTGTTTTTTTTTTGTTTTATGGTATTCCCTTATACTATGATGAAAGAGAGGGGACGTGTAACGTGTATTTCGAGCCGACGCAGAGAACTGCGTCCAGTTTTGGATCGGCGGCCATCTTTTTGGAGTATTTAAAGCATGGTAACGTTTTTATATTTATAACGTTTTTTATTGAAAAGTGAATTAAAGACAGTGTAATTTATCGGTGATCGGAATGGTTGTGTGTTCAGCGTATGGCTGTAAAAGCAGAAATGATAAAAATATGGAGGGAATATCATTTCACAGGTAAATTATATTTGACATCCAATACACGTTCTTGTAAAGATTGAAATAATCTGTAAACTAGATAATATATCAAACTAGCTAGATTATCTTAAATTGTAATAATACTTCTCAATCGATTTATACAAATTTTAAAACTAATAGTTAATATTTTCATTGATTAAATAGTTTTATTCGATAAAATTTCACCCAAATCGGGTAAATTTAGGGCCAGGGGCGTTTCATGATATTATGATGAATTTTAAAAATAAAATTCTATAAAATACCGCTCAATTACTTTTACAAATATTATTTAGATGTAGATCTCAGCCTAAGATTTATTTATTATTTTAGGTTTCCAATCAAATATACTGAAAAATGCAAAACTTGGGTTGAGAATATGAAACTATAGGAAATTTTGAGCCAACAAGAAATCACCGACTTTGTTCAAAACATTTTGAGGCACAATTCTTTTACAAACGAGGTGATAAGACTGGAATATTGCATGGAGCTGTACCTACCATATTTGTGGAACCACCTAAACATTTACAAACAGTGTCTTCACAAAAACGGATGAGTATTTTAGATTTTGAGTTTTGAAAAATTTCTAAAACAACCCATATGAGTGAATAGACGTTTTTAAAACGTCTAAATTATTAGTTCTTATATTTTATAACATCCTTGTATTGATATACTCGTATTGATTATATGGGACAAAGAGATCATTGGAAGGGAATGATAATTTAAATGAACCACTTCCTTCTACGTCAAAGGATGGTTTGGAAGGCACTCCAAGGAAGAAAAAACTACGACGACGCTTATTTCAAGAAATATCAAAAAACAGAATCAAATTCTACAAAATAAAAAGATTACGAGAGAAAGTTAATAGATATAAAAAGCAAATTGCTACTCTAAAAACTATTATTCGAGAATTAAAGGCCAACAATTTAATTTCAGATGAAAATTCACTTTTGCTCGAGAATATGCCTGAGGTATGCAAATTATTACGAATACGTTCATTAGGTAAAAATACTAAATATCCCCCAGAATTGATAAAATTTGCAATTACTCTTAGTTTTTTCTCCCCAAAGGCATATGATTATGTGCGTAAAGTATTCAACACCTGTTTACCACATAAAAGTACAATTGGAAAGTGGTTTAAGCATGTCGAGGGTGATCCTGGTTTCACTTCTGAAGCATTTCAGACTCTTAAAAAAAAGTAGAATCCTCTGACAGGCCCACACTGATTTCTCTTATCGTCGATGAAATGTCGATAAGAAAATTATTACAGTGGGATGGAAGGAAAACCCATGGATATGTAGACTTTGGTGGTCTTCTACAAGATGATCAAAGTGCAATTGCTAAAGAAGCATTGGTTTTACTAGGTAACTGCATTAATGGTCAGTGGAAACTACCATTTGGTTACTTTTTCTCGGATGGGCTGAATGGAAATCAAAAAAGCTACCTTGTAACACAATGTGTACAATTAATTTACGAAACAGGTGCTCGGGTGGCTTCCTCACCTTTTGATGGGGCTCCATCAAATATTGTGATGGCTAATAAATTAGGATGTGTAACAGAATTGAAAACTTTACCGTATTTTAATATAAACAACCTCAATCATTATATATTTTATGATCCAAGCCATATGATCAAATTAATAAGAAATACACTAGGTGATAAACAAATTTTGATTGATAGTGATGATAAGTTTGTAAAATGGGATTACATAAAAAAATTGGAACAACTGCAAGATTCTGAAGGTCTGCATTTAGGAAAGAAGTTACGAAAAAATCATGTCAGTTTCTTTCAGCAAAAGATGAAGGTTCGTTTAGCTGTACAACTGCTCAGAAATTCTGTAGCAGATGCACTGTCTTATTGTAAAAATGAGTTAAACCTAGAGAATTTCCAGGATTGTGAAGCCACTATGAAATTTATTCAAATTTTTAATAATGTTTTTGACATTTTGAATAGCAGGTCTATAGTTCCGCCTTCATATAAAAAGGCATTATGTAGCAAGAATATTAAAAAAACTACAGATTTTATAAATGAAGCTATACTTTATATATCATCTTTAAAACTCAGTAATAGTCAACTAGTTATAAACTCCAATAGAAAAACTGGGTTTATAGGTATCATCAACTCACTTAGAAGTGTTTTATTGTTATATAATGAAGTAGTTGTACAGCAAAACTTGATTATGTATCTCCCACTTATAAAATTAGCCAAGATCACTTGGAATTTTTTTTTCAACAATCAGGTCAAAAGTAGGTTGGAATAAATATCCAAGCACTCGACAATTCACCTCTGCCTACAAGCGGTTGTTGCTAAGAGCGGAAATTCGAGAAGCTGGTGTTGGAAATTGCATTCCTCTAGATGCCATCCCCATATTAACAGGATCAAGCAGATTTGCAAAATCTGAAAATAGTATTCACGGCAGATTGATTGAAGATGAACTATATGTCGAAACAAATGTTTCCATGGGAACAATTTGGCAAGATCATGATTATTTAATAAATTCAAACACATTAAGTGAATATTCTTTCCAAATTTTAATTTATATATAGATGGATTTGTTACACGAAAATTACAAATTACTATAAAGTGCGAGCAATGTATTGGAGCACTAGTGGGCAACAAAAAAAAATTTTTAAACTCTCTTATATCCCGAAAAAACCAAGGTGGTTTAAATTATCCATCAAATGATGTGATCCAAATTTGTAGGATTGCAGAATTTCATTTAAAAATTAATGAAAAAAACTGTTTAAGAGAGAAGAATTTCATTTATACTATAAAAAGCAAAATAATGTTTGAATGTATTCAGAAAGGGTTTTTCAAAAATCTGGAAGATCAAATATTAACATGTAGTTCTAACCACGTATATTTTATAATAGAAGCGGTAATATCAAAATGTTTGAATATAAGAATGTATTCCATTGCTAAAAATCAATCACAAATTTCAGATCCCATCAGAAATAAATTTACAAAAATAATTTGATTTAAAGGTCAATAGCACGTTATATTACATCGAATTATGTTGACTTTGTATATTCTAAATGTTCAATAAAAATTTTCTTATTGCTTAATTTGTTTTCGACCCGCCACTGGTTGCAGTTAGATTACAGCTTGGTGCCAACTGGCCGCAAAGTAAATCGCTACGTTACGCGTTCCCTCTCTTTCATAGTCTAAGGATATTCCACTGCACCAAGAAATAATATCGTGCTCGTTTACTTGTGCACATTTTCAGCGCAACAGGCAGCAGTGGTGCGGTGCATTTTATACCGGCACTTGAACGGTGCGCACTACACTGATTTGCCGGAAAACGCTATACGTATTAGAACCACCTACTTTCAGTTCACTCAAATTTTCGGTTATAAATATTTGTGAAACATACATTTGCATACGTATAAATTATACATACCGTGAATTGTTGCATCCTTTCAGCTGCGTCTTTATCTTCCTCACTGTCAGAAGCAGGTAAGTAAGCAGATGTGTCCAACGTTATTGCTACTTTACCTACAAAGTTTGAACTAGTTATTTTTCTAATTCATTGTTATTATTAATTATTTGATCAAATAAGAGCATTTTATAACCAGCTTTATAGTAGAATATGATTTACATTCAATATATGACTGAATTACTAGGAGTCTTGTTAGCTTCCATGCAAGTTTGGTACTAATTTGAATTGCTCAAATAAATTTTCTCAATTTTTTGCAATTCCCAGATTCCTAGATTTGATCTAAATAAATTCTTGTGCAAATATTCTATTGTATACTTCAAGTTCTACTATATCCAAGATGTTCATTGCGTTACCACAGCTATTTCCTTTCAGATGTACATACTTTTATGCTTTTTTCTATTTCATGGACCCACTTTTATTCATTATTCTGCTCAATCATGTCAATGTTTGCTCCTTTGCTGTCCTAACCACAATTTAAACAGAGTGTTTCTTTTCAGAACCATAAACGCTCCTGCTTTCTCTATTGCGTAATACGCCTCTGCGTTTAAAACAATTTGTGTTACCGCACGCCCAGATAGCACCAGATATACATGGGATGTTCTGACAGTCTTCGATTTGGAAGATATATATCCAAATATTATAGGGTTACTCTGGGGATATCTAGAATATCTGTGGGTACACCTAAATCGAATATTCAATGTAAGTCCAGTTGAAATATCCACAGATTATTCTTTTTAGAATATTCGAATCAAATAGTTCTAAGAATATTCTATGATTATTGATTTTTGTTCAAACGCTCTTTCTGTTTCATGGGCATGCGTCAGTAGTTGACAGTTGACGGTAACTACCAGTGAAAAATGGCGGTTCGACCATCTTCCATATTTATAGGTTATTGTTATTGGTGAAATAGTAGTAGTATGATTAATTATTTTAGATCGTTAATTAATTAGTCAATTTTTTGCCACTGTGAAGTTGTTTAAATATGTTTCTACGGTGTATTCTATGCTACGGGTGGAACTAATACATACGACCTCACGCATCAAAACAGGTACGTTTTATTGTATTTTTTTAATGCCTGTTGATTTATCAATGCATTTTTTTGAAAATTGTCGATTTGCTGCCAAAACTTCCAATAAATGATGAGGCAATGTTTGAAGAAGTTGAGTCAGCTTTGCTGAAGAATCCTATGAATATTTTGTAAGTTGAACATTCAATATTATATCCAAATCAAAATGAAACTGCCTCGAAATATTGGAGTATTTATGTGTTACTTTTTATATTTTAGTGCATAAAAATATTTAAATAATTGTTGATTTCATAAATTTTTGCAACAAAGTTAATGGATAAATGTTTTCAATTGTAAGTAGAGTAGAAATACACCTCGTTGCTAAAGGTATACCAAAATTTTCTTTTCTCAGGACGTTTCACGTAATTATGTTACCGAGATGTATGCTATGGGTTCCTTAATCAAATTGCCTATAGTTACCTCTATTCCTTCTAATTGGGATTGACAAAAAAGCTCTACACAGCTGGTGATCTGATAATTAAAAGTTAAATTAGTTCTGACATTTGGTAAATAGAAGTTATTGCTGGTCAATTGTACAAGTGTCTAGTTTCAGGCATATGTATACTGTTCACACAGATGAAAGCGGTCTTATATTTTTGTTCGCTTGATATAACTTTGCTTATAAACTGTAATTGTTCAATTTTTAAAAATTTTGAGATTAACTTTCAAATTAAAAGAATTTTAGGTTGTACCACTGGCAAGATTGGAAGGTTCTTATTTGCAACAATATATTAAAAGGTTCTTGCAAAAAATCAGTATGCATGGATAAAAAGGGAAAAATGGTTTGGAAAAACAAAGCTCTTTGAAGCAGTAGTAGGTATAATCATGTTATTTTATTTTGGAATGTACATGTAAATTAATTTAATATATCACATACAAGAAACAAATAACTTCTAATCACTATTTTGTTTGGAATATTTTGCTTTTTACTTGTCTCCTATAAGACTTATTTTTTAAATTACATATTTGATGTTTAACTTCATCTTTTAAGTTTCAGTTTTTGGGATTATATTTTGATTGTTATTCATACATACATAAAAATCACAGTAGAATAGAAATTGCCTATTAACAAAAAATATCATTATTTTATTGTTTCAGATGCCGTCCAAAAGTTGGACAAGAACATAACAAACAAAGAAGTTGGATTGAAAACAGGAATTTTCTTAGCCAAATGTAAGGAACGGCAGAAATCGGTTTTAAAAAGTTCGTTGAGTATGGAGGAAGTCAGTAAATTTTGTAATCTCGGATTTGAAAATTATGATAGTTTCAGTTATGTTATGAGGTACATCTTATATTTATGTATAAATAAACTAAATTGAACTCAATGTTTCCCGTGCTTTAATTTTTTCAATTAAAAATATTTTTTCCTATATATACAATTCGAAATTTAGAAAGATTCCTCAGATATTTGTAAGATATGTACCAGGGAACACTGGATCATTGTACTCCCCCTTTTCGCCTTTAGTTTCAGAGAATATTTATTCAAATTGGGACATACCGTTTGCTTACTGAATAAGTGCGAGAGAGAAGCTTTCTCTGGCGGGTAAGTCTATTCTCTCACACGCGAATGGAGCTTATGGATAAAATAATTGGTGATATTGAACGAAAGTTGCTATCATTCCTGGGGAACAAGAAGTTGGAAAATAATTGATATGTACATTATTGTCGTTCATTAAGTATACAGGATCTTCCAAATTTCAATAAATTATCTTTGAAACTAAATATGAAAAGGGAGGAGTACTATGATTCAGTGTCACCCGCTCAACAGGTATCATCCATATTGGGATATTCTAAAAATATTTGAAATTTTGCTATATCAGTTCCACAGATATCCTTATAATATTCCTAATATTACTTGGATATTTGTAGAATATGCCTATTGGAATGTTCCATGAATATTCTGGGTTATCTTGCTATGTACATTCAGCAGATATCCTCAGAATATTCTTGAATATTCCTTGAAAATATTTATAGAATATTCATGGAATATTCAAAAAATTTCCCATTTCATGGCCCATAGAATATTCGAGAAAGGATATTTATATATTTAAAGTGGGTCTATAGAATAATACAATATCCGAAAACGAATATTTTTAGTACGTCCATTGAATATCTAGTGCTATCTGGGCGAAACACCGGAGAACCCCTGCCTATTTTTCCTAAAATGTGTAGTTGCTAATTGGAGTCGTAAATTTGATCTATAATGGATCATATTCAAATCAAAATGGTCAAGCCTCTGGACAAAATCCCAGTACCACGACCCACTAACAAGACAGATCAATACCTGTAAATACAGGAAATAGTGTAAATAGTAATACTCCCCGTGCAAATTCAACCCCTAGATCTAAAAAGTTAGTGCTATGAAATCGTTGCGTTAATGAGAGGTATGCAGAAAGAATATTTTTCAAAGCTAAGAGATTACCCAAATATCCATACAATACGTCATCAGTACAATATACAGCAAGTTGAAAACCAGATTCTTTAATTCATAAATTGTACTAAAACCTGTTCTAAATCAATAAAGTGATTTAGCTAATTACCTGACATCAAGAAGTTAAAACTAAGAACACAGGATCGTATCTAGGAAATAACAGAGCAAATTAAATAAGTAGCAAAATGGAAAATGTCTTGGAGAAATTGAACACTATGGATGAGAGAAATGTTCGAATGGAGCAAAAACTGGAAGAAATTCAGCAAGAACTAACTGCCCTAACATTAGAAAACCTTGAGAGGAAGCAGGAGAATGAATAACTCAAACAGGAGCTGGAGAAACAAGAAAAGAGAATCCAATTTTTAGAAAGAGAATTCCGAAGTAAAAACCTAATCATCTACGGAATAAATGAAGCACATAACGAAGCTAATAACATTCTACAAAATAAAATAAAAGGAGTAATAAATGAATTAGGGGTGCAACTTAAAATGGAACACGATATAACGAATATCAGAAGATTGGGGAAGAAGAGGGACAATGCAAGTAGACCAGTACTAATAGAAATGGTTAACAGAACAAAAAAACTTAAAAATACCCAGTGAAGTGTCAACGAAGACTTTCCAAAAGAAATTCAAATGCAAAGAAAACAACTTTTGGAACAGATGAAAATAGCTAGAACCGAAGGTCATATAAGGCATTTTTAAAGTATAATAAATTTGTAATCGACGGAAAGGAATATGACGTAAGGAATGCTGAGGGGTGGAAAAAGCTGCATAGGTTCCATCAACAACGTCCAAAAAAACTAAAGGAAGAACAGTAAGCGAGAGATCTCCAGCATCCGAAGATACAACTACTGAAAATTCTTTAAAAAAACCCGAAACTTGCATAAGAACAACCAAACCAAACCAAACCAAACAAATTACAATGATTTAAATAACTTGCCTTTTGTTAATATGATATTCTGGAATATTTGGGACTCTAAAAACTTCAATAATTTTATTCAAGACCCATATGAACAATATGACTTTTTATGTTTATGCGAAACATGGTTGTATTCGGGCATAAAAGTACCTGACGCCTTAAGTAGTAACTATAGTATTGTTTACTCAGAAGCAATCCGGGAGAAGTCAGTAGGACATGCAAAAGGTGGTATAGCGATACTTTACAAAAATTGATACAATTCAAAAGTTCTGGAAACTTCTCCCTGGTAGCTAATGTATCATTTTGAAAAATCTTCTTTTCAGTTTATTGTTTGTGTTGTATATTTTCCACCTAAATGTGAGTATGATGAATTATTAGATGCTTTTGGAATGTCACTTAATGCTATACTAGAACAATATCCTGATTGTTTATTTCTTATAATTGGAGATTTCAATAGTAGAATTGGCGAGACAAGTGAAATTCCAGAATGTAGCAAATACTTCCCCAATATGCTAAGTTATGATAAAGTCAGTAACTATAAGGGTCATCGTCTTTTGGAATTTATGTCAGATAGAAACTTCTCGTTAATAAATGGTCATATAAAAACAGACAGACCTGCTAACTTCACTTTTTGTAATGCATTAGGGCAAAGTGTAATAGATCTCTGTTTCTGTAATACTGATAATCTTGAATTAATTGAAAAATTTAGTGTGCCAGATGATCAATATTTGTCTGATCACTTTCCAATAGTTATATCCTTCGGCTCGGCAATAAGAAGCAATAATATTACTCATACTAAATCATCCTTCACTCGCTTGAAATGGAACAGTTCCAAAGTAACTGATACGTATTGTTCTATCAATAAACTTACAGTTAACACTGATAAAACGAAAGTATTAATATTTGCAAAAGGAGGGCACCAACATAATTATAATCAAAAATTTTATTACAATGGTTTTAGGTTAGAAATAGTAAAGTAATTTACGTATCTAGGTGTCGATTTCTCTGTTACAGCTATGTTCTGTACCATGGCTAAGAATACTAAAATTAAGGCTTGTCGTGCCATTGGAGCAGTTATGGATATTATGTGCCGATCAAAAATTAATACATGGGATTCCAGAATCAAATTGTATAATTCTATCATTTTATCTTCTCTTACTTTTGGAATTGGCATATGGGGACTACGCTATATTGATATTATTGAGCGGGTTCAGGTTAACTTTTTTAAAAAACTGTTGAATTTGTCTCAGAGTACTCCAGATTATATTTTACGCCTTAAGACATATTCGCCCCATTTATCACTAATTATTTTTAAACATGCTTTAAGTTGGTTAAATAAACTTAAAATGACAGCATAAGAAATTGTATTTTTTCTATGTTAGACAGGTCTGTATTATTATGCACTGAAGTGTTGAACAAATCTATAAAACTTGGCTACTTAACTAAAGTGCCGTCAAATTTAGGAGCTGCAATTTTAGGTAATTAAAAATTACATTTATTTTTCACACTACTACTACCAGCTTCCGACTTTGGGGAATCTATTATATTTTCACCATTCCGTATTTTAGCTTTTCCAAACATTCTATTGTATAATACTTGAATTGAGAATTGTAATTTATCAAACTCTTTTTAAATATTATCCTGCTCTGTTATTTCATTATCAGATTCAGGAACACACTATAATTTCTAAATGTAATGAGTCGAAAGCATTTATTAAATCGTTCAAGTTGGAATATCGTATTTCGAACTCCTCTCTTGCAGTTTCATCTATAAGAGCTGCTGTACCCAGTTCATGCATAGCTTCCACCCTCTTAACAATGTTACGCCTTTGAACCTGAAATTTGGTTAACATATTGTTCTTTTTGCTTTCAGACAATTTAAATTAACTATTATGTATTGCCACACGCTACACAATAAAATGTACTGTTTTTCCACAGAGCTTTCAACTAAATCCAGCTCGAATGACCAAAATGTTTCGTAATTTAATGTCTTCTAAACAAAGATTAATTCTATAACAAATAAACTCCCACCCAGATATAAAAAAACCACTTACCCACAAGTATTATCCTAGTTATTTCGGAAAGCCGGTTAACACACGTTGCTCTTTACACACACTGATAGCCATGACATCTCGTTCCGTTTTTGACGCATGCCTGCCGTGCAACATACACTTAACTTCTCGTCGCTAGGACAGCCGTGTAATTGGTTGGCGGTCGTTAAGTGGCATATGACCAAGGAGGGAGTCGCGCATAATTCAAATATTAAACAACACAAAATGAAATGAATAAAATAACGACGAAACATAACTGTTTCGAAGTTGGAACTTTGTGCCATGGAATTCCATTTCAAATTGGCAAATGGCCTTGTGCAAATTTTGTACAATATAATTGAATTTCAAACTTCAAATCTTTAGTGTGGCTCTCTTGTTTCACTCAGCCGGGTAAAAAGAAACGCCAGCGATTTTTCTCCCTTTGTTTATAAACGCGTCCAAACCATTCAAGAATACAGTAACCTGATTAGTTGAAGGTATATTAGGACATATTTGTATTTGGTAGACAGCCTTACTAGAGAAAGTTACTGTCTCAACTCTCAACTTTGTGGAATCTTCTCTTTCTGACGATGATATTCGGTATCGAAACAATTGTCAAATTTCTTAGAATTTTTAATGTATTGTGGAATTATTTAGAAATAGTTAGTTTCATTTAAAACAGCCTTTCTATAGGTTTATTTAGAGAAAATGGTCGCAAGCTCTGGTTCGTTGGCCCTGACTTTTTGCTGGAAGGAGATGATTTCAATTCTCTTGATATTTTCCCAATGATTGAAGTTTTACCAGAAACAGGAAACATAAATTTGGTGGGAGTACTGGTCTCAGAAAATTTTTCGCAAATAATATTCCGTAAATATTCGAAGTTCAGTAAACTAAAGCGCGTAATCGCTTATGTACTTCGATTCATTCTATAATTGGTTCCCCTTCAACTGCTTTTCCAGAACGGAATGTATCCGACATCCCCGTGAATAGACTAACCTTTCGGGAACAGAGCACCAGAATTCAGCATGAGTTTTGGCGGAGATGGTCGGTGGACTGTCTTCGCCAATTACAACATTGGCCAAAATGATAGAAATCCGCGAACAACCTGAAATTTGGGGTGATAGATCTTTATACCGGACGCGACGGTAGAGTTCGAGCGGTTAAAATAAAAATTAAGGATGGTGAATATACCAAACCAATTGTAAAACTAGCTCCTCTTCCTTTGGCAAATTAATGCCTATCCGTGAAACCTTCCAATTTGTTTTTTTTCTTGTCGCTTCCTCGACCGTTCGGAATGAATTGCAATTAGTTCAAATAACCCCCCCCCTCTCAGCATCTTGGAACAATCGTGTAAACATAGTGTTTATTTTCAAAAGCGTAATATGCTCATGCTTTCACTAGAGCCTAATGAGCCCCTGCTTTTAAAACAATTTGCTCCAAACACAGACGAACCGGCACATTTTTTATCGTAAAATATGTAGTTGCTAGTTGGAGTCGTTAATTTGATCTACAGGGTGTCCCGGTACTATTGGGAAAAAAGTTAGGAGCGTATTACCTGAGCCAAAATAATGTTAGTACTTCATATAAACTTTTTCTATGCAGGCCCTCGTTTTCCAGTTATCGGCCTCCAAAGTATTAATTTTGAATTTGTTTTTGGTTTTTATTTTTTGTACTAGTTATTTGATCTTCATAAAATTTACGGCAAAGCTATAATGTACGTGTATGTTTATTTTGGAAAGGTAAACAGATTTACAGTAGTGCCTTGAAGCCGGTGACGGACTACTCGCAATGGTTAGTGATCCAAAAAAATTACAGGGATGGCACACCCTATATGAAATTATCTAAATTGACTTCCCCACAAACTGAGCTAACGGAAAGGTATTCTTGTTGGAGTTCGATGAAATAAGCTGTTTGGCTAATATTTACAGTTCTATTAATGCACTACGTATCAATTTACGCATTATTTATTTTTATAAGTACACAACGAGGTAAAATTAACTTATTAATACGATGTCCAAGATTTACCTGCAGTAGTACAAAAAAAATATTTCAACGATAGCACAAGATAAAAAACATTAACGATTTATTAATTCGAAAGTTGGTAAAAACTTTTTAAAAGTGATTTATCGTTTATCAAGTAACCATAGGATTAGTTTAGTTGCCAAACGTTGTGTAGAATAGTTCGTAGTCAGTACTTATCAATAATTTAACAGTTACAATGGCAGAATTCACTTTTACTGAGTACGGAGATATGCATTCAATGTATGGACTGGCTTCTCGAAACTGTTTAGGCCAGAAGGCTTTTTGCAGAGCATTTTGTGAACAGAGCATTGCCAGACAGACGAATGTTTGAGCGTATTGATCTTAGGTTACGAGAAACAGGTATGAATAAGTAAATGTAATTTTCCATATATACAAAACAAAATATTGAATTTTAGGAAGTACTTTGCCAGAAAAAGTTGGAGAAGGTCCAGTACGAAGCGTACGTACTGTGGCAGTTGAACAAGACTTGTTAAATGCAGTTGATAATGAACCATCAACGAGTTTACGAAAAATATCAAGAGAACGTAACGTCTCGTAATCAGTTGTTCATCGCGTCCTAAAAGAACAGCTGTTATATCCTTTTCACATGAAAAAAGTAGATACACAGTATGACAGTGGCGGATTATCCTGCACGACTTGAGTATAGCAAGTGTTTTCTGCGACAACAACAAGCCGACAATACATTTATTAGTAACGTTCTCTTTACGGACGAATCCGGTTTTACCAGAGACGGAGTCATTAATTCTCATAATATGCATTTATGGGATGATGTGAATCCACATGGCATTATCCAAATTAGAAACCAGCATAGATTCATGGTTAATGTTTGGGCAGCAATAGTTAGCAATCAATTGATAGGGCCATACTTTATTGACGGTACTTTGACCGGTCAGAGATATTTGGAGTTTTTGCAAAATGAGTTATGGAACCTGTTTGATGATGTGCTACTACAAACTCGTAGAAATGTATGGTTCGTGCATGATGGGGCCCCTCCTCATTTCAGTTTAGATATACGACAGCATTTACACACAAGTTTTCCTAATAGATGGATTGGTCGTGGAAGCTCTTTTCCATGGCCACCGCGATCAGGAGACGGTAATCCTATGTATTTCTTTCTCTGGGGTTATCTCAAAAGTAACCTAGACAGCACACAATATCCACCAGATATCCAGTGGGTAGCCCAATATCCAGTCCATGTAAGATATCTAATGGATATCCACTGAAAGTATTTCATAGATATGGAAAAAAAATATTTTCTATTTTACTGATAATATATTGAATAATCACACAAAAAAAATGATTGGGAAGGAAGTTATAATACATAATCCCTTCAATGCATAAATGTCTTAATCTCCTGATATTATATCCACTGTATATCCATGGATATCTATTATTATTTTCTGTCGTATTTTTTGTCTGTGTTCAATGTATTTTTAGTTTTATTCAAGTGGAATTGAAAAAAGATAGATATACCTAAATTGTATTAGACTATAATGAGCTTAATCAACAATACGAATGCGGTATAATACGTGATGTTCTTAACACACAACAGAAATATCTCATGACTTAACGTTTAATGCTATAACGAGAAAACCTACCAACCCTCTCAGTGCTCGTTATAGATATGCGGGTTGTCTCACGTGGTACAACCCGTGCTCGCCAGTCGACTAGCTTCGAGTCAAAGAAGGGGTGGATTCTTCAAAAAATTAGTTTACAGAAAGGGCGCCAGAGAAGTTTTGGCAAGCACCCAAGACTTCTTTAATTAGCCCACAACTCCTCAGTGGGTTAACAACACTCACTACACACTCCAAAGGTTAAACTGATAGGTAAGTTATCATAAGAAAAATAAAAGTCAGCAAGTATCCCCTGATTGAAGTTTTAATTAGTCACTTTGGACCAACGGTCTCTTTTCGAAATATTTATTACAATATTACTACAATAATGTTTCCAAATAATGTCCGAACTCAGCTGAAGGCTGTAGACTCAGAATGTAGATAGGCTGAAGGCCGAAATCTACATAAATCCAAAAAATTGCTAACTAATTTATCAGTTACAGCTTAAGTAAAAAACTGTCAAGCAGGTTCTATAAACTCTGAGCAGAGCTGAAGGCTTCAAACTCAGGGTGCAGAAGAGCTGAGGGCCCCAAACTACACCGATGATTCTATAATTATAGAGAAACGACCAAATAGTTCATTTACAATATCTCAAAAATAAAACGATAATATATATCAAAAATTACCAATGTACAGTTACAAGGGTTCACACTTCCGCAATTTATACCAATATCAATATAAATATAAATAATTGCATAAGCATAAAATTTAAATAGCAAACGAGCTTAGCGTTGCTAGAGAGAATATAATTCGAAAATATGTACGGCGCAAATTATATACATGAAATCGTCAGAATTAGAAAAATCCACTGAATAACGCAGTACCCAGGTACGTACCGTAGTATCCTAGCGTATTTTAAACTATAAGCAAAGATTACAAATTTTAAATACAAAGTACAAAGTGTAAAGCGAAATTATAGTATTTGCCGCAAAAAGAGAGATAAAACTTTACATGAAAAACGGTGAAATGTGACGCATAAAGGTGAATTTACAAATGAAAATGAAGAATAAAAAGGAAAACTGTTCACTTATCCTTTTTCTGGAACCAGAACAGGAACTGAAGTCGCTCCTGAGTATTCCAGCTCTCCTAGAACTGGTCTCACTGACTCATTAAGCTCCAATCAGTGTTTTAATATCCACATACAAAACCCCCCTTGATAATGAATCCTTCTAACCAACGCCGTCTACGGAAATTTACCACGAATTACGCAATTCCACTAATTTCTACTGGTATCCACAGTCATCGGCCGTTTCTGGACCAGAAGCCTAACGGGTCGGAGCTGCAAGCTGTTGGTTTCAGCCGTATTTTCTTCCCCTACGTCGGAATTTTTGGGTTTTTAGCAAAATGCTTTATGGCTCCCAGAGCACATGCAAAAATTTTTAGGTTGGAAACGTGTGTTTACACCTTGACGGCAAATGGAGGACTGAATTTTAACTTCGCACCGTCAGCGCTGTGACTCCTCTCAGTCGACAGACTAGCCAATATTAAATCTCCGACGGCTCGGCAAATTTTCGCGTTACAATGCTATATAATAGAAAATAATGCATACATCAGTGGAATTCTATATTACATACCCGCAAAACTATGCTACCAACTATACACTGTTCTCTCATTTTGATGTAGCCTCGTCCCCTCGTCATTTTGGTTGTTAGGTTATCATCGTTTTAGAAACGTGCAAAAGTGGTTGGTTATTTTTTATCGGTAGTTTGGATTTGGAAAAAAATAAGGTATGTTATGTTTGTTACCTTAATTCTGAATATTGTTACGTCTCCTATATTTTATTGATATTTATGATTGATTACCTACATTAAAAACGTTTTGTATATTTATACAATGTTAAATATCATGGTGTAGAAATGTAAAATAAGTTTTACCTCGGCTTTTACTTTGTTTCATGATAAACTGAGCTGGTGACTCGGCTGATTTGAGTAAAAATTCTTTTGAGCTCAATAATAATGATGGTGTTCAGGTGATAAGAAATGTTCTTATTACAGGTATGTGCTCGAATACAAGACGCGGGCCAATTTTCAAAATGTTATTTTACAAAAAAGGTGTATCTTATATTCGGGCGTATCGGTATATAGTTGAACTTGAAAATCGACAATCTTTCTTTTCTCGTTCTTACAGAAATAACCGTTCAGAGTAGATGAGCTGGGCGATGAAGAAGAATTATCGATGTATATGCAAATATGTATATTATATAAAATAAAGTATTTTCTATCATTCTATTCCATAGTATATCATTTAATTATATGTCGAATAATACCACTATTATGAAGAATTTAATTCCATTTGTACCTTCTTACACACACTGACTAGTACCTGTTGGTGGAAATACAAGATCGCCAACAAAAACAATGCTTACCAAAAGTTGTATATATCCACAGATCTGGAATAAGATTAACTGGAAACAATAGTTCTGGTCAATCAGTACAAAATATAACAGACATACGCGATGAGTATTTGAATCTTTTTCACTGGACCACAATATTCTACAGTCGTCCACTTAAATACTAGACTATCCACCCTGTGTATCTATTATATTTTGTACTGGTTGACTGGATAAACTATTTTCTCTTAACTTTATTCCAATCTGTAGACATAAAAAAACTTTTGATTTGCATTTTTTTGTTGGACCACCTTGTATTTCCATCAGTAGATACTAGTCATATATTCTCAGATTTCCATGTTTGAGGAGGAAGGATATACCAAATGTGAATATAAAATATCCTATTAATATCCATGGGACGTTAATTGGATATACCAAATGTGAACATAGGATATCCATGGGATATTAACGAGATATCCAGTAGATATCTCCAAAGACATCCATAAGATATTACATATATCCTAGATATAGGCGGACATATGGATATCCATTGTATGTCTAGAGGATATCCATAAAGGATATCTTGTGGATGTCTAATGGATATTGTATGCTGTCTGGGAAGGTATACGCAGCACCTGTGCAAACAAGGCAATATTTAATAGACAGAATTGTGTTACACTGCAATGTTATTAGAAATAATATGGCATTGCTCTTTCAAATGCAAAGAAACAACCTTCCTTCTTAGACTTAGAATGTGCGTGGAAGTGGGAGGAGCTCATATTGAACATTTATTAGAATAACGTTAGTTTTTGTTGTTGTCAATGAATTAGTTTTAGTCTAATGTGTATAACTTGTATTTTTTGAGGTTTTCTTAATGGTTTAATAATGTTGTGTTCGTAATTTCGATTAAAAGTAACTAATTACGTTGTTTGCGTACCTATTTAATTCCCATTAATAAAGTTCTTCATGTTTTTTTCATCTGCTATCATCAAATTATTTTTTTGTAGTACTGTAGGTAAATCTTGGACACCGTATTAATAAGTTAGTTAGGTAAATTTGTACGTAGTTCATTAATAAAACTGTAAATGTTAGCCGAACGGCTTATTTTATCGAATTCCAACAAGAGTACCTTTTCGTTAGCTTAATGTGTGGGGAAGTCAATTTCGATAATTTCATATAGGGTGTGCCATCCCTGCAAAATTTTTGGATCACTAACCATTGCGAGTAGTCCGTCCCTGGCTTCAAGGCACTACTGTAAATCTGTTTACCTTTCCAAAATAAATATACACGTACATTATAGCCTTGCCGTAAATTTTATGAAGATCAAATAACTAGTACAAAAATAAAAATAATAACCAAGTTCAAAATTAAAACTTTGGAGAACTATAACTCGAAAACGAGGGCCTGCATATAAAAGTTTTTTTCTTCAAGCGTATAATAATATCTATATTCTTTTCGGCAACACAGATGGTAGAAATAACCAATTCTTTTACTAGTAACATAATGAACGCTCATTATTGTACTAGTAACAAAATAATGAGAAACGATAGCAACGTCTTATTATGGGCGTTGTAACCAAGTAGGCAGGAGCTGTCATTTAATTTTTATTTAATTTGATGTTTGTCAGTTTTGAAAAGTGTATTGTAAAAATGTCTCAAGAAGAAGTGTATTGTAAAAATGTCTCAAGAAGAAGAATTTCAATGTACACCTCCGGAATTAGTCGAAATAGTGTACGAATAAGATATACAGAAAATGTTATGCTTGCGTATTTTACGTATTTGTCAAGAAAATTTAAAAGTTCGACACTATGGGCAGAATATTCAATGATTAAAGCTCAATTAAACATAATGGAAAATTATACCAAATTAGCTGCATTTTTAAAGCAACAAGGAGAAAATTATACCCCGAAAAAATCAAAAGTATTAACAAAAGACCAATTTGATAAATTTTTTCAGGATGCACCGAATAATGTTTATTTAGCAACAAAAGTACGTACTTTCTTATTTTTTTTAATATTATTACACTTATTAAATCGTTGGCAATAATATCCTTTAGAAGATTAATATTCAAACTGTCAACAATTAACGTATTTCGAACTTAAAACATATATACCTCGATAGCTCAGCGATAGAGGTTTTGTGTTCCGTCTCGGAGGTATACGGTTCGAATCTCAACGGCGGTGAATTTTTTTTTACTTATGTCAATGTTTGTTTTTAGGTTATATTAATATTTGGAGTCACAGGAGCCTGCAGATGCGATGAACTCGTTCATTTGAAGTACAGCGAAATCCAAGATTTAGGAAATTTACTTTTAGTAAATATCACAAACACAAAAAACAAAAAACAACGATCATTTACTATATTTGGCGATTTTTATTTGAGCTTGGTAAGACAGTATACGGCACTTCGTCCGAATGATATGGATCTGCAGCGATTTTTTATTAAATATCAGAACGGTAAATGTCACCGTGTAGAAATGGGTATACATAAAATTTCAAACGTTCCAAAAGACGTTGCTATGTTTTTGAAATTAACAAATCCTCATGAATATACGGGAAGTTGCCTTCTTAGGACTTTAGCAACTATTTTAGTTGACAACGGAGGGGACATTACCGCTTTAAAACGACATGGTGCATGTAAATCCACGAGTGTTGCTGAAGGGTACTTAGAAGATTCTGTTTCCAGCAAGAAACAAACTGCACAAAAAATACTTCATTGGGAAGAACAACCAAGTACGAGTTCTGGAATCAAGAGAGATTCACATTCAGGAAACCTTTCAAATGACAATTTTTCTAACATAATAAGTATGGACAAACATCTTACTAATCATAACATGTACACCAATGACAATATTGTGAATGTCGAAACCTAAAGCGGTGGCAGTGGCCTACATTTAAATAACTGCAGTATACAAAACTGCACCTTCAATATTACACTTAATAAATAGGTAATGCTTATGCAAGCCATAACTGTTTTTCTCATATTTGTATTAATAAATAGTTGAGATATAAACAATGTATTCATTTTTTTTCTATTTATTTATTGCATTGTCTTTACACTTGAAGAAAAAATAGTATATGTCACTCGGAGCAGAAAACCCATTATATGTTTCGCCCAGTTTGCACAACCTCGGCTCACGCCTCGGCAGTGCAAGAATCTGGGCTCAACAATAATGGTAGCCTTCTACTCCTAGTAACATAATATACTAATATTTAGTACTAACATTAGTTTGGCTCATATTATTAGCTCCTGACTTTTTTCCCATTAGTCCCGGGACACCCTGTATAACGGAGCAGTCGCTCTGAATTCAAGTCCCCTTCAACATCGATGCGAGTGTCGTTAGCATTGACTGCCTATACTCTTCTAATTTAAACTGTAAATATGTATTTCAATTTGTATTTGTATAATTTGATCGCGACGGTAGTGTTGTGCAAAGTCGTAAGTCAACACCTATGTATTAACATTTAATTATAATTATTTCTATAAACTTTATCTGTCGTATTGGTCTTCTGGCACCAGCAGGGTTGCCATACTGCTCTACCAAGTTTATGTTATATTTGCTCTTAATTGTCTATTTAATTTATACGTAGAACTATTTTCAATTTAAGAGACACTTAGATTGCAGAATTAACATCCTGTGTATCCTTTCTATACCTATGAATGAGGAAATGTGCAGTTTAGTATTTGTATTTATCACTGGCTGCCAAGTAGGACAGATGAACGCAGCATCACGTGTCTGGTTTTGTATTCCTTTTCGGACGCTTGGCAAAACATCTTAATATACGGTATTACCGGAAGCGTGTACTTTCTTACCTGTTCCTTATTCCGAATCAGTGGTTTTTCCCAGATTTCTGATATTTCTTCAAGTTTTAAATGTATACAGTCTCTAACTGTTTAACTGAAGTATTCCTTCGAAAAATATTAGTTTTGACCCGCTAAAAATTATGTAGGGAAACCCGCCCAAAGATACTAGAACCAGCAATTTATATGCCTCCGTTTCCTTACAACGTTTCCACACATAAAAATGTCGATTTTATAAGTTTGTAGGCTAACGCATACTTTTGCTTTTGTAATATTTATGAGCGATTATTTGTCCTTCCTATAATTTTGTACATCAGTGTTATTTACATCAGTGGAATGAGATACAATTTTGATAATTGTCAAGTTTCTCTCCAATTTTATCTGTTTAAATAATCTCCAGACTAGCTCTTCTCTAAGTTTTATGAAAGTTATAAACAGTTCACTCAATTCCAAATTGTAGTGTTGTTTATTATTTGCATGTTGTCATTTGTTCGCTTTTCTGGCATATACGCCGTTCGTTCTTTCTTCAAACTACCTTTTGTTTGTTGACTTGTTTTTTCCAATCACGATAAACACCTTCTTGGGTAATGGTAGAATATGCTCAACTGTTCTGGTATTCTATGCCATATTCGCAATTGGTTCATTAATTCAAATAAACATATTATTTTCCCTTATTCTAGGAATTCTTCCATTTTCTGATATATTCAGTATTTATATGTGTCTTTTCTATAATTAATTATTTATTGATGCTCAATAGCCACTATTTTCATACAAACTGGTCACCAATCCTTTTCGGTGCAATTACTAAGACTAAGAAGTTAAAAAATATCCACCTTATTTCGTTTGTGTCATGAAGATGTATAACATTGTAATTAAATACATTACCGTTTTGTGTAGCTCTGAATTCCTCGTCATATATGTGCCAAGCTTTAGCATGAGCTTTCAGAAGATTATGGACACATTGGTATTCCAGGAGTGCTTCAGATTTGATTGTTGGTGCGAAATATCCATAACCATATCCTCCCGTACAAACTTGCTGAGGTTCATTTATCGTTATCCAGTACTTAACGTCGTTTCCATATAATGAATAGCAAACTCTTGCATAGTCAGCAAACCAATCAACAATAGATTCATTGATAAAACCTCCTAAATCTTGGAACTTTTGGGGTAAATCCCAATGATAAATAGTAACAACTGGTTCAATTCCATTTTGTCTCAGCTGAGTTATAACATTTTTGTAATACCTGACTGCAGCGTCGTTTATATTATCTGGATAACCTGAAAAAAAACCTCCATATATTTTATTCATACTATAATGGTTAAAAGTATGTAGTTATCGCTAGAACTGAAAACGGAGGAAGTTTTGTAAGCTTATAGAAATACGACCAAGTGGTGTTATCAATTATTTTTAGAAAAGAAATAAATATTACAATATTCGCTCAATTAGTGAGAGAATAATCAAAATCAATAAATGGTGATGTTTTGATCATGGGGAACATGGGGTTAAAAGAAGTATTATTTTATAAAATAAAAAAATGAAGTTGAAAGAAATTATATTAGGGTTAACTTAATGAGAAACTGAGGAACCAAGAGTATAGCTGTTTATGCCTACAATAAACTGTCAGTTACTGTCGATTACCATCACTATGATATAAACCTACGAGTTTACACTCCGAAGTATCACCGCAGTGGGCATTAACGTGGAACTGGAAACGACAGACGAGTATGCGCATAAAAAGGTTACCTACGAGAAAGCGGTATTGCTGCGCCATTAAAAAACACATGTAGGTAACTTCATACTTGCTAACATTTTATTCAATTTTATATTGTAATTATTTAATCTTAGTTTGTGATAATGAAACTAAAATCAACCTGGTAATTTTAAAAATTTAGTTATTATAAAAGCGGGTGTATCTATCTACAACATAAAGTACTGGACACCCAAAAGTCGCAGAATTCAACCTCGGAAGCCAGCGTTGCGCCATTTTGGCCTTCAGCCGAATATACGCATCAGTAAAGACATCAAGATACAATCCAGAACATTCAAAGGACAGTTTCCTTTACTTTTTTATCCTAAAAATACAAACCAAATAATAAGGAATATGTGTGCAGTTCTCATAAATTGGTCGATAACTTTTATTTAATATTTCAAATATCTACATAATAATTATTGTTAGCAAGTAAAACCGCTTTCGTTCACATTTTGCATCCTAATCGAACTAATAATCACAAAGCATACACAAATTAATTTGTGCATTCGCTATTTAATATTCAAACCATTAAGTAAATGATTGATTTTTTCTAAATTTCGCAAACATTACATAACTTTAACCCGTAATTACAACTATAATCACAATTCATGAATCAAAATCGATACTTTTTAACCTCGCTATTCTCAAATTTATCATAACGTTAACCTATACTTAAACAATAGATATTTGCAAGTTATTAATAATCTTTGCTCCTCGCAACCTTAACATAACCTTAACCTATAATTAACCATTATAATTGCAAGTTGTAAATTAACCCAGCTACTCGCAAATCTAAAATGAATTTAACCTATAATTTACAATCATAATTATTTCTACATAAATCTTACCATTCGCAAATGATAACCTACACCTTAACATTTTGTGGTCATAACTTATAATATTTATATAATAATAATATATAATAATGTTTATTCACAAAAAAACTAGTAAATACAATACATATTTTAACAAATGCAAATAAACATGGTAACTACACAGAAGCTGTCGTAAATAGTTTGTACGTGGTAGATATCGAAAATTAACAATCTAATATACAGTGCTATTCAAAAGTCCCCTCCCCCCTCGTATCTTTTGAACGGCTACACTTACATTAATAAAATTTGGAGGGTGAAAATAAAGTGTTGTAAACTTCTCTACGAATGGTAACATGTAACGTAATAGTAATAGATGACGTAACAGTGCCACTCTGGCCAATAATTTTAAATAGGACCTCATGGCAAATGATATCTCGTTTGAAAGGCATTGACATTGGCTACATAGCCATATAAATTTTGTTTTGGTTTAAATTAATTTTGACAGATAAATTAAATAAATACCAAAATTATTGAAATTATCTTTTTAAATTTAATTAATCAAATATCAACAATGGATTCTTATAGCAAGTGTTCGAAATGTGCTCCGTCTACTTTCTGGTAGTAATACATCCTATTAGTAAATTCTTGTCGTACTCGTTCGAATGTGTCAGCATTGCATTCTTCAGTAATTCTTTCTTTCAAAACGACAATGCTATCTGGTGCCGTAGTATAAACCTTGGATTTCAAGTACCCCCATAGAAAAAAATCTAATGGTGTCAGATCTAGTGACCGAGGTGGCCATTCTGAAGGACCTCGCCGGCCGATGTATTACTGTCAGGAAGTAGACGGAGCACATTTCGAACACTTGCTATAAGAATCCATTGTTGATATTTGATTAATTAAATTTAAAAAAATAATTTCAATAATTTTGGTATTTATTTAATTTATCCGTCAAAATTAATTTAAACCCAAACAAAATTAATATTGCTATGTAGCCAATGTCAATGCCTTTCAAACGATATATCACTAGCCATAAGGTCCTATTTCAAATTATTGGCCAGATTGGCACTGTGACGTCATCTAATACTATTACGTCACCTGTTAATATTGGTAGAGAAGTTTACAACACTTGTATTAATGTAAGTGTAGCCGTTCAAAAGATACGAGGGAGGAGGGGACTTTTGAATAGCACTGTACTATATTATAATATACAAAATATGAAATACAATGTATAAAATACAAAACATACAATATAAGACATGAAATGTGAAATATAAAACCCAAAATATGAAACACAAAATATAAAATATAATAATAAAAAAAGAGAAAAGTACAGAATGCATTCAATATAATCAACATAAAGCGCAGTTAATAAATGAGAGTAATGGATCTGTTTCTTTCTAAACTTTGCGTTGATCAAAACAGTTTGGTAATTGAGTCGTCAAAAATACTTAAATCGATGAAGAATGGTATTACATAATCAATTTTATGTTAATAATAAATAAATAAATTACAATATAAATAAAGAACAAAACGTCAATACAACAATATACTCAATTCTTCCAATAATGAATAAACACCCACTAAGGCATTGCCTGAGCGTGGGTGTTCATTCATCGTGTATGTTTATTGAATAAATAATGGGGTTAAAGGAACATAAAAGCAATATAAGGGATATGAATATGAACTCGCTTTCCCTATGTCAGTACAGTTAACAACTGAATAATGTTATCTCAATTACATAGTATGTTTCATGAGATCGAGGGGTCAATTAATCGATGTATAGAGACTCTATCTGTCTCTGAAATGAAACATTTGACATCTTTTTTGACTGAAAAGATTGTCGTTGCAAGTATGATTTCCAGAGGTAAGCAATTGTAGAGCCGGTTTGCAAGATGATTATATGTTCTCTGAACGATTGTTTTGGTTGAGCATATTATGCTCAGTTGTGCATTGGCTTTAAGTCATGTATTATGCATATGATTTACATAGTTGAAATTCGTTCGGTTTTTAAGTTGTTCAACGACAGTTCTTAGGAATTAAAGTTGCCTGAGGTCCAGCAATTTTGATTCTTTGAAAAGTGCTTCCAATGAGTATTGTGGTGGTTTTCCAAGGAGAATTTTTAGAAATTTTTTCTGTAATACATCTAATTTTTTCAAATGCGATATTGCTACTCCACCCCAGCCAACTATCCCATATGCAAGACGAGACTCCACAATTGCACAATAGATTGTTTTCATTCGCAAGGTATCTAGTATATTTCGTAAATACCTGAATCTATAAAGAATGCTCCTCAATGTCCTAGTCACTTGGTCAACATGATAGTTATATCTCAGGTGTCTATCTATCACTACTCCTAAATACTTGATTTTTTCTACTGATCGTAATAATATATTGTTCCCGATACTCAGTGTATCATATTGGGGTAGGGAGTTGGCATAGCAAGAGAATGGTAAAGAGAATGTTTTTTCGTAGTTTATTGATAGAATTTTATCTGCGAAACATTCAAAGAGTTTACCCATGTCTTCCTCTGCTTTAGCCTCTAGGTCATTCCAGCTATCAGCACTGTACAATACTGCTGTATCGTCAGCGATGCAAACAATGCTGCCACAAGTATCGTGACGCAATATATCATTGATATATATTGTAAAGAGAATTGGCCCCAAAACTGTTCCTTGCGGTACTCCACAATCCTTTTTTCACTGAAACTCATATTTTGAAAGCTCATCAGCTGTGAGTGGTTCACAGTGTCGAAGGCCTTAGCAAGATCCAAGAAAACACACAGACTTGGTTTACTCTTTTCTAGATTTTCTGATATTTTGGAGGCAAGAAAAACAATAGCATCTTGAGTAAAAATCCCTTCTCTGAATCCATACTGATTATTTAAATGAAATTATGCTTGTTAAGGTAAGAGACCATTCTTTTTTTGATGATTTTTTCTAATGTTTTAGCTATGTTTGAAATGAGCGTAATTGGTCTGTAGTTTAGAATTTCATGTCTGTCTCCTTTTTTGAAAATTGGTTTAATAACCCCCGTTTTGAGTTCTTTGGGAAATTTTCCTGTTTCTATTATACGATTAAAAATGTTGTTCAGAGGAGAAGCTATTTCTGTTTTTATCTCTTTCAAAGTTTCAGCTCTAATTTCATCGATACCGGGAGTTTTGTTCATTTTGAGAGATGATATTGTTTCAATTATCTCCCCCTCTGTTCCAAGGTTCCAAAAATATAGAGTGCATAAATATATAATAATATTCGCTATTCGCAATTTTAATACATAAACAATCTACAACGGTAAATTTCAAATAACATTACAAATTCAGCAGACTTCAGCCGATCTTTTCCATATAACCACAATTCATAAACTAATCAACTCTACATACGAAATTACACAATATTCACATATTTGGAGAGTCAATCTACGTATAACTTTCGCTTAATATTTCTCCCATTGAATCTATTGTACAGCAAACATCAAAATTTCAGAATTGCCATCTGCAACTTAAATTTACTTTTCCCGAATAATAATAATAAACTTATTTGCTGGATATTTAACATTTTTCTAACTACTAACTAAGCTAGATACCAATAGCGAAAATACCATGGAAGGCATTATAGCTCGCCGCGGAGTTATAAAATCATCATTAACGAGATTTGACAATTTTTTAAAGAAATGCAAAGGCTCCCTTGAGCCAAGAAATTCAAATTGAACTGCAGGCCCGTGTGGAAATGCTACAAAATGTACCTACCGTTCAATGCGAACTCGAACAAATTTACCTAGAATCAGATGATGCAAAATTCCAAAGGCAAGAAGATGAACGCGAATCATTTGAAATTCGATACCATACTTTGGTAGCTCAAGCCAAAACCTTGCTGCAACCTTTTCAAGAGAAACCAACTTATTCGGCACCTCCGCCACAACCATCAACCTTGCCCACAAACGCATCAAATTATCTTTCTCGACTGCCATCCATTCCGGTACCCAAATTTAATGGATCCTACGACTCTTATACCAGTTTCAAGGAAATTTTCGAATCACTTATTCACACTAATCCACACATCTCTAGCATTGAAAAATTCAATTACTTACAGTGTACTCTTACGGCCGAAGCCACCAACATTATTAAATCGCTTTCAGCTTCAGACAACTACCATTCAGCCTGACAATTATTAAAAAAGCGATATGAAAATAGAAAAGACATCATTCACGCTCATATTAAAGCTATTTTCGAAGTACCCACATTAAAGGATGAATGTCACCAAAACCTTAGGAAATTCATTGATAATTTCAAAGCTCATTACGCTTCCCTCAACAACTTGGGAGAAAAGTTTATCGAATAGGATACCATACTCATATTTTTATTAACCTCAAAACTAGATTTATCCACTCGCAAAGGATGGGAACAAAGTTTCAGGGACACACAAGCCCTTACGATTAATCAGCTGTTAAGCTGCCTTGCAACTAGATGCAATTTTCTAGAAAATTAATCAACAAAGAAGCGATAACAGGCTCGAGGCAAAGGCACTAAGTCACGCTAAATTTAACAATAAAATTCCTTCATGACACGAACAAAGAACTGTCCATTATGCAAACTAAATCACTTCATTTACCTATGTAAATTGTTTTCTGACATGCCGACAAACAATAGATTTTCGGAGGCTAAGCGCTACCAATTATGTACAAACTGTTTGCGCCCTGGCCACAATACCTCTGATTGCAAATCGAGCTATACATGCAAAACATGTAAGTCTAAATAGCATTTCTAACTCCACATAACTCTAGCCTCATCTAATAGTCAGACCTCTGAAAGAAACCGAGACACTTCTATGAATCAAGCCACCAGCCCTTCTAACAGTAGACCTATTTCCTCAAACCCTGTTGCTCATTCCAGCTCACTCCTCTCTAATCCAGCTAATTCGGACACTTTGCTGAATCTTCAGTCCTCTACTCAGAACTCTAATGCATTCGTCTTACTATCAACTGCAATGGTAAATATACTTGACATAAATCAAAGACCTACAACATGTAGAGTCATACTAGGTAATGGAACCCAGTCTAATTGTATCACACAAGCTCTTTTCGAAAAACATAAACTATCCTACGAAAGGATTGATATGCCCGTATCCTGCATAAACGAGTCATCATTATCAGCATCAAAACGAGTAAACGTTGAAATAAAATCTATCCATGGCCATTACAAGTATAAAATACAGATGGAAGAACGAATATCTTCATACCTTAAAACAACGCTCCAAATGAAGTTTTTTCACAGATACTTCTAATTTTCTTGGCAGCATAGTCCTGCTGAAGGAAGACAACTCTCCCCCCTCTAAAGGTCGCGTTTCCGCAGTGCACCCCGGCCAAGATGGGCAAGTGCGCGTAGTGAGTGTTACCACGCCAAATAATGTACTGAAACGAAGTATCATGAAGGTGTGCCCTTTATCTATCAGGCATTGATGTAACTTGTATACTCAGAACTTCCGCACAAAATTAACCCCGAAATGTCTGTTACCATCACTATGATATAAACCTACGAGTTTCAGACGCCGAAGTATCAGCGCAGTGGGCGTTATCGTGAAACAGAAAACGACAGACGAGTGTGCATATAAAAAGTTATCTACGAGAGAGCAGTATGCAGCGCCATTAAAAAACACTCGTAATCTTATACTTGCTAACATTTTATTCAATTTTGTATTGTAATTATTTGTAATCGTAGTTTGAGATAAAGAAAATACAATCAACCTGTTATGTGTAGAAATTTAGTTATTATAGAAGCGGGTATATCCATCTACAACATAAAGTACTGGTCAACCAAAAGTCGCAGAATTCAACCTCGGAAGCCAGCGCCGCGCCAATAGCAATGTGAAGAAATACTACGGAAGTATAAACAGTAGTATTCATTCAGCAATCTTTGAAAGAATTAGACTATCAAAAGCACAAGGAAAATGTTAATGGAGATATTGAAGAAAACACAAGAAAAAAGTATAAAAATAATAAAAAAAAACTTATATCGAGAAATGGAAAAAGCAACGTGAAAAATGGAGAAGGACAAGCCATTACAGGAAAATAAACATATAAGAAGTAGAACAAAACTAAAAAAATTGCAGTAGAAAACAAGAAAACCTTAACCTACCGTTAGTCGCGTGAGTATATATCGATGGTATTTTTCCTTAAGAGCGAATACGTCAAACTTGCGATTCTGACGTTCATGTACCAAACTATATGAACGGGTTCTGCGGTTATTTGGGCTAAAGGCCGAACGCATTGGGATGGAAATAAGGAATTGATAGTAAAAAAATAGAAATTACTCTGGCCGAACGTGCCTTTAAAGTTTCTTTAAAAGCGCGATGTACTACTAAACAACTAAAGGGCGAACGTGTATTTACTATGTATTGAAATTACAACCTCCGTTCATTTGAATGACGCTGATTTAGTGAAACGGTAGCTGCGAAAAAATGTTGGATTTATATCGAATAGAACAAAGCAAATATTAAATTCACAAGTGATATTTAGGCAGCCTACGAGTAAACATCGATTATCGGTCGTCTAAACAATACATTTACTAATTACGATTTTTTATTCCTTTTTACGGTGTTATGAAAAAGCTAATAACTATATAATGTGAGATTCTACGTCTTTTGTGAATGAACTTACAAAAATACATTTATAAATAGTTAACTTCATCAACTGAAGAACCTAGTTTTCACCAGTGGCGAACCATTAACACAGGTAACTGTTATTTCCTTTTATTCCCAAGAGTCCATCTAGGACTCTTGTCCTTTTACTCTGTAGAGGTTTTGGTATCCACATGATAATACTCATTATAGAATTTTCATCTCCACTAACAAACTGGAATGTTTTCTGTGCAAACAACCCGGCCATACTGCCAAGGCTTGTACTAACCCTCCCAGTAATCCTATCCAAAATCCATTACTGCATACAAACGATTCACTCCCAATGTCTTCCCCAGTAATCGCATCTGAAATTTCAGCTCCTATTGTTGATCAAACTAATACAAAATCAAAGGACCCAGGACAACTCTCCAATCTCGACTGTTCAACTCATGGTAAAAAAATAGTTCTATCCTCGGCTAGCAACACGGAAACTCCTCCTCAACTTTCCCCCTCTTCAACCCCCACAGAAAACCAAATGCCTCCCCCATCATTTACATTATCCCAAAATATACCTAAGCCTACTTTAAAAAAACCTAAAACATCTCCCAAAGAAGATTCCAAACTGTCAACCAGTATCAATACTGCATTACCCGATCTCTTTAAAAATAAACCGATTCTCACTCAAACCCAACTGACTGCCTTCCTAGAAAATTCATTTGGCAGCTCAGACCCATTCAACGAAGCTCTTTCCTTTACTCCAAATATTCAAGGACTTCTAAACGATTTATCTCTCCTACGCTCCAAAACCAAGGAACGATCCCTTAAAAATCGAATCTCGAGAATTCAAAACAAAATAAAACATCAACTTAATGCTGAAGATACATCCGATGATAAAAGCAGCTGTACATCTGAAAATCTAACTGATGATGAGCTAAATAAACATACACGGCCAACAATCAACATAAGCACACACAATTACTCGCAAAGCATATTTTTTTCTATTTTTAAATAACATTAACCTTCAAGATAATACAATGGAATTGTGACGGTTTTTTTCCACGTCTGGAAAGAATCCAACAACTTATATCCGAGCAAAACATCCAAATACTATACCTCTAAGAAACAAACTCAAAAGTCTCTAAACTCCCCCAATTAAAAAACTTTGAAGGCTATCACTACATACGTGAAAACTGCAATAGAGCTAGTGGTGGTACATCTATATTCACCTCTAACGAACTATTCTCATCGCTATTGCCTCTTATCACCGATCTTGAAGCTATAGCAGTAACTATTTGGTGCCCAGATAAACTAACTGTCTGTAGCATATATATTCCACCTAACTATTCGCTTACAGAAGTGGAATTAATAAACCTTATATTCCAACTCCCTCATCCATACATACTACATATCTAATTCAACATCTGGCAGAGGAAGAACCATCGAGAATGTAATAAATTGCTCTAGCTCATGCCTACTAAACACAGGATCCAATACTCATCTAACCTAAGCCTCTGCGACCCTAAGTCGGCCCCTTTACTAACTTGGCACGTTCAAGATGATCTGTATGACAGCAATCATTTTCCTATAGTCATATCTTCCGATGAATCTCCTAACCAACAAATTTCAACAATAACATATTGGCAACTAAACAGCGCTAATTCGGACAGCTATATGTCTCAAACAGAAACTACATTATCCTCCCTTATTTCATCTGAAAATATGGATAAGAACATACTGCTCTTCCCAACATGCATTATATCAGCTGCTGAGACCCACATAGGTAAAACTAAACATTCCTATGGGCACAAAACTGTTCCCTGGTGAAATCCTTCCTGTAAAAGTGCTGTAGAACAGCAAAAACTGACATTAAAACTGTATCGACAGACCAGAACACCCGAGAATTTGATTAAGCTCAAGAGAGCCAGAGCAAAAACAAAGTATATTATAAAACAGAGTAAAAAATCCTCCTGGAAAAGCTACATTTCATCCATAAATGAAAGTACTCCAAATCAGGTTTGGAAAAAAATTAAGTGTATTCAAGGGAAAAATACCAATAGTAAAATACCAAATCTCATATATAATGGAAATATTATAAATAATAACCAAGAAATAGCTGAAATTATGGCCAAATATTACGAAGCTAAATTCCGTAGTAAAATTTCCCCGACCCCTGCAAAAACTATGTCATCAGGCCCTTCTCTAATCAAACTTGACGTAGATTCCCTCAATATACCCTTCTCTCCACAAGAACTTACTACTGCATTAAAATCCTGCAAAAAAATGCAGCTGGGCCTGATGACCTGCCTTACATTTTTCTCCAAAATCTCGATACCTTAGGACAACTAAAACTTCTGGAACTATTTAACCTAATCTGGTCCTCCAAAAAATTTCCATCCCAATGGCGATTATCTATTATAATACCTATTAAGAAACCTCACCAAGCACTTACCTCACCTAAGTCCTATAGACCCTTCTCACTAACATGCACTCTGTGTAAAATTATGGAAAAAATTATTAACAAGCGACTTGTTTGGTACCTAGATAAATACAAGATTATATCGAAAGAACAATCTGGATTCCGACAAAATCGATCAATTCGAGATAATTTGGTTATGCTTCAAACACACATTGCTACAGCGTTAAATGAAAAACAAGAAATCATACTCGCCTCATTTGATATAGAAAGTGCATTCGACAACATAGATAGGCAGACAATACTCAATAAATTAATGCTTTACAATATCAATGGAAACTTTCTATCTCTTAGGTTCTTTAGAGTAAGTCTTAACAGTATTCTTTCAACAACGTACACCCAAAAAGATGGAGTACCTCAAGGCCCTGTGCTAAGCCCCACCTTATTTAACCTTGTAACAAATGACCTCTGCTCCTACTTCACTGCTCCCATCAAACATGCAATGTACGCCGACGACCTAGTGATTTATTGTCACGGGCAATCAATGATCCCTACTTCTTCCCTCATTCAAACTGCAGTAAATACTCTACAAAACAGAACAAGCCAACTGGGATTAAGATTATCCCCGACAAAATCCAAAATCATCAGATTTAGTAAACATGTATTACCCCCAGTACCCAACATTTCAATCAACAACATCCCTCTCCCAGTAGTCAACCATTGCAAAATCCTGGGTGTGGTATTCGATACCCGTGTCTCATGGAAACAACACATCCTCGAAATAAAAAAGGAGGGGTGTCGAAGACTAAACCTCATTAAAACGCTTTCTAATTATCACTGGGGTGCTGATGAAAACTCTCTTCTAAAAGTGTACTGAGCATTAATTCGACCGAAGCTTGATTACGACTGCCTCATATACACTTCTGCGTCCAAATCACAAATAAATCTTCTGTATTCTGTGCAAAATACAGCCCTCCGCCTATGCCTTCGAGCGTTCCGCTCCAGTCCGTCAAAAAGCCTTTATTGCGAAGCGAATGAACCACCTTTGTGGATAAGGCGCCAACAACTACTACTAAATTACGCAGTTTCTGTATCTTCCGATCCATCTTACCCCGTATATAACCTAATAATACCAATCAATCACAACGTATCCAATATGTCACCAACTCCTACAATAAAAACTATACCGATGATTACAGAGTCAATGCCTATTAAAGTCGATTTCTCACAAACAACTCCAATACCCCTCTCTTTAATCCCCCCTTGGACAAAAAACATTCCACAAATCAACACATCCCTTACCAAATTCAAAAAAAACGAAACCCCCAACGCTTTAATTAAAAAATCATTTCTAGAGATAATAAACAGAAATCAACACGACTTGATATTGTACACTCATGCATCAAAAAATGAGACAGGAGTGGGATGTGCTGTTACAACTTCCGAATCCCCTATATATTTATCCACGATATCCTCATTCTATAGGGTACACACCGGAGAATTATTCAGTATCCTACAAGTATTCAAGCACATATCCTTACCACACGTTTGTATATGCACTGATTCTCTTGCATCAATTAACTCCAATAAACATATTTTCACCGAACATTCTCTTGTACAAAATATACACGACACTCACCAATTAATCACTTCCCAACAGTTACCACCTTATGGATACCATCCCATATTGGTATTGAGGGCAATGAACTGGCCGATCAGCTAGCAACACCTATCAACACCGCTAACAGTATACAAACGGCAAAAGATCTTAAGCAATTCATCAAACACAAATTCAAAAGCCTGTGACAACAACACTGGGATTCCATCAATTCAAGCCTACACAATATCCAGCCTACACAATATCCAGCCTACACAATATCCATCCTTCAATAAATCACCCATACCTCACCGAACCTTCTAAACTTTCGAGACAAAACTTAGTAGTGATGAGAAGAGTACGAATTGGATACACCAAACTTACCCACGGTCACCTGATGTCCCGTAGCAACTCTCCATATTGTCAAAAATGTCAATGTAGCATCACAATCAAACACATTCTCACTGAATGTCAACAATACCTAACAGAAAGACAGCAGCTCCACCTTAGTTCCAACATAAAAGAATTATTGAGTAACCCTAACTAAGCAATTACTGCAGTTCCTAAAAAATGTACAACTTTACCACAAAATTTAACACAATGTACTATATATTCATATATTAACATTAATATGTTCTCCTATTGTTAATTAACTGTACCTGTGTGAGTGGCCATTGTAGCCGAGCACGTTAAATAAAGAAAAAAAAATATTGAATTCACGCGATGATAATAAAATAGTATTTTATGCAACGATCGTTAGCCATTAATACACGATCATGTTGTGGGATACGAAATGAGCCGCAGTCTGTATTTATTGTGTATATCCACAAGAAGAATCAACTGATTTAAGAGTAGGTACTTTACGCTCTCAATATGTTCCTAATTACGTTAGTTACTGAAACATTTTCCCCTTTTAGGAGAAAACCTGATTCCAGTTCTTTCCACATCACAAAATATCAATTCCTCAAACAGAAACACCGAAGGGAATTCAAAAACTCAGAGGCTATTATTTGTAAAAGTAGCAGCAATTAATTACTTAGGTGTGACGATGTAACAAACAGGAAAAGAACGGGTGCAAGGAAGAATACTTAAAAGAAACTAAGCTTACTGCAGGAATAAAAAACTCCTGAAAAGTAAATTTATGAACAAAAACACCACAATGAAAGTATACAAAACACGAATAAACCAGTGATCGCGCGTGGGTTAGAAATAACTATGATAAACAAAAAAGAAGCGTAAAAATCACGGAAAGGATAATTCTAAGACCTATATTTGGACCGAACATGACAATAACTGGGGAAGGGAGACAAAATGAACAAATAAATAGAGAGAGAGAGTTAGACAATCGTGAAATATATAAAAGCACAATGCCTAAAATGGGTAGGACATATTATGAGACGAAAACCTGGAGAACTGATTCGAAAAATCACACAATGGATTCAATTATAGCCGAGAAGGAATGTAAAGATGGAGGAATCAGGTAGAAGAGGATACAAAAAAGATGGGAATTAAAGAGTAGAAAGTAAAATGCAGAAATAGAGCATAATGGAGTAGAATAATTCTTGAGGCCAAGAGCCACAAGAAATTGTAACAACAAGAAGTGGAAAGGGATTGATCCCCCTAATAAATGAAATTGAAAACACTTTAACGTTAGCCAAAAGTTTGATTCAAAGGCTTGATGATAATGAATTGGAACTAGAAGTTGATGGGCGTGATATTAAATTTCTATGTAAAAGTCTAAAACCAGATTAAAATTTTTCTTTTTATTTCGCATCTATTTATAATTCGTAGTAATTCCATATATAACTCACCTGTTGGCAAAATTCTAGTCCAGGATAGAGAAAACCTATAATGGTTCACGCCTGTTTCTTTCAAAATAGCCAAGTCTTCATCAAATTTATGATAGGAATCGCAAGCTACATCACCGTTTGTGCGATCTGCAATAAAATCAGGATTGCTGTGTACTATATGATCCCAAATACTTTCGGATTTCTCGTCTTCATTCCATGCACCTGAAATTTGAATGATCGATTTTTAAGGAGTTTCACCTGTTATCCACTTTCTTTCAAACATACCATCCATGCTGAATTAAATTCGGATGAGAGTTACGTCACGAATCATTCATTTTTTTCGATGGAAAAAAAGGCCCCAGAAAAAAGTTTTAATGCAGAGTTTAAAAAGTAGGAGGCTAAATTTCAATATCCTATAAAACTATGAAGTGATTGGATAGAGACCTTGATCTCAAAAGCCCTAGATCCATTTTTAGTAAAACCCACACAGTTGTGCAGGATAGTAAGGAGAAAATGAGGACTCAAATACTAACTAAGAAACGGTATGTTTGACCTAGTAACTGAGAAACGATGAGTTTTGACTTAAATTACACGTTTTTGACTTGAATACTAACTAAGAAATTATTTGTTTGACTTACTAACTTAGCTGGACTTAGAAACGATGAGTTCAAGTTCTCAGTACACCCTTGACTCTAACTAAGAAACGATTTGTTCGACTTAGTATCTTAGAAACGATGAATTACGACTTGAATTACCCTTAGAAACAATGAGTTTCGACTTTGAGTACACACTTGACTTAGTAAGTTAATATGATACAGAAGCGATGAGTTTCGAGTTCTGAGTACATATTTGATTCGAATACTAACCAAGAAACAGTAAGTTTGACTTAGTAACTGAGAAATGATGAATTTCGGGAGATGTCTTAGATGTACTTCAGACGATACCTCTGGAAGAAACGGATGACTTTGAGTAGCTGAAGAAGAGGTTGAATATGCGATATGATCACGAACATCTAGAACATTCGTACCGATCACAGCTGAAGAAACGAAGACGGAAACGTGACCAAACACTCCAAGAGTATGAACTGGATATTGCCCGACTAGTTCGATTTACTTATCCATCCGCATTAGAGAACATGATGAAATGTTTGGGCATCCAGGCCTTTATTGAAGGCTTATGTGACCACGATATGGAGAGGACGCGTCGATTAGCCGATCCCAAAGCATTGGTCGATGCATTGACTACTGCTCTTTAATATGAAGCAGCCACGATAGCTTCGGGATACAGCAAAGGTAGGACCATGCAGGAAGGAGGTGACGACGACAGACTTAACCAGGCCGTCAACTTGTTGAAAAGTATGGCGAACAAGAAACCGAAGAAGATCAAATGCCAGAAGTGTGGCTAGCTAGAGCACGCACGCAGCCCGTCTAAGCGCCCCAGGACTCCTGTAACCCAGTCACAGGGTAAACTGGACAGGGGCGTACATCGAGCTGATGTGAATCACCGAAAATCCGACACTCTGCCTAGACGGTCATGTCCTGTAGAATATTCTCACTGCAACAAGACGGAATCTAAGGAAATTGCAGTTTCAAGAACTACGGTAGTCGATGAAGAATTGTCACCCACCAGGATCAGAGAAGATCAGGAGAATGATCCTCACTTGAAGATGATCCGGGAATGGAAGGAAGAAAATCGGCGACCTACCTGGTAAGAAATTTCAAGATTTTCACCGACACTCAAGGCATATTGGTCAGTGGGAGTCCCTGGTCCTGGAAGAACGGCTGTTAAAAAGAGTCCTTAAAAATGATTATGGTTCCGAGAAGAGAAGACAGATAGTTATCCCGAGAACTATAGTAGCAGAGGTACTAATAAAGTTACACAACAGTTCATCGGGAGGTCATATGGGAGTGAAGAAAACCCTTCAGCGAGTCCGTGAAAAGTTTTATTAGATCAACAGCTCCGACGATGTGAAGGACTGGTATAAGTACGACTTGTGCTACGAATAATGGACCATGAAACAATATAATGCTGGAAGCCCTTTCGAAAGGATTTCTTTAGACATAGCTGGACCATTTCCGACGACAGAAAATGGTGATAAATACATCCTGGTAGTAATAGATTATTTCACAAAGTGGGTGGAAATTTACGCGATTCCATATCAAGAGGCCACAACTGTCGCGGAGGTACTGGTGAAAGAATTTATCAGCCGATATGCTGTGCCATTGGAAGTCCACCGCGATTAAGGAAGAAATTTCGAGAGCCAGATATTCCAGAAAATGTGTGACAAGTTGGGAATGAAGAAGGCCAGGACAACAGCCTTGCATCCACAATCAGATGGAATGGTCGAAATAATGAACAGGACCATTGGAAAATACCTGTCCAAAGTACTTAACTTCCACATGAGAAACTGCCTTTAGATCAAGGATTGATGACAGTTAAATGCTATATTTTCCTCATAGCGACATAAGAAGTTGAAACTTAGCGAATGGAAATTTTATATTATTGAATTATGTAGAAGTATTCGTCATATTAACGTTAAGAAGATGGTAAATCATATCAACAATGAGGAAGTCCTCCAAATAGCAAACGTACCAATACAAGTACAGCTATTATCAAAAAAGGGCGTACAGTAAATTTATTGTTACAGTGCATTTCTATTTTAACTATAGTTGCTATTAAAGAGCTATGACAAGTAACAATTACCCCGACTATCCCAATTGCGTGGTAGACAATATTTATATAGCGTCAGTAGTTTAAAAGGAGCTGGTCTGAACTACAGAATCCTGCGATGGTTTGAATATTTCATAAATCTACCAATAACCCACTGGTACTTTCCCGAATTGGTTTTAATAAAGAAAAAACGGTAAGTGAAATCCCACAATATGTCCTATTGATCGAGAAACAAAATACATATGAGGTCACCGGGTTGCAGCTTGTGTTCGAACACAAGCGCTCACATAGGTTCATTGATTTACAAAATAATATATACAGTTGAACAAATATATTGTCAAAAATATGTATTCGGGGACATTGAGGTAATTTTTACATTAAGAGGAAACCGATAACTTACAACCTAGTGATAACTCTTAACTTATAATCTAGTACAAAAATCAAACCCTTATCTGAATCGATATTGTACAACTTTCGTCCCACAGCCATTCATCTTAACTCTGTTTGCTTCATTCTTGGACTCTCCTGTATTTCCGGTGAATCGAGGATCCTTGATATCCTGGCTACCAAATTCTCTGTTGGAAGACAAGACGGGACAAAGGGGCGAATCCCAATTCCCAAACCCCTTACTGCTCAACTCTACCGTCTGGCATAAAAACACTACAAATGCCAATAAAATCAAATAAATCGCGTTAACAAGTTCGTTTCACTTGCTCTTTAGGGATGGCGGGGCTAGACCCCAGCCTGATTGAAATCTATTATTAAGGTTAACTTTAAAACCCAATAACAAACTCCAAATTACCAGAGCACCAACAGTGGGCTTAAATATAAGTCCATCGACTGGAAAAATAATTCTGAATAGAATATGGTTGCAGATTCATTTTCTCAAGACAAAAGCACCTCTACCGGAAGTGTTAAATTCAAATAGGCTACAAGTACCACCTATTAACATGAACAGGTATAAACGTTATTAACTACTCATTAATTTAATGTTCAATACCGCATGCTACCTATCGTATTTGTCAGATATTCACTATATTGTGAAAATAATATTAAGAGTAGATACTTTCACTCCAAAAATTGCGGTCAACTTATCAGTAGTAATACCACAAGTGATTGAATTTTCGCGATAAGTCTGTCGATTCGTTTTTGAACGAAACTGAATTGTTTCGAGAAAACACCACGAGTCCGCAGGACGAGTGGTGTTTTCTCGAATCAATTCAGTTGAGATCATAAATGAAAGACAGACTTATGAGATAAATTCAATCACGAGTGGAATTTTATTAGACTATTTCACAAACAGAGTGAAAGATAAAAAATCTAATAGGTATTTTCGATCATCGCAAAATCTGGTAAATTGCTTCCAAATGTACTCCTTCGATTTCCTCGTATTTTTCGGTACATTTTCATCGATTTTTTCGTTGATTGATTCGATAGAACTCATCCCAAATCTACTCATTTTTGAATGCGTGCACAGCGTAATCACTTATATTTGACGTTTAACTGTCACATGCACTGTAAACAAATCTGAAAACACCGAACTTGATAGGCCAATCGGAGTCAAGAGTCAAGTTTGGTATTATCGGTAAGCCGAACTTGACTAGAGCTTCTGATTGGTTCATTTCGTAGGTGAGTGAAATAGTCGTGGAAACCATTATATTAAAAGTCACAAAGGGTAACATATGTAATGCATGAAGAAAGAAAGCGCAAAAACCTCTAAATACAAAGTTCTATGTGTAAATACTCTAGAGAAAGATGTTTGTCCCAAAGGTTTCAATGCCAATATTTTTGAGGTTAATGGGATATCTCCCGTAATGACCTTAGAACCAATAACACCTTCTATCCACATAAACAACAACAATATACCTTCGAAAATACACGAGGACAGAAATCAACAATAGTGAGAGACGTGATATCTTCAGCTTCCGCAAATGCAGGAACAAATCACCATCTCGTAATGGCAAAAATAAAAGCAATCATGCAACCATTTCATAAGAAACCCACCAAGGAAATAAGTAAACTGAATATAGAATCCCTATTAGTCGACTCGACTAAATACCTATATCAACAACGGCTTAGAGAAAAAATAGCCGCCAATAATATCCAAGAGATAGAGATAGATGACAAATACGTCAAATATTGGAAAATACCTGTCCAAAGTAGTTTCCAGTCCCCAGAAATATTTGGACCAGTATCTTTCCCTATTTGCGCTGGCTTATCGATCTGCCATAAATGAATCTACGGGTGAAACACCTGCGAAAATTCTATTTTGACGTGAAATGAGGCTTCCTTGTGACCTGGAGTTTGGCTGTCGGCCTGGCGAAGATCTAGCAGGTGAAGATTACGTGATCCAATTCAGAAGAAGGATGGAAGATGTGCACGGTTTGGTTGGAACAAATCTTCAAGTATCCCGCGACATAATGAAAAAACGGTATGATACGCAGGTCACAGAAGGCAGTTTCAGGGAAGGGGACAAAGTATGGTTACATAACCCGACAAGGAGAAAAAGATTTTCTCCAAACTTACAGAGATCATGGGAAGGTCCATACTTAATCAAGAACTACATCATCTATCGCGTAAGCAAGATTCACAATGAAAAACAGAGAGTGGTTCACCAAAACCGACTAGCGCCATTCGAAGGAGACCATGACAAAGAAGAAGGGGTGAACCACCTACAACAAGAGTCTGACCCAGCCTTATGAGCGCATACGGAGGTACCGGGTATTAACTGGCATATAACATCTCCGCCAGTAACAAACACGTACGAGGGCTGGCAACCGTCTTTCGAAAGAAGTTTGTACACTTGAATAAACTTGAAGATCAGATACCAGCCCCGGGCAAGACAAGGAGACTCAAACACAATTCGTACAATTCTACCTGGTAACTAGAAATTAATTTCCAGATCAATTCACCTACTGGGATGTGTGGGACGAGCTACAAAGCCTTCGAGATCATGTGCTGGAATCCCACGTGGAAAAACTATCATTGCCCAGGATAGAGAGCAACCAATTGGATTGGCGAGTCATCAGTAATATGATAGAGGTGATCTTCCAAGATACCGGTGTCCACATATTAATTTGCAGCTATACCTCTTGTTATCGGTACCCGTTGAAGAGGGTGCTCTGTTACTTCCATACGACCGGAAAATACAGACATGGGTCCAGTTGCCGATTTAAACATCCAGTTCCGGTTACACAGAAGTTCCATGAGAAACTTCCTTTTATGCAGGGGGTAATGTTACGAAAAGCACACTGGCGTAGTTCCTGAATCTGACTTTGAATACGCCATGTGTGAAAGTTAAAATTTTGGCGAATGCGCTGGGATTTCTTTGAACTGTTTATCATAATTTTTTGTGACTATTCTTAGCTAGACATTTCCAGTCTTATCTAGACAATTCCATGGAGGAGATTGTTTTTGTGTAAGCCGCAATCTAGAATTATCTAGAAAAAAGAATAACGATCAGCGGGAAGAGTCAGTTTATAATGTGATCTCGTGAGATAAACAGTAAACAAGTCTAAGTAAATAGCTAAATAGTGAAGTGTTTATATGAATTAGTGTAAGTGCATATACTGTGTATCTAGTATAAATTAGTGAATAGTTTAGTGAATAAATAAATTACGTGAGTAGACATACCGTGTGTGTGAATTTATCCCACCCGTCAGTATAAACAGAAAAACTTTACAGTATTATAAAGGTCACAAATTAAAATGAGTTCACAAAATTGAGTGACAAAACTGAAAGACAAATGACGTATAAGTAGAAGTCATTTTTTGTCACTCAACAACCCATTTGGATGATGTTTTTCAAATGATCGATTTTCCGTATCCCCTTTACAGTATTAATTACTTTACCTTCTATCTGATAAGCTGATGTTGATGCTCCAAACATGAAATCATCAGGAAATTGTTTGTCGCTTATTTCATCATCGGCTAGGCTAAAATAAAAATGGAAAATAAAAATGATGGGAACAATAAAATATCGAAAAATATTAAAATGAATAAAGTGTATCTAAATTTCCTATAGCGTTTATTGCAATATTTTACTAGCAATTCGTTGTCAAAAGCTACTTGATATATTAGCAACCTAGTTTCCTAGAAGCATAATAGACGTTAAAGAACCAATAAGAATATTTCTAAATCTCTAATTAGTATCTTCAACAGAAATTGCTTTGGAAGGCAGGTAGGTCAAAGAAATGAAAAGCTACTTCTAGAAATTGAGACATTAAAAAAACGTTATGAAGTGGTTGAAAATCACGTCAGAACAGAGTATTTAACAAAAGTTAACCCTGTAATGCCCCTAACCCCCTCAAGACAGAGGGTATACCTTATATACCAAAAAAATCTATTCAATTTTTTTGTAAGTAACTGTTCAAGTTCCCCTTTGGACTGTTCACATATTTTTATATGTTTAATCTCTAAATTACTAATTGTCATTTTGAATGTATATTCGGGTTTCTTGTATTTTTGGGCTTAAGCTGAAATTATTAGTTAAAACTAAAATAAAAATGGGAGCATTAAAGGGTTAATTCAAGGAAAAAATTTCTTGCGAAACAATGTTATTTTCAACCCAATAATTACGAGAAAAAAATGTTTTTATTATCCGTTTATTCCCGTTTTCAAACATTAATAAGAAACGTTGATTTAAGCCAAATTAATACTGAAAATAAATGTTGTTCTTTATCGTTTTATTCTCATTTTCAATCAAGCTTATTAAACGTAGATTTAAACCAAATAAATACGGCAAATCAACGTTTTATTCTGACTTTTAATCAAAACAAATTGCACTGTTAATCTGAAATAAAACCAAGCGTAACAAATTGGGAATTTGACACGAAACGTGTTAATCAGTTCTCACTAAAACGAAGAATGAATATGAGATAACAGTGTGTGACGGGCAGAACGGAGGGTTTGTTTACTTTTCAGCTTTAAAATAGTGATCGGTTCGGACTAAGCCGAAGGTACTACATAGTGTTCTTTATGAGACGAGGCTGAAATATAATTTAGAAACAAAATGCGGTTGCCTTGAAATTGATTCATTCAAAAAGTAAAGTACAAGTTACTCTTTGCACAGCAGTGAGGTTAAATGTTACTTTTGTATTCATAATCATACGATGTATATATGCGAAGCAGTTTTAAAATATTCAATAGAATCACTGAAGCTAAAAAACGAAACCTGTGTTTGATTTCTTTTAGCCCAAAATATGAGACAGAAACCTGTCAATTTAGAAAGTACATTAAATGTCGATAAAAACATAATGTATTCATACATTCGGATAATAATAATGAAACATCCAGTGAGACAAATGCCACAACCGAAGAGTCGCACGGCAGTGACACAGTGTACCTATAAAAAAGTACTGCATCTTCAAGGCGGTACCTTTGAAGTTTAAATGTAACTGTCGGCCATGTTTTCTGGATAAATGTCATGTCAGAACTGGCTAAGCTGAAATTAAGATCTGAAATAGATAGAAGGAAAGCTTCTTGTGGAAGTATGGTATGTAAAAGAACAAATTTGGAAAAACCAGCAGTATTTTCTTGTTACACTTGTGGAGAAGAAGGACACATCCAAAGAAATTGCAGCAAATTTGAACATAACAAAAATTATTTAAATAGAGATGAGAGAGTCCAGAACAGAGGTAGAGGTGGACCTAACCAAAGCAGATTTAGTAGACGAGGACTTGGACGAAGCATATTTGAAGGTAGATGTGGATTTACAAACTACGGGATCAGAGTAGAATACAGAACAGAAATCAAGATAAGGCTGATCATAGAAGGGTAAATTATGTAGAAAACAATGAAGATGAAGTGGAAAATGATAAAAACATTTGTTTTATGACTGGTATAACAGATAATAATGTAAGTACTGACAATTTATTATTTTATGTAGATTCTGGTTGTACAGACCACTTGGTCAATAATAAAAGGTATTTCTCCAACCTAGTGCTGTTGAATAACCCTATCAAAATTGCGGTTGCTAAAAATAACTATCATTTAGAAGCTACAGCAATAGGGACTATAAATGCTATAAGCAATGTAAATGGAAAAGAAATCAAATGCACCTTAGAAAATGTATATTATGTTCCAACTTTGAGAAGAAATCTACTTTCAGTTAAGAAACTAGAAATGACTTATATAAAAATAGTATTTAATAATGGAAAAGTAAATTTGTTTAAAAACAAAAATTTGATAGGCACTGGTTTTAAGAACAACTTTTATGAAATTAACTTCAAAGTATTAGACAATGAGTGTTTAAATATTGAGACTAAATGTAATGTCTTAAAATTATGGCATAAAAGATTAGGGCATAATTGTAATTCTAATTTAGAGAAATTAATTAAGCATAATATTGTTCATGGTTTAGAAAATGTAAGTCTAGGTAAAATTGAATTTTGTGAAGCATGCGTGACAGGTGAGATGACTAGACTAAGCTTTGGAGCACGTACTAAAGCTAAAAGATTGCTTGAAATTGTTCATACAGATGTTGCAGGACCTATAACACCACTATCACACAACGGTGGCAAATATTTTGTAACATTTATTGATCATTACTCTAACTTTATTTATGTTTCTTCTTCTTCTTCTTCTTCTTGTGCCTTGTGCCTCTCGCACGTTTGCGGTCCTTTGTACTTCTTTCATGTAAAATGTAGGGTGCCATTTTCTGCCTTTCGGAAGATTGTGGCTGCATCTCTAGTTCCGCACCAGTCCCTAATGTTTCGCAGCCATGAATGTTGTTTTCTTCCCGGGCCTCTTCTACCTTCTATTTTTCCTTGCAAAATCAACCTAGGTATTGAGTATCTGGCGCCTCTGAGTGTGTGACCAAGATAGGATATCTTTGTCTTCTTCACGATTTGCAGAAGTTCTCTATGCATACCGGCCATTTCCAGCACCTCTTCATTAGTTTTATGTGCAGTCCATGGGATGCGTAGGAGTCTACCAATTGTCCACATTTCAAATGCCTCTATCCGATTCAGAGTTTTGATTTTTAGAGACCATGTTTCTGCCCCATAGAGCAAGATAGGCCAGACGTAGCATTTAACTACACGAATCCGAAGTGCCAGGGGCAATGTTCGGGCAAGAAAGAAGTTCTTAAGTTTATGAAATGTGTCTTTTGCACGTCCGATTCGTATTTTCACTTCCTCGCCGCAATCCCATTTCTGGTTGATGGTGGCGCCCAGATATACAAATTTTGACACCACATCCAGTTTTTGGCCGTCAATCCTAATTGTGATGTTACTGTGATGTCGAGCTATTACCATAACTTTTGTTTTATTTTTGTTGATCGTCAGGCCAAATTGTTTTCCTATTTGGTTGATTCTGTAAACCGTTTGTTGAAGGTCCTCAGGAGAATTCGCCAATATAGCGGTATCATCCGCATATCTGATGTGGCTTATTGGAGTTTCTTTAACTCCAATTCCTCTGTTTTCTTTTTTCAATGCTATTTGAAAAACTTTTTACATATATGTTGAATAGCATTGGCGATAGGATACATCCTTGTCGTACTCCCTTGGATATTTTAAATGTCTCTGTGGTTAAGTCGTTGTTAATTCTTACCTCTGTGGTCTGATACCAATACAGTTGTGAATTATTCGTATGTCCTTAGAATCGATGCCAATCTCATATAGTCTTTCCAGAAGAAGACCGTGTTTAATGTTATCAAAAGCCTTCTCATAATCTATGAATCATATATAAACGTCTCTTCGTTGGTCATAACATTTTTGTACAATTAATTTCATTGAGAACAGGGCCTATCTTGTACCCAAACCCCTGATGAAATCGAATTGGGTTTCTCCACTCATTGCCTCGCATTTGTCATATATTCGGGAGTGGATGACTCGAAGTAACACCTTGAGAGCATGACTCATGAGACTTATGAGTCTATAATCTTCACACCTCTTTGCAGTATTTTTCTTAGGTATTGGTATAAAAGTAGATTTTAGCCAATCAGCTGGGATTTATGTTCACATTATCAAAAGTAAAAATGAGGTTGATCGATGTTTCACAGAATATGTTAATCTAGTTCAAAGCAAATTTAACTTAAAAATATCTGTATTACGTTGCGATAATGGGGGTGAATATATTTCAGGAAGTATTAAGGAATTTTGCAAGGAGAATGGTACATTTATAGACTACACAACACCATACACCCCAGAACATAATGCAAAGGCAGAGAGAAGTCTGATAGATAAAGGTTGAACTTTAATTCAAGATGCTCACATGCCTAAGCATTTCTGGAATGAAGCTGTTCTGGTGGCTGCCTATGTGTTAAATCGCAGCCCAAGTCATGCTAATGACAATAATGTCACACCAGCCGAATTATGGAATGGCACTAAACCAGACATTAAGAGTATGAGGGTTTTTGGAACTGTAGTATATTCACACATTCCTAAACAAACAAGAGATAAATTTGATGCTAAGTCTGAGAAATGTATAATGCTTGGATACAGTAATACGGGCTACAGATTATGGAACATAAATGAACAAAAGGTAATTATATCAAGGGATGTAATATTCAATGAGGAAGAGTTTCACTACAAAACAAATCGGGCAGCCAAAGACATAGAAGAAAAAAAATATAGAAATAGATGAAAATGAAGAAATAAGTGAAATAGAGGAAATAGGAGATAATATTGCAAGCAAAGATAATTTGAGACCCAGAAGAATGACAAAAACACCAACATGGCACAAAGATTATGTTTTAGAAAGTGAGCAAGAAGATGATGAAGCATACCTCATATTTGCACTGAACGCAGAGACATTTATGGAAAACATACCACGGGACATTTCAGATGTCGAATGCCATCCAAACAGGATAATGTGGCAGAAAGCTGTGGATGGAGAAATGACCACTTTGGAAACAAATAAAACATGGAGTCTAGTTGATCTGCCAGCAGGTAGGACTACTATTAAATGTAAATGGGTATTCTCATTAAAACGAGATGAATCGGGAAATATAACAAGATATCGTCCACGATTGGTTGCAAAAGGTTGCTCTCAGAAGAAGGGTTTAGACTACTCTGAAACATATTCCCCAGTACTAAAATTGAACACTTTAAGAATAATGTTGTCAATTGCAAACGAATATAAATATTTCATTCATCAGATGGATTTCAAAACAGCCTTTCTCAATGGAAACTTAACAGAAACAATATATATGAAACAGCCTCCAGGTTATGACCATCAACAAAACAAGGTGTGCAAGTTGAATAAAACTTTATATGGATTGAAACAGGCATCAAGGGAATGGTATAAAAATCTTACGACTGTCCTTTTACAACAACGATTTAGAAATGGAGACTCGGAAAAATGCTTATTCTCGAAGTCAGATGAACACAAACAAACTTTCATTTTACTTTATGTTGATGATCTCCTTCTTATGGAAATGATTTGAAAGAAATACAAGACGTTAAATTTTCTTTATCGAAACTGTTTCAGATGAAAGACATGGGGGAAACAAAGTTCTTTTTAGGAATAAACATCAAAAGAGACATTAACAACCACATAATGAAATTGAGCCAAACAAATTTTATTGAAAAACTCCTAATTAAATTCAATATGAGTGAGTGTAAAGAAAAATCGACCCCTATTGAAACTAATTTGAAATTAAGACTTGGTGAAGGGACACCGATGGAAACAAAACCTTATCGTGGATTCATTGGGTGTTTAACCTACTTGACAGTAACAACTAGGCATGATATTTGTTTTTCAGTTTAATATTCCAGTAGATTTCAAGGTCAGCCCACAGAAGAAAATTGGATTTATTTAAAACGCATTTTACGCTACCTTAAAAAGATAAAAAATGTGGAATTAGTATATAGTAAAACTTCGTCTCCGCTTTTGCAAGCCTATAGTGATGCAGATTGGGCAGGGGATGTTAATGGTAGAAAGTTTACATCAGGGTTTATTGTTAAAATATTTGGTAATACAGTTATCTGGGCATCTCGCAAACAGACTAGTATTGCCCTATCTACATGTAAGGCAGAGTAGTATATTGCTTTAAGCATCACAATATCAGAAGTAATGTGGGTACAAAAATTGTTATACGATTTGGGATTTACTTCAGAAGAAGAACTTCTTCCCATTACAATTTTTGAAGATAATCAAGGAGTCATTTATGTAGCAGAACAAAATAAATGTGAAACCAGATTAAAACATATAGATATTTGCTTAAACAGGACGTGATCCAAAAGGGTATTATGAAACTTTTTTATGTAAATACTAAAGATCAACAAGCTGATTTATTTACCAAAGGCCTTCACAGAATTGAATTTTATAAAAATTGTAAATATTTAGGTTTAGAATTCAGAGAGGGACAATAAATATTGAGTGATTTTTTTTGTATATATGCTTACATTTCATTTATTTCTTTTTTATGTATGTATACATATTAAATGTTAGATATAAGAGAAGCATTAAGAGAGGGTGTTATAGTTCATCAGAATAAGTTTAGTGTAATGCTTCTCTTATTCCAACTATAGTTTTGTGATCATATAAATAAAAAAGAAGAATATCATGTTTTAGTTTTGAGGTTAGCCGAGTATGTACATGTTACATGTGTGATGTGTAAGATTAGAATTAAGAATTGTGAAAAGGAAATCCACTGTAATCGTTAATCAGTAATTACTAAATTCGTGTAATATATTGTAAATAGAAACGTTATTCTATTTATTCACCCCATAACAGTTCTAACTGTAGGTCAAGAAATTTTACGAACAAATCTGCCTATTTCTAAATTTGGATGGATAATAGCTGGGAATATAAGATGTAAGTCTGACACTTCTGTAACATATTTAGCCACTGACAGTGATAACGAAATAAATAACTTAGTATCAAAATTCATGACTTTAAACAACGTGAATAATAACCATAATAAATCAATAATGTTGAAAGATATTCGATTCTGTGATGAAGAGCAACAACCAAAGATGAAACAGGTAAATTCACTGTGAGAATTCCCTTCAAAGAAGTAGTCAAGTCAGAATATATTGCAAAGAGTAGATTTTTTAATTTATAAAAACGATTAATAAAAAACCTTGACTTACTTGAACATTATATACACTTTATGGAAGAATCTAAAAATCTAGGTCATATGTAACAACTCTCAGAAGACGAATGTGAGAAAGATGCCGTTCTAAAATCTTCTAGTCTTACAACGAAATGTGGTGTTATTTTTAACGCGAGTTGTGATACTGATAGTGGACTGTCACTCAAACTATGTACAATACGTAGGAACAACACTGCAAAATGACATTTTTGACATCCTTGCGAGAGTTAGAACGCATAAATTTATAATAGCCGGTGATATATCTAAAATAAATCGTCAGATTTTGGTAAATCCTTCAGAGTAGTGTTATCACAAAGTATTTTGGAGATCAGATATAAACAAACTATTAAAAACTTATTCACTCAGAAGTCAGCTACGGTACAGCTGCTGCTCCTTATCTAGCTGTAAGAACGCTATTACAGATAGCTAATAAAAATGAGAAAAATGCTCCAGTAGTGAGTTCTATTATGAAAAACAACTTTTGAGTAGACAATTTTTTAACGGGAGCTGACACCGAATCCGAAATAGTACAAATTTAAAAAGACATCTCGGATTTACTTAAGATGTCAGATTTGAACCCAGAAAATGGTTGTGCAACGATAAATCAATTTTGAATAAAATTTACAATAATAAAAGTTTGAAAGTAAACTTTATTACTATCGGAGACAACGAACTCTTGGCATATACTGGAATGCCAGCAACGACTTTTTACAATACTCTGTTTCTACAGCCCACGATGATTATATTATTACCAAGCGGAATATTTTGACCGTATTTTGTCAGATATATTATCCGTTGTGACTAATAAACCCTATCATCTTTTTAGAAAAACTGTTAATCCAAGAGCTCTGGAAGTTGAAACAATCTTGGGACGCAGACGCTCCTAAGCCATTGAATCAAAATTGGTTAAAATTCCATGAAATCTAAATCAAATAAACATTTTCAAAATTCCTCGAAATTGTGTCTGCTCTGAATACTCCGTTATAGAAATCCATGAGTTTTCCGATGCGAATGAGAAAGCTTATGAAGGAGTTCTTTATATAAGATGTTTAATAGCCAATCGAAGTTATTTTGTTCGCCCACTATATTCAAAATCGCAAGTAGCTCCTCTAAAGCAAATAAGCCTTCCCCGGTTGGAAATATGTGGTGCTGTCCTATTAGCTAATTTAATGAATAGAGCTTGTAATGCACTGAAAATTAATTTTCATAATACGTTTTATTGAACAAACTCAACAATCCCTCTATCGTGGATCAGAGCAGAACCCACCGTGTGGAAAACATTTATAACCAATAGAGTCAGCGAAAGTCAAAACTTATCCGATGTTAACAATTTGTATCATGTCAAAGGTACGGAGAACTCAGCAGATCTTCTATCCAGAGGTGTTCTTCCTCAAAATCTAGAGTTTTGCACTCTATTATGGCAGGGCCCACTATTCTGATTAACCGACATTTCTTGGAATGGTACTAGCAAAAGCAATTACAATACAGACATTCCTCAAAGAAGATCAGTATCTTCAGCGATGATTTTCGATTGCATCCTATCTTCTCATATATTAAAATTTTTTATGAAAACTGACCGTTCTGGCCGTTCCATCTGGCCGATTTCCTTCATTGTTTTCAAATGAAAGGTATTTAGACAGATATGTCATCAATCATTGAAATTTACTCAACTCCCACCTTGCTCAAGTTATACTCAAACGCGATTCTTCCCTGTACATTTCTTATGGGACACATTCACTCAAGCAATTCGAATTCTCTTAGCTCCTCTTCAAATGAATGGATCTTGATCGTTTCACTCTCAGAAGACTCAGTGGATCAAGCTCTTTCTTTTGAGCTATTAACTACTTAAATTCGTTGAGTTTGTGGAAAGTTATGCGTACACAATCAACTTTACATTCAATTTTTTTAAGTTTTTCCTTCACTCAAACCTCTATAACTAGAGTTCTGATCAACGTAGGCTGTTGACACAAGTCTAAGAACACTCAGTGGATCAAGCCCTTTCTTTTGAGCTACTAACTGTGCAAATTCGTTGATTTTAAGGAAAGTTATGTGTGCACAATCAACTTTACTTTCAATTTTTTCCAAATACTGCGGCCGACGCACGGCTAATATTGTCTGGAAGGAAGTACTGTGAAATGATTTTATGTAATAATTATACCCTCTCATACATAGTCTATCCTAATGCTACGGAGCAGCATGAGTCCTCTAGTTCTCTTTAATTAATAATATTTCTAATTACTCCAAATTACTGCGAATAACTGCATTTATTCAAATATTTATATATACCAATTAATCAGAAAATGTCGCACGGCATCTAGACTCGTTAAAACCTTCTGAGCTAGACAATGCACTTCTGCTTCTATTTAAAACTGTTCAACTGAACTGCTTTCGTAAAGAGTATCTCTGTTTACGCAGCGGAAAAGACCTTCCGAACAATAGTAAAATTTTGAACATAAAACCATTCTATGTAATGAAATTATTCGAGTCGGCGGGAGACTTATTCACCCTGAAGGTTCATTTGATAAGAAACATCAAATCCTTCTACCAAAAAATAATCATTTAACGGAAATTATAATATGAAATTACCATATAAACTTGTTGGATTGCGGTTCACAAATGTTATTATGTTCAGTTCGAGACAGGTTCTGTCCCATTGACGGCAGAAATATTTGCAAATCATACGCACTTGTGTGAAATGCTTTTGTGTGAAACCCAAACCAACTAATTATGTAATGGGTAATCTACCTCGTGTTAGTCCATCCTTCCCGTTTCTCAATGTCAGCATTGACTATGGAGGCCCATTTCTAATTAAAGACCGGCGAGGCCGCGGATACAAAACTTCGAAATGCTACATTTCCTTGTTTGTATGCATGTCTACTATAGCGATCCACCTTGAGCTGGTAACAGGCCTCACTACCGAAACCTTAATAGCTTGCCCCAAACGATTTATTTCACGAAGAGGTAAACAACAGAATATATATTCAGACATTGGTTCTAAGTTTGTTGGAGCCAAAAGCACAATAAATGACTTGTATACTTTTTTAAGCCAGGAATCTGAAACAATCAGTAGTATTTTATCTAGAAATCGAGAAAAATGGCATTTCATCCCAGCAAACTCAACCTCTTCCGGAGGACTATGGGAAGCAGGTATCAAAAGCTATAAGTTTCATCTTAAAAGAGTTATTTGTGACTCCACCTTTACTTATGAGGATTTTTCAACTGTTTTAGAAAGTATTCTTAATTTTCGTCCGATATGCCCGCATTCCAATTATCCTCTAGATTTAGTCACACTTACTCCTACTCAGCTGCGGATTGGTCGCTCACTAATTGCTATCCCCGATGAAGATCTAATGTCAGTCCTGTCAAACCAATTAGATCAATACCAAATAATACATGTCGTACTGCAGTCCATCGGGAAACGATGGAGTAAAGAATATCTATCCGAACTCCAAGTGAGAGCGAAGTAGAAATCTTCCACCAACGTCCAGATTAAACCTGATCTGCTAATGCTGCTTAAAGACGACAAGCTGCCACCCATCATATGGTCCTTGGGGCGGATTTGTCAAGATCCACACTGGAGATGATGGAGTTGTCCGAGTTGTAGACGTCCAAACCGTTAACGGACTCTACCGTCGTACCGTAAATCGACTGTGTATAATTCTCTCTAATGAATTTTAGTTGAAACGGTGTTTCAAGGTGGCCGGGACCCATATAACACGGGATGTCCAATGGACGTCCATTTTCTACCCATTTTAGGTCCAAACGTCCATGAGTTCAGATTGGACGTCCACTGGACGTACATCTCTGGATACTAATATTGATGTCCGAATATGGACATCCATTGGACATCCAGAAGAAGACTTGAATCCGAACATCCGACACTGTACTTCTTCTGGACGTACAAAACTGGACATTCAATTGACATCCGGAAATGTACCAATATCAAAGAATACACCAACCAACAAGAAGCGAAACCCGGCGTAAATCCTTTGATGTTTTGGGGGCAAAATTTCGTGACCTTCAAACTGACGTTGACAGATAACTGACCATCGTTACTTGATTTTACACTAAGAAAAGTGTTCAAAAAATGTAAATTAAATCTTACCTACACGCAAAAAAGTGAAACCAAAGAATCTCAAATAATTATTGTTTATTTTTATGGCTTGCTTCGAAAATTTTTTAATTTTCAAAGAAATATTTAAGCATCCAACCGTGTAATATTTTGAATGTTGGTTGATAATTAGTGAAAACTCATTTAATATGAAGAAATACCAAAGTTTAATTTTCACAATAGGTGTGTTGAACTTAATTTATGAATTGTTAAAGTTAATTTAACAGCTAAACAAACAATGTGAAAAATATACTTTAACAATTCTTCATACATACAGTTTTAGCTTCTGTTTTTGGAGTTCCATCCATTATTAAAAATAACGAGCTATTGTTTAACCAAATGATTTTCATTTTCTATATTGTTATCGAAATTATATGTGTAAGTATGTAAGTAGGTAGGTAGGTAGTAGTATGTAGGATAGGGTGAGTATAAAAACCAATACAATAATATAGATTATATATTTAGAATACCAGTTTACAATAGAAACAATTTCAGTAAATGATGATATAAAATTACAATAAGTATGGTACTTGAATACAAAATTTTTATAATTGATATATTTAAAAGTTACACCTCACCAGATTCTGAATTAAATATTTTACAAGAGAAAATCTACTGATGTATGTGACAAAGAAGTTATAAAAAAGTAGCGACAGTAAGCTTTTCTGCATAGTTATCGAAGTTTTGTTGCGTTTTTCGTTATTATCATATTTTGAGCTTTTTTCTGGTTGAACAGTTTATACTGTTTTTCTGGTAATCCCTCCAATTAATATTACGATATAACTTAGACACACATAATATAGTACTTCTTGTGGCACTAGCTTATTTTTTGTGATCGCTTGTAAAGGATAATTTGTATGCTTATTTCGTGGATGATCCTCCAATACTTGAGAAGGGAACTTTGTTACTATCCCCAAGGACGATGTTAGGTATGTGTAATTTATAATGTTATTTAGTCAAACCAAAGCATTATATTATGCTTGCCAAAACCATAATCAAAGTACTGTTAATTTTTAGAGCCTAAATATATAAAAAATGTCTGCTTTTCAGTAACATTTTATGTTTAGTATGTCTACAATAAGTGAAAAGAAATATAAAAAGTCATTTTTCTTGTCAAACAAAAGTAAAACATATATATGTATTGTTGTTAGGGTTCTGAATCATGTACATGTACATTTCCAAAATATATTATATTTAATATACTTTTATAGATCCATAGGAAACTTCTGTTGTAGGCACCCATTAGAAACAGCTTACTCTTGAAAATTCTCCAACAACTTCCACTCAAACTCCTGCTTTCTCAAGTTCTGGACACCACAGAAAAGCAAGGTGAAATTAGTGGTTATGGCTGGCTCTAGGGAAACGAAATTTTGCAAAGGAAACCAGAGAAAACAAAGAAATATGCAACCTGGAGGACTTCTAAGAAATGTGTGAGAAATCTCTTGAATAACTTCTGGCATCATTTGTAAAAGCGCAAGTACTACTGAAAGTCAGAGAACCTCTAGGTAGAAGGTATTTTGTAGAACACAAACGATTTGCCTTGACACAATATTTTTTGGGATCACAGACATACAACTTTATGATTAAATTATTAGTCTTCCAACAAAACGAAACCTGCAAAGAATCACCAAAAAACTTGTTTGCAAGCCTGGTTTAGGTTACGATTCAATATTTAAAGCTGTAGAAATAAAGCTTCAGACAATGTCCAATGGTAACAAACAGTATACCATATGTATTGATGGGATGTCACTGAAAAGTCATGTCTTCTATAGTACTGCATGAGATGAAGATACTGGACTGATTGATATTGGGACTGGATCAAAAGTCTTTTGTCCCGCAAACAATGAACTCGTAATTATGCAAAAGGACTGTAAGCGAACTGGAGGCAATCGTATTTTTTTGTGGGTACCAAATTAGCAGTGAAAGAGTTTCTTCCTATCATTGAAACATGCATACTAAAGTAGGAGAGCCGAAGTTTGCATGTTGATGGTGATATGGGGTGTTATTTCATTAAACTAACCAATTCCTTTTTAGTAACTTCTGATAATCCAATATTCACAGTAGATTATTTACTTTTTTGATTCTAGTCACTTAATTGAAGCTACAAGAAATAATCTGTAATTATAAAAATAATTGTAATAAACATCAATTTCAAATAACCAGTTCAAAAAATGTCAAGCATTCTTAGATTTGTCACTCTACACTCTAAAGAATACATAACATTGCAATTCTATACAGCTGTTTAAATACAAAGCATATGGCGATTCACCGATAGGCTAAACGCAATCTAATTATAAGAAAGCCATCTATTTTGATGCATATTATCTACAAGAGTTGTATCTAAACGATGATTATATTTACCAAGAGATATAGAAGCATCACCAATATGTCTTGTTGTGGCTTGAGACGAATGTCCCACTTGCTCAAACGACATGGTATCTGTAATTATAAAAATAATTGTAATAAACATCAATTTCAAATAACCAGTTCAAAAAATGTCAAGCATTCTTAGATTTGTCACTCTACACTCTAAAGAATACATAACATTGCAATTCTATACAGCTGTTTAAATACAAAGCATATGGCGATTCACAGATAGGCTAAACGCAATCTAATTATAAGAAAGCCATCTATTTTGATGCATATTATCTACAAGAGTTGTATCTAAATGATGATTATACTTACCAAGAGATGGAGAAGCATCACCAATATGTCTTTTGGCGGCTTGAGATGAATGTCCCACTTGCTCAAACGGCATGGTATCTGTAATTATTAAAATAATTGTAATAAACAAATAAACAAAATGCCAATAAGGTATTAATGAATCCTGTTGAAAAGTTATAATTAATTCTGCACTAAGGTGGCAAAAATAAGTATCAATAACAACTGATTGTAATATTTACTTAAATTTAATATTTACCAGACTGAATAGCTATTTTTGTTGGTGGATCGCTCAATAAAACATGGCCCTTGCGTTTTAACCATGGAAATATTGTAGGCACAGCTTGAAGACATAGGTACTTTTTACGTCCCCTTTTGGAAATAAATTTATCCTCAAAGTGGAGTTGACATAACTTATAATTGTTATGTAAAGAGTCTAGGGTTTTTTCAAACAAATCTCCACGGTTACATGCATCCAACCATAACTGTGCTCTAAAATGTAAATAAAGCTAAGTAAGTATATTTATATTTTTATTTATCATATGTGTATAAAAGAAATAAACTACTACCAATTTATATTGATTATTGTGTATTATTATTCAACATATTCAAGCTGAACTCATCAGCAGTGACGCTTATTGTAGTGTATTCCTTGATTGTGTTATTATTATTTATGTTATCAAAGACACAGAGAAAGAGAAATGTTAACACTCAAAACATAGATTCGCGCAACTTACAATGTATAGGTGCAATGGAAGAATAACATATTTAAAAAAAGAAATATATATTTATAATTTATTGCATATAGAAACAATTCCTCTTACCTTACAGGATCTTTAGGAAATCTAAACATAGTTGTTCCGTCTCCATCTCTTGAATGACACCCACGAACTGCACAAGTTCTTGGCGCCATAACTAATATAATAGTTTTTTAAACAATTAAAAACACAAACAAAATATATATTATTATATTGTAAATAAGGGAAAACCGTACAACAAAGAATATTCTTTGCTAAACAATGTAAACATGTAAACAATAAATGAATAAAATCACATGACATTGACAGATAACTGACTCTCACTCAGACATGCGCACTTAGAAAATGAATTCTAAAATAGCACAAGTTTCGCTTCTTGTTGGTTGGTGTATTCTTTGCCAATATTGAACGTTCAAATGACATTGTTTTATTAACCTGTCTATCTTATGTCTTTTATTTTATCACGTAAATTCATTATTTATAAGCAGTGATTAATTAATGTGAATATAGATGTTTCAAAACAAATTGCGGGAACAAAAAAATATTTTTGGTGAGTTAAAATAACTTTAGCGATACCTATTCTGAATTTGGTTCAGTTCTGAGATATGATAAAATGATAAATTTAATGATTTATTATGTTTCTAAGACGCATTAAATTATTGCGCCGAAAATTTACGGATAGGCCTTTCGTTTTTACGCATAATGAAGGTCAAAACAAAGATAATTCAATTTTAATTGTCTTTTGGAAAAACTCGGAGCCCCAATCCAAGGTGAATCGAGTGAAATAATTTTCACGATACTAGAAATTAGAATGACATAGAGCGATATAGAATATGTGTGCTGAACTGCGACAAAGCATCAATCGCGTACTCGTATAAGTGATAGTTCGTTGATAGACACCCGAACCACGAAAAAAGAGTTGTTAAATTCAAATATCTGTGTTTTATACCCACTCCTTATTCTGCTTAGGTAGCACTGGCAGTGAGTGAGAAGAATATAGTTCGAAACGACGGACGGCACAGTACAGCCTAACCTACCTAACCTCAAATTAGTTTTGTGTTGTGTCACGATGTCACGTTATTTATTATTTATTACCGTCATCGGCGTTGGGAAGTTGAAAGTTAGTGGCCATTAACAAATTAAGATTTGTTCAAGTTTAAAGGTGAGTGCAATTAGTATAGGAATATAGAGACATGAAAAGATCTTATAAGAAGTCCCATTTCTTGAATAAATATTATAAAAGAGTTCGGAATGAGAATGAAATTGGTTTTATTGAAAATAACGCAGATGAAAATGATATTGTGGTTTCAGCCGATGATGTTTCTTCAGACGGCGTCTTTCCTTCAACCAGTTCAGCTTTTGATTCAGTATCTCATTTCGATCTTCTTAACATTCCCAATGATCAGAACTGCCATTCGAAAAGCAGTTCTGATAATGAGTACAATACAGAAATCCATGATAGCATGCAAGACCTTGTTGTAAACAAGGTTGAGGAAAAAACACTTTCTTCCAATTTAGTAGAGTGGGCACTGAAACATAACATTACACACTTAGCGATCAATGATTTATTGAAAGTTTTGAAACCCCATTATAGTGAATTACCTCTGGATGCCAGGACTCTTTTGAGAAGTCCAAGAAAAATCAGTTTAGAAATTGTGGAACCAGGTACTTATTACCACTTTGGCATGAAAAGATGTTTGAATAACCTTATTAATCATTCCAAGCATTTATTACAAAAGAATAATAATTTATTAGAAATTTGTGTAAATATAGATGGCTTGCCACTTTCCAAAAGTTCCGGAAGCCAACTGTATCCAATTCTTTGTAACTTATATTTAAACAAGAATGTTGTTGATGTAATAGGCATATATCATGGCTATGAGAAACCAAATGAATCCAATGATTTTTTGAGAGCATTTGTGAATGACTGCAATGAGTTGTTGAACACTGAATACGAATTCGATAGCTACAAATATAAGGTCACAATTAAAGCATTCATTTGTGATGTGCCTGCGAAGTCCTTCATTAAATATATTAAAGGTCACAGTGGTTATAATTCATGTTCAAAGTGCAAGACTGAAGGAACTTTCATTGAAAATCGAGTTTGTTATGAACCAAAAAATCGAGAAATCTTCATATATTCTTCATTTCAATTTGTCTTCTGGTAAATAAAAAATGGAGCGAACATGGACTGTAATCAAATTCAATGAGGAAAATGCAGTAGAGGCCGTTCCAACAACATGGATTGTCGGAACCTACTGTTATTGGCCCCCATATACATCTGAAAAGATGTTGACAGCCATAAAGAATCATGAAGCTCCAAATACACACTGGCCAAGTCATAAAATGGAGGTGTTCAGGAATGGAACATTTGATATATATATATATATATATATATATATATATATATATATATATATATATATATATATACAGGGTGAGTCAGAATAAGACCGACAAACTCCGAACACAGATTCCTCATCTCATTTCGAGGTGAAAAGTTCCTATCAAAGCATGTCCTAAAATGAATACCCCCTGAGATACAGGGTGTCAAAAGTACGAAAAAAAACTCGTTTTAATTTTTTTTTTCCAAAACTTTTGAAGGAAAAAATATCAAACTTGGTACACTAATCAAGGTTTATAAACGTGGTAATTTGAAGTCACAATTTTTTGATTTCAATAACCAGTGGCGTAGTTACGGTGGTATGTGGTCATATTTTCGTTCATATTTTTTTATGGAGAAGTGAATGGACAAGTGAGCGTTTGTCATCAGTAGGCTCATCGATACTCGATCTAAAAGTGATAATATTCTATGTGCCTAAAAATTGTGGTTTCTAAGATAATTGAGAAAAACTGAAGATATGTCCTGAGTAGCAACGTAATTTCATATCTGCAATAATTGCATAAAGGTAATTTTTTACAACATATCGGAATATTTGTCTACCTCCTGAATATTTTTTAATGTTGGAAGAATCGGAAACATAGTATGGGTGAATCGGAATGAGACCAACAATTTTTTCATTCATCATATTATTTGATCAAATCGATGTCGTGAAATCACTGAGTTAGGTCTCATTCTGACTCACCCCTACCATGATTCAGATACTCCCATCATTAATAAATATTCAGGAGGTTGACAAATATCCGAATATGTTGTAAAAAATTAATGTTATGCGATTATTGTACAGAGGAATTGATGTTGCTACTCAGGATATATCTTCAGTTTTTCTCAATTATCTCAGAAACCTACACTTCCTCGTACATTTTATGACTTTTAGGTAGAGTATTGATGAACCTAACTGATGTCTAGCGCTCACTTCTCCATTCACTTTGCCAAAGAAAATATGAAGGGAATTAAGACCACATACCGTCGTAACTACGCTACTGGTTTACGAAAATTAAAAATTTCAACTTCGGATTGTCACGTTGATAAATCCTGATCAGTATACCAAGTTTAAAATTTTTTATTTCCGGAGTTTTGGAGATAAATAAATAAATCAATTTTTTTCCGTACTTTTGACACCCTGTATTTCAGAGGGGATGCATTTTAGGACATACCTTGATAGAAACTTTTCACCTCAAAATGTGGTGAGGAATCTGTACTCGGAGTTTGTCGGTCTTATTCTGACTCACCCTGTATATATCCAAAAATTCCATAATGCATAAAGAGTCACTGAATAAATCATGGTGCCTGTACGTATTTCTTGATAATATTAATTTTTTTTCAGCGTCCTACCTGGAAGCTAGAAATAAAACAAAAATTGCAGAATTTTCAAGCGATTTGGGGGAGGATGCTTCTACAAGAAAATTCAGAAGAAAAAAAGGGACATTATCTACATCGTCCAGTAGCGAGGAAGAAGAACAGCCAAGTTCTCTCAGAAAGTCCCCAAAAAAACCGGAAATACAGAAAATAACTGAAACTCCAGAAACTGGAGGTAATTTTTCAGAATACCTTTTACTATTCTGCTGTTGTACCCTCTATTGCCTGTTTCAATGTGGATGCTTGAAAATTACTTTTATCCTCAAAAGTCAAAAATGTATTCTTTCAGTGACTGACATTCCAATATTAAAGGTTATTTCCTTTCAAATTTGAACCATCATCATCATGGTCTTGTTATACTTTATTTAGTAGCTGCAGTAAAAGCTGTCACATTTTAGTTCTCAAAGTGACAGCCGCCAAGTTTGATTTAATATAATGATTTGCCTTTTTTACGATCGTAGGAAAAATGTGTTATTTGCAGAAAAAAAAGTGAACTTTTTTTGAAATTGACGATTTTTGACATTCACCACACTTTCGAAATGACACTAGTGCCTAAAAGTAAAAATAAAACATTGTAAATAATGAAAATAATTAATTATTATAAATTTTTAAATGTTTCGAGCACTAACGTGAATAGCGTAGCTTCAGCAGCTTGTTCAATATCCAAAGACTCATCATCATTACCACTCAATATACAATATACTATTTTCAGATGGTAAAGCTTTGGAGGAAATCAGTGTGTTCTTGCTGTCCGGTACATAAATCCAATGGTTTGTATTAGTGGAAAAAATAATCAACAATAGTTTCAATGGTTTTTTTCCACATGGATTGTTTCGTGATATAAGAAAACAATATTTGTTTTTAACAAATAAATTAACAGGCATAAGAAGTGACATAGATGAATTGAAAATGGGCAGATCTGATATAAGGGCAGAAAAACCAGAGTCGCTCTTTATAAAATTTCAGTTTCCTTTGAATGATGATGAAGAGCTGAAGAAAGTGGAGACCTTTCTGGAAGAAGACGCAAATTTTCAAAATGCGGTAAGTATAATCTATTTAGATTTAGATTATTTACTTATTGAAGAATTCTCTCGAAACCTTATTCAAAATACTTGAAAATAGTTCATCCAACACTACTCCCATGCTAGTTGAAAAGAATTTATTTTCCTATTTTCAGTTCGATCATTATCTGAAAAGTACTTATTTATTATTGCTTTTAGGTTATAGAAATGTCAAAGTTTGGTGGGAACAATATGTACGACTTTGTAAAGAGGTGTCTTAGCATGCTTTTAACCAACGTCTATGCTTCATCTTATAGTTGGATGGGAAGAAAAAATAAAAAACCATTTTTTCAATTGAAGATTGCAAACACCATTATGAGTAAGTATACATTCGCATTGTATAGTCAACCAATATGGGATTATGTCAGTTCTTGAATTGAATGAATTATTTTTTGAAGTTATACTGGGTGTCCACGGAAGGTGTCTCGCTCCTATAACTTCTTTGTTTTTGGATATACTACAATGAAATTTGAAAAATCTGTTTGAGACATAAAACTGATTTTTTTGACAAGTGACTCAACTTCATGCACATTCCGGTTTTACCGGAAGTAACATAAATTATCGATTATTAAAATGGGACTCCTGGTATATTTTCAGTTTTTTCGTCTCCATATGACATTTTGAATACTGTATAATTTTTGTCACTTTTTGTATCCATTTTTCATTTATTTTTTAGTCTAGAAGGCCATGGATACGTATAAATTATTATTTCCAGTCCTAAAATCTTTGGCAGAAGACAACTTCACTACTGCGCTATGTAAAATAAATGTTTTTTTTTCAGTTTTGTTGCTCACAGGCTACTCGATGATTTTAAATCTTATTTTAATATCAAGAAGATTCCTTATTTAAAGAACGTTCTAACATTATATTATCAGTTTTTTTATCGAAAGTTTCTTTAAAACCTAATAGTGTGTGGTATTAAGTTGTATTTTCACAAACATTTTAGGACCGAAATAAGTGATTTGAACGTATCCATGGCTCTCTAGATCAAAAAATAAATTTCAAAAAAAAAATTGTTAGAAAAAGGGACAAATGAAACATGGTTGTATTCAAAATGTCATATGGAGACAAAAGAACTGAAAATATACCAGGTGTCCCATTTACAAATCGAACGTTTATGTCACTTCTGGTGAAACAGGAATTTGATTGAAGTTGGGTCACTTGTCAAAAAAGCAGTTTTATGTCTTCAGTAGTAGATCCACCAAATTTCATTTCATTATCTTCAAAAACAAAAAAGTTATAGGGGCGTGCCACCTTCCGTAGACACCCGGTATACATATTTGTGAAGTGAATATTTCATTTATTTTACAGAAGCTGCTGAACTAACAAAAGTCGAAGGAGACCAGAAATTGTGTGAAGAGTCAATGAAAAAATGGTTGAGGCGGGCAAAGGAGAGGAAATGAAGACTTGTTGAAAATAAAGATGGTTATTCAAGAGACTTTAATTTTCATAGAATAAGCTTTAATTTTTTTTCAAAACTAGTCAAGAATGTCTGATCTCAGTGTTTTTAAAATAATAATAAAAAATATATGGTTGTTTTTCTTGCTAAATCGGCTTCTTAATCTAAAATATCAACTTCAGGAATTATTGGCTTGATTATAAGCTTTGGTGGAGAAGTGAAACTTTTTTTAAGAGCTTGGAAACACTCGATGCGCGTTTTGCCAACCAAGCAGCTGGTATCTTCAGGAGAAAATTGAAAAATTCTTCCCAACTTGGTTGGTCAAACACGTGTGGAGTGTAGGCGTTTTAGTTTGGTATTAATATAAATCAGTTCTGTTAAGGAATGGTTCAGTGACTCTAAAACAGTCGAAAACAATCCTTTCAGAAATGACTATACCTTGGTATATATTGTATGGCATATATCTGAAAGAAAACAACTACTTCTCTGGCTAATACCACGACAGATATTGAATTATAGCTTAGGGACATATGTGCAAAGATCCTTACTTTGAAGGAACAACTTTTCAAAAGCTCTCTCTGGGACAAATAGCAGCACATTGCCTGATTCAAACGGGAAACCATTTGCGGACTGGTTTCGAAATGTGTGTTTCTCATCAGTGCAACCAGGTTATCCCCGGTTGTATACACACAGGGTGTCTTGTTATCTGTCGAGGTAAATACTGCAATTGCTTACACGATCCATCTCGACGACAAATTAGAGAGCATTCCAAAAGTAAGGATCTTTGCACATATGTCTGAGATATAATTCAATATCTGTCGGGGTATTAGCCAGAAAAGTAAATGTTTATTGTCAGACATATAGAATACAATGTATACCAAGGTTTTGTCATTTCTGAAAGGATTGTTTTCGACTGGTTTACAGCCTATTTTATGATTCTGGACCTTTCAGCATGCACTGCATTATCGTAATGCTGATATCCAAGCTTACCACAATATGGACGTCCATTGTACATTCATTCCGACGATAATGTACGTCCAATGGATGTTCTAAGGACGCACATTGGACGTACATTGTACGTACAGATGGACATTATTTGGACGTCCAGATTAGTGTCTCTGGACATCCCATGGATGTACATTGGACGTCCATTGGTGTTATAGGTCCTTTAATGGACGTTCAGTGGATGTCCGTTAATCCTTAAAATCGCATACATTGGACGTACAATGGACATCCTTGTGCTGTTTGGGGATGTTCGAGCGGCTTAATACTTTTTACTCACAGTGACAACGCCGCATTTAACACTTCTGGAATGTGCAAGCAGTGTGAGAAAGAAAAAGAAGAGTAGAAGTAATCATAATTTCAAGTTGTTGAATCAAAATATACGTTCAATTAGTGCGAATCTTGATGAGTTCAAAATATTTCTTAGTCTTTTGGATAAAAATGTAGATTGTATAGTTTTAACAGAAACTTGACAGATTGCTGATACAAGCATGTTTGAGATCGATGGATATAATCTAATATACAATAAAGGTGATCTAAATCAAAATGACGGTGTTGTTCTGTACCTGAAATCTCATTTCTCATATGAGCACTCAGTTGTACTAATTAATAATATTAATGTGCTGAATATCAAAATAAATTTAGATCAACAAAATAATATAGTTGTCACAGCCATGTACAGATCGCCATCCACTGATCCTAAAGAATTTATTGTTTATCTGCAAAATTACTTGGAAGAGAATGAGAGTAATACCGAAAACTTCAATATTTTCACGGGAGACATTAATTTAGATCTATTAAAGAATATAAACAAGGATAATACAAAAATGTATTTGACGAAGACGAAATTCATTAATACATTTGTGCTATGCTGGTAACATAACTTGTAGTTCGTTTCGTCTGCTTACGACACTGTTGCCAGTCTAGTACAATCGTACTAGATCTAGTACTTTTTTGACTTTTTCTGTACGCAAGTTCGTTTAAGCAAAAATCTAGTATTTTTTAATATCCACTGTTCACAATACATGAAAAAACAATGAAAAACAAATTTTAAATTTATATATTGATTCTTGTTATACAACATACCTACGAAGTTGATTCATTCTATGCACACTACTTCTAATGTGATGAAATAAACTTAGTTTTTCGTTTAAAAAAAAAGGTTACAAATTTACCTATTTTGGATCAAAAAGGTTAAAACTCTTTGGAGTGCATTAGCAATAAAATTATCCTGTAAATTAGGTTGGTATATTGTTTAACAAGAAAGTTATGAAGTTTTTTACATGATCACTGGGAAAATATGGTGCGATTCCATATAAATTTGTTTGTGTGTATTAGAAAAAAACATTTTGAATATGTTTAGATTATTATTTTGGATTTTCTTAACAAGAAAAACGCTTTGCTTCTTATAATTTATTTAAACACATGAATATGAAAATTGATTAATATTATATGAAATTCTAGTACTTTTTTCAACCCTAATCTACGTCAAACAAAAAAATTTTTGGCAACACTGGCTTTCGATCGTTTTTATTCTAGTAGTTATATCAAAGAATATTGTATATGTATATATAAGGTGGGTGGTTTGTGATATTGTTATTGTATTGTTTGGTTATATGTGTGCTTATGACTTTGGCTTACGATCTAAAGTTCATAAAGTCGTATCATCTTTGATGAAGTCAGTCTGATAAAATGAATGAGTTTGAGGTTAATGTTCACTAGGATTCTAATTTTCCACTCATTATGTTAAATATTTGGTGTTTCCAAATTGTGACGTTACTTTATTAATGATATAATTCAATTCCTGTATAGTATTAACGTTTAAAATAATGGATTCGGTAATAAATAGAGAAGTTATGGAAATGTGTCAAATTTTGGCTGAACAAGAACAATTAAAAGTTACCGCTCAGGAGAGTCTAAAAGCAGGATGTGGTGCAATTATGGGAGGATTAATGGGTGGACCTATAGGAGTTGCAATAGGTATGATTTTAAAGCAATACACTTTGTATCGGTTTTCATATTGAATAGTTTATTCCAGGTGGAACTTTGGGATCTGTAACAGGGGCATGGTGCTCTAAGGGAAAATTTAAATCTGTTGTGGTAATATTGAGAAATGATTTAACTCCAGGTCAACAACAAAAGCTTGTAAAACATGTGAAGACTGCATTGGAAATTATTCGGCTTGAAGACTGGGCTTCTCTGTTAACTATACTATTAACTAGTGCGTTTTTAAAAGAAATAGTTATTAAAGAAATTGCAGTATTTTTGTCGAAAGAATTGAATTTAAGCATGATTGAGGGAATAAAGAGAGAATAATTATGTGTAAAAAGACTTGGGATATTTAATTTTGTGTTATTTGTATGATAATTATATTTTTATTAAATAAAATTTAGTCAATAATGATTTTTTAATAACAAAAAATGTATGTTTCTTTTCAATTACCTTATCTTGTGACTAAAAGAATTTCTTATAACTGTAAGATTTGCCATAGATTCATAGCATAACCTTTTTCTCAAGTAATATCTGATTTATCATTAGTGAGAACTAAATCTGCAATACCTTTTTCTACCAAAGGAGTAGATTTTGGAGAACTATTTCTTATAAAATCATCTTAGAAGAGCTCCAGTCATCAAATGTTATACTTCTGTATTTATTTGAAGAGTCACTAAAGCAGTCCACATAGAATTAGTTTAAGATTTATCCACAGTTTTTTACTCCAATGTAAACACATGTTTCTGATAATATATATATTTAACTTAATTTTGCTTTTGCCCATGGGCGTATACATATTCAATAAAGGAAAGGATTGTATTATTCCCCCTAATAAAATATAAAAACAATCTGTAACAAAGTAGAAACATTTCAAAAATTATATTTTCTTATTTTTTTGCTGAAAACTCCTGTAGACCTGTTTTTATCAACTTGAGTATGAGTATGTGAGTAATATCCCGTAGTTCTTTAGGTAGTAGGTTAAACGTTAACAAACATCTATATCAGCAACCTTTCTCAAGCAATGATGTTTTATGGATAGGGTATCGGAAAATGTGTTTCTATCTCGTATGATACTCATGTGCAATTGTATAATCTGAAAAATATTTCATATTTCTATATACATAACAAAGACACTCATATATGTATATACCAGGTACTGTTAATAAATTTAAATATATAAAATATCCCCTTCAGCTTTCACGTAGTTTTAAACCAGCCAAAATTCTTTTTTGTAATACAAAGACGGTTTGACTGTGTCAAACACCCCAAAAAACAATTCCATAGGTCAGCGATGAATAGAAATTCCCATAATATGCTGTTATCAATTTATGTTTGCTAACTACTTTTTTTAATTCCTTCAAAGAATAACAATTTCTACTTAGTGAAATTTTTACAGCCTTAACAAGACGCTCCCAGGCACCATGCATATGAGTACGGGGTTAAAGTGAAATGATATTTCAGGACTAATAAACGATTTAGCCATCAAATTAATATCAACTTTCATCAACTCGTCACGTAAAACGCGTTCTGTGGCGATAAAATTAGTTCCTCAATCACAAAGTACAGATCGTGGCCTTCCTCTTCTATTCATAAAATTTGAAAAACAAAGAAGGCAGTTATTAACATCTAATTTATGGGTTACATTAATTGGCCCAAAGTAATCAACGCTAGTGTAAGTAAATGTAGCAAGACGACAATCAGGTAGTGGTGACATTTCGGGTTCTGTAGGAGTAGCAAATTTCATTTTAGATGTCTGACAATTTTTTATTACCTTATACAGAACTACACGTAATTGAGCTATATAATATTTTTGTCTTATCTCATTAACTACTGTTTCATGATAATTTCTACGGGATTTTCTGGAGATGCATTCATAGTTTATGAAACCTCTCTAGAATTTGATCGCCAGTTTCTTATTTCAAAAGTTGTTTGGGAATGTATAAAATAAACTTGTTTGACAATTGTTAGCGCTTCGTCCTCGGTATTTACTGAATCCAATAAATCATCTACGTAATGATTTTTTGTTATACATTCGACTGCTCTTGGATATTCAGAAAAGTTTATTGGCATTTATATTCTTCACATACTGGGCACAAATTGGTGAACATGAGGCTCCAATGGTCATAAAATAGGTTTCTATACTATTTTCAGGTTTGCCATTCTGCCACAAAAATCGTTGTGCTCGTTGGTCTTTTTGTATTGTCCTAACTCGAAGAAACATTTCTTGGATATCAGCACAAAGTTTTTTACATGATCACTGGGAAAATATGGAGCGATTCCATATAAATTTGGTTGTGTGTATTAGAAAACAAAAACATTTTGAATATGTTTAGATTATTATTTTGGATTTTCCTAACAAGAAAAACGTTTTGTTTCTCATAGTTTATTTAAACGGATGAATATGAAAATTGAGTACTATTTTATGAAATTCCAGTACTTTTTTTCAACCCTAATCTACGTCAAACAAAAATGTTTTGACAACACTGGCTTACAATCGTTTTTATTCTAGTAGTTATATCCATAGATAAGAGAATTGGTTATATCAAGAAATATTGTATATGTATATATATATATATATATATATATATATACTTGGAAGTGTACCCAATTGTTTCCATCGAAACAAACTTTTATTTATGAAAATAATAAACAGAGTTCAATCTTGTTCTATTTCAGATTCAACAAAATACAAGTCACATAACCAACACCCGGAAGGACACTCAGCGCTAAGGTAATATAAAAATCCTTGAAGGTTAATAAGTCAGGAAACCTTTAACAGGGGCCGTGAGTCCGCTGTCAGTATTAGCACAAATGCTGAGAGGGCAAGGGCGGATTTTTTGGAACAGTGGTTTTCTCGGCCAATATATATATATATATATATATATATATATATATATATATATATATATATATATATTTATACTATTTGATAGTAAAGTTAAAAAAAAATATAATTAGATAGATTTTTTATTTAATATAGTTATAAAAAAGATATTCGCAGCTACAGGAAGCTAAAAGAATAAAATAAAGAATAATTTTCATTCATTGTCATATCGTGTCAGAAGTAATGTGACAGATATAAAAGAAAAACAGAATGCATGAAAACAAGCCTTTAGAATTAAGTTAGGAAGTAAGGAAACGGGGTTTGTTGAAAAGAGAGTCTAGTGACTTGACTGAAGGATAGGAATTAATCGATTTTTCAAAAAAGAAAAAGGGATTTAAACCCATCTAAGATTGCTGAAACGTTGAAACGTTGAAATATTAATAGAATTGAATATATTCAGAAAATATAAGGATGGAAAATTATTATTAAACTTATATATAAATGGAAACGAAATAATAATGGAATAATGGAAAATTCTCATATAATAACATGAATGAAAATTGAAATCTATTATACGAATACAAACCATATTAAGAAGATCTCAAAAGAAGAAGAAAATAATTTGAAAAGGTCTAGTTAATTTTGAAATTTTGAATTTATCTGTAACATAGAAAATTCCTCATATTTCAAGACATTGAATCTTATGCAAATTGTGTTATTAATATATTTTTTATAAGGTGAATTTAGGATAAAAGTTATACTTCAAACAAAGATCTTTGTTGGTGAATATAAAGAAAAGCAGTCCCTTCATAAGATAAAAAATAGAACGGAAGGACTGTAAGAAATTTTGATTTATTTGTAAATTTATGACTGATTTGATAAGAAATAAAAAACTAAATAATTTTGACTACATGATAAAAATTTGGCATACAGGGTGTTTTTCTTTACTAAGATTTTGAACTAAAATTTAAAAATTCTTTTGTAAATATGAAAACTATTTGTTGAATAACCAATCTATTAATATTTCAATATATATAGTAAAATAGAGATACATCGACTTTAATTTCAGCTAGATAAAATACAAACATAAATATAAAGGAACTCAATACCCTGAGATAGAGTTAAATAAATAATATATATAAAGATATATTACATAAATGATTTATTTATATAGCTGGCGCTCAACAACGTATGTAATTATGAATTAAATAGTTATGATTAAATACTAAAATCACAATAATTTATATAAATAAAAATAAAATCATAACAATATATATATATATATATATATATATATATATATATATATTAAATATGTATGGATTTTTATTTAATAATATGTTTTATTTATTTATGTATGTGAATGATATGTTGTTTGAATAATATAATTTATTTATTCCACGTTTGGGAGATGAATTGTATATGAAATTTATATATATGAGAATTATTATTTTAGTTGTGAATTTGAATTGTATATGAAATTTATATATATGAGAATTATTATTTCAGTTGTGAATTTGAATTGAATATTCAATGTATTAATGTTTTGTTACAATTGAAATGTTACACTCTTGGGCTAGCTAATTCATATATATTTTACCTTTAATTCCTCCTATTCATTATGCTATTTATTAGCATGTGGTATCATTTAATTCCTAAAATTTTATTACCTCGATTGCTCTTATTTATACACTACTCTATAACTCAGTAAGGTTCTGGGCATATCATAATAAAATCAACATTACTCATCAATGTAATTTATTTTATGTTGTTTATGAAAAGATAAAAAAAATTTGAAACATTGAAATATTACTTATATGTAAAATATTGTTGGCGCTTTATTTTATTGTTGGAGTCATACGAGGTCTGACAATTAAGTAATGCGACAATATTCAAAAATCGAGTATATTTAAAAATTAAGGTACATCAATGCGATCCCCTTTAAAGTAGTCCCCTCCCGCACCTATACACTTATTCCAGCGAGTTTTCCAGTTTTCGTAACAATTCTGGAACAGTTCTTGCGGCACCTCTCCTAGTACCCTCGTCACAGATTCTTGGATATCTTCAACGTAGTCAAAATGTCGACCTTTGACGAATGTTTTCATGTGGGGAAATAGGAAAAACTCGCAGGGTGACATGTCCGGTGAATAGTGCGGTTGCGGTAACGTTGCGATGCCTTTAGACACCAAAAACTGAGAGACACTAAACGCAGTATGACAGGGAGCATTGTCGTGATGCAGAACCCAAGTCTTCGCGATCTCTGGACGCACTCTGAGCACCCTTTTTCGTAATCTTTCGAGTACATCGCGGTAGAATACTTGATTTACGGTCTGTCCAGGTGGTACGAACTCTTTGTGAACCACCCCTTTGCTGTCGAAGAAGCAAATCAACATGGTTTTCACCTTGGACTTGCTCATTCTCGCCTTCTTTGGCCTTGGCGCCCCAGGGGATAGCCACTGTTGGCTTTGTCGTTTAGTTTCGGGGTCATATTGAAAAAACCAACTTTCATCACCAGTAATAACTCGATCGAGAAGAGTTGGATCACTTTCAACCTGCTCGAGAAGATCTTGAGCAATGTTCAATCGGTGGGCTTTTTGCTCATCTGAAAGGTTCTTCGGTACCATCTTCGCACACAGCTTTTTCATGGCGAAATCTTCGGTTAAAATCTTTCTAACTGTTTCCCGGTTAATATTCAACTCGTCAGCCAACATTCGAATGGTTAGTCGCCGGTCTTGACGAATAAGGGTGCGCACGCGCTGCGCATTCGTGTCGGTTCGCACTTGAATTGGCCTTCCGCTCCGCGCTTCGTCTTTGACGCTCTCACGGCCATTTTTAAAATCGGCATGCCACCGAAACACCTGACTACGACTTGGGGCATCACTATCATACACTTTAAGTACTTTTTCATAAGTTTCTGTCGCGGTTTCGCCGAGTTTCGCACAAAATTTTATTGCGCACCGTTGCTCTAAATTTCTCTCTTCCATTTTCGTGACATGCACTACTCGCGTGTTGTTACAAAATACTGAACAGCTGGCGAAGAAATGATCGTACGAGAGTCGTCAAGGTCTCAATCGAGAGAGTAGGGATCTGCTATTACGGTAGCTGAGTTACAGATTCGCAGTGTTACCACAGGCCGAGAAAAAAAATCGGTCGCATTACTTAATTGTCAGACCTCGTATACCTATTATGTATAAAAATAAATGATTATCCTTTCTTACTTATTAGAAATTTTTATGCTATAAAATAAAATAATGGATTTTCCTATATACATCAAAATTTCCACATCAAAACAAACTTTCTATATATTATAAAAAACTATTCATTCTTTTTGAGATGGCTTTTGAAGACTCATTTGCATAAACTTGGGTAAACGTTTGTAAACATTATATTTCTTTGAAAATAAATATGAACACCTGCGTTTAACGTTGTTCGACTATTTGTAACCTTTTTTTCTACTTGTTCTCATAAATAGGATTATTGAAAATATTTCAAACACTACTTTAGTTTTATTCGGTTCGTGAAATGGAAAGGATATCTGAAATATTTATGTACTTAATTTCGATCTTTTTTTTAAATTTATTTTAACGTATAACAATTGTGCATGTGATAAAAACTGAAATTAGTTGTGGTTTGTTGTTTTGTGGAAAGTTTTATATATATATGTGATCGGATAAAATTCAACATGACAGAAATTTATGCATCTATCTACAAATTTAATAATGGTAAGTTTTTTATTACGTTTCCTGGTACATTATATTCATTTCAAAACTTTTACTAACAGGTGTTTATGATTTTAAATTTCACTTTTTATTATTTGGTACCAAATATTACTAATTAAAACACACCACAGACCTTGTTCTTTTCGCCAAAACGACGCCTTCAGTTGAATCCATCCATGACGCTTTCCCGCTTCAGGTGGCAATCTTCCTTCTTATAACTATCGGATGATAATTATTATTTGGCTTGACTTTGTTTCAAAAAGGATTTGTCTTTGCACTCGTTTTAATTATTAGTTACTTTTTATATTTCTGATTTATACATATTCACACAGTTATTATTTAAATTTTTATAACAAAAGAACTGGATCACATTCAATTTACTTCCTGCTTCTTCAGTTACCAACGCCTAACTGACTATCGCGGGTCTTTTATCCGCCAAAACCCTTTCTATTGTTTATAACCGGAAGCTGGCAATGTTCTGGAAAAATCTTTGATTAATGTTCACCTGTCACTTTGTTTATTAATGTTTTTATTGTTTTTCTGACTTAAACTTATTATAAAATATTGTTTTTTAATCACTATAACCTTATCGTCATTGATTTATTTCACTAACATCTTATTATTATTGTTTTTTTCATGTTATTGATTATTTGAAATCTTCCGATTGATCAATGCAAATATATCATTTTTATATTTCCTACAACCTATATATTTACATAATATACATGGATACAGTTCATTTCTTGTTTTGTTTGATATTCTTACATTTCTACAAATAAATTAGGTCGGTAATCATTTATTTTTATTCTTATATTTCATATTCAAATACATTTTATGTTGTTATACTTGTCTCAACTGTTATATTTCGTATAGGTTTTGACATTTCCTGTAATTACAGTTTTCTACTTATATTATTATGTTTTCTATTAACTTGTATGATTAAATATTAACTAACATATTTTATATATATTTTTACTAAATCTAAATATCATTTATTGATCAATCATCGTAGCACTGTTGATTTCATTATTGCCATCCTATTTATTCTTTAAATATCAGCAGATGCTCTAGGTGTCTAAAATTCCGTGTGGCGTTACGTTATTTTATTGATCTCCGTTTGCTTGTTAGGTTCTGTCTAAGGTTGTTTTTTTTTAAAATACAGAATTATTTTAAAACTGTTTTATGAATAATTGTTTATGAATTCTTTTATATTTATTTATTTTTCTCTATGATTATGCCCATTGATTGTAATTGATTATGTTGTTATATAGATATTTTATTAATTTTGGTGCTTTATTTACAAGTTATTTTTATTGATAGATATTATTACTTTATCCTTTATCGGGATTCCATGAATGTTATATGGTCGTTCTATCTACAACAATATATATATATATATATATATATATATATATATATATATATATATATATATATATATATATATATACATATATATATACTATTTCTGAATACGTAAATACGTTAAATGAGTTTGGCTACAACTCAACAATTAATAGTATCGGGACAACATGAAAACTTGTATAGACCACATATTTATTAAGGCAAAATTCAATATACTTGAGAACATTTTGCCATTGGTTCTAGAAACGAACATTACTGATCATTATTAGACTCTACTACAAATAGTTTTCGATTCACCTAAACAAGACAAAAAAAGATGTCAACTAGCACATAATAAGTTGATCAGGGTAAACTGAAATCTCTTGTTGAAAGAGCATCTGGGGCTGCTATTTACTCTGCTGAAAATTCTGATTCTAAAATGAACATATTCGTTGATACTCTATCAAATTTCATTGGCAAAGCGATGATATCCAAAAGCAGTAGGAGAAAATATACAAAAATTGAACCTTGGGTGACAAATGCTCTATTGAAATCAATAGATACAAAAAATAAAATGTTCAAAAATACCCTTAAGCATACGGGAAACGTAGAACTAAAAAATGAATATAAACAGTACAGGAATAAATTGAATTCATTGATTTTAAGAACAAAGTATGATTACTATAATAATATTATAATAGAAAATGGCACCACACGAAAAAATTATGGTAGGTGGTAAGCGACTTGAGTAGAGGTATAAAATTTAAAACTTCAATACGCTCCATCGAAACTTACTCAGGTTTGATGATAACTAACAAAAATATTATCGCCAACGAATTTAATAAAATACTTGAAAATACCGAAAAACCCTTGCTGATAAAATTACTAGAGATCAGAGTTATACTCTGAATAGGCAGCTTACTGCAAACTCGTTTGTCTTATTACCTACGAACGACAACGAATTGTAAACGATATTGAAAGGTTTGAAGGATAAAAAATCGGTTGGGATTGACAGAATTAGAGCTGATACTCTCAAAATTATTGGTGATTTTATTATGAAACCATTTTGTCACATAATCAATAAGTGCATAGACGGTGGTATATGGCCATCAGCATTCAATAATTCCATTGTAATACCACTCCATAAAAAGGAAGATAAAACAAAAATAAATAATTTCAGACCCATATCATTATTAACATACCTATCAAACATTTTCGAGAAACTAATAAAGAACAGGTTGACTTCTTACCTTGAAAAATATAAAATTTTGTCTGACCGGCAGTTTGGCTTCAAAGAAAACACGTCAACAGAGGATGCAATTCTGGCCCCAATGATGAAACTAAATATTGCCTTGAATGAGACCAAGTCTTGTCTGTGTATTTTCATAGACCTATCGAAAGCTTTCGATACTGTGAGTGACGACCTACTTCTGCAAGCATTACAAGACATTGGTATAAGGAATGTAAACCTTAACTTATTCAAAAGCTATATTACCAATAGACGGTAGATAGTAAAGGTGGACAATGTCTTCAGTCTGGAAGAAGCTATTGAGTATGATGTACCTTAAGGTAGTGTTCTGACACTTTTATTTAATATTTATATAAACGGAATGTTCTCGTTGAAAAGCAGTGGTGAAATAATTGGATTTGCCGATGACACAGCAATAGTATACGATGCTGAAAATTGGGAGGCACTTCGAGATAAAGCTTAGGCTGCTTTTTCAAACGTAAAGAATTGGCTTGAGCATAAACTATTGACGGTTAACCTTGAGAAAACTTATTATCTGCCTATCAGTTGCAATAATGTGTGCAGACCGGATTTTGATCATCTTGAAATCATTACTTTACTCAATCGAAGTATGTCTATATTGCCTGTAGACAAAATCAAATACTTAGGTGTGATGATTGATAGTAGTCTGAAAAGGGATGTTCACATCAGGTACGTCATCAAGAAATTACAGAGCATCCTCTATAAATTCAGGTACCTCAACAAAGTATTAACATTCAAGCATATGAAAATATTATATTTTGCCTTAGTGGAAAGTCACTTACGTTACGGCTTGGTAGGTTGGGGTGGAGCCCTAACAACATACATAAAACTACTGGAGATTGTCCAAAAAAGGTTCCTGAAATTCATTTTAAGAAAACCACACAGATATCCTACAGATCGTTTATACGAGGAATGCGGAATACTGGATTTGAGACAACTATATTGTTTGAATGTTATTTTGAAATATAAAAAAAAATTATGCTCGTTTACCTACGCATAATTACGGTACCCGACAAAGACACCACAATGTTATTCCCCAAAAGAGCAGGTCAGTGTGTCAGCGATCATTCTTCTACTTAGCACCCAAGATGTTCAATTCTATTCCCGACCATATAAAAAACATAAACAACTTCAAGATTTTTAAAAGTGAAGTAAAAAGATTCATTCACGAAACACCAAGAGCTGGGTGGGATGGGATTGTTCGACTGGATACGTCCATCTGATTCATTTCATACATTTTACATCTACTCACTTCATTATGCACTGGTTTTATTTCTTTTATAATTTTTATTTATACAGTGTGTTGCTTGTAACAGCATATCTGTGAAACAAACGTGCTTTGATAATTTTTACATTTCAAAACGGTTGCAAGTGCTCTCTAAGTTTTTATTGTAGTGTTGTTTTTGAAATGTTTTTAAACTGATTAATTGTTGTTATGGTCATTACTATTTTCATTTGTACAATGTGTTGTTTGTGGCAGCTCTTTTGAAATAGAGACATACTTTGATGGCTTATGTGTTTCAAATTGATTGTACTTTTAAAGTTTTTTTTGTTATTGTATTGTTTTGTAACGAACAATTAATGTTATTTATCTTTCTTAAGTGTGCTACATATTTCGGTATTCTGATATTGTGTTGAATATCTTTTATACTTAAGTGATACTATATTTATATTTATATCTTGAAACAAATGTTCACTCACTTAACGAGTATGTATCATTTATACACTTTTCATTATTGTATACGTTTCATATTTTTTATTCGTCAATAAATGATTATAATATTAATTGACGATAAAACGAGATGGAATTCAAAATTAAATATGATATACTGGACCCTAAGAATGAAAAATGCCTCCAATATTTTGTGTGAAAATAATGACAACGTAAGGATTATCTTATTTCGTCTAAAGATTGGGAGTTAGTAAACCAAATTTTTAATTATTCAAAACATTATCGGATTCATTTCAAACAGAAACATTCTGTACAATACTTATGATCCTCTTAGGAATTGATATGCTTTCAGACAAATTAGAAACCAGGGCTACTGATCTAGACAATCGATCAAATAGGGATACAACCGACGAACCAGTTATAGAAGCTCTTCAACAGCAAGGACTGAAATCGTCAAAGACTACCGATTCGATTTATTGTGGGACATTATTATTAGATCTACGACATAAGACTGAGACATTCAACTTTACGAAGAGATTTAAAGCTATAAGCAATATCTAAATTCAAAAACTTGTATAAGGAAGAATATTATGTAACTTCCAATAACGATATTCCTTCAACATCGCATCGTCTAACTGACTATGATATTGATGACAATACCGACGATTTTAATTTGCAAATTTTATTTGAAAAAAAGCAATGGCAACAGAGAGCAAAGGAATTGATGAATATTATTTGCCTAAGAGGGCTGATGGAAATATAGATATTTTTGAATGTTGGACAAAAAATGAGGCCATTTAACCGATTTTAGCAAGTATAGCTCATGATATTTTAAGTATACGAGCTATCTTAGTGCACGCAGAAAGGCTGTTTTCAAGAGCAACACTGACCATTAGAAAATAACGAGGCCAATTAACGGGAGAATCGGCTCAATTTTTACTCTGTTTGAATTCATGGCTGTATAACAAAGATATGTTCAGTACAAGTGTATAAACAATAATTTTGTTACCTGTTACGAAACATTTTATATGTATAAAAACCATGTTGCCTATATATTTCTTGTCTGTAATTTGTTTAAAGTTGTTTACAGTTAATTTTTGTTTATATAGTTTAAGGGCCTCTTTTTTAGGAATATGAAAACATTTATTCTATCATGGTTATTAGGCGTGTTATATTTATATGCATTGCTAATTTTCTTTTGTTTAAAATAGGTTAATTAAAATTATTTCCTAACATAGATTATATTTTCACTTCTCTGACTAATCATAAGTTGTGAGTTATTGCAGCATTCACATTTTTTGAGATCGAGAAATCTTGAAAAAATTTCTCGATCTCGAAAGTGTAATTCTCTATCTCATCTCGAAAAAAAAGTCAGTCTCGTTTAGATATCTTCTCGAAATCGAGACGAGAAATCTCGAATTTTGAGAGTCTCGTGAAATCCTAATTATTATTCACTTAAATTTCAACATCTCGGAAATAATCATCAAATAATATCTGATGTTTATCAACTATAGAACTCGTCCTGAAAGCCCACTAAATTTTAGACGTAGAAAAAAAAGTTCATACTTCCTTAGTATTATGGGTTTTAAAAACAAAATATTGTGTGTCTAGGTGAATAAATGAGAAATCAAAAGATCCGTCTTGCGCTCTCACCTTGGATAGAAATATTTTCTGATTATTATTTAAACAAAAAATATTTTTAATAACCTATCTATGAAACTCCACTTTATCAAAATATGATGTTCCATTTAAAGGTGCCGTATAATAATAATTTTCTTTAGAAGGTAAAAAACTAAAATGAAAGTTTTTCCGTTATATTAACATGAAACTGAAAACAGAATTCTCCCTTTATATGGAAAATATACTCATAGGTCTTTATATTTCCTATAGTTTTCTCGTGACAAAAAGTAGCAAACTAATTTTATAACATTTTATTAAAATGTCATCTTTAATTATTTCAAATATCGAAATAATATAGCTGTTTTAACGAAATAAAAAATATTTAACAAAAATATTATTACCATGTACTCAGTACGATCAGCAACAGAGCAATCTTCATTTTGGATTCGTTTTTCACAATGAGTTAAATTTCAATAAGTAGTATCCTAATGAAAGGTACTAGAATATTTGAAAAAAAATATTATCAGCACTGATAAATAAACAAATGTGTTATTCATAAGTTAGAGTATCTTCTTATCGCAAATTTCATGTGATATCTCAAAATTATTGAGCTGCTTCTCACCACCTGGCATATAATTATCGTAAATGTACTACCTTATATGACATTATCATCCAACATAAAGATTGAAATTGATATAAATAGATTTTATTTGTATTCTAAAAATAATGTTCATTAATTATTTATTACTAGCTGAAAATACCCGCTTCGCTTAGTTTTTTCTTTGTTTTTATTGTTATGAAAACCAGAAAAACTAAACTGAGCCATCAGTACATCATGTACAAATTATACATCTCTTCACTAAACAATATAAGCCTGTTTAAAAAAAGAATTAAACATTTTATAATTAATTACGATGGCGACTACGTTGATGTTCAGACCCACGACGGATCGTGCTTTCAGTGGGTACCCCCAACCAGAAAAAAAAGACTTCAAATGTTCGACAATGATCTGAGATATTCCCGAACGTTCGAACCCACGACAGATCTTGCTTTATATACCCTTAGCAATAGGTAGCCCCACCCATTCAAAAAAGGTTTCAAATATTCCACAATGTTCTAGAATATTCGAGTGTGTTCTCGAACATTCCACAATAACCTGAGACATTCCAGACTATTCCCGAACATCCCGCAACATTTTAGAATGTTCCGGGATGCTCCCAAACTTTCGAACTCATGACGGATGTTGCTTTATATACCACTAACAATAGGTGGCTCCAATCTAACAAAAAATCCTTTGAATTTTCCCCATTTTTGTATAACATTCGATAGTGTCCTTGTAGTATATTCCAATTAACGTTGTTTTAAGTTCATGCAACTTCATATCATTGATTGTAAATAATAACTGTCATTCAAAAATAAACCTATTATTGAGTTGACATCTGTGCAATTTACTCTTACATACACAATAAATTGGTGTCAGAAGTGGTTTAGAAAATACGCCAATTACTTGATTTCCTGTATTCTACTACAATAACACGCAGAGAGAAATAGTGGAAAGTGCATATTTTCATTACAAATCAACATAACTATGTCGAACGGAGAGGAACCTTCTACTACATTGATTGTTGATGTGACGAAGGCGTTGGCGGATGCTCCGAGGATTGCTATTCCACATGTTAATACTCCTGTTACAAACCAAGCCACACCTGAATCTACTTATCAAGCTCAACCCAAGGCTCCTCCGTTCAAGTCGACGATTATTTCAAGAGATTCGAGTGGGCATTACAACTGAGTAAAATTTCGGAAGAAGAATACGGTAATTTCGCTCGAGTATATATGGGAGTAGAACTTAATAGTGCTCTGAAAATTCTTGTTGCTCCTGATACACCGGAAAATTGTACGTATCAACAAATTCGCACTGTTTTAATTGCACATTTCGACGTCGAGAAAAATAAATATGCAGAAAGTGTTGAGTTCCGACAAATTGTACAGCTACAGAATGAACCCATTGCTAATTTCTCACTACGATTAAAGCAAGGAGCTGCGTTCTGCGAATACGGTACATTCCTCGACAGGATGTTCACTGAGCAGCTCCTACATGGTCTCACCGATCGTGATATGCGCGACGAAATTATCGCCAAGAAACCTACTACATTCAAGGACGCTTACGAAATAGCACATACATTGGAGTCAAACAACGGATGAGGCTACCTCTACTTCTCATAAGATACATGCACTATCTTATTCAACGACGCAATTCAAACATAAACGGAATGCTTTACATACATCGCACAATGATTCTCGGAACACACAACAATCGGATCTAAAGGCATTATGGGCCGGTTAAATCACTACATTTTGCAATCTGTAGGTTTTACACAAAGAATCAACGGTAAACTGGACAACAGGCAAGGGAAATATGAATGTTCAATTAGCGCAAAGGCACATTTTTCATAAAAGTCGTACTCTAATAAATCTAATGACAGCTGATGACAGCTGTCAAGTCTCGGAAAAAAATTACTTTAACGCCTACTAATACTAGTGACCTCAATTTTTTGCTCGCTAGTGTATATTGCTGTCTATTTGGGTCAAACCCTTAGAAATTTGGAAATTAGATACAGTGAACACTTACGAGCATACATATTGAAACAACCAGAGAAAAACTACTACGCAAAACACCTACGTGACAACAAACATTATTTGACACCTAATACAAAACTAGAAGTACTACAGGAACTGGAGTTAGAAATTAGAAGACACTTAAGAGACCCACAATATGATGTCGCCAATGAACAGATAAATCTAGGGAGCTCTCCACTTTTGAACTGCCCTCTCAGTTAATAATTTTGAAGATCAGCAAATATAGTTTTCCTAGTTTTCTATATCATTGCACAGTTATACTTATCTTAAATGGGAAAGAGATATCCAGGATATTCCCATAGGCTTAATAATATATAAGCTTTAATATTTGTAATATCATATCTTCTGCTTTTTTGTATTCATGTATATTAATTCAATCACAAGATAGGCCACTTCTTAGTCTAGCCAAAAATAATTATTAATCATCAGGGAGGCATCATATGAAATGTAACTTCTGTCGTTATATCGAAACAATTGCCAAATTTTATGAAATTTTACCATTTTTTTATTATAATGCGGAGGTATTTTGAAACAGTTAGTTTCATTCAAAAAGTAATACAATTCAATATCTTTAATTACAAATAAAAATCAATTTAATTTAAAGTCAATAAAATAATTTACGTTTAACCTTTAATGTTCAAAGTATCACTTCTATTTATTAATATTATCGTTTTATATTTGAGTTACTTTTTGTTAAATGCATTTATAAGGTACCTTATTAATCCTTCCGTCATATTGAATACTCCGCAACTACCATATGATTCCATTTAACAGTCCACGTCAGGAGGAAAATTTGGTCTTCCATAGACAAGAAAATAACAGGCTTCAAGGAAATATTATTAATTTTTTCATATATTGATGTTTGAAATTCCCACACTTTTTTAACTTCAAAAAACTTAATGTCAAAGGTAAATCACCTCCCTTCATTACCGGCATCAGAACTTGTAGGTTATGTGTGTTCGATGCAAATGATTTTACTGAAATGGCGTCTTCTCGTCAAATTTTTGGTTTTATTGAACATTCCTGTCACAGGTCACTATGTTAAATTCTTCAATAAAATCTCTGCCAAAACTGATATACGATGATGATTAAATAGTTTTTTGTAAAACAAGTGTCACAATAACTCGTTTTGTAGTACGAGTGCTACAGAAAGTCGTTGTTACACAAGTTTTACACAATATTTTTCATAATTCGCATTCATTTAATTTATTTTAAATAAAATAGAATATACAGATAATCCCTGTTTATAAACTAGGAGGAGTGGTTTAAATTTAAGTTGGCAATAATCAATAAAACCGTACTTACAAATTGACAAAGAGTATCTATCATTCGAGCATTATTCAATCGATTCGTTCGGAAAAAGAACAAATTTCAACATCTACTACAGGAACGATTAACTGTGGCACCCATGGCGATATTAGTATTTCTCGTATGAATTTCACTAGCTACGTGTTTAATAATTGTACGCTCAAATAAAAATGTATTTTTTTTAAAACCGGCCAGAAATTAGTACTTTCCAGTTTATTTTGAGGTCAGAAAATCTCATTTTGTCGGACTGAGCCAGAAAGTTATTGTGATAGTCCGGTAAAAGCTTTTACCGGACTCATTTTTCTTAACTTTCCGGCCTATCTTTAATGAAAAAAATAATAAAATAATTAGTCTAAGATAGCGGTGTATTGGTTTCTATAGTAACCGAGTTTTCTATTATTTAAAACCTCAGATTAACAAATAAAATAGATATGTTTGTTTTGACTTTTTCCTGCCCCAAATATTGAGTCACATTCTAAGCTCACTTGCGGGACACTTCCACTGCTTTGCCATATTTACAAATTCTCTTTAGTTGCGGGAAAAAATAAATTAGAAGTTTAATTGAAAATTTGTTGAAAAGTTATGCAAATAAAAAAAAGTCATACTAATCTCTGCATTTGAGTCGCTGCTTTTGAAATTAATTAATAATACTTGAATTTTATTTAATAAAGTCATATTCTTATGTAAATTTTAAACATTTTTTTTTTCTTGGCTTTGGCACTCGTCATTCGGCCAGTCACAACAGGAACAAACTATTAATATATAAAAAAAATATATTCACCTCACTCACACCTATCCACACCTAAGAGAAGACAAAATTACCTACCGAAAAAAATAAGATGGCAGATATTGAAGGGTGGGAAAAATCCGATTCTTATTAAATCATTAATAAGGTTTTGAGTTTCTTGGGAATATATGCAGTTAAAGAAAATATGATTCAGATCACTTTTGATATGACAGTGTTGACACAGCTCTGTGTCAAGAATTTTTATTTTATATAATCGTGCCGGATAACATGCATGTCCAAAGCGTAGTCTAACAATAGTTGTAATGTATTTACGTGGACAGGAGTAAGAATTGAACCAACAACAATTCGGAATTTCATATACTGGCCCCGCATGCGGGGCGTATCAGATATTAAGCTTCTCGGCCTCTGGCTAAGATCAAAGTGTAGTATCTGTTCTTATCAGCTTAAACATTTATTTATTGTAACCTTTATGGTTATAACTAAAAGTGGCAACATTGCTCAAAATGTCAGTACATGTTAATGTGTCAATAGTAATCTATTTAGTAGTTTTGTCCTTGTTCCCATATAAAGAGAGATGCAAATATCGTCAGAGTGTGATCGACGATCATTTTAAATACGCCGTAGTATTGTAGTAAATAATGTCAAACGTGGTTTGTTTACACGAGCGCCATTACGACTAGAGAGTAATCATTTAGTTCTTTCGTTTTGATGAGTTTTCCAAAACTTTATAGTGTGAAAATAAACTTTTAAGTTAATTAATTGAATGTTGTTAGATTATCATGGATCGACGGTGCCAAGTTTGTCAGAAAAACAGCCGAAATTACCAAGGGCATATATCTACAGTACCATCCCCACTTTTAGTAATTCATTCATTATTTCACTACTGGCGTTTAGAATTGTTGGCCGCAAAAATAAACGTGTTTATGAATGAATAGCCCTCTCTATGTTTATTATTACTCTAAGTTTAAAACTATAAAATAACTTGACATATTTTGACGTTAAGTTGAAAACGTGACATTTATTATAAAATGGATATTTAAAATGATGCATTTGATTGTCAATTAATGGAAGATGAAATTATACCAGATGAAATTGTTAAGGCGGGCACCCAAGCAACGCTTGATTTATTACCGTCAAAGTCCCGGACACGATATGAACAAACATACCAAATTTTTGAAAAGTGGTGCCTGGAAAAGCAGGTAATAAGCATTTATGAGGATGTGTTATTGGCATATTTGTCAGAAAAATCAGAAACGCTGAAATCTTCTTCGTTGTGGAGTATATACTCGCTGAAGAAGGCCATGCTACGTACCAGAAGAAATATTGACATAAGCAAATATTTTAAATTAACATCGTAAATGAAGTAACAATCCGTAGGGTATAAAGCAAAGAAGTCTAGAGTACGTAATAAAGATAATAATGATAAATTTTTTGTAGAAGCTTCAGACGAACAATATCTAATGACCAAAGTGTTGTTGATTATGGGTTATACTGGTGCATGTCGACGGGAAGAAATCACTAATATATCAATTGACGACATAAAAGACAAAAAAACTATGCTTCTGGTTAAAATTTCAAACACCAAAACAAACAAATCAAGATCATTTATTATTAATGGGGAAAAAGAGCTAAATTTGTATAGGAAGTATATAGCGCTACGCCCAACCAACGTTCCTCATCGACGTCTCTTTATTAATTACAATAAAGGAAAATGTAATAAACAACCTGTAGGCATACACACTGTAGGTAATGCTCCCTCCAAAATAGTTACATTTTTGAGATTGCCAAACTCAAAGGAATACACAGGGCATTGTTATATATTAAATTGTCCTGCCGAATTACACTCGATGTTTGTATTGTTACTGAGTAAATTTATCTTGTTTAAATTCCTTTAGCAATTTGACTCGAAGAACTGTTATTTTTTCTCGTCTAATTGCTAGGCAACAGTTCCTCATTAAACCAACCCAATTTAGCCGATAACATGCAAACCTCTTGTGTTATTAAATGTGGCAAAATCTCTCTAGATTGGCGAATCAGTAAATAATACGCCATATAAGTCTCTAATTGATAAATTATAGTTGATAATATTAATTTATTAAATCTGTTTACTTATTATCACTTACCAATTCTTGTAATCAAAATATTGTTGAGTGGAGTACTTGAATTATATTTTGATTATATTCTAATATATAAATTATATTTCAAGTTGGATAATAATAACTGAATACTTATATTTGAATTAAATCTTTATACAGAAATATTTTTTCATATATTCATTGGAGTTGAAGGTCAACCAAGGAGAGGGTTTTTAAAAATTTCTAAAATTAGAAGCCTTTTTTTTCATCAACCGGTCGTTCGATAATTTCCAATTCTATATCAGTATTTTTGTTGCCAATTACGTTTATCTTAAGATCTTTGAGGAATTTCGGGGTCATATCTACTGCCTTCATCATGATTACTTGGATAAAGTGGAGCATTGCGGATTATTTGCCCATTAGATTGGGCACAAGCTGAAGAACATTACAACTCCGATTTCTTGCATCCCCTGCGTGAACCACAACCATTCTTTCAGTTGCAATATATTGTAAGTTATCTGGAGCTGGAGGTAATACCAACGTCATCGGCTCCAGAAGCTCAGCTCGCAGTACACAACCCCATTTCTGGAGCTCTAAGTAATTTCACAACCAAATTTTTATTTTATAGTATACACGTATGATTTTTTAATGATCCGCTGCACTTATTAATAAATTTTTGGTAACTGCACAGGTTCATGAAACTTTGTTGACTTGAATACAGTATGAGCCAAAATAATGACAGAACTTCATATAAACTTTTTCAATACAGGCTCTCGTTTTCGAAATATAGGCCGCCAAAGTAGGAATTTTGAATTTGTTTTTCATTTTTTAATCTCGTACTGTTCATTCTATCGTTATAAAATTTTAAGCATATTTATAATGTATATGTGTGTTTATTTTAGTGATACATATTTACAGTAGTGCCTTGAAGCCAGGGACGGACTACACTGTGCCTAAAAGGGACGTAAATACAATGAAATAGTTCGTGTAAATAATTTTTGCTGCTTCTTCTACTAAAACCGCATTTTTAACACGGGTTTGACATGCATAAACGACTCTTTGAACACTAGTGTTTAGAAAGCACATCTCGTTTATCTTTTGTGTTTTAAACGTCAAATCAAGTGTATCTTTTGTATGTTAAATTTCATGTCTCGTGATCATTTTTGTTGTTCGGTGTCGCTTGATTTACCAGTCAGCCGTCAGCCATCGTCCGTCATGTTATGACTATAATTAAAATATAATATTGTAGCATGATAAAAATACAATGCTTTTTTTTGTATTGTATTATAACTCAAGGAGGTGCAATAATTCGGTTAAGCCACCCACTGAGTATGCAACTTTATACACACTTCCGTATAATTGGTTGCATACGGGAATTAACTATAAGTTTTAAAATTATTTAAGCATATCCTGGAATAATGGGATTTAAATAATTAAATGGGTGTCTAGAGTAATATTTTTATTAGTATTTTTCATGTGATTTAACAATTCCATAAGTAACGAAGAAACATTACATTTGTATCACGTGTAAAATTTAATTTATTTTTGCATAGCGCGCTTTCAGCTCTTTAGACATAGAGCTATCATCAGTGCTTAATCTAAAATACATACTCAAATCACAACCAATAGTGTTAAATTACAAAGTTAAATTCATGTTGAGGAAGTTAACAATACTAATACATGAATTTAATTTAAAGGTGATACAAAAAGGTTTTTAATATTAGAAATTTAATAATAAAAATGATTTTAATTACATTGAAGTTATCATTATTTAAATTTAGTAAGTGAAAGGTTGACTAAGTTCTTATAAATGAAAGATTTTTTACTTTAATGATAAAAAGGTTGATAAAAAATACGTACTGTCAGATTATATATAACAAAATTTCCTGGCTTCATCGCCTCCATTAATATTGAAACAGGTTAATAATATTTTTCTATTTTATATTTACATTACACCAACTTGGACATCACATTTAAAATCGAATTTTACTTCCAAAGAATCATTTTATTTTCTTAAACGCCCGCCATGCTGGAACCTCTACAGGTGGCTGTGTCGGTTTAACTGACGAATACAAGAACTTCAACTGTCAATTGGGTTTGTTCGATTGTTTGTGAATGCTCTGTTCGATTTGAGAGATCAAATGCAAAAATGATTATTTATTTAACTTCAGAAAAGTAGTTGTAAACAACAATTAAATCAGTTAGGTGTAATATTTTAATTTAATTTAATAATTGTAATGAATGATTAGCAATTTAATCAAGATATTTAAAATTATTTAGAAGGTTAGGTTGAGAAAAAAAAAACAAATTAGAATTTTCTCATGTTGGAAGGGTGAGATCTAATGATGTATTCACACTATATTTTAAGGCAACACAAAAAACATGCTCATGATTTAATATCATGGTCCTGAAGCAAGTTCTAATGTATTGTCTCTAAACTAACCTATTTTAGCAAGCGTTATTGGTCTAGTGACCAGCAGGTTAGGACATTATCATTATTGAGGGTTACATGAGTTGACGATGTAAGGGTATATAGTTCCTATTTAGGCTCTCTTGTTTGTTTAGACATTTAACATTAATTTTAGGCTCGTTACTGATTTCAAGGTCTTCATAAAAATCTAGTAAAGTAAAGTTTTTAGAGTTGATGTTAACTAAAATCTTTGAATTTTCTGTGGGGCTAAAATTATGATTATTATATTTTAAGTGATGACCGAATGATGACTTGTTGGGTTTACTAATATGCTCATTTATACGGACTCCCAAAGGTCTGCATGTCCTTCCAATGTAGCTTGCCACACAATCTGAGCATTGTAACCTGTATACTCCACTTCTTTGTAAATGGTTAATTTTATCTTTAGAATTGATCAAAAAGGAACCCAATTTATTGGAAGTTCTATAAGATACTTTAATTGATTTATCAATATCTAGAAAACTTTGTGAAAATATTTTTGTGATATTAGAGTTAATGAAAGGTAATGAAATATAAATTTGATTAGGGATATTTATTTCGGGGTAAGCTGATTTATGTAATTTCTTAGATTTTACTTTTTGAACAAGGGTGTCGACTATTGTGGGGTCGTAACCATTATTGTAGGCTATTTGTCTAATAATATTAAGTTCCTTCCTGTATTCAACTTTTTCCAATGGTATGTTGAGGAGTCTATGAATATAACAATAAAACGAGGACATTTTGTGTTGGTTGGGGTGATTGGAAGACATGTGGATGGCATGGTCTGTCTGAGTGGGTTTTCTAAAAATACCAAACTTAAATTTTGAGCCATCTCTATGTATGTTAAGGTCTAAAAAGTTGATGTGAGCTTCTTCTTCTATTTCTAAAGTGAATTTTATGTTTTGGTGTATTTCATTGATGGAAGATAATATGTTAGAAGCAGTGGTATTGTTGCCTCTTATCACACAGAATATGTCATCCATAAGTATTTTATCATTTTATGTGGGGATTTTATTTGACTGCCAATGGTAACACTGATTGCAGATGTCAATAGTAAAGGGAAGCTAAAATTATTGAAATCACTTATCTGATACTTTTCGAGTTGTTAAGTCAAATGTCGAGTATGACAAGTCGTGAGTATAAAAAATGGCCAGTGGCACATGGTATATTCCATCTATTTTCGGGACTACCGTGGTGAAAAGCCCTTGGTAACAAGGTAAGCTTTCATCTTGTATATATATATATATATATATATATATATATATATATATTGAACCATATATCTTATATATGAAAGAGTATCAGCTGTTTGAAAATATTTTGCTATTATTTGAAATGAATTGAAACTATGTAGTTAAAAACACATTAAGAAAAACACAATCATAATTAAAAATGCATATAAAATCAGAATATAATAAATCATTTGTTTATAATAATTAAAAGAACAACAATAGAAATAAATAAAAGTTTCCTTAATAATTGTCTAACGTTAGAAAATGCTTAACAAGTATAATGGAGAACATGAAATCTGCCCAAATATGGATGTTTAGTTGTCATGAAGAAATCAGCTGTTTCATCTGAAATTAAACAAGTCTAGTTATGTAATTTAATAAGTAGTTAGTTGAAACAATAATAATATAAACCAATTTCATATTTAGTATTAAGAAATAGGTAAATTTATAATAGAAAAATATCAAGACATAAAGATAATTTATTTGTCATAATGTATATAAAATTTTATGAAATTAATGAATATTAAATGATGATGGATTCAAAGAAATATTTGCTACTAGAGAATTTAAATAGTATAAATAATCAGAGCAAAAGATATTATAAAAGAATTTATGTTCACAATTATAAATATTATTTTCAAATTGCCATATATATGTCAAAACAAAATTAGACATTGCCATATCGACATATAAAAGGAATTTCACTATCAGTAAAATATTTGTTTTATTGAAATTATTTGAACAGTAAAAGAAAACAGATACTTTTCGGGTGGAATTTATATTTATATATATTTTCAAAAAAACTCCTAAAGTGTAGCAATTGTGATTCGATATCTCCAGAAACAATGTGATTGGTGGAAAGTGACATGACAAATTTCGATTAACTAAAATTTAACAAAAAACTTATTGATAATTAGTGTGCTTAGAAACAATATATTGGTTGTTGATTAAAAAATTGACGATCAAATAGAAGCGTTAGAAGAGGGTTCTTGGCGTCGGAATAGTGAAGAGGTGATAAGAAACTTTTCCCGAAATTTTAAGTGAAATTACAAAATCTCATGATAAAAGCTATAAATTCTTAACAAATATAAAACCTAGAACACTTACATGTATTTGTAACCAGTTTTCCGTGAGAATATCCAAATTTCTCACAAAATCAAGCAGCTAGAACTTCGGAAGGCGTAGTCCTGTATCCAGACGGGATATATCCAGTATCCAGACATCAGGTCAGTGCTTCTTCAGATATTTTGGGCCAATAATAAGAATAATAGCTTTTGAGTATTAATTCAGTGACTATTTTCCATGTATATATAAGAATTCTTGTGTCTTTATGATCGATCTATAAAAAAAGACTTTATGTATTTTATTCACTAGACAAATTCTAAATATTATTTTCAGAAAGGCCTATTCTATGATATAATAATGCTTGTACTTACGTATTTTCAAATCATATAAGAAAGATGCATCTTATTTCATTCACATAATTTTCCATTTGTATATATAAATTTTGTTACATATTTCTTCTGAACAATTTATTGAGTGTATGTATATAATTTTCAACGTAAATTCTTTTATGAGAATCCATCAGCATTGTTATAACGACAATGATGCTATGTGTTTAATATTCACGCATGTGCAGAGCGTCGTTAAGAAACGTTCGTTTCATCTCGAATATATGTTCGTTGTTAGTTGGGCATGCGCATAAGATAGTGTATATTTGTTATGATACTGTGTTGGTAAATTCCATAGGCGTAACCATATTGATTAAAAAATATATTTAAATAAAAAAAATTTCATTATATAATTAAATGATTGAAAATATTGTGTTTTGTGTTTCTTTTTATTGTTAATGAGCGAAATATATCCAAACAAAGCCAGGACTCAAAGAGTAGAGAAAGTCTCATGCTCCCGAACCAATATCATAATAAAATAATAATATATCATATAATAATAAACAACTGAGCTAGCCACAAATCTAATTGAAAATAAATAAATATCTATATAAATTGAAATTAAAATAATCAAAATATATTAATAATATATATATTTTCACGGCTATAGCCCCAATTTCTTTTTAGGGTTTTTTCTGTACAGCATAGTTTTTACATACAAGTTTTAACAATACTTTTTTGCCAAATGGATATGGTTTAATAGTTTTTATGGGTGATGGTAATCAATGATAGGATGATCATGTCCAGATTTGAAGAAGCCTCAAATTTCGGATGTTTCCTGTATGGGGTATATTCTCGTAGGGATAGCTGTCAGGCTATTGTTCTGCATTCAGGGTTGTTGAGACGTGTCGTACCTCAAATTGCGATTAACGTTACAGAGCGACAAGAGCTTTTAACGGCGTTTCCAGTTCAAAGGACGAAGCTGGACTTATGTTTGTTGGTGACAACTGCAGAATAATTCCATTATGGACAACGATTATTAACCGCATGGCTGAATCTTGTTCCATAAGTCAGATGTTGTTTATCAATTAAGCCAATTGACGTTTAATAGTTTGGACACTAACCGCAAGTAACATTTAAAGTTTTATTTGTTTTTATCTGAACTTTGAGCAAAGTATTCATTTTATAACTTCATGTTTTAACGTTTAATGACACATTAACTTTTAAATTTCACTATTTAGTAACTTCACATTCTTATAAAGACGTCTATCAATTCACAATTTTATTATTACATTATCGCCCTGAAATTATATTTCAGCTTAATCTTACTATATAAGATATACTTTTGACATATTTGGTTATATCTTGTTAATTATTACAGTTGTAAGGCTGTAACTGGTATACCATTTACATGTTACTAAATATTTAGTGTATTGTACATAATGATCTCAGTTAGAGGATAACATTAGAAATTGTTAAACATTTTAAATTAACCAACCATTGATAACTGATTATCAGTTCATAATTAGAGTTGATCACCTCATATTTATTGAGACAGGTTATTACACCATCTGTTCAAAGTACCATTACATTTAATTGAACTGTTTCATTGGCAATAAAATGTGTTTTATTTGATTCCCAAACGTGGAAGCAAAACGATATAAATAACATATTTGAAAAGTTACAATAGCTAATTAATTCACTATTGATTTCTTGATTAGTCAGTGAGAGTTTCTTGAATGTCCTACTAATCAAGTGGCGCCTTAAAAAAATAATACAGGACAAGCTTTCAAATATTCCCCACTAACTCACGGCCTTATGCTCTCCGGCGAAAAGTGAACCTTTGGCAATGTAACCTCACTTCTTGTAGTACCAACAGCAAGGTAAGTTTACCAATATAATTTTTTCATTCCTGTGGGCGAAGAACAAGTATAGTAAGCACCTCGTGTTGAAAACATCTTTAGTCACTCGTTTCACAAGGCACTCGTTCCGCTTCGCTCCACTTGTGCCTAGTAAAACTCGTGACTAAAGTAATATTTTTGACACTTGGTATTCAATATACTATAAGAAAGTACGTTAAATTTGGTCCAACGTAGATGGTTGTTATTACAACGAAAGACTGTTCGTCGAATAACGACAGGGTTGTTTCGTTTTCACAACGTATTTCGTTTACTGATCAACGAATATGGTTTTCGTTAATATTACTAAACTGCGTTTAACGAATAGGATTTAATAATATTATGAATATTTCAGTAACTAAAGTCGAACCATAAAGTTTTGAAAATGCATTGACCTCCGCCTCTACCGATATAGGTCTTGCACAGTGGCGTGGACATTTTTTTGCGGGGTAAAAAATAGCATTGTTACATTTTTATGAACTACTTTTAAGACTTGAGAAACATTTTTCAAAAAAGGAAAATATAGGTACAAAAATGAGAATTACGAAAATGGAACTCGTAACACCGAAAAATAATATTAGAACTTACCCTTGTCATTTCCCGATATAATTTTATACGCATTTGTAAAATTTCTGAAAGAGTTTGAAGAATTCTTAAACAAAATCTGCATAAAGCGTTCTAACTAACACAGTTATGAACAAAGCTATTACAATGGATTTATTTGAATGTTTGAATAAGCATGTGTTGGAAAATTATGTCAATCACATTTGCTTTTTAATAAAAGTTATATGCACAAAATACCTAAAAATCAGACGTTCGTAGTTTTATAAATTGCATTTCATCTTCATCATCAGCCGAATTGTTATTAGAACATTAAATATGTTGTTTTTAAACTGTAAGAAAGCACAATAGCTATTTATGTAACAAGTAGATAATCTAAGACTTTACTGGGACGAGTCGAGTTTATTGGCAGAGCGCACTTGCACGTGAGGCCAATAATTAAGACGAGTTAATTAAGTCTGATTATGTACGAGTAGCTTTATGTTCGATTCAAAAAATGTCTAGGAGAATATATTTTATCTAGGACTATTTAATAACAGACGCATTATGCTTGTCATAGTAACTACATAATGTAACTCATATTACACACCTGCGGAATATGAATTTCATATTTTACACCCGTGGAATACTATTTTCTGTACGTATTCCGTAACATGATCGTGTTACACAATAGAATCTACCTTGCTTGGATTCTTGTTACTAGAGCAACTAAAATATTTGATAGTGGCAAATAATATATAGGTCAGTTCTCGATGCATAGCCTCTTTCGTAAAAGCCCATCCTCGATGCCTAGCCATCATTAACAAAAGTCCATCCTCGATGCCTAGCCATGCAGGGTAGAAGTCTATCCTCGATGCCTGGCCAAGCTTCATGAAAGTTCATCTAATTTTACCTAAATAATTTTTTGCCAAATTGCAATTTTTTTGACAAATCTGCAAAATATTACTGGCTGATTTTTCTTCTTTTTGGTGTTCCACAAATTTTTTCTGTTGACAATGGTACTGTTTCCACTTCTTCTTTTTTAAAGAATCTAATGTCGCAGTATAAAGTCCAAATTTTTTTATAATGCTCGTTATCATCCTCAAGCAAATCACACAGAGGGAACAAATAAGACAATTGTTACTGCTCAAAGGTGTTATATTCATAGAAATTCGTCTCTTAATAACTGGTACACTTCGTTACATAAGGTTACACAAGCAATTAGAACCGCAAAACATGACGTTACGTCAGTTTTTCTAAATTATACTCGAAACGTTCCGTTAAGTGGAAATTTTTACGGTACAATTTCTGAAAATGTTAATAATGTTATTATTAACTCTGGTGAAAAATTACAATTAATTAATGATATTCAAACACTTTCTAAACTTATTGTTGAAGTTCGTAAAAAGTTAAGGAACGCATGGGGGAAATATGTACAAAATTACATATACGGGTAAATCGACATATCATTTAAATTTTCGCTGCTAATACGTTTATAGTACATACACTCACCGTTGAAGGCGTGCTAGGTAACCTAGGACACAGATATGTACTCTGTGCCTAGGACATGCTGCCGAAAATGTTGTATGCTCCATGCATCGTTACGAGCAGGTCGATGTACCACGTGATATTGGCGAGTTTGAGTTTTTTCGCTGAGTGCGGCTAAAACGTTCGGAGTTCCTCAGGCAACTTTAAGAAGACACGCGCTTAACAAAAACAAAATCCTAAAAGTCAAAAATAAAGGATTGAAAAGTTACAAGACCACTTTCCCATTGGAAGTGGAGAAACAGCTTGCAGATCATTTGAAGTTAATGGAAACGAGATTTTTTGATTTTACTTGCAAGGAGGTACAAGAACTAGCATACCAACTAGCAGAAAAAAATGGTTTTGAGTATCGTTTCAATAAGGAAAGAAAAAGAGCAGGTCAGGAATGGATATCTGGATTTCGAAGAAGAAATAAAGACATCAGTTTAAGAAAGCCGGAACCCACGTCCGCAGCTAGGGCACCGGCCTTTTACAAGCCCATATTTGAACGTTTTTTAAAAGTATTGCAAAACATTTTAGACAAGTATAAAATTTCTCCGTTCCGTATTTACAATGTAGACGAATCGGGTTTATCTACAGTTCAGAGGCCTCAAAAGATTTTTGCAACTGCTGGCCGCAAGCAAGTTGGAGTAATCATAAAAGCAGAAAATGGAGCCAACGTAACTTATGTTTGTTGCATGAGCGCAATAGGTGATTTTGTACCTCCTCTCCTTATTTTCCCCCGGAAAAGCATGAAAAATGAATTGACTGATAGGGCACCAATTGGCACCGTAGGGGTAGCGCAAGAGCCAGGGGACTTCTAACCTGTTTTACAAGTGGATTGCCCATTTTCAGTCACACGTCAAGGCGACTCCGGAAGATAACGTTCTGCTTATTTTAGATGGACACATCAGTCACAAGGGAATTGATAACGTTGTGGCTTAAAGAACATCCTGGCAGAGTGGTGACACACTTGCAGATTGGATAACTTTTTGGCAAGGCATGTAGTGGTTTTAAAAACACTGGTATATGGCCTATAAATCCACATATGTACTCGAACCATCGGAAATAACTAATATTCCTCAAGAATCCAATAATAACACTACAGTTGTAGACACCAGTCAAACAGTTGCAACACCTGAACCCGAGCCTGAATCTAGTGCATCTGGCTCTCAAACAGAAATCGTAAGCAGTTCGCCAAAAAAATATAGCAGTTTCCTATTGACAAAATATCTCCCGTGCCGCAAGGAGCATATATAACTGGACAGGGCAAGAGGAAACCTCGAAGGAGAAAGAACGTTCATGAACTGACTCATTATTATTATTATTATTATTATTATTATTATTATTATTATTATTTTTTCCTCGATTTAGGTGCATCGATTTCTGTGATCATTAGCACCATTTCCGTTTTATGAACAAATTAGATTTTACTGAATAGGTTTATTGCTTTCATATATTCAATTAAATTTTGAATTTTGTAAGTGGTCGCGAAATTGTCTGTGAGCTGTTCAGATATATTAAAAATCTGCCGCATATTATCGTACCCTGGACACACACATATGATATGTGATACTGTGATTAACTCGCCGCAATGGGAACAAATCGGAGGATCTTGCCCTTCTAGAAGGAACGCATGCGTTAATGCTGTATTCCGTTTCTAATATTATTATTATTATTATTATTATTATTATTATTATTATTATTATTATTATTATTATTATTATTATTATTATTATTATTATTATTATTATTATTATTATTATTATTATTATTATTATTATTATTATTATCATTAATAATCAACCATGGTTAGTCGGCGTTTTTCCATTTATCAAGAACACTCCCTGTTCCTAAGAATAAATGGTCTTATCTTTATCCTAGGGCTCGTCGGATTATGTGGGCTGTCTCCAGGAGCGCAGTTTTTTGTAGTGTCCTAATTGTGGTTTTATTGTTGTTCCCAGGTATTTTGTTCAACAATTCTCCAAAGTTATTATGAATAGTTCCCGTTGCTCCTATTATGATGGGGATGGTAGATGTTTTAAGTCCCCACATTCTCTGCACTTCTATTTGTAAGTCTCGGTATTTGATGATCTTCTCGGACTCCTTCTCCTTTACTGTAGTATCTGATGGAATGGCAACGTCGATTAATAGACACGTCTTATTTTTGAGGTGTTTGATTATTTGATCCGGTTTGTTCGCCATCACTGTCCTATCTGTTTGTACTTGCATGTCCCAAATTATTGTGATATCGTCTTTTGTTTCAACGCTTTGTGGCTTGTGTTTATACCATGCGTCCTCAGTTTCTATGTCGTAGAATTTGCAAATATTATAGTGTAATGTTGAACATACTTTATTATGTCGTTCTAGATATTCTTTTCTTGCAAGGACTGGGCATCCAGTGGTTATGTGTTTAATTGTCTCATCGTACTGTTTACAGAGTCTACACCTGGAATCTATGTTTTCTTTGAAAATCTTCTTTCTTATGTAGTTGGTTGAAATGGCCTGGTCTTGTGCCGCTATTATCAACGATTCAGTCTCACCTTTCAAAATTCCTGTTGTCAGCCAGCTAAATGTCTGTTTTTTGTCTACGACATCCTTCTCGATTTCTCTTGCATATTGTCCATGCATTTCCTTACTCTTCCATTTTCGTTCTCTTTACTCGTTCATTTTTTTTCTACATCGCTGTTTGAGGTTTTTAACTTTTTCTGTTACTGTGATTCCATTCATTCCATTTACCGATTTATTTTCATATTTTTTTGTTAACATTTTGCCTTTGTTCGTAATTGTATTTTTTTATTCTCTTTCCATTTCGTTTAGTTTTATCAACTCAACAAGCCTGTCTTTCTTTTTTTTCCATTATGTAGTTCGTAATACCTATTATTGTCAAGTTGTATGTCTGCTTATTGCTAATAAGTCCTCTTCCTCCGCTTGATATGACAGTGTAAAGTCGGTCAACGTCCGCCTTGGGATGATGCAGATTATAAATGGTAAGTAACTTTCGAGTTTTTCGATCTATATTTTTCAGTTCTACCTCTTTCCATTCTAGGATGCCATAGCTGTAAGTTAGTACTTGCTGTGCAAGCGCTGTAATGGCCGTAAATGTGTTTTTCCCTGTCAACTGACTTTGCAGGATTTTTCTGACTCGGCTATAGTACTCCTTGCATACTTTACCTTTCATTTCTGCATCTTCTATTTCAGAGTTTTTTAGTATTCCCAGGTACTTATATATTTGCGTCTCTTCCAGGTCCATAATTTCGGTTTTGTTGTCAATGACTATATTTTGAGTTTTTATAGTTTTTCCTCGTTCAACTGTTACTTTAGCGCATTTTTCCAGTCCAAACTGCATTTTTATATCGTCACTAAATGTTTTGATAAAAAGATCTTCTAATCCTTTGTCGTTCTTTGCGTATAATTTTAGGTCGTCGACGTAGAAGAGGTGAATGATGGGAGGTTTTTTCTTGTTTAGTATGTATCCTCTGTTGGTGCTGTTCAACTCATTTGAGAGCGGGAAAAGTGCCATGCAAAAAATGAGAGGTGATAGTGAGTCTCCCTGAAATATACCGCTTCTAATTTTTATGGTCCCTGTATCCATGGTTGTTCCATTTGCGTTAATTGTTAAGTGCGTTTTCCATGTTTTCATTGTAATTTGCAGCATATTTATTACAATCGGATTTGTTTTGTATATTTGAAGAGCCTTCAGTAGCCATGAATGTGGTACGTTGTCAAAGGCTTTCTGGTAGTCTATCCAACCCATGCTCAAATTTCTCTTCTTTCGCTTGGCTTCCTCTGTTATAATTTTGTTCAGTATAAGATGGTCTCTGCACCCGTAACTGTCTTTCACACATCCTTTCTGTTCATTTGGGAAAATTTCATTTGTTTCTAGATGCTGGTAGAGTCTGCTGCTAATTATAGCAGTTAGGTTTTCATACATGGTTGTGAGACATGTGATTGGGCGATAGTTTTTGGCTACTTCTGTTTTATCATTCTTGGGGAGCAATAGTGTCTTTCCTTCTGTTATCCATTCTGGCATATTTTCCGGGTGTTTCATTACTCTGTTATATTCTTGGGCAAGCGGTTGGTGTATTGCTGTGAGGGTTTTCAGCCAGTAATTTTGTATTCCATCTTGCCCAGGTGCTTTCCAGTTGGATGCTTTTTTAAGTTATTCGTGGACTTCCTTTGCTGTGATGTCTGCCCATTCCATGTTCCTGATGTTTCTGTATCGCTGTTCCTCTTTCTTTATCCACTGTGCTTCGTCGTTGTGCTGTTTTTCTCCCTGCCAAATTCCTTTCCAAAATGTCTGTATTTGCTCTTTTGTCGGTGTTTTTTCAATGTTTATGGTATTCTGCTTCAATGTCCTATAGAAACTTTTGGGATTTTCAACGAATTTCTTGTTTTCAATATAAAACTTGTATCTTTCGTCGTATCTTCGTATTCTTTGAGCTTGAGCTTGAATCTTCTCTGTTTTATTTCTTCCATAACTTTGTCTTGATCTTGTTTGTACTCTATTTTATGTTTTTGGAATAATCTTTGCTTTATCAGCTGCATTCGCCCGGTATTGTTTCCACGGCTTATTTCGTTCATTTGAGAAAGTTCTTTCCTCATCTGTGCTATTCGCTGTTCTATCCTCATTTTCCATTTTGGTTTCCTGCATTTTTCCCTCATTTTTTCCTGCTTTATGTTGAGATAATCGCATATTACCAATCCTGTGGTGTATACAAGTTTATTTATCTCTGTAATACTGTGTTGGCTCTCTGCCCAACCGTCTATTATTTGTTTGATTGCCTTGTTAGCATGAGCTATGATGTTTGTTGCCTTTTGTGTTTCATTGATTTTTTGTAGTTTATCTCTCGCCATAGAATCGTCATCAATGAGTTTATTCTTGATTTCACTCACCATATTTTCCATGCTCTCCTCACCGTTGCTTTGTGCTGATTTATTAGTTTGCGTCTCTACCTTATTTGCTGCGTTTTGTGTATCTGGTGTTCTCTGTTTCTGGACGTTTGCTTGCAGGTTTTGAACCTCTTCATTTCCTGCTTCGCTATGTGCGTTTTCTTCTGCGTTCTGCGCATTATCTTTCAAGTATTTCTGGACTAGCGTCTTGATTTGGTCTATCTCGATTTCAGTTAGCTTATTGTGACTCATGATATATCGCCTTTGTGTTGTCAGTGTGTTTGCGGAGATGTTGGGGCGACTATTTGGATTTCTGCTCCTCCACAAGTCATAATTATCTTTAAGATTTTTCGTTCCTGTAGTCTCCTGTAGGTAGTAATAGCACCACAATATTTCCTTGTATTCGTTTTTGCTCCATTTTTGTCGTTTATTCTTATCTGTTTCTCTTTGAAAATCTTGATTTTGTATCCCTGAAGGGCCTGGTTGAGTATTCTCTGCTAGGTTCTCTTTAGGGTAGCTTGTCGGAGCATGATCTTCCTGTCCATTTTCTCGTGTACCATTTTCATTGCCAAGGGTCGTTGCAGGTAATTCCTCCTGACGGTTCCGATCCAAGTCCTGCTGCCTTGGTCCGCCCGAATATCTATTTCTTCTCGTATTGAAAGCTTGCTATTCACGCTAGGAAGATAGCTGGCCTTCTTAACGGTCCTTCTCCCTCTCGCGTTAGCCCATCTGCTGTTGATCCGCCACCGGTGGTTGGTTACCCGATCTTGAACCTCCAGAGATGGTTACCAGGGTCTACTGGCGTAGAGGTGCGAGTAGGAATTGGTAGGAGAGGCTATAAGAGTCGCTCCACTACCCTTTAGACCCCGTATTATTATTATTATTATTAATATTATTATTATTATTATTATTATTATTATTATTTTCTTCCTTTAGGCTTCGACATCTAGGTCATTAGCCTTATAATTTCAGTTCTTATCTGTATTCTCTATCTCCTTTGTGCTATGTGCTTCTATTCTTTATTATATTTTGTGATACATTCCTATTGCCTTTAGAAAGTTTAGTACATTTTTCTGGTGGGAATATTCTGCTAAGCATCTTCTGATATCAATTGGGAGGAAGTTGTTTTTCCTTTGGTTATCATATTTTGGGCAATCAATAATAACATGATTTACAGTGAGGTGAGTTTGACATGTATCGCATTGTGTTGGGTGGGTCCCTAATAGAAGATGAGAAGAGGTCAAGTGTGTGTGTCCTATTCGTAATCTTGTCAGAATGACCTGTTCCTTCCTTGTTTTCACCTGGTATATTGTTGGTATCGTATGCACCCTGGGTTTTATTTTTCTTAATCCGGTAATAGTGTGGTTCCATTCATTTTGCCACTGTTCTATGATTTTGTTTCTTATGTAGTGCTCAATGTCTCCAAGGCTGTACTTTATTACGTCTATATTGCCAGATGTAGCAGCTTCTTTGGCCGCTTTATCAGCTATTTCGTTACCTTTTATACCACAATGACTTGGTATACAAATAAAAATTATTTCCGTTCCTTTGTCTGTTAAGCGCTGTAGCATACTTAAGATGGTTTTGGTAACTGGTTCTTGATTATATTGCTTTTTAATTGACTGCAATGAGCTTATTGAGTCTGTACAAATTGCTACATTTTTCAAAGCGTTGTTATCTGTATACTTCAGAGCCTGAAAAATTGCGTACATCTCGGCATAATAGATATTGGTAAAATTCTTGAATCCCCATTGATAAGTATCTTGTTTAGTGACGATCGCACATCCAACACCCTGTTCGGTTTTAGAGCCATCTGTGTAAATTTCTAATCGATTGTTATGCTTGTGTAGTATGTTGTGTATTTCGTTTTGTAGAATTTCCTTGGGAGTGTCAATTTTGTTGTATTTTAGACAGTCTGTGTATATTTGCGGGATTTGTATTTTCCAGGGTTGGTATTCATCGTTTCTAAAGGTGTAAATTTCTATGGTTGGAATAAATTCCAATATCATCGCTTTTGCACGAGTTATTGCCGGTTTGTGTAGACGATTTTCGAATGAATTTTGTTCGTCCTCCTGTATGAGATCTAGTACAGGGTGTGTTTGCAGAGAGGTGATTTTGTTAAAGTAGTTGATCAATAAATATCTTCTTCTATATTCCAATGGTTGAACTTCGGCTTCACAACAAAGTGACGAATAAGGACTTGTACGGAAAGCCCCCAGTGCCAATCTTAATCCGGTTGCTTGTACTGTATTCAATTTTGTTAATTGTGATTTGCTTGCTGATCCATATACCACACTACCGTAATCCATTATTATTATTATTATTATTTTTTCTTGTTTGACCCAGACGTCGACTGCTGTGGTCATTAGTCTGGTCCCGCTGTATCAGCGGGATAGTGGTAAATGTTTTCATCAGGTTTCATTCAGATCTTTTTATATACATTTATTGCCTTCAGGTACTTGAGTATATTTTCTATTTTTTCAGGTTCATTCAATTCGTTCGTAAGGTTGGTCGATATATTGAATATGATGCGCATATAGTTATATTGTACACATTCACTTAGTATATGTTTGGTGGTGATTGTAGTATTGCAAGTTTCACATATTGGTGGATTCTGGCCTGTCAATAGGTGTTCATGTGTTATTTGTGTATGCCCTAACCGTAATCTTTGTATTTTCACCCTATCTTCCCTACACAGTCTAAGAGATGGCTTCCAGCGATCTACATTCTTTTTAATTGTATTTATCTGGGTATCTACTGCCAGGCACTCGCGTTTCCAGGATTCCTTACTGATGTTTTCAAGGCGAAGTTTAAGGTCTGAATGCTTGGTTATTTGAACATCTATTTCGTCTTCTCCAGCAGCTGTTTTTGCTGCACTATCCGCTTGTTCATTTCCCATTATTCCCACATGGCTAGGAGCCCAGATAAAAATAATATTTTTCTCTTGATTCTTGATTTCATTAAGAAGGCTGAGTATATTTTGTGTCAGTGGGTCTTTCGTGTACATATTTTTTAGTTCTTCGAGAACACTACGCGAGTCGCAGATAATCACATAGCGGTCATTCGCACTGGTTGATATCAAGATGAAAAGGAGTGCTTGCCATATTGCGTATTGTTCTGCGGTGAAGATTGATGTGTGAACTGGTAATGTCCAGTAATATGCTGTACCGCCAGCCACAAAACTACATCCGACTCCATTGTTGGTTTTTGATCCGTCAGTGTAAATGATCGTTGCTCCAGAGTATAAAGCAAGTAGTCTTTGAAATCTCATTTTATATTCTGATGGAGATGTATCGTGCTTTTGATATATAGACAGATCTACTATGATTGTTGGTGCTGGGTTGAGCCATGGGGGGATTTCTGCAGCGCCGATAGGCAAAGTTTCAAGAGGTTGAAAATGTGCTCTTTGCATCTGTTCGTTTAACCGTATTCGCGCTGGCCTGGTAATTGTTGGCCGATTCTCGTATTCAGTGAGGTTCTGGAAAAAAATCGAATAATTTGGGTGTAGGTGTTGTGCAGAAATGCATGTATAGTATGCTGCGAGTATTTCTTTGCGTCTACGTTCCAATGGCATGAGTCCTGCCTCAGAGAGAATACCTGGGATGGGGCTTGTAGGGAATGCGCCTATGCAATAGCGAATTCCGGCATGGTGGATTGGGTCCAGTTCTTTCAGTACCGATTTGCGGGCTGATGCATAGATAATGCTTCCGTAGTAAATCTTGGAGATAATTAAAGCTTGGTATATTCTCAACAAACTTTCAGGATCAGCTCCCCATTTTGTATTTGCCAGTATTTTTATGATATTAAGCGATTTCTTACACTTCACTTTCAGTTTGTCAACGTGTTCTTGCCAATTTAGTTTTGAGTCGAATGTAAGTCCCAAAAACTTGGTTGATTCTAGACATCTTATTGGTTCATTATATAATGGTAGGAAGGGATGGTAATGTGGTTTTCGCAATCTACAAAAATGAACGCAGGCTGTCTTTTCTTTGGAGAATCGGTATCCCAATTCATTTGCGTTTAGAGATATCTGGTCTATGGCAATTTGAAGTTTCCTTACAATTTCTGGTATTTTTAATCCCGAGCAGAAGATAGTGAGGTCATCAACATACATGCATTTGTGGATGGACATGTTTTCGATTGTGGCTAGGTTATTGACTGCAATAAGGAAGAGGGTTGCGCTAAGGACCGAACCTTGGGGGATTCCGTTTTCAAGTATTCGAGGAGTTGACAAAATGTTACCCAGTTTGATACGAAAAGTGCGGTCTTGGAGGAACGAGGAAATAAATAGTGGAAGATTACCTCTGAGTCCATATTGATGAAGTTTCTGGATAATTCCGTATCTCCAAGTTTTATCGAAAGCTTTAGTGAGATCGAAAAATACGGCTACAAGGCGTACTCGATTTTTGAAAGTATCCTGTATTGCATTTTCAATATAGAAAAGGTGATCTATTGTTGATCTGTATCGTCGGGATCCTGATTGAGAATAGGATATAAGTTGATATTTTTCCAAATACCACTGAAGTCTGTTGCTCACCATTCGTTCAAGTAATTTCCCAATGCAACAAGTTAAACTTATAGGGCGGTAGCTTGATGGGTCGGTTGGATCTTTACCTTCTTTGAAGATTAGGACGATTATTGCCTCTTTCCATAGTTTAGGGTAAGTTTTATGTTCGTAGATGTTATTAAAAAGTGTTAATAAAGTAATTTTCATTTCAGGAGTTAATTGTTTAAGCATTTCGTTGGTAATATCATCTGGTCCCGGAGAGGAGGTTTTTAAATTGCGAATTGCAGTGTTTAGTTCGTCTATACTGAAAGGTAAGTTATAATCTAAGTGGTCCTGAGTTTCGAAATCGAGAGGTACCTCCCTCATATTTTTTGTCTCAGCAAATTCTGGTTCATAGCTAGTGGTGCTACTTGCATTTTCTATCTGTGTTGCCAGAATTTCTACTATTACTGTGGGATCGTTGGTTATAGAACCATCTTCGTGTTGTATACAGGTAAGTATAGTTTTTGATTTTCTTCCCCCTATTGCTTTTATTTTCTCCCATATTTATGTGGTCGGTGTATCTGTTGTGATTTCTACTGTGAAGTTATTCCAGGAGGTACGTTTACTCGTTAAGATTTCACGGCGGGCTGCAGCTCTCGCTTTTTTGAAAGTTATCAGGTTACCGGATGTTGGGATTCTTCGAAACCTGTTGAAAGCTTTCTTCTTGGTTCTAATAGCACTGCTGACATTCTCATTCCACCAGGGGACCACTCTTTTTCGTGGGCCATCCTTGCTTCTAGGAATACTCGTTGTAGCTGCCTGAGTGATAGAACTGGTAAGAGTTTGCACGTCTTCTGTCAGGTCTCAGTAGGTTTGGTGGTACCAGATTTGATTTGAATTGTTCCCAATTTGCCTTGGAGGAAAGCCAAGGTTCCATGAACCTTCTGCGGTATTATCTTTGATAATGATTGGAAAGTGGTCACTTCCATGTAGATCATCCGATGGTATCCAATCAAATAGGCTTAGGAGAATACTGGAAGCAAGAGTAAGGTCGATGGCAGAAAAATTATTAGATCTTGAGTTGAAAAAAGTTGGTAAATCTGTGTTGAGTATTGCTATTCTATCGCTGTCTAATATTTCTTCTATGATACTTCCCCGATTATTGAGATATTGCGAGCCCCAAAGCGGATTGTGCTCATTGAAATCACCTACGAACAGGAAGGGTGCGGGTAATTGGTTGATGATTGCTTGTATATCTTCTCTCTGCCAGTTATCATTTGGTAGGTATATATTACAGACTGTTAACGCAGTTGGTAAATTCAGTCGGATAGCTACTACTTGTAGTTGACTCTGGATAGTTATAAGATCGAATTTTATGTGTTCTCTAACCATCGTTAGTACGCCGCCACGGGCTCGTAGATTTGGTTGCACATCTTTTCTGGAGGACTTGTAGCCGCGTAGAGAATAAGGTTGCTCTGGTTTAAGATGACTTTCCTGGATACATACGCAAATAGGGTTGTGTTCCGTTAATAGTATCTTTAGATATTCATAATGATGTATAACTCCATTGCAGTTCCACTGTATGATTTTGAATTTTATGTTCTATTTAGACTATCACAGGTGTATGTAAATTAACGAAATTGTATAGGAGAATGATGAGTCGACAATATGTAAAAAATAAAAATAAAATATGTTTAAAAATATAGATAAAATAAATATAATATATAAAAAGATAGAAGATCATAGAATTTAAAATGATAATAAAATTATAGTAAACTATTAATATCACAGTTAGTTAATTAGGCGGCTTTCTGGGTTTTCCCGGAGGCCATCCTTTCTTTTTTTTGTTTTTTTCCCTTCCTCTGAGTGGGAAGTTTCTGGGGAGTCGCGATCTTCGCTTCGTTTTCTCTTTTCATTTGATGATGATGCGTAGCTTTGCACGCTTTCGCAATCTGAGACCATGCTCTCTTCAGCATCTGATCGTTTAGATACGGGTGTTTTGAACTTGTTCTCGGTATTTGCAGGTTTTATACTCTTGCAGATGAAAATTTCCTTCAATGCTGTAACTAACTGTGGAACTATTTCTTTAATTAGTGATTCAGAATCTAGTCTAACTGGCGTAGTTGTTGCCTTTGCATATGAGATTCCCGGTTGTGGAGTTGCTATTATTACTTTCTTCTTAGCTTCGAAGTACGATAGTTTTTGTATTACTTTAATTTCTTGGATAGACAGCTCCTGCTTGTAAATGGGACAGTCTTTCGATCGCGCAGAGTGGTTACCTTCACAATTTACACATCTTTTACGTTCCTCACATTGCTGTCCCTCATGAAGAGGTTTCCCACACACACATACCTGTTCATTTTTACATTTAGTAGCTGTATGGCCATACTTTTGGCAACTAAAACATCTCATTGGACTAGGAATGTAATGTCTTACAGGTAGATGATGGAAAGCGGCTTGTACGTAGCTTGGTAACTTGATCTTGTTGAATGTTAATATGTGGCTAGCGGTGTTAACTAGTTCATTGTTTTTCTTTATTTTGATACGTTTCACATCTATTACTCCTTGGTCTTTTAGTCCCTCCGAAATTTCCTCTATTGAGCAATTTAAAAGGTCATGGCATACTATAACTCCCTTTACAACATTTAGTGTTCTGTGCGGTTCTACCGTGACTTCGTTCTCTCCCAATTTCTTTGTGTTCATTAGCCTATTTGTCTGAGCTGCAGAAACCGTTTCCATTAGAAGTCCGTCCTTTATTTTACGTATACTTCTCAGCTCACCGACTAGTCCAAACAACTGTTTCTGTAGTAGGAAAGGGTTGTCTTTACTAAAATCTCCTTGGAGTTTTCGGAGGATCAGGAACCGGGGCGAAGTGATCGCCTCCTTTTCCCAATTACCTCTTTTGTTTTTGTACGTTTGTGGAGTGGACTGCTCCGTGCTTTTTTGAGGGTTAGAAGTCATTCTGTTCCCACGAGTAGCTAGGGAAGTAAAAGGTCAACCCCCACAGAGCCCCGCTTGTGGGGGTAAGGTGCATTAACCACTTTGTTCCATTATGAGCTCAATTACGACAGAGCCATTCATCCCTTCGGCATGGAGGATACCTTAAGATTTCGGATTTTTTCTGAGGTTTACTCCTCTGTTGAGCTGTCCTTAGCTTCGCTACTCATCCTCGACCTTACTGGCATGGGTGGCCCTACCAGGAGTATAATACTCCGACCAGCATCGCTCTCGGAATCATTGCAGTTACTAAGCCCCCTCACCAACTACAAGGTCCAACAGCTCCTTGAGGGGGTATTATTATTATTATTATTATTAATTAATAATAATAATTATAATAGTATTATTATTATTATTATTATTAATATTATATGCTGACGACACGACACTACTTTATGATGAAGATGAGTCTGATGAATCTGAACATCTTTCATTAGCAAAAAATTGGTTTGTGGCTAATAGACTTCAATTGAATGAAAGCAAGACCGTCAAAATCACTTTCACCTTGGACAAGCTTGCTCATAAGTCACAACCAGTTAAGCTTCTTGGGTTGTTCGTTTTGTTTAATTTAATTTTTACGTTCAATTATTTCTTACCTTATTTTATATTTTAAAATTGTTATATTTCGTCAATATTTTAACTTTATGAAATGTATGTCTGTATTTATGTCAACTTTTCACTTTCTATCATTTTTATTATATTTTAAATTTGTCACTGTACAATTTTTGATATTTTTACTTTGTAAAATGTGTTCATATGTACTACTCACTGACTTCTAATGTACTATGTATGTGAATGGGGTCAATAAACCATCTATCTATCTATTATTAATATTATTGCCGTCAGCCGTTACCGGATGTACTTGTATTTTATATGCTGACGACACGACACTACTTTATGATGAAGATGAGTCTGATGAATCTGAACATCTTTCATTAGCAAAAAATTGGTTTGTGGCTAATAGACTCCAATTGAATGAAAGCAAGACCGTCAAAATCACTTTCCCCTCGGACAAGCTTGCTCATAAGTCACAACCAGTTAAGCTTCTTGGGTTAACACTTGACTCGAGTCTTACCTGGTCTGCTCAAATTGAAGCCTTGTGCTCTGCGGTGTCTTCGCAAATTTATGCACTGCGGCAGCTTCGGCATTGCTTGCAAACCAAGGCCCTTCGTACTGTGTATTTTGGCACCATTCACTCACTTCTCACTTACGGCATTAGATTTTGGAGAAACTCGAGTGGGGCTTATAAAGTTTTCGCTCTTCAGAAATCCGCCGTGAGGATTGTCGGGAATGCTCCTTATGGTTCGCAATGCCTTGCACTGTTTAGGGGGTGCAGGATTTTACCGGTTCCTTGTCTGTACATTTATGAAACATTAGTATTGATTCACAAAAATAGATCCAATTATAATTCGCACTATAATATTCATACCTACGGCACGAGGAATGCGGTGGATCTTGTGGCCCCTTTCTCTAGGCTTAGGACTACCCAGGCGAATAAACTAAATGTTGAGTATTACAATGTTTTTAATAGTTTTTATAGAGGTCTCGATCTCCAAAATATGAGTCTTCGTGAATTTTGTAAATTCGCTAAGATGTTTTCATTGGAACATTGTTTTTATTCTATCGAATATTTTTTAAAATTTGCGCCCAGAGACCGCCGTTGTTAATTTTATTTTTTAGTTGATGTTTTATTACCTTTAACCCAGTTTTAAATTATTGTTACTTTTCTTTTATTAATTGTTTCAAATATTGTTTTATTCCTCTCATGATGACTGACTTCAAACATAATACATATGTACATGTTGTCAATAAACGTATATCTATCTATCTATCTATCTATTATTATTATTATTATTATTATTATTATTATTATTATTATTATTATGATTTTTTTCATACGAAAAGAGTTGATGCACTTTCGGGGTGATATCTCGAATGTTATTGATAACAGTGATGATATATTCAACAAACATTTTTTCAGAGATTTCAACTTATCAATTTTTCACCTAAACGTTCAGAGCTTACATAACAAAATAACAGAACTGCAAGTATTTTTAAATAGCAAACCATTTGATATTTTTTGTGTTTCTGAGCATTGGTTAGACATCAATAGCTTAGACAAAATTAAATTGAACAAATATTCGTTAATAGCGTCCTTTTGTCGCCAAACAAAAGAAATGCACGGTGGGGTGGCAATATATACAACATCTAAAATATCTGTCAGAAGAATTGATATTGGGAGGTTCTGTAGGTCGTTTGATGCGGAATTCTGTGCTATTGAAGTTAGATACTGCAGTCTAGCTGTCATTGCGGTTTATCGGTCTCCCACCAAAGGAAATATATCAGTTTTCATTAAAACACTAACGGATTTGGTTGAATTCTTGAATAACAAATATAAAAAAATCATTATCATGGGTGATATGAATCTGGATCTCGATGGTAATACGGATCACGCAAAAAATCTGTGCAATCTCTTCAATATGTATGGCTTCAGCCACTTAATCCACCAACCTACTCGAATAACTATCTCGTCAAGATCATGCCTTGATAACATAGTAACTAATGTTGGCGAGGAGAATCTTGCCTCTGGTGTACTAGAGCCACTTGTATCGGATCATAGTGGCATCTATCTCTTTCTGAACTCTAACATTTCTAAAAAACCAGAACACTTTAAGAATAGAATTATAAACGAGAACACAATAAAAAATTTTGTTGATAACTTGGAAGGTATAAATTGGGATATTTTTAATATCGACTCTCTGAACTCAAGTCAGTCTATTGATAAAATTCTTGAAGTTTTATCAAATGCTGCTGAAAGAGCATTCCCCTTAAAATCCATACACTGTACACGTCCTGGATTGAAGTGGTTTACCCCAGAGTTAAAACTAATGCGGCAGCAAGTATATGAATTTCGAAATAAATTTAAATCTTCAAATTCACCATTACATTGGAGCGAATATTGTATATTAAGAAAAAATTATAAACAAGCATTAAAGGAAGCTAAGAAGAGTGCTTGTACGAATAGAATCTTAAAATCCGATAATAAGAGTAAAACGATTTGGGGTACTATAAATCAACTAAGGCATGAAAGTAAATCCCGTTCAAATAGCGTTAATATTAATGCCGACGATTTAAATAATTTTTTCACTACCGTTTCTGAAAAACTTATTGAATCACTTAATGATCCATATACGCACTATATTTCCTTCCTGAATAAAATGCAAAAACCTCCATCTTCATTTTTCATGCTACCATTTTTAGAATCTGATGTACTTGAGGCCATTCATTCCCTCAAAAACAAATTAAGTACCGATTACTATGGCTTAAATGCACAAATGATTAAGGCCTCCAGCACTTCTTTACTTGCAGCCCTAACAGTTGCTCTAAACAAGTGCACTATCGAAGGCATTTGGCCCAACTCTTTAAAAATATCAAAAATTGTGCCCGTTCATAAGGGGGGAGATGTGGATGAACTGGATAATTACAGACCAATAGCGATCGTTCCCATACTATCTAAAATATTTGAGATCCTGATAAGGGATAGGTTTATATCTTATTTGGAAAAACAAAGTATTCTCTCGGCGTCACAGTTCGCATTCCAAAAGAACAAGTCCACTGTCTCTGCATTGGTTACAATTGTAGATGACATAGTGGACAGCCTCGATAGGGGACATGAAGTTCGTGCTACTTCATGTGATTTGTCTAATGCGTTTGATTGCGTTAATACTCAAATTCTTCTGGATAAAATGAAATTGTACGGGTTCAGAGATAAGCAATATGACCATATGTTTTCTTATCTCAATAATAGACGGCAATACGTTTACTTAAACAACGTACATTCACACGAACTTAAAATGAATAACGGAGTACCCCAGGGTTCCGTTCTGGGCCCTTTATTATTTTTAATTTACGTCAATGATTTACCCCAATCTTTGGAACAGCAGAGCAGAGTGGTTCTATATGCTGATGATGCTACCTTAATTTCAAACGAGGGAGTTGCTGCGAGGAATGGAAGTCTTGATATGGCAAAAAATGGGTTTCAAGCAAATAAACTCAAACTAAATGAATCAAAAACTCAACATATTCTCTTCAGTGTTGAGAAATTTGCAGAAAAGTCGGAGCCTGTTAAATTGTTGGGAATTGTATTCGATACTTCGTTGACTTGGTCGAGCCAGATTGATCGATTATGCTCAAAAATATCTTCTCAAATATTCGTATTGAGACAGTCGCCTACTGTGCCTTGATTCACAGTCATCAGTCTTATGGCATATCGCTATGGGGTAACTCAAGCAGGCTCCATAAGTTTTTTTCGCTCCAAAAGGCAGCAATCCGAATTGTGGACGGATCAGCATACCGAGCGCATTGTATAGAAATTTTTAAGAAATATAAGATTCTGTGTCTACCCTGCCAATATATCTTTGACCAACTTCTAAGAATACATCGGGACCTAAATTCTATTTCGAGTCATAGCGATTTACACGGTTACAGTACTAGAAATGCAAATGATCTAGTAAATATCTTTTCACGTCTGTCAACGGCTAAACGGAACCGACTTGATTTCAATCTGTTTAATAAATTAGATAGACTATACCCGGAGGAAAAAATAAAGGAAATGAGCGATGCGAAATTTTCTAAATTTGTCAGAATTTATCTGATAGAACACTGTTTTTACAGCATTGATGAGTACATGAGCTATTCCTTTGAGAGTGCATTATACTTGAATACCTGATGAAATATGGTTAGCCTACGATAATTGTTTATTTTTTCTATACAGTTCTATACTTTTATATGTTTTTATATAGTTTTTCATCCTTTCATAATATGTCTTTGTGTACTTTTAGATTTTTATTCTATTGTAGATATTTTGTAACTATTTCTACTTTTTATTGTGTGATTGTTCTCTTTTTTTTCTCATAATGTAATTAATTATCTATTAATCGTTTGTAATTATATTAATATTTTATATGAGATGACTATAAACGTGCCCTGTATGTAAAATGGTCAATAAACGAATATATATATATATATATATATATATATATATATATATATATATTACAATAGAAATAAGGGCTGAGGTAAGAACCTATGAAGCTCATGATCTGAAAACATAAGTAAGTGCTTCAACGCCTATAAACATAATCAATGACAAATTAACAATAATTAACACAATCGTAGCTATACAGCGAAAAAAGATATAAATAATACAAATTCAGATAAATAATAAATGCAACAATGCGCACTAATAACTATTAAATAGAAGTCTATCAATCCTGTTCTTAAAAGCGTTAACTGATGGTGCGTCAACAACATCATTAGGAAGATTGTTCCAGACATCAATCACTCTGTTTGGTAAAAAGTGCTGTCTTACTCGGGATCTGAAGGACTCCTTCTCAAGTTTAAACGGGTGACATCGCAGTCTAAGATCAGTGTTAAATAGAAACATAGATTGAAGATCACCAAAGTTGTGCTTAATGATTTTATAACATAATATCAAGTCTCCCCGAAGTCGACGGTCTTGAAACGAGATGAGATTCGCCCCAGTCAGTCGCTCCTCATAGGAAGGCCTTACGCGACCGAATGCAAGTCTACTAGCCCTCCTTCGCACGTTTTCTAATAGAAATTGGTCGCGAATAAGATCAGGATACCACACAGGACCCGCATATTCTAAAATGGGACGCACGTAACATTTGTACAGTTTACAGTAAGTTTCAAGTGACACTCTAGAGAACGATTTTTGTATCAGATAGAGTCTGGATTTCGCGCGGTTGCATACTGACACAACATGTTCACTTCACGATAAATTTGAGTTCATCATGGCTGGTAACCGTATTTAGTAACTGCCCATTTAAGTTGTATGATAAATTGGGATTGGTCTTGCCAATGTGGAGTACATTACATTTATTAATGTTCAGGGGAATCAACCAGTCCAAACACCGCCGCTGTATAGTGTGAAGGGTGAGATGGTCTCTTAAAGGGCTAGCAAATATTTTTGTGTCATCGGCATAAAAAGAAACTGAGATTAAGACCAATATTTGAAGATCGTTTGCGTAAACAACAAACAGAAATGGGCCAAGGACGGAACCCTGTGGAACACCACTAGAAACTGGCCTGTCATTGGAGAACTCTCGGCCGACACTGACTTTAAAAATGCTGTCCGATAAAAAATTGGAGATCCATGAATTCAGGCTACCCCGTATGCCAAAGTGATCTAATTTATATAAAAGTTTGCTTTTTGGGACTTTGTCGAATGCCTTGGAGAAGTCCAAATAAATGACGTCAATCGGATCTCTGTTGGGGAAAGCGCTGATTTGGTTTGCCTATGCGATAAAATGTGACCGAAGAGGTGGGACAGCCGACAGCGTCGAGCACTTCCTTAATTGCAGATCGGTCACATTATTTTTTAACGATGGAATCCCCGTCAGTTTCTGGTACACCCTTAATCAAAATATTTTTGTCACGGACCATACTTTCGACAGCCTCGTTCGCGATTTTGTCGGTGATTTCAACGGAGTTAATTGCCTCCACAGTGGCAATTTTATTTTTTAACGTATTTAACCCGGCTGTAAGAGTAGCAATATGATCGTCTATGTTTGTCTGCAGATCTGTCTTAAAATCAGTGAAGAGTTTCTTTAAATCGATAAAATTTCCCAAGTTGGCCACGCAAGAGTTACACAGAATACTCAAACCTCGAACTTTCTGACGCGTTACGCGATCAGACGCAGATATCCCTGTACATTCCATGTGTAGTGATCGCTTGCAACCGTCACACTGAAGTACTGATTCTCGATCGGAGATAGACTTGGAACAGTGACCGCAGTTATTAGGCATCGCCGACTTTAACAAAATTTGACGAATGTAATGAAAAAAGTTCAACTGATAATGGGTACTTACAGTAGTTTGTTCAAAATGCACTTTTTAATTCACTGATGCATATAATTCTTGTCACAACAGCAATACTAATACTTTAACAATTACGTACAAAATTTTCAAAAAAAACCTGGAAGGCGTTAAAGTAAAGGAGGCCTCTAAACCTGCAAAGCCCACACTCGCCGGAAGGAAAAAAGTTACCAAGGTTGTAAATTTTGGTAGTGATGCTCCTGACGAATCAACACCATCTACATCTGGAGGAAAAATACAAATAAGGCCTAGATTTAAAAGAAAAGCATCTGAGCCTTTAGATATGAAATTAGAATCTCAGGAGGAGCCATTTTCCGATATAAATGATGAAGATTGTCCATGCATATATTGCAATGATTTATTTTGGCATTGGAGATCAAATGAAATATGGCTTCAGTGCTTGAATTTCCAGAAATGGACACATTAGCTATGCGCGGATGTCCCAAAATATACAAATAATTTTATTTGTGAACTGTGTTCCTAATTACTACTGCTGGACTATTGTTTGTTTTGTGTTATTTTTACCCTATGCCATTTTGTACATATTATATGGGTAAAATGGTTTAGAACATACCCTATAAGAAAGTTTGTAAACTCCTTTTCTTGTGTATTCCTAGTAGTGACTTTTTTGTCTTTCGGTCGTCCATATATCACTGTTTCTTTAGTTCATATGTTTTTTTTTATATTCTAATAAATAAATTTAAAAAAAATTAAATTGAAAACAGTATGTCACTTTGTATATATTTCCCTTATGAGAAAAATGCGAAACATTACAATTTACGGAAGAGAGATTTGCAATTTCATGTTGGTGACAGGTTATGGAAAAAGAATTATGTTCTTTCATCGAAATCTAACAATTATACAGCTAAATTTCCTCCTAAGTACATACATTGGATTGTCAACAAAAGTAACTGGCATGTTACAGATTTAAAAAATCAATTTATTGACGTAGATGAAAATCTTCCTGATGATGAGTTTTCAGATCAACATTCTGTTGATACGAATTTATCTGGCCATAATTACGATTTGCGAATCAGATATAATATGATTCTGATTAGTTTGGTAACTTATATCGAATTTTTTTTAGAAAGTTTTCTTCGGATCAATGTTTCTTGACGTAACTATTTTTTCATCTTAATTTTGATTTACTATCAAATCATATCTTAAGTATTTTGTTTTTTTTTGTTGTCAACAATTGTATTAGATCACAAATACATATTGTGTCATTATCAAGGAGAATTTACTTTTCTACTCTCGTATATGTCATAGTACCTCTATACACTATCTTTTATCTTATCTATACTGTTGTGCAAAAGCACTTGTATCTTTATTTTTCGCATGCCTTTACTTTATCTCTTGATGTTATAGCTAGAGTACATTATTTTGTATCCTTTCTATTATGTTATGTATAATACAATTATTGTATTATATAATTTTTTTATCGAATCTATTGTTTTTGGAAATTCCTTGCTTTAGGCAAATTTTGAATTCAACTAATTTTGTAGTAGTTCGTCATTCCTTTTGTTGTGTATTTGTGTACTGAGAAATTATATTTTTGCTTGTTAGCGTTTTCGTTCTCAGTATACGCTTTCTTTTTATCGTCCTTTTTGTTACACGACAATTTATGGATTATTTTCGTGTACTCATACATACTGATAGTATTTTTTACGGCATACTTTTGTTTTCTTTTTCCGTTGTTGACAAAACTATTTTTTTTAGATAACATTCTATGTGGTTTGGTATACCACAGTTTATAATTTCGTTACTTTCATAGCGAAAGTGTTTCTTATTTATAATTTTGATTTCTTCTGTATATCTTATTTTGGTTTTGAGTATCCTATGTGTGGTATCGCTAACTTCTTAGCACTTGGTTCTGTCTTGGGGGGTTTCTTCTCTCCAAAATTTACGAGGGTAGAAAAGGGGGGGAAAAGCCATGCCTTGTTGTTTTTTTTTCTTTTTATTTTTCCTTTACAGTACGTAATCTATTTTACCTACCACCACCCCTGTATGTAGTCAAAAACACACAGTCGGCAATCAATGTAAGACTTCTATTACGCACGGCTGTAAAGTAAATCGCACGGCTTCCATAGCAACCACTTAGCAACTGTCAATAGACGTAGCCATTTTATGCAAAATGTATTACTTAAGGGCTTTTCGGAAACGGTAATCTTAGATCAGATAGATCACTTATCAGCTGATTGCGGATTCTAACCCAGAACGAGATTTTTTTCAGACTTTCCGAACGACGCGTTCTGTTTTGTGTGGAAATGTCAAATTTAATACTTAGCAAAAACTTTTTATTTTTATTACTTGTTTCGTGAGTTGCTTTTTCATGTACTTCTCTCCATTCACATCTTGTAAAGCTTTCATTTGTTTTCACTCATCGTTGACACTAAATTTTAATACCAACAATCTATTTTTACTATCGAAAAGCCAAAAATTATAGAAACCGCAAGTCTGCGCAATCTGCTAACTACGTGGCTTAAAAGACTTAATACCTTTTTATTTAAAGAGAACAAAAACAAAATTTTAATACCAATAAGCTATTTTTTATATTGAATAGTCAAAATGTACAAAAACTGCAAGCCTCAGCAGCCTGCCCACTACTAGGTTTAAAGAATTAATAACATTTTAGCTTGAAGAAAACAAAAACAAACGAAATAATCCGTCAGCTGATCCCATTTACCCAGCGGTATACTAGGGTAGAAAGGATCCAAACATATGAATATGATCCGCTCAGTTCGTTCAGTTTCCGAACGTGAGTGAACGTGATCCGGATTACTTTCCGAACGTTCAGATCATGAACGGGTTAACCCGATCATAGTTTCCGAAAAGCCTTTTAGATATTTGACGTTGAATTTTATTCTATATATAAATGGTAAATAACATTTATTAGATATGAGATTGCATTTAATACTAAGAGTTATTTGGAATTATATGATAATTGGTTCCGTTTCATTGAATCCGCATCTTTTAACTGTTTGAATGTATCTCATATTAGTAAACAATAGTATATTATACACCAAGCGACTAAAGTGGCCCATTTAATCCTGCGGGTGGTGTTCCTGAGAGAAGTAATCCACCTAAGGGTTTAATGTGTCACTTTAGTCGAGAGGTGTATACGCTATTTTATGCAATTCCGTTATTCTACATACATTTTTAATAAAGATAAATACTACTTAGGACGGACTTTTAGGAAACTTGGCTGGGCATCGAGGGTGAACTTCTAAGATGCTTGGCTGTGCATCGAGGAGCGACTTTTATAAAACTTGGCTGGGCATCGACGATGTACGTTTTTACTTGTACTTTAAATACCTTAATAAGATTATAAACACAAGTACAAGTGGGTCATAGGTAAAGTATAGTACGTAACTCGTGTTGTAACGCATTTACCGCACTCACGGAATTACGCACTCGCCGCTACGCGGCTTCAAGCGTAACTTTTCCGTTCGTGCGTAAAATTCTTCTTACAACACACGTTACGTAATATACTATTACAAACACACACACATTTTTTCCTATGATATCTCGCGAGGTTTTTCATAGACGGTTGATGTTCTCATGCATTTATGACTCTGGAATGATCATTTGCTGTTCTAATACTTTTTCCTTCTTTCTTCTTAAGATGTTTCATATTTTTTCTTTTGAGTTTAGTGTACCTGAGATCTTTACCACCCTATATCACACTTAGTGATTTTTTTGGCTTATCGTTGAGATGTCAGCATTTCATATTTTAGTAGAGGTTACCCTTCTAATTTTTGCTGAAGCGTTTAGCATCCCATATTTAGGTAGAAGCTATCCTCTAATTAATTTTTTGTGTATTTTAAGATCTCTGTACAGTACCAATAACTGATTTTGTTCAATTATTTGATAATTTTCTGCTAATAGGAATGAGCTCCTATTATAATTGTTTACTGCATTATTTTTTCAATTTTTTGAGCATAATTGCATTTCGTAGCATCATCATCATCACTTAGCGCTACAACCCTGGGTGGGTCTTGCGTGACTGCACAACTTTATTCCAGGAGGACCTGTCTTCCATCAACCTGTAATCGAGTGGGATGTTCATTTTTTGGAGGTCTGCTCTGCTTTGTCTCTCCAAATCATTCTGGGGCGCCGGGGTGGTCTTTTGCCTGTTGGAATCTCTCCCCATATACTTTTACAAGTCTTTCGTCGTGTATCTTATGTACGTGTCCTACACATCTTAAACGCTGGGATTCAATCTCCTGGATAATATCGCTATATTTGTATTGTTCTTGGGCCTCTGCATTAGTTCTAATGCGGTATCGGTTGGTCGTCGGATCGTCGTAAGGTCCAAATATCTTTCTGAGAATCTTTCGTTCGAAGCATCTGAGTTTATCTTCGTTTGCTTTGGTCATTATCCACGTTTCGCTACCATATGTTATTATGGGTCCGATGATAGTTTTCTATATCTTGATTTTTGAAACCCTTGTTAGACTCATTGATTTCATACGGTTATTGAGTGCAAAAAGACCGCGGGTTGCGGACTGGATTCTGCCTTTGATTTTTCCAGTGACGTCGTTGTCTGCTGTAATTGGGGCACCAAGGTATTTGAAGTGTTCTACTCTTCCGAAGTTGAAATTGTTTATTGTGACGTTTTGTCCTAATCTATCTCTTCGTGCCGTTCTATTTACGCACATGTATTTCGTGTTTTCCTCGTTAATTCTTAGTCCTACTTCGCTTGTTGTTTTCTCGATCTTGTTGAAAATGTCCTTTATTGTTACGATAAAATCCCCGATGATGTCGATGTCATCTGCGTATGCTAACAGCAATTTGGAACCTTTCGTTGTCAGCAGTTTAGTTTTTATCTCAGCTGTTCTCACGGCTTTCTCTAAGACGAGGTTGAACAGTAGTGGCGAGCGAGCATCGCCTTGTTTAAGTCCGTTATCTATTCCAAAGCTGCTGGATAGGTTATTGTTTACCCGTACCTTTGATACTCCTCACTCTATGCAAATTTTGCTCATCTGGATCAGCTTTTTTGAAAATTCCGCCATTGCGTTCCATACTTTGCTTCTCTCTATACTATCATAAGCCTGTCGGAAATATATGAAGAGGTTATGTACTGTTCTATTATATTCCCAAGCCTTTTCTAGAATTTGCCTTAGTGTGAAAAGTTGGTCTATGGTTGACTTGTATTTTCTGAAGCCGGCTTGATATTCATCTAATATTTTCTGCATATGGGGTTAATCTATATAGTAGGATGTTTGAGAGTGTTTTGTATGCGGTGTTTATTAGTCAGATTCCCCTGTAGTTGGAGCATTTTGATTTATCTCCCTTTTTATGAATGGGTGCGATAATACTTTTTTTCCATTTTGTAGGTATTTTTTCTTCTCACCATATGAGAGTTATTAATTTGTGAATTTGCAAATGTAGTGCATTTCCACCATATTTTAGTAGTTCTGCCGATATCTCATCCGAGCCAGGCGCCTTGGAGTTCTTTAGCTTATTCAATACCCTTTTTGTTTCCCGAAGTGCACTTTTCCTGGTTTTAATACTTAGGAGGTCCTTGAAGTTTATTCTCCATTCTTCGGCCAGTTCTTCTTCTTTGAGTATTAAGTAGCCTTGATCGTTCCTAAGTATCGGAATGGATTTGGCCTTGAAGTATTTCTTCTCAAATGTAATTTCCCTGTAGAATTCTCTGGAGCCTGGTGTTGGGCGGTCTCTTTCTATTTCTTCATATTTTCTTCGTTCATACTCTTTTTTCTTTGTTATTAGTTTTCTTGTCTCTTTTCGGCATTTCATTGCAATTGCTTATTATTGCTAATTGATATAAGCACCTATTATAAATATTAACTTTTATAGTTTTCAATATGAAATTAAACTCCTGACTTAGAAAGCAACAACTCTTGGACATTCATGGAATATGTCCTTTTCTTTTTATTCTTATTCTTCTTCTCTTTGTTCTAATCTTCTTTTTATTTCTCGTTTGTTTTCTGAATCTTTAAGCACTATTATATCTTCTTCTTTTTTATCACCACATTCCTGTTGTTTTGGCTACCTTTGTTTGTAGACTGTTAAGGTTTACACAAAAAGTAATACTTCGATTTTATTTTATCTCCGAGGAGAGGGAGTGTAACATGTCCATCGACATGTTACGAATTTTTCATAAGTTCTTTCGGAGCGTTATTTATCCTTCAGTTACTTCCACCTCTAATCCACAATTATCAACTTCGATATTTTGAATGCAAGTCGAAAGATATTTTTACGTTTTTAAGTCTCCTATTTAACCGCTGAATTCTTATTCTATTATAGCTATCTTAATGTATTGATATTTTCTGGCGATGATTAGTGCCTGTATTATAGCGTTAAGTTCTCCAGTGTGGACGACATTATGTGGAGATAGTTTGAACGTGTGATTTTCATTTGGTAGTATTACTGCTGCTTCTAGGCCATTTGGTGTTTTGGATGCGTCGGTGTACACAACATAGTATTCTTTAAAACTTTCTACCATAAGTGTACGAAATGATTGTACTATTAGAGTATGGTTTGTTTCTTCTCCTTTAAAAGTACTCATATTTACGTTAATGGTAGGAATAAGGATTATCCAAGGAGGAGGGGATTTTATTAATTGGGGAGAAATCTCGTAATTCAATTGCTAGGGTGTTTGTATATTGTCGAATTCTTTCGTAGAAGGGAATAGTTGTCTGTCTGTTTTCGAATAAGTGTTTAAAGCGATCCGTTCTACTATTGCGATAAAATAGCATTATTTTTATTTGACAAAACTGATGTTGCAAAGGTCATACTCATTCGAATTCTTCGACGTTGGAAGGGTGGTTCTTCAGTAAGACAGTAAAGGCTTTCTATCGATATTGTACAAAATGCGCAGGTAGCGATTCTTAATGCAGAGTTTTGAAATACGTCAAGTTGTTGTTTTCTCACTTGATGCGTAAAAAATGGAACCATGATCGATAAAGATAAAACGAGATATTACTGAAAAACCAAAAATGTGTACCTTTGTAGCCTCACGGAGATCGACGCGGGTCTTAAGGGTGTGGGGAAAACCTAGATCCTTGATAATCACAGCCTAATAAACCATTTAAAACAATAAAAGCTTTGCCAACATTTTTTTATGGTTTTGAACGATTTCATCGCCCTGTCGCCTGGCCTAAGCATATTATGTTAGGTGATAGTTCGGAAAGTATGCTTTGAAACATTTCGAATCTTTTGTAGAATCCTCTGAGATTCCACTGTAAAATTGAGTCAGTCCTGAGACATTGCATATAGAGTACAAGTGGCTATCGTGTGTTAAGAAGATTCGGTATGGTGTATTTTCATTATCCATAAGAATCGAGGTAGGTGTTGGAATTTGGGTAGGAGATATGTAAACAATACGGCGATAGATATACGCATATTCTGTTATTTGTTATTCATCATGAAAATATAATTTTGTTGGCGTTGATAATAGTGCCTATGGCTAACAGGTATACTTCTAGTTTTACTGCATTTAGTGAAATAATTACTATTGCATGTTGTTTTATTGAAAACATTGTTTTTTGTTGTTTTGTTATGGATGAATAAGATTGTGAAAGGTTATTAGGTGGGATAGTAGTGTAGTTGCTTGCGTTATTATCCTCCATTGTTTTTTATTTCAATTTTCATATTTTCGTACTTAAAAACGGTATTGTTTACTGAAGGTTAGGTTAGGTTAGGATTAATAACAATCGAGTTTAATTGCTATTGTTCAAATCAATAAAGTACTATAAATTATTAAATTATTTATTCAGTGTATTTACAAAAATCTAAATTAATCGACGCATTCCTCCGTTAAACATCTAGTTTGACAAACTTTGGTATAAAACTCAGCTGACGGTCTAGCTTTTCGCGGCCGGGTTTCATCATTAAAGTCAACTTCGTAAAGTCCATATTTTTGACTGAAAATGAAATTATAAAAAAATTTAAGAGCTGTAATTATTATTTATCACGTATATATCCTGTTGGTGAACCCAATAACACTTTGGACACATTCAATATAGGATAATTTTATACCTGTAGAAACTATCAGATATGGTGAAGCCTATGCCTAATGCAGGTTTAGGTACGCTGACTACTTTTTTTATTCTTCAATAGATACAAGGAACTAGGATTAGCTGAACAAGATTTTTTGTATAAGTTTTCAGTTAATCATAGTAGTTGGTGCATTGGGTTTTAATTGACACATGTCACGAGCGGTTTTTTGATCGCAGACCAGTTTCTTAATATAACCTCAAAATTCAATTCCATATAGAGATGATCAATTAGTATGATGAAGCTCAGTATATTTTCTATTATTCAAAGTATCGAAGATTGTAGTTATCATTAACCTTCACATCTCAAAATTAAATACAGTGGCCATCGCACTGGTAAACCTCTTCCGATCGTAATTTCGAATACATGACCACTTTTATGTGAAAATCTTGACTAAATCATTACCCTGTATTATACAAATTTCAAACGTGAATAAGAAAGGAACTGCCCAAATCAAATTATCAATTTAAAATTTGTTGATAATTATCAAAATTAATCAAATAAAACAGTCATTGCCAACTATTTAATTGGACTGAATGTCGCAAATGGAGTTTGTGGATTGGATTCATGTAATAGTCACAGGTTTACTTATTTACTATACATTGTAACATGCGAAGAAACAGAGCACAAGCTGCCAATATATTGTACTGGTATAAAATGAGCCAATATTGATTGTAAATATAGAAGTAGAATTAGGAACGTATAGTTAGTAGAGAAGTAGAAGTCAGAAGTTATATTTACAAGAAGTTAGTATGATACATATTTTCACTTAGTTATAAAATTCTTTCGTATTTTATTGAATTATTCAGTTTAATTGTTAAAAACTGCAGTTGACATAGTTTCAATGCGATGAGTCAATATGAAAATTTTTATAAAATGAATTTGTTAAATAGAATAGTAAATGAAAAACTTTATTGTTATGAGTTAGTTAGAATGTAATGGGTTATGTTGAAAAATGAAACGGATAATGTGGTATTACAAATTGCCAGACAAATATAGCTAAAGTAAGGTGTAATAGGCCATTGGTTTATGCAAAGGACCTAGTATAAAAGGGAATGTGAAGCAAAATAATATTTGAATATGATGGAAATTAGGAAAATTGGGAGCTATCATAAGGAAGAATTGAAAGCAGATAATACTTATAATATTATTAAAGAAGTGCTAAAAAATATATTTACTGTAATTAGTAGGTTACTAAGAAATATTAAGACCATTTATACAATCAACAAGACGAAATTTCTGCAAAATTTATAAATTGAATAGCAAAATCGGGAAAATTTCATGACACGTTATCGTATACATGAATCTAGCCAATTACAAAGATGAGCAAACACAATTAAAACGATAATAAAAGGAAGAAGAGAAAACAGGCATTTTAGTTATATGAATGAACATAAGACCAGTGATTGTAATGAAATAATATCAGCATGCAAACGAAAATTTAGATACTGTTTTAAATGAAACTTCTTAGATATTTTGGTAACTAACGGCACAAATAAATAAGTGGACGGTGACATCAATTTGATAGATTGAAATTACAAAAATAGTGGTGGTCAAAAAATATAGTTTTTGGAGAAAAAACGTATTGAAAAGAAGCCTTTCGTGAAAAAAACGTAATCAAAAAGTCATAAAAAGGTGTAGGGATAAAAATGACAAGAAGAAAATAAAAAATAAATATATTTGGAAGTTACTCAAAATAAAATCATTAGCATGGTCAAAATAAATAAAAGTGATATTTGAAAGAAGTACGTATCTGTGGATGGTTTATAATTTATCAACCTGGATCCAAGTGAATATCATCTGTATACAATCAAATTCCTGTATCCCGTTAGAATACGAGTGAACGATATCCTGTTCCAATTCCCAGTCGAATAGTAGAATCAAGTGTATAAATCGCTTTTGTGGTAAGACTTTCTTGATTAATATGCATATAATCAACTTTTGAGACCTCATCGCGAAAATTGTTTTTCTTTAGGTTAAAATTCTGATTTGACAGTTATGAACGAAATATCTTAACTCATAACCTTAATCTTTAGAAATAATTACAAAGTTTTGTTAACATAAGTCGGTAATAGTTATTAATTCTGATTGAAAGTTTATAATTTATACTAATTGAAGATTTACTCAAAAAAACATATATTAAATTATTTCAGGAGCAAATGTGTGAACTGTCACTGTCAAGTTTATTAAATGGTAAGTTCCGTATATGGAGGGTAGAAGTGAGGAGGACCGTCTTATATAGGGGACAAGTTGAAAAAGTTTCCAGCTGTAAGCAGCAAATTACAGTTCAATAACCGACCACAATAACGCTAGCGTAGCGAGTGGAAAGGACATGAAATTAGCAGTTGTAAACGGAGTGAATTGCGCTGAGTTGGAAAATTTAATGTCTCTGATGACTAGTGTAGTTGAGCATATTGCAGTTTATAAAACGTCAACTATTTACGTAGTCAAGTGTTGATTGGCAAATAGAACCTATGAAACTGCTGAACTAACGTGGATAGTGATTCTATTTTTATAAACTTCAGTAGATACATTTTTTATTATTATTATTACGATTTTGTTGTTGTAAATTCAAACAGGAAAAAAATAGAAACAATGGGAAAGCTTTGTTCAGTGAAAAGTTGTCCAAGTGGGCGAAAATTAATTTAATTTAGTATCCTACTCTAATAATTTATGGCGCTGTTTTTAAAATCTTTCCACTTGCTACTATGACGCCACCTTAATTTGCTCCAAGTCAGCGGACACTGAGTTGGTCCTCCTTACTTTCTACCCTCCATAGTTCCGTATTTGTATTATTATATTTCACAAAAAATACAAAGCATGCTAGAGACTTTGAATAAAAATATAAAAGAGATGAACAAGAAATTAGAACAAGTAATTAATGAGTAATAAGAAACAAAACTAGAAAACGAGAAGTTGAAAGAAAAAAATTAAAAACACGGCGTCAAAATTGCGTCTCTGGAACGTGAAACTAAAAGAAAAAACCTAATAATAAAAGGAGAGAGAGAATGAAAGAAATGCAGAAACAATAGAGAAAATAGGACAGGTAATAAATGCATTAGAAATAAAGTTTAATACAGAAGATGATATTGATGATGTCATAAGAATTGGAAAACAAACCAATAAATGGAGTCAATAGACCGATATTATTAAGATTAGTGAGAAGCAACAAGAAAATGGAGATACTTAGACAAAGTAAAAAACTCAAAGGAACAAATATATGGATCGACGAAGACTATCCAAAGGATATATTCGAAGGAAAAAAATTGCTGTAACCACAATTGAAGATAGCTACAGAAAATGGTCATAACACATATATTAAATACAATAAATTAATTATAAATAATGAAGTATATGAAGGAAGTAATAGAGACTTGCAAAAGGCCTAAAACAAGATAAAGAAGAAGACAGGAAAAGAAAAGTACAGGAAAGATCTCCAGAAGGTATTACGAATAGAAATACAGAAAACGAGAGGATGTGGGAGATAGCTACATGGAATGTAAGAGGACTATTAGGAAAGGAAGACGAATTAATACAATAATTTGAAAAGGAAAATTTGGATATATTAGGAATTACAGACACCAAAAAGAAAGGTCAAGGCGAAATTGAATTAGAAAAGGAACATTTATCAATATATAATGGGGTAGACGCAAAAAGTAGAGTAAAAGAAGGAATCGGATGTATAATAAAGAAAGAACATAAGAACTATATCAAAAACTGGACAGGAATTACAGAAATAATACTCAAAGTTGAATTGAATTTAAGAGAAAAAACAACGATAATTATAGTGTACGGACCAAATGAAGATGCACGAGTGAGCGAAAAAGAGGAATTCTGGGAAACATTAGGTGAAACAATAGAGGATGCTAAAGACAGACTGATCATAATGGGAGATTTTGATGGAAGAGTTGGAAAGAAAGACGAACAAAGCAATGACGTAATTGGCATATATGGAGAGAACGAGAGAAATAACAATGGAGTAAGGTTAATAAATTTTTGTATATTAAACCAACTAATAGTAACTAATACGTTCTATCAACATAAAGAGTCACATAAATACACGAGAGAGTTTAGCAGCAGAAATGAAAAGTCCATCATTGATTATTTTCTCATAAACAAAGAAAACAGCAAAGATGTGAAAGAAATCAAGGTCAAGCAAAGTGCAGAAATATACAGCGATCATTACTTATTAAGAGCAAAATTGAAGATGGCAACTGAGAACCAGAAAGGAAGTTCGAACAATGGGAAAAATGGACAAAAATTAAAAAAACAAATAAAATCATATAAGTTAAGAGAAATAGAGGTATTCAAAAAATTTACAGAATATACTGAAAAAGAAATGGAAATGTGTCAAGATAAAATACAAAGTATATCAATAGAGGAAATGTGGGACAAATTCAAATCTATAATATTAGAGACAGCAACAGAAGTGTGTGGCATTACTAGAACAAGTAGCAACAAAAAACAAACGAGATGGTGGAATAAAGATATACAAAAACATTCGAAAATAAAAAAGCAAAAATGGAAAGAATATCTACGAAATAAAACGACTGAAAACTACGAAAATTATAAAATTCAAAGAAAAAGAGTTAAAGACATGGTAATCACAGCTAAAAAAGAGACGTGGGAAGAATTTGGCAAAAAGATGGAAGAAGACAGTAAAGGAAATCAGAAACTCTTCTTCAAGGTACTAAAAACACTAAGAAATGGAAATTCGAGCAATGTAAAACAGATAAAAAATAAAAATGTTATGATACGACAAGATAAGGAAATTATAGAGAGATGAAGAGAATACTTTGAGGAATTACTTAATGTAGAGAAAGAAGAACAGATGGAACTACAAGACGAAAGACATCAGGAACTGAAAAATGAGGAAAATGAACCACTGATACCAATAGAAGAAGTGGCACAAGCAATACAAAAGTTAAAAAGAGGTAAAGCAGCGGGACAGTATTACCGCAAAAATGTTACAAAGTCTAGGAGAAAAAGGGATACAAATGCTAACTAAATTGTTTCAAATAATATGGAACGAAGAAAAAATTCCGAAAGATTGGGAAGTAGGTATCATATTTCCAATTTTCAAAAAAGGAGACAAAACTAATTGTAACAATTATAGAGGTATAACATTGCTGAGCGCGGCATTGAAAGTTTACGAAAGTATCTTAGAGACTCGACTTAGGAAAATAATAGAAAAACAGTTGGAAGAATCCAAAAGCGGCTATAGGAAAGGAATAAGTAGCCAAGACCACGTATTTACATTGAAACAAGTAATAGACAAAAAACTGAGAACAAATCAAAAAGTGTACCTCGGTTTTATAGATATTCAAAAAGCCCTTGACAGCGTTCCCAGAAATCAAATATGGAAAAGTCTACAACAAAGAGGAGTTGGATCAAAACTAAGAAATAACATTAAATGCATTTACGAAACAACCAGTAACCGGGTAAGGAAAGATAATGAACAGTCAGATGATTTCATAACAAAAGGATTAAGACAGGGAGGAGTACTGAGCCCGGCATTATTCATAATGATAATGGATGATATTTTGAAGGAAGTAAAAACAAAAGTTAAACAAATTCAAATAGGTTATAGAAATATGGAAGCAGTTGAAATATCTGAATGCGTTTTTGCCTACTGTGGGGCAGTACTGACACTAATGCTCATGGTATAGACCTACTGGCAACCACTAGGCTTGAAATATTAAATAGGAGCAAAGATCCTACATTTGTCAATCGAATCCGGAAGGAGGTGATAGACATAACGTTGGCCTCTAGAGACCTACTTGATCATATTGCGAACTGGAGAGTCCCGGGAGACATATCACCCGCGGATCACAGGACGATCCAATTCAGCTTAAATGCAGTGATCGAATCGCTCCCATTAAGGCGAAATCCAAGTGCTACTTGGAATACGAAGAAGACTTAAGAAGGGGGTTGGAGGCAATGAAATCGTCAATAGTTCAAAGTTACGAAAAAGAGTGACGTCTTAAGGCTTCTCCGTTTAGGACAGTTCAACGGTGGAGTGCTAGACTCGAATGCTCGAAGAAGGACACTAGGAAGACTCCCAATAAGGCGATGAAATATGGAGATGTAACCAACACTGGGACAATTATAGAAGAGCCAGAAGAGATCTCAAAAAAGAAATAAAAATAATCAAGAGGTCTAGCTGGAGAAGCCTCCGCAGCGAAGTAAACTCTCTTCAGGGGGTATTCAGGTCAGCTAAAATACTGAGTCGATAGAATAAAGTTCCAATTGGAACACTCAAGAAAGCAGACGGATCCTGTATAGTTAAACCATCTTCAATTTGCTGTTTAATTACTTCTATATATTCAATTATCAGTTTGTCAATTATTTCCTTTTTATCTTTTTTTCAATTTAATATTATATTTCCATTACTTCTTTCTTCTTCATAATCTTCCTCCATGTGCCTATCTTCTTTATTTCCTTACTGCCATTTCGCCATTCCATTTATCATATTCATTTATTATATTATATATCAATCTTCGTGTATTTCCACTTCCTTTGCTACTTATTTCAATACCATGTTCCATTGTTTCTTGTACCACATCTTCCATTATCTTTATTTTTCCTGTTCCGTTTCGGAACTATATTATCGTAATTTTCTTCGTTTCCCCTATTATCATGGAATTTAAAATTTTCATTCCTCCAATTTTTTTTAATGTTATTATTTCAGACGACATCACTATCCTTCACTTCCTCATTTTCTTTTATAAGTTTCTAATTTAATTGACGTCTCCTCATTTTCCTATTCAAATATTTTCTTCTTCAGCTATTTCTAAATTCGTTTTTCTTTCTCTATTTACAATTTCTTGATTGTATCTCTTTCTATTTAACTCGGGTTTTCTTTTATTCCGTTTTATTTCATTTTCTTTCAACTTTCCTATTTCGGTAGAGTGTATTTTCTTCATTTACATCCATCTTCCTATAGTTTTTCATCTTAATTCTTGTTTCCATTCACTTATACTCTACTCGGTATGTATTCTGAATTTTTTCATTTCTTTATTTACTTTTTCTTTAATTTTTCCCATTATATCCATCATCTTCTTTCCTGTATATTTATTTTATAGAGTGTACTTTCTTCGACTTATTTCAAGTTTTCTTTATTAACCATCTTCTTCTCCAACATCTTCATATCGTTCTGTATACTTTCTTTGATATTTTTCTCTAACACCTTCATATCATTTTGTGTACTTTTCTTGATATCCTTCTCCAAAATCTTCATACAACTTTTTTGCATTTTTAATATTGCCTCTTCTTTATTCGCTGTATCCCTTTGTTTTGTGTTTGTATTCTTTTCCGAATCATTGTTATCCCTTCCAATCTCCAATTCGACTTCTTCACCTTGTTCTACTTCCATTACTTTTAAGTCTTCTTTACCATTTTCTCTTCCATTTTTCCATGTATCGATAACTTATTCGTTAACCTTTATTGACATTTCGCAAACATGTTAAATCTGAGGATTATCTTATAATTATTGTTAATATCACTATTTATTACTGCTATTTTACATTTGAAATCCTTTCTTTCAGCAATCACTACTATAAAAAGAGTATTAAAACACTTCATTTTTTAATTCAACTTATGCAAAATTTCCTATTTATTCTTATACTTACTTTGAGTTTATCATCGATACAAAACATTCCAATATATATTCTTATTGATGAAGACCCTTGATTCTGGATCTAATTCAATGAAAAAAGTTTCAAAGAAAAATGTTTTTGACTCAATTTTGACTATTAGCAGAATATTTTCTAGCTTTCAATCTATCTCCCTATAAGACACTGGTGTCATTCAAACTAAACTATCACTTACGTGTAGCCCAATTGCCATTCAAAATTGTCCATGATACTCCATACTGTATAACCGAATACTTTTACACCGTCTAACTCCATTGCGTCTCTCATGTAACTCATGTAATTCTAAGGATGAAATGAAAAGGTTAAATTTATTTGATATAATGTTTCAACTTTTTGTGGGTTCCTCCATGAAGAGTTGAAACAGGATTTTAGTTAATGTGTGGAAAATATAATAAAGGGAAAGTGATTACTTATTTACCATTATATAATGTATTCTCTTTTCGTCATCGTCAGTACATAAACCATTTTCTGATATCAAAATATCTGGATCCTCATAATGATCTTTAATCCAATTTAAGAGATCTCTCATACACCATGGCACTATCTACAAGAAAAGATAATTCGTTTATTTATGTCTAAATGATAATAATTATAATTATATTATTATACAATATAAGTTTTTAAAGAAAATACAAATAGAAATATATTGTTTATGACATGCGCTTACATAATATCATTATGAAAAATTGAAATTTGGTCTAATTAGTATCAAACATGATTATGAGATTCTTAAAAATATATCGTATTGTATTCTATAACATTACCTTAAACCAACTAGGTTGAGTACTATTTTCCCATTCTGAAGGTTGGAAATCTCTCACACCCTGGTCCTGATATTTTGAAGGTGGATAGGAAATTGGTGGATCATCCATATGTTCAACCAAATTTGCAGAGTACGTATTAAATGCGAAAAAGTCTGCAGTTCCTTTTAGCAAAGCTTTTTCCTCATTAGTGAATACTGGAAGACGAGACTGACTTCGTTCTTCTGCTTTACTGCGCTGGTCTATTCTAGTTCTCATGATTTCCGGGTAGTCTCCGTAGTGAACGGGATTTGCAAACCATCCAAGCTTGAATAAAATAAATGATCATCACCTGAATTAGAAAGCTACAGATACCTAACCAAGTGAAGCAAAATTGTATTTTGAAATAAAAATGAAGAATGTTACATATTAGGTTCATTGCTTCAGCTTCTATATACTAGTGAGTTGTAAATTTGGACATTAGACAAAAGTGACATTACAACTATTACAGTTGTAAAATATTATGAACAAGCCATTGAAAAATGGCATATTTGTACACATTTTTCATTTCCTCCACTAACAAGTGAAAACAAAATATACCCATTCGAGATGCTGATGCCCAAACTGTGAAGTACGCGGATTGAAAAGAAGCTTTGCTGTAAGGCGAAAAAAATTAACTAAGAATGAACTATGAAAAAAACAGTATTGTTAACTATGATAAATTTGAAGCTATAATTTATGAACAGATTGCCTCTCTTCAAGCTCTCTTGGAATACATTACATCTAGCTCTAAGGATCTGTTGTCAGAAGAGTATTCAAAACATCTAAATATTTGGGAACAAAACTAAACGTGTACCCTAATATAAAAATGAGAAAAAAATCAATCACATTGAGGCTATTCTCCTATTGCACTGTAAGGAACTTCTAATCAGTCTGTTATGGATTATTTGGCCACATTTAAAATGTTTATTTGATCGTATTGCTTCTTCAAATCACAACAATTGTGAAGAATCTCTGATTTTTCTTCCAAATTAATGATATGTCAAATATAGTGTAGGGTCAAAAGGACGCGGATATTTGGGTGCACGACAATTAGGCGCGGATATTTTGAGGCGCGACAATTGGACGAACACGACATTTGGACGCAATCAAATTAGATTTGTGAAATAAACATATTTTAAATCATTTCATGGGATCCCATATTCTAAGGGACTATAATAAATAGTACAATGAAATTTGTTATTAGAAATAGTGTTATAAGTATTATTAGAAATGTAAATGTAAAGGACCTGAACTATAAATATTTCTTTTATTGTGTACCTTAAGTGCCCAGACTAATACAAATGTTTTTGTACCGGCGCTTGGACTGCGAGTCCAAAAACGAATTAAATCCAGTTTACAAATTGTCGTTTTATTATACAGACCATAATATGGCGCAGTAAAATGGAAATATTGATAATATTTGACTAAGCTCTCGGTTTTTCAGATGGCCATTTCCACTAGTGTTCTCAAGTTAACTGGTATATTTAACTTTCCCATTGCCTCATTAAATTTTTTCTTTTGATAATATCATAGGCTTGTCTGTAATCGACGAATAGCATATGCAGACTTAGATTTTGTTCGTAAGTATTCTCCTGAAGTTGTTTCATAATGAAAATTTGGTCTATTGTCGATCTACCTACTTTAAAACTAGGTTTTCTCCTACATTTTCATTGTGGTATTTGTGAATTGCAATGATTAATGCCTTGTTCCAATTTTCAGGGATCTCTTCTTCTCGTTATACTTGTTTCAACAACTGTCGTATTCTTTCAGTTAATTGTTCGCCCCCATATTTTAAAGTTTCTAGTGGAATATATTGTAGTCTCTTGCACTCTTATTATTCTTCATATGTTTTAAGCATTCTGTCACCTCCTCTTTTTTTGGGACCGTTATCGCTAGATCTTACTCTGCACAATTTTCTTCCTCCGATTCATTATCATGTTAGCTTAGTTCTTCCTCACCGTCATTTAGTAATTCTTCAAAATACTGTATAAATCTATTCATTTTTTCTTCCTTATCCCCTATTAGATATCCCTCTTCGCTTTTCAAGAAGTAAGGTGCTTTCTGGTTCTGGCCTTTCCCTTTTCTTTTTTCTTGATATAAATTTGTCACTTCATTATTCTTATAAGCATCTTCAATTTTTTATTATTCCATTTCAAAGTAAATTATTTTTTTTTTTCTTCATAATTAACGTGCTCGGCTACTGTGGCCACTTGCACAGGTGCGATTACAAGATTAACAATACAATTTGTATAAGGTTCATTCATTCGATATATATATATATATATATATATATATATATATATATATATATATATATATACACAATTACACTATTGTTCTATAGTTTATGGAAAAGTTGCACATCTTTGAGAAACTGGAGAAGGTAGGTAATTTGTACCGAGTTATTTAGGACGTCTTTGTAGTTCTGGCTAAGCTGAAACTGTAGTTTTTGGGTGGCATATTCCGGACACTCCGTCAAGATATGTTTTATGGTTAGGTTGGAGTTGCAGCTGGAGCAAACGGGTCTGGAGGTATTAGACATTAGGTATTTATGGGTAAGTTTTGAATGACCTATTCTAACTCTTCTCACCACAGCTAAATCATGCCTTGGGAGGCCAGCAAAACAACATGGTTGAGGATGACCTATCGAGTGCTGTATTTGGCGTAAGGATGTGCCGGCAGAGTCCCAATTCTGCTGCCATGTTACTTTGGCTTTTGTTTTAAAATGTGATTTTAAATCCTTACAAATTGTGAGATTGTCGGTGACGGTAAATTTAGAAGCAGTTTTTGCCTGTTGGTCTGCAAGTTCGTTGCCTACGATGCCAATGTGGGAAGGTAACCAAATAATAGTAACTGCTATTTTTAGGGAAGTGATAGGTTGGTAGGAGTCATGGATAGATTGGACAATAGGATGTTCGGTAAATATATTTTGGATGGATGAAATTGAAGCTAGTGAATCTGTGCATATGGCAACGTGCTTATAAGGTGGGGAGATCGAATTGATGGCCAAGAGTATGCTGAATAGTTCGCCTGTGTGGATGCTACAGGTTGATGAGGTTAGGGAAGATTTGATAGAAGTTCGTGTTGATGTAACAGCGCAGCCCACTCCTGTTTCATTTTTGGATGCATCAGTGTATAAAACTAAGTCATAGTCACAGTTAGTTAATATTTCATTAAAAGCATTTTTTATTAATTGTTTGGGTGTTGTGTGTTTGTCGTATCTCATAAGCGATGTGTTAAATTTAGGAATGTTGATAGTCCAAGGAGGAGTAGAGGGGATAGGAAGAGGACTTGTATGTGAAAGGTTAACGCCGTCTAGTAGCTGCGATAAAATCAGAGAGATCGGTTTTATTATTGGTATGGTTGAGGAGTTGTGTGGATTGTTAGAAGTTGATGTAAATAGAGGGTAGACAGGATTGTACGGGTTAGACGATACAGAGGCAGCATAAGAAAGCAGAAGTTGGCGTCGTCTAATCCAAAGCGGAGGCTCATTAGCTTCGCAATAAAGGCTTTCTGCAGGGCTAGATCGAAAAGCTCCAAGACAAAGACGTAAAGCTGTATTATGCACCGAGTTTAAAAGGTCGAGGTCTGATTTAGTGGCAGAGATATATATGTGACAACCATAATCTAATTTTGAACGAATAAGGGCCCTGTATATTTTAAGAAGAGAATTTTCGTCTGCTCCCCAGTGGTAATGCGAGAGTGTTTTAATAATGTTCATTCTTTTGAAGCAGTCGCCTTTGATTTCTCGGATATGTTGTTTCCAGTTGAGACGAGAGTCAAATGTTAGGCCTAGTATTTTACAGTGATCCAGGACGGGAAGATGTACGTTATTAATGAAGATACTAGGAGATTGTCAGGGTGGTCGTCTACCAAATTTAATAATTTTAGATTTTGTTTGCGAAAAAGTTAATCCTAAGTGACTTACTTTTTTACTTAGGGTGTTTACTGCTGACTGAATTAGATTAGATGTAGTCGTCATAGACATGCCATGACTGTAAACAACTAGATCGTCTGCATATAAGGCATACTTGATGGGAGGAAGGAGATCAGAGCAAAGATCGTTGATAGCCAGATTGAATAGAGTGGGGCTTATAACCGACCCTTGGGGAACTCCATCCCTCTGGCCATAGGTTGACGAGAAAATACCATTAGCAAAGACTTTGAATGATCTTGAAGATAGGAAATTTTGAATAAAATGGTATATGTGTCCGGAGATATTAAGTAACGTTAATTTATTCAGTATTGACTGTCTGCTAACAGTGTCAAAAGCGCCGTCAATATCGAATATAGCTGCAATGACTTCTTGTTTTCTGTTTATTGCCCCAGAGATATGAGATTGAAGAAGGACTAGGTTGTCTTGAGTCGATCTATTACGTCGAAATCCTGATTGTTCTTTTGAGATAACATTATATTTATCAAGAAACCAGAGGAGCCGCTTATTAACCATCTTTTCTCATAATTTACACATGGTACAAGTTAGTGATATAGGTCGGAAAGAGTTTGGAGAGGTTCAGGTTTTTTAATGGGAATTATCGTAGATGTCCGCCATAGGCTAGGGAATTGGTTGGTGAACCATATTAAATTGTAAATTTCTAGGAGCTTACTTAAACCTATGTTGGAAAGTTTTTTTAGAAACATATACGGGATGTCATCAGGACCAGAGGCAGTATTTTTGCAGCTATTGAGAGCTAAGGAAAGTTCTGAGTAAGAGAATGGGCAGTTAAGAGAAGTAATATCTCGAGATTTTGACACAGTACATGGGGGAGGAGCTTTATCTGAATAAGTAAGTGTAGAATTAACTTTACTTTGTAATTTTAATTCAAAGGTTTTTGCCAGTAAATTGCTGATTTCTTCATTTTTATTGACTACTGTATTATTATAGATAAGACAGGGAATTTTGAAATTCGAATTGTTTCCTTGTATTTGCCTAATTTTATTCCAAAGTTGGGAGGGATTTGTGTTCACATTTATGTAGGATACATAATTTCTCCAGGAATATTTTTTACATTGTTTTACGATATAACGTGTTTTGGCTCTGGTTCTTTTGAGATTAGTAAGATTTTCTTGTGTCTTATGCCTACGATACATATTTAGTGCCATTTTTTGTTGATTTATTGCACTTGCACAGCAGGAGTTCCACCATGGCACTGTTTTTTGTTTATGTGAAATAATATTTTTACCAATATGCAGACTGGCAGCTGAAAGTATAGCATCTGTAATTTTTAGGATGTTATCGTTCATATTATCTGAGAAAGATAATGCAGATAAGTTGGTTTCAGATTGAGACGTATAACTAGTCCAGTCGGCAGTGTTTAAGCGCCAATACCATCTGGATAAAGTATCATTATGGCTGGGGATATTGGAGGATATAATAATGGGATAGTGGTTGCTATCATAAAGATCATTAGCCGTATGCCAATTTAGTAAAGGAGCAAGTTTAGGGTCACTAAGACTAAGATCAATAGAGGAGAAGGTACCAGAGGAGAAATTCAGGTGTGTATTAGAACCGGTGTTAAGCAGGCAAGAACCTGTACAATTGATCACATTTTCGACGGTTTTCCCTTTGCCGATGGTGTAATTGGATCCCCACATTGTATTGTGGGCGTTAAAGTCACCTACTAGAATGTAAGGTTGGGGGAGTTGGTAAATTAGGTTTAGAAGTTCTATTTCTTTGAAAGGGTAATTAGGAGGGATATATAAGCTGCAGATAGTGAGTTTATTTGGACAACAGGTGGAAACTGCAATAGCTTCAAGATCAGTAGTGATATGGAGGGGAGTGGAAAATAGTTCTCCAGATATGAAAATTGAGGTGCCCCCACTAGCCCTTGCGCAGTTGGTGCGAACATAATGGTATCCTTCGTAGTTTTTTAGTTTATGGAGTCTATCTATTTTTGAGTTGGTTTCTTGTAAACACAGGATATCAGGTTGTTCGTCTGTTATTATTTGTTGAATTCTTTCCAAGCGAGGAAAGAATCCATCACAATTCCATTGGATAACTTTGAATGACTTAAGAAGTTAGTTGTTAAGAGAGTTGTGAGAGAGGATAATTGAGCTCGTCATCAGTTTGGCTATCAGAAGAAACGCTTCTATTATCAGAGAGCTCCTCGGGATTAAGTTGTCTTTCAAGTTTTTTCTGTAGTCGTGTGAGGCGGTTTTTAAGAGATCTTTCTTTGGTTTCGGAGTAAAGAAGTGATAAATCACTTAACAGTCCCTGGATATTAGAAGTAAATTCCAAGGCTTCGTTAAGAGGATCTGAACTACCGTATGAGTTTTCTAAAAACGCTGTGAACTGCAATTCAGAGAGTGTGAATTTGGATGGGTTGATCTTATAGAGGTCCTGTGTAGAGGTTTGAGAGTTGGGTGTAAGTTTGTGATGTTCAGGAACTAGATTTTTAGGTTTTTTTCTTAACGTGCTTAACTGTGTTTTGGGATGTTGTATAAGAAGGGGGAGGCATTTGGTTGTCTGTTGGTGATGGGGATTCCGTGGGTGATAGTTGATTGGGAGTATTAACATTGCTATCAGAGGAAATACCTCTTTTTTGTCCATGGGCCAAGGGAGGCAATATAGGGTTAGGCAGTGGTTCTACATGGGTAGGGTCGGCTGTTGATATAATATCCGATTGGGGTTCGGAAGGTGAAAAGAGGGATGAAGGAATGCCACTGACTGAAGTAGTAGCAGGTAATTGTGATAGCGAGGGGGGATGGGCGGATATTTCGTTTTGTAGTTGTGACGATGGAGTGTTGGTGCAAGTGTCGGCGGTGTGTCCGCTCTGTTTACATAGAAAACACACCAATTTGTCAGTGGAAACAAATATACGATACGGAGTGTCCTCGTGAGTAATAAGAATTGAGGTTTGTATGTTAAAGTTATCATTATCAGGGATAACGTAAGTAATTCTGCGGAAGCTCATGATGTGAGCGTATTCATGTCCTTGCGCGCCACATTTAACAAATGAAACAGGAGAGGCTATTTGCATTCCGATGTCCTTGAGAGCTTTTTCAATAACGGAATGGGGGATAGTAGGAGAAACATTCGATATTAAAATACGTTTAGCAGGCGAAATAAGTCTTCGAATAGGAGTTATTGTGGAATTGATGCAAATGTTCTGATGAGTTTGAAGAAGATCATCTAGAATTGCTGTTGAAGATAGATATATACAGATACGGTTATTGGAGATTCTCGATGCAAATGTGATATTTTTGGGGGAGACGATGTCTCCTATAGCTTTTATGTATTCGAATAAAACGGTGTTCGGAATAGAGTGCAAGACAATTGCTTGCTCGCGTTTAGGGAACGTAGGTGGTGGGGTTTTTGTTAAAGTTGCATCAACGTATGATTTTGTGATATGAAATGAATTTTGTTGAGATAAGGATGTTTGGGTGGTAGTTGCCATTATGCAAGTGGTCCTAGATGCCAAAACCACGATGATTGAAATTGAAAGAGGAACAGAAGTACAAAAGGACCCTGTGAATTAAATAGTAGGAAAATATCAGTTACCTGTTGTACTGCTACGACACTGGAATAATTATTGATTTATTTGTTGATGATAATATCACAAATCGAAAAACAAAACGGTCACTAATTGGTTTATAATGTTCACATTTTGATATTTAGTTTTAACAATTATCAATAGAATAAAAAAGCTTAATATGAAATTAACACGAAGATAACGTTAATTACCCAGATAGTACAAAATGCGTGTGCACTCGTCGGCTACCTGAATAGGAATGATAAATTATTTTGTTCTTTCTGCATATTTGTTTAACTTCTTTCTTTGCTTTTTAATACTCTAGTTTATTTTCATCACTGCTTTATTTTAATAGTCTTTGGCTTTATTTATTTTTTCCCGGGGTTGGTACATTGCGCACAGCGGTCAGTTTGTAGCCAGGTATACCCAAAATGTTCCTTTTTCATAGGTAAATTGCGCACAAGTGACCCTAAAGAGGGTCTAGGTAAATGACACACAACTTTCTACCGATTCCACGAATTTTAATAGTTAGGTTAGGTTAGATAGTTTACAAGAAGTGTTCTTTTCATCAACTTTTATTCGTTGATTATATCAGAAAGAAAACGTTTTGAGATATACCGGACTAAGGATACAATTTGACTGCTGTGCGCAATTCACCTATACAGAGACTCAATCCCCTGGCTGCAACTACCTGACGAACCCTTCCCAATTTTGGGAAACTTCATGACCACTGTGCGCAATTTACCTACGCCCATTTTTTCCAACGCCTGTTTACATTGTTCATCAAACCACTTATCTTCTTTTCCCCATGGGGCTCCCTAGTATCCTATTTGTTACATCTCTTATTACAATTTCTATCTGTGACCATTCTCCTTCTAGTTGTTCGACGCAAGGTCTTAAATTTAATTCTCTATTGATTTCTTGTTGTAAGTGATTTACTGTGGTCTCGTCTTTCAACTTTTCTAAATCGTATTTTTTCCGTTTTCTATTATCTTGTTTAATTCTAAGTGGCTTATCTTGTTCCAGTTTTGTAATTACTAAGAAGTGGTCAGCTTCTCTATAACTTCGTACATCTGTTACCCTGTGTAAGTGTTTCATTATCAGGACGTGATATGATTTTTGTTGTGCCATTTGGTAATAACCTTAGACTAGGTAAGAGAGAGGACGGGTAACGTGCATTGAAGTTTGCGAATTGCAATTGTGTCCAAATTTTGAGGAGACGCCATTTTTTGGTGACAAACATTGGTGGTGACATCGAAGTTATCTTGTGGAATTTTGAATACATTTTAAGTGAAAAAGTATAACATTTTAGTGATTTAATATGGTCGGTTGTTCTGCTTATGGTTGCAAAACCAAAGTGAGAAAAAGGAGCCTGGAATTACTTTTCACAGGTAAACAATAAAATGTTGTACAGTTGAAAGTTTAATAATTTTCGAAATATTCTCGTTACAAGATAATTTAAGAAAGAAACTCGACTACAGTGGATTGAGAATCTTTAAATTTGCTTATCTGTAGTTATTAAATTGAAGTCTTTCAATTATTTCATGGGTAAATGACAAATTAATGGCTTGAATTATTCCAATGTCAAAGTTTTTCCCAGTGGCGGGGAATTGTGTTTTCATTCGGAAATAAATGTCTAAAATGTATTAACATATGTGTTGAATAAATTGACTTTTTGTAAAAAAAATACAATTCACTTGTTTTCTTTTAGGTTTCCTATGAATGATTCAAAGAGACTTGCCCTTTGGGTTCAAAAAATGCATATTCTTGACTGGCATCTTACAAACAATGATAAACTTTGCTCCAGGCATTTTGACAGGAATTTATTTTACACTATTGCTAAAAAAAGGAATTTGCTTGATATTGCAGTACCGACAGTATTTAAAGAATTGCCTAAATACCTCCAGGGGATGCCACAAATAAAACAGGTAAGTCAAACTCTACTACAATATTGATTCATAATATTTTGTAACAGGCTGATCAAATGTATTGTTACAGGCTAGAAAGAGATCTTTTCATGAAATTGGAGAACCTTCCTCCTCTACTTCTCTAACACAATCCATGCATAATGAGATTACTAGTTCAAACATGGAGCAGGAAACACGTAGAGAAAAATGTCTTAAAAGGCAGGTTTTTAATACATGCTTACCTCATCAAAGCACCATTGGAAAGTGGTTTAAAAATCTACATGCAGAACCAAGATTTTCTTTAGAGTCCATTGACCTCTTGAAAGTACAGATACAATTGTCACCTGAAAAAAACTTGTTGTTGGCTCTCATTATTGATGAGATTTCCATTTGCACTAAAGTCGAGTGGGATGAAAAGAAATTCCATGGTTACGTAGATTATGGCATTAATCTTCAAGATGATGAAAATAATATGGCAAAAGAAGCTTTTGTCATGATGGTTAATTGCATCAATGGACAATGAAAATTGCCAGTGGGATATTTTTTTACAAGTGGATTAAGTGGTGAGCAGAAACGCTCTCTTGTATCTCAATGTATAAAACTAATTCATGGGACAGGAACATCTATTGTTTCATTAACTTTTGATGGAGCCCCCTCAAACATTTCTATGCTTCAAATTTTAGGATGTGAAACTGATTTTTTAAATTTAAAGCCCTATTTCTCTTTAAATGAGAAAACTGTGTACGTATTTTATGATTACTGTCATATGCTAAAATTGGTAAGGAATGCATTTGGGGAACGGAAAATTTTTATTGATGGTAACGGAGAGTTGATCAAGTGGAGCTATGTTGAAAAATTGGAAGTACTTCAAGATTCAGAGGGGTAACACTTGGGTAATAAAGTTAGAAAGGCGCATCTCAATTTTTTCAAACAAAAAATGAAAGTAAAACTGGCAGTACAGCTATTAAGCAACTCAGTTGCAGATGCGTTATCCTATTGTGAAGAAGAACTAAGTCTTCCAGATTTCAAAGGGTGTCGAGCAACCTGTGAATTTATTAAAACCTTTAATAATATTTTTGACATATTAAATAGCAGGTCGCTTCTACCTCCAGGATTCAAAAAAGCACTTTGTCAAAAAAATATTGTTAAAACAACAAGTTTTATGAAGGAAGCAATCACTTATATTTCAACACTAAAGTTTGCAGATAATGGGGATTTAATCATAAAATCTGAAAGGAAAACGAGATTTTTAGGGTTAATTACCTCTTTGAAAAGTTCATTGCTTTTGTATAATGAGTTAATTACTCAAAAACAAATAGTATTATATCTTCCAATAAATAAAACTAGTCAAGATCATCTAGAACTTTTTTTCAGTTCTATACGCTCCAAAAGTGGTTGGAATAACAACCCAACTTGTCGACAATTCACGGCTGCGTATAAAAGATTATTAGTTAGGACAGAGATTCGAGACAAGGGGGTAGGAAATTGCATTCTTTCAGAAGTTATACCTATTTTAACAGGATCAAGTAGGTTTCAAAATCCCGATTTAAATATCAATTCAAATGTGTCAAGGCTTGCGATTTCTGAGAATAATGAACCAAATGAAGATTATAGTTTGCAATCAATTTGGGGGGATCATGATTATATAATGAACAGTAACATTATTAGTAACTGTTCACTCCAAATTGTGGTTTATATAGCTGGTTTTGTGGCATATCAACTCTTAAAAAACATAAAGTGCGAAGAGTGTTTAGACGCATTGAGCAGTAGTCAAAAAAAATATCGTAGAGGTCTTGTATAATCATCTAAGGACATTGTCAAAATATGTAAGGTTTGTGAACATTTTTTACGTGTTCATATAACCAATCTCACAAAGACTAATTTTATAAAAATATAGAAAAGTAAAATTGTGTTTACTTGTATTGAAAATAATTATTTCAATAATTTGGAAGAACATGTATTAAATTGTAGCACTAACCATATTTACTCACTAATAGAATCTGTAATTTCAATGTATCTTAATATTCGAATTCATTTCATTACAAAAAAGTAGTCTGAAATCACAGATCATGTTAGAAACCTGTTGACAAAACTAATATTGTTCAAAGGGCAATAAGGTCACCTATACAACCTTTTCTGTATATGTTCGTTGGTCTAGTCAAAATAGTATATTGTATAAGAATTGTTGGAAATGAATGATTTCGAGTGTGAAATCGATTTTCAACACACGTTGTACACGATATTTTCCCGACGACAACAAAAAACGCAGAGTTAATATTTATTTTTTAATTAAAGTTTATGATAAGGTTACTACAATTTTAAAAATAAACTGTTGCTTGTAGATGGTTGTTGACCATTTTATATTCTCTAGTTGATACGAAGTATTGAATTTTTAGCGCATCACACTCATAATTACAGAAAATTAAATATGTGCAAAATAATTACACACAGCTGATTTCTCAACTCAATTTTTTCATTCCACTCATTTGCAATTTTAGATTTTCACTTAGAGAAAACTGTATGAAATGTGCCATATTTTATAGTCGTCGTCGGAAAATAATTATTAAACATCAGGTAGGCATCACATGAAATATAACTTCTGTCAATCTGACGATAGTAATATCGAAACAATTGTCAAAATTTTTTTAGAATGTTTACCATTTTTTCAATATATTGTGGAATTATTTAGAAACAGTTTCATTTAAAAACGTAATATGAGTAAATTCCACAGAGTAAGGGTCGAAACAGTAAATTTCATTTATTTTTATATTTTTTCTCTACATATATTATTGATTTCTTTAAGTTCAAATTAAATGTTTAATTTATATTCTGATAGGTATTCCATTAATGATTATTTCTTTATACAATTTAAATAATAACTTATTTCTTTTTTCTGAAATACACATCAAAATTTTCAATTATACTTGCTTACTTTATGTCAACTTGTACTGTTCTGAGTAGTTATACATTTATTGTAACATTTTTTTAATAAACATGAGAAAAACTGGAATTGAATCTATTAATTTTCCTCACATGTGTAACCAAAAATAAAATATTACATTTCTTTCGGTCTGGTAAAACCACACAATTGCATTGCACGTGATACGCCACTGAGCTAATATGCGTGGTGACAGTTTGCTTCAAATTACAAGCTTGTGTTACTCGTCCTCTCTCTTACCTAGTCTAAGGTAATAAATAACCTTGTGGATATTCTTATGGTCAAATGACGTGCTTTCGATTTTTATTTTATTTTCCAAAGCAAATTCTATGAGTCGCTTGCCATTATCATTACCTTTTCCTCCCGTTACTTTTATATACTCTTCTTCTTGTCCGACTTTTGCATTCATATTCCCTATTACACATTGAACATCAAATTTCGGTATCTTATTGACTGTTTGTTCCAGTTCTTCATAGAACTTTGCATCGGTGTCTTTATCTTTGTGCTCTGAAGGAGCATATTGAAAGATTTTTGGGAATGATAACAAACGTATCAAAATTCAATCCAAATTTATCTGTAAAATCAGAAAAATTGTGAATTCTTTTTGAGAAAGCGTTTGATGATTTAAAAAGTGTTTTGTGTTCTAAACCAGTTTTGCAATTTTTTTTATTTTGATAGGCTAATAATACTATCTGTTGATTTGTTACAGTCAGCTGTAGCAGCTGTGTAGTGGTTACTTAGTAAGGGTCCCTCGTATACTCGACGTTTACCATAAAGGCATATTATTATGGAGGAAACCACTTACCTAGCAACCTGTATTCGGGAACAGAATAAACAATAACACATTTATAAAATCACTGGGTTCAAGTTTAATACATTTAAAAATACACGATTATAAATATCAAAACGAATAAGTCAAAGTATTAATAACAATCATATCATCCTGGTTCGTTCACACCCATTATATAGGAAACATAGTTGTGTTTTACTACACATCCGACCTCCGTCGTCTGTAAACTGTACATGTCTGTTTATAAAATGACAAAAACAAGCTTTACTTGATAAATGACATTGACTATAGCCGATCAATGCTCCCTACATACTATAATTAATATTAACCTGAATTTAAATATGATTTCTAATTTAGTGTCATTTTGTCTTTAATGTCTTATAAGGGATCACTACATCATCCCCTCTTGGAAGAGAAAAATTATCATTTCAATTTTTCGATATCACTTATACCTATAACTGTTTTTATGAATGTTTTTGTTTTGTCTTTGTTTACTAAACACTACTTGTTCGTTTATCAACACAATTCACTTATTAACAATTGTTTCCGCTCTTTGTATACAAACAATCGATTCTTATGAACAGTTTGTTGCTTTTTGTCTGGAGATGTAATCTCACAATTTACCCCCTTGACTCCCGTTATTTTAAACGGACCTAGATAATGTGAATCGAATTTGTTTCTTGCTTCATTTTTTAGAATAACTAATTCCCCTATTTTAAAATTTACGGGTGAAGACACATTTTCGCTATTATTAACTCTACTTAATTTATTATTTATTAAAAACTGTCTGACCCTTTCATTAGCGTATTGTAATTTATATCTCAATTCATTATCATATTTTTCAAAATTGTAACACGGTTCAATTTTTACGTTTAAAAATTCTGGCAAATTGGGTTTTCTCCCATATAGTAACTCAAAAGGAGTGTATCCGTGATACGTATTTGGTGTTGTATTATAACAATATGCGAACATTCTTACAAACTCACACCAGTTATCCCTAGAATCTGTTGATAAAATTTCTTATATATTCGTTAAATGTCCTATGTAATCTTTTGCAACTGCCTATTGTTTCGTGGTGGTATGCTGCTGAAAAATTATGTTTTATATTTAATAGTTCTGCTAAATTCTTCATTATTTCGTTCTTATATTCCGTCCCTTGATATGTTCTTATTTCTTTCATCAATCCGTAATTTGGTATAAAGTTGTCGAAAATTGCTTTTGCTATTGTGTGTGCTTCTTTATTCTGAACTGGTATCATAACTGCGTACTTAGTTAATTCGCATAATATCGTAATGCAATAACGATTCCCGTTGTTACTCTCTACAAACTCTATTGTGTCTATGTAAATAATATCAAACGGTTTTATAGATGTATCTGTTATAACAAATTTTTCTTTGTGACTGGGCTTTGCCTTATTCACTTGACATTTATGACAATTTTTTACTTATTTCCTTACGTCTTTCTCCATGTTTTTCCACTTGAAATTTGCTCTTAGTTTCTTTAATAACCTATTATTTCCTACATGTCCCCCAAACATTGGATCATTGTGGTATCTTTCTAATATCTTTTGGATCTCTTCTTTCTGCTGTACCGTTTTTGGTACGTCGCATATACATACATGAATACTTTTTAATCTTTGATTTCCAATTTCTATAAATTCTTCTACTGTGCACTTTTTAAATATATCATCATTTGTATATATTTTCATTCTTTTTACTTCATTTCTTACCGATAGCTCTTCAAGCTTTTCCAACGTTCGTCCTAGGTCGAAGTTGTGTAAACCGGTATTTAAGGCTTCACTAAATTTCAATTTGTTTTTGATCCGGATGCTCATCCTAAGTGAGATACGGTTATTTTCAAAGTGTGAAATTGGTAATTTATTTTCCTCAAGGTTATTTAAAACTTTTACTACTGCAGGTTTTTGTATTCTTACTTCTTTTGTTTCCACTTTATTCCTTTGATCCTTTGCTGTTTGTACGTTTTCTTTTTGCGTTTGTGCTCTTGTGATTGCCAAGACATGTGAATTATTTATGTATAAATCCTTAAGTTCTTCAATGGATATTCTCGATATACTGTCCTCGTAATTCGCTATACCTTTAACATACTGTATTTCGAAATCATATTCTTCCAAATCAATCAAATTTCAAATTTTTCCTAGACTATGTATTTACGTCTTAATTGATTAAAACTTTTATCGCTGAAAATTTTATCCAAAATTTTCGGATTAGTTTCGTTATTTTCCTTATATGTTGCTTTATCCCATTCTGTACGTATTTCTAATTTATTCTTCCTTTCTTCTAGTTCTTTTAAACTGTACACGTTGTCGTTAATCATTAATGTTTTTTCAATTATCTTAGCTTTAGCTCCACTTTCTCTCGCCTGTTTCATGTATCTTATTAACTGTTTTCTCTGTTTCCAATATCTCCTTTGGGTAATCTTCATCAATGTATATCTTCGTTCCTTTTAGTTTATTCGTTCCGTTCAAAGTCTCTACTTCCTTATTCACATCTTTCATCATTATTAATACTGGTCTATTTTTGTTACTGGTTTTATTTCCTAATCTTTTACATTTCAAAATATCTGTTCTAACATCTACTGTGTTATTAACCTTGTTCATTACATCTTCTAATTTGTTTTCTAGTTGTTCCTCATCTTCTTCGTTTTCTTCTTCTATACCATGTATTATTAAATTCTTCTCCCTAAAATTTTTCTGATTATCTGTCATGTTTCCTTGCAAAAATTCTGTTTTTTCCCTTAGTTCCTTATTTTCCATCCTTAAATCGTAGTTTTCCTTCTTTAATTGTGCTATTTGTCTGCTCATTTCTTCAATTTTCTCTTCTATCTTGCATATTCTCACGTTATTGTTGACTCGATTATTGTAATTTCCATTATTATTGTATTTCCTATATTTATTAAAATTTTCGTATCTGCCGTAGTTGTTTCCTTGATTATACTGTCTAAATGTTCCTCTTGAATGATTACCATTATAACATCCTCTGTTGATTCCTCTCCGATGGTTATTCCTTAAGTCAAAGTTTGATTTCCTGAAGAAATTCCTGTCATCTTCCATATGTAAGACTTGTTGTTGTCCTACTATACCTTCTACTGAAACCAATTTTGATAATACCTCTTGTGTTGTTTCAAAACTTCCCGCTGCAATTATCGTTTGGCTTGCATCCGTTGCGGCATTCATAGTTACTGACTTAATCGTTGCTTCTTTCGTATATTTCTCAGCTAGTCGTTCAGGCATCCCTTCCGATATGTATGCTGCCTGTAATCTTTCCGCCAGTTTCTCTATTTCTGTTGCATACTGTGTCACATCCTTTCCGTTCTGTCTTATTTTACCAAGTTTCGCTAGGGGAAGGCTTGATGTCTGCAATGGAGTTTTTCGTTGTGATTAAACTTCTAGCTTTTCCTGTTAATCTCGTTTTTATCAATAGGATAGCATTTTCCTCATTACCATTCGTGTTTGTCTGTAGTAAATCCAATAAGTCTAAGAATGACTGTAATTTACTTGCTTCGCCGTTAAACTCATTCGGTAAAACTTTACTCGCAAAATTAAAAAAATCGTTCATACTTGTCGCCATTTTCAACTGTTTGCTTATTGCTTGTAATACAACAGTATTAATTTCCTCAAATATAGAGGTAGGTATGTCTATAATACAATTTAACGCTTGAAATGCCCTTTCAGCTTTGTCCCTAATCCTACTTGAATAATTTTTACAAGTCTCCTGTTGTACTGAACTTAAATTTTTCCAATTTTTGGCTATTAACCTAGTAAAATTACTGTAAAGACCTACTATGCTACTAATTACTTCTATATGTATATCAGGATTTTTAGGAGTTTCTTTCTTCAAAACCCTTTTTCCCTGTTTATTAACTTCTTCTACAATCAATCGTAATTTATTCTCAAAATCTTCCCACGTTATTGACATTAAAAAAAAAACTTTGTTCACAAGAATAGAATGCATGTGTACTTACAAATTATTTATACGGTGAGAGTTCCTGTTGCCTGCTTCATTGCATTGCTTCTGTTGATATCTCTTTTCAACACTCTTCGGTGTGTTTTCCATACTGACCAAACGAATTTGAAGATAAAAGCTATTGTTATAATGTATAGTAATACCATGATGTGCATCGCAACATTATCTTGCTGTACCATGAAAGTGTTATTGACAATTCCTGTTTCTTTTGCTTCTTGTTTGGTTGATGAACCTCCCATTGTTTCTTTTCTCCAAGGTCCCAAATTTAAGTAGAAAACCATATAGTTCTATCCTTATAACATCAATTGTACCATAACTTATCATTTACTTACTGGATAATTTACCACAACCATTTGTTCTGGAGGATTACTATTTCACTATTACCATTTACCATTAATATACATTTCACTATCCATTTTTCCATTACCATATTACCATGTCCCATGTAGTGGCGATAACCATTATACAATGAATTGTACCATTTCCATTATACAATTACCAATACCATTTAGTTTGCAGGATCGCCATGTAGTGGCGTTATCTATTTTACCATTAATTTTTCCATTATCACTACCATTTCCATTTAATTTGCAGGATCGCCATGTAGTGGTTACTTAGTAAGGGTCCCTCGTATACTCGACGTTTACCATAAAGGCATATTATTATGGAGGAAACTACTTACCTAGCAACCTGTATTCGGGAACAGAATAAACAATAACACATTTATAAAATCACTGGGTTCAAGTTTAATACATTTAAAAATACACGATTATAAATATCAAAACGACTTAGTCAAAGTATTAATAACAATCATATCATCCTGGTTCGTTCACACCCATTATATAGGAAACATAGTTGTGTTTTACTACACAGCCGACCTCGGTCTGTAAACTATACATGTCTGTTTATAAAATAACAAAAACAAGCTTTCCTTGATAAATGACATTGACTATAGCCGATCAATGCTCCCTACATACTATAATTAATATTAACCTGAATTTAAATATTCTTTCTAAGTTAGTGTCCTTTTGTCTTTAATGTCTTTTAAGGGATCACTACAGCTGTTTTAATGCAAAATAATTTGCCAGTTTATTACGCGTCAAAAGCTTTAAAGGAATCACAAAAAAATTGGGCACCGATAGAACGTGAATTACTAGCAGTTTTGCTTGGATTAGATCGATTCCATCAATTTGTTTTTTGTCATAAAGATGTTACAGTGGAAAGTGACCACAAACCACTGTCACATATTTCTAAAAAACCCTTATACTCATGCTCGCCTATGTTACAACGAATGATGATTATTATTCAAAAATATGATAAAAAAATAAAAATATAAACCACGTTCTCAAAATGTTATCCCAGATGCGTTATCAAGAGCACACGATGAAAGTATGAAAAAATTAATTTGATTATCTAAATTTTGATGAATTTGAAAATAATGTGTTATCACAAGTTTGTTTAATTACAAATAATTTGAAGTTTAGTGATAGGAGATTAGAAGAAATAACAAGTTAATTACTAAAGTACGATGATATGTTAAAATTATTAAAATCAATAAAAAATGGGTGTCCTGAAATTAAAGATGAAGTCAAAGATTCTGTAAAAACTTACTTTACTTTTCAAGAAGAAATTTCTTTTCATAATAACTAAAAATTCTAGAATAATAATTCCCAAAAAATTAAGAACAGAAATTTTGAAAAAATGACACATTATCACTTATGTGAAAAAAACACAAAAAATGCGTTAGAGAAATACTTTTTCCCACGACCCCATAGGAAAGTAACACATTTCGCACTCTCTACTCGCATGGAAAGTGACCTCCATTCTCACCCGTGCGGAAAGTAACTTTCCGCACGGCTGTCAATAAGCCGTCAAACCTGTGAATCCTGTAAGATTTACATATGTATTTATTCATTGCTCTTTCTTATTAATATTATTTACATAGAAACTGGACTAAAAACTGATTATTTATAAAAAATAAATTTTCGATTCTCGATTTTCGATTTTCGATTTTCGATTTTCGATTTTCGATTTTCGATTTTCGATTTTCGATTTTCGATTTTCGATTTTCGATTTTCGATTTTCGATTTTCGATTTTCGATTTTCGATTTTCGATTTTCGATTTTCGATTTTCGATTTTCGATTTTCGATTTTCGATTTTCGATTTTCGATTTTAGATTTTCGATTTTCGAATGGGTGGTCGTAGGAAAAATATTGTACATTACTTGTGCGAAAGTGACTTTTCACTCTCGAGGGAATGTCGCACTCGGCTTACGCGTCGTGCTACAATATTTCCCACTCGTGTGAAAAGTGTCACTTTCCGCACTCGTAACGTAATATACTATTTTGGCCCGGTATGTCATGTGACATTGACCAATTAATAGTTGATTGCCACGATTGCGCAGCTTATGCAAAAGCAAATAGAGAAGAACCATTACATCCACATTAAATATCTCAAAGAGCTTTGCAAAAAGTTGATTTAGATATTTTTGAATAAATAGAGTAGAGTTTTGTATTTTAGTGTAAAAAATTCTGTTTATTGCAAAGCGCTTTCGACTTTCGTCATCTTCAGTGCTTCCTGAAAGTAAAATTTGTAAAGGTGAGGTTATAACTTTGGAAAAATAATTAGGTGAGTAACTTACAAGTCAGGTAAGCAGAAAATTGCTGAATAAACAAAAAACATTGTTACAATTAATATTGTTCTGTTTAATAACTAAACGAGAAACATGTTAAAATTCAGGCCATGTGGTATGCCGAAGCAACGTCAAGTGTCTCGAACAAATCCAATCTAAGAAATTCCTTATTATCAATCCTGTGCAAAATTTTTGAGTTTCTGTTAGGGCTGAAATTATGCTTGTGAAATTTGAGATGGTTACCAAATATGGACTTGTCAGGTCTCTTCAGATGTTCATTGAAGCGAGGGAGAAGTAGTCTGCAGGTTCTACCAATGTAGGAGGCCGGGCAATCAGAATACCGCTACTTTTCAATTTACTAATTTTATCCTTTGAGTTAACTAAATAATTGCTCAAACTGTTGTAAGCTTTAAAGGAAACTTTTGTACCAGATACTGTATCTTCTATGAATTTGGAAACATCCCTGCACATATTTTGATCATAAAGTATTTCATCAAAGGTGGGTTGATTGTAGGAGAAATAGTGAAGGCGAGTCTTCTGTCTATCCTGTATTTAATTTTGTTAATCAATCTATGAATAATGTAAGGTTGGTAGCCATTGTTGACAGCAATCTGTTTTAATATGTTAACCTCACTGTTGTAATTTGAAGGAGCTAGAGGGATTGTTAAAAGTCTATTAACGTAGTAGTTGAAGGAGGCCATTTTGTGTTGCAAAGGATAGTGAGAATTAAATGGTATGACGTGATCAGTCTGAGTGGGTTTTCTGTAAATGGAAAAATCTAATTTGTTCAACGTAGTTATGGTTAGATCCAAAAAGTTTAATCTGTTGTCTGATTCCACCTCAAGGGTAAATTTAATTTTGGGGTGTACATTATTTAAGGGTTCAAGTACATCCAGAGCATCATTGGAGTTGCCTGCAATGAAAACCAGGCAATCATCGACGGAACGAAACCAACTAACAATTTTATTAATCTTGTTAATAATGTATCAGTTTTCCAAATTTTCCATGAAAATCTCAGCCAAGAACAGAGAGAGGGTTACCTACAGCCAAGCCTTCAGGTTGGCTATAATGTTTCCCAATAAAGACCAAAAAAATCTTGAGAAATGCAAAAATTCAACAAAGTTAAGATATCAGTTTTTGTAGAATCAGGAACTGAGTGTAGAGAAAGTGAGTTTGACACTAAAGGTAAAGTTTCAGATTTAGGTATGGAAGTAAACAGGTTGCTGCAGTGTTACTTACCGAATTGGACGGTTTATAGTTGGTGATGTTCTTTATCACTTGCAGGATGAAAGTTGCCAAAGTAGAGACAGTAGTGTTGTGAAAACTTACCACTGGTCTGGCTGGAATGTCCTCCTTGTGTATATTCAAGAGATCATATAATCTGGGCATTTGGGGATTGCTAGGAATTAAATTGTATGTTTTGTTGAATTCATAAAAAAGATCTTCACTAAATTTTATGTAATTTTTGGTTTTTGGTGGATTTGAGTTTAAAAGGATGAAGTTGTTGGAGCTCAAAAAGTCTTCAACCTTTGCGATATAATCTGTTTGATCAAGTATGACTAGGCAGCTGCCTTTATCAGCTTTAGATAAGAAGAGATTGTTGTTGGATTTTTTTATGTAAAGTTAAATTTAAATTCCTATGATTGGACTTCCTCAAGTAACCTCCCTGTGAGAACGTTCATATATGGTTATAGTGAACTGACAGAAATTTCTAATCTTTTGTTTGATGTTGTTGTTATTGGGAAGTTTATCAATCAAAACATCTAATTCGATGGAAAATGGAGTGAGTTCTTTTCCAGACTTGTCTATATTCAATGAGAATTTCCGCCCCAACGATAACAGGGCTATCTCCTCATCATGAAATGAAGTACTAGATAAATTTTTAATACGTTCATGAAATTCAAATTCTGAAAACTTTTCAACAGAAGGTTGAGAGTTTTGCCTATTTTTGCAAAGAATAAGTGACTTCAGTTCCTTGTTAACTTTCTTGAACTTCAACCCGCTCAGACATACCACCCGGTCCTCTGTGTCATTGGAGACATTTTGAAGTAAATGTTAAAATAAAGGATTGTCTGAGATAAGTTTATCATACATAATAAATGTTCAAGTCAACATTGGTACGATCTAACTTGGCATAGTGTTTACAAAACAGCACCCTTGATAATTTTCTTCTGTGTTGGGTTGTAGTGATCCCTTAAAAGACATTAAAGACAAAAGGACACTAACTTAGAAATAATAATAATATTTAATTTAATATTAATTATAGTATTTAAGGAGCATCGGCCGGCCATAGTCAATGTCATTTACCAAGGAAAGATTGTTTTTGTTATTTTATAAACAGACATGTATAGTTTACAGACCGAGGTCGGTTGTGTAGAAAAACACAACTATGTTTCCTATATAATGGGTGTGAACGAACCATGATGATATTATGATTGTTATTAATACTTTGAATAAGCCGTTTTGATATTTATAGTAGTGTATTTTTAAATGTATTAAACTTGAACCCAGTGATTTTATAAATGTGTTATTGTTTACTCTGTTCCCGAACACAGGTTGCTAGGTAAGCGGTTTCCTCCATAATAATATGCCTTTATGGTAAACGTCGAGTATACGAGGGACCCTTACTAAGTAACCACTACAGGGTTTTAGGTGAGTAGGTATGTTAGTTGGCATAATGGTTCTGGCAAACCTCGGGATGGCACCCACTCTCAGAGACCTATTTAAAAACCATATGTCTATGTGTAACAAGCTTCTCCTAATCGACAACTTCCTGTAATTTTATTTATTTATTTATTTATTTATTAGATATATTTGAACTAAATAAAAAATACTTTTCAATTCTCATTGATTATTATTCAAAATTCCCAGAAGTGGTACGGTTAAAGAATATAACTTCAGAAGAAGTTATACATCAATTAAAAAATATTTAACCTAGTGTCAAATTGTGGTAGCCAATTAACTTCATTTGCATTTAAATCTGTTTCATATGAATGGGATTTTCAAGCGCTAAGCATTCAAGATCAAATGGTTTGGTAGTAAAAAAACAACATTCAAGCAGTGAAAAATGTTCTGAAAAAATGTTGTTTGTCAAATTCTGATCCCTTTTTAGGTCTACTACTGTTCAGAAAAAACTTTTATTCACCAGCTCAACTATTGTGTAATAGAGCTTTAAAAAGCATCTTACCTGTAACAAATAAATATTTAAACCCTGTACAGATAATTAATAACAAGTACAGGAACATTTTTTTTGGAAAACAGCAAAAACAAAAAGCTTAATAGTAGGCATTGAAGAATTGGAAATTCCCAAAATAATAATTATTTGTTGAATGTAGGATTTTTAGCATAAATTGGTTATGCTATTAGGGATCGGGTAACTGTCCCTGCTCCAAACAGTATAACCGATCTATATAATCTATTCATTCATTACTGTAATTAACAAAAATCTTTGTAAAACCTCAAACTACAGGATTGTTTTTTTATATTACAATCTTTTCAGTATTGGATTTTAAGTATCAAATGAATAAATTCTAATTGATATGCGCCCAAGTGCTCCAATTGTCGCGTGCGTCCATTCGTCGCGCATCCAAATGTCGCGCGTCCAAATGTCGCGTATTTTTCACGTAGAACCGTCAAACATTTAAATCAATAAGAGTTTCCTACCTCAAAATAATACTTTGTGTCTGCAGCTACTTTATCTTCTTCACTATTAGATGCTGGGATGTACGCACTGGTATCAACAGCAATTGATATTTTTCCTGAAATTTTGATGGAAATAAGACATTTATATGTATAAAATATCATGAAACATTATTTATATATGCTACAATCACAATCAATAGCGCTATACTTTATTTGGTAATTTATTTAAGCGCGATCAAATTCATGAAATTATTCTTTCTTGTCCATTAAATAAACCTTACAGGAAGTTATCCAAAGATGTTAAGGCCAAAAATAGCGTTGGTCTTGAGATCATGTATAAAGAATGTGGTACCATAATTATATTCTCTAGCTCCCCCTCGAAAAATATGGATACTCCATTGGTTGCATGACATAACGAGAGACTTCTTCACAATTCTGGGATAGCAATATAAAGAAAATATAAACACTATTCTTTTGATGGACTTTCTTGATAAAAACTGAACCAATCAAATCGTTAAATAAACTGCAGCAAACATTAACGCCTGAGTCAATAAGCTCGTTTATTATTATTTTTAGGTTCCACCACTGGCAACAATAGTAAACAGTTGTGTTAATCATCGCTCTTCACAAAAAGTGCATAAATAGTGGTTCAAAGTTGAGTTACAAATGCTAGATTGGTCAAGACAAGTACGTGAATTTGTTATAAATTATCTTTGAATAACGAGTAAAATAAAAAATAGTTAGTTTGCTGGCTATATTAAAAATTAATTTGAAGCTACAGTAACCATATTTAATAAGCTTATAAGAAAGCCTGATAAGATAGTCAACAATTCAAAACCGGCTGGTGTGTTTTATCAACTGTAATTGTACTTCCATAGGTAGAACACAAATATTTTACTGTAAAAATTTGAAGTGAGAGTTTAATTAAATTAAGGAAAATAATATGGAAAATACGCTAACAGAAATTATGAGTAAACTCACCAAAAAGGGAGAGAGAGATAAGAGGGTAGAACAAAAATTGGATGGAATCCAGAAGGAAAAAAAGCAAAATCAAAAAGTAAATTCATTTCTGAAATCTGGGAATGAAGAGCTGAGGAAAGAAGTTAAACAGCAAGAAAGAAGATTGGAGGAATTAGAGAAAGAAAACAGAAGAAAGAACATAATAATAAACGGTCTGAATGAAGATAAAGATGAAAATGCTGCATCCATGAAAATAAAAATCAAAGAAGTTTTAACAAAACTTGAAGTAGATATCGATGACTCAATCCATATCGAAGAAATCAGGAGAATTGGATACCAGAAAGCAAATAAGATAAGACCAGTGTTAGTGCAGATGAAAGACTGGAACAAAAAAATGTACATACTAAAAGCATCGAAAAAACTTCAGGGTATCAACATTTTTATTAATGAAGAGTACTCTAAATCTGTTCTGGAGCAAAGGAAAATACTCAAAACCCATTTGAAATAGGCAAGGTTACGAGAAAGCAAAGCTAATTTAAAATACAATAGACTCTTTATTGATGGAGAAGTGTATACGACGGACACATTGAGCAATGTTGAAATGCCACAATAGTTTAACAATAGAATCACTGTCCATCACACACCAAAATCAAAGATGGGTAGAACTCTTAGCGAAAGATCTCCACACGAGGTAAATGGAAAAGCGAAGCATAAAAGAATTGGAAATACAGGGGCCATTCCAAAAAACATCCAAGAGCAGTACCACTAACTTCAGTTTCCAAACCCTATAAGAGAAGTATAAATGTGATTTTCTGGAATATTCTTGGAATCAATAATATTCACGACCTTATCTCAGATAATTCAATGGACTTTGACATTCTCTGTATTTGCGAAACTTGGTTAACAGATACGGTTAGAGTTCCAGACCAACTATGAAGCAAATATGATTATATTTTTTCAGCAGCCGTTCGGGAGAGCTCACAAGGCCGTGCAAGCGGAGGTTTAATCATCTTCTATAATAAATCGTTTACAGTAACGGTCCTTGAGACCACTCCCTGGTGGCTAATTTGTAAAATGGTATATAAGGATCAGATTACGATTTTGTGTTTTTTTTATTTTAAGCCACATTTGGATATTGATAATATTTTGGATTTGTTTCAGTTGTCATTATCAGATATAACTGACACACATAACAATCAAATACTACTTTCAATAGGTGATGTTAACGGTAGAGTAGGTGAATTATCCTCTATTCCTGAAATTCATGTACAAAATACATTCGAAAATATGTTAAGTTTAGGCCAAACAATTAACTATAAGGGTCGGTCCTTATTAGATTTTATGGCAAGTCACAATCTTTCATTAGTAAACGGATCCATCATTAGCGATAGACCCGCTAAATTTACTTACTCAAGCCCTCGAGGTGACAGTGTCATAGATCTCGCTTTTTGTAACAATCCCTGCCTGTCTGGTATAGAGAGGTTAGAAGTTTTAAATATTGTAACAAACTCAGATCACTTTCCTCTATTACTGAAAATCTCGTTTAAAATTGATGAACAAGAATGCCTAAAGTCACAAATATATTCTGTAGTTCGGTAGAACTACTCTGTGTTGTCTTCAGTAGGTTTGTTTAACAGTACTGATTTAAACTATACTAATATAGTTAACACTATCAAAAACACTTTAAATTTAGTTTATAAGAGTTCAGTCTCCAGTAGAATACGTACTAACAGATGGTTTGACGCGGAGTGTGCTGCTTCTAAACGCAATCTCAAATCATTACTCAAATTATGCAGTAAAAATAATTTTGTAAATACGTTTAAAGTCAATATAATGATGGAAAAAAGTTGTATAAGACGCTAATAAAAAACAAAAAGGGAAATTTTGATCCAAATTTAATTTTAGCCATCTCTAACACACGCGATCAAGCTGGCTTCTGGAAGGCGATAAATAGCTTCAAATTTTCGACCAAAATCTCCTCCATTTCTTTGGAGATTTGGGAGAATTATTATGATGAATTTAGTACACCCAGGATACCGCTGGACATTCAATTTTACGATGCTAAACATACTGATCTCGACTGTCCGATTACTTTCTCTGAATTAAAAAATTGCCTTGAGAAATGTAAAAATAATAAAGCGCCTGGATCTGATAGAATTTCATATGAATTTCATAAATATCTACCCCAAAATTGGGTTTTATACATATGCTCATTGTTTAATAATATTTTGGAAACAGAAGAAATTCCCTCCGAATAGCACAATATTATAATGTCTATGTTACACAAAAAGGGACCTATTCATGACCCTGAGAAATACAGAGGAATTGCTCTTATTAACTATATGACCAAGCTTTTTACATCTCTTATTTTAGAAAGACTGTCAAAATTTTGTGATCCGTGCAATATACTCCCTGAGACGCATTCTGGCTTCCGAGTCGGCAGAGTTTGCATGGATAATGTGTTTATTCTGAATGCAGTTACTCAAATACATCTTAGGCTCAAAAGACGCAAAGTTTTTGTAGCCTTTGTTCATTTTCGGAAGGCATTTGATTGTGTAGATCACAACATTTTGTATAGTAAATTATTCACGTCGGGTGTCAGCTTAGAAATGATTCGTTTGATAAAGAATATATATGACAAGGCTTTCATGACAATAAGAGTAAATGGCCAGCATTCAAAACCATACGGGATAGACAAGGGTGTTTTACAAGGCGAAACTTTAAACCCATTATTGTTCTGTATTTTTGTGGCTGATATGGGGCAATTTTTCGTGAAGCGGGGTCACCTGGGGTTAAACATTGACAATACTAAAGCATTAATGTTGATCATGTAAGCAGATGATCTGATGATCGTTAGTGATTCGCAGATTGATCTCAATAAGAAACTTTACATGAATACTCGGTCCGTAACAAACTTTCAGTAAATATTTCAAATACTAAAATCATGATATTCGGGAGAGGTGGCTTCCACAATAATTATAATAATTACAATTTTCATTATAATGATGGAAAAGTTGATATTGTTAAACAATTTTCTTACCTTGGGATACTTTTTACTTCGTCCTCGTTATTTTCTGAAATGTCTGTTATGACAGTGACTAAAGTGAAACAAGCCTTTGCAGCCGTCACTGATATAATGGTTCGCTCCAAAATGACTTCTTGGGAGACAAAATTGAAATTTTATAATTCTATTGTAATATCAATGCTGTCATATTGCGTTGGTGTCTGGGGTTTAAGATATGGAAATATCCTTGAACGAGCCCAAGAAGGTTTTTTCAAAAACCTACTTAGTTTGCTACGAGGTACCCCGGATTACGTTGTTAGACTGGAAGCTTCAGTAATAAAATTAGATTACACTGTTTTTAAAAGCGCTTTATGTTGGCTATCAAAAGTTATAGCAATGGACGACTTACGTTTACCAAAAATTTGTTTTCTACGTCTACTCCAACTATCGGAGGATGATCGTTGTGATAATACTTATAACTGGGTGGCACAAGTAAAATCTGTCTTCACTTTGTTAAGGAGAATTGATCTTTGGAATCTTTTTATAAATCCATCACATGTCCTTAAAATTGTAGCACAAATCAGAACGGGTAGAAAGAAATGATTAAGATTACTTATAAAGTTTCAGCATACATAATAAACAACGAAGAAATCTGCACAATATGTAACCTAAAAGCACCAGAGTCCGGCTACCACATATTTTTTGAGTGCCCTCTATACCAACCGTACAGAACGATCTATCTGATAGATATTGCAAATATTGACTCTCTGGTTAAGATCTTTGACACTGGGACCTCCAGGCAACTCCAGGCAATTGACAAATGTAGCTTATTTTATTAGACTTAGATCATTTATATTTGATGAGTGACAACCTGAAATATCGAAATGTCAAATACTATTACTTACTTATTGATTTTGTTCGTGGTTAGGACCCTTGCAATAAGATTTTGTAAATTTCTTAAATGCAATAAAGATAATAAATAAATAAAATAAATAAATAATTATCATTTTTAAATCTTTAACTGACAAATAATGTTATGGATTTATTATTTTATTTCATTATATATTCATATCCGCCGAACAGCCCTAACTCGCTGTAGGTGACGTTTCATGCCATGTATTATGGACCATGAGAAAGCTTGTGAAAATATCTGGAGCCCATTTTTTTGCCATTGCCTCTATTTCGGTTTAAAAATTTTTCCTATCACATAATGAGATTCTTTGAGCTTGAGTTACTTCCCTGATCGATCATAAGCATTTCTGAGAGCGAAAATGTTCTTTATAAGCGGTGAACAAATTCCGCAAATACAAATTTTTTTTGGAAATTAGTTTTCTAAATGTTTTTTATGAAGTAAAACATGTATATATTGAGAATGGTTTGTTCTTGGGTTCAAAGGTTGCAGAATAGAATAAATATAATAATTATGATATATTTTGGAATAAATATTTAATGAAACTTGACATTTGCACTCATGACCGATTTTGGGAATTCTAGAAAAGATGGAAGTCTGTATTTCTAGTTTGAGGGGAGGCTTACGAGTACGAGTCTTCTTTTGAAAGATGTCTCATCTCAAACGACAGTCTTGAATGCTTCTTCTAGTGAATCGGTTCAGCTCAGTTGTATCTCAGTACCTTACTGAAGTAACTCAAGTATTTTATTTTCCCTCAAGTATCTCTCGGCAACTAAATTAGTAGACTCGTATGTTAGTAAGTGATTGGTGGCAAATTTTCGCAACGAAAAGAAACAGTGTAAAATTTTAATAAGTGTATAAAAAGTACTTTGTGTATAGTTTTTTAAATATATTAATAGTTTCAAACTTCGATTTTTATTTTATAAACAATCTAACAACAGGAAATACAGTGCATTAATTATCTATATACGTGCAATACGTAATAAAATATTTATATGTACTGTTTAGAACAGGCTTTAGTTTCCAATCCTTAACATAATATCGGTCAAAATATAACTGTAGTATACTTCAAACGAGGTTAAGTGGAAGGTATATTTCCACAACGCTGATTAAGAATATTCTACACTTAAAGCGAAGAATTGAAAAACCAAATATTATAAGTCGTTTAATGACTCTATGCTAAATTGGCTAAAAACAAATAGAGTAAAAAAATTAACCAACAAAACAGGTGTAAAAAATAATGCACAAACTGGGACAATTATTGTTGTTAGTTAACTAGGCCCAGTTTTCTCCCGCGAATTTCTTAATATCTAATAACACATTATAATTGTTTCAATGATCGAAAACGTATCTTAAATAAATTCGCTAAATAAAATTTCCACAAAAAGGAACCATACGGTAAACTGTTCACTAATATATCGATGTTGTTGATTACCTAGGCATCAATAGGCATTGCTAAATGTAGTATGGAAAATTTCCTCCATTTTATTATTGTTGATTATCTTAGAGATGACAATAACTGGCCTAATTGTCATAGATTGACCGTAGATGGAAATAAAAATGAAATTGTTTATTGTACGTTACCATAAATCACCTAATTTACTAACTGCAATCTCGTAATTTAGAAATTTTGTAAGTACCTCCCTTTCTTGATTAACAAAATTTCTTGTTGCACTGTACTTGTACGAATAATGGTATTCAAATTCGTTTAACGACGTGGATTTAATCAACGAAAAGATATAAAAAGAATCCTCTGAATTAACCAGCTTTTAGCTCAGCTGAAGGGAAAAGTTTAGAATGAAGTCACGTTGGCCAGCGACGCATCTCCTCAACGCGCCACGCCTCATGCACCAGTTATTTCTAGGATGTGGTCACCGCTAGAGGCTGGCCTACAAAATTTATAATAAATTGCTCCTTTGGTCAAATGAAAATTGAACAGGCTCGTTTAAATCCAGAACTCTATCAGGTTGAATATTTAAAGTATAGGCAACAGTCTTCGAAGTGGATGTAATTCAATAGTCTGCGTGGTATTAGCCAGGAAAATAGCTGTTGTCCTCTTGAAGAACGGTCGGACTGATATGTCGAAATTATTAATATTGTGACTTTAACGAAGGTTTATAGTAGAAAACCGAAATTTATCTTTCATATATAGATATATGAAAATATAGATATAATTACCTCCTTGAGATGATCTGAACTCGTTATTGTATACATGCCAAGCCCTCGCGTGTGCTCTGAGCAGATTATGTCCACAAATGTACTCCAAAAGACCTTCAGAATGAATGGCTGGTGGATAGTAACCGTACCCATATCCTCCCATACATGTTTGTCGGGGTTCATTGAACGTTATCCAATATTTTACATTATCACCAAATAAAGAGAAGACAACTCTAGCATAACCTTGGAAGTACCATTGAATATCTGCATTTAGAAAACCGCCCAAAGCTTCCAAAGTTAAAGGTAAATCCCAGTGAGATATTGTTACCAGCGGCTCAATGTCGTTAGCTTTGAGTTCTGTGATTAAGTTTCTATAATAAGCAACTCCCAATTCGTTAATGGTATCTGGATCACCTGAAAACAACAGAATATTTGGAATTAAAACAATGTATGAAAAATGCTTCTTAAATTCTCCCAATACGGGCTAGATTCGGTCGCCATTCTGAACTTTTTCATTTTCATTTTAAATTTGTTTCAAAATAAAGAGCTGCTAGTGGTTATCAGAGACTTTAACAAGAAAAATGGATTCGTCTTCTTCTGCCCTAATATTATCGAAGGTGAGAGTAAAACTATTACTGAAAGAGTTTTCAACATACTACTTTTCCGCTCAACCTATCTAATATGCCAGAAAAGTATTGGTTTACCCCAAACACAGTTGAAATTTTGAAAACATTATTTTAGTCATTTTTACGTTTCTCGTCAAGAACAACACGGAAAAATTGTTTTTAGAAAAAAAATACTGTGTGTATGTCGTCGTCGTCGTTGTCGTCGGCCACTTTTCGTTACATGTCTTGTTAGCACGATACAGCCTCCGGAGTGCAAAAAGTCACCAATTTTATGATCGAATATTGCTCAAGACATCTCAGAGATGGACCCTATTGATTTTCAGCTTATCAGAGCCAGTACAACGGGTGCTATGGTACTTGAAGTACGACATTTTAGTCATTTTTTGAGAAATTTCAGTTTGTTAGCATGATACAATCTCCGGAGTGCAACAAGTCATCAATTTTCTAATCGAATACTATTCAGGACATCTCACAGATCAACCAAATTGATTCTCAGCTCACCAGAGTCACTAGAATAGGTGCTATAGTACTTTATGTACGACATTTTTGTCATTTTTGGAGAAATTTCAGTTTGTTAGCACGATACAGCCTCCGGAGTATATACAAGAGATCAATTTTTTGATTATATATTAATTAGGGCAACTCAGAGATAAACCCTATTGATACTTAATTCACTAAAACCAGTGCTATGGTACTTGAGGTACAAGTTTTTGTCATTTTTGGAGAATTTTCCATTTGTTAGCACGATACAGCGTCCAGAGTGTATACAAGTGACCAATTTTAAAATTGGATATTTTTCAAGGTGTCTCACAGATGTATAATATTGAGTTTCAGCTCACTAGAGCGAGTACAGCGAGTCCTATAAATCCAGATATACTACATTTTTGATTATTTTTGTTGGAGAAATTTCGGTTTGTTAGTACGATACATCCCCCGAAGTGTATACAAGTGACAATTTTATAATAGAATATTGTTTAGGGCATCTCACTGATGCGTAAAAGTTAGTTTTAATCTTTAAACCCGTTTATTTTAAGTTTAAAATGAAACAACTACCATGTAAGTAAAATGAAGTCGATATCATTTCTGATAAATAACCACCCAAGATTTCTTTGTGGATTCTGAGTAAAAATCTACTTGGAACGAACATCTCATTGATTAAGCTTCCAAAAAACTATAACTAAATACATTTATGCAAGCTCTATGCAGTTACCACTACAGAAGAAATGGCACGTACTACAAATGAACTCGAAAATGGCGTAACAATAGGCTTAATAAAAGACACAACACGAATAGGTATTATATTTTTGGAAATATCTAAATACTTCACCTTTTATATGAAAAACTGAGGTGTTTTTCAAGAGGTACAGATTTATTTAACGGTTACAGAAGAGTATTACCCGAAATATTTGACTATATTTTGAAAGCAATCACCCCTGAAATGATATATGTCTTAAAGAACATGGGTATTTTGACATTAGGAATTAATATTTCATAAAATTTGTCATGGCATGCGCGGCAGAGGCGGAAATATCAAATATTTTGACCGACTGTGTCGCGTCAAAAACATTTGAGCCGCGCGTGCCGTGCGGTAGCTGCTAGGTGGGACATATCGATAAGTTATTACTGCTTGATATCACTGCGTCAGCCGTGCTAGCCGCTTCTGCCGCGTGTTGCCGCTCACGTAGGACAACGCGTTCGATCTTCCGGGACGAGTTAAATTTAACAATAGCTATTCGCGGAAGGACATCGTAGCAGTTTCTTCGTCATTGCCGTTCACGTTGCGACAGTGACGTTACAGCATTGCAGCAAAGATATCATATCAAACCTAATCAGCATAATATTGCCACAATACCCCTTACAGGGTAGACACCATCAACTTTAAACGATGTGTATTTAATAAATCGCCTATGAACCGCCTCCACCGCGTGAATATGGTACCTGTAGATAGGTGACGACACCAAAGAACCATATTCCAACTTAGACCTAACATAAGAAAAAAACAAGAGTTTCAGCGAAAGTGTATTTTTAAAATCTTTACAACTCCCAGTAATATAACGTAACATTATTAAAGCCTCCGCAATAACTTTCTCAGTATGTATATTAAAAGTAAATTTAGAATCATACAAGATACACAAATCTCTCACCTCTGAACAGCGTTCTAATATTATGCGATCTAGTGTATAATCAAACTTAATCACATTACATTCTCTAGTAAATGACACGACTTGACACTTATATTTATATATTTAACTATAACTTACTGATATTGCACCACTGCAAAACGTTGTCTAATGTTGATCGCAAAATGAAAACAGTTACTAATATCTTGTATCGATTTGTAGATTTTTATGTCATTCGCAAAGAGTAAACGAGGAACTGATATAACTTTTGTTATATCGTTAATGAACATAAGAAATATTGAGGGTCCCAAGCTAGACCCTTGGGGAACACCAGACTTAACCGCGTAGGGAAAGATTTTGACCCCAAAGATTCAACGTATTGAAACCGGTTACTCAAATATGATTTAAAAAGGTGTAATAAGTTTTCCGATAATCCAAAACATAATGATTTACCCAATAGAACATAATGGTCGAGTTGATCAAAAGCTTTTCTAAAATCTAAATAAAGTACATCCACCTGCCCACGATTATCCAAATCACTGCAAATAAATGGATTGAGACATGCTAAATTGGTATTACAAGATCTGTTTTCCAAAAAAACCATGCTGGTTTGCGGAGATAGAGGATCTAACGTTTTTATATATAAAATTCCTAATTATAATTTGTAAGATTTTTGAAAAATTGCAAAGAATTAAAACGGCACGATAATTTTCAATTATAGACTTTTTTATGAATAGGACGTACTCTTGCCGTTTTCCATTTTGTTGGAAAATTAGAAGTTCGCAGAACAAGATTAAATACAAACAATAACGGTTCAGATAATACTCCAATACAATCCCCAACAACGAAGCTTGGAATGAGGTCAACACCAGCAGTTAGTTTATCTTTTAACTTTTTTATTGCTGCGATGATATCATTTTCGGTAATTGAACGTAATTTTAAACCATCAACTAATACATCCAATTCACATTTTTCAAACGGTCGGTCAATGGAATCTACATAAACACTGCTAAATAACTTAGCAAAGGCATCCACTATGTCTTGCAGAGATTCATACACGCCATTATTGTCATTCATCATACCTGCAATTCGAGACCGCCCTGTTTTACTATGTTTTAAGCCCAAATAGAAGAAGAATCTTGTATAATGATATTCTCAGCATTTGCAATCAAATTGTTGTATCCAATTACACTCTCTACTGTTACAGCAATTCTTAAATTTATTATAATAGAATAGAGTTGAATGTCTTTGATACCGCTTCGTCAAAACATTTATACAATTTTCCATACAGTATGTCACATGAAGTATTAGCATCTTCGCATCTTCACAATTATATAAATTTGACCAATCGATTCGACTAATAAGATCATATAGTAAAGGAAAGTTGGCTTTTCCACAATTAAATTTTTTTTCTTTAACAATACTAGTATTGGCAAACTAACTTTGACCGCTGATCCCCCCAACAACAGGCACGTCACACTGAACCACATCACACTTATCTAAAATGGATATTACTAAATCAAATAATGCATTATTTACGTTCAGTACAGAATTATGTTGATCAGAACCAGTAAAATTTATGAAATCCAAAAACATTTTTACTTTATTATAGGAATTATTAATATTAGTAAACGCACCCCAAATGTACTCCCAACTTTCAAAATAATCAAATATGTACTCATAAATCTGTATGCTTCTAGCTGGAGGTATATACAAAACAAATACGTATGATTTATATTTAATTGTATTTAGTTTGCATCCAACAATGTCAACAGATAGAAGACTAGCATGCAAAGCTGATAAAAGTAACATGTTTATGCAACTTTCCGTAGCTAATAGTACACCCCCATCACGGGTAACATTATTCGCATTTAAATTCCAAGCACAACGATGAATATTAGAATACATTGGAGGAAATAGCTCTTGGTCAAAAATGTCACACTGCAAATTAGTTTAGGTCAAACACACTAAGTCCAATTCATCACCAACAGCCAAAGAATTATAGAAGTCTGTCGTCTTCGTTCGTAACCCCCTAACATTCTGGTAATAAACCGTAATATTTTCAGCAATAGGAGTGGGTGCAGTTTTCAGTTTAAATTAGTATCTATCTTTGGCATTCCACTGAAAAACTTTATGATGAGATTCGACTTTCCTGCTTGAGAACGTTCAAATAATTGTTGTCGTAATTCCTTGTAGTACTGGGTGTGACGTGGAGTCTTACGAATGCTACCCGAGTATTTGCGAATTCAGGATTATTCTTTAAAATTTTTGAAGCTTTTATGCATTTATGTACCAACTTTCCATTGAACAAAGTAATTCTGATAGTCCGACGCTTTGAGTTCATGCCATTGAACTTGCTTACTTTGGCAACATTCTTTTCGGCCACATTGCGATCCTCTTTACCGATGATCCAATCCTATTTGGGTATGCCGAATAAAATAATATCGTTTTTTTGGGTTCCTTTCCGTTACCTCCTGGATTATATCTCCAATTGCAGCATTCGACATTTCCACTTTAGATTCATTTTTAGCATTTCTTAGTTTTTTTACTTCATCTTGAAGTGCAACTATGACAGATTTCAATAAATTAATATCGGAACCAATGGTGCAACACTGTGAGCAAGTCCATGTCAGAGATTTCTTGGTATTGATACTTCTTGTTTCAGTAGGTGTAAGATCAGCGCAAGTAAGTATTATTGAACATGCCCTTGCAGACAAAACAATTCAACATAAGGTGAGCTTCTGTAAGTTTTTGACAACACTTACACCTATCCGTTTTAACCTTCATGGGACGGACATCAAAATTTTACGAAAAGGAATAACTGGGGTCCGAGAAAACCCCATGCGTAAAATTGCAGAAATGCTGTATTTTTCTTTAAATTAAATATATCGAAAAGAAGTTTTATTAAAGTTTTACTATTAACCATTTATTAGTGAAAAATCATCACGGAAGAATACAAAATACCCTAATCACTAATACTACTAGCTACATATCATTTTAACATTTTTTACAAACTGTTCTAACTTACCCTTTTCACGTGGGCTAATAGATGGAATGAAAAGTTTTTTGTTGTTAGCTGATGCTCAAGAAAGGACCAAATGATTGTATTTACTGATGTAGGATGTATGATGAAATGTATGAAGAAATTAAACACTTATGTCACGTTAATTTTTTTATATTGCAGGAATTTATAACTTTTTTATTTTTGCGTAGACAATTAAGAACTCACTTGTACATTCGCGTTACACTGTGATTATTTTGCACATAATATGAGGGATTAATGGATGATTGAAGACTAAATACACATGTTTGTTACCGGGATAAAAAAACGCCGGGTGACGACTGGGAAGTGTCTAAAATTGAGGTTGTATTCGTATTTATATGTCGGTTAACGTAGTTGCGAGGTAGGAAGAATTTGAAACGTAACGGTCAGATATAGCGAATGAAAATTTGCAGTTAGGGTGATTTTTTTGGGGGCCTGAAATGTTTCGTAGAAACAGATAATAGAGTTTTCTCATGAAGCGATAAGGTGTCGGGTACTTTGAAATATTCATTGGAATTCCAGAAAACTATATTTATCTGTATTTCTTATGTGGTAGTAAAGTTAAAATGAATTTTTTGTTGATGTAAAGAAATATTAAATGTTGGGAATAAGGATATATTTAGTTATATGTTTTGAGCAGAATATTCGAATTGTATTATACAGGGGAAGTTGAAAATAAAATCACAGGAGAATTTCGTAATTAGATCAAAGTCGAACACAAACTATCTCCGATTTTGAATGTTCTAGGCACACAAAGTTATTATACCTAATACATATTTTTCTGGATTTTCTGTCTATTCCTCTTTGACACATATGGCAGCGCTCCCTGGTAATGTTTTGTTCTCCAACTCTATGTTCTGTTGCATCCAGTAGTTCGGGAAAAAAATATCTGTCATATGCCGTTTTCTATTCGTCTGAATGTATTTATTATTATATCGCCGGAAAACGTTTTTCTTTATGAGTTCTTCTCCTAGTCCCAAAATATACATTTTACGTTTATCCAAACTGTTTTTTCGCCAATCCGGGTTTTGCAGTAACCACAATTTATAAACATATATTCCTGCGATATCTATAAGATGCGAAAATATTGCCATTGGCCAGCGGTTTGAGTTTCTCTGCACTGTATATTCTTTGGCCAACTTATCTGAAGTGTCGACAGCACCTTTTGTTTTGTTGTAATGAAGAATAATTTCTGGTTAATAGTGCTGTTCTTCTCCAGCTACTGTACTATCAGTATGCTCACTTGAAAGTAAGATGACAGCATGTTTTTGTTTTGGAACATAGGATACTAGCGTTCTTTGATTTCTAAAAGCAAACATACTTGAAAACTCTTTCTTGTACGATACCGGTAGAAGTTCCCTGGGAATAAATGTTTTATTTTTCCGGAGGGTTCCACATAAAGTAATATTTTTTTTCCACAACTTGTCAGCAAGTTCTAAACTTGTAAAAAAGTTATCGGTCGTTATTCCAAATCCGCCTTCCAAATGGTTTGTCAAACCTAGGACAACCCCTTGACCTTGACCCTTTTCCGCTTTGTTACCTTGTTTTCGTAAAAATTAATAGATACATAGGAATATAAAGTTTACCTATACTGCTTTTCAAATAACTTACCCTATTTGGCAATATAAGAAGTGGAGCAGTCCACAAGAGCCCATATTTTGATTCCATACTTATCAGGTTTACTCTTCATATAGACTCGAATGGTGCCTTACCCCTAAATGGTACAAGCTGCTCATCTACATATAGATGGTCGCCAGGATTAAGTGATTTTTTACAATTAGAAGTGAAAATATCGAATATATCTCTTATCGGAGCTAGCTTATCTACTAATTTTCGTTCTTGTCTTGTTTGAAAATTATCAAAGCGTAAAAATGAAGTAATTTGTTCGAATCTGTCTCTTGATATTGCAGCAGGAATTATAGGACGACAGTAAGAAATATCTTGACACCAGAGCATATCGATAGCCTCTTTCGATCCGTGAAGTGCGCCAAGAATAAGCAACAGTCCAATATAAGCTTCAATCTCTGTAGAATCAACAGGTACAAAAACTTTAATTTTATTCGGATTTTCTATATTCCATTTATCATAATATGTTTGTGCCTTTCTGTTTGTTTCGGTTACTATTATGTTCAGAATATCGGGAGATAGGAAAAGAAGAGAAGCGTCTTTTATACTTGAGATATCAGAACTGTAATTTGTGAGGCCTGAAGCATGTCTCCGAATATTAGCTTTTGAACGTCTAACTTTTGTGTTTCCTGGAATTTTTTACCACCCAGTTCCATCTTTAGATTTATATACTGGAATGCCCTGACTGTTACTAACTGTTGGTTCCTCTGGGTTCGTTTTCTCTATACTTTGATCAACAACTATTACATCATTTTCTTCCTCTACTTCTGTGACTATGTCTTCATCTTCTAAGTCACTCGATGTTTCCTCATGGATAACACCATCAAACTCTGGATCATCACTTTCAAGTATACGTAACATCTCATCGTCAGTAAGCCCCTTGCGATTCTTTGTAAATAAAAACTAACTCATTTTCAAAACGATGTACCCTACTCGCAATATCACAAGAGACTAACCCGAATATTCAAGTCTAAAAATTATATCGCAGTGCGGGGAATCCGCCATTTGAACTGGTAATTTACATTTTACAATTATATGGGTAAATTCCCTGTGAGTAAACAAAGGTTAAATGTTTGGGATTACCCGATTTTACTAACAGTTACCGGGATTATTTTATCGGACGTAAAAGGCTGACCGGGGTCTGAAGAGACCCCTAGAATATAAAACAATTTTTTGTTTATACCAGCCAATAAAAACTTCTAAATACATCATATTTTATCAAAATAATTCATAAACTGCAGCTAGATGAAAGATCAATGTTTAAAAATTTGCGTTTGCAAAGATACAGCAAAAACATACGTCATGGGGTACAAACGGACCCCGGCCAGTCCTATGAAGGTTGAAAGCTGCACTTTAAGCTTCCGGACTGATGGTAAAACCATTAGTTGTTTATGGTTTTTATAACAATTTTACAACTGATCGGATTAAGCAATTGTCAACTTTCATACTTATATTTATGAATATTCAAACTAATCTACTCATAATAGTGTTCATACATCAACCAATTCACCGTGAACACATCACAAAATATTTAAACTCTTTTCCGTGGTACAACAGTATTATTTTGAAGAGTTCTTTACAAACATGTGCTCGCTTGTATAGTATAGACGCATGATAGATGATCGTCTACGCTTTAACAAACAATATATGAGTTTAAGATATAATTAATCAAATTACTCGTAACTGTCTCGACCTTTACTTAGTGGAATCTACTCGTATTAAAATAATCAAATCAAATCAAATGTAACTTCTGTCATTCTGACGATGATATTTAATATCGAAAAAATTCGTCACCCTAATATTACAAGGTTGTATGTGATATATTTACGTTTTTCTTATTTTCAGTAAAACAAAGTTCTATGGAGCAATTACTATATTTTAAACTTGGAATGAATCTTCTGGAAGACACAGAACCTTAGTTATCAACAGAAAATTAAGGGTGTATGTTAAAAAATATTTATTTTGTGTATAACAAAGGTGCATGTTAAACATGGACCTTTGTAATAAAAATATATATGGTCAAGAAAATATTACAGGGTTCTATGTTCTAACATACAACCGTGTTATAATATTTTTGAGGTTATGTTTGTTTGTCTACAGTGTTGGAATAACAGGTTCATGCGAATGTGCTCCGGCTTTATTTTGAGAATTTTAAGTAATGGGTGATAGTGGTATAAGTGACGGTCACGGCTATGACTCTGACCGAGATAAGGAATACATTCCACCTCAAAAAACATCAGAAAATTTAACCAGGTAAGATTTTATTGTACAAGTTAGGTTAGGTTTTCGGGATTTTAAACAAGTTTTCTTTTAGTATTAGAATTCGAGACCCTTATATTCCATTTCCATCCTTACCGCCAAGATCAACCAGTATTGATAGTGGAAGTGACTCCAGTTCGATTCCACAAGTTGCCTCAGAAAAAAAGTACAGTATTTTTGAAAACAAAGGAAACTAAGCTTTAAGAATGTTATTTTTTTGTCTTTCAGTAATCTACCCAGTTGTTAAACGGAATATACTAAAGAAAGTAAAAAGAATATTGGTATTTTAAAAACTACAGGCAACAAAGTCAATACTAAATTAGATATCAACTTAATGGCTGGTAATTCTACTTTAATTTTGAAAACTGATTTAAACAGGTAACATCAAAATACAGCATAATGATTAGGATGGTGGTAATAAAATAAATTAATTTTTTAGAAGGAATCTTAGTTGTGTTTTGAGTCTCTTACAAACAACGGAGGAGAAGGAAGGATCAACAGATTTTTCGGAAGTTACTGAAGGAGAAATTTGTCAAAGTTTCACAGTTGTTAGAAAAGAAAATAGAGTCTGAAGAAGGAAAAAAGAAATTGACACAAAAACGGAGAAAGAATATTTCAGAGTGGACATGTAACAAAAGGAAGGCAAGGTTTGATCATTGCCTTGATTATATTTCTCCCAGGAAAAAAGCAGTGGCAGCCAAAGTAATTAAAAATATGCGACGAGCAAAGAAATGCAATTTTCAAAAACTATTTCCTTCTCTCTCTCTGCTATAGAGAAGAAACACTTTATTTTAAACAGCACTGAAGTTGACATTCCATACAGAAGAAGGAAAGGAAAAAACCAAGATAATTAAAAAAAAGGATAAATGTTCAAATATTATTTTACGTTAAACGGGCAGAAAATTCAAGTATACAAGCCGTGGAACATTATGTATAAGTAAAAAACCAATTTATACGGTGCATAAAAATAAATCTCCTACAAATACTTTACTGGAGAGTACCCAAGGGAAGCATAAAAACGGGTAACATCGCTCGAAGATACAGATTTTGTCAAAGAGCATATTAACATGTTACCTCGAATAGAATCTCATTATTGTGGTAAGACAAGCAATAAAGAGTATTTAGAAAGCGAACTGAATATAAAAAAGTTGTATGAAATGTATTTACAATGTGCAAATGATCTCTTTTTGTATACAGGGTGATTCATAACTATTGGGTAGATTGTTTGGACCAAAATATGGCGATAGGACCAAATATACCTCAATAAAATATTGCTGTGGAAAAAGATAAAGGGGGTTAAAGTTGAATTTTTTTTTCGTTTTTTGCTAATAATTTCACTGTATATTCATCGATTGTTATCAAAATTGGCACAGAGCCATACTTTTATACAGGCAATATGATTTTATCTATTATTTGACATTTTGTTACAGGGGGAGCCTCGTGAAGGATTTCTGATGATGAAATTGGCAGGTAACTTTTTTGACAAAAGTTTTTAGTGATTTTTATTAAAAAATATGACATAAACATCATTTCTACATAATATTAGTACTCTTGTTCAAACACGATATTCTCATTCGTTTTCGAGAAAAACGCAATTGAACAGTTCAGAGTATCGGAAGGGGATTTCAAATATTATTTCATTTATGAAAAGTGTGCTTTGGACTGTCAGATAATTGTTGGTAAATGACATTTCTTGTCAGTGAATATTTTTTTCTGCGAGTTTATAGTCAATTGTTGCATTTTTTAAAGCTATCATATACTTTTTCGATTGAAATGCCTCGTCGCAATCATTTTACGAATCAAGAAATGCGAGATATGATTTGTGTATACGCACAAGAACATTTTTGCGGGCGCTCTGCAGCCAGAAGTTATGAATTGTTATATCCAGGCAGAAGGCAACCAAATCACAGAACTTTTTCAAATCTATTTCATCGTTTGGGTGAAACCGGGTCATTTCACAATAAAAATCAAGGTGGTCGTCCGAAACAAATTTCACCTAACCAAGAAGATGAAATTTTGGTTCGAATAGATGAAAATCCTACAGTAAGTTCACGTCATTTGTCATCAGCAACAGGACTAAGTCAGTCGTCTATTATAAGAATTCTAAAAAAATAAAAGTTCCACCCGTATCACTTCACTCCTGTTCAAAATTTGCTTCCAAGAGATCTTTCACGACGGTTACAGTTCTGCCAATGTATTATCAACAAGCATAATGGTGACCGAAATTTTATTAAGAATATTATGTTCACCGATGAAGCGACTTTTACCAGACGAGGGGTATTTAATTAGAGAAACAGCCATTATTGGGTAGAAAAAAATTCGCATGCTCTGAAAGAAAGACATTTCCAGCATGTAACAAATAAAATGTGGTTTATGCAGAATGGAGCTCCACCTCATTTCCCTAGTTGTTAGAAATCATCTAAGTGACATATTTCCTCAACGATGGATTGGCAGAGGAAGTGATTTTGAATGGACACCAAGAAGTCCTGAGTATAACCCGCTTGATTTTTATGTTTGGGGACATATGAAGTTCCTAGTTTATGCCAATGAAATTAACTCGAGAGACGAACTCTGGAGAAAAATACAAAATGTGGCTAACTTTATAAGGGAACAGAATAATATGTTCTTTGAAGTTCGAAAGTCCTTTATTAAAAGAATTAGAAGTCGGAGGAGGCGACGTAGAACATTTAATTTGAGTTTGCTCTTTTTATGTCACATTGTTTTTAATTATGCTTTATCGTCGAAATAAAAACCTTAAGATAAAGTTTTTTTATTGTCCGTTACTTGAAATCCCCTTCCGATACTTTGAACTGTTCAATTGCGTTTTTCTCGAAAACGAATGAGAATATCGTGTTTGAACAGAAGTACCAATATCACGTAGAAATGATGTTTATGTCATATTTTTCAATAAAAATCACTAAAAAGTTTCGTCAAAAAAGTTACCAGTCAATTTCATCATCAGAAATCCTTCACGAGGCTCTCCCTGTAACAAAATGTCAAATAATACATAAAATAATATAGCCTGTATAAAATTATGCCTTTGTGCCGATTTTGATATTAATCGATAAATATACAGAGACATTATTAGCAAAAAATTTAAAAAAAAATTTCAACTTTAACGCCCTTTATCTTTTTCAATATTTTATTGAGGTATATTTGGTCCTATCGCCATATTTTGGTCCAAACAATCTACCCTTAGCCTATGTCCCAATAGTTATCAATCACCCTATATACAGAAAAATATTTTGTAATTGTTTTAACATAGCATTTCATAAACCACGAAAAGATAGGTGCGATACTTGCGAAGAAATAAAAGTGAAAAAAGCAGAAATAGGTTGACAGAAGAGGAGGGAAGAGCCTACATAAATCATTTAAATTAAAAAGAACATATGAGAAAAGACAAAGAAAGTGGAAAGCCTCTTTTATGTTTCGATCTTGATAATGTCCTGGCCTGTCCAAAGGCCGATATAAAAAACTTTTTTTATAAAAGTAAACTGAATGTGTACAATATGATTGCCCACCTTTCCATTGGTAAACAAGTTTATTGTGCGGTTTGGACGAGGCTTTACATGCAAGAGCTGGAAACGACATGGCTAGCGCAGTTTATAAAATATTACATAGAGTGTTAGAAGACCATCCAGAATTCACCGAAATAATATTGTGGAGTGATAGCTGCGTGCCACAAAATAGGAATAGCCTTATGAGTTATGCTCTCGACCACCTAATACAATTCCACAAAAATCTACAAAAAATTACTATGAAATTTTCAGTTCCGGGACATTCTTGCATCCAAGAAGTAGATGCTATACATGCTCCATAGAAAGGTCATTGAGCAGAATAGAATATTATTCTCCAGTCTCACTTCTTCGATATTTATTGAAAGTGAACCGTACACAATAATTCAAATGAAGGAGGAAGACTTCATAGATTTTCAATTCTACTCAAGTCAACACTGTGCCATTTTCAAAGGTCGTATGTTTGCAGTTCTCAAGAAGCTTTTTTGAGCTGAAATATAAAGATTCTTTTAAAGAAGAATCTAACGTGTTCAAAGTCGTGAGTTCACATCAACGAAATCTCCGTAGAAAACAACACGTTACAGCAAAACCTGAAACGCTTATTCCTTTGGAGCTGAAAAAGTGGCAGCACTGCTGCAGTGCCTCAAACAAAAGTGGATGCCATTAAATCCTTGTTCGAATGGATTCCTGAGATGAACAGGTAATATTATGAGACTATTTTTAAGCAAAAATAGATACTATGAATAATTTTTAAGTAAAATAATTTTGAAGTACCAAAGTTCTCTGTTACAAAGTTTAGAAAAACTGTTAGGTTTGGGAATACCAGAGTTCTATGTTTTTTTAAATATATTAATTTTTTTAAATTGGTTTATTTTTTGTAAAATTTCAAATTAAATGCTTATCAGTTAACCACTTTGAATAGCCTTATAAATTGAAAACAGTATAAATAAATAAATAAAGATTGAAAAATAATGTCATTTTTTAAATCGTGCCTTCTCAAAATAGCCACAATGGCACATACCACTTTGTAATATTAGGGTGACGAATTTTCAAATTTCTTAGAATTTCTAACATTTTTTCAATATATTGTGGAATTATCTAGAAACAGTAAGTTTCATTTAAAACAGTAATATGATTAATTAATTATGCCACTTACCAGTAGGTAAAATTCTTGACCAAGAAAGAGAAAATCTATAATGTTTCACACCCATCGCTTTCAATAACTGAATATCTTCCTTGTATTTGTAGTATGACAAACAAGCAATGTCTCCATTACTTTTATCAGGAGTAAAATCTGGATTCATATGGGTCATGTTATCCCATATACTTGGAGTTCTTCCATCAACATTCCAAGCACCTAAAAAGAGTAGATAAACTCAAAAATCCAATAGTATTCTTCACATATTATTGCCAAAGTTGGAATGAAAGCACTGATTCAAAGAGGCTCATTACACGAACTAGAATAACTAATAATAGAAATTTTGCTGTTCAGAATGATGTACCTTACCTTCTACTTGGTATGCTGATGTTGCAACTCCAAACATAAAATTTTCAGGAAAACGCTTGTTATTGATGACATAGTCATCTCCCAAGCTAGAAACAAAAATATAATTAGTACCATGACTACAATCTTTAGAAGGAGAACTATATACAAATTATATACAATGAGCAACTTGCATATCTTCCGAAAAAAATATATGTTATTCTATATCGTACATCATTCATATCTATGCAATTAGGGGAATCCAATACGAATATTTCACTCAGTAATAAATAAAACATGAAATGGGATTCAAATTTGGATGTAAACGCGCGCGCTTCTCCACGGCCATCTTGTAACGTCAGAGGGTCGTATGTGTCACAAAACAAGAGAAAGTAATATTTTGTCTATGATTAACCTAACTGAACACAAATAAAATGATTCACTTATAATTTTGCGGAAATGCAAGCACAACTCCTCGCTAGCTATCGAGGAACTCGAATCGTATTTTTTATTCGAAAAAATCTTGAAACATAATCCCACAGCTATCTAGAAGGTACATGTGACTGTGACACTGATCTGAACATAAATAATTAAACTCTCAATACACGAATTTTATTCGACATAATTCAAGATAATCATGACAATGTATAAAATTATTATGTCAAGTAAAGAAACATTCGCGACAAATATTAAAATTAAGTATGTGTTCACAAGAACCGTTAAAAACGCTAAACTGTGAATAACCAGCTTATCAAATATACTACATTCCCCCCCCCCAGTATTAATGACGAAATTTTGTAAATGACTTGGAATACGTCGTTCTCTATTATATTTTCTCAGCTCAATTACTGGGGCTTCAGTGCTAGTCCTTTTAAAAGTTATAGGTTGTTGCGGTATTTTAGAAGAGTCGGAGGTATTCAGAGACTGCATTATATCATTGGTAGTAGATTCTGGGTAATTGGTGCCACCTTGTGTTTGATAATCTGCTTCAGTTTGATCGCTATCCGTAACTGTTGGCACTTCTTTTCCTTCGCCACAAGGAGCTAAGTGTTTCAGATATACTGTCAGTTCTCGGCCATTCTGAAGACGGACAAGGGCATGATTAGAGTCTGCTTCTAATAGATCTACTTCGTCGACGAGTGGTTCATATTCAGATAACCTCACTTAATTGAAACGTCATGCAGTGAGCTAATGGTGCAATCCGTTCTGAAAATCGTGGCACCCATTTCGAATAATGCGCAAACACCCCAAGTCCTCGTTTCATGGCATTAAGATTAGTAGGGAGAGGATAATGCAGAAGAGCTTCTAGTCGAGACGGATCAGGTCGAATAGTGTTGTTTTCAATAACATATCCCAGTAGTTTGATGCGCGTTATTGAGAATTTGTTTTTCTAGTATTTAAGGATACTTTATATTGCTTTGCAACCTGAAGAAAATGTTCTAAATTTCGAACGTGATCTGCTTGATCGATTCCACAAATAGTTACGTCATCAAGATAGGAATAAGTGCCATGTAACTTTTCAGTTTCGATTATGCTGTCGATAGCTCTTTGAAATTCAGAGACGCCAACCGTAACACCAAATGGGATCCGCCGGAATTGATAAAGTTTGCCATTCGCTTCAAACGCAGTATAAATTTTGTCACTGTTCTGTATGGGAATTTGATGATAGGCTGATTGTAAGTCGATAGTACTAAACACCGTATATTGAGCTACTTTATTCACCAATTCCTCGATCCTTGGTTGAGGATATGCATCTAATAAAGTGAATTTATTTATTGTTTGTGAATAGTCAATGCACATTCTCTTCTTTTTATTCTCTCCAGATATGACAACCACTTGCGCCCACCAAGGTGAGTTGCTCCGCTCTATAAAACCTTCATATATCATTTGTTGGATTTCATTTTCGATAAAGTCACGATCTTGATTTGAAAATCTACGTGATTTTATCGATATAGGTTTCATATCAGGCGATAAGTGCCTAATCAGTGATGTCACTGGTACTTCAGCAGCCGCTAGGTTACAAATAGTAAGAGTCGGTCTAGATCCTCCAAAATTCACATATAGAGCTTCATGTTGCTTCAAAATATCATGTCCAATGATGACGTCGGCACACGCTTCTGGTAATATTGACATTTTAATATTCCTGTAGATATTCCCAAACACCTTTAGGTCAACTTCACAGCTATTGCGTATTTGGCATGTCAAAGAACTAGATGCCATCAAAATGTTTCCATATTCAGGGATTAAATCTATTTCCAAAGCTTTGGCAAATGATTCATTTGAAAAACTTAGAGAAGAGCCACTGTCGACCAATGCTGTTGCAGGTTGAGAATTGATAGTTACATCAATTAAAGTCTCATCTAAGCAAGTAGGCCCTGTAGCGGCTAAGTAATAATTCTTCCAAGTAATTGTCAATGTTTCTTCTTCAACAGGTAAACTGCTAGTAGTTACTCTTTTTTTAGACGAGTGACAGACATTACGGAAGTGCCCCTTTTTGTTTCAATTTCTGCAAAGTGCTTCACGTGCGGGACAAATATTACGCGGATGTTGAGACCTTCCGCAAAAATAGCATTTACTAGTTGAAGCCACTGAATTAACTTGAGGTTGAGGTTCGATAGCGTTTTCGGGAAGACCATTTTCGGATATCACATTAAAGTTTATAGGTGACGTGCCAGAAGTGAATGAATTCGACTGAAGAACTGCCATTTCTAACGCTCTTGCCTGAATAAGCTTGATCAAGAGTAAGAGTTGTATTCTCCAAAAGTCTTTGTCGAATTTTCGGATCGCTTAGCCCTCTTATAAAAGAGTCTCGTATATACGCATCCCTATTCTCGGATGCAGTTACATGTTTGAAGTCCCATTCTTTAGCCAATGAGTTCAATGCACACATATATTGATCAACTGATTAATTGGTATTTGAGAACGCGTTGCAAGTTTGTGCCTGGAATACATTTCGCTCACCTTCTTGACAAATATAGCTTTAAGAGTACTGATTGCTGTGTCATAATCTGTAGATTCGCTTATGTAGGAGTATACTGACGATGAAACATGGTTAACAAGTGAATCCAATTTTATCTCTGGAGTGATCTCATTTACCGTTCCAATAAATTTTCAAACGTTCTCAGCCAATAAACCCATTCCTTGGCAGCAGCTGTAGACGAAGGATCTACTTCTAATTTCTCCGGTCGAAGAAATCGATACATAGTTGAAAATTATGTCGAATAAACTGATCTGAACAGAAATAATTAAACTCTCAATACACGAACTATTCGACATAATTCAAGATAATTATGACAACGTATAAAATTATTATGTCAAGTAAAGAAACATTCGCGACAAATATTAAAACTAAGTATGTGTTCGCAAGAACCGTTAAAAACGCTAAACTGTAAATAACCAGCTTATCACATATACTACACCTATATCTTCAGCTTTATAGAATATAATATTCAAAGATTCAGTATTATTGATCTACTTGTTTCAAGTCGAAGCGATACAATGAACTTTTTCCAATCTACCTATTCTGTAGTCATTATTGATGTTTTCTGATGTTGGGTCCACAAATAATAAAGGACGTTTACTTTTGGAGTTTGTTTTAAAATGTATATGTGAAATAAGACAGACGAAAAAGAACACTGCGCACCAAGTGAGAAAATGTATTGAAACATGGAGCGTGATTCTTATTTTTCTGCAGGGTATTTCAAAAAAAGGTAACCTCCTTGCTAGAATAAATAGAACACTGCAAAATAAGTTGTTCGCCCAGTAAATAAATTTTGTAACAGCGTCTATTTTCAAGACACGGGGTGTTGAAATAGTTATTTTTGATTCTAGACTGCGAAATGATACTTTTGCATTCGTGAATTTGAGAATGCGAAAGAATTTCGCAGTTGAGTATTAAGCCACTTGTTTTCGAAAACTGCAGCTTCAGTTATTGAAAATTAAGAGAAAATTTTCACCCGACATGATTTTAATCAACATCTTGCTGTTAAATCTGGTCTGTCATGACCAACTAGTTACGATAGGAACCACATAGCAACCAACAAACAAACATTCCAATATTGTAAAATTTCGCAACGCGTGTGCAACGCTTTTAGTTGAAATGAGTTCCCTATTTAAAAAATAAAAATGTAGGCTATTGTCCAAAAAACCCAAAAATTTTAAACAAAACATAAACTGAAAAATTTATAGAGGAGGCCCCAGCTCACAGCTTTTTATTACTGAAGGTAAGTTCTGCATTACTGTTTGTACTTATTTAACAAAATATTGCTTCCGGTAATTTTAATAATGGGAATATATGGTGCGCGTAGAAGATAAAGATTCAATTGTTATCGTAGGAATTGAAGATTCGAAGACACATAGTGATAGAACCTTTGTCATTTTTGATTCTTCTCACATTGAATTATATCCACTATTTCCCTCGTCTTAATTTCCACCAACCGCAAACTCGCAATTTTGAATTAAAAATGATTTCTCGATGGAAAAACTGTGTGACAGCACCTGTCAGTAGTTTTTTCGAGTTTACCCGCGGCAAAACTTGACAGCTATTGTCATCACAAATTACAATACCTTTGATAACAAGTAATTATTATTATAATATTAGGTTTGTAGTATTTTGTGATTGAATAAATTACCTGATGTTTTTCAGTTTTAAAACTAATACATATTTATTATGTACCTATGCATGTAAGGTAGTATGTTTTGTAAGCTATGTGTATGCAGAATAATCTGTTACTCGTAAAATAGTCTTGTCAAATACCATTCGGGGATCTAATTTTTCCTGTGAAAAAAATCGAAAAAACACAATGCAAAGCAATATTTTTTTAACAAAATGCATTCGTGCAGTTGCAAAAATCCTCGTATTCGACTCGGATTTTTGTTGCCACCAGCACTCATGCTTTTTGTTAAAATATGACTTAGCAACGTGTTTTTTCGATTTTTTCGGAAAAATTCGATGTCCTTACGATATTACTTACGAAAATATCGTGGCTTACGTCCTGCACACACTACTAGTTCAAGATTTTTGATTAAATACACGAACGGAAAATGTGCAAACCAAGTTGTTGGTATAAATAAAATTAGAAACGCTCTGAAAAAAATAGCCACATATTTGAAATTACCGGAGGTGGAGTGCTACACAGGCCATAACCTTTTAGATATTATTTGCAATAACGACAACTTTCATTATAGTTTTTTTGAAAGAATTTTATTATACAAACCGTAACAGTACAATTCAATACATGAAACATTACACATTAATTGTGTCACACTTGTCATTTATCATATATTTCGTACAGTCGCCTTCCGATATATGACCGTGAAGATAAATAATTTCAGATTCCTGCCACATGGTTACAACTAAAGACAATTATGATATAATAAACAGATAGGGCGTAAACAATGGTAAATATTGAATACTTAATTTTCTATCACTCCTTCTCAATTTAAATGTTAAATCAAAAGTAAACATTTGAATTGTTGAATAATAAACATTCAGTTTTCTAGGACATCTAACCTAGTGGAAGGAAAGGACGCAGAGGACGTCAAAGCGAGGGCAGAGAAAACGGTGGCCCTAGCGGTCAGGTGGACCAGAGAAATGGGACTAAGGATAGCCCCTCACAAAACCGAAACCTTGGTTCCAAAAGGGCCGGAATGTACAGGGTCCTTCAAAATAATGGTCGAAGGCAAAAAAACCGGTCTTGCAAAAATATCAAACACCTTGGGGTAATTTTTACTAAAAACTTGGGTTCCGTCTCATATAGGTATAGAGGGCAACGAGATTGTAGATAGACCAGCTAAAGAAGCAGTTACAGAATTGGAAGATATTCACCTAGAAGAAACTGTACACTTAGACCTAAAAGCATGGATACGTAGAATCTTAACATCTCATTGGCAGAGCCGCTGGAATACATCAAACTCAAAATTAGCAGAGGTAAAAAGTTCAGTACTTCCTTGGGAACACATTCCCCAGAAACATTGAGCTCAAACAGCATTATCTAGACCTGCGGTCCGCAACCCTGGGGTCGCGAAAGATATTCATGGGGTCGCCAAAAAAGTCAACAAGGTCCTGTACTTATCGTATTTTATTAAGGTTTATGCATAAAATATAACCTCTCTTTACATACACAATTACACAATGTCCTTAAAACGGAGAGAATTGAAAATAATTACGACTGTACGACCTGTCCAGTCCCGCCCGTCACAACCTACCGCTCCCGCGCCTGCGTCCCCACCCCGATCACTCTTTCTTCGTTTAGTCTGTCTGTTCAGTCAGTTCTATCCGCACGTGCATACTCATCGCCGCTTTGTAGATTGCAAATACATACTAAATTGATGTCAAAACACGAAAGGAAGTTTTTTTTAGAAGATTAGTGTTCTCGTGGATAACCACGCACACGGTAAGTAACTGTGCACTCATACTTAGATAATAAAGTCAGGCGTCATCGCGGCGCGGCCATGTTGGACGCGTGGGTTCAATAACAAAACCAGCGCGAATTTATAACTTCTGTACTTTTAAATTATAATTCATTATACATATTATTTTATAAATGGCCCAATATTCTATGAAATAAAATTCATCTTTTATTATAAATAACTTATTTATCGGGCGAGTGTACTGAGCAACTGTCAATAAAAATATTTTTACGCTTCACTTATGTATTTTTTTGCTTGTCTATTTGTGCTTCGTTGAAAATAAATTTGAAGTAAATATTGTTACCACGCGAGCATATGACGAAAAATCTAATGTTAATCGTTTGGAATACATTTTTTATTTATTAATACGTATTTATTATTGCAGTTAACAATGGATAAGTGGCTAATAAAACGCACATCTTAAGATGCAGGTGGCGGAAGTCCTAATAACGCATCACAAATGAAAAGAATTAACCACGTAGCTCTTGATAACAGTGTCGCCTCAGATTCTACAATGACAACTACTGTTACGAGTAATATAAGTCGTGAAAACAATGCCGCCACCTCAAGTACTAGTGGTGTTATTACTATCGATGACAGCAGAGCAACATCTAGTTCCACTACTATAACTATTAGTCATAACAGCTATGATTGTAGTTCAACAGCCACATCTACCTTACACATCGATACAGAGAGTGACGCTTCAACTTCAACTAAACAAGCAACAGCTACATCGGAGACAACTAGGAAGCGTCAACGCATTTTTAAAGAATCGTACATCCAGTTTGGTGTTAAATGGTACAGTGTTGAATTTTGAACAACGTCCACAGTGCGTTGTTTGTTCGGAGGTTTTGGCAAATGACAGCATGAAGCCGGTCAAACTGAAAAGGCACCTAGAAACTGAACATCCACAGTTAAAGAATAAAGATGAATCTTATTTTAAACGACTTGCCACAAAATTAACGTCACAGCAGGTAAATTTCCAAAAATACACAACAGTTAACCAAAAAGTGTTACAAGCATCTTTCGAGGTTTCCTTTTTGATTGCCAAAACTAAAAAACCTCACAACATTGGTGAGACGCTCATTTTGCCAGCTGCAATGAAAATGGTTTCGATCATGCAAGGAGAAAAGTATGCCAATGTACTGAAAACAATTCCACTATCAAGTGACACTGTTCATCGTCGTATCAATCTACTTGCTGATGATATCAAAATACACCTTATAGATCGCGTGAAAGGGAGTCCCTATTATGCTATTCAGCTAGATGAAAGCACTGATGTAGCCAATGTAGCTCAACTTCTGATATTTATCCGATACCGATATGAAAACGACATATGCGAAGATTTGTTATTTTGTCAGGGATTAGAAGGAAGAACAAGCGGTGAAGCAATTTTTAATGCAGTTAATACCTTTTTTGAACTCCATGACATAAAGTGGGAATACTGTGTATCTGTGTGTACAGACGGCGCAGCTGCATTGACCGGCTCCAAAACAGGATTCAAAGCAAAAGTAACTGAGATTGCACCTCACGTAGGCTTTGTTCACCATGAAGCCCTTGCAGCAAAACATTTGCAACCAGATGTAAATAAAGTGTTGGAACAAGTCGTGAAAATAATAAATTTTATTAAAGCTCGCGCATTAAACAGTCGCCTTTTCAAAATAATGTGTCGTGAAATGGGATCAGAATACAAAAATGAACTGTTACATACGGAGGTCAGGTGGTTATCGCGAGGAAAAATACTCCGACGTGTATTTGATCTCAAAGATGAAATCAGAATATTTCTACTTGAATGGGAACCAAAACTAGCGGAATATTTTTTGAATGAAAATTGGCTGGCAACAGTTGGCTATCTTTCGGATATTTTTGAAAAACTTAACGATTTAAATCAATCGTTGCAAAGGAAGAGTACAAATGTATTGATTTTAGCTAACAAAATAAAAGCTTTTTGTAGGAAAATAAGTTTGTGGATAGACGAAATCAGTGCTGAAAACTAAGAGATGTTTGCATGTTTGGAGACATTTTCTGAAGAAAACAATATAAAGTTCGAAAAATAAATTAAGACCAAAGTCATGATGCATCTTACAAACCTTAAGCAAGACTTGGAAATAAAATTCCCAGATACGTCACACGACAACCAATGGATAATTAATCCATTCAGTTGTGATCTTAACACTGTTAATATGAAATTAAAAGAAAAGGAGGAGCTGATCGATTTAATGTCCGATGAAAGCCTTCGATCTATTTTCACGGATCTATCAAAGTTCTGGATAATAACGGAAAAGGAATATTCACTGTTATTCAAAACATCTCCGCTGAAATTGCTGCCATTCGCATCTACATACCTTTGCGAGAGAGACAGCTTTCTTCACATTAACTGCTATAAAAACAAAATATCGCTCCAGACTGAACGTAGAACCTGATTTGAGGGTGTCTGTTTCTGATAATATATCACCAAGAATTAATATACTGACTGCAAGTGTGCAAGCACAAGGTTCAGATTAGTTTCTAAAGTTACGTATATGTGCCTTTTTTTTGATAAAACATTTAAATAATTGCTTGTTTCATTTAATGCCATCATAAATATTACTCGTATGTTAAATGCATATTTTCTAGTTTGCTCTAATATTACTTTCCAAAATAAATAAACTATTCAATATAAATAATTTACGAAATAAAAACAGCTAACTTCTTTACCTGAACCAACCTTTGCACTTGTTAACTTAGTGATTTTTTTTCTGGTGTCGCTCATAACTCTTTTTTTAATTTTGGGGTTGCAATATCAAAAATTTTGCGGACCGCTGATCTAGACTATGAATTGGACATGCACGTCTAACACCTTTATTTTCTTACTAACGAACAACAAACGGAGTGTTTTGCTTGTGATGTGAAACAGTGTTAAACATTTACTAATAGAGTGTCCGTTATATTCAATTGAAAGACTGAATCACAATATAGGAAAAGATTTAAAAGAAGTGCTTAGCAATAAATCAGACTATAATAATGTCTTAACAATAATCAAAATCTATTAACATGTTATGATAACTGATTGTTTCAAATTACTGTAAACTAATAACCCTGCGTGGTTGAGGCGTTAATAAATAAAAAAAGTATCAGTGTTTTAAATGAAACTCACGGTTTCTAGTTAATACCACAATAATTTTTATTATATTGTGGTATTAACTAGAAACAGTGAGTTTCATTTAAAACACTAATATGAGTAGATTCCACGAAGTAAGGGTCGAGACAGTTAATTTCATAAAAAAAGTCATCATCATTTACTATGGAACAGACAGTTCCGAACTTGTATCTAATATTCTATGTATTCCTAATATTAATTTGGTCTTTCCACTTGGTATTTGGCTCTGAAGTAAAGTTGATAATATTGAATAACATAACGACATTATCAATAGCAAACGAACGCAATATCAATTTCGTTTATTGAGAAATCTATAAATATTGGCCCGTTAGATTTAAAATGTTTTTGAATTAAAAACTTACCAGGAGCTAACTACAGCAACAGCAAACACTAGTATTTTATATGAACACATTTTTGCAATGTGTCAACATATGATGAATATATATATATATATATATATATATATATATATATATATATATATATATATATATTTCAAGATGTAAGTACTCGATAGAGATAATGTCAATATTTGTGAAAATATTTATCAATCATGAAATTGGCTCGTGTCATTTTAAACTCATTACCTTATCAACATTACTAATATATATCAAGTTTTAGTGCAGTCTATTTATAAAATAAATATTTTGAATCGAAGAGTGCGTTGGTAAAGATGTGGAAAAAAAATTTGACAACAGAAATGTTAACCAAGCTACTGTGTAAGGCATGCTGACACTCAGTAGGCATTACATCCATTTATCATCAAAACAACGGGACATTCCTAACAACACTATTCGGAACGTTTCGATAAATATTCCTAGTAGGTACAAAAATTTTCATTATACTTTCACTTTAAACATTTTATGTGAATTTCATTATAATGTCATATAGTAATTAATGTTAATATTTAATTGTCATTTAGATACTTTAAGTATAATCCAATATTGTAATTAAGGTAAATTCCAAAATTGTAACTAATGTGAATTTCAATATTTATAAACAAGTGTCAACAGTTCGTTTCAAGAGTTTAACCCTTTCACTGGAATTGTACCTACCCAGGTACATCAGTTTCAATAGCATCAAATGGCCAAATTTACAAAAAGTTCAACGTTGCTGCTTTTGTACCGTGTAGGGTACACCCACGTCATACAGCATATTATGCGAGTAGCGCGCTCTAGGTTCGTAAGTTCGATGTCATGCATTTATTTTAAGCAGTCGTGTAATACCGTTGTAGCGATTAACTGCAACTTAGCTGTCATAATAATTGTTTTCATAAAGTGGAACTGTCATATCTGCGTTATTTTTATTTTCCTGATGAGTACAAAAACTACATTGAACTGTATAATTTATTCAGTTACGAAAAGTTTTTCATAAACACTCAAACATACGTTTCAAAAACCATGTACCTCCACAAAGACAAACGCACTTCCACGAAAATAATCGTTGGTAGAAATTCATCTAAATAATATTTGCCAGTATGGAACATTGTGTTTGTTCCAGAAAATGTCTTTTCGAAAACAAAATGCCCTCACAGAAGAGGAAATGTTGCAGTTTTTGGAAAATGACGATTTATCGAATATCGCCGTTTTATCTGACGATGATTTGGGATGGGATGAGTCAGGCATAGATAATCAACATTCAGACTTTATAGATGAACAAGGACCGGCTGATGATCTGGAGAGCGGGAGTGAAAGCGATGTACAGGGGCTTTGATGGTATAGCAAAGTCATCGGCGCCGGGACCAGGAACGTCTACAATGGAACAAAGATTGTCAACGGCAAGACCAGTATCTTCAACCGCGGAATTAGGACCTTTGCAATGGTATCAAAAATTATTGGCTCGGAAGCTGTTGACAATTTTTATTAGCAGTACAATCTAACTAAAAAAGAAAACATCATATGGATGGCACGTGCACAGTATCAAACCAGAGTTGTCAGGTGGCATAATGGAAATAACTCAACTGAACATGTAGTTGAGTTGCCTAGCATAGTGGATTTTTTTCTTCGATACATTCCAAACAGTATGTTTGAACAAATGGTGAATATGATGAATCTGTATGCTGTTCAGCAAAATACACCAAGATTTCCCCCAACAAATATAGAGGAGGTGAAGAAATTTATTGCAATGCACATAATTATGGGAAATTTACAATTCCCAAGAGTTGAAATGTATTGGAGTAGTGCATGTGGTATTCCATTCATAAAAAGATAATATGGTTTTGAAAAGATTTTATAAACTGAGACGTACTTTGCATTTGGTTGATGTAACTAGTAGGGAAGCTACTAATACAGATAGGTTGTGAAAAGTGCGATGTATATATGATGCACTACGGAAAAGATACCAAGAACTGCCACTAGAACGCAATCTTTGAGTTGATGAACAAATAATCCCTTTCAAAGGACGCTTGAATATCGAGCAATACATCAAAAATAAACCAAAAAAATGGGGCGTTAAATTGTACGTGTTAGCTGGAGAGAGTGGTATAGTGTATGATTTCTTGATCTACCAGGGATCAACTGCAGAAATGAAACATTTTTATATGCACTTTGGCGCGTCAGCTGCTATAGTTGTGCAGCTTTCTGATCGAATTACTAAACCCAATCACGGCTTATTTCTTGATAACTATTTTAGTTCTTATAACTTATTTCAATACCTTTGTTCAAAGTCAATATTTGCAGTGGGCACAACTAGATCGAATCGTTTCCATCGTCCAAATCTACCAAGTGATAAGGATATGAAGAAGGAAGGGAGAGGAAATTCAGCTGAGTGTATCAGTAAGGATGATGTTTTTAATTATATTTCTAGTTGATCTTCGTCAACTGGCGTGGACATTCAACTAAATAAATAATCTTAATTTGACAAAGTTAATGTCGAAATTAATAGTTTATTATGTACAAATTTACAAAATGGTACAAAGTTGAGTTGTGAACGCTGAATTTCTGTGGTTTCAGATCGGAAGACACTTTATGTTTCGATTTGATGAATTTTAAACTAACTTTGTTATTGAGCGTTGAGCTCGATTCGATGGGTGTGTAAAACTCGCGTCGATGAATGTAAAACTCAAGTCTAGAAGTGTAGAACTGACGAGTGAAAAACTAACTTTGTTGTTGAGCCTTGCGCTCGTTTCGATGAGTTAAAAACTAACTTCGTTGCTGAGCATTGCGCTCGAATCGATTAGTGTGGAAAAACTCTGTTGTTGAGCGTTGCGCTTGATTTGATGAGTGTGAAACTAATTTCTTCACGTTGTGAGACGTGTTAAGTAGAAATCTGCGAGGGGTGTGTTTACACGTGGATTGGGTTGACCAACCGAAAATAAATATTTCCTATTGGCCAGCATCACTTGACTTGTCGGGTTCCAGACAAGAATCAACTATGGGTGCCGCCAATAGTAAGTTAAGTTTATATGGAATACTACAATAGCAATTGTAACCTTCTTACTTAGAAAGGTAATTCAAAAATGTCTTTCATGTCTTTTGAACCTCTACCATAAAATTCATGCAGAATTGACACTGAATTTAGGGTTTTTACAATACAATATATAATAGGGTGAAACGTGCTTTTTTCTCACTTCTTAACTATAGGACAATGCATCAAGATGTCGACTTTCAAAAAAGGTGCTATGCATATGCCCATACAAAACAATTTACAATCATTGTTGGAAAACGTGATATTTTAAAGTATTTTGAAAATACAATGAAATTATCCTTTGAATTTACAACATAAAGATGTTATCAATTCTGCACAATATTTCTACAAAGCTATTAACTAAAATGAATTTACGCCTTGAATATATACAATAAAAAAGGGACGCATACAAATGTCTCACATATTTTAAAGGTATCTTAACAAATGAATTTCAAGATTTTACAATCTTGAACAGATGGCATAATAATCACAAAATGGTACGACAATAATCGGTCGTCCTAGCGTCAAATTTTGTTGGAATTGGAAAGCAAGACATCTGTAGAAGATGGGATAAAACAAAAAAAGAATACATTGAAGTTCCTATGCCAGAAGCAGTGCGGAGGTACAACAGCAGTATGGGAGGGGTAGATAAACATGATTTTTTGCTGAGTATCTACCGCTCCTACGTTCGGTCCAGAAAATGGACAATAAGGCTGATTTTCTATGCCGTAGATCTGGCTTTAGCAAATTCATGGTTAGAATACAAGAATAAAGCCATGAATTTGGGTGTTCCAAAACAACAAATTCTTGATTTACTAGGCTTCCGACAGTGTGTGACTGAACACCTCATACTTACGAAAAAAACTCCAAAAAGGGGCAGGCCTTCTACGCAACCTTTCGTTGACGATCACCTCAGTACATCCACAAGAAACAAAAAAGAGTCTAGACCAGTAAAGGATTCTAGATATGATGGATATCATCATATTCCAGAATATGATAGTAATATGAACAACTCACGTTGTAAATTTGAAGGGTGTAAAAAAAGAACACATGTTTACTGCACCAAGTTCCAGGTGCATATATGTTTCCTGAAAGATAGAAACTGTTTTAAAAAATTTCATAATAAATAATTACTGTATGTACTAGTGTTTTGAATAATAAAATCATTGTTACAATGCGAAACAATATTTTACTTGGAATGCGTAAACTGGATTTGTCCCTCTGGAGGTACATGTCTCAAAAACTGAAGGGAGGGGATAATTGTTATTTTTCATTCAAATTATGATAATTGATCCTAAATAAAATTGGCCAATCTATTAAAATAATTTTCCTGAATTTTTTACTACTGGGGCCAGTGAAAGGGTTAACTGCAAAAAGAACAATCGGTCTTCGAAGAACATCCATTGGACATCCATCCACTGTCTGCTGTCGGAGCAAGTCTTCAATCATCTGGAACATTGGTTCCCAACGGGGGCGATACCGCCCCCCTGTGGGCGCTGCAGCCTTATAGGGGGGCGTTAGCAAATAATAAGCAGTCAAGAGGAATGGTGAAATAAAAATGATTTAATAAGGGTTAATAAGCAGTTTTGAATTAGCATTAATAATAATTATAATAATTTCTTTTAGTTTAGAATAGAAGTATATGACTTGTCCTCGCACGTTGATAAGCGAACACGCGATGTTCATACAAAATAACATGTTTCGACATGTTCGCACACAGACAAGTTGAATTATGGACGAAATGAAACGTATAAAAGCAACAGCTCTACGAATTTTTTGTTAGTTAGTTGTATGTGCTTGGCCGCGATATATAGTCGTGAATCATAAGCTCTGCCGTAGTAAATAATCGTGAGTGGTGTGTCATTTTATAAACATTACTATCTATAAATCTATTGAGAATTTAATTTTTGTATGAAAATGGCTGAATCTACTTCTAAATTAAAAAAGAAATGCCGGCAATACAGTATTGAATATTCAAAATATGGATTTGCGGAATCTTTAAATGAAGCTATGAAACCTTCTAGGCTACAAGAGCATTTACATAAAATGCATCCTTATAAGTAGAACAAAGATATATTCTATTTTCAAGAACTCGAAAAACAATATTTAAAACAGCCAACTATATCAAACCTTTTTACATCGTCTTCTAAACGAGACGATGATGGGCTATGAGCCTCATATAACATTTCATTGTTAATCGCAAAGTCAGGAAAACCACACACCATTGGCGAGGAATTAATTTTGCCGGCAGTCGAAGAGATATTAAAAACTGTTCTCCATCATAAGACACCATTTGATATCATTAAAAAAATTCCTCTCAGTAATAATTCAGTGCAAAGAAGAATAGATGAAATGGCAAATGACGTTGAAATATCATTATGCGATTACCTAAAGACTTGCAAATTTTCCATTCAACTCGATGAATCAACTCTACCAAGTAACGAAGCTCTACTCTCATCATACGTACGATTTATGAAAGAAGAAAAAATTCATCAAGAGTTAGTATTTATTAAGAATTTGGAATCTGATACAAAGGGACATTCTATATTCAATATCATTCAAGAGAAATAAATTCCTATTAGCAATATTTTGTCTGCTGCTACTGATGGTGCTCCAGCAATGACCGGGCGTCAGGGTTTTATAGCACATTTGAGAAAAGCAGTGCCAAATGTACTCGCTGTACATTGTATTATTCACCGTCAGCATTTGGTTGCAAACACATTAAATGAACGTCTGCATGCGTCCCTCAATAACGTTATTAAAGCAATCAATATCATTAGAAGCAATTCATTGAATGACCGTTTGTTTCATAAGCTTTGCAATGAAAATGATGAAGACTACAATCGATGGCTGCTGCACACAGAAGTACGTTGGCTCTCTAAAGGTGTTTGTCTGAATCGTTTTTTTAATCTATTTGTCTCAGTGTTGGAATTTCTTGAATAAAACGAACAATTGCGCGAAAACCTGATTACGTCAAAAAATGACATCGCTTATTTGACGGACCTGTTTAAAGTATTTAATCAAGTTAATCTACAATTGCAAGGTGATGATTTAAACTTAATTAAAACTAAAAACGTCATAGCTGCTTTTGCAGGAAAACTTCTTATATTCAAAAGAAATCTTGGTAGAGGTGAGTACAACCATTTTCCCACATTATCAACAGTGTCTGCAAAACCGGAAGATTTACTTACTTACTGCCACCACTTGGAAGTTCTTCATGTTGATTTTACAGAGCGTTTCCAAGATATTTTAAACATGGAAATACCAAGTTGGGTTATAGATCCTTTCGCAAACACAGATACTGAAGGCTCATCAAATTTGGAAGAGGAGCTATTAGAACTCACAACTAACGAAGAACTGAAAGTAAAATTCAAACGTGGATATCAAGAGTTCTGGCTTCAAAAACCAATACCAGTTCCCTATCCTGGATTGTGGACAATAGTACAGACGTTGTTAATTGCATTTCCTTCGTCCTATATGGCTGAGCATGCATTCAGTGCAGTAACTGATTTGCTGTCAAAGAAGAGGAACAGACTACACATCACTGAACGTGGCGATCTGCGATTGATGTTAACGAAATTGGAACTCGATATTAACAAACTGGTAACACTCCACCAGCCTCAACCGTCTCATCGATTTTTTCCTCATTATTAATTTTGTATTACTTATTGTATTACATTTCCTATTTCTATTGTGATTGTATTTTTGTTCTCTTCTATAGGGGGCGGTGGTCCAGAAAAGGTTGGGAACCACTGATCTGGAAGAACCGTTTTGATAGTTCTCACCTGTAGAGGATACAAACAGCGATTTTCCTGTAAGTTTTTTCAAATTTTTTTCTCTATCCCTTTTATAATATACATGTCAATTATCCGAGATAGATCTCCACTTTCTAGAACTAAAAATTTAAAATTTACTGAAAGTTTCAATTCAAATAATATTTTTTCAAACACTAGATTAAACATGTCTGAACCAAGTCAAACGGAAATAATGATGGCAAAAGATATGATTCCATATTATTGTGCAGGCTCAAAAAATTTAAATTGAGTGAATGAAACGACGAGTACTCTGTGTGTATTTATTATTAAAATTCAGCTAAGCGCTTTCGGCCATTAGGCCATTCTCACAGCTGTCGTCATAAAAAAATCCTATAACAGGTATCAAAAAACATTCAGTGAATCAATATGAAGGAATGTATGATTTTAAGTCATTGTTACAATAAAATAAAATGATTAAAAAACATTAAAGTACCCCTTTAAGAGGGTGTACAAGTATATTTTAAATCATGAAAAGTCCCATTCAGAAGTGTAAACTAAACTAAACTTAACACTGGGATTTTTCATGATGTAAAATATACTTGTACACCCTCTTAAAGGGTTATTTTAGTGTTTTTTAATCATTTTATTGTAACAATGACTTACCATCATACATTGCTTCATTTTGATTCACTGGATGCTTTTTGACACCTGTTATAGGATTTTTTTTATGACGACAGCTGTGAAAATGGCCTAAGGGCCGAATGCGATTAGCTGAATTTTAATAATAAATACACACTGAGTACTCGTCGTTTCATTCACTCAATTCATATCTAGTTTGTACACCATACCCAGACAGTTCAAAAAACTTAGCCTACTTTTTAAGTCAATCTTATAAATTTTTATCTTTACTAAGAAAACCTGAAGAAAATTGTATCTTCAATATTCTCTTTATGTAGCAAGTTAAAATGAAATTAACTGGCGAAGCTCAAGGCGTATTATTAAACTCTAGATGCACGCTATGGAGTGAGACCAAGAAACTTTATTGCAAAGATTCGGCGATACCAGATCCGAAGCACTTTTATTGCACGATCTAAAGCCGGCTACTCACTACGCGATACTTGACAAGTACTAGTACTTGATCATGTACATGTACAAGTTCAAGTATGGTCGATACATTACGCGGCTACTTGGCAAATACCAATTTTTGTGGATACTGCAAGTACTTGTGAAAGATAATTACAATCATGGAAATTGATACTGAAACAGAGGCAGCAGCAGCAATTGTTGTAATGAGCAGTGCATATCTTTTAATGAAACCAAAACGAAGAAAGCGAAGGTGGTGGTTTTCATCTTTTAACAGAAGCAGATAAAGGTATGTTGAATCATTTAAATAAATACCTTCATTTCTTCATTTGCATTTAATTTTGTAGATATTGTGGTACAGACATGATGGCGGATATTCTAAAGGAAACTTCTGGCTTATTCGAGAACTTTTGTCGCATGTCTTTTGAAGATTTCGAATATTTGCTAAATAAAGTTAAATGTCATATCTCTAAAATATACAAAGTTAAGAGAAGCTATTCCATCAAAGGAACGACTGACAATAATATTGCGATTTTTAGCTTACGGCGATAGCTACCAAAGTCTCCATTATCTTTTTAACGTTTCCGCACAGTTGATATCAAAAATTATACCAGAAGTATGCAAAGCATTAATTCAAGAATTGCAACATCTCATTAAGGTAAATTATTTATTATTTTTATGTATCTATTTAACACAATATTAAAAAAAGGTTGACAAAAAGTAATTTACATTCTGTAATTAAAAAAATGAGAAAAAAGTTATGATTGAAAATGTTCGTAATAATTTTTTGCATTATTGGCGTTTTCTGAAGGAACCGTCGGTGGATTGGAATATTGTGAATATGTTTCTAAATTTGTCGGTGATGGGGCTTGATGATGGTACTGCAGTTAACAGGTTCTGATGTGAAATTCGCGTGAGCTGCCAGTTCATGGGATGCTGTTGGAATGACTGTGGAAACGTGCACTGAGAAAAACGCATTTTCGATTGGTACATGACTTTTTCTATTTCGTGCATCACAAAGTCTCTTTCACTCTGCTGAATTGCTCGAAGTCTTTTTGCTATTAATTCTCCAAATATGGCGCACTCGTCGTTTTCTTTCGGCTGTGTTTTTTTCTGTAGTATATCGTAGTCCTTCTCCATTTTTTCGTGAATAACTTCATGCGATACTTTATTAGTTTTTTGAGTGACAGATTTTGAAGTTGCCTTGCGTTTCGTTGCCGATGAACTTGGTTCTGTAAAAAAATATTTTCAATGAAATTAGTTGTAATAATATACTTGAATAATACCTGCTGTGCTCTCCGATATATTTGCAATATCTGATTGATTTTGTTCATCACCATCTTGCTCGTCTTCAATATTTAGTGAATCTTTCATATTCTGAAAAAGAACATGCACAATGTTGAAGTACAAATGTTTCAAAGGAATGATATATTTTTTGTATTGCACAACAATACAAAAATTATTCCTTTCCTTTGGAATCTTTGAATAATAATCGATAATACTTTGTTACAGATTCCAAATTCAGAAGATCATTGGAAACAGATAGCAAAAGTTTACGAAAAATTATGGAATTTTCCACACTGCATCGGAGCAATAGACGGCAAGCACATTACAATGCAGTCGCCAATCAACATTGGTTCTGAATTCTATAATTATAAAAATTTCTTTAGCATCGTATTAATGGGTCTTGTTGATGCTAACTATTGCTTTACTTTTGTTGATTGCGGTTGTCAAGGTAGGCTGAGCGATGGTGCTGTTTGGCGAAATACTGAACTGTTTCGGAAAATTGAAACTAAAAAATTAAATGTGCCACCAGAGGAACCATTGCATGGAATGGATTACGCTATGCCGTAAGTGTTTGTTGTTGACGATGCATTTGCACTGAGTACCTGTATGCTAAAACCCTTTCCCGGCCTTCATACAAAGGGTAGTAAGGAAAGGGTAATCAATTATCGTCTTTCACGTGCTCGTCGTGTTGTAGAGAAAGTTTTTGGTATAATGTCTTCGGTGTTTCGAGTGTTAAGAAAACCAATGCTTTTACAGCCAGAGAAGGTTTCTATTATTACATTGACTTGCTGTTTTCTACATAATTTTTTGCGAAATAGTAAGCCTTCACGTTCAAATTACACACCAAATGGAAGCTTTCACGCTGAACTAGATGGAGAATTTTATCCGGGAACCTGGCGCAGAGATCAAGAAAATATGACTTTCCTATTACCATAACGAAATAAAGCAAGGAATTCAAGTATAGACGCAAAAAACATCAGAGAAGCTTTTGGGGAATATTTTATGAACAAGGGCAAAGTGTCATGGCAAGATAAATATTGTTAATGTACTTAATTGTAAACATGAATGATAAAATTATTACTCACATCAGAATTAATCATTTTTCTTGGCGTATTGTTAAAACCTGGCCATTGTTGTGAACGCAAACCAGGTAGGTTTGTATAACTCGTCAGTACCTGAGCCACTATTCTCACTTGCTTTAATTTTGCTCAGACAATATCTAAACGTTGCCATTAACGACTCTTTTTTTTTCTGTCTGCCACAGATACCTTCAAAGAAAACTCACATTGTATTATCTTCCATGCATCATGAACTTCATTTCGATTTTTATGCTGTTTGTGACTGGGGTCCCAAATAATACTTTCATTTTCATACAAATTTAAAAATTCTATAGTCATTTCATTGGACCACTCCATATTTGAGAACTAAACAACAACAACATTCACTATTTACTAGTTTTTTACTTGTACAAACTTGTCGAATAAGTGTGGCGTTGCTACTTGACTCGCTACTTGTTGCCTTTGACTTTGTTTAATTTACCGACTGCGTACGGCAAGTACTAGTAGCTCGCCGATTTTCATGTTAGTTTCATAGACACTACTTGAAATATGCTTGTCAAGTCCTGCGTAGTGAGTAGCCGGCTTAACAATCAGAACAACAAAAGTTCAGAATAAGAATGATCCACCTCAAACTTTAATGATAAACGCAATATTGATTTATAATCAGTCAATACATTCAAGTACAGGTTTTGCACCTTTCAGTTTATTATATGACCCATACGATGATCTAAACGCTCACGAAATTGATTTAGATAGGACTGTAAACGAAGATTATTATGAAAAACGTAAAACGGAAGTTTTACCATTCTTCGATGTTATTCATCAAAAACAACTCGACGGAGGACATAAAATTTTAGAAAATTGAAATAGAACCAAATGTTTATTTTAAGAAACCAAAAATTAGGAAAACTGATCCATGTTACGATAAGATTAACGTAATGTCAATAAATAAAAATAAAATAGAGGGCATACGAGAAAAAACTCGTGAAAATTTTTTGCTCTAGTAAAAATCCAATGAAATCAGTTAATTTGAGGTCATTTGATTGAATACAACCAATCAGAACAACATTATACTGAAAACCGATCCCATGAGCTGTTTTCACTCTATCACGTTGCTATGGATACAATTTGATTATTTATTTCGATTTTGACGTTTCAAATATTTAATATTTCAAAATATCACGATTTGGTCATAATACGGACGAGAATAATAATGAAATTATAAAAGTTCTGTAATTATTTTCTATAATTAGCAAAAAATTTTCTATCCGAATAACCCTCGAACATTGATAAAAGCTCAAAAATTTTATAACAACTTTCTCAAGCTTGTTGCTTATAGGTAACAGACCTCCGCCTGCGGCGTCGGTCTGTTTCCAAGCAACAAGCTTTCGAAATCTGTTACAATTTTTTTTGAACAATTATCAATGTCCTTGGGTTATTACTACTGACAACGAACCTGGCCCTTCACATCAAACAATTTGATCACAATGGATACTACATGGAAAATTTAGGACGCGCCAAACTCATCAACCATTGCCACAAATTTTCCTTCCACTTTAACGAAAGTCAAATAGAAACTAGCTTCTTACACTTATGGACTAATACTTCAACAGAAACTCAATAATACTCTCATTACCACTTTAACAGATAACTGCCTTGAAATCGAGAACGAATTATCGAACTTTAAATTCAGAAACAGCAATAAGATTTTTGACTGGAAACCTCGACCAAAAGGACATAGAAACAATTAATAACCAATTGGAAATTCTCTTCAGAAATCAAAATAATGTTTTAATGAAAGTAGATAAATTCAGTTCTTTTGCAAATCATATCACGGATAAGTATAGCAATGATATTAAGAGTATTCAATATAACATAAATTCTACTATTGAAGCCATTAAACTTAGCAATGATGAAATAAACAGACAAGAATTGACTAATGAAAAACTCAAAGTCAAAATGTCACAAAGCTGAGCAACTAGTTTCGGCCCACAATGGCAATCTGCAGGCTACAAAGAATGTTGGGGTTAAGAAATAAAACATTAAACAATCTGGATATCTTACCTAAATGAAAATAATTATTAGTGGGGTAACAAACGTCCACACATAGCGCCGATGAAGGGAAAATTTGAAAAAAAATATAGTTAATTGTACATTTGGAGCAAAATAAAACGTAGTAAAGTTCAGTAGCAAGAAAGATTAGGTAACTGGAAAGCGCAACAACTATAAACGTATGTTACCCACGAAATAAAAGCTAACGATACAAATTATTGTAAAAGTTAGTGTAAACAAAATTTACTCTGTGAAAGAGAAGAAGACTAGTCAATAAACTGAAAGTAGTAGTCTAGTCAAAAGATAAAAAAGAAGATCATGACAGTAGTATTTAACTTAAAAAGAGTGAATCAAATTGTAAACATGTAAATAAAGATATTTCTATAGTAACTTACATATAGTTGGTAAAATATTATTAACGGCGATTTTTACAATAAGAAAACTTGACAATATTAGAACTACCCAAAAGCAAAGGAATACACCAAACAATCAAAATGGGAGATTGAGGAAGATGTATGGTTCTCTTGGTCTTAGTTGTTCATTAAGACAAACAGCGTTGTTATCAGAACTAATTCGGTTAATCTCAAAAATCTCGAGTAAATTCATCCTAGGGCCTTTAAAGCACCTATGTAATCTACACTCATCCGATAAAGAAAAATTGTGGTTTTCAGAAATAATGTGATTTGCAAAAGCAGATGGTGAAGCAAGGTGCGTCAGTATTTTGAAATCTTTTAACAAAACTAAGATGTTCTTTAATTCTAGTGTCTACCAAACGACCAGACTGACCGATATAGACAGCATTACAGTCTTAACAGCTCAATTTATATATACCAGGAAATTGTTACGTCGGAACAGAATCTTTGGTGTTAACCAAAAAAGATCTTAGATTGTTATCAGTCTTAAAGCCAAATTTAATGTTATTGTGACTCTCTTTCCTTGGCTCCTTATGCGGCTCTTGCCACCTCAGCACGTCACTTTGGACACCATCGATGCAACACGTTCGGAATTAGTGCTTGGGCGCCAGATTTTTATCGTGGTTATCTCCACGGCCCCCTGACTTCACTCGTCAGGAGTTCCAGGTAGCCTCAGATGGAGGTACGAACAGTTCCAGGGGTATAATTGTATCTCATCCGGCAGGATTGTATCCAGAAACTCAGAAACTTCCTCACTGGTCCTAAAATGAAAGTTATTCTTCTGGTCTACACTACGGAGAATCTAGATTCGTGCAGCAAAACAAATACTCTACCATAGGATTATTTTAGTCTATAGTAGGTCAGTAAAACACAGAGATTCGGTTAGGTTATATTACAACAATGTCTCTATTTAACAATAAATACAGGCTCTGTAACTACTCAAATCGTTATCTACATACAAAAAAAACCTTATCCTACATAAAAGTAACCCATACTCTGGTATCCCCAGAAAAGCAGAGAAATGTTAGCGAACTATATACATTTAACGTGCTGTCATTAGAGACGAAGCGGGCAGGATATAAGCGAGAGAGTTTTTATCAGCAAAAGCAATGTTTACTATTAAAGCGTTAAAAGCAAGCTCCTATTTCACGGGGGTCTTTTCAATGTACAGGTTAATAAATTAAAATTTATAAAACGGAGTCTACATTGATGCTAGCAAAGTGTCTAATCACTTTCGATGCACCCGGTATGTAGAATAAATGTGAGTATTGAGTACACGATACTTCTAGAGATCGGGAAAGGAAATACGAAAAGGGGTTCGGTTCTTGAATAAAACTGTCGAAAGCTCGGGCCTAGTGGTGGGACCACTTTCGGGAATCGGGACGTGATACTGACGGTTGAGATCCGGGAATTAAAATATCAAGGAGCCCTGGGTAGACACCTGGAAGTCCTCAAGATTTCAATTCGAACGGAATTTATGACTTCTAATTAAAATATCAAAAGGGCCCTGGCTAGACACCTGGAAGTCTTCGATATTTCAACCGAAACGCAAATTAGGGAATCGGGACGGGATACTGACGGTTGAAATCCGGGAATTAAAATATCAAGGAGCCCTGGCTGGACACCTGGAAGTCCTCTAGATTTCAATTTGAACGGAATATACGCCTTTTAATTAAAATATCAAAAGAGCCCTGGCTATACACCTGGAAGTCTTCGATATTTCAACCGAAATGCAAATTAGGGAATCGGGACGGGATACTTACGTTTGAAATCCGGGAATTAAAATATCAAGGAACCCTGGCTAGACACCTGGAAGTCCTCAAGATTTCAATTTGAACGGAATATACGTCTTCTAATTAAAATATCAGAAGAGCCCTGGCTAGACACCTGAGAGTCTTCGATATTTCAACCGAAACGCAAATCAGGGAATCAGGACGGGATACTGACGGTTGAGATCCGGGAATTAAAATATCAAGGAGCCCTGGCTAGACACCTGGAAGTCCTCAAGATTCCAATTCGAACGGAATTTACGCCTTCTAATTAAAATATCAAAAGAGCCCTGGCTAGATACCTGGAAGTCTTCGGCATTTCAACCGAAACGCAAATTAGGGAATCGGGACGGGATACTGACGGTTGAGATCCGGGAATTAAAATATCAAGGAGCCCTGGCTGGACACCTGGAAGTTCTCAAGATTCCAATTCGAACGGAATTTACGCCTTCTAATTAAAATACCAGAAGAGCCCTGGCTAGACACCTGGAAGTCTTGATATATCACAAAACCATTAACGCTTGCAGTAAAAGTGAAATGTCTAATATTCAAATAAATTCAAAATAGAAATTCAAATACCTATTGAAAAGACCACTTTTATCATAATTTTCAAATATCCTTACATTCACAGTTATCGCTTCAACATTTTTCATTTAAAAAAAAACGGGAGAAAAATTACTCAGAACATTAAAAAAAACGGATAACAGTTCGATTTCTGCTATATCACAAAACCACTAATGCTTATAGTAAATTGAAATATCTAGTATTCGAATAAATTCAAATAGAAATTCAAATATTTATTGAAAAGACCATTTATGTTATAATTCCAAATATTTTTACCTTCACAGTTATCGCTTCAACTTTTGTTACAACTCAAAAAACTACTTAAAAACAACTACAAGAAACGGTTAACAAATTGATTGAATGCTTACATTCGGAGCGCCAGCTTACAGTCTAATGCTGGCGGCAGCGTTGGGTTTTAAGTAACGGTACTTCGTACTAAAATTTAGTACGGAATTGTAACAGATCGTACTAGATTTGACAGGTGATTAAAAAAATATTAAGCTGCGTTTTTTTGTTTCCTTCCGTAGCAGTAGAATGACAAGTGACAGCTCCAGAATCAATCACAGTTGAGATGAGTTCCCAATGCCGCTTTTTTTGCTTTTCGCGTCACGCCTTCTAATTGACGAATGTCAATCTTGTCTGCAATTCGCCAATCAGAATGCATGACGCGAAAAGCAAAAAAGCGGCATTGTGAACTCAACTTTACCAGATTGGGAATTGGGAATAAAATTTCAATAAAACGATAAGAAAAAAACTTTATTTGGTTAGTTTATAGTTTAAATATAATAAATACTTCAAAATAAAACATAGGATGATGAATAACTTAACTAAACTCTTGATATAAAAAAATAAACAAAACAAATAACTTCTCAATGATAAAAATGTGAAATGAAACAAAATGAATACTCTGACAAAAATAAAAGGTGAATTCTTATTTCTTATATTATATAAATTAAAATGTGATGATGTCATTAGCATCATCTTCATCTATTAATTGTGAGTTAATGTTTAAATTTATCAGATGCTGAGACGGCTCAAAATTATAACATGATGCAGGTATTAATGATTTGGTATGCAAGCAGTGCTTCACATGTACTTATATGCAATTTATTTCTATTTTTTGTTTTGATTATATTGAGGCTTGAGAAAATTCTTTCTGCTGCTGCAGAAGAATGCGGTAGAGCAAAAAAACCTTGAACGAAAGGAGTCAAGTTGGGATACATTAAATTTCCTACTAAATCTCGCATTTCGAATACAATAGTCCAAAACTCTTCGATCGGTTTATTAACATGTGACAATAAAACATCATTATTAGCGATACTCCTCCACTCGGAACTTAATTTTTCCACGTCCAGATTTTGAAATGTAGAATTAAATTTAAGATACATTGGCATAATAGGTGCTGGCGATACTGTTACTACTTTAGGATCCAGATTTTTTGCAAAATTTAACACAGGGTCATGAAATTTGAATCTATTTTTTATTTCCTTGCATAATTGGATATAAAAATCTAAGCAACATATCTTAAACTTTTTCAATTCATCGTCTGAAACAGACTGCTTCAATAGTATAAGTTCACATTTAGCACCAACATAAATCTCACTTAATTGTAAGTAGTTAGCAGGATGGAAGGATATCTGATCTAAATGTAACATATGTCTATCAACATAATCTCGATGCATAAAATTCTTTAATACAGTTTTGTACATACCTGTAATTTTACTGAGTAGAATATGCATGGTATATCCCTCAGTCTGAAATTCTACGTTCAATTTATTGACTATATCTAGAATATACGATAAGAACAAAAAGTATATTTTAAAAATGTTGTTATTTAAAGCAGCTAAAATATGTTCGGCTTTTTTAATATTTTCTGCTAAAGCTTCATTGGTAAAAAATAATAGCAAAGCTGACCATTGCTCAAGAATCCTGCTAACAACTGACTGTAAGCTTAACCATCTTGTCTGTGAAGGTCTTAATATTTTATGTGTTTCAGTTTCCGTAAATAATTGGTATTCTGTGAATGACTCAATTCGTTTGCTGCTGTGTGAAAAATAAGAATAAATGTCTCTTGTCAATTCTTCAACTGCATTTGGAAGTTTGGTACAGGCAGCACTACTACATAAATTTAAAGAATGACATGTGCAACCTAATACATACAAATCAGGGTTGAATTCCAACAATTTTTGTTGTACCCCACTTTTGTTCCCCATCATGGTAGAGGCGTTGTCTGCTCCAAACCCAATTAAATTGTTTCCTGGAATTTTATTTTCCTCAAAACATTTGGAAATAGCTGCAAAAATTCCATTTGCTGTTGCATTTTCAATCTTTATTAATGCCAAAAATTTATCACAAACTTTTTCAGAAGACTCATCATAGAAACGTGCAACCAATGCCAAACTTTTTGAAGTTGAAACATCTGTGGTTTCATCTATAATTAATGAAAATTTCTTTTTTTGTAGTATTTTAGATAAGACAAACAAATGTTCCCGCTTCATTACTTCTTTGCAAATTTTTGTTCCTTTTTTCCTATCTAATTTCACTCTTCTTGCAATTTCAGAGTCAGGACAAATTGATGCTATTAATTTTGGCAGATGATCCAATACAGAGAAAGCCAAATTATGTTCAGCGATAAATGCTACCATTTTCAACTCTGCAGCTTTCACCTGAATAGCGATTTTCTCATCTCTTTTCTTATTATAAAACTCTGTCACCCGTGGAGTTGCTTTAGCAGATTTTTCTTTCTTCTTATGCAATGTAGTAGCTGCATGTCTATTAATATGACTGATTCCACCCATAATTGCCTTGGAACATAACACACAAAAAGGCTCATATTGTTGTCTTGGATTTTTTATCAACCATGTATTGAATTTTTGATCCTTAAGCCAGGATTCTGTAAACTTTTGTTTGTAACATTTCTTTTTCTTTCTAGTCGATTCTCTCTGGGATGGAACACTATCATCTCTGTCACTTGAAATCACAGGGACAGGTTTTTTTTCTAGTCTCTCTTCTTTAGATGTTGAGGGTTGTGTTATTTCCATAGGTTCATTTTTATCTTCGACTGTCTCTTTTGGCTTTGAAGTTTTCATTAAAAATCTAAGAACATATTTATTATTGAAATACAATTCTCAAAAACTTAACCAAAACATACTTATCCATTATTTTCCGGTATTTATTATTTCTCACTTGCAAGCTTACAACTTGCAACATAACACACACAACTGTCAACTGTCATAGACATCAATGACAAATGTCATCTGTCATCATACAAATCGGTGATCCAGGCCACAGAACACCTAGTTGAGGTGTTCTGTGGCAGGGATTTTCTCAGGGGCAAATCTTCGAATCGCAAATCAAGAACGTACTAGATTATTGAGGTTTTATCTGTTGTCGTAATAGCGTACTAATCAAGGTGTAATAGTAATAGATTTAGTACAATTGTAATAGCAAACCCAACACTGGCTGGCGGTCGTAACTCGGGACTCGATACAACTCATATAGAAATAACCATATTAAGAGAGTGTTTGTTCCATTGAGGTAGTATCGAAAAGAGGCGCTATAATCATTAAGTTCTCACCGAGGTAATAGTAGCAGTAGGCGTGGCAAAGTGTGGTAACAATGTGGATTCCTTAGCAGGCCCGGACTATTCAAATTATAAATATTATTTATTTGTTTCACCTGACTCTTTTGGATCTTATACATTTGTTAATGTCTTGAACAAAATAATACGATATATGTAGGCAAATAAAAAATTAAACACGTTCATAGAAAAATCATTTATTGTCCTTTAAATAAAACGATTTTATTGCTATGGTGCCTTATGCTTTCAGATTTGTTCGTTTTTTGTTTGGCAAAATGGTATAGCCTAACATTTGTATATCTATTTACCACAGCTTTTATTAGCAAAATTCGATGGTTATCGAATGCTGACTGATCATAACCATGAACAAGTAAATTTGAAAATATATTTCTGTTTACAAATATTTTGAGAGTTCTATTTACAACAGATACCGTTGATATTTGTTTTTTTGGATTGCACAACACAGCACATTTTATAACCTTTTCAGCTTGGATACATATCTCTAAAACATCTGTTGAGGGATATTCTAATCCACCTTTATTTTTTTTATTTATAAAACAAAATAAATACATATCCCTCGTCACGCTTGTCAAAGCAGATGTGCATTCAACACACATAATTTTTTTCTTTAAAGAATGTACAACATACCCTGCTATATAGGCCATAATATGTTTTGAAAATTCTGACAGAGAATCTGGCAGATAATCATGATCTTGGTTAACTAATTCATCTATCTCACTGTCAATATTTTCATCAAGTTGAAATGCCCTATAGTCTCTTGACGATACATTAATTTGATGTACAGGGTCACATTTCAAAATATGAAGTTGCTCTAAAGGAACACAATTTCCACGAAAGCTGTGGCGCAATTCCACATGAACAAGTACTTTTTTATACGCAGATTGAAATTGACGAGCGGTGGGGTTATTGTTGTAACCTCCTTGGGAGCGAATAGACCCAAAGAACAACTCTAAATGGTCTTGAGAAAACTTGTAGAGTGGCAAAAACTGCAAAATATTCGTAGCAATTAAATTTTTAAATAAAATTTTAATGCTGGCTATACATATTTTCAGCCCCAAAAATCCGGTATGTCTTAAAGAATCCAATAGTAAAGTACCACCAATATGTGTTTTTAAGGAACTTAAATATTTATCTGTAGAATTTAGAAAAAAATCAATACTTTCGTAATTCTTTAGAGATAAAGGTTTTTTGAAAAAACATTGTGCCAAATTTCTTGAGTTTAAAACATCAAACAAATTGTTTATAATTAATATAAATCTTACAGTGGCCTCAACTCCAACAAATTGTTTTATATGGAGTTCATCTTCACAAAAGGCTAAAGCAGTTGCAACACTCTCACTAAACACTTGAGTTGCAAGTTTCACATTCATTTTTTGCTTGCCAAAAGATATATGTCGTTCCCTTAATTTGTTTGCCATATGAAATGATTCGTTTTTTTGTAGGTTATTTAATTCTTTTATATAGTTCCAAGAAACTATTTCGTTATTATCGTCCACAAGTAATCCCTTTTCACCCAATGTATTTCGTACCAACTTTATCATATGACAAGGATCTAAAAAGAAAACAACATCATCGTTGGTCGAAGGATGTTAAAAACAGTTTTTAAATTTTTGTGATCCAATCTACACCCCAAAAGATTTGCCATGGTCAAATTTACAGGAGGACCATCACATGTCAAACTGATAACCTGTATACCCACTTCATGACACTTTTCCAAACACTGTAACACTAGCCCTTTCTTTTGTTCTGAGTTCATGCCGCTAATGAGAAAAAAACCAACTGGAATTTTCCAGTAACCATTCACACAATTTAGAAGAAACACCAAAGAATCCTTAGCAAGAGTTGCTTCTTGAGATCCTGTTCCCATATCAACATACCCATAACACTTGTCTTGTTGAGCATCCCATTCTTCATGTTGCCGAATTGACATCTCGTCAATAATGAGACTGCATATCACTCTATTTTTCTCAGCAGAAGTTTTTAGCTGTAGAGCTTTAAATGATTCACTTGTAAATCCAGGCTCACCATCAATACTTTGGTACCACCTACTTAACGTTCTTGTGTGCGGTAAACATACATTAAATGAATCCCTTACATAATTGTAAGCAGCAGGGGAATAATAATGAAGAGTTAAAGCAAAAACTTTTAGTTCTTCAGAATACTGTCTCGGTAATGCTTTCTTTGTCGCCTTTTTATATTCTCTTATAAATAACTCTTTAGGTCCTCCTAATTTGCAAATTAGATCCAAATATTCAGCTTGCATTAATTTCTTGGTTCGTAGTTCATTAATAATCTCGAGCATATTGCCAATGCGTCTTTCTCTTCTGAAAAGTTTCCTTCGTAAAGACAAAACCTCTCTTTTTCTCTCCATGTTAACACGCACTGCTTTATCCGGTTTATTTAATAATTTTCTTTTTCTAGGAGTCACTGTTTTATCCATCTTCGAAGTGTATACCCCTTGTTCTGAGTCTTCTTTTGATTTTAATATGGTTGTAACCCCCCCACTACTTGTTGAAGCAATATTAATTGCTTGCTCCTCGTAATTTGTTTGACAGAATGGTGATTGAATTAAAATATTTGATATTATTCGAACTTTGGTAGGTGGTTCTGTTACTTCAATGTTCGCTCGCTCCTGCAATCAAATTATACATTAAATTATTAATTTTCTAACAGTAGAAAATGAAATATAAATAATAAACAAAGTATCTCTATAAATAAAATAAATTATATACAAACATATTTATCTACCTCGCAGGGATAAAGAGTAGGGATAGCACTATCTTTTAAACGAACATAACTATTTGAAGTTCGATCAATGTATATCTCAGAAAAATGCTTTGAACATAGTACACTATATTTTGTAGCATTCCAGGCACCTCTATTTACAAATTGCATCCAAATCTTCCGACGTGTAGGATCTTTGGGAAATCTGAAAAAAAAGTCCGTTTCATCTCGATCTTTATGTGTTTTTAAGTATTGTAAGTTTTGTACTGGTAAAATATTGCGCATATATTTTTCAAGTACGGCTCTGCATATTGTTATCTTTTCGAATACTAACCTGTGAAATGTTATTCCTGTTAATTTCTTTTTATCGACGCTATCCCTACTGCTGCAACTACGATAAGCACATGAAACCATTATTGTCTTTCGATAGAACAGCTAAATATCAGTTAAAAACTAATAAAATCACAGAAAACAAATAAAACTCTTCAACTGAAAACCGCAACAGCTGTTTGACGTAAGAGTCGAATCAATATGGCCGACTGTGTCTGCTTTTGATCACGTGATGACGTCTCCTTCGGATACTACCTCAATGGTTCGTTCCCATATAAACAGCTGGCATCGCGTCGATCTCAGCGCACCCCTTGCGGGGATCAGAACTAATTCTTACAGGCGGGATATTTAAATTTGGTAGTTTGGATTATGGGTAGGTAAATTTTACAGTTTGTCTTAAAATTGTTTATTATATAATTATTTCATTCCAAAAAATTATATTTCATTTTTGTAATGAAATAATAATAATAAACAATTTTGAGACAAATAATTTAGGTAATAGATAATAAAATAGCACACATTTAAAATTTTTATTAACCTGCACATAATATAAAAACAAATTAATAAAATATTTGTTAACTATACATAGGTCTGTTATTTATACATGTTATTACATTGATAACTTTAAAATTCTTATTCTAATAGTTAACGATAATATTAAAGTACAAAAACATCTGATTGAATTATCAGTTACAATAATCAATCAATTTAAATTTTCAATAATATCTCCTATTATTAAAACAATTATTCTTATATCACTTAACAGTGTTTCCACACAATTTTATTTTCAAAGTTATTTTCCATACCACACGCACTATAAATAGGCATTTATACGACTGAACATTTTTCAAAAAAATTCTATTGCAGCCTCCGCCATTCCCATAGCTGCCCAGCTTTCACCTTTTTTTTAACTTTTTTATTTCAGTAAACAAGAAACTTCACATTTACTTTCTTTAAATCAATTTAATAGACAGAACATGTAAATCAGAGGAAACCTACAGTTGTATAAATACACAACATAAACATATACTTAGCGAAAACTAAAAGTATAAATGGCACACTAGCTTGAATATTTAATAATGTTTTAAATTGGTAACACAAAACATGAAAAAACTATTATTATCTATATCATTAATTTACCATACAGTTACATATTATTATTAATCACAAAATTACATATTTCTACTCAAACTACAGCATTATACTTAAGAAAGTTTATCCAATATTACATCAAATATTTTAATAAAAAGCATTTAAAAAGTAGATTCCCCTTTACATGAAGACAGGAACAGGTCTGAAACAAAAAAAAATTAAACGCAGTACATTGTTACCCAAAAATAATTATTATTTTTGTTTGTTAGTCCTCTTACCATCATTATAATATTTTTCAATTAATAAGGGGACACAAACTTTTATGAGTTGAGATAATACATATGATTTATGTTCTCGACAAGTGAACCAATCAAAATTTATATGACTTTTTGCAAAGAGTTCAGTTTTTTCAGTAATATTTTCTACATGAGCTAAAAGTGGTAGAAAATTATAAACAATGTCATGCAGAATGGAAAGAAATTTTACGTCGTCTCTTTGAACATAAATTAGACGTGTTTTATCAATATTTTCTTTGAAGGAAGTGAAAGTATGGTGAACATCTAAAATATATGTTTGCAAATTAGCCTTACATTCTGCGCAATTAAAAGTTGTAATTTTTTTAACAACGAAACCAGAAACGTAGCTTATTGCTTGAGTATCAAAATTTGAATCATTTAATTCTATATCTAAAAACGGGAATTCAATATTTTCCAATTCATTAATGGTATTAGAAGTTAATAGTTTTGGTTCATTATGAAAATTTAAGAAAGAATGTAAGTTGTCTAATAAACTGCTATTATCTGCTTCACAATTTGTGTCTATTTCTCTGATCTTTATTAATGTAATACATTTTCTTCTTCTTGGGAGATAAATTACTGACCCTAGCTTCGTTTATTTTACTTAAAATACTAGATTCCAAACATTGTTTTTTAGGCAAAGGTTCAAATTCAGTTTCATTAAGACTATCATTACTGTTACAAAAAATGAGCTTTCTTTTTATGGGCAATACTGTATTTTCAAAAGCTTGACTTTTATTATTATTACCTTCAATTACTTTTGGTGGTGTATGATGGAAGGGTTGCAAAAAGGTAAAGCAAATTTATTAAGTCTTTTGCGTAATGAATTTGTAAATGCCTCATCATCAAAATGATCTTCACACAACCTTTGATCTCTGGATGCATAAGGAATTCCTAAAATTTTGTACCACTGTTCCCTTTGACTAATGTCAGATGGAAATTTTTGTTCTTAAACTCCAAATTGCGAAGCGGCCTAAAATATGTATTATTATAATTTTTTGCTATACAACTACGACGCATTTTACCTGGTAGTGACATTTTAAAGGTTCACTTAATTTTATTTACTTTATTAAAACTAAATTCTAAATAAATTAAAAAATACTCACTCTTGTATTGTCTTCTTTTTCGGAATTGTTATTTTTGACACTGTCACTTTGCATTTGACAAACAGAAACCAGATTCACACCAACCAATGTAAGATTGGTTTTGTATATTTTCATTTTTAGTGACGTAAAAGTTAATATACTAGGATATTTTATAATATTTATTCACATTAAAGGCGATGTTTTGAAATGTATTGCAATTTATAATATTTTGTTCTATTTTGTTTATGTAAAACAGTCTTGTAGTTCGCGACAGTAGAGACTCCATGCGCGGGGAGATTGCGCAGAAACATTGTGTCACATACCACCTATGCATCAAACTGTCTCTTATATTATTATTTGTCTATGATACAACTCTTCTCTCTCGACTCTCGACGTTGGCACCTACCAGGTTTCAAACTGCTTTCCCCCTCTCTCCGCTAGTTCGAACTACGCGCTCCTTACTCTGTATTCCGCGGTAGGGGTAAACATAAATTCTACCATCGGATCGCGGTCAAAATTTGAAATTTTTAAATAAAAATCCGGAATGAATATTTCATATCAAAGTGATTTCTACATATATAACGGGTTATAAATAATATTAAATAAAAGTACATTCGGAACTTAAAATAATTAGTAACGAAAAAACACTTCGTTACATTATACTTCTTGAAAATGTTACCAAACTTATAAGATACAAGGCCAAGGAAATGTAAAGAACCAACATACTTGGATATATCATTATTGGAAGTGTTATCGTGTAATGTAATAGTGGGAAAAGTTAGTTCAAATTTATTAAAATGTCTGACGTATATTTTGTTCAATACAGAGAGTGGAAAGTTATTATTAATTGCAATTCGTTCAATAATATTGATTTCCTCATTGAAGTCTACCTGTGACAAAGGCAATGAAAAAGCCCTATGCAAGAAACTATTGAAGGATGCAATTTTATGTGACTGGGGGTGGTTAGAGTGAAAATTAATAACTGTGTCCGTTGTGGTAGGTTTACGATAAATCTGAAAATCCAACCTTCCAGAACTAACATCCCTAGTGATCAACAGATCCAAAAAGGGGATACTATTCTCAAACTCAAACTCCATCGTAAATTTGATTCTAGGATGGAGGGTGTTAATAAAATCCAAGATGGAGAAAGCCTCTTCTTGGGCACCGTTAAAAAGAACTATACAATCATCGACATGGCGGTAGTAAAAGACTATATATTTTTTAAAAAAGGGATCATTAACATAAGTTTTTTCCAAATTATTCATGAAAATTTCAGCAAGTGAAGGGCTCAAATTAGAACCCATAGCCAAGCCTGTAGTCTGTTGGTAAAATTTGTTATTAAATTGAAAACAGTTTTGTTGTAAAGCTAATTGGAGCATGTTCACCACATCAGATATGGCATTCGGGCACAAATTATTGGAAATCAATAGGGTTTCAATCAAATTCATACATTCTGAAGGGAGTATACTGGAAAAAAGATTACAAACATCCAATGAGAGCAAAAAAGAATAAGATTTAGGAAGCTTAATGTTATTACATAGGTGCAATGAATTTTTTATAGAGAAATTATTATTGAAATTAGTTAAGTCTTTAAGTAAATTGTTAAGGAAACAGGAATGCTTAGAATCTTCGGCAATCCATGAAGAAAGGGCGTGATTGGTGCCATTGGTGTTAATTGGTAATGTTTAGTATTAAACAAATCCAAGGTATCGGTGTATGTTTTAAGTTCATTATTGAGCTCATTATGAACTTTCACTGTAGGATCAGTGCATAGGGGAGAGAAAGAGCTATCAGAGTCAATAAAAGATTGTACCTTTCCAACGTACGAGCTCCTATCTAATATCACAACACAATTACCTTTATCCGCTCTGGTTACTACCAGATCTTCTGTAGTGATCTTATAATTGAGGTTTTGGAGTTCTGTAAAAGTAAAATTATTATGCCTGGGGTCAGGAAAAACAGTAGAATCATGGTGTATACTAGTGTTCTTATTCAAAGTTCTTTGAATTAAAGAAGAAATATCAGCTCTTATAGCTTCCTTATTAACCAAATCAGAGAGACCCAAAATAACCTCTAAATCTATAGCCAACGATTTCAAATTGTGTTTAGTATTTGAAGTAGAAAAATTATATTTTATCCCCATATTGAGTATGTTAAGTTGTTTATTATTAAAGTCAGAATGACTAATGTTCAAGATTCTAGGATGAAACTTAAATGAAGAAAAACTTATATCAATTCTATCTCGATCAACCGAACTATGTTTTTTATTCTTCAACTAATCCAACTTTCTCGACAATCTAAAGAAATTATCTACACCAGCGTCTCTATCTAAACAGTTACACTCCAAATGAGTTAATTTCTGTATAATAAAAAATAGATAAATTTTAATCGGGTGTTAGTAAAATTTAAAAAGTTATAATGCTTCTTTATCTCCTGGATAACCCAAATCCTTCTCGCCCGTTCAATAGTATATTGTGACGTCTTCGACTGTAATCTAGTGTGGATGGAAATTGATGGAAGGTAAAATTTATAAGACTTACATCTCTGTAAAACCATATAAGTTCCTGTCCCACATCGCTCTTTCATATTGTCGGATAAAAGTAATATCTCATCCATAGCTCAAATGTGACTAGTATTACAACTAATGAAAAACTCAAAGTCAAAATGTCACAAAGTTATTTTATTATAATGAAGTTTTACCAAGCCTCCATAAGCTGAGCAACTAGTTTCGGCCCACATTGGCCATTGAGCTATGGATAAGATATTACTTTTTTTAGACAAGAATTAGTTCATTATAACATTTTCCTTTCACAATTCCACGGACTATTTCACCATCATTAAATGATATTACTAATTTAGAAATTATTTCTACAAAAGAATTAAAATACATAATTGAACATTTAATAGACATTTACAGAGAAGAAGAATTATTGGAATTGAATACTATACAATTATTCAAAATAATTGAATTTTCCAAATTTAAAATAATATCTGTAAGAGAAATTATAACATGTATATTATATATCCCAATTCCCAATCCTTAATACAGTTTATGTCGAATACCAAAGAATCTATCCTAAACTAAATCGCTTAGAAGACATCTTTCTTCCTCCAGGAAAATATAGACTTCACAGTTCTAACAAAGAATTATGGACAGAAGAACTTTGCAAGGAAATCGAAACACAAATTATGTGCAGCCAGAAGCACATAGACAGCAAATGCTACTTAACCAAATCAATGGATTCATGCAACTTTGTAACGGATATCAACAACTTCAAAATCTTAAAATATGCTTATAGTTCAGTGAAATATCGTGAAAATAATATGTTATTTGAAAATTATACTACTAATTCTTGTTAATATAACAAAATAAAAAGTAGTGTTAATTGTCAGGTATTATGTTTAAGATGTATTCAATAATTATAAAATTATTGAATACATTTTAACGATTGTTAGTTGAAGTTATAAATGAATATATCGTCTAATAAGCATTTTAAATTATAACATTGACTGGACTATGACAGTATTCAAATCAAAGAATAAGCCGGAACTTTGAATTTCGCACTCTCTTACGTGAACCATAACATTCTCTTTTCCTGCAAAATCCGACCAAACTTATGGAAGAATGTAAAGATGACGATGCTTGCAATAGCTCATTAGTTACAGCAAACCAAAATTGCAGAATAATAACTATACCATGAATATTCCAAAAATACTACTAGAATCATTTAAAATAAAGAAAATTATGAACATTGGCGACATCAGTGACCTGAAAAGAGAAGCAGAAGAACTCAAAACAACTACAGAACTACATCCAATAATTCACATACGCCATTTTCCTTTCTATTCACTTCAATGATAATCGCTACTACAATTTTGCTCCCGAAAAAAGACTTCCTACGAAAAATGTTCAACAAGAAGACCGACAAGAAAGAATACTACTATTTGGAATCAATGCACTCTACCCAAAACTTCCATCGGCACCACAAGACGAGGACGTCTTGTCTTAAAGGAGGGAAGAATTACATCAAAACATCGGAACAATCCTAACAATATAGTTTGGAACATTTCGATCAACATTCCTATTAGATACAAAGTTGTCATTTTACTTTCATTTTAAACATTTAACAGAAATTTCATGATTTTCTATAATAATAACGCAATGTTAATATTCAATTGTCGTTTAGATACTTTAGGTAAAACCCAATATTGTAATTAGGGTAAATAAATTCCAAAATTGTAACTAAGGTGAATTTCAATATTTTAATAATCTTTTAATCATCACAGCTAGTTATAAATTAGAGTCATTTTTACTTCTCAAGAAAGTGTTTATATTGGTTTCAACTAGAGAATTTTCAACGTTGGAAATTTGCCGAAATAATTTTTTTTAAGAAGTTGTTTCTTTAAGCATTATATATGTATATTTGGAAGAAGCAGTAAAACGAACGTGTACTCTTATAACATTATATTTCCAATATTTCGACAATGAATATTGTCATCATCAGGGAGCTACAATATAATTAAATACTTAAAAGTTTTGAATAAATGAAAAAACCTAACCTTACTTACAATGTTAGCGAGATTGTACGTATTGATGGAAAATATTCAAAACTTCAAGCATATTCATCAACCATAACAGCACAAAAATACGTAAATGAAAACCACAAACATATAATTAAAATCATTTAAAACTTTTGAAAATGTAAGTGCCGACAAATTGAAGGTCGACCATGTGCTTCATAGCAATAATACATATTAACAATAGGAAGTTAACTGAACTGTCATGTCAAAAGATCGATCATGACTACCAACTGAAGAGTTGTGAGAAACGTTTGTATTTCTACCACTCCAACAAATAAACATATTATTTGCTCCTTATATAGGGTGAGCGAAAAAATTATTTTTTTATATTTTACTATTATGTTAATTATTCAAGATGAAAAATTATTATTTTAAAAATTATTGTTATTGTAATCATTTTAACATCAATATTATCATTATTCAAAAATTTACAGCAATTATACAAAGACAATCAACAGATCAAGAGGTTGATGACTAACAACCTCACTAATCCATAATAAGCTTATCAGTTGTTAAATAACAGCTATAATTCAGAAAATTATCAAATGCATGCTAACTAAACAGAATCGAATGTCAGCTTTCTTATTCATACAATTATTAGATTGGAATATGAATGCCATTTCCAAGAATGTACGCTTAGATAGCTTACCCTCCTTAGCCAATACTCTCACTGCCTCGTAGTTCATGTTATGACCTTCCCTGAAAACATGTTAACACAGTTCACACCTCTCTGGATGCAATCTACTGTCACTCTTATGTGAGGAGACACGGTCCTTAAGAAGCCTACCAGTCTGGCCAATATATTCAAGATAACAGTTAGCACAAGGAATGCAGTAAACTAATTTGGAAAGATGTAAAAGTGGAGTTTTGTCTTTGACTTTAGTGAACAAAGGATTAATAGTCAGAACCGTTCTATGAGCAATCCTAACATTACCAACCTTGCTGAAGATACGAGTGAGCTTGGGAGTAACCTCAGCAATATAAGGTAACGAGAAAAACAAGTGATCAGTGGGAGCAACATCAACCAAGTTATCATTATTATTATTATTAAAACCAACATCCAAATTCTCAACATTATTAATATTATCAAAAACATTATTATTATTTAAGTTATTATTAGAAATATAATCCACAATATGGTTTTGGACATAATTATTGTCCTGAGAAAGACTGACAGTTGGTGTGCCATACAAAATCTTGTTGAATAATGGAACAGGATAAGAGTTTTGACAAAAAATATCATGGAGAATCCTTAGGTTCTTATTGTGGAAGGAAGGATCGGAGATTTGAAGAACTCGATGTTTCATTTGCTTAACTAAGTTAATTTTTGTAGACTGCCTGTGATAGGACAAATAGTTTATATATCTACCCGAGCTCATGGGTTTTCTATACCAATCGATGATAATGGTGTTACTAGAAGTACGATAAAATCTCGTGTCTAAAAACGGAACACTAGAATTATCGTCCTCTTTTTCAATAGTAAACTGTATGTATTGGTCGTAACTGTTGAAAACATTCAAAGTTTCTGTTAACTGTGAACGAGGAAGGGAAAGAATGATGTCATCAACATATTTTTTAATAAAGGGAACGTTGAAAGGAAGGACATTCAAGACACTGTCCAGCACATCATCCATCACGAAACATGCCAAAATTGGGCTTATTTTTGCTCCCATAGGGGTGCCAAAAGTTTATAGGGGTGCCAAAAGTTTGTCTATAAATTTGGTTGTTGAAAGAGAAATATGTATTCTCAAAAAGAAAAGTCAACAAGTTGATAAAGTTACTCTCACTAATACTGCAAAAATTACTAATATTGAACCAATTATTATGGATAGCTCTAATACAAGCATTAAGATAAACATTACTAAAAAGTGACACTACATCTAAACTGGCCAAAACATAGTCTTCAGGAAGTTGAAAATTATTATATTTAAGAGAGAGGTCAAAAGAGTCTTTAATATAGTACTGATTTTCACAATCATAAGCCCTCGTCAGTATGTCAGTCAAATAAGCAGCTAAATACTCTGAAGGATTGTCATTAGAAGCAATTATCGGTCTCATTGATAAAACAGGTTTGTGAATTTTAGGTAATGCATAGAATTTTGGAATTACCCCTGTATAAGATGTAAGTTTTTTCTTTGTAGAAGCATCGATCTGCCTAGAATTATGTAGTTTCTTTATTAATGAGTTACATTTTGTTCGAATTTGGAGAGAGGGATCTCTCTGAACCAATTCGTATGACGAAGAACTATTAATAAGATCAGAAGAGTGCTCAAAATATTGATCTCTGTTCATAATCACAGTGACATTACCCTTGTCGGACCTAGTGACGAGCAGGTTAGGATTATGTTTAAGAAATTGTCTAGCTTTTGAATACAACTGTTGACAAAAGGATGCACGAAATCTTAACGACTGAACATAGTTGGTGATGACATTCGTAGAACGAGCAATAATAGCGTTCTTCATGTTAGAATCAGTAATTCTTGATGTTACAGAATCAACATCAGCTAATAGATTTTTTATAGTAAGGTGCTTACCAATTGTAGGTTCGATACTAAACTTAGGACCTAAAGAAAGGAACTTAAGAATATCATTTGGAATAGGAACATCAGATAAATTTTTAATCCAACCTGGTTGTGTATTCAGGATGACATTCCTCTCCTTAGTAATTAAGTTATTTATTTTAATAATATTAATATTTCTTATTCTGAAAAAGATCTTTTTAAATGTTATGAGTTGATAACCTGAAAACTCTGCAAAGATATGTTCACTTGAAAATCTGATAATATCAGACTTAAGAAAATCTAGTTGTTTTTCAAGTTATTTTAAATCACAAATTAATTCCTAAGCAACGAAGTATCTCCATCATTGCCCCATCTTTAAAATATAAAAATGATCTGAGTGAATAATTTCACCCCATAAAAGAGGGGGTTTTTAGTTTCATTTTATTTGTTAATTTTGAGAAAAGGTACATCTAACTATTGTGCCTGTGATGCCGATCCCCTTTCAATGTTTCCCTTTTTTAGAGGTATTTTTTACCTTTGACGAAAGCTCCGATGATGGCATGTTTATTTGCCGAAAGCGCTTAGCTTAATTTTTTAATAAAATTTATTTACACATTTTCATCTTTTGAGAAAATACACCCATCAACCTTCTTCTACTTCTATTTCTTACTTCGCTCAGACGATTTGCCAGCTCACCTGACCCTTCTACGGCCTGATCCTGGTCTCCTCGTGTAGTTTCAATAAACCGCTGAATTGCTCTTTGAACTGCACAACGACTAACACCTACTACCTCAGCCGCATAATATTGGCTACGACCATCTTGAACTAAAGCCACTGCCCTTGCAGCATCCGTTGGTGTTAAAGCCATTTTATTTCAATTAAATTAACAAAATAATAAGTTAAGATACTAATTCGGTGGGTTTGTATTGGTCACTAAGGTAACAAATGAATTTCTTGCTGCTCTATCAAACGTAAGTCTCTGGCAAAAACCTAAAATTTGTATTGTTTATGAAAAATGTCATGAGAAAAAAGGAAATAATGTATATGAATTAATAATTTTAATTATACGAGGGTCAATATTTATATATGCCATATAATAAGTACCAAGTTTTAAACGTCACAATAAATGGAAAAAATACGATTGATCGAATGTTTTGCACCTGAGTGTGTGTATATATTATTGTGTATTTTTATTAATTTCTATAGTAATAATTACAATTTTAATATTTACAAAATTTGTTCTATTAACCTTATTATATTCCAATGCCACGGCTTCTTAGCCAGAAATCGACTACTCGCCTCAAAGTCGTGTCTCAGGGTTAGTAGAGATAACGGGTCATAGATAAAGTTCCTATCACTTTGAAATACGCTTGTATATGTATTTGATAAATGAGATAAGTATGTACTCTGATTTTGTTTATTGAAATAAAAAATATAAAGAATATGTATACGCTTGTCTTTTCGACAACAATGCAATTTTGAAATATTCTTACTACCAATATTCGCAATTCATAGAAGAGAAATACGTAACGCGGCTTCCATTCGGAATAAACAAACAGCTGTTTGCCTTACTGGAGTTGACCTACAGAAACAGAATGCGTCTTATAACCTAAATATGAATAATAAACAATATCTTGCGAATATTCGTAAAAATTTGATATCAAATACTTATGTAAGTATGAAATTTATATCCTAAAGAATACAACCTATAAATTAATTTTATCTGAGCACTTTAGATCATGTTCAATATTATAGAATTTTTGTAACCTCAAATAACACTATATGAACCCACAAATAATAATAATTGAATTTATTTCAGCTTCTGGATCTGGAACCTCGTTCAGATTAATCTACACGATTAATGTGTCTCGTACAAATTATATATATAATGGAAATAAGATTTTAATAATAATTGAGTATCTCACTGACTCTGAAGATTTGAAGTTATCTTTTCTGACTATTATCACAACTCTTGGAGATCTCGACAACTACTTTAAGCTTCTAGTTAGCTTCTTGCTAACCGTAATCTCTGATATATTTTTCAGAGAAAATTTTCTTGAAACCTCCCTTTCACTATCTCTAGTCAACAACCTCCTTAGTTTCCTCTTAGCAACCACTATGAAACAATTGTTTCTTCCTTCCCGCATGTCATACCAACATATTATTTTATAGCATCAGGTAAGTACTTATTTAATTTCAATTTGTCACTTCATGACATTTATATAAATTCCTTATTTACAATATTATTATTAACTAATTCATACCATAAATAAAATCAGAGTAGCATTCTAACTTGTGTTAAACGTTATTCAAAATATTATTCTTTTAAATTAAACCCAATTACAAAAGTGACATACAAACATTATATTCCTATTGGATATACTATTGATAGTATACTTCAAAAATTGTTACTATGAATTTACCTCTGACTATTGAATGTCAACATCTATAATTTTATAAAGAGGACATACGGGGTGTATCAAAATTGTTCATGGATAATTATATTTTTTTCTTTTTCTATAAATTGTTTCAATTTATTTTAAATTGTGACATCTTAAATTTCTGTTGATATAATTACGTTATGAGTACATAAAATCTACAATAAATGCCCCAATTTTTGAATTTCAAATATCATATAACATGCACATTTTACATTCATAAATTACCTGTTCTCTTAAATAGTATTTACACTTAATCTATCTTTTAAAATATGTTCTGATCACTCTTTATCTTCATCATAATATTTATAAATTTGTGATATATGGAAAATACCTCTTATCTTATCACTCATAGGATCTCTTAATAAATATGCATTCACCGGATATTCATTTTCAATTACATATGGACCCTCAAATGGTAAACGTAACTTTTTACTCACTCTAGCCCTTGTATCTGGTACTCGTAATGCTTTTACAATAACCAAATCACCCTTTTTGTATACAACTCTATTTTTTATTAATTTATTTCTCCTTTTTAGGTATTTATCAGCAGTTCGATTTATTTTCTGACTGACTTCATCTGGTAATCTTGATTATTTACACATAACCATGGTCTATCTAAAGGCGTTCTTTTCATCAATACATGTGGGGATTGTTCTGTCACAGTATTAGGTAATTGATTCATGAAATTTTCTACATCTAATAATTTAGTGTCCCATAAATGGTGTTCAAATTGTACTATTATTCTAAGATATTTTATTACCTCTCGGATATATCTTTCCACAGGATTTGCATTTGGATGCCTAACTGAAATAAATCTGGGATTTATGTTTTGTTCGTTTAAAATTTTTTTAAATCTACTATTATTAAAATATGTAGCATTGTCCATGATACAATGTTGTGGTCGTCCTATAGTATTAACGAATTAATTAATACATGATTTGACTACATTAGTATTAGTTTGTCTACAAGCATAAAGTTGAATGTATTTTGTGAAAACGTCCAAGATTATAAAAATATGTTTGTTTTCATTGTCTGTGGTTGTCAAGTTAGATATGAAATCTATTGATTTTACTTGTAGTGGATGAGATGAATTTATTGTTTTCGGTATGTTTTGATTCTGTCCGTTTTTATCTTTCGCCAATTGGCATGTTTCACACGTTCTAGTGACTTTCTTAGAAATTGTATGCTCTTGTTTAGATATGAATGTTTCCCTGAATAATAGCCATAATTTCCTGCTTCCTGGATGTCGATATGTGATATGTAATGCTTCAAGTATTGACTGAGCTAGTTCTTCAGTAATCACGTATTGTTCTTGTCCAGCTACCGTCCGAATATAAAATTGTCATCTGAGCTCCGATTTTATTTTTGCTTGTGTGTTTAAATCCATTTGATCTTGTAAAATCGTTTGTCTAGAGAAGATTGTCTCATCGTCTGCTAATATGTTTAGCCCAATTCTTACTTGTCTGGTTTGTGAATTTTTTCCATCCATTCTCGATATTGAGTCAGTCAGTATGTTTAAACTACCCTTAACATGCTTAATATTAAATCAATATTCTTGTAATAGCAATGACCATCTATGAATTCTACTGTTTCCAAATTTATTATTTGATAATGATAATAAACCACTATTATCTGTTTCTAAAATAAAATAACAAATAAAATTTAAGTTTTTCTACAGCATATAAGATAGATGCTAATTCTAGTTCACTGCTAGCATATTTTTGTTCATGTGGTTTAGTTTTTCTGGAAACAAAGGTTATTGGAACCTCTATTTCATTTTGAATTTGTAATAGTGTCCCTACAAATCGATGTATAGATGCATCTGTTCTCAAAATGAATGGTAAACTATAATTCGGATAGAAAACTTTAATATTATTGAGAAATCTATTTTTAATTTCTACAAAAGCCCTTTCATGCTCTAACTCCCATTTCCATTTAACTCCTTTTTTAAGCAAATTTAACAAAGGTAACTCTAATTCTGTGATGTTTGGAATTAAACGTTTAAAATAATTAATCATTCCCAGAAAACCCCTCAAGGTTAGTAAATTTATTGGTCTGATATATTCTGAAATGATTTTTAATCTATTTGGGTCCATAGATATACCAGATTTGTCAATTTTATACCCTAAAAAAATTGTCTCAGTTTGATAAAATTCACACTTATTTAGGTTAAGTTTTAAACCTGCTTTATCTAAAGCTAATAATATTAAATTTATATGTTTTAGGTGCTCGTTTTCAGATTTGCTGAAAATTATGATGTCATCAATATAATTCATGGCAAAATCTTGGTATTGACCTAAGATATTGTTCATTGCCCTAATCAGTGCTGAACCTGCGCTCTGTAACCCAAATGGTACAATATTAAACGTGTAGATCTCCCCATCTACAGAAAATCCCGTGTACTTCCTACATTCTTCTTTTAAAGGAATTAACCAAAAACTATGTTTTAGGTCAAGTTTTGGAAAAATCTTTGCGTTGGTAATTCTACCTATTAAATTTTGTGAGCTTATCGGTTGTTCAAATTGAGGTATTGAAATTTTATTTAAAGCTCGTGCATCTAAACAAATACGTAATTCTCCATCTTTCTTTTTAACCACAACTAATGAATTAATATATGGCGTATCAGAATGTGATATTATTTTCTGAGCTAATAGTTTATTAATTTCAAACTTCATTTGATTTTTTAAATGATAAGGTATTGGGTAAGTTTTATTTTTATAATCTTCAGTGTTTCTCACATGAAATGTGTGTATATAATTTTCAGCTATGCGTGACTTATTAAATTCAATATTATATTTTCCCTATTTTTGGCACAAATCAATTTAATATCATCTATATTCAATTCCCCATCATCATCCCCCTATAAACTTCATTATTTTCATTACAATTATTGTAATATGTATCATTATCACACTTCTTCTGATTAATATACATGTTGGTCATGTTTGTAACACTGTTATTAGTATTGTTGTAAAAATTGAAATTCACCCAAATTTCTTCAATTTTGATTGCTTTTTTCTTAAAATCAATAATAGCTTGATATTTATCTAACTGATCAAAACCAATAATCACATCAGTTTGTAAAATTTTTGTTACTAACAAATCAAGTTGTACTGGTTCTCTATTAAAATGCACAGTTATATTTAAAATTTGATTTACCTCGCAAAGTTTTTTATTATTAGCACCTACGATATCCATTTTAGGAATTTTAATAAGATTTCTGGATAAGTTAGGAAATCTCAACAAGAAGTTATTATCAATTAAGCTTGCTTCGCTACCACTATCAATTATTATGTCTATGTCTTGGTTTCCTATGTGTGCTTTTAATTTTATATAAACTAGATGTTTCGTTCAATTCAATTTCCTTATCAGATTTTAAAAATTCCCTATAATGTTCGTATATACACGTATTGCTTGTAAAATTTGGAGAGCGCTGTATTAAAAATTTGACTCATGTTGAGAATAATGATTCACTTCCTCAACATCACTGTCTTCTTCTATTCATATGATTTAGTTCACTACTACTTTGTTCTCCTCTACTCCTTTCCACACTATCTTCTCGAGATTGAGTTCTCGTTTGAAAATATACTCTTCTGTTTTGACCTTGTGCATTATTATTTGTGTTTGTGTTAATTTGTTGTCGATTTTGTTCATTATTATGATAATTAGTTTGTCTATTTTCATTATTATTGTTAAAATATTGTCTAGTATAATTATTATTACAGTTATTTTGTCTATTTGTATTGTCAAAACTATTGTTGTTACTATTTACAAGATTACCTCTATCATTTTCTGTATTATGATGTATGAATCTACTATCATTATTTCTGGTATTCAAATATAATTGATTTTGTCTATTAATTAAATTGTTACAATGATTCTGTCTATTTTGACTGTATCTATTTGTATTAAAGTTATTATTGTTTGAGTTGTTATTATTTTGTAAGTTATTATTTTCTCTTCGGTTATATTTGTCAGAATTTGTATTGTTATTATGACTAGGACTATTTCTCTCTATTCTCATTAGGTAATTGATAAATTGTTCTATAGTCTTTATACTTTGGATTGCAACAGTCTCCATTATCTGGGGTTTAAAATGCCTGGATAGAAGTAACACTGCTTCTTCCTCAGGCACTTTAGGTTCTAAATATTGGACTTGGGTATATAGCTGCATGATGTACATGTGTGCTGACTGACCATAATTTTCTTTGTATTGACCAAAGTGTAATTTTTCCCTTATAATTGATTGATTCACAGTTCCCCAAAAATAATTTATAAATAAATCATGAAAAGATTGGTAATCATTGATTTCAATTTCTCTACTCGCAAACCAAATTAATGTTTGACCCCCTAAACTATTCCTAATTATTTTCTTACAATCCTGTCTTTCCCCATATTTTAATATTTTCTCCCTAATTATATTTGAAAATACTGTAGGATGAATTTTCCTAATATCCCCATCAAATTTTATTGAGCTATAATCATTATGGCGATATGTAACTACCATTTGCCCCCTGTTCTCACTTCATGACATTTATATAAATTCCTTATTTACAATATTATTATTAACTAATTCATACCATAAATAAAATCAGAGTAGCATTCTAACTTGTGTTAAATGTTATTAAAAATATTATTCTTTTAAATTAAACCCAATTACAAAAGTGACATACAAACATTATATTCCTATTGGATATACTATTGATAGTATACTTCAAAAATTACTATGAATTTACCTTTGACTATTGAATGTCATCATCTATAATTTTATAAAAAGGACATACGGGGTGTATCAAAATTGTTCATGGATAATTACATTATTTTCTTTTTCTATAAATTGTTTCAATTTATGTTAAATTGTGACATCTTAAATTTCTGAGTACATAAAATCTACAATAATATATATATATATATATATATATATATATATATATATATATATATATATATATATTATTATTTTATAATTATATTCTATCATTTAACTCTATCTAAACTTATTCTAAATATTTACAAATTAGGGACATAATAATAATGATTCATACATTTTATAAATCTTGTTATATATTACCATACCATCTTGTGTTATTGATTCTTTTTGTTCAAACTCCAATTACTATTCAACTATTCATAATCTATACTCCTCATTCTTTTTAACTGTTTCTTGTTTAAATAAATATTTACACTTTTTCTCTTTACTTATCAACTCTTTTATAATGATCTACATTCCCTACCTTTTCTTCAATACTAAGAAAAAATCATATCATATTTTCAACCCATATTCATGTCTATTTAACTGTTTCTATAGTCTAACCTTTAATTCATCAACTTTATTTCATAAATATATTCATTATATTATACTTCATTTATCATATCTCCCTATCTCATAATAATTAATCATATCATATACAATATAAATATTCATTTCCATATTTTCATTATACTTTTCTCCATAATTCCTATAAAATTTTATTTTGACATGAACATATCATTTCATATATATTGGTTTATAACTTTCTTTCTTTTCTATCATTTTTTAAGGTTACTGTGCAATTGTTACATAACTTGTCATTCTTACATTCTGCATGATCTTGTTAAAAAGTGTAAAATTATATTTTATCCTCCCCTCTATCTAATAAATTCCCAATTTATTTCATATTGTATTAAATATTTCCTGCTATTCTACGTTGGTATATCTTTGTTCATCAATTATTTATTATGTCTCCATTTGTTTATTTTATATATTTACTGTGACGTGCTTTCTTTCCTCAAAAAGAGTCACGGACGTCACTATGACACCCCCGGCTTCGGTACTTCCTAGTTTTCCTCGGGCGCCAGATTTTTGGGGTGGTTTACTCCACCGAACTCTCGAAAAATACGGCGTCGAGAGTTACCAAGGTAGCCACAGATGGAGGTTCAGTAATTCCAGGGGTCTGTTGTTATGGACCTTTCCGGATATGTAGTGTGCAAACAGGCTTTAATTGCTTACCACTATCAAACAAATGAAACTACTCGCTACTGGAGAAATTATTACGTTTAATTCCACAAATAAAATTGAGTTTTACATAAATGAGAAATTGCAAAAAAAAAATATCAAAATAATCTACTCGCTACTGGAGAAATTATTAATTTTAATTCCACAAATAAAATTAATTTTACATAAATGAGACATTGCAAAAATATCAAAATAAACTACTCGTTATTGGAGAAATTGTCAATTTTAATTCCACAAACAAAAATAAATTTTACATAAATGAGAAATTGCAAAGATATCAAAATCTACTACTAAATATCTACGTTACTAATCAAACCAAAAGCGGACTCACACCAAGCAATAAATATTCTAGCTATTTTACAACGGAGGCGGAAAATAACGTGCAGAATTCTACTAGTACGTAGCAGGTGAAAACAGTACAAAGTTCCTAGTAATAATAAGTCAAAATGCACAGAGAAAGCGTTATGGTTGCACTAACAGAGCGTACTATATCGGTTCCTAGTATTTGTGTACCTTTTTAAATAAAGCGGAAGAAAATAACCAATTAACTAGTCTCGGCGGCTAGATTAATCTCAATAGCCACCGGAATTTCTTAGCGATTTCACTAGATTCAACTAAACTAGGTTTTACTGATCAACACAATGGCCTATCGTACAAGATCAAATTCTCAGATAATGAAAACTACTAGCAGAATGCGAAAACCTCTCTTGGGTACCCCTGCTCAGCAGCGAATACTTCTGAGATTATTTCGTATCCCTTAAATTAAATCTGCCTTAGAGGCCTCTCGAATTGATCCCTGCTCAGCAGCGAATCCAGACGAGATTTTTCTACTCAGGTGCAAACGAACTAAATTTTCTTAACAGTACGACGGCCTATTCAGCGGGATCAAATACTCAGATAAACTAGACTTTAAATGTTCTAACTAAAGTTTTACTGGCAAAACAACAGCCTATTGTACGTACTAAACTTTTCAGATAAAATAGATTGACAGTAGAATCCGAAAGCCTCTCCTTCGTATCCCTGCTCAGCAGCGAACACTCTCGAGATTATTTCGTATCTCTTAAATCAAAACTGCCTTAGAGGCCTCTCGAATTGATCCCTGCTCAGCAGCGAATCCGGACGAGATTTTTCTAAGCAAATGCAAAAGAAACTAAATTTTACCAGTACAACGGCTTGTTGAGCGGGATTAAATATTCAGATGAAACAGACTCTATATGTTATATCTATGATTTTACTAACAAACAACCGCCTATTGTACGAAATCAAATTCTCAGATAATGACAACTACTAGCAGAATGCGAAAGCCTCTCTCGGGTATCCCTGCTCAGCAGCGAATACTTTTGAGATTATTTCGTATCTCGTAAATTAAACTGCCTTAGAGGCCTCTCGAATTGATCCCTGCTCAGCAGCGAATCTAGACGAGATTTTTCTAAGCAAATGCAAAAGAAACTAAATTTTAACAGTACAACGGCTTGTTGAGCGGGATTAAATATTCAGATGAAAGTGACTCTATATGTTCTAACTTCGGAATTGTACACAAATACTATGAATTCAAACGTAAAAATAAAAGCGGCTAAGCGTTGGATGATAATAGCTATTTACAGAGAAAAGAAAAATGTATATCCACTTACCGGGTTCACAAAAAAAAACCAGTCACAGTATTCGGTGTAAACACAATTAAATTTTTAAGCAGGAACAGAAAGAAAAAGCCCCGTTTTCCTGTATGCTACGTCCTTTTATTAAATTCTCCTAACCCACTTACGAAGTCTCCTCCTTAAAATTTTGAAAATGCGCGCACATTAGCAGACTGGTTTAAGTGAACTTGACAAAAGGATATACCGGATGTCTCAAAAGCAGTACATTTATATAAAAATAAATATTCATAGGTAAATTTCGAAAGAGAGGCGATTTAATTATTAAATAAAATGAAATTTATACTGCATGGTTGCTGGAAATGAAAACATTAAAAAGTAACATCGTTACATCCCCCTCTTTCTTCGGTTAAAAAAAATTGACAAATGAAAGTGAAGCTTGCATTTGTTATATTTTCTTTTTCACTCATTCTTAAAACTAATCGTTACCACCTAAAATAAAAGATTATTCAACAACAATAAAAAAACAGTATCGGATCTTGCGGCAGGGACATCTATCCAAATTCCTCACGGGGTTACTGGAGCCTAGAGCTCCTCGTACTTAGGCTGGGATACCGCCGGGAAGAACGTGTCCTCACTCTTCTTACGGTGGAGGCGTTCCGCAGGATTGTATATCGCGGATGGGCCCTAGTGGCGTAGTCCGGAATTTTCATGGCACATTCACAGAGGTCACACTGAGTGCCAACATCTTGCCGGATTCGGGATACTTGTGGTGCTTGGATTTCTACTGAGCATTTTCCTGGCTCCGGTGTAGGTCTGGAAATTTCTCGGCTGGTACAGGTACAGTCTTTCGTCGGCCGTCCGGAACGACCGCAGCTGGAACACTTAAGAGTCTTCTCTATTAAGGTGGTTCTGAGAGTCGGCTTCGCACAGAAACAGTCCCGGGACATCTTACCAAAACGTCCGCAGCGGGAACAAAATAATATGGTTTTTCCACGGTTACAGGTATCGCGACGGTGTCCAGGGTATCCACATCTCCAACATAAGTCCCTTTCAACGGGCAAGAAAATGTCATCGGATGGTCGATTATCAGATAGCCTGCCGGTGTGGATTGGCGCTGGCCGTGTTTCTCGTCTAATCTTCTTCGGGACCCCCTCTAGTACTACCGGCCTTCCTGATCTCACATGGGTATTTGAACTTGATTCGTTAACCGGTGATGACGGGCTCATTGACAGTTTGGTTGGAATTGGGGAGCTTTCGGCCATACCAGGATTGGAGTCAGATCGGTCAGGATCGGCAGCTGGTTCCTCGGATCGCCGCACTGATTTGGATGGGAGATCATCCTCATCCCAACTTTCCACCTCGGATATGTCTAGTATTTCGATTGACGATTCGGAAGCCATGCTGTAAGAAGCAGTCCGGAAATCTAGAAATGAAAAACAGTTTTATAATCAAGTAGCGATAGTAGGCACGAGCAAAACTGCGCGAGCGGAGAGCACCACACTTCGCGTAGGTTTAGCGACACTAGTTTTAAGCGGTTTCACCCAAAAATAAAAGAAATCCTACACTGCCTACTACGATGGCAGTGAACTCAAAAAAAAAATAAAGCTTACAGTCTCGGCACTAAAACATTACTAGAGTCCGTTGCAGGGCGGTAGATACACTTTACAGTAGCGACCCTGGTCGTCGGGTAGGTACACTCGACACCAGCGGCGCGGATCGGAGCCGGTGGGCCGGAACGGACGGCTCCTATCAACCCATTCGGTCGGCCAAGGATGATCTTTGGGTTGTCGGCATGCGAAGTTGATCACAAGCTGCCGTTCGGATGGCCCAGCAACCATTAGGGGATGGGCAGCCGGGGCGGTTGTTGGCGGAAACACTGGTTCAAAACCATACTGGGTGTCGGTGTGTCTGGTGATCGTCTCGCTGTATCTGATCCAGTCTTCTTCGGGTGGGATGAATAGTTCTCTTCGGACTACAGTCTCCAGCGTAACCGTTTCCAGATACGTGCCGGGTTCAGGACCGGGAGGTGATGGCGGCGGCGTGTTGCCCGGTATATACAGTTCCAGGGCCATCAGGTCTTCTGGAGAGGCGGGCTCGACATTCTGTGTCCATTCGTCGGGGATAGCGAAGTCTACCACGTCCTCCCAAGGTAGTGAATATTCTTCGGAGACAGGGAAAGTCGAAGGGTCAGGATGGGGCACGGCTGCGGGGAGGCTACAGGGACGGTCTGACAAAAAAAATGTCGGGGAAGCGGCGGGGGAGGTTAGGTCTATTATCTCCTCGGTCGGTCGGTGGTGCTCGGAGTCCCAGGAAAGTAAGGGATCGTTCTCTTGCGGCGGGGAATCACGTTTCGGTCTCATCCTGAAAAGTTCTAATTACTAGCGTTACTCTGAAATCGGTTTCAAGTCTTTAATATGTATTCGGTTATAACGCTTCCCTTGTGCATCTTTCAAATTGTACACAACAGGAGATAAAACTTTAACCACTTTATACGGACCGGAATATTTCGGGGCAAGTTTCGCGGCCACATGATCGGCGGCGGATGAAAGGGTATGTTCTTTTTTCATTACTGAATCACCTACTGTACATCTCCAGTCACGGCGGCGTAGATTGTAATATCGGCTTTGTGTCGTAAAGGCTCTAGACAGATTCAACCGGACTAAATCAAAACACTCTTGTAATTTGTTCAAGCGAAGTAGGTACTGTTCAGAGACTTCATTTTCGGTATTTCCAGCTTCAGTGAGTGTTTCGAATTCTTCATCGGTATTTCCAGCGTCTTTGGGTGTTTCAGATTCTTCGGTCGTCTGATTTTGTTCCACTTCTCGGCGTAGTGTATTCGGGACGTCGAGATCTCTTCCGAAATTGAGAAAGGCGGGAGAAAAGCCGGTAGAGTCGTGCTTAGAATTATTAATGGCAAACTTCAGGTCGGATAGTCTCAGATCCCAGTCTCGGTGGTCTTGTTCGCAATATTGAGCTATCATGGTCTTTAAGGTACGGTTAGCTCTTTCGACGGGATTAGCTTGTGGTGTATACGGTGGGGTGAATCGATGGTAGATTCCCAAGCCTCTCAACATTTCCTTAAAGAGTTTACTATCATATTGTGTCCCATTGTCTGATAATACGGTACGTGGACATCCAAACGTGGTCAGAACTTCTTCGTGAAAAGCGTTACTTATCGAGCTAGCGGTCGCTTTTCTGATCGGTTTACACTGTACCCATTTTGTGAAACGGTCCTGGAACATGACTATGTAGCAGTTCCCTTTTTACTGCGCGGCAGCGGTCCAACGATATCGGTACTAACAGTTTCCCATGGACGTCGGTTTCGGGACGGTTGCATTTTCCCAGCTAACTGCTGTTGAGACGGTTTGTATTTTAAGCATTGCATACAGCCACGGACGTACCTGGTTATGTCTCTAAACATTCCTGGCCAGTAGTAAATCTTAGCAATCTTCGCTATTGTTTTTGCTATCCCTAAGTGTCCGGCGGTAGGGGCATCGTGATTTTCCTGTAAAATACGGGATCTTTGTGACTTCGTCACACATAGCTTCCACGGGTCAGACAGTTCAGGCTCACTCAGATCATTCAGGTCCCAAAAATGTCGGTACAGTCGTCCTTCTTTGATGCAGTAATCCGGAAATTTACCTGGGTCTCTTAGCACTTCCTCTTTCTTGTTTCGGTACCAGGAACATTCCTCTGGAATATCGGCCATGCACACTTCCGCTGCTTGCTCAGGAGTGTCCGGTAGCGGGTTCCTAGATAGTGCATCGGCCACTCGATTCATGGCACCTCGTCGGTATTGGATCTCGAAATCGTATTGTTGCAAAAAGATGCTCCAGCGGGCTAGACGGCCAGACGGACTAGATATAGAATGCAGCCATCTTAAGGATTGGTGGTCAGTTAACACCGTAAAATGATATCCCTCCAGATAGGGGCGCATCTTATCAATCCCCCATACTATGGCAAGACACTCTTTTTCGGTCACTGAATAGTTCTTTTCGGCTGGACTTAAGGTTCGGCTCGCGTAAGCTATCACATGTTCATTGCCATCTATCTGCTGTGTCAGGGCCACCCCTAAACCGTGTTCGGACGCATCGGTCTGCAGCGTGAACGGTAAACTGAAATCCGGGCAACTTAGTACAGGCGCTTCAGACAGACATATCTTGATTTTAGCGAAAGCACCCTCCTGCTCCTCAGTCCATTTCCAACGGTGCGTTTTACGGAGTAACTTGGTTAGCGGAGCTACTGTCTGAGAAAATGCGGGCACAAATCGGCGGTACCAGGAGGCCACTCCTAAAAATCTTCGTAGTTCTCGGACGTTTCTTGGCGCTGCAAACTTCAAAATACTTTCCACTTTTTCGGGATCGGTACGGATACCTTCGCCGGTAATAACATGGCCTAGATATTTCATCGACGGTAGGCAGAAATGGCATTTTTCTGGGTTTATTTTCAGCTTGGCGTCTCGGAGACGGCGGAAAACCTCAGCTAGATTTTGCAGATGTTCTTCAAACGTTTCCCCTAATACGATAATGTCATCCAAATATGCAAATGCATTCGGATCCAAGTCAGGACCGATAATTCGATCTACTAGGCGTTGAAATGTGGCGGGCGCTGAGTGTAGACCAAACGGCATAACTGTGAAATGGAAAAGTCCACGTCCGGGTACCGTAAAGGCAGTGATGGGTTTGCTTGCTGGAGCTAATGGGACTTGCCAATATCCACTCTTCAGATCTAAACTAGAGATATACTTTGCGCGTCGCAATTTATCCAGAATAGCATTTATGAATGGAAGAGGGTAGGCGTCCTTCTTTGTGACCTCATTGACTTTTCGAAAGTCAATACAGAAACGGTTTTTTCCATCCTTCTTCTTAACGATAACCACCGAAGAACTCCACGGACTGTTTGAGGGTTCGATTACTCCTTCTTTCAACATCAGATCCACCTCGGTGTTACAAATCTCTTGCATCTTTGGATTCTGCGGACGGTGTCGTTGCTTAATCGGGGTTGAGTGCAAGAGGCGAATCTCGTGATGGACTAGGTCTGTCGGTCCTTGAACTTTCTCGAATTTCGGTAACTCTATGTCTAAAAATTTTCTCAGCGTTTTCTCTTCTATTACAGTCAAATCTCGGTCTTGTAACGGTGTTATAGTTTCTAGAGGACATTCTTCCCTAGCTAACTCCATATTCTCGTCATATTCTTCTAAATCAGACCGGGATAAGCCGGTGAATGTCCTGAGTTTGTGACAGTCAGTAATCTTATCAGTCTTAACTTCTTCGCAGATTTTTCCATCAGTGGATCCTAGAGGATATTCAGAACTAGATCTCCCTGTATCACCTGGGGGTTCTTCCCAGGCTAACGGAAAGATATCGGTTATTATCCTCTCAGTTTGTCCAGGGGGATGTTCAGTACTAGATCCCCTTTCATCACCTTGGTTTCCTTCCAAGGCTGACTGGGAGATATCGGTCGACATCCCCTCAGTTTTCTCTGGAGGGTATTTCTTGTTATAACAGTCCATATCCTTATCAGTTTTTCCTAGAGGATATTCAGTACTAGATCTCCTATCACCTTGGTTTCCTTCCACGGCTGACTGGGAGATATCGGTCAATATCCTAGCAGTTTCTCCTAGAAGATATTCAGTATCAGATCTCCCTCCATCACCTTCGGCTTCGGGTCCGTTCAAGGCTGACTGGGAGATATCAGTCAATATCCTATCAGTTTCTCCTAGAAGATATTCAGTATCAGATCTCCCTCCATCACCTTCGGCTTCGGGTCCGTTCAAGGCTGACTGGGAGATATTGGTCAATATCCTATCAGTTTTTTTCAGAGGGTATTTCGCGTTATAACAGTCCATACCCTTATCAGTTTTTCCTAGAGGATATTCAGTACTAGATCTCCTATCACCTTGGTTTCCTTCCACGGCTGACTGGGAGATATCGGTCAATATCCTATCAGTTGTTTCCAGAGGGTATTTCGTGTTATAACAGTTCATATCCTTAACAGTCTTTACATCTTCAGAGATTTTACTAGCAGTGTCCAGTTCTAGAGGAGTTTTCGCATCAGATCCTCTTTCCTTCTTCGGGATTTCTCCAGATGTCCTTCTAGTGGGGTCGATAACAGAAAAATTTGTTGTAGCAGGGCCAACACCAGGCAGATTCTCTCCAGCAGTTTCGGTAACCATACCATTTCTTCTAGTGGTATCAGCAACCATACAGTTTGTTCTAGTGGTGTCAGCAATCATACAATTTGTTCTAGCGGTATCAGCAACAATCATTTCGCATGACAACCCAGGATTGTTCTCTCCTGGCGGTGGCATTACTACGTCTATAATTCCTATGGGAGAGAACATGGTATCTGGCTCTTGACAGTTAACTAGCTTTCCGTCCTGGTAGATCTTCCCTGTACCTAGTTCTAAGCAGAAATTATACTTCTTCAGTATATCAAGACCAAGAACCATATCAGCGACCAAACCTGGAAAATGTTCCAACGGTTCCTCCATGGTGACGTCATTTACCATAAGCCGCAGATCATAGATGTCTGTGATAGAAACCAAATTTCCATTAGCTAAACGTGCTCTTGTCGAATGACTGACCGTTCGCTTTCGTTGGGAAAATTGCTTCGCTACCGAATCACCCACGTACGATCTGATAGCTCCAGTGTCCAGCAAGGCTTTAAACTTGAAGTGTTCTATTTTGACGTCAATTTGGGGTCGCGGATCTGACGGTCCGGAAGTCGGATGTTCTTGAGAGGCTAAAAGATTAGGAAACTGTGACGGCCTCCCTTCGGGACAGTTTCGGTTTAGTTTTCCTGCTTCGAGCATGAACAGTCTCTGGTAAGGACCCCTTCCTTACGACAGCGGGAACAGAATATTTTAGGCTGGTTTCTACAGTTTGTTCGGACGTGGCCTGTCTCACCACAGCGCCAACACAGTGTACTAGAATTTCTCGGCATAGGTGTTCGACTAACTGGATCAACTGGGCGAGAGCTACTGGTACTAGCTATGGGTTCTCGGGGCGGACTGGGGGCTGCATTCGTATTCCGTGATGTATTTGCTGGTTGAAAACGTCCATTTGTCCCTCTTTGCCATCCACTGGTGCTAGGAATATTTTGGAGTTCCTTTCGCAGCAACTCGTATTCCTTTACCTCTTGGCAAAAAGAAGTAAAATCTTTAAAGTCAGCTTTACGAATCTGCTGTCGGTATTCTGGTAGCAAGTTGCGATATAACCAAGCCAACTGTTGCTCGTCAGATAGCTTCCCATGTCTACGCATCAAGGTTTGCAGATCAGTGATGTATGCCGATACTGCCTCGCTTCTCCTTTGCAGACGCTTGCTGATTTCCGCTTCTAGGTCCACCTCGTAATTAACAGGGTAGAAGAAAATGCGGAAAGCCTTTTCAAAATCATCCCAGTTTGTCCATCGGTGCCGGTTGTTGCGGAACCACAGTGCTGGTTCTCCAGACAGGAACTCGGGTAAGACCGGAAGTAAATTATCCTGTTTCACCTTCTTAGCAGTGCAGATTTCTTCAAGTCGTTCTAAGAAACTTGCCGGATCATCGCGATTTCCAAAAGATACTTTCCAATCGTGGACGTTCAGTGGAGGGGTAACTGGAGGAGTAGTAGTCATGGTTACTTCCGAACTCGGGTCTACAGCAACAGATTCCTTGAGAAAACTCACTAGTCGTCTTCGTTGTTCTCTTACAGATCCAGATGAAGATAGTTGTCGCTTATTTAATTCGGCAGCGAGTTCTCCTTTCTTAAGGGTATATATCCAGCCTACCAGCGGTGTGTCTTTAGCTACCTGTTCGTATGTACGGTGTTCGTTATTAACAGAGGAATCACTATCCTCACTAGCTGTCATCAATTCAAAATCCTTAAACCGGTACGGACGGTATATCCGAACAAAACCAAAACCCAGGGAAAGCTGTAGTATTAGTCCACTCGGGTTCAGTAATCAAAATAAAACAAGTCCAGTTCGGTTGATCAACAATAGAGAATTTTAATCAACAACAATTCAATCTATGATTTCAAATTAAATAAAACAATTAAAACCAATGAAGACCAGGCATATGCAACCTAGAAAATACTTTCCCGTAAAAAAAATATATATATAAACAAGAATGCAAATATAAATTTGGAAAAGGTAGTCTCTACGATATTTTCTAAAAAAAAACAAAGTCTAAAACCAGCTTCTTTTCCTCTTAATCTATACTAAAATTACAATTAAAACGAAATAATAGTTTTCACTTCAAAATATTATTGCTAACGATAAAAGATGATAATTATTGTGGGACAATCGGTACCAAAATTATTAAAATATTAGCATGTAAAATCTATCAAATTTATTTCAATAACACTAATTACTTTTTAAAATTCCATAAAGTTCGCACAAATAAATAAAAAAAATGTTATTGATTGTTATCTAGAACTGGCCCACAAAACAAAACTGGTCGTCTTATCTGATAAGAAAAAAAAAATCAGCTGGAAATATTTATTGTAACTTCAAAATATAAACTTTCACGTCGTTATTCGCTTATAGAAATGAAAGAATTGTTAATAGATACCTAATTTTTAAAATAAATCAATCCCAGGTGGTTTTCGGACTGTTGACCAAAAATGTAATTCCAGATTTAAGTCGATTTAAACAATCACAGTATGTTTCAGGTTCAATTACTTCGGATTTGTACTTTTATATTCAAAATTTACTTAATTTCAAATACAGGGTTATCCCGGTATACAGAACAATATTCTTATTACAGCGGCAGTTGCACGGCTTTTCTTTCTTTTCCAAACAACGCTTATAGATAAAACAAAACAACGGTTTCTGTTGTGCCCTTTTGCACGCTTTCCTCTATTGCTTAAAAAAAACGATTATTCCTTTACAACATAGGTCCCTGCTCGGGCGCCATGTGTGACGTGCTTTCTTTCCTCAAAAAGAGTCACGGACGTCACTATGACACCCCCGGCTTCGGTACTTCCTAGTTTTCCTCGGGCGCCAGATTTTTGGGGTGGTTTACTCCACCGAACTCTCGAAAAATACGGCGTCGAGAGTTACCAAGGTAGCCACAGATGGAGGTTCAGTAATTCCAGGGGTCTGTTGTTATGGACCTTTCCGGATATGTAGTGTGCAAACAGGCTTTAATTGCTTACCACTATCAAACAAATGAAACTACTCGCTACTGGAGAAATTATTACTTTTAATTCCACAAATAAAATTGAGTTTTACATAAATGAGAAATTGCAAAAAAAAAATATCAAAATAATCTACTCGCTACTGGAGAAATTATTAATTTTGATTCCACAAATAAAATTAATTTTACATAAATGAGACATTGCAAAAATATCAAAATAAACTACTCGTTATTGGAGAAATTGTCAATTTTAATTCCACAAATAAAATTAAATTTTACATAAATGAGAAATTGCAAAGATATCAAAATCTACTACTAAATATCTACGTTACTAATCAAACCAAAAGCGGACTCACACCAAGCAATAAATATTCTAGCTATTTTACAACGGAGGCGGAAAATAACGTGCAGAATTCTACTAGTACGTAGCAGGTGAAAACAGTACAAAGTTCCTAGTAATAATAAGTCAAAATGCACAGAGAAAGCGTTATGGTTGCACTAACAGAGCGTACTATATCGGTTCCTAGTATTTGTGTACCTTTTTAAATAAAGCGGAAGAAAATAATCAATTAACTAGTCTCGGCGGCTAGGTTAATCTCAATAGCCACCGGAATTTCTTAGCGATTTCACTAGATTCAACTAAACTAGGTTTTACTGATCAACACAATGGCCTATCGTACAAGATCAAATTCTCAGATAATGAAAACTACTAGCAGAATGCGAAAACCTCTCTTGGGTACCCCTGCTCAGCAGCGAATACTTCTGAGATTATTTCGTATCCCTTAAATTAAATCTGCCTTAGAGGCCTCTCGAATTGATCCCTGCTCAGCAGCGAATCCAGACGAGATTTTTCTACTCAGGTGCAAACGAACTAAATTTTCTTAACAGTACGACGGCCTATTCAGCGGGATTAAATACTCAGATAAACTAGACTTTAAATGTTCTAACTAAAGTTTTACTGGCAAAACAACAGCCTATTGTACGTACTAAACTTTTCAGATAAAATAGATTGACAGTAGAATCCGAAAGCCTCTCCTTCGTATCCCTGCTCAGCAGCGAACACTCTCGAGATTATTTCGTATCTCTTAAATCAAAACTGCCTTAGAGGCCTCTCGAATTGATCCCTGCTCAGCAGCGAATCCGGACGAGATTTTTCTAAGCAAATGCAAAAGAAACTAAATTTTACCAGTACAACGGCTTGTTGAGCGGGATTAAATATTCAGATGAAACAGACTCTATAGGTTATATCTATGATTTTACTAACAAACAACCGCCTATTGTACGAAATCAAATTCTCAGATAATGACAACTACTAGCAGAATGCGAAAGCCTCTCTCGGGTATCCCTGCTCAGCAGCGAATACTTTTGAGATTATTTCGTATCTCGTAAATTAAACTGCCTTAGAGGCCTCTCGAATTGATCCCTGCTCAGCAGCGAATCTAGACGAGATTTTTCTAAGCAAATGCAAAAGAAACTAAATTTTAACAGTACAACGGCTTGTTGAGCGGGGTTAAATATTCAGATGAAACAGACTCTATATGTTATATCTATGATTTTACTAACAAACAACCGCCTATTGTACGAAATCAAATTCTCAGATAATGACAACTACTAGCAGAATGCGAAAGCCTCTCTCGGGTATCCCTGCTCAGCAGCGAATACTTTTGAGATTATTTCGTATCTCGTAAATTAAACTGCCTTAGAGGCCTCTCGAATTGATCCCTGCTCAGCAGCGAATCTAGACGAGATTTTTCTAAGCAAATGCAAAAGAAACTAAATTTTAACAGTACAACGGCTTGTTGAGCGGGATTAAATATTCAGATGAAAGTGACTCTATATGTTCTAACTTCGGAATTGTACACAAATACTATGAATTCAAACGTAAAAATAAAAGCGGCTAAGCGTTGGATGATAATAGCTATTTACAGAGAAAAGAAAAATGTAAATCCACTTACCGGGTTCACAAAAAAAAAACCAGTCACAGTATTCGGTGTAAACACAATTAAATTTTTAAGCAGGAACAGAAAGAAAAAGCCCCGTTTTCCTGTATGCTACGTCCTTTTATTGAATTCTCCTACCCCACTTACGAAGTCTCCTCCTTAAAATTTTGAAAATGCGCGCACATTAGCAGACTGGTTTAAGTGAACTTGACAAAAGGATATACCGGATGTCTCAAAAGCAGTACATTTATATAAAAATAAATATTCATAGGTAAATTTCGAAAGAGAGGCGATTTAATTATTAAATAAAATGAAATTTATACTGCATGGTTGCTGGAAATGAAAACATTAAAAAGTAACATCGTTACATTACACTAAATTTTCTCATTGTACAAATTCTAAACTTAATTACTTCTACTTAATATTTGCTTTATTATTTATTTATATATTTTTTTCTGTTTCAGATTACTACTGACTATGAATAACGACAAAACTCCTACAAGTACTGAATATGAAAAACGAAAAAACATTATATTAATTTAACTATACTTGTATTAATAATTTATAATAAAATTTCTATGTAAGTTTATTTTTGTATCCTATTCCTGTCCATTCCATTATTTTTTCGTTTCCAAATTTGATTCCAATTCTCATATGATACTATTTACTTGGCTATTCTTTTTCTTACTTTTTTCTTATGTTCTACTCTCGTTGTTTGAGTCTCAATGGTTTTCTGTAGCTTCTTTCCGTTCTCCATTATACCCTTTTTAATTTTGTAGTCCCATCTCTCATTAATTTCTTTCCATAAATCCAATAACATTTGTGCTTCAAATTCCTCCATATTATTCATTTCAATCCTTATTATTTTCATCAAAACATTTGTGTGAATTATATCCATTTTGTTATCCCATTTTATTCTAGTAACTACATTATAAAAATTTTCGGAGCATCCTATACCTATTTCATGACTTCTTATATTATCTTCTATTTCTTCTACTGTGTTTCTTAATCTTCGGTGCATCTCTTCGATTTCTTTGTTATATTGTCTATCCATTATTCCATTTCTTCTAGCACATTTACCTGTTGAATTATCTATTCTACCATCTAAATTTGTAATCTATTTATTTACTTCTTCTTGAGAATGCTGCTTGATCTTTTCAATAACTTGTTCCTGTAATTTTATGTATCCTACTTCTTCAGTATCCTTTTTAATTTCTTCTGTCCCCTCTGTGATATTTGTTAATTCCTGATTATCCTTCTCAATATTCCTAATTTTCATTAAACTTTCTATTTTTATCTCTTCTACACTATTTGTTAAATAATTGGCTTGTTTTGAAACATCCGTTGGGATAGTTTCTGATAAATTCCCTTCACTATCTCTTCTGAATTCCTGTATTTCATCTACTATCAGCTTTTCTATTTCTCCTCTAATTTGGCTCCGTTTTTCTCCTTATTTCTATCTTCAAGTTTTTATTTTGATCCACCATATCTGTGTTAACTTTATCTATTTGCTTTCTAAATTCTTCATTATCCTCCCCAAGTTCCTTAATCTCCATACAATTTTCAAATTTGACTTCATCTATTTTCTTTTCTAATCGGTGCATATTTCCATGGATGTTGTGAATGTCTCCCCGAATGTCTTCTTTCATACTATTCATGTCTCCCCTCATTTTTGCTCCATTTTATTCATATGTCCATTCATATTCTCCATGTTTCCACTTACCATGTCTATCTTACTATTCATATCTCCCCTCATGCTATCCATTTTCACTTCCATTCTGTTCATGTTTTCGTTTATACTCATCAACATTTGCTGCATTCATTGTTCATTGGTATTTGTTCCTCCTTGCGTTGCCCTGCTCTCTTGTCTTCTATCTTCTTGTTCCCCATCTTCTTCATCTCCTGTCGTACTTTCTTCAGGCACATCTCCTTCTGATTGTTGTCCCTGGATTAAATATTGGACCTGGAAATCTCCCATTCCATGGCTCCTCTCTTCTCTTTCCTCTTCCGATCCACTATCGTTTTCGACCTGTTTTCCATCTCTCAATACCATTTTCTTGTCCATGATTTATATGATTTTTTTTCAATAATCTGTTATTATTACAGTCGCCCCACGTTACGGGTGTCAATTATAACAATGTTTATAAATTGAATATTTAATTGCCGAATTTTATATATTATCAGTTAATTTATTTGTTAATCAAAGTTATAAAATTCGTACAAGTCGTGGTCTTGTTTGAAATATAGACTTGACTTACCTTCGGCTAGCTCCTAATAAATATAAGTTATTGTTAATTTAGAAATTTTCATAAAGTCGGTAGCATGAAGACTCCTCCCTTTGAGTTCCGGACGCACAAATATAAGTATAATTTAATTTTGCATATCTACTTCTTAGATAGACATATTTTACTTATTTCAGAAACAAAGTCTTTCCTGAATACATATCTTTGATTTTAATAATTTACAAAATTTTTACATAAATTGATTGAAGTAAGCAAAATTTTTTTAATAAATTTATTATGGACATGAATAAAAATAAAATACCAACACTTTCTATAAAATGATTTAATAGATTGTTACTATCAAAATTTGCATTAATTGCAACATAAAAACTTCCTCATACCACTCCTGCATTCCATCCAGTCATGCGCACTGAATACCTTGGATGATTGCGTCGGCGCATAAGAGAAATGTATGCTCTTATAAAGATACACGCTACACTAAACGTGGATTTACAGTCAACGTTATATTTATGAACTGTTTATACACTACAACGTTTATAAGTTTGGTGAAATTATTATTATGTTATTTAAATTTGAACTATACAATTACACATATATATAAAAGCAATACGAATGAATTGATATGAGGATAGTAATGGATAGAAAAAGTAAAACATGCATCAGAAGGAAAGAAGAAATGGAAGTTATATGTACATTTATGTATAACGTGAACAATTGATGAAATGATTTAATTTAACAAGTAGGTACTATACTATCTATTATTAAAATTGTATGGATATCCATAGATATCATATGATATTCATCATATTATGAAGTTTTTGGCCTTTTTTGTGATATATATTTTATTGTTCACTATATTCTTTTGGAATTCCAAAATTAATACTTAAAAACACAGACTTTTTTCTCGAAGCTTCGGTACCTGAACTGCAACTAGCGTCTCCCAAATTCTTGACGATTTCTCATCGGAGAAATGCACCTTTCTGTTCACTTCTGTTAATACACACAGTTTAATCAACATCAATATTACTCTTTCAATACCTTTTTTGGCTTAAAACTTTGAATTTTTTATATTATTTTATAAAATTTTGAAGAGGAGATTTATATAGAAGCCATCATCTCCTCCACCCAAGCACGATTGTCGTTTTTTTTATAAAATCAACAAACTTTCGACTCCTCAAATGCATAGCCTGCTTTTCCGTATTTTTGTTACAATAATTGTTGACTTGAATGTTTTCTTAGAAAAAATGTGAAATTATTTATTTCACGGGTTCTGGAAGATATGAACACTTATTGATATAACTTTATATTGTATTAGGGATTATATAAAATGTCTTTTTCATATATTATAATAACAAATTTTGTTATAATTCCCCTTTTAAGGTATCACTCTTTACATTTAATTATACAAAATCTGCAACCTAGAATAATTATTAATACATATGTAATTGTATGGTTTTAAATCTGTGAATTTTCACTAATTTTGTCTTACATAAACTCTTAGTTATTTCCAAATGTATCTTTATTGTTCTACATTCAATTAGTAACCAACAAATTTAAGTTGGCAAGAAAATCACTAAATTTTGATTACTTCCTGTTTATAAAGATTATTGAATCATCATATTTCCTTGACAGATACCTTGGCTCTGTTCCGTATGTCACCAATTATAAAGTTTTCTTTCAATTTTTTTTTCAATTTAAACCTTCACTAACATCATCTGTAAATATAGATAACTAATTAGTGAGTTGAATATTAATTTTTATTATTTCAGGTTTCAAATGATACTAAATTCTGTTTATCCAGATAATCACGTGGCAGTGTTCAGATTATTTGGACACATGTTGACATTGACTTGTCCTGGGATCAATTGTTAAGGTAAAATTTTTATACTTATTCATACAATGTTGTTGTTATAATTTTTATTCATTATCCTTTAAATTCCGGTTGTAACTGTTTTTCTCAATATCTGACAATATATTTGCTCACTTCATTTTATTTGTCTATATGAAATCTTAGTTTTTTACTTGGTTTTGTCTAATATACACACTACGTATTAATATATTAATATAACATTTTAATGTCTGTTCAAATTTGTGAATAGTTTTAACATAATAGAGGACTGGTTCAATATATATATATATATATATATATATATATATATATATATATATATATAGATAAATATATATATATATATATATATATATATATATTAATCTATGTTTTTATATATTTTTATTTTTATTATTTAATTGTATAGATATTTATTTAGATATTTATTTGTGTGGATAGCTCAGTTGTTTATTATTTATTGGTTCGGGAGCATGAGACTCTCTCTACTCCTCGAGTCCTGGCATTGTTTGGATATATTTCGCTCATTTACAATAAAAAGGAACACAAAACACCATATTTTCAATAATTCAATTTTATAATGAAATGTTTTATTTAAATATATTTTTCAATCAATATGGTTACGCCTATGGAATTTACCAACACAGTATCATAACGAATATATACTATCTTATGCGCATGCCTCAACTAACAACGAACATGTTCGGGATGGAACGAACGTTTCTTAACGACGCTCTGCACATGCGTAAATATTAAACACATAGCATAATTGTCGTTATAACAATGCTGATGGATTCTCATAAAAGAATTTACGTTGAAAATTATATACATACACTAAATAAATTGTTGGAAGAAATAAGTTACAAAATTTATATATACAAATGGACGTATTATGTGAATGAAATAAGATGCATCTTTCTTATTTGATTTGAAAATATGTAAGTACAAGCATTATTATATCATAGAATAGGCCTTTTTTAATATAATATTTAGAATTTGTCTAGTGAATAAAATACATAAAGTCCTTTTTCTTTTTTTTTATAGATCGATCATATAGACGCAAGAATTCTTATATATACATGGAAATAGTCACTGAATGTATACTAAAGAGCTATTATTTTTATTATTGGCCAATAATATCTAAAGAAGCACTGACCTGATGCCTGGATTCTGGAGATATATCCCGTCTGGATACAGGACTACGCCTTTCGCAGTTCTAACTGCTCGAATTATTGAGAAATTTGGATATTCTCACGGGAAAAACTAGTTATAAATACATGTAAGTGTTCTAGATTTTATCTTTGTTAAGAATTTGTGGCTTTTATTATGAAAATTTGTTATTTAACTTGAAATTTCGGGAAAAGTTTCTTATCACATCCTCACCATTTCGACGCCCAGAACCAACTACCAACGCTTCTATTTGATCGTCAATTTTTTGAACAACAACCAATATATTGTTTCTTAGCACACTAATTATCAATAAGTTCTTTGTTAAATTTTAGTTAATCGAAATTTATCATGTCACTTTCCATCAATCACATTGTTTCTGTAGCTGTCGAACTATTTTCACAATTGCTACACTTTAAGAGTTTTTTTGAAAATATATATAAATGTAAATTCCACCCGAAAAGTGTCTGTTTTCTTTCATTGTTCAACTAATTTCAATAGAACAAATCTTTTACTGATAGTGAAATTCCTTTTATATGTCGACATGGCAAAGTCTAATTTGTTTTGACATATACATATGATAATTTGAAAATAACATTTATTTTTATGAACAAAAATTCTTTTATAAGATCTTTTGCTCTGATTATTTATACTATTGAAGTTCTCTAGTAGCAAATATTTCTTTGAATCTATCATCATTTAATATTCAGTAATTTCATAAAATTTTATATACATTATGATATATAAATTATCTTTATGTCTTGATATTTTTCTATTATAAATTTATCTATATCTTATTACTAAATATGAAATTGATTTATATTATTACTGTTTCAATTAACTACTTATTAAATTAGATAACTAAACTTGTTTAATTTCAGATGAAACAGCTGATTTCTTCATGTCAACTAAACATCTATATTTGGGCAGATTCCATGTTCTCCATTATACTTGTTAGGCATTTTCTAACTTAAGACAATTATTAAGATAATTTCTTTATTTTATTGTTGTTCTTTTAATTATAATAAACAAATGATTTAATATATTCTGATTTTATATGCATTTTTACTTATGATTGTGTTTCTTCTTGATGTGTTTTTAACTACTTAGTTTCAATTCACTTCAAATAACAAGCAAAATATTTTCAAACAGCTGATACTCTTTCGTATATAAGATATATGGTTCAATATATATATATATATATATATATATATATATATATATATATATATATATATTATGTTCTTGAACCATTACTATATATTCATTTATGTAATTTTCTTGGGATTGGTTCGTTAATATACTACTAGTTTTCTTTAGTAATTCTTGACGTTTTGCCTTAACTACAAGGCTTTATCAAAAGATTTTAATCTCAGCCTACAATAAAAATACATTGGATAACACTGACAAACAATTTAAATTGAGTATAGCACACAAAAGTAAGGGTACATATGAATATAAAAGAGTACGTACCTTGACATCTTCTTTGATCGATGATCAATGTTTGGTTCAAGTATTTGACTTTTTTGTGTTTTTTTATTATTTTCACTGATAACAGCTAATTGGAGTTTAAGTTGATTTTATTCACTGCGTCTTGGCATTATTTGAGTATTGTCAATAAACATGGTGTTCGATAATATTAACGGAGACATTAATTTTTTTGTTGGTTTATTATGCACAAATCATGAGGCTGCATGTAAAAGGTTATGGTACATTTTACTCAAGTTCTCTACGTCTTCCTTGCCATTTAGTGCTTTTGGGTTCATTCTTAATGGCAATAATTTCTTTGATTTTAAGTTTAGTAATATTCTGGTCTTTGTTAGTAATTTTTGTGTTTGGAAAATCGAATTCATGTTTTTTATTTATTTCATGCTTATGGACTGCAGTCGACGCATTTTCCGTATATTTGTGACCATTTATTCTATTTTCCAAGTATTGTGTTGTCATTCCTATATATTTTTTTGGACAATTAAGACGAGAGACCGAGTATACCAATTTTGATTGTTTTTTTTGTTGAGTTTTTGTATTTCAAACATGTGAAGGCTGTTGATATACGATAATGTGACTTATGGCATACTTTAATATTTTGTTTTTTGAGGATGTATTTTAATTTTTCTGATAGTCCATTTGCGTAAGGCAATGCTATATATTTTTGTGGGGTAGTGTCTATTTTGTTGGTTCTAAATTCCAAATTATTGTAATATTTTATTGTTCGTTGTCTTTGAATTTTTCTAACAAGATTTTGACCGTAACCATTTTGTATGAGTATTTCATCTACCTGACCATGTATGTTTGTTGTAAAGTTTAGTTCTTATGTTAACACTGTTTTGGTTTCTAATTAGTGTCAAATCTAAAAAAGTAATGCAACCATTCTCCTCCAACTCATGCGTGAATTGAAGCTTGGAATTAAAGTTATTTAATTCTTGAAGTATCTTGGTTATTACTTTTCCGCCCAACCTTTCTATATGCGAGAAAAGTATTGCTTTACCCCAAAAAAAGTTGGAATTTTGAAATTTTTTTTTCACGTTTTCCATTAAAACAACACCGAAAAAACGGTTTTTAGAAAAAAAAATCCTGTGTGTATGTCGTCGTCGTTGTCGTCGGCCACTTTTCCTTACATGTCTTGTTAGCACGATACAGCCTCCGGAGTGCAATAAGTCAGCAATTTCATAATTGGATATTGTTAAGGACATGTCACAGATGATCCCTATTGATTTTCAGTTCACCAGAGCCAGTACAACGGGTGCTATGGTACTTGAAGTACGACATTTTGTAATTTTTTGAAAAATTTCAGTTTGTTAGCACGATACAGCCTCCGCATTTCATCAAGTCACCAATTTTATGATTGAATATTATTCAGGGCATCTCACTTATGAACCCTATCGATTTTCAGCTCACCGGGGCCAATACAGCAGGTGCTACAGTACTTTAAGTACGATATTTTTGTCATTTTTGGAGGATTTTCAGTTTGTTAGCACGATATAGCCTCCAGAGAGTATACGATTGATCAATTTTATGATTGAATATTGTTCAAGGTGTCTCACAGATGTACCTTATTGATTTTCAGTTAACTAGAGCGAGTATAGCGGGTCCTATAAATTCAGATATACTGAACTTTTGGTTATTTTTGGAGAAATTTCGGTTTGTTAGCACGATACATCCCCCGAAGTGTATACAAGTAACAGTTTTATGATAGAATATTGTTCAGGGCCACGGATGCGGAAAAGTTAGTTTTAATCCTTAAAACCGTTTATTTTAACTTCCGGTACAGCTAATATACAGTCATCTACGTCGCGTTTGAAGAAAATTAAATCTGTAGAGGAGTTTTTTAAAACATGTTCTTCCAAAAATTCCATAACCAATTGCGCTATACACGAGGAAATTGGCAAACCATTGCACAACCATCAGTTTGCTGGTAGAAATTATCATTATATTGAAAGTAGTTATTATTTAATATCATTTTTACTGCATTTATAAATTCTTCACAAGAAAGAGAAGTGTGTATTTTCAGAAGGTCCCATTTTTATTCAATTACCTTTAACGCAAAATCTACCGGTATATTTGTATACAATGATGTAATGTCTAGTGATACAAATTTATATTTGTCCAGTTTTTTTACACTGTCAATGAATTTTTTAAAGTCGAAGGAATCTTTTATATAATATTCATTTTTACCAGTTATATTAGATATACAGTTGGCCAGATATTTAGAGAATTTATAAAAAGGAGATTGTATGCAAGAGACAATCGGCCTTAGAGGCATATCAGGTTTATGTGTCTTTGGTAGTCCGTATATTCACATGTACCCTTACTTTTGTGTGTTATACTCAATGAAAATTGTTTGTCAGTGTTATCCAATGTTGTATTTTTATTGTAGACTGAGATTAAAATCTTTTGATAAAGCCTTGTAATTAAGGCGAAACGTCAAGAAGGACTAAAGAAAAATATATATATATATATATAAATATATATATATATATATATATATATATATAAATATATATATATATATATATATATATAAATATATATATATATATATATATATATATATATATATATATATATATATATATATATGTTGAACTAGTCTTCTAGTTCTTGAAACATATATAAACGAATAAACACAAAAAAAGTATTTATTATCAAGGAAGGTGTAGCAGTAGACACAACCACTTTATGAAAATAACTGACAATTCAGGTATAAAATCAGTAGAAAGAGTGAAATATGCATAAATATAATATCAGATATTGATATGATTGATTAATAAAAGGACTATGAGTAGAAATTCCAAACACAACATTATTTAAATAAGTATCAAAATTTACCTGCGCAATTAATTCCAGAATTACGTCAATGTCAATGGGTTCCACATTGATCTGAACACAGCCATATAGATTTCAGCAGAAATAAAATTTTATTTGAACTTGAAACCTGAAACAACATCAATTAATATCTATTTCAATAATTGCTTATCAATATTTGCAGGTGTTTATAATAAAATTTGACAATTTAAAGAAAGGGTTGAAAGCTTTATGAAAAATGATAAATGGAACACAACCCAAACATATGACAAAGAAATGTATTATAAACAGGAAGTAATGAAATCTAGTAATTTTATTACCAACATAAATTCATTGATTATTTATTTTATATAGATCAATAATAACAAAATCGAAAATAATCAATAGTGTATGTAAGACAAAAACTGTAAAAATTCAAGAATTTAAAAATAATCAATTACATCTATATGAATCAGTAATCTAGGTTGTATATTTTGTAAAAATGAATGTAAATAGGAAAACCGTAAAAACGTAATAATGATTAAAATTGCTAATGTATTCTAGGGAAAAGTCTTTATATAGAATCCTGAATACAAAATAAACATTTGTGAATAAGTGTATTAATCCTCCAGGACTTAGAAATCAAACAACTTCATTTTATAACTCAAAGACATAGGAATTGACAATTTGTGTAATTAAAATAAAGATAAGCAAGCTTTGCATTTGCTAAGCCAAAAAGTTTGTTGATTTAAAAAACAATTGAAGGGGTTTTGGTATAATGGAGAGGCGAGCGTCTATATAAATCTCCTCTAATTAAAATTATTAGAATTTTGATAAAAAATTGACAAGTGTTCTCGATAAGGTGATGGAAATACATTAATAAGTTTTTGTGAACCCGTAAAGAATAAAAAGGTGGTCAGAAGGTGCATCTCTCTCTGGAGAGATCTTCAAGAAATTAGAGACGCGAGTAGCAGCCAAGGACAGAAGATATGAACTAAGGTCTGTGCATTTTAATTAAAATATTTGGAATGCCATATATAAATACTAACAGTAAACTAAAAATAATATTCAGAACATTCTAATCATGATAATATAAAAGGCCTAAAAACAATATATTACGATGCATCATATTTTATCTCCATGGAGATACATGCAATTTAGTTTGTAATAATATAATTGTACTTACTTATTTAATTTAATCCATTTTCAATGTTCACGTGTTCCATAAATGTTCACATAATTTCCTCTAATGCATGTATAACTGGTCTATTCATTACTGTCTTCTTTTCTATTCACACACAGTATTTCAGAATTTATAAACATATATATATATATATATATATATATATATATATATATATATATATATATATGTAATTGCTTATTTAAATTTATACAACGTATTGAAATTTTCACTACCATATACACGCAGGCAGAGCATAAACTAAACACCGCATTTACGGTGAAGAGCGTCTTCGTGTTATAGGAAGTTATATAAGCGCATGCGTTGAACATATGCGCCGACGCAATACAATGAATTGTTGTGTATTCAGAATTGCATAGGATGTAGGGGTTATAAAGTAATTTTAAATGCTAAAAATAATACAAAATTTTTCTTATTAACTATTTATTAAATCAATTGTCATTGAAGTGTTGGTATTTTTATTCTTCTCATGTCCTCAATAAAATTATTAGAATTAGCATATTTCAATCTTTCTATATGAGAGTATTCAGAAGCCCAATTTAATTGATAAATTAAATAAAAAACTTATAAATCAAATTAAATAATAAAATTGACGCCAAGAACTCAAAGGGAGGAGTCATCATGCTTCCGACTGATATTTAAACTTTAGATAAAATTGATAGAAGATATTTTTACGAGCTAGCCGAAGGTAAGTCGTGTTTGTATATATATAAAAGCCAAGTCAGAGCACATTATACTTATATATATCAAACAAACAACTATAAAATATATAATAACACTATAAATGAACATTACTAATAAATAAATTATATTAATAAAATGAAATATAAAAATCAACGTGGGGCTTTTGTCGAAATAATTAATTATAATATATATATATATATATATATATATATATATATATATATATATATATATATATTATATATATATATATATATATATGAACGTAAATATTATCTATCATTGGAAGGAATAATTGATTGTAAATTTTGGTGGAGTATTTTTAATAATCTAGATGAAACATTGACTCACTGACATTTCGTGACATGATATGAAAAAAATTAAAAGGTTATACATTTTTAATAAACACTGTTAACATTCATGAATAGTTGTGAAACTAAAAATTAATAGTACATTGGGCAATTTAAAATTGGAAACGTTCGTTTTTCAACAAAATTATTCTAAAAGAATTTTATGATAATGACAAGTTATCGATCAAAGTCATTTAGGTTCAGACACAGCAAACACAGATGAAGATTTCATATAATATAGAGTACTATAAATGGGCAACATAACTTAATGATGTCAATATTTAAATTGTCATTACCGAAAGCTTTAGATTTCATACCCCTAATTATGTTGGTAATGTCATCATCTATAATAAAATTAAAATTAAAATCATCTGAGATATTGCTCTTTTTACTGTTGTTATAATACTTCATTGCTAGGAGGCAACTTACCTGCAGAGTTAGTAAAATAAGTATTCAAGTCGTTGACTGATTGTAAATGTGCAGGAATTTCCGTCTGGTTGCTTTTGGTTATATTCAATTTCTTAAGTTCTTTCCATTTTACTTTATTGCTGCAGTTTTGAAATATGTGATTTAGGTACGCCCGTTTTTCAGCTTTTATAATTTCGCAACTGTTTGTAGTATTCCCAATGTTGAGGAAGTTTAGTCCGACGAAATTTATTTAATGCTTTATTTCTTAACTTTTCCATTATTTTGATAGTTGGGGTAATCCAAAAGGCGTAACGATTACGCTTGACTTTAACTGTTTTTAATGGAGCATGCATGTTTAAAGTTTTAATTATATATCTATGCAAGATACTTATTCCCTCATCAATGTTATCTGTTGTATAAATACGATACCATTCAAGTGATTGGAGATCTACCTGAAATTCATTACTCACAATTTGATTCAAAGGCCTATATCTAATTTTAGGAATGTCTAGTGATTCCGAATTAAGAGCAATGTTGCAGTTAACTGTGCATATATCAACATCAAACTTTGTATTAAACAAATCAAGGAGAGACAGACCACGAGTAGGTACTTTTATTAGTTGTATAAGGTTAAACATCTCTAATATGTCAATAAATTGTGTCGTTAATGCGTTATCAAAGTTTAACATGTTAATATTAAAATTATTAACACAAATAATATGATCATAATTTGAGAAAATATTTTCAAATGTATCCTGTACATGATTAATGAATTGTACACTATTTCCGTTTGGAGGTTTATATACAGTACCTATAGCAATGGTGTAGTTGACAGTAGCTACTTTTATCCATATATTCAATAATTTCATTACTATCAGACATGATAAATGTGTATTTAATATTATTCTTTACATACATACCAACACCGCCTCCTCTAGTTGGTCTATCAATACGCACAAGGTTGTAACCAGGCAATCCTACCATATCATTACTAATCTGATTATTAAGCCACGTTTCTGTTATTCCAATAACATCACTCTCCACATCATTGATATAGCTCTGAAGATCTATAAAGTGTGGAACTAACGAACGTACATTGACATGTGCAGCTGTGAACATCTTTAAAAAATTTCACTAAACGTAAAAAAAATGGTTTTAAAGATTAAAACTAACTTTTCCGCATCTGTGGCCCAGAACAATATTCTATCATAAAAGTGTTACTTGTATACACTTCGGGGGATGTATCGTGCTAACAAACCGAAATTTCTCCAAAAATAACCAAAAAGTTAGTATGTCTGGATTTATAGGACCTGCTGTACTCGCTCTAGTCAACTGAAAATCAATAGAGTACATGTATGAGACACCTTGAACAATATTCAATCATAAAATTGATCAATCGTATACTCTCTAGAGGCTATATCGTGCTAACAAACTGAAAATCCTCCAAAAATGACAAAAATTTGGTATTTCAAGTACCATAGCACCCGTTGTACTGGCTTTAGTCAGCTGAATATCAATAGGGTTGATATTTGAGACGCCCTGAATAATAATAATATCCAATCATAAAATTGGTCACTTGTATTTACTCCGGAGGCTGTATTGTGCTAACAAACTGAAACTTCAAAAATGACAAAAATATCGTACTGTAGCACCTGTTGTATTGACTTTGGTGAGCTGAAAATCAATGGAGTTCATCAGTGAGATGTCCATAAAGTTGGTGACTTGTTGAACTCCAGAGGCTGTATCGTGCTAACAAACTGAAATTTCTCAAAAAATGACAAAATGTCGTACTTCAAGTACCATAGCACCCGTTGTACTGGCTCTGGTGAGCTGAAAATCAATAGGGTTTATCTGTGACATGTCCTTAACAATATTTCCTCATAAAATTGGCGACTTATTGTACTCCGGAGGCTGTATCGTGCTAACAAGACATGTAAGGAAAAGTGGCCGACGACAACGACGACGACGATATACACACAAGATTTTTTTCTAAAAACCGTGTTTTCGTGTTGTTGTTGATGGAAAACGTAAAAATAACTCAAAAAAATTCCAACATTTTTGGGGTAAACCAATACTTTCCTCGGATTTAGATAGGTTGGTGGAAAAGAAATAAAAGAAATAACATATAATATAAATATGGTTACATTGAGGTGTGAAATAATCAGCTGTGGCTAAGTTATTTCTGGGAATTATTCCTAGTTTTCGGGCCTTGGTTCCTATCACTAGGTTTATTTTGACAGTTTCCAGATTTAATTTGTCTCAGCGTATCAGGTGAACTAGAAGTATATCTTGTTGCACTAGCACTTTGAGACGTCCTGCTGGTTGAATCCTTATAAGTGGGTAGAATAGCTCTTTTCAGAGTAGAACCTTGTTTGTTAGGAGAACGTGCGGGTTCATCAATGAGATGCCCTGCATAATATTCAATCATAAAATTGGTAAGTTGTTGAACTCCGGAGGCTGTATCGTGCTAACACACTGAAATTTCTCAGAAAATTACAAAATGTCGTACCGCAAGTACCATAGCACCTGTTGTACTGGCTCTGGTGAACTGAAAATCAATAGGGATCATTTGTGACATGTCCTTAACAATATTCTATCATAAAATTGCTGACTTATTGCACTCCGGAGGATGTATCGTGCTAACAAGACATGTAAGGAAAAGTGGCCGATGACGACGACGACGACATACACACAGAATTTTTTTCTAAAAACCGTTTTTTCGTGTTGTCGTTGATGGAAAACGTAAAAATAACTCAAAAAAAAAATGTCAAATTTTCAACTTTTTTTGCGGTAAACCAATACTTTTCTCGCATATGGAAAAGTTGGGCGGAAAAGTAATATAGATTCCTATTTGAAAATAAAAACTTGGGAGTCGCACAATTTTAACGATACTTTGGATATAATTTTTTTTTCACATAGAGCATGCCGCAAAAATTTTTAGTCCGAATACAAAAGCTTTTCAATCTGCAACCTACAGAATAATACACGTTATACCATCCAAAGAAGGTTTTGTAATGTTTTTCTTATTTATTTAAACAATAAACGTTTTTATTACGGGTGGGATAAACTTTAAACACACGGTAAGGCTACTTACTAATTTATTTAGACACTAAACTACTCACTAACACTTAATTTATATGCACACAAACTTAATTATTAATTCATATCAACACTTCACTGTTCGCTAATTCGGTGTATTCTTATTTATTTGTCGCGATCACTTTATCAACTGAACTGACTCTTCCTGGTCGGTCCCTTATATATTAGTGCCTTTTTCACTAGACAATTCTAGATTACGGCTTACTCAAAAACAATTGGTTTTCTGGCATTTTCTAGATAAGACTGGTCACAAAAACAATGTTTAGATAAGATAGTCACAATCGTAAACAATTCTAAGAATCACGGCGCGTCCGCCATAATTTTAACTTTCATACCTGGCTTAGACAGAGTCGGATTTAGGGACTATACCAGTGTGCTGTTTCGTAACAGTATGTTCTACTTTCTAGCGGATTTGAATAAAAGTTTGTCGTTAAAAAGTTTTTTATGATTTTATTTTATGATTTTTAGTCTACTCCTTAATCTATCCATTTCTGATATAGCATCATTATTATGAGGTAATTTTTCCGTGAGTTTTGAGCTATTATGATGATTATCTGGTTTGACATTGTGGAGCTGCGATATTGCATTTCTACAATCTCTAAATTCGTAACCTCAACCCACAATTGGACAATAATCACAAATATCGTCGGCCATTTTGGAGCCGCCATGTTGAATTTATTAATTTTGACATAAATATTAAGATTTCAGGTATTCAAACATCTGACTATAATTTACGGTTCAAATGGAAATTCAATGAAGGTCGTTTTTTTTTCAAATAGAATAACTTAAATATTTTTCATTATTTGGATTCTTGAAAACTTGTAACATGTATCATACTCTTATCTTTAGCTATGACAATTCCAAGAAATGTCAAATGAGTCGCACATTTTATCAGTTTGAAATAAAATAAACTAATATACCAGAAATCCTAAACATATTGTTATTTCGGTGGCCTTGTATGTTCCAGTACTAACAACATACCTTTCAATTCTAATGAAAAAAACGTAAATTTTGATATTCAAACGCTGATTATGAAAATAACTCAGGTCCCATAATCAGAAATTTTCAACGTTAATGCCCATTATCATAATAATCAAAATCCCTACAGTAAAAAATGTCATCATGATACCTCTAAAAATAGCAACTTTAGACCCAGAACACTTTTAAAGATTTTGAATATGGGGTTTAATATATAGCTTCCACTTGAAATAAATATTTGTACTATTTACCAATAACTATTTGTAATATGACGTATTCCATACATTGTAAAATGTCTTTTAGGGAATACATTTTTTATTCATTTAAGACGGACCTGATTAGTATTATTCTTATTGAAGGATTGTTGTTCCTTTTATATTGTTTAATTTTTCTATATGACAATATTATTGCTTAATAAAAGTCAACAAAATAAAAATATTCAAGGCAACAATTAAACTCTCACTATATCTTCACTTAGTGTCGGAGTTAGGTTTGCTACTTGGGAAAAAGTAAGTACAATATTACCTAATAACAATTTACTTAATTGCAACATTGCAAGTATATAAAATATGCAGAACAGTTTCTCAGATTTTTTTGTAATTACAATATAAACAATTGTAATTGATATTTTCTAAAGGTAGTAATTTATCCCTTAACAATAAGAGTTTTCTAGACTTTGTACAGACGGATACGACAAAAAAAAGTTACTCTGTTATTGCGGTACTTCGGCAGTATATTCATGAAGCTTCTTTATCCTAAATCCTCCTTTATGTTTCGAAATTATCACAACAGAGACATAACAAAGTCATTTTTCATTACTTGGTGATACACTGCTCAAAATAATTATTGGGGCACATATTTATTTATTTACAATTTTATTTCTTTTAACAACATAGAATGCTAATAACTCTTGTTTAAAAGAATCATGTTTTGTATCAATATGAATGATACAAAAACATTGATAATAAAATGATTATAAATTTTAAAAACTCCAACAGCTTCAATGGGATAAGCAATAAACACTTTCATTTACAAATGTCATGTGATTTGTGTCATTAAACAAATTCACGGGAAAAGCTTCATTAAAGATCAAAAATGGTCTTTATTGTACGATTATCGTTCTCTTATTACAATAAACTAAAAATAAAAATACAGAGTGCCGATGGTCTGGCGATTTTTAGTATAGTTGCGTCTGTCGTCCCGTCTGTTATGGCTCCTTGCTCCAAGAGCATTATCCATATATTTTGATATTTTAATAACTTTGTACCTAACATATATTTATGACTCCTAGCATCTTTCGGCTGAGGTACCCCTGAAAAGTAGCTAAAAAACAGGGTTTCAAAATTGAAACGGGGGAATTAGATTTCGAGAAGGCAACATGACTGACTTTTTTGAATTTGTAGTTTGTTAAGAGTATAGTTTATTTTGTATAAGGGGTAAAACAGCACAATTGTTTGTTTGTGCTGATATTACCCCCTATGATTAAAATGGGTTCGGAGTTTTTTAAAACAACCAAGTTATGTGATTAGCGATTCATGCAGAAGCGTACACCCACTATCGCGGATGCCTTCTGCGCGATTTGCGTCTTTGAGATTTCTACGAAGATCTTGTGGCAGACAGTATTTATAAATGTTTGCCGAGATTTTGTTTATGAAGTCTTTGATAGTCGGTATGTTGGCTTTTTCATGTAACCAGGAGGTTTTTCGGAGTTTTGGATAAATTGTGTTGTGTTTGATTGCCATTCTAAGACACTTATTTTGTATTACCTGCAGAGAGTGGAAATTATGTTGTGTACCTGTGTAATATTGGGGCTGCGTAGGTGAGTATGGGGCGTATGATCTGTACCTGTGTAATATTGGGGCTGCGTAGGTGAGTATGGGGCGTATGATCTGTTTGTATATGAGTATTTTGCTTCGTGTTGTGAGTTTACTGTGATTGCAGATGAGAGGGTAGAGTCTACCCATTGCAATCTTAGCTTTCTGTATTTGTTGCGCAATATGTGCATTAGGGTTCGTATTGCTCTGCATCGTATATCCCAAATATTTAATGTTAATACTTGGGGTAATGAGTTGTCTGTCTACACAAAGCTGTGATTGCAATAGGGAAGCAATAGTTTTTTTAAATAGGGGATGATTTCTGTATTAATGTGTGTTTGTATAGTGTCGAGTGCATGTTCGGCTTCTTTGCAGATGATACAAAACACGTGTCGTCAGCGTATATTGCGGTTAATATTTGAGGTGTCGTTGGGAGATCGTGGATGAAGATGGAGTATAGCAGAGGTGATAATACCGACCCTTGCGGGTCACGTGTGGTCACGAATTTTAGTGAAGAATTTCCTATTGTTTAGATAGGAGTTGAATATTTTAATCAAATAGTTAGGTATTTGTATTTTAATTAATTCATATATTAGTCCCTCGAGCCATACGGAATCAAAAGCCTTTTGTCTGTCTATCGTAGTCAGAATGGCCTTATATTTCCTCTGGAAGCCTTCCCGGATGTAGTTAATTACTCTTATTATTTTCGAGACCGTGCTATGGCCACTTCTGAAACCGTACTGCTCGGAGGGATAATATTATTTTTGTCAATAAAAGATTGCAGTATTTTTAATAGTATTTCATCAATCACCTTTGCTGTTATTCAGGAGGGATATTGGTCTATAACTATACACATAACACGGTTCTTCATTTGCTTTGATAATAGATATGATGTTGGATATCTTGAGCATATTGACCGGTTTTAATTATGTAATTTATTACATAAGTAAGCTGGACAATGGCTTTTTAGGGATGTGTTTAAGTAAAATGTTTTGAATGCCATCTAACCCTGGAGTTTTTTTTCATTTTTTAATTGCTGAATTGTGTTGTATGATTCTGTGGGAAAAGCTTCATATTTTACTTTAGAGTGGACTATAAGAAATTGGTTATTTGTCTCTATTTAAACTATTCTTACATCTACTTTTGAAATAGAGGCAAATGACCAATTTCGTATAGGCCACTTTATAGCTTATTAGACAAAAATTAAGTGTGAAATTTTTTCTGCCTAAGAAGGTTTTTCCGCAAGAAGAGTTGCCTTGACGCCTAAAATTTAGTATGTACCGGGTGCGCCATTAGAGTGACTAAGTTCGATATATCCGTTATTATAGAAGATATAGAATAAAGTTATATACGAAAATTGTAAACATCTGTAAACTTCACATTACAAATTAATGATTTTGGGTATAGGGAATGCCTGATAAAAATGAATGCTTATAAGCTGTCTTTTCACTTTTTGACATAAAATACAGGGTGATTCATTTGAAAAAATAGAGAAAATTATGTGTTTAACTCTTGGCTCGCCCTGTATTCAGATGTTGAAATATCTAAAAAATGATACTTTGTCATGAAACTAGACCAATATCAAAATGTTATGGCTGCAAAATATTCATGTCAAATTGTTTCGTTTGGACTATATAATACGTTGAACTCCCAATGATTTTCACGTACAATTGGGAATAACTTCTGAAATACCTCATATACTCATATGAACCGTTACATTGCAAGTAAGGGAGAGGTGAGCCCAATCTGAACCTGCAATACTATATTAGGTGTCTCATTTAAAAAAGGTATGTTTGTTTCACCCTGGTGACAGGGAACACCCAGTACAAATGAAAATAATTTTGAAACGTGAAGTTTACAAATGTCTACAATTTTTGTATATATTTTTATTCCATATCTTCTATAATAACGGATATATCGAACTTTGTCACACTAATAGCGCACCCGATATGACGGACAAAACTAGAGGAATTTTAGTTTACCTTCGGTCTCTGAAGACGATAACTTTGTTATCGAAACACGCGTCAGGCAGTTTCTTGTAAATGTTGGGGGTAACTAGTGATATTCAGTGTGAATTAACTTATCGGTACTAAAATATCAATCAGCAAACACTTTTTGTGAAGTGTCGTTAACAACTAGCATTAACTCACTTTTTTGTCTTTCTGTAAAGACCATTGTGCTTAAGTATGATATTTATTACAGGATGTAGGTATATTGAGATAAATTATTCGTAAGTAATATCATAAAGGCATCTAATTTTTTCGAAAACAATCGAAAAAACACGTTGCTAAGTAATATTTTAACAATTTTTTGCACCTACACGAATGCTTCTTGCTAAAATATTACAAAGGACAACTAAATAAAAATAATGGAGTCGTAGTATATGTAAAAAACAGTTTAAGTGCAGATTGCGCAACTATCAACATTGGAAACTCTGCAGATAAAAATAAATTTGAACAATAATAAACATATTTTTATAATGCGCGTACGAGTATAAAAGAGACTTCATTATAACATTGTTTACAGTGTCACAATGAAGCTCTTTGAACACTGTTATAGTAATTTTTAGTGTACAGTTGGTTATTGTATTTAGTTATATTTTTATTTGACATTTGACTTTAACCTTGACAAAAATTATGATTAAAATGGTTTAGCTTTGTTCTAGCTAGCAAATTATTATATTAAAGGTTAATTAGAATGATTTGTATATTAAAAATATTAATGAATAAAGTACGCTAACGTTCATTTATCAATGATTTTTCAATTGTTTATTTTTATATTGTATAGGATCAATATATAGGTATACAAAACGTTCGATTTTTGGGATAAATTACCAGATATCTATGTGAAGATGTATTACAGAAATAATTCTGTTCATGATATAATATAAATAGATCGCAAGAGCATATACGAAGAAGCTCTTTTTTAAACAAATAATCATCCTTTTTTTGCTTAAATGAAAGTTTGTTTACAATTTACACAATTATTCGGTTATAATATGTCAAAAGTCAGAAGTGTTGAATAAAACCATCTGTGATCTGACCAATTAGGAATCTACAGAATTGCCAACTTAAATTCAAACCACTCCTCCTAGTTTAAAAACAGGCATTATATGAAATTCTATTTTATTTAAATAATTAAATAAATGAGAATTATAAAAAATATTGTGTAAAACTTGTGCCACAATGACTTTCTGTAGTACTCGTGATTTGCACAACGAACCGCGAAGCGGTGAGTTGTGCAAGCTTCACTCGTACTACAAAATGAATCATTGTGACACTTGTTATACAAATAATTATTTGTTAACAAATATTTATCGTTCACCGTCCAACTCACCTGAGGACTTTGTTTCGTGTTTAGAGAATTATCTTAAACAAATTTTAATTACTCTTCATTAGATTTTCATTTATTGATTGGCGATATTAATATAAATATAAGAGATGAAAACAATATTGTCAACACATATCTAAACCTATCATATGAATATAATTTACACTCAATGATAAATAAATACACACGCATAAAAAATCATTCACTTAGTTGCCTGGACCATATCTTTCTGAGAACAGTCACAGAATGTTTTGAAAATGTCACTGCAGCAACGTATGAAAATAATATAACAGACCATCGAGCTACGCTACTGAGCCTTCCTATAATAGCTATTTGTATATTAAGAGCGGAAAGTGATACTTTGCCGCTTGAGGCAGAGAGTTGCCGAAAGCGGCAACGCACTTTCTGCTCGAATTGCACACAAGATTTTTTCTATGATCACATTATTTTTAGACAAATAAAAAAAAACATGAAAAGTACACTTTATTAGAATGTGATGTTGAAAACATGTAACAATTACTTATTATTTTTATTTATTGCCTACAATAATAAAGTTGAATGTACAGTTTTGGCAATTTTTAATATTTATCCCAGGACCTGAAAAAGTAGGAGGTAGCGTAATATCGTCTAAATCTTTTTCTGCAATATCAGATATAGAAGGAATCGAAAGTTCTTCGCTAGCTGCTACTGCTGCGTTCCCAGAAATTTTTTGGAAGGTATCTATTTTATTGCTAATGGATTCGGCGATATATCCTTCAGCCACATTACTGCTCTTCCACCCACCATGTTTTTTAAGCTGAAATAAGTCGCCTCCACCATTTACTAATAATGTCGCCGACGTTCGTCGAAAGCAATGACCAGTAAATAAATTTTTATCGTTCAATTTTAAGAAACTGGCTATTTCGCTTGGTACTTTGCCCACAGTATTCATACCAATTTTGATCAATTCATCCCTACGGCATGCACCAGCGATACCCATGATTAAGATCACCTAAAAACAATATTCTGCGAAATTCTGTATCAGAATAAAATAAATATTGAAACGTTTGTACCTTTCTCAGCAAATGTTCATCGTCAGGTGCAAATCTAAGAAAGGTCTCCACTTGTTCCTTTGAGAATGTTTGTGACTTCTTTGCTTTGTAACCCACTGCTTCTAACTTCAAAAATGCAATCAGTTTAGTGTATTTACTGATGTTGATATCAATTTTTACTTGCAAAGTGCTTCGAAGCCTCGAATATTGTGACCACAAGGTTGAAGATTTTAGAGTTTTGGATTTTTCGCCAAAATAAGTCAGCAATACATTCTACGAATATTTTTTAATTTTCTTTGGGCGGCACCAATCCATGAAAATATTGTATTGTTTTTCATATTTACCTCTGGATTTAGTTGGCAGAAGATTAAGAGTAATATTTTTAGCAAAATCTGCTATATCTGGAGGTGTGCTTGAAAATTCACTGTCACTATCCATTTTTCAAATAGCTATTTATAAACAGACAACTTTTTTATAAACTAAAAATGAAATAATGACGTTTCATTAATTTCATAGTCTACTATTTTCACAAAATAGTAGGTAGATACTTAAATATGCAATCACTGTTGCATCTAGGTGTATAATGTATTGCCTACCTTCTGACTGTTATATTTTCACTAGGTAAATTTTATAAAATAAGATTCAATTTCGTTCGAAATATCTTCAAATATTAATATTTCAACTAAAATACTCGGACTACCCTACATTTTGTTTTAATATATCTATTATTTACTACCTTTCTTTAGTTTCTTGTAATTGAAAACAGGCGAGCGGAAAAGTACGCTCTAGAGCGGAAATAATGTCAAATCATGACAGATCACGGAAAACATCAACTTTGCGGTTAGATTTGAGTGTGCAAAAGTCTAAATTTGGGTAGTGATCGTAGGAAAAAACTATTTGTAGATACTCTGAAACGATTAAGTATAAAACATACATAAACTATGAAAAAACCAGACATGACCTGCAAAGTTATAATTGGGAATATTACTTTAATATAAAGGAAGTAAACAAAAAATCTGAAGAATCCAAAATATCTTGAGTATTTTTATAGGAAAACATATAAAAAAAAATAAAAACTAAAAACAATTATATAAAGCGTCAAAAGTGGATTACGGCAGGACTTGTGAAAGCAATTTTTACTAAAAATAATCTCTACAGGGAATTTCAGCAAGATCTGAATAATGCGGAGGAACGAGAAATATATATCAGTTACCGCAAACGCATGAATAACCTAATTAAAATAATGAAACAAAACTACTACCGAACCGAAATACAAAAAAATGGGAGTAATAAAAAATATATGTGGAACCTAGTTAACAACAAAATTAGAACAAAAAATGATACTAATTATATAATTAATGAAAAATACGAAAAAATAACATCCAAATCAGATATTGGATGCCTGTAAGCACAGATAACCCACAGATAGATGAGACACTGATTGTGGCGCCATGTATAGAGCCTGTCGACTAAACAATTGAGTGTTGTTGAAAAGAATTCTGTAATTTTAGGATTTGGCGGTACATTCAAATCTAGTGTATTATAATTATTTTATTTCAAAATAGCAATTTATAGTCCATCATTTGACATTTCATTCAATTTAACTCCATTAACTCAATAATGATTAGATGTTGAGTTAAATCAAATGAAATATCAAATGATGGACCATAGATGGTTAAAATGGAAAAAATAAAACAATAATTATATAAACAGTTTATTTATTGTGGTATAAAAATACACAACAAATAATTTCTTACACAAAGTACTTTCCTTAACAAACAGAATATATAATGTAAAATCAACGCAATAATTAAAAATAATTTGAGTAACATACATTGTAGATTGTAGTATATTAGATTTTTAAATGATGGTAAATCAAGATAAAAGTAGACAATTATTTATGATAAGTTTATATTAATTTATTTATTTATTATTATACTCCTATAAACACACAGAACTGGACAAACTAGTGGAGTATAACTGCTAACTACTTAATCAAAAAAAGTGTTAGCAAGTAGTTAACTACTATTTTTGGCAACTTCCTGTGAAAGAAAATATTTGAGTATAATTACTGTGACTGTTAGAACAAAAGTAATTAAAATATTTTTAAAGGAAACGTAGTTAACTACTGCCCAGCTCTGTAAATAAAAGGTACCAAGTAATAACATATAAGAGTTGCTAAACAGCACTATTACTGTACAAAATATAAAATAATATATCTAACATTTCATTTCCACTTAAAACACATATTTATTTCTTTACTGGAAGTATTAAATAGGTCTTCATGGCTCTTAAAAATCCCACTGTCTTGTGGAACTCCTTTCTCGTATCGGGATGAGCTTCTACAATTAACAACAGTTATATATGTAAACAACAGTAAGTAAGTAAAGACACAAATATGCTTGAAAATTTATATCAACAAAAGAAAACAAAATTTGCTTACTATTGAAATAATAATCAAAAAATGTTTGAATGTCTAAATTTTTGATTTTTTTTGAATTAATTATTTTTTTTGATTTCTGAATAATTTATTGACTTATAGGTTTTTTTTATTTTTTGTTTTTATTGGATATTTTGGATTTTTTATTACCGCTAGACCAAATACTTAGGCGTTATGGCTCAACAAAAGTTAATACGGACTTTCCCATAAATTGGCATACCATGGGCTATATATGAAAATCGTTGCTTAAGGAGTAAACTCAAAATATAAGTACTTAGTGGAAAAAAGTGCTTTTGCTAATTGTAAAGCATTCATTTTTACTTTGTAAATGCCTTTAACTGAATGTATTGGAATTAACTTTGTCATTAAATAAAATGATCAATTTTTACTACTTACTGATCAATTAAATTAAATGAAAAAAATATAATAAACAAGATTGTCAATTTTCCATACATAGGGTAAAGTGGGCAAATGGCGGTCACTTATGAAGATTTCTTTAAGTACAAAAATAAGTCGTAATTTCAAACAATTTTAAGATAACAATCACTAGTGCACTTAAAAACTTTTTTGATCTGAAAATCTTTCAAAATGTTTTCTATACTTTTATGATAAAAAAAAAACGAAAATGTGCATTTGACTGGCATTGTCATACAGATAGGGGAATTCCGGTCACTTATGCGGGCAATACCGGTCAAGCAGAAAAATGCTTTAAATATAATTAAGTAAACTTCAAATAAGTATTTTTTACCAAAATATTGTTTATTGAAATAAAAAGAAAATAAAAACAAAAACAATCTAACTATCTAAGTAAAAGGCTGACATTCATCACATGTGTATCCTACAGGTGTGTCCCATCCACTGCATTCAGAATGTGCCCATCTTCCGCATAGGGTACATCTGTACCACTACTCATTATTCTTTTCATAATCATTACATATCAAACATATATCTTCATCGACATCTTCATTATCATCATATTGAACATCAGAACATCAGAATCTGATGAGTTTTCATCAAATAATTTTCTTTTATGGGATTCTCTCTTATTTCTTAAATTATTCCTTTTTTCATCAAGATTCATTTTAGAAGGTTGTACCTTTAATTTCTTCTTTTCCTTTAGCTGTTTCTTGGATTCCTTTTCTTCCAACTCTTGCTTCAATGGTGTAGCTGTAAGTATTTTGCTGTTTTGGCCTGCCTGCTCTCTTCTTTTTCTCTGCTAGTTTAGGAACGGGAAGAATTTATTGAAAAGAGAGAAATCCTGAAGAAGTTGAAGGAATTTCGCGTTGCTTTTTATTTGTAGAAGTCTTTGGTAGATCATTATCGCTTGCTACAGCTTGGGGATCATTGCTGAAAGACATATCAGCTTCGTTTTCTTGTATGGCAATGACGTCCTGATTCAATAACTCGGAAGGCAAAAAGTCTTGTTGAGAGGATAGATACCAACGCTTCTGAAACCAGCTTCTCCTTTGCTAATTATAGCCATAGTTGAATAAGCTTTATTGAATGAAGACGCTACATCATAAGGAGTGATACTTTTCATCAAATGCGTCTTCATAAATAAATTGCACTCATTTCTGTATTCGGCTTTCAGGGGCCCGTAGAAGACCACATCTAATGGCTGTATTTTATGAGAACTGTGTGGTGGAATTGATACCATGACAATATGATTTTCTTTGCAAAACTCGTACGACTTCAAAGAAATATGGCTGGAGTGGTGGTCTACAATTAATAAAACGTGGGTTTAGCGTGATTTCTAAAATGCGTTAACCAGTCACAAAAAATATTTATAAAGAGCTTCTGCAGGTCCATCTTTTTCCAGGAGAGGGCTTAGTCTCTTTCTGGGGGTGATAAACATGGGCGGAATAAATCCCCCTGCAGCATTCATAGCACACATGACGGTAATATTTCGGCCTCTTTCGCCGCTAGTTACCACACCAACTCTTTTTTGTCCTTTGGTTGCGAGTATCTTTCCTGGATCCTGGACAGTTGTGATTCCCGTTTCATCTGCGTTATATATTTTGCTAGGGGAAAAGTTATACTTTGACATCATTTCTCCCACCAGTTTATAAAATCTAGCCATTTCATCCTTGTTGAAACCAGTCAGACGATTTAGACTAGTAGCCTCAGCTTTTCGCACTGATATGGTGGGATTGCGTCTGATGAAACTTCTTAGCCAGTCTTTTCCAGCCAGCCTTTGTGTTGCGTTAAAATTATGTATAATATGGTTTCTCTCAGCAATCTCAAAAACAAACCTTCTTAGTTCTTTTGTGGTAACACCGTAAAAAATGGACGCCAAGTGTAGCAATTTCCAGTTCCTGTTCAGTTGAAAACACAGGTTTTCTTCCCATTATAGGTGCTGAGTCTTTTTTATTTTTACCCTTTCTTGTAGCGTTGAAAATGGAATTGCGTATTTCTTGAAGCTTGTCTTATACTCGTTCCATTTTGAATGTCTGCTATCGCTTGCCTCAAATTATCTCTGGTCCATTTTGCTTTACCAGTTAATCTTTTTTGATTTCGAGACATCTGTAAAGACAATTAAAAATGAAATAACCATTAACGTAAACAGTGGGTAATGCCGGCCACTTGACCGGTATTACCCACCTGTGTTGACCAGCATTTCCCGCCTGTAACAATTTTCTCCTGGGTCATTTTTTTATGAGAAAAAAATGGTTTTTATTCTATCTTTTTATAGGTCACTAAAGGAAAAAAGTCAACCTTTATGTATCTACTAAGTTTTTATGAAAAGAGACAAGGATTTTATCTCCAAACATTATTTCACTTACCCTGAATCTTACATCAGAATTGCCGAAAACACGTGGTGATCTGTACTAACCAAAGTTTTAACACAAACTGAATATCAATCGGCTGTCGAAAATCGTCGGTCAGCTGGCATATTTGAGGCCACATTGCATTGTTGCCAAACCTAGTAATAATCATTTTTAAGGTCTGACCGGCATTGTCCATTTGACCGGTATTTGCCTACCTTACCCTACGATTATGAACATTTACATATTTAGTAATTTATTTCTTAAAACTGTCCACCTACGTTTCAAAAATGAAAGAACTTTATGCCGATTAATGGTTTTTCCGCTTCGCAACGCATTTCGTGAAGGTGGCAAGGACTCGATACCTTCCATCCTATAGCTGGTGGAGAGAATAGCTTCTTCGTGTGGTGAAGGTGGAAATGGTTCAACACCTTTACTGGTGGAGGGAATAGCTATAACATAAAATGAAATACAGATTATTATTTTTTCAATGGGTACATTTTAAAATGTCCAAAATTATAGCAAGCACATTGAATGAAATTAATTGTCTCGACTCTTACTCCGTGGAATCTACTCATACCTATTATTGTTTTAAACGAAACTCACTGTTTCTAGATAATTCCACAATATATTGAAAACATGTTAAAAGTTCTAAGAAATGACAATTGTTTCGTTGTCAGAATGACAGAAGTTACATTTCATTTGATACCTGCCTGATGTTTAATCATTATTTTTGGCTAAACCAAGAAGTGGCCTACCTTGTTATTGACTACAAGAAGTATGATATTATATTAACACATTAAATCAATCACAAGGTAGGTTACGTCTTGGTCTAGGCCAAAGTAATTATTAAACATCAGGTAGACATTAAATGGCATTCTGACGATAATATTTAATATCAATCAATTAATTGTCAATATCTTAGAATTTTTAACACTTTTTCAATATATTGTGGAATTATCTAGAAACAGTAAGTTTAATTTAATACTGCTATATTGAGGACAATAAAACTTACCTTGAATTTCTGTTATTTTCCTCTCATATTTTCTGGTGGGTATTTCAACTTTTCCAAATGGAGAATAATATGTAAGGCTGGAAGGTATATCTAGAAAAAAATGTATGTTATTAACCTCTTTTTTTTCAATTGCAGATAATAAATACCATTAATTATTTTAGGGATCGTCTCCTGTATAGGTCCTAGGCCCTTCCACTTTGAAGGAAAGCAAAAAATTGTCTGTTATATCCCCCTTCATTGAATAATCTAAAATATATACATATTTAATAACATTTAACAAATTTATATAAAAAAATTACTCACCAGGCAAAAAGCAAACTTTCTCAATAACCTGCCTTCGTCTTTTTCCAATTTTGAGAAACACTGTTTTTAAAAATGAAGGGGACATATCCTCCATTATTTCCTCGTCGTCAAATTGGATGATTTATTTGATTCATTCCCACTGGTTTCCAGCCCTAAGCATATTAATTTTATAGATAGATAGATAATCCGAAACGATCAGAAACAGGATAAACGAAAATGAGTGAACAAGCAACACAAAATACGGGTCAGTTTTCTGTGACGAACAGTGTGGCATCGCGCATACGCAGTTATAAAAATCAATAAAATGTTATTACTAACGACGTTACAGTTTTCTTTAATGTTTTGGAATATTTTGAAATCTACCGAATTTAGTTACTCGACAGGCTCTATAGATGGCTCGGTCTGCAGTGTCCCTAGCCTGCCTGTAACTACGGAAGAGATAAGAGAATTAATAGTATCTCTGAAAGCAAACAAGGCTCCAAGCATAGACAATCTGCTTGCAGAAATATCTAAAAACTTGAGTGAACAGTTGACTAAACCTATAGTCGACTTAATAAACTTGATCTTTGCAGAAGGCGTATGTCCCACTGTTTTTAAAAAAGCTGTAGTAACCTCAGTCTACAAAAAGGACAACAAGGCCAAGATGTGCAACTATCGGCCCATATCACTTATTACGACAATGACAAAGCTAATGGAAAAAGCTGTGAAAAAAAGATTAACTAAATTCATAGCCAACCACAAATTATTATCATACCATCAATTTGGCTTTCAAGAAGGACGTTCTACTAATGATGCAATTGAGACATTGCTTTCTTCTGTGTACAGTTCTGTTGATGAAACTAAACCAACGGCAGTTGTATTTCTGGATATGGCGAAGGCGTTTGACACTGTGAGCCATGGACAGCTGTTGGACGTCCTGGGGGATACAGGAATACGTGGAATGCCTCATAAATTCTTTGAAAGCTATCTAAAAAATAAGACGCAAATAGTAAGGATAAACGATAAGGTCAGTGCGGAAAAAAATATATTGTTCGGGGTTCCCCAGGGAACTGTGCTGGGACCAATACTGTTTAATATGTATATCAATGATCTATTCTCTTATAATTCTACAGGTAAAATAATAGGATTCGCGGATGATACTGCTATTATATATACAGACAGTACGTGGGAAGGCCTTAAAAGAAAAATAGAAACCGATCTAAGACATTTATTTGATATCTTGAGACATAAAATTTTAACAGTCAACTATTCGTAAGCATTTATTGTAACTTTCACTAGTTACAAACACAAACTGCCCCCTTATGAAAAAATGACTGTTACTATTAACAACATACATATTGATATTTATACGAAATAAAGTATCTCGGACTAACAATAGACTCACATCTACGATGCACATGTCACTTACGTGAAGTAGCTAAGACACTAAGATGTTTATTGTACAAATTCAAATATATAAGGAGAGTACTGGACTGCATCTGAGAATCATATATCATGCTCTTGTAGAATCACGTCTTAGATATGGCATATTAGGTTGGGGAGGAATTGTGCTTACTCATCTAGGGCATTTTAAATATTTAACTTATAGTACAAACCAACTTTTAACGAAACTAATATAATGTCCGTAAGGCATCTATATATTTTTAGTTTAGTTGTTTACTTATTAAAAAATCGCTCATACTTGCAATCTCCTGGTCACCATTATGATACTAGAAATAAAACAAAAGATTTTATCCAAAACAACAGAGCGAAAAGAACAGTAGGAACTAGGTACTTTGAATTCATAGCACCACGTTTGTTTAACTCTCGTCCAGAATCGTATAAGACTCACATAAGAAGATTAAATTTTATCAGCTTGCTAAAAAAAATATTTAAAAGATCCCTAGAAACTAAGGATATTAATAAAATCATTATTTGCTAAGATGAAAAGGTATATATGTGTATAAGGAAAGTTGAATTAACATTATGTTAAGGAAAACAAAACTGGCAATTAAGTGGCGCAATATAGCATCATTATGCCTATGTTCAACCTCATAGGTCTTAATAGGTTACAGTGATCTAAAATAAACCACAATAGGTAATTAGCCTCCCCTGTTTATTTACATTTTTGTAAAGAAATACGTTCTACGTTTTCTATCTGTGTTAATTTATTGTAATGTATTTTTTCTCGCTGTTTATACATTGATTTTATTAGTTATGTAATTCTAATATATTATCTTTTTGGTGATTTGTAATTGTAATTATTAGTAAATAAACATATATAAAAAATAATAATAATAATGCATACATAATAAATATGTAGGCATTAATTTGAAACCTGAAAAACATCAGGTAATTTATTTAATCACAAAATACTACAAACTTGATAATATAATAATAACTACATGTTATCAAAGGTATTATAATTTTTGATGACAACAGCTGTCAAGTTTTGCCGCGGGTAAACTCGAGAAAACTGCTGACAGGTGCTGTCATACAGTTTTTCAATCGAGAAACCATTTGTAAATCAAAAATGCGCGTTTGTGATTGTTGGAAATTAAGACGAGGGAAATAGTCGTAAGAAATATCATAAGGACATCTAATTTTTACGAAAAAAATCGAAAAAACACGTTTCTAAGTAATATTTTAACAAGAAGCAAGAGTGCTAGGGACAACAAAAATCTGAGTCGAAGACGACGATTTTTGCACCTGCACGAATCTCACCCCAGGATGTACCAAAGATCACTACCAGATCGGTGTGCAAACTGCAAAGGCGAGCATTATACCAATGCAGAAGTTTGCCCCGAATTCGTCCACAGAAAAACCTGGCTTGAGGAGCAAAGCAAATTCCCAAACTAACCCCAACAAAATATATCCCTGTTCCCCCTCCACAAGTAAACCCCTGGACCCAAAAAGCAAATCACAACGCAGAATTCCCAAACAATTATCCTGGGCTCCTCCCGTTTAAACTAGGGACAACTAAGTTAGAAACCAGTCATTGGTCTTATATACAAAAATATAACTTCAATTCTATCTGAATTATCGATAATAAGAAAGCAATCAAACGAATTACATAATTACTTTAAAACTCACCATGGATATCATTCCGAAAATAAAATAGAAACACAAATTAATCCTCTATTAAAAACTGTTAATAAATTTAAACGAGGTTTATTAAACCCTTTAGGTTCACTTATAAACTGCATAACTGGTAATCTAGATCAAGAAGATGCAGAACATTATGAAGGTCAATTGAGACAATTGAAAGAAAATTAAAATAAGTAAAAATAATCAAATTTCACTTTTAAAAATACAATTAAGAATTTTAACAGCTTAATTTCCAATATTTCACACAATGAATTGAGTTTGCAATTAAGAATAGAGACGATTGAATATAAAATAAAAGGTCAGATTATTTTAGACAACTATCATTATGAAATTAACTGTCTCGACCCTTACTTCGTGGAATCTGCTCATATTAGTGTTTTAAATGAAACTCACGGTTTCTAGTTAATTCCACAATATAATAAAAATTATAGAAAATTCTAAAAAATTGACAATTGTTTCGATAAATCAATATCATTTTCAATAACTTTTGTTATATTGTGGAATTAACTAGAAACCGTGAGTTTCATTTAAAACACTAATATGAGCAGATTCCACGAAGTGAGGGTCGAGACAGTTAATTTCAATAAACAAAATATTAATAACTTTCAGAGTCTAGTTCCGCAACATAACTTAAAGGGGATATACCATCACATTTCAGCACAGTATGTTTTGCGCGTACTATACATAATGACTCATCCAAATCTGATCGAACGCATGCTCACCTGATGATCAGTGGCGTAGGGAAATATCATTACAAATAAATGTTCAAATTTTGTTTACCTTACAAACAATTTTATAATATACGATACAAGTTTCACCAGTAAAGGATTTGCTCTATTTAATTCATATTTCTCAATAAATTTATATTGACAGAATTGACCAAATCACTTGTTATTATTATGAATGTCATGTATAATTATTCCACCATTCACGATTTAACATGACTTTAGTTGATAAAATTTTAAATATGTTTATGAAACTGACTCTTTCTTTGACAATAATGCCAACAGCAATCACATTCGAGCAGTAATTGAATAGTATATTAACCGCTTGCCGTTTTATGCCGAGTTATGTCGTCATGACTTTTTATACAGGTTTGTACAATGACGAGTAAACTCGTCTCAGTCGTCTCATGTCATTTCGAATAATTCTAAGCCGATATTTCTCGTTGCTTGCCGTTGTAACATCAAGTACTACGCCGAAATAACTTGTCACCCATATAAATCTGGTGTTTTCAGCGGCAGCGAACGGAAAGGGAGGGGAGGCATTCGATAGAACCCGTACGTGCTGTAACGAATCAGTCAGGCTAGTCTCCTAGTCGCTGTTGTGCACTGTCGCGATAGTGGTGTTTTTCTGGGCATTGTTTACGTTTAGATTCTGTTTGCCAGAGAATTTTGGCGTACTTTATTGATATTTGAAAATGGAATATGATTCCGATTCACAATCGAGTGGAGACGATTTTGTGCCCGATGATCAGTTAGAAGAGTCGGGAAGCAGTTCTTCGGAGAGCGAGTTATCTGACGATTCTGATGGTGAGAATCCTGATGATTTGTTACAAGCCAGGGTGTGGATGGAGGTTGACGCGAAGTTGCCGGTTGGGCCTGCTCCTCCTCGGTATCCTTTTAGGGGTAATATTATTCAATAATTCGTGTGTACAATCAATGCTATTAGAAAATTATATTTTAGGAACACCTGGAATTTCTCCTAATGTGGACTTTCAAGAATTAGAGAATATGTTGGCGTTTTTCAATGCATTTTTTGACGATGAATTAGTAAACGAAATTGCTGTTCAAACAAATACATATGCTGAGCAAGTTAGGTCAAATCAGTGGAGGTATGTAACAAGTGATGAAATTCGTATCTTTTTGGCACTCAATATTTTACAAAGTGTCGTAAAGAAACCATGCCTTCAAGACTACTGGACCAAAAACCATATTCTTGCTACGCCCTTTTTTCGACAAGCCATGTCGTATAAAAGATTTATAGCAATAAAACAGTACTTGCATTTTTCAAATAATGCAGATTATGATGCTGAAAATCACCCGAACCCAAAGTTGAATAAAATATGGCCTGTATATTCGAAATTGTCTCAAAAATTTTCAAGTCTCTATACTCCAGAGAGGGATGTAACAATCGACGAGAGTCTTCTTTTATATAAGGGCAGGTTAGGCTGGGTGCAATACATACCTTTGAAACGGGCCCGGTTCGGAATAAAGTCTTACATGCTATGTGAGTCAAAAAGTGGATACGTTTGGGGCTTCATAATATATACTGGTAGAGGTACCAATTTTGATGCGGATTATCAAAACTTACCGATGGGTTCTCAGGTTGTCCTGTCACTGATGAAGCCCTTACTATGCAAAGGATACTGCCTCACTACCGACAACTTTTACACGTCACCAGAATTAGCAGATATTTTGATTTCTAACAAGACTGACACGTATGGTACTATGAAAACTAATAGAAAGGAAATTCCTCCTGCTTTCAGAAGTAAAAAATTGAAAGCCGGAGAAATAGTAGCTTTCCAGAGGGGTAAAGTTTTGATTATGCGTTGGAGAGATAAGAAGGATGTTACTCTTCTGTCTACAATACATAACATAGAAACAAAGACGTATGAAAAAAGAGGAAAGGACAGAACTAAGCCAATATTGGTAATTGATTACAATTATACAATGGGTGGAGTAGATAAGGTAGATCAGCATTTGTCAGACTATCCAGTTACTCGAAAGCGTGGAAAAAAGTATTACAAAAAAATATTTTTCCACCTTTTAGAATTAGCCCTTTGGAATTCCTACATTCTTTACAAAAAATGTGGTGGTGTAAAGTCTCCCTTACAATATAGACTATGCCTTATAAAGGAAATGTTCGAGAAGTACCACCCCAACTTGCTTCCTTCCACTTCTGGCCGTCCAAGTAAATCGCCAAATCCTCTTCGAATGTCAAAAGGGCACTACCCGGATTATGTTCCCGCCACTGAAAAAAAACAGTGTCCAACTCGAAGATGCGCAATGTGTTCCCGAAAACGGGATAATTGCGGAAAACCTATAAGAAGGGAGAGTCGCTATTGTTGCAGCGTTTGTGATGTAGGCTTATGCGTAGTACCGTGTTTCAAGGACTATCATACTGCATAATTTGATTTATTATAACCCGATTTTGTATGTTTTATATCAATATATTATTTCACTTGGTAGATGTTTGAGTTTCACTTAGTAATATTTCGTGAATATGCGCCAAATTCCAAAATGACGAGTTATCTCGGGTTAGTATTAGTACTTCAGAACCAGATAAAAAAAATACATAAAATAATTATACAATCAGCAAAACAAAGGTATATACCTATTTGTATTCCTTTAAACAACAAATTCCAGTGATAAAAAAAATAGTATTTTTTGCATCGAAAAGTTTGAATAAATGAGTAACGCAAGCGGTTAAGTACCAAGTGTCAAAAAGGTTACTTTAGTCACGAGTTTTACTAGGCATGAGTGGAGCGAAGTGGAACGAGTTCCTTGTGAAACGAGTGACTAAAGACGTTTTTAACACGAGGTGCTTACTATACTTTTTCTTCGTAAAAAATTATATTATATTTGAATTACATTCATTACATGACGGACGATGGCTGACAGGTGACTGACAAATCAGACGCAGAATAACAAAATTATCACGGATCATGAAATTTAACATACTAAAGATACACTTGATTTGACGTTTAAAAAACAAAAGATAAACGAGATGTGACTTTTCGCATTTTTAACACTAGTGTTTAAAGACTCGTTTTGTGCTTGTCAAACCCGTGTTCAAAGTGCGGTTTTAGTAGCGGATGTAGAAAAAGGATATTATGAGCAGCTACAAAAACGCCCAATTTTTTTAACATAGCAAAAGGAATAACTAAACGAAACACTTCTGAATGCTAACGAGGTTAAGTTAGACTAAACAAAACAAGACAACGGCTTCGTGGCGTGGGTCCGCGTGCAACGCCGCTGGACTCCCACCACCCCTAAAATTTGAATATGGTCTGCCCCGACGAAAACTCGTCTATTGCGCATTGTGCACTTCTTAGTTGAAATAGTCTCTACTATCATACGTCAAAAAGCAGACATGCGTATAACAGTTGCCCGCAATTCACAGTATTGTATATTATGGCGTACACCGTATATTAAATATGAAATATTGAATTATATACAGTTTTTCAAAATAATAAAAAAATGTTAATGACTAATGGACAAATGTAAATATCTACACATGTCAAACAAGAGCAAGTAAAAAAGTTAAATCGACAAATTATGTTCATACATTGAATGTTTGTTCGTTTAGAATTCTTGTACTTGACCAAATAGAAAGCGACGATAATTCTTAGTAACAATGAAAAGCAGGTGATAAAATACGAATACAGTTAATCCATTGAAATTAATTACAAAAGTAAATTTTTTATGTAACTTAACCATAAAATTTATCGTTTTCATTTTTGAATGCCTCATGGCAATTGACATGGTTTTATTGAGTATGATTTGTTTTGCGTGTTAGCCTACTAGCATTGAAGGTAAATTGATAAAAATTACAAAATACCAATGGGTTAGGTAATTTTTATCCTACTGAAAAGAACAGGAAGCCAAAGCTCAAAGTAGATACAAATTAACACTTAATGCTTCACTTGTTTATGTTTTTTTTTATTTCTATAAATGAGTATTTAATCATTTCAACCACCTTGTTGACGTTGTTGCATTTATTGACCCTTACGTTGATCCGTTCAATTTTACACAATTTTATTTTTATTTTTGTTGCTTATTAATCTATAATATGGACGCTCACATTAGAGATTTTGAAGGAAAGATACCAGAGACTTATGTATACGAAGCATTTGAGGATTGTAGAAACAAACTCAAATTATTAAAATGATTCTCTCCGCATTCCTATTCTAATTTTCAGGCTGAGTAGTTTGGTAATTGGATTTCCATCGAGAATAAAAGTGATTTAATATTTTATAGTTTTCCTTTAAAGTTACAGTGTTTTTTAAAAAGGTTCAATAGAGTCAGTGCTCATTCCTTAATCATACCGTCACCTCCAACAACGGAGACAATCCCATTTCAAACGGAATATAAACGTAGGCTCAAAACCAAAATTCAAAATTTAAATACAATAAAACCCGAACATTTCAACAGTGAAATCTCGAATAAAAACGAAATAGTGCGAGTTAACAAACCTATAGTTTCGGTCAAAACGTCACCCAGATCCACTAGACATAAAGGTAGGGGAGACTGTTGTATACTGGGACAATATTCTTGTAATTGAAATAGAACATTTGTTGAATAACTTTGTGAACATTCTAATATATTCAAAATTAGTTTGTTTATCAACACCTGCAAAAACTTTAACAATTTTTACATTTCAAGTAAGAAAAAATTGAAGGTCCCACTATACACCACTTTACCACTATGCAACCACCCCATGTTGCATACTGGAAAAAATGCATGTGTATAGTGGGACAATGGTTTTTGAAGCCAAATAAATACAAAAAATATATTTTGGTCGTTTATTGACAAAATAATAAATCTCCTAAATAAACTGAGTAGGTCGCCCAATCGTAATGATAGGAAAACATATCTCTCAACATAACTTTCACTAGAAAACATAACTTGAGCTGGAAAACATAATTTGAACTTATAGTTTTCATCTTACCTATCAAAAATAAATATATTCGGAGAGGTAGTACAAATGGGAAAGTATTAACTAGGCTATAAATTCAAAACAAGAAAGAAATTAACAGTGGCGAGAAGCATTATTGCATATGAAAGTCCTCGAAATCGAAATCAAAAAGCCACTGCTTAGCTGCTCTTTCAGTTCCACCAGAAGCAAAAGGCATTGGAAGTTTTTGAATGATATTTTCTCCTGACACAACATCTTCATCTCGGTTTTCAGGAAAGCTGAACCTACATTTGGATTTTTTTTCATGAAATTAACTGTGTATTCATCTTTCTCTATTTTTTCTATTTGACCAACGAAGTGTTTGGTGCTTTTTTTCATGGGATACTGAATAAGTATGAAATCAGATATATTAAGTATCTCATTTTGATCCTTCATAAACTCATCGGAGATATCCGCATCTGAATCATCATCACATATTTCTGTCACTGAAAAGTCACTCTCGCTTGAGCTGTCATTTTTCGGCGCGAATAAATTTCTTTTAACTTCCTTGGCCTTCTCAATTCTCTGTCGCTTTTGAGATGTTTTTTCCAATTTCAACTTCAATATTCCTTTCTCCTCTTCAATTATGGGAGTATCAGTCAATACAGTAGAAGTAGTTTTTTTCCTGGCACTAGTATTTGTTTTTCGAGGTGCAGCCTTTGCAAATGGTCTTACAGCTTCCGGGGTAACAATATTCTCTTTGAGTGATTTTATTCCAGTGCTGGACATTCCAGAGCAACTTGGAATTGGATTTTCAACAGAGGTATCTGCAGTCGTATTGGCCAATTGAACTGGTTTCTCGGTTTCAATTCGGTCTGACACGTAGGAGCCTAAAAAGTCGCAATCTTGAAATATTTCAACATTTAAAGGACAAACGCCAGTTTTTTCAAATCCTTTGATAATGTTTTTAGATGTGAAAGCTAGTGGAAACGATTTTCCAACTATATCGGCTATGTTATAGATTGTCACAGGAATATCGGGGTTTTATAGCATCCAGTCATCCATTGATCTGTTGTAGATTTTGAAAGGGCCAAAACAACTGACGTTCAAAGGTTGCAAGCGATGGATACAGTGAGGTGGTGATGTAAGAAGAACTATGCCATGTTTTTTGCAATATTCAAGTATCCTAGCATCTGTATGACTCTCGTGGTTATCAAGAATAAGTAAAATTTTATTGTCAGTGTTACAATGTATGGTGTCTGAAACATGCTGTAAGTATTCTATAAAACTACTACCACACATCCATCCACTAGCATTCGCTGTTCCTTTCGATTCAGGGGAAGCACCAAGCAGCATGTGAGGCTCGAAATGTATGCGTGGAAATACGAAGAAGGTTGGTTCAAATGTCCCATTGGCGCATATAGTGGCACACATTGTTACTAGTATACCTCTTTCGCCACTAGTAATTTTACCAACCTGTTTTTGACCACATGGTGCACCTACTTTTGGAGGCTTATGTACATTAGTTACACCAGTTTCGTCACAGTTAAAAATTTGGTTGGGGCTGAAACTGTATTTGTCCAGAACTGTACGTAAGTTTTTGAAAAAAAGTTCTACATTGTGGCGGTTGAAGCTAGTTGCGCAACTCAAACTTGTGGCCTCGGGCGTTCTCAGGCTTATCTTATGTCGAATTCGGAAAAGTTTGAACCATTCTTCCCCAGCAATTTTATTTTCTGACCATTTCCTTGGAATTTTTTTCTTATTTGCGTCAGCATATCTATAAGCCAACTCTCTAGCTTCTTTGCTTGTTAATCCGTAGCACATTTAGGATGAAGTAACTAAATATTCGCTAAGCAGTTGTTCTTCATCGTCACTGAAAATTTGCTTAAAGCCATGTTGCCTCTGAAAATTTACTTCCTGCGTATTTGCTTCATTGATGTTATGTTTTTTCAAGTGTCTATGCAACACTGATTTGCTAACTCCAAATTGAAGTGCAGCATTCCTAATATTGATCTCATTTCTAAGAACAGCCTCTACTGCCTTTCGCATTTTTTCAGCATTCTCAAGGTGTATTCTCCTACTCTCAAGAAACGATTTTTTATTTTTGCGGTCCCTTTCCTGTCCATTTCTGGAAAAAAAGATAATTAGGGAGTTAAACTTGAAAGAAACAAAAATATTCTATTAGAGAGCAAAAAAAAATTTGTCCCAATATGCAACTCTGCAACAACAAAATGGAATTCTGTCCCACTATACACCCGTATACACTTTTTAACATTTTCGGAATTAAAAAAAAAACAAACAAATAACATTGAAAAATAACCTCAACTCACCTTCAAGACACCTTGTCATCTTGTATTTATATTTTTACTTTGACTAATTCTTTATAACAAATATGAATATTATTATTATTATTACTATTCAACTGATAGTTGTATTAAACTTGGTAACTAAAGCTTGTTTATTTTCAGATAAACAGCTGATTCCTTAGTGACAAACAAATATCCATATTAGGCAGATTCAATGTTTTCTTCAATACTTGTTAGGCGTTTTCATATTTTAAGAAAATTATTAAGGTAATTTCTCTATATTTATTGTTACTCTTTTAATTATATTAAACAAATGCTTTTATAATATGACTTTATATGAATTTTAATTCTGATTGAGGTTTTTTAATGTGTTCTTTTATTAATATAGTTTCAATTTATTTTAAATACTAAATTAAACATTCTCAATCAGCTGATATGCTTTAAGATATAAGATGGAATAGAATACAAAGAAAGTGTCGTGAAACTACTGTGTAATGTTAGTGCAAAATTATTGCAATGAATATATTATAATGATTACAAACGTTCTATTGATCCCTTTAAGGGGAACATTTTCGAAAATGCGAGACTTGCGAAAAACACTAATCTCAAAAAACTCACTCCAACGCTTGCCGGAGAAGAGGAAAGTAAGTGCTGCAGCTTCAACTATAACCGAAATTTAGACAATTGCTTTGAATTACGATGAAGACACCCCAGAAGTACTTCAAAAAAGGTTCTATCAAATAGCGGTCGCTGAATTAGCTTGGCGGGAAAATGAAGCATCGCCCTGTTACTAGATTATTCTCATGAAAAAACTAACAATGACGATTCTTATACAGGGCGCATAGAATACAATTCGATATACTCGAAAACTGCCCAAAGCGGAGAACTTTGGCAAAAAGCAGATGGCTCATTCCAAATGAAGAAAATGAAGAATTGTGTCCCGTCAGATTGTTTAAAAATATTTTATCAAAAAGAACCGAAAACATAATAACCAGAAGATTGTTTTTAACTCCAAACAAGAATTGGGTATATTGTGTATGGTATTAAAACACACCACCCATTGGAATAAATGAAATTAGTAAATGGGCACCTAATGGGCAGAAAAAATTGAGCTCGATACAAAAATGAAGAGAATCACAAATCATTCAAATAGAACATCAACCATTAATAATTTTTCAAAGGCTGTTGCAAATTTAGAAGAAATAATTGAAATAACTGGCCATACAAATACAAGTTCTCTGGAGCCATATATGAAATGAAATGAAAAATATTATGCAAAGATTCTTCCTTAAGGAATAACAGTGCTACTACAGCACTGCCATCAACATCCAACTGAGTACCTCTTCGACAAATACTATTTTAAGTGAAAAAAATTGTAGCGTTGTTTATTATAAGTATACATTTAATTTTTATTATAAAATGCTCCCTTGTTCTTTCAATAATATATTATTCGTTTTATAATTTAACGAATACAAGTCTTGAACTCTACACTATTGATAATCGCATGGGATGGTGTACTGGTGTACTCAACATGTTGTCACATATATCTTGACATGTTTCGTGCCCCAACTCAAGCGATTATCAGTAGTCATGATTACACTCGTAATATTTATACATACAGTGCTGTTCAAAAGTCCCCTCCCCTCTTCGTATCTTTTGAATGGTTACACTGACATTAATAAAATTTGGAGGGTGAAAATAAAGTGTTATAAACTTCTCTACGAATGGTAACAGGTGACGTAAAAGTAATAGATGACGTCACAGTGCCACTCTGGCCAATAATTTTGAATAGGACCTTATGGCAAGTGATATCTCGTTTGAAAGGCATTGACCTTGGCTACATAGCCATATTAATTTTGTTTGGGTTTGAATTATTTTGACGGATAAATTAAATAAATACCAAAACTATTGAAATTATGTTTTTAAACTTAATTAATCAAATATCAACAATGGATTCTTATAACAAGTGTTCGAAATGTGCTCTGTCTACTTCCTGACAGTAATACATCCTATTAGTAAACTCTTGTCGTAATCGTTCGAATATGTCAGCTGAAATAGCATTGCATTCTTCAGTAATTCTTTCTTTCAAAACATCAATGCTATCTGGTGCCGTAGTATAAACCTTGGATTGCAAGTACCCCCATAGAAAAAATCTAATGGTGTCAGATCTGGTGACCGAGGTGGCCATTCTATAGGACCTCGCCGGCTGATCCATCTAACTCCATATTTTTCATCCAGGTAACGTCTTACTGCACCATAATAATGAGCAGGAGCACCATCTTGTTGAAATGTTATTTCCAGATGGCCGAATTCATCTTGATTATCTTCCAGAGATTCAAGAATTAACGGCTCTATTGCATTTTGTAACATCTCCAGTTACACTTCACCGCTTAAATTTGAATTTAGGAAAACAGGACCAACTATGTGGTTTCCCAAAATACCTGCCCAAATATTGACTTTTTCTGGAAATTGGGTATGTTGTTCACGAAAGGTGCGAGGATGTGTGTCACTCCAATACCTTACATTTTGTGTATTCACATTTCCATTGAGGCAAAAAGTACTTTCGTCACTAAAACAAATTGTTTTTGTGTAATGTGGGTTATGACTAATTTTATTTGTCATACATTCACAGAATTCGAGTCTTCTGTCGGGATCGTCATCCGAAAGGTGGTGCACCATTTTTAACTTGTATTGATGGAATTTATTTTTAGCCAACACTCTCTGTACTGTACTTTTACTTACTTCCCAGATAGACGCAACTTTAGTTGAAGAGGAAGTAGGGTTTACTACCATTTCAGCAACTATCTCAATTTTTCTATCATCACTAAATGTTGGTCGACCAGATCGTTTGGCATCTTGAACACTACCTGTTGCTTCAAACTTGTGAAGAAGCTCCCTCAAATAAGTTCCCGAGATATGGCGATCTGGGTATCTCTCATTAAATAAGCGTTCCGCTTCATGGAGATTCTTTCTAGATTCACCAATTATTAAGATATCTACTACTTTGTCGGCTTGAGTACGTACCATTTTGCCTATGTAAACTCTTAAACGTCTCGTTAAACATTAATAATATTGAATATTCAAGCTTTTTAGAAAAACTTTGCAAAGCAATAAATACTATTGAATTAAAAACGTAAATTTTTTTGACAACTAACCAGAGGCGGACTGAAAAATCTTCAATATTTAAATGTGAAATAATAATTTTGGTATTTATTTAATTTATCCGTCAAAATTAATTTAAACCCAAACAAAATTAAGATGGCTATGTAGCCAATGTCAATGCCTTTCAAACTAGACATCACTTGCCATAAAGTCTTATTTAAAATTATTGGCCAGAGTGGCACTGTGACGTCATCTATTATTATTACGTCACCTGTTACCATTCGTAGAGAAGTTTACAACACTTTATTTTCACCCTCCAAATTTTATTAATGTAAGTGTAGCCGTTCAAGAGATACGAAGGGGGGGGACTTTTGTTTTGAATAGCACTGTATATGATAATCATAATTTCCACTGATTTCACATAAAACTTACGGGAGCTACCCAAATTGTAGCATATTTCGGCCTTGTGATAATATGAAAAATCCTTGACCAAAAAAACGATTAACAGATCTTCCGAATACATTATCTTGATTATATATATAAGAAATGACCATAATTGATAACACTCAAATAAAGTGGAATGAAAATAAAAATCAGCTGATTCTATTATTTTTTCAATTTACATATTAAGATCCAAATAAGAATTAGACCTTGATGGGATTTTTAATGTCAGGTGTTTTATAATAGGTACGTGCTAAACATCACAAATGCATTTATGCAAAAAAAGTGATATTTACTGTTTATAATTTACTATCTCCTCATTTAGGAGATTGACCCACATTATTATAAATATCAATAACCGTAAATAAAATTATTCATTTCATCAACCTTGTCAACAACCTTGAAAATAAAAGTTTGTATTCAACGTTAGGTGATATTGATGTTATTATACGAATAAAGATCGTATTTTCGGAAAAATGTTAGTCTTTTCAATGATAAAAAGTCTACGATATGTTATCCAATTACAACATGGGAGTTCGAAATCATTAATTATATTTGAAAATAGCAATGTCATGTTGTGAAATATTTAAAATAGGAAAAAAATCATGAACTTATAAAGAATATTCTTTTTTTTTTGTTAAAACCGGTTTATTTCAAATGCCAGGAATTATCACTAACGGCAGTGAATAACACTTCCCCTACTAGATATTTGACTGTATTCTTTTATGTAACAAATCTGACTAGAAATACTTTCGATCAAAATGATTAATTGTGTCCCCATTCTCTCATGCAATAAAACTATTACTAATCGCTCCCAGACTTTTCCATTACTATTTGAGTAAACTTTTGGACTCAGAATTTGTAAAGCGCCTTTTTCGCCTTCGCATAGTCTGAAGTACGGAGCATCAGGAGTAGCGTAGTTTAAAATTACTACTCTATTAGGAAATCACTGAAAATCGGCAAAATTATATCCATTTGAAATTGTACTAGAGTCCGTTTCACGAAAGTTGAATACACTTGAAGTTACACTCATATGCGCCAACTTGTCAAAACCACAGCCATATTGAAGAATTGAAAATCAGTAGTATAACGATTCCACATTTTGTAGGTTAACGCAAAATTAGAATATTAATAATAATTTATTCATCATGATATATGACAGTTCATTTGAAGATTGGTGGTGTATTTAAATTTGTATCGCTATGTTGCTTATACAGTGCTATTCAAAAGTCCTCTTCCCCTCTTCGTATCTTTTGAATGGTTACACTTACATTAATAAAATTTGGAGGGTGAAAATAAAGTGTTGTAAACTTCTCTACGAATGGTAACAGATGACGTAATAGTAATAGATGACGTCACAGTGCCACTCTGGCCAATAATTTTAAATAGGACCTTATGGCAAGTGATTTCTCGTTTGAAAGGCATTGACATTGGCTACATAGCCATATTAATTTGGTTTGAGTTTGAATTAATTTTGACGGATAAATTAAATAAATACCAAAATTATTGAAATTATTTTTTTAAATTTAATTAATCAAATATCAACAATGGATTCTTATAGCAAGTGTTCGAAATGTGCTCCGTCTACTTCCTGACAGTAATACATCCTATTAGTAAACTCGTTCGTACTCGTTCTAATGTGTCAGCTGAAATAGCATTGCATTCTTCAGTAATTCCTTCTTTCAAAACGCCAATGGTATCTGGTGCCGTAGTATAAACCTTGGAATTCAAGTACCCCCCTAGAAAAAAATATAATGGTGTCAGATCTGGTGACCGAGGTGGCCATTCTATAGGACCTCGCCGGCCGATGTATTACTGTCAGGAAGTAGACGGAGCACATTTCGAACACTTGCTATAAGAATCCATTGTTGATATTTGATTAATTAAATTTAAAAAAATAATTTCAATAATTTTGGTATTTATTTAATTTATCCGTCAAAATTAATTTAAGCCCAAACAAAATTAATATGGCTATGTAGCCAATGTCAATGCATTTCAAACGAGATATCACTTACCATAGGGTCCTATTTAAAATTATTGGCCAGAGTGGCACTGTGACGTCATATATTACTATTACGTCACCTGTTACCATTCGTAGAGAAGTTTACAACACTTTACTTTCACCTTCCAAATTTTATTAATGTAAGTGTAGCCGTTCAAACGATATGAGAGGGGAGGGGACTTTTGAATAGCACTGTATAATATGGTTACGGAAAACAGATTGACTTGCACTGCCGTACAGGACCGGCAATAGGGGTTGAATCATAAAAAATTGGGTATAATATCAAACTTAATTAATTTCTCACCATTTGGGAGTTTTCGCCCATTCTATTTCATATAGAAAATAGTGGAAACCATCTTAGTAACAAATTAAAAATGTCTGATTGACTTGCACTGCCGTACAGGACCGGCAATAGGGGTTGATTCATCAAAAATTGTGTAAAATATCAAACTTAAATAATTTCTCACCATTTGGGAGTTTTTCGCCCATTCGATTTTATATAGAGAATATTGGAAACCATCTAAAAAACAAATTAAAAATGTCAGATTGACTTGCACTGCCGTACAGGAACGGCAATAGGGGTTGATTCGTAAAAAATAAGACTATTGATTTTCAACTCATCAGAGCCGGTACAGCTGGTCTTATAAATCCAAATATACTACATTTTTAGCGTTTTAAATGAAACTCAGTGTTTCTAGCTAATTCCACAATATAATAAAAATTGTTGAAAATTCTAAAAAATTGACAATTGTTTCGATAAATCAATATCATCGTCAGAATGACAGAAGTTACATTTCATTTGATGCCTACCTGATGTTTACTAGTTATTTTTGGCTAGACCAAGATGTCACCTAACTTGTGATTGACTTAATATATGGTAATAGAAAAAAGAAGAAGATGTGATATTACAAATATTGAAGCTTAGATATTATTAGCCCTATGGTGATATCCTGGATATCATTTTACCAATTAAGATCAGGTCACTTCGTGGTCTAGCCAAAAATAACTACTAAACATCAGGTAGGCATCAAATGAAATGTAACTTCTGTTATTTTGACGATGATATTGATTTATCGAAACAATTGTCAATTTTTAGAATTTTCAACAATTTTTATTATATTGTGGAATTAGCTAGAAACAGTAAGTTTCATTTAAAATACTTATATGAGTATATTCCACGAAGTAAGGGTCGAGACAGTTAATTTCATTTTACTACATTTTTGTTAATTTTTGGAGAAATTTCGCTTTGTTAGCACGATACAGCCTTCGGGGTTTGAACAAGTGACCAATTTTATCATTGGATATTATTCAGGGCATCTCACAGATGATTGATTTTCAGCCCACCAGAGCCAGTAGAACGGGTCGTATAAATCCAAGTATGCCACATTTTTGGAGAAATGTCCTCAAGTTAGCACGATACAGCATCCGGAGTGCGGAAAAGTTGGTTTTAATGTTTAAAGCCGTTTATTTTTCATTGGGATAGTTGCCTGTTTCCCTGTTTTTTTTTTAAAAAGCCTTATTGAATTTTGCCAAGGGGTTGGTAGTTTAAATTTTTGATGAAATCATCAATTTTTTAAATCGAATCCTGTTGAATTAAAGTATTTTTTGAAAAATATTTACGAAATTTTAATTATAATTACTTTTCTTATTTCTTCAAAGCTAAGTGAATCTTGTGTGCTGGGATTTATTCAATAAAATGTATTACTTTTTTTTTGTTAATTCAATTTAGTTACAGATGTATCACCTATATGAAAATGATTTTCGGATGTAGTGCTGGCAATATCTGAAACAAACTCGTTTTCCTGCAATATCCTGTCAGTTGTAACGCCTGCTGTTAACTTAACCATATTATTTTGAGTTATTCCTTGAGTCTTGTGGTACGTATTTCATCTTTGTGTCCCACATGTGTTTCCGTGATTTGTATCATAATATTTTCTTTAAATTATTATAACAAGTTATAGTTGTCTGATAAGTAGATACCATTACTTTCAATGTAAAGTTCAATACTTGATGAACACATTCCATGAATACGGATGCTTCTACTGATCTTTATATTGCATTTTTACACGAAGAAAAAATCCTAAAATTATACATACAATAAAACTAAAGATTTATACATACAAAATGGATTCTCATCTATTTGTAAGTTTTTCTGTGCCTGCAACAATAAACTTCTCTGTTCTGTAATTCTCGTCAAGCTGTAAACTCTTGCATATTCGTAAAATATAAAACATATTAATTGATATTAGTTTCGTGAGAATTAGTTTCTTTTTATAGACCTGTGGTTCACAGTCACTAAGAAATTCTCTTGCACTACTACTGCTGTAGGCATCCTCTGAAGTAGATTCGTCAGACGATCCTGTATTTACAATAAACTGAAGAGAATCTACAGCATCATCAAAAATGTGTTTTTTTTAAATCCATTCAGATTCACATTTTTTTACATACTCACAAATAGAACACCATTCTTGAACCGATACTTCAGAAAATTTCTTCTGGACTAATTTCTACATCCAGTTTAAATGTGATATTGTGCACTGCAACCCAGTTCTTAACCAGTACCCAGATTTTTTCTATTGGGTTGAATTCCGGATGGTAAGGTGGCATGCCCATGTTCCTCCAATGTACAATCCAACTTATAGGAAACAGGAATACCTAACAGAAATGTTTTTTTTCTACGATCGTGCAAAAAGTGACTATTTTTTAAACTATGTACTATACCAAAAGTTTAACTTATTTGCAAAAAATATTTTATTTTTTGCACTAGTGCAAAAAACTCTTGGAATTGTTAATCAATTGGATTACATTGAGGAGTAAATATCTAAAAAAACAAAAATAACTGCTCAAATTCTAGAAGGTGAATCAGTACCAGTACCGGAAGATTCACAATCCAAAAAAGAGCTGTTTTAAGTAAAGAACATGATGAGGCATACACAAGCAAAAATAAAACCAAAACTCAAAAAATCAGTGAAAATGAAGTTTGTCCATCACTAATAATCACTAATTGCGATATCAAAATTGAAATTATTTAAAAAAAGTGAAATTATTAGTAATTTTTGTCGTACCTGTTGTAAAATAGTCTAATAAAATTTGATTTAAAAACATATTTATTTCAATCGTAGAAAAAATGTTGTGTGTAACATGTGCAAAAATCATATTTGTTGCACTCACCACTTCGTGCATCGTGCAACAAAGATGCACTTTTTGCACTAGTTACACAAATAACTATGTTGCTTCATATAAAGTGGGTTTTGTTTTACTGGCATCATGGACAACTTTGTGACTCTAAGCCAATCTAACATTTCTGTTTTGCTAGATGCGGATGTAATATTCTTTTCAGTTTTTACATTGTGGTAAGAAGCATTATCCACAACCAGAACTGATTTCCGAGGCATATTGTGTAATAGTTGCTTCTGAACCCATTGCATGAAGTTTGCATGGTTAATGTCATCGTGGTAGTCTCCACTTTTAGAACCTAAAAGAATAGAATACATTTTATCGAGGCTCACGGGAACAACATACACTTGAAAATATTGACCTTTACCCTGACGTCATTAATATCTGATAACATAACCGACAAATGTCAAATTATTTTGTTCTGTTCTTCACTATTCATAGAAAGAGATGCCACTCAATAATTATGTCATTTATGTTATCATATATTAATGACTTCAGGGTAAAGATCAATATTTTCAAGTGTATCTTATGTGAATAGTGTTGTCTTGACTGCTCATCTTTTATTATATATTATATTGTTTATAAACCCAGGACACATCTATAAGTAACAGTACTATAATTTTCCTGTTATAGAAAGAATATCACCATATTTAAAGAGCGTGTTTCCCTAAATTAAACAGGTTATATCTGATATATAGTGTTTACAAATATATGGGTATATAAAACATTTTAATAACATTTTAATAGGGAAACTATGTTTATTTACAATCTTTTGTAAGTAACTAAGTTAGTTTATTTTGTACAATAGTCACAAAGATATGTCAGCTCGGTCAGCTCCACTGCGAGCTGCATGGTTCCAAGTTGAACAGTTGACGCACCGGTACCATAGTTCTCGGTTACGACCTAGCTCATTGCAAATGCCACAAACTTCACTAGGCTCTTCAGGCCTATCAGCATAAGAATTTTTTTTTCAAAATTATCTAAATCAACTTGCTCGTCTTCATTAGAAAGATCATTGCTTGAATCAGATTCATCACTGGTTTTCGACAGCTTTCTTTTTTGTTTTCAACTTCTTTTTGTTCCTGCGGCAATATATCTGTCATTCAAAACACTTACATTCATTTTAGCACTATTACCAGCTTTCTTGTCTGCTACTGATTTTTTTCTCATTTGAGCTGCTTCCAATTGTTCTGTCATGGGTGTTGCAGTTAGTATTTTGGAACTAAGTATATCATGAGACCACCTTTTCACAGCTTCCGTCTTTTTCTTAGGACTGGGAGTAAAACTTAAGAATGGATTTGTTGATGTAAACATTTCTTATTCTACAGGAATAGCATGATAGGCTTTTATTGGTTTCTTTGGAGCTGAAAGAATCGATTATGTTTATGCTGATACCTCCTGGTTGCCTCAGCTTTATTTCGAAGTTTCTTCTCAAAAATCTATACAACGAATCTTTATCGGCCCATAGGTTTTTTTTCACTACAGAAACCATGTGTGATATTTTCTACTGCATATTTAAACGCTAGCGACCATCATCAGACCTATGCTAACGTACGGCGCGATTGCCTGGGGACCTAAAGCAAACCAGCTGACAGTCGTCCGTAAACTGGATCAAATCTAAAGAACAGCATGCACCAACACTACAGGAGGCATGAGAACCACACCAACAAGAGCTATGGAGGTAATCCTCGGTCTCACTCCCCTTGACATATACATCAAGGAGGTTGTTTTGATGACCATGACACGTCTATGTTCTACCGGTATACAACCTGATGTAGGATCCGATAAACAGAGACGTAACTTGGGGCATGAGGCCCTCCGGGAGGTCCCACTGCTGCAGGCCAATACGGACTCGATTCCACCGCGAGATGCCTTCCACAGGCCCTACAAGGTAATCTTTTAAAACAACGTACAAGACCCAACGGAAGAAGACGCAATTCGCATTTTCGCAGATGGGTCTAAATCAAATGCGGGCTCAGAATGTGGAATTTTCTCCAGACCCCTGAATCTAAACATAAAATGGGCAATGGGCTGCAATGCAAGTGTTGCTCAAACAGAGCTCACTGCTATCTGCATCGCTGAAAAAGAGATTACCAAAAGGAAAGCCACTGGTAATAACATATACATCCGTACGGACAGTAGACAAACACTACTACACGGTCACTTTAGGCTGGATTAAGGGCCATGAGAAATCGAAAGGAAACCGGCCAGGCCCCAAAAACTTTTGGGGCCTGGCACTTTCATTGGTCTATCGGCGTCAGCGACGGCCGACCTATTGAAGGAACAATCCCTTAATGAGTTTAAGGGCAGATGGGATGACGCAGGAGGCTGCAGGCTTGCCAAGGAACTGCTACAATATCCGGACAGCAAAGTAGCCAAAAAATACGTGACAATGAACAGGCGAAACCTACGAACAGCCACGAGTTTTCTGACTGGTCACTGCCACCTACGAAAACACCTCCACAGACTGGGTCTCTCAGACACCCCAATTTGTAGAGGATGTGAGCAAGAAGATGGGACTGTTGAGCACATTCTATGCGAATGACAGACACTCTCTCATCTTAGGTATCATGTATTCGGCGAGCACAGGCTAACACACACCAGTATGAGGGAACTTAATTCAGGCGACGTTATCGCCTTCTTCAAAGAAGTAGGCTGGATGACGAGCTAGAAGGAAGTTTTTGAACCTCAGAAGAATGCACAATGGGCCAATTGTGGCCTAAGTGCTGTGGGGTCTACCCACCCTTCCAAACAGATACAGATACAGAAACGCTAGGGACGAAGTTCTATTGGCGCCAGATCATAAAACAGTTTGGCTTAAGTCAGCACGTATTCTTTTAGTTGAGCCTCGATTCCGATTCCAGGAGAAAATATTGACATGCCACCAAGCCGTGTTGTTTGATGCATTTCTAGGTTTCTTTGTTTTCTTAACGTCGACTTTGGTATATTAAATGCACGTCTAACTTCTCTTATCTTCCTTCCTTTTTCTATTTCGTTTATCCCCATTTCCATTTTTTCAGGGTCCCACGAATTCTTCCGAGTTTTACGGCACCCACCAGAAAAAAAAACGTTGTAACAGGAAAAAAATTGGGCTCAAAAATGAACTTTACGTCGAAAGGTACCTCAAACTATTCCACTTACGACTATGCATGCCAAATAACAATGACAAAAAGTGATTGGCTAACCTTCTTATTTTAGCATCCTTAGAATTATAAACAAACAACGGTTTATTAAATATATTGATGGCGTGCTCACAGTAAACTAAATGAAGCCAATTTCGTCACACTAATCAACTTTAATTAGCATCTGCTAGGTGGAATCCTTAGTATTAGTTATTTACGTGGAAAGACCACACGCACAATTTCTCGCTGCACACAGTTCCCCACTCTCCTCACCAAACATTGTTAAAAATTCGACAAGAAATAAGTTACAAGATAGTTATTATTTTGTAATAGGAAAATGGTATTCGCAAGTAAAACAACTAAATAAAGTTAATTTAAGAAGAAAGCTGTTTCATTGATTATTACCATACAGCATATGTCATAATACTAAATCTTAATTTTTGTAAATTAGAGAATATTCATTTATGCTTTCATCAACAGTTTTCGATAATAAAAGCATGCATTCATCGAACATGAACAAAAATCTTTGTTTGGATTTAAAAAATAAACCCTCCCCGAGAATAAATTAATTTCATCACAACCTACTGACTATACAACCTTCCTTATGACTACCTATTAAATTGGCACATGTAAAAAGTCACGTAGGCTGCTCCTAAACAATTCTAAAACCTCTATCCGCAATCCTCCCATACGCTTAACGTATAAATACCATAATAACCAAAAAATCTCACTCTTCCTACGCCAACCATCGCACGAGCATGTAATATTCTATCAATATTCACCGACAAACTCCCGGCTCTTTCAATAGCACGTAAAATGCTAAATATAATTTAAAATGAAAATACTACAAATATCTAAACTCAATAGTAATGCTCTTGATTGCAATGCAGTAATAAAACTCTCAATAATAGAGTAAATAAAATGAGTGATACGTGCAAGCATGTTCAATTTTGAACACACCAAATCATCAAGTTAATTAAACCACAAATAAGAAACAATATAATTCTCTATTCACATCTTAAAATGTGATTATGGTCCTTCGAATTCTCTCTTCACAACACAGATTGTGAATCCTTCGAGCCAGATAAAGTAGCCTGAACAGTCCAAAACAAAAAAACATCCCCAGTAGATGGCCACGTGGGTTGTAAAATCTTCAAGGTCCTTTGCCAGCCCATAAGATAACAGCATTCAGTGAAAATAAGCAGTAAAGGTATTTATAATTTCAAATTCAGTGACTAATAAAATTTTACGCATATATCTGAACACAAATTTATGTTAATCTGTACATACAGTGTTCGACAAAATTCAATCTTCAAATAATTTAAAACATTGCAATTAATAATTTGGAATTTAGCTCTGGAACATTTAATAGCATCATTCTTTGTAAATCTCCTTTGTAAATCTAAATATATTCTCCTTTTGTAACACTCTTAAAAAAACTTATAAATATTTTTCATTCTAAACTATTTGTTCGGCAGTATCATGTGTTACGAACATCAGTAGACGATATACAAGGCACTTTTGTTTGTACAATTTATAAATACTCTTCAGTAGGTTCATGGGTGACAACAGGGCCGTACCGAGGCACACTTTTGGGGGGGGGAGATAAAAAACCAACTAAATTTTTGTATAGGTATTAATATGAACAAGTATAGGCTTTAACATATTAAAAATGCAACCTACTAGCAAAATCTTAAAAATCCAAATTCAAACTATTAGATTATAATACTTACAAAATATACCTGTTTCAAAAATAGGAACAAAAACACCTTACTTAAGAAATATAAACGAAAAAAGTTCAAAAATATACATACCGTAAAACGGGGTGACTTGATACCATTTTTGGAATATTCGATACTCTACCGCCGTTTATTTACCGTTCTAATTCAAATAAAATTATTTTAGATCACTTTGAGGTGGTGGCTATTGGTCACAACGCTTAAAAAAGTTGTACCTCCCTCCACTCCCTAAGAAAAAAACATGGAAGATCTTTTTTAAAGTCACTCCATGTTGGGGCGACTTGAAATTTGCCTTTATTTTACATTGTAGTAGCTAGTAGGAAAGCAGCTGGGGCGACATGAAAATCGCAATAACTGTTTTTGTAGGTCCAACATAAAACAAATTATTTTCTTTATATTTCTTCATTATTTTACACACAAAAAAACATTTTTTTTTTCAAAATTGGCATATGTCATCACATATTTATTATAAAAATGAAAAACCATATTCTACAAAATAACCCAAAATAAACCTTCTTAGGTATAGTAGAGACTACAAAAATATAAATAAAAGCAAATTCGTTTGACAGTTTACAATCAAATTGATATTTAAGATCACATATTTTTAAATTTTAGCTGCCCTCGTCGTAATGATTCATATTCTAAAAGCTTTGGCTTAATTTCTTTTTGTCCGATATCTCCTGACGGGGGAAAATCTTAATCTTAAGAATGAGCATATATAAGATCCATTTATTTCGCAATTTATTATTTTTGCCACATATTGCTTATTGGTACCAGCTTCAGTTTCCATGTCAACGTGAATGAAATCACCTTGTTCAAAATCTGTCGAGACAGAAGAACCTTGCATAGGTGACATGTTATCATCAATTTTATTGGTGTCTGTGTCGGAAAACAGTTCTGGGTTCAGATCTTTGTCGCTGTCGACGGTTCAAGCTTCTTCATCCACGTCACTTTCGGAAGAAGATGATAACCTTGGGCGTAATTTTTTATTTGTGCTTTTATTTGGCAAGAATGGTGCTGATGTTGATGGTAGCTGTAGGTCTTCCTGTGAAATGCTTTTACCTGCATCAACAAACAATTTTTTCTTCCTACCAACAGAGGTTGGTGCTCCAAACCTAGATTTTTCAAACCTTTTTGTTTTGGTAAATCGACAATTGCTTCTTGTTCTTGCGTTATTCGCTTGTCTGTTTTTGGTAGCTTGCATAAAATTTTATTTCTATTTAGTGGTAATAGACCGGTCACTTCAAAACCTGATTGAATATTTTTTCCATACTCTCTGAAAGTCTATTTAATGCCTGTGTTAATAAGCGTGGGAATACTTCTTTTCTTACAGTTCCTTTATTACGTTTTTTCCATTCTTGAAGTATCTTTCTCCAAGCGATCTTAATTGGACGAAAAACGCTAACATCTAATGGCTGCGTAAGGTGCGTACTGTTAGGAGGCAAAGGCACAAAACGAATGTCATTCTCCGTACATTTCGAAATAACATTGGCCGAAATGTGGCTTGCCAAATTATCTCCAATAAGAACTTTAGGACCCGGTGGCAAAGATCGAAACTATGGTAATACTATGTTATTAAACCAATGTTCAAAAATATTTGTATCAAACCATCCAGAACGAGAGCGATTATATCTGGCTCCGGTTGATCCAAATTCCATCTGTGGTCTGCCTTATAGACTATGTAGACCGGAAGCATAAATCCTGAAGCTACACAAGCAAACATGACGGAAGTAGCTATTTTAGATGTATCCATTATCTTCTCAGCTCTTTTAGAAGTCCTACGAACGATGACTTTCACGCGGCCAGAATCGTCCGTAAAATTAATCTCATCGTAATTTACTATTGCGTTGGATGGAACATCTTTTAGACTTTCTGATACGTGGTCGAAATATGTATTAATACTATCAGGGCAAACTTTGGCTCTACTTCATTTAATTTATTGAGACATTCTTTTAGTCAGCTCCTCCTTATGTCGCTTTAGAAATTTTTGCAGCCAGGTTTCACCAGGTCTGTTGTCTCGGAATTGTGGCAATTTTTTTCCACTTCTGTCCAAGTAGGATTTTACTATCTCTTTTATATCGTTTGAATCACAGGGATAACCCCAGTCCGCTGCAATAGATATAGAACGAACCAGATAGTTTTCCTCTTCGATCGACATTGCAGTTTGACCTCCAATTGATTTTGTATGTAGTCCATTAGCTTTTCTATATAAAGTTATAAAATGAACTTCATATTCTTCACTCAAATCTTTTAATTTTCTACCTTGTTTGTGTAGCTGCAGTACTCGCTGGAGCGTGTCTCCACTATAATCCCGATATTTCCGACTTCCCGGTTTCCTTTTGTATATACGCACCATTTTTAAAGTTGTCCCTGACATTACATAAAAAATAAAATGATACGCCACTGGCAAGTAAGAAGGAAAAGTAAGGTTTTTAGGTTAAAGAACGATTGCCTGATATATAACTACTCTTGAAAAAAATACGGCGATATTCCAGTCTTTTTAGGGATCTCTGTGCAATAGGAAGTTTGCAGGTTAAAAAAATCAAGCTTCTTACCTTTTTTTGGAGATGCACAACATAATAACAGTGAGTAAATAACCAGTACCACAACATAAACTCAACTAAGAAGCATGGTAGGCATAGATGCAGACTCAATTTGAGATTAAAATTTCGACCGCCAGAACGCAGCATCGGTTTTAACTGAAAAAGGCAAAATTTTTCAATTCACCCCGGTGTTTTCAAGTAGCCCCATTTTACGGTATTCAAAAAGTGAGAAGAGATTAACGAAAAAAATATTATTTGTAGCCAACTGTGTTTGGATTTGGAACCAACTGCCTGGGTTTGGAGGGGGTGGCAACCCCCCTGCCCACCCCCCTTGGTCTGGGCCCTGGGTGACAAAGCTGTTTTTATACAAAATAAATCATTTATTGTAAAACAATTGATGAATATCTTACATTATAAAATTAATTTCGTATTTTTTTTTCGCAAGAATTGTTTTGATATCTACATTGTATTAATAAACATTACTATTATATTACTTTTTCATACTTAGTACACTAATATTGCAGAGAAATCCAACAAGTATGGCTTTAAATCACAATCAGACATTTCAGATAATTACCCTTCAGATTGAAAAATGCAAAACGCTTTTAATAATTAAAATTTAAAATAAAATTAGAAAAATAAATCCAAATTTCCATAACAACAGGGTGAGACTCACATGCAGTCGTTAACCTTCAAAGGAGATACCAGTTTTTACATGAAATTATAAAAAGCACAAAGCTTTTACCAACTTAATGCTTTGATCACAAATGACTGTTAAATTCTAAATATAATAACACAAGGCAAATTCTTACTGCCCATTTTAATTGTTTAATCTCTTGTAATAATGTGAAAAAATGCACAGCATTGCAATTGCGAACATTCAAATAATTATTGAATCTGAACATTAGAAACGAAAACTTATTTGATGTTTTAGTTATTCACATATATTAAAAATGAAATTAAATTATGGCTCAAAGAAGTCTCTCGAAGAAAAATAATTTGATCAGCACGTAATCTCTCTTAATGCTTTTTTTATTATTTAGGAAAGAAATGTACTGTTTTGAAAAAACGTATTCCCATAAAACCTTACTGATAATTCCTCTCATACTCATCATAGTAATTCTTCTTGTATGACCACACCACTTAAACAACTCACTCTCAGATTAAAACACTCTCAAATCAAAACTTAATCTCATATAAACACTACCTCTCTTAACCAACCCTCTTTCAGTGCAGACAAGAAAACCAAACCTTTCGTGACAGTGATTAACCCGAAAACTTACACTCGTAGACACTTGAGTCTGAGAATTATTCATTACACTTTCAATTTTGGTGGGATTATAATGATTGAATAGATGAGGCTTTTACTTGGTGACGATCCATACTGAACGATGAAATGAAACAATATAATTTAATGAAATTGGCAAAGAAGCTCAACAATATTCTCAATACTTACGGATATGAATCTCAGTACTCAATTAGAAATTCAATAGAACTAATCAAAAAGTTGAAAGCAATCCACTTGCAAGATAACTATAAACTCATTTCGTTCGATGTAACTAATATGTTTACTAAAATTCCTCCTAAAGAATGTCTAATACTTGTAAGAAAATTACTAGAAGATAAAAAGATTTATCCAGGAATAATATCAGATATACTTAATTTATTTGATGTATGCATTAATCAGAATTATTTCACTTTTGACAATAAGATATATATTCAAAATGAAGGTTTACCAATGGGAAGCCCTATATCACCTATTTAAGCAAACATTTTTATGGACAATTTTGAAAGAAAGATCTTTGAAAGTAATATTTCCAAAAATATTTTATTTTGGTATAGATATGTAGATGACATATTAGCTTGTTTTATGGGTAGTGAACGACAATTAGATGTATTTTTCAACCACATCAATAATTTACATCCGAAAATTAACTTTACATTAGAAATTGAAGAAAATAGCTCAATCAATTTTCTTGATTTAAAAATTCAAAGAGTTAATAATGTACTTGATTATTCAATTTACCGAAAACCAACAGACTGATGTGACAATTCCATTTAATTCTAACCACCCTATGTCACACAGACTAGCAGCATATAATTCAATGATACATAGAGCTTTTTCAGTTCCTATGAACAAATGTAATTTTGATAGAGAAATTAATACAATTAGACAAATAGCAACATCTAACGGTTATCCATTAGATATGATAAATAAACTAATTAGTAAAAAAGAAGAAAAAGTGGCATTACAACTAATATATCCTAAACAAGCTGATGAAATTAAAACTTATAAAACCATCACATATGCAGGAAATATTTCTAATAATATTTCAAAGATAATATCTTCAGCAACGAATACAACAATTTCTTTTAAAACAGAAAGTAACGGTAGTACAAAATTGTTAAATGTAGAAACAAAAATACCACTATTAAAGAAGTTGGGTATATATAAACTCAAATGTCCAGAATGTAATGCTGTCTTTTTGGGTCAGACCCTTAGGAATTTTGAAATACGATACAGTGAGCACTTACGAGCATACATATTGAAACAACCAGATAAATCCCACTACGCAAAACATATACTTGACACCAATCATTCATTGACACCTAACACAGAACTAGAAGTGCTGCATATTTGTGAAAAGAAACAAGAACTGGATTTCCTCGAAGAACTGGAAATTAGAAGACATCTAAGAAACCCACAATATGAAGTTGTCAATGAGCAGTTAAATCTAGGGAATTCTCCACTAATAAACTGTCTTCTTAAGTGATAATTGTAAAGATCAGCAGATATAGTTTTCCTGGTTTTCTATATCATTGCACAGTTATACTGATCTTAATTGGAAATATGATATCCAGGATATCACCATAGGGCTAATAATATCTATTATAAGCTTCAATATTTGTTATATCACATCTTCTTCTTTTTTCTATAAACATATATTAAGCCAATCACAAGTTAGGTTACTTCTTGGTCTAGCCAAAAATAACTACTAAACATCAGGTAGACATAAAATGAAATGTAACTTCTGTCATTCTGACGATGATATTGATTTATCGAAACAATTGTCAATTTTTTACTATTTTCAATAACTTTTATTATATTGTGGAATTAACTAGAGACCGTGAGTTTCATTTGAAAACACAATATAATTTGTTTAAATCTTCATTTATTTGAACTAATGTTCAATTTAAACTTCGTTTTGATAAAGCTACTGTGCTAGTGAAGCGCGTCAACAAGTTTAAGTTGAATATTAGTTCAAATAAAAGAAGATTTAAACAAATAATTGTTTTATTTCATCGTGGAATATAATGAATTACTTTATTAAATGATCTGAAATTAATGTCCAAAGCTCTGAAATTCTAAGCTGTCCCAATGTTATCAATCAATAATTGTGATAAAAAGAAGTTAATCTATTTTGCATAAAAATTGGCAGTGTACATGAAAGCAGAAAAAATTCGAAGATCATTATTATGACGTTCAGCTTTCCCCTATCAATACTAAGGAATCGCCAGTTAAAGATTCTCCAAAATTATATGTTCATTCATAGATGAATAATTACGAAGCGCCCCTCCACGACAATCATAGGAGAGTGGTAAAAACAAGTGCGAACAAAGGGCTTCCCCAAGATCAGTTAGACGTATTATTCATTAATAAGTTTTAAGGTGAAAGTGATTTGGTTAAGAAGTGTCGACGGTTAGAAATTGAACATTTCAAAACAGTTTCGGGATCCAAGTGAATATTTTCTGTTGGTGTGTATTAAGTTTACATTTTATTATTTTATTTATGACTATATATATATATATATATATATATATATATATATATATATATATATCGAGGGCATCATGCTAGAAGGGCGTACCAACAAAAAGTTTAGTTTTCAGGAGAGGAAAAAAATTTTTCACAAATCTAAAAAATATTGGGGAGGGTTATTTGTTGTAAATTCATTATTACTTTTAAATGCATTTTGATAAGTTTGAAATGTATCTAATTAATAAAGTAATAATAGTATGTTTTTGTTTATACGCCCTTTTCGCTCGATAAAATTTAAGCTTTTTTATAAATTAAGGGGCGTACGTATAATTGGGTGAGTATAAAGTAAAATAGAATTTAGAACTGAATAGCATTGTATATCAAAAAAATATAGATTATTAATAAAATTTCACTTAATTTCTAAATAACTTCCGTTTGGTCATCTTCATTCTCATTGCGTGGAGACTAATCTCATCGTCAGAGGAATCACTATTGTCGTTAGTTTGATTCTGTTGCTTATTATTGCCAGATGTATGAGGCAGATTTACGGAAAATTGATGATATTCGGCGGGAATTTTATTATTTTTACATAGATCCATTAAATTTGAATATTTGATGCCAGTAATAGACAATTGGCTCTTGTAAGCCTTTTTAAGTATTGGAATTGAGGTAAATCTACGGCCTCTTTTCACGTCTGTTTTAAGTTCAGTGTATACATTCCAATATTTCACTTTGAAAAAAAGGCAGTTTGGAGTATTTTTCTTAAATAGTAAACATTTTACTTCTTTCCAATTGAGAGTGGAACCATCAATTGCTTTATGTGTGTTAGGCATTGTTCTATTTTTCAAATCTTTATAGTCCTTGAAATCTCCAAAAGTAAATATAGTTGTTTTTATACTGAGGTCCTTTTCTCTTTGCCAAGCCTATCACTGTCAGCCAATCATTAGGCCAATCAATTTTTGTAAATGCACTTGCTTTTTCAATTGTAGCCTGCATGGAATCACATCCCATGTGAGTATGTCCGGGTTCAAGAAATTTCATTTCTATGCTTTTCGATGTAGGGTGCATGGTTAAAGAGTGCTGCAACATGCACGCTACAATTGCATTCTTATTTTGCCCTGGGCAAGAATCAGAGTAGAGAATCAGATGCTCAACCACAGAGGGAATACCCATTATGAAGTTATTGACGCAGGTTGCTATTTCGTTTGCTCCTCTTTTTCCGTTAATTTCATCCCACAGGAAACAGTGACCCTGTTTTTTGGATACTTCAAAGATAGTTAAATTAAAAGTAGCAAGTTTTCTTTTATAAAAAATTACCGTTTGCCGTCAGAATAGTATTGTTTGCTATTGCTTATTTTTTATCGGTTTCTTTAGTTTCATTTGCTGCGTTCTTTCTTCGTATGTGGAGTAAATATTCATCTGTTCGCGCCAATTTTTCATCATTATTCCTAGTTTCATAATCATGGCACCAACATTGGTCCTTCCTTGCTGCGAAAAAGGCAATATTCTTTTTTAGGAGTACTTCTTTATAATAGGTTTTAGAAACAGGCCGTGCATTTTTTCGGTGCAGTAAGTAATGTACAGGTCGTACATTTTCTCCCTGTTTAATACTGCTTCTAAATACTCTTTTTGTCTGTCTTTCCTACACCAGTGACTTGGCATTCTGGGGAGAAAATTTATGTGTTCTTCGACAATCCTATGTCGCTCATCTGAAGTTTTATTTACAGGTACACGTTTGTCACACACACCCCTCTTATCTGGGCTTGGCATTCCAACTGAGGATAGCAATGATTTGTTTAATGCAACGCGTAACATTTTTTCGCTGACGGAGAGAGTATTTAAAAAAATTTTTTTGCAAACTTTATAGACTTGACCTTGATAGGCCAATGAGTAGGTCTGAGTAAATTTTCTTCGTGAATTTGTGGTTCTAGTTGTTGAAGCTTGAAACTTTTTAACAAACTGACAAATGTAATCTCGTTTTCTGTTAATACATCCGAGGACCCAGAATTGCTTAAAAATGTCACTTCTGCTTTCCTCGTTTATTTTAGTGTCACATTTGAGAGTGCAACTGATAGGACATGGTGGCTTCAGCATTTTTTTTGGTCGTATGACACCTGATGCATTTTGGTATTGTTCGCCAAAGGAGCGTTGCCTTTTGCTAATGTTTCTCTTCCATTCTAACTCCAACTTTCGTTTATTTGTTTTTTGTTAATTATTTTGTTGCTTTCCTACTCACTCCACAACATTTCCATTTTCTGGCATGGCTACAGCTATTACTGCTTCCTGTTCTTCATTTTGCACTGACTTTGTTGAAGCTGAATTTGTACCATCACCTTCTACAACAAAATTTGGATCCTGGTCAGAATCATAATACGGCTCAGATACGTCACTTTCTAAAAAACGAATAAGTATGTGTAAATTTTAAAATTAAAATAGGTAAGTATAACGTATTTTCACCGTGTAGCCCTGTTTCATTATTATTATTGACTGATTGGTGACAGCAGTTTGGTGCACTCTCATTATTGTTGTTTTTCTCTATGTCATTAAAATCTCGATTAATACCTGAAGCAAAGTAGAAGTACCGTAGTTATGAAAATAAGAGCATAGGTAACCTAAAATGTTACGCACTAGATTCGGATTTGACAAGCCGAGACAGGGAAGCACATTTAAATATTCGAAAATATAAGCTGGACGTTTATACGCCCTAAACTTAGCGACGATTAACGGGCGTATAAACATACGCCCTTTTAGCTTGTTACCAAATAGGAAATTAGATGGTTACGCTATTTTTACATGGCAATAACTGTCTACAGATGACAGCTGGCAAAAGGTCTTTTTAGCAGGACGCGCATTTGGTTTAGAGATACTCAATGGACGTAAGAAGTAAATTTCTCAAAAAATGTTGATACGCCCTTCTAGCATGATGCACTCGATATATATATTTAGAAAATTCGAGTTTTTTTCTTGGACCTTAAAGTTTATATTTTTTTCATTTATGTTTCTTGGGAATTTTTGGTCCTCGATTAATTAAAACATTAGATGGTTTTTGAATTTATAATGTATTTCATTGACGTTTCGGTCGTTTTTGACCTTCATCAGAATATAAAAAATACTAAAAGAGAATTGGTTCTTAATATCCTAGTGTATACAATGTAAAACTATGACATACCTGTGGATTATATTCCAGCGAGTGCCACATCACATATTAAAATAAACTAAAATAAAATGAACTTCAACGATACATTTAAAAACATTTTACAAGTAACGGTGTGTGTATATCGACTTCCATAGTAGTTCTGGTGTCTAAGTCTAATGGTATTATTTGAGAATGTTGTTTTTCTCCCTATACGCATTTATTTATTTTTAATAAATAGTTGTTATGGTTTTGGTTGAATTACCTACATGAAATAGTTGTTTAATTTATTATTCTATTTTATTAGATTGTTGTAAATCTTGCTTAAACATTTTGTGTCGGTTTTGTAATTTAGGTTTTTTTTATTTCTCTGTATTTCCATCGTTTCATAAATTTCTCTTTTTCTGGTTTGACTTTCATTTTTTAAAATGTTTGTGTTTTCAAAATCAAAACTATGTTTTTTTTCTTGCATATGTGTTGTTAAGGCAGTTTTATTTTTCTTATCGTACTTGTGACCATTTAATCGATTTTTTAAATATTGGCTAGTTTGCCCGATATAGACACTGTCGCAGTCCCCGCATGGAATTTGATAAACTATATTGCTTTTCTTTTGATCAGGAATTCTTGACTTTAATTTACTGAAGTTGGATTTTGAGAGGTTGTACCCTTTATGTGCAATTGTAATGTTATGGTTTTTAAAAATGTTGCTGAATTTTTCGGATAGTCCTGGTATGTAAGGCAAGGAAAGGTACTTTTGTTTGTTTGTTTTGTTTTTTTGGAAGTTTTGATTATGGAAGTTATGAATGCGTTTTTTAAAGATGGTGTTTATCAGTTTTTCTGGGTAGTTATTGATTTTAAGGGCTTTTTTTATAGAATTTTCCCGGAATTCTGGGCAAGACAGTTCAATTGCACGATCGGCGAGACCAATGGTTACCGACTTTTTTTGGGACATGGGGTGTTGTGAATTGAAATTCAGGTATCTGGATGACCAAGTTTCTTTCGTATACCACTATGTTTTTATACTAGTTTTTGTGATGGAGTGTTAAGTCCAAAAAACAAATTTTGTTTTGTTTTTCTATTTCTATTGTGAATTGAAGTTTGTTGTGGTAACTGTTAAATTTATCTAGAATGGTTTGAGTTTTATTTTTTGGTACTGCAGTGATACAATCATCTACATGGCGAAAGAAAAAACGAGTGTGAATAGTTAAACATTTTAGAATGGTTTCTTTCAGTTCTTCCATCACTATCTGGGCTATTACGCTGGATATTGATGCTCCCATAGCACAACCATCAATTTGTTTGTAAATGTTTTCTTCGTACATGAAATAAGTAGATTTTTAGTAAGTTCTATAGCATCTAGGAACTCATTTAAAGGAATATCGGTATATCTACTTATTTTGTCGATTTATTTTGTTATCATTTCTTTAGCTTTTGTTATTGGTATGCTAGTGTATAACGATACTACGTCTAGGGATATTAAGGAGTATTCATTTGGTATATGTAAGTTTTTTATTTAATTTTTGAGGTCTACAGAGTCTTTAATGTAGTAGTTATTTTCATTAATGACATTTTGTAGAATGCCTTTTAAATATTTTGAAAGTTTTTCAAAGAGCGATTGGATACAGGAGACGATTGGTCTTAGGGGTGTTCCCTGTTTGCGTACTTTAGGAAAGCCGTAAATTCTTGGAGGTTGGGCATTTAGGATTTTTAGGTTTTTAGCTGTATTTGGTGATATATACATTAAGTTCTCCCAACGAGATATTAACGAGTTATTTTTTTGGTAGATATTAGTAGGGTCTGCTTTTAATTCTTTATAGATGTTATTGTCTTGCAAAAGGTCTTTAATTTTTTTATCATAATCATTTTCATATATAATAACAGTTTCATTTGATTTATCAGAATTTAGGATAAGTAAGTTTTTATTTTTATTTAGAAAGGTTTTTGTTTTGTCAATCATATTCAAAAATGATTTTTGTCGTTTTATATGCAAATTTTTTTCATTATTATCAAAATTATTTTTGTAACTTGTTATTATATTACAAAATTTTGACCTTAGTTCGTCTTTGGTTACATGGTTAAGACTTTCTAGGGAGATTTCTATGTTTGTGATTATGTCTGAAACTGGTATATCCTCAGGTTTTTTTAAATGTATCGCAAAATTGGGCCCTAAACTAAGTATTTCGTTGACATAGTCCGGGATGTTGACTTGTGTAAGATTTTATACCCAGCAAGGGTTGCTAACAGAGTGGTTTTTTATTTTATTACTAAGGTTGTTCAATTTATTTATATTTTTTTGTTTGATTTTCTGAAACATAGTTTCGACTTTTTTTTTTCGTTATCAATAAATACAGTAAACAAGTCATGTGGTAAGAGGGTTTGCAAAACCGGTTTTGTATTGTTGAGGTTAGTTTGCATAAGATATAAAGTTTTTGTTGTATCTGTTATCAAGAGATTTAAAGTATCGTGTACGAATATATAATTTAACTGTAGTTTAAGAATGGTTGGTGTCAAGTTTTCTTCTTTGCTTCTGAGAAGAAAAATTAGTCTATTTTTCTGTTTACATTGCTGTCTGTATACATAGTTTAGAAAAATATTTCATTTGGGATGCTGCGATTTCTCCATAGTTCTTAGCAATATCTTTGTAGGAAAGCACATTTTCATCCATGCTTATATATATTTAGAAAATTCGAGTTTTTTTCTTGGACCTTAAAGTTTATATTTTTTTCATTTATATGTCTTGGGAATTTTTGGTCCTGGATTGATTAAAACATTAGATGGTTTTTGAATTTATAATGTATTTCATTGACGTTTCGGTCATTTTTGACCTTCATCAGAATATAAAAAACACTAAAATAGAATTGGTTCTTAATATCCTAGTGTATACAATGTAAAACTATGACATACCTGTGGATTATATTCCAGCGAGTGCCACATCACATATTGAAATAAACTAAAATAAAATGAATTTCAACATTTCAACGATACATTTAAAAACATTTTATACATATATATATATATATATATATATATATATATATATATATATACAACAAAGAGATTCATGGGTAATTCACGCAAAATAAAGGGTTACTGAAATAGAGTGGTAACCGTGGACATGCATGTTTCTGGCTCATTTTGCCTCTTCAGCACGGCATAACCAAATAAGGATGTGAAATTTGGGAGCAAATATGTTAATCAAAACATGGGAAAACACAAAATAGCGGATTTCAGCAGGGAAACCAAACGCTCATTTGTGTCTTCAATTGGAAGATCCCGAGTTTTCAGGACAACAACCAACATCGACACGGAGGCGCATATAGCTCCCCCCTGCCATGAACCTTCCGACCCATAGTAAATAACAAAGAAGATGTAGGAATATCGCGTGATATGGTAACAACAACAACAAAGAGATTCATGGGTAATTCACGCAAAATAAAGGGTTACTGAAATAGAGTGGTAACCGTGGACATGCATGTTTCTGGCTCATTTTGCCTCTTCAGCACGGCATAACCAAATAAGGATGTGAAATTTGGGAGCAAATATGTTAATCGAAACATGGGAAAACACAAAATAGCGGATTTCAGCAGGGAAACCAAACGCTCATTTGTGTCTTCAATTGGAAGATCCCGAGTTTTCAGGACAACAACCAACATCGACACGGAGGCGCATATAGCTCCCCCGCCATGAACCTTCCGACCCATAGTAAATAACAAAGAAGATGTAGGAATATCGCGTGATATGTTAACAACAACAACAAAGAGATTCATGGGTAATTCACGCAAAATAAAGGGTTACTGAAATAGAGTGGTAACCGTGGACATGCATGTTTCTGGCTCATTTTGCCTCTTCAGCACGGCATAACCAAATAAGGATGTGAAATTTGGGAGCAAATATGTTAATCGAAACATGGGAAAACACAAAATAGCGGATTTCAGCAGGGAAACCAAACGCTCATTTGTGTCTTCAATTGGAAGATCCCGAGTTTTCAGGACAACAACCAACATCGACACGGAGGCGCATATAGCTCCCCCGCCATGAACCTTCCGACCCATAGTAAATAACAAAGAAGATGTAGGAATATCGCGTGATATGTTAACAACAACAACAAAGAGATTCATGGGTAATTCACGCAAAATAAAGGGTTACTGAAATAGAGTGGTAACCGTGGACATGCATGTTTCTGGCTCATTTTGCCTCTTCAGCACGGCATAACCAAATAAGGATGTGAAATTTGGGAGCAAATATGTTAATCGAAACATGGGAAAACACAAAATAGCGGATTTCAGCAGGGAAACCAAACGCTCATTTGTGTCTTCAATTGGAAGATCCCGAGTTTTCAGGACAACAACCAACATCGACACGGAGGCGCATATAGCTCCCCCGCCATGAACCTTCCGTGTCGATGTTGGTTGTTGTCCTGGAAACTCGGGATCTTCCAATTGAAGACACAAATGAGCGTTTGGTTTCCCTGCTGAAATCCGCTATTTTGTGTTTCCCATGTTTCGATTAACATATTTGCTCCCAAATTTCACATCCTTATTTGGTTATGCCGTGCTGAAGAGGCAAAATGAGCCAGAAACATGCATGTCCACGGTTACCACTCTATTCCAGTAACCCTTTCTTTTGCGTGAATTACCCATGAATCTCTTTGTTGTTGTTGTTAACATATCACGCGATATTCCTACATCTTCTTTGTTATTTACTATGGGTCGGAAGGTTCATGGCGGGGGAGCTATATGCGCCTCCGTGTCGATGTTGGTTGTTGTCCTGAAAACTCGGGATCTTCCAATTGAAGACACAAATGAGCGTTTGGTTTCCCTGCTGAAATCCGCTATTTTGTGTTTTCCCATGTTTCGATTAACATATTTGCTCCCAAATTTCACATCCTCATTTGGTTATGCCGTGCTGAAGAGGCAAAATGAGCCTGAAACATGCATGTTCACGGTTACCACTCTATTTCAGTAACCCTTTATTTTGCGTGAATTACCCATGAATCTCTTTGTTGTTGTTGTTAACATATCACGCGATATTCCTACATCTTCTTTGTTATTTACTATGGGTCGGAAGGTTCATGGCGGGGGAGCTATATGCGCCTCCGTGTCGATGTAGGTTGTTGTACTGAAAACTCGGGATCTTCCAATTGAAGACACAAATGAGCGTTTGGTTTCCCTGCTGAAATCCGCTATTTTGTGTTTTCCCATGTTTCGATTAACATATTTGCTCTCAAATTTCACATCCTTATTTGGTTATGCCGTGCTGAAGAGGCAAAATGAGCCAGAAACATGCATGTCCACGGTTACCACTCTATTTCAGTAACCCTTTATTTTGCGTGAATTACCCATGAATCTCTTTGTTGTTGTTGTTAACATATCACGCGATATTCCTACATCTTCTTTGTTATTTACTATGGGTCGAAAGGTTCATGGCGGGGGAGCTATATGCGCCTCCGTGTCGATGTTGGTTGTTGTCCTGAAAACTCGGGATCTTCCAATTGAAGACACAAATGAGCGTTTGGTTTCCCTGCTGAAATCCGCTATTTTGTGTTTTCCCATGTTTCGATTAACATATTTGCTCCCAAATTTCACATCCTTATTTGGTTATGCCGTGCTGAAGAGGCAAAATGAGCCAGAAACATGCATGTCCACGGTTACCACTCTATTCCAGTAACCCTTTATTTTGCGTGAATTACCCATGAATCTCTTTGTTGTTGTTGTTAACATATCACGCGATATTCCTACATCTTCTTTGTTATATATATATATATATATATATATATATATATATATATATATATATAATAGTATATCTCGACTATGTTTTTAATTATAATATATTATATTCTATATTGTTTTATCGTTGAATTTATTTGTAGCTGTAACTACACTAATATGAAAACACCTTTAGCTAAATATAACCTATAAAATTTTTAATGACAGCAGTTGTCAAATTAATATGCCCGGCTAAATAAATATTAAATTTTATATCCTCTAGGATAAATTAATACACAATATCAATCAACTCACTCTTTTCTCAGGGAGGGATCAAAGATTTCAAAGAATTATTCAAAATTTATAAATTTTCAAATAATTTTCCAAATCACGTATTATACTATTCAAATCGAAAGTAACTGTTTGTCCAATACACTATAAGACAATTAAATTATCTTATGACACATATGAAATTACTGTCAGAAAGTAAACCAAATGTCACTTCTTGTACTAAATTTTCTATAGGATGAAATAATCAAATGTAAAGAGAATGATTATGAAAAGAGAGCCAAAAGGTGATTAGAATTCAAATTTATATATTATATTATCAAATAAACACTTACAAAAATTAAAACTTTTCAAAAAATCACAAACGAATACGCAAAAATAGAATTTTCTATCAAAACCTTAATATTATAAACAATCTAAAATTAGAAAGTCTTATCTAAATACTTTAACTAAAAGTCCAAAATGACTTATATATCAATGTAACATTCCCCAATTTCCTTGTAAATTGTCTTTTTCAAAATTTGTCTTGAGTTTACGTAGAATGATATATCAATAATGTTACTATAATTTGATCAAATAATTAATTCATCAGATGCATCTACTTTCGAAATATTTTTTACTAAAGGCCTATTAATTCTCGAGAAATAATATATAATATGGACTGGACTCACCAAACTGGATACAGATAGACTTGTTTGTATTCTAAAAACGTTTTAGAATATCTGGAACAATTTTCTAAATGACTTATTTAGAAACTGGAACAACACTCGCACTTTACCGCTGTAATTCTCTGCGAATAATACACGCACTGGCTTTCAAAGGCAAATTGTGTTAATTTGATAATAATGCAATTATTCTGACATTCTCAAATAAATTTGAGACAACTCTTATTCCGATGTTGTCTCTCGAGATATTAAAATTCAACTCTATTTAAAAAATTCTGAGACAACTCTTATTTCGATGTTGTCTCGCGCGATATTAAAATTCAACTCTATTTAAAAAATTCTGAGACAACTCTTATTTCGATGTTGTCTCTCGCGATGTTATGAATCAACTCACTAAACTGTTTCCATAAATAACTCTCTTCTCCTTTGGTTACCAAGAATTCTTTTTTTTAAAAAAAATACAAATTTACGTTTTTATATACCAAGAGAGATTTTCATTATTTTTTTTATAAGTGCCATTTTGCTAATAGAGACATTTGTATTCTGGTTTTTCAAATCGTTTTAAAATCTATCTGTCATTAAGTCTATTCTGCAGTAATGTCATATGAAATAGAAATGTCAAATTTTATTGGTATATTGAACCTTTAAAATTATTGATAATACAGTGTGTATCACTAGTATTACATCTAAATATGCATATTTTCTTTATTTCAATGTTTTCTTTAGAATGTAGATAGAGGATATGTATTGAAATATATATATATATATATATATATATATATATATATATATATATAAACCATAAGAAGCAGTTGAGGATTACACGACTGTTAAGGAAAAATGCTTCTCTTAATTGACTGTCTGAGGTAAAATAAGGGGTGAACAATTTTTTCTGATGACGCTTTCAAGACTTTATTGCCTCTTCATCAGGAACTTAAAATGAGGTTTGATTTGAGGGATGTTGATTGTATGTACATATTAATCGATATCCCACAAAATTATAACACAACATTAAAAGTAAAACTAAAATGATGTGCAACAACAATTACAATTAATACTAAAAGGAAAACTTTATAATTATTAATATAAATACACGAGGAATTATTTTTTAATTTTTTTAATATATATATATATATATATATATATATATATAGAAACAGAATTAAATGTGTAATATATATATATATATATATATATATATATATATATATATACATATATATTGTACACACGGTTTTAGCAGCGTATGATAATTATTTCAATATGACAGTTGTCAAAAAAATTCCCGGCTATCAAAATTGTAATTTATTGAAAGATAAATCTAATGTAAAATATTCGAATCACTTTTATCTCAGGATGGGTTCAATGCGCCATAAAAATAGACATTTTTATACTATTTCAAAGTATTGTCCAAATTAAATATTGATTATTAATTTTGTTCTGTTTGATCTACCTAGTAATATAATGTGTCTATTTGTTCAAGATTATAAAGGCTATTCAATTTCTTTCTGACATTCAATATATTTCAATAAAGATTCTGTTACCAATAATCCACAAATGTCACTGTCACAAATAAATTTTTTCTATCAAATTAAGTTAATTTAATTTCTATAAACTGTTCAAATCTATTACAAAACTATATCTAAAGTAAGTCGAATTCAAAAGTTATATAGAATTACTAAATCTCACAGAAAATAAACAAATACTAGATTTCCTTTTTTTTATCGAATAACAAAAATCTTATCTACAATGAACAAAATTTAAGTGAATTACGAATGAAGTTTATAAATTATCAAATAGCAAAATCTTATCTATAATGGATACAAATTAAATTAATTACGAACTATATTGATAAATTCCTCAAATTGTCCAAATTATTTTCGAATTGTCACTTTTAATTCGCGAATGTCAAATACCCATTCACAGCCCCAACTTCTTTTAATATACTTTTCCAATATAATTGTTCAATATTAAATTTCTGTATTTATTCTGAATTAAAATTTCTGTAATCTATTATTTAGATGCATCTATTGAATCTCATATATATAATAAATGATTTTTTTTGAATTTCAAATAACAGGCCTATATTAATATATAAATATAAGTAATAAGGATGTTCAATTAAAACCTTTCATTTTACTCTCACATTATTTACTTAACTTATATGTAATGAAGAAATCAAGGGTCGTGGACAAAGTATAGTGTTCATCTCACAATGTGTGGCAATTATTCACGCGGGTGACTTGCCCCGTCTACGGCTCGGGACACAAACGTCACCCTGCGTGAATAATAGCTATCATAAATTGCTGGTTTGATAATATTAGTTAATAATATATCAATATTATTTTTATTCATTCAATAACTAATAGATTATCCCAATGAAACCGTCGATAACTGCAGTACCCTAGAATAATGTGATATCAACATCATTTTCCGACGGCCACATTTCGCACAGATTCCTCTAAATGAAAATTAAAAATTGCAAACGAAGGGCATACCCGGGTGAAATGAAAAAATGGAGTAATCTGATTGGCCGACAGCTGTGTGTAATTATTTTACACACAGACCGATGATTATCGATGTCTACCTGACATTTTAAGTTTGACTTTTGAACTGTTACCAAGTGAAAAAGCAAATTGGAGAGAATTATTGAATATTCTGTAATTATAGGTCTGATACGCACAAAATTCAAAACTTCGTATCAACTTAACAACATAAAATGATCAACAATGGTCTTGAAGCACCACTTTATTTCTAAAATTGTAGTAACCTTACCATAAATTTCAATTAAAAAAATAAATACTATTTCTGCGTTTGTTGTGATCCTCGAAAAAATATCGTGTACAACATGTGTTGAAAATTCGATTTCACACTCGTTTGCTTAAGCCACTCGCCTACGGCACGTGGCTCAATTGTGCAAACTCTTGTGAAATCGTCCGTTTTCAACACTTGTTATACAATATACTATTCCATCACACTAAAACGTTTATAATGATGGAGCAAAACTTCAGGTAGGTATGGATAAATGACAGCCGTCATATTATTAACCGTTTAAGTGATTTCTTTGTTTTAAACATGATTTTTTCCATGTAAGAACAAACAGATATGATGTGGGTATTAGGAGAAAGTATGAGAAATTGTTTACTGGCATCCAGACTATATCAACAGCTGTACCCTGAAATGAGGCACCCAAATAAGCGAGCGTTTGAAACAATAATGGATCGCTTTGTTCGTACTGGATCAGTGGTATATAGAAACTACAAAAGAACAAAAACTGTGACCACCGAATAAAATAAAAATGATGTACTACTAGCCGTTACCGAGAATCTCCACATTAGTACTCCTGAAATATCACGACATGTCGGATGTCGGGTGACTTTATTTATTAAATAATAATTTACTGGCTTAAAAATAAGGAGAACTATTGTGTTTTCTAGTATTTCTATGATAAAAAATACCACCTTACGTTAAAATAATGTTTTTATTTGGGATACTCGGTATCTGAAATGTTTTTTATGTTACAAGTTTTCTTACTTCTGAAACTTCAACTCTTCGTCACTTTATTGAAGTTTCCTTCATTGACGCTGTACAACAAATTAAGAATGAAGAAATTGATTTACAAGAAATAAAATTTCAGTATTACGAATGTCAATTTGGAAGTTCAATTTGTATAAGTGAATGTTAGATAGGTTAATTACAATAAAATTTGTTTGACCTATTGTTTTATAACTTTTGTTTTATTATATAATTAACAATCGTTTGTCAATGTGCCACTTACCAAAAAGTAATAATTTCAAGGCTCAAATAACAACAAACAATAAATTATTGATTCTGTGAAACTCAAATATACATTGTGGGAAAAAATATTTCAATTCGCTAAATAATACTGGTAGACAAAGTTGTGGTACCAACATGATTTTCATAATGTTAAAAATATTGAAAAATCTTTGCAAATTTGACTAGTTGGATATGTTAGACGCTTCTATTACGAAGTAGTAAAGTTTATGAAACTTCATTCAAAAGTAAGGCGTCATAACTGGAAAATAACTGAATAGTCCAGTAAAATAAGGTCTGAAATGGAACTTTTTTACATAACTTTGAAGATACAATCTTCTTCTTCGAATGCCGTCCCCGTTTAACGGAGGTTGGCGACCACTCTCTTAAAAGCATCTCTGTCCTTAGCAATATGAAAAAGTTCCTCAACGCCCATGTCTGTACATTCTCGGATATTCCTCAGCCATGATTTCTTCTTTCTCCCAATTCCTTCCTTTCCTTCAACTCTGCCCTGCATAATCACTTGTAACAGAGAGTATTTATCGTGTCGTAATACATGTCCGAGATATGCTGTCTTACGTATTCTTATTATTTTTAGTAGTTTTCGTCCACGACCAATTCTATGTAGTATTTCCTCGTTAGTAATTCGGGCTGTCCATGGCACTTTCAGCATACGTCTATAAATCCACATTTCGAAGGCTTCGATTCTTTTAGTTATTTGTGCCTTTAACGTCCATGTTTCTACACCATATAATAGCTGGGACCAAACATAGCACTCCATAAATCTCAACCGAAGTATTAAATTCAAATTTTTATTGCAGAACATGGATTTAAATTTTAGAAATGCCGATCTTGCCATTTCAATCCTTACACGGATTTCCCGGTCCTGATTTAGGTCTGAGGTAATGAAAGCACCCAAGTATTCAAACTTTTCTACCCTTTCTATTGCTTGATCGTTTATTATTAATTGATCATTATGTGCGGGAGTTTTGGAGATTACCATGAGTTTTTTTTGTGTTAATATCTATTCCCATTTGCTGACATTCCATATTAACAGAACGCTTCTATTGCACATTGTACATGCACATTAAATTAACTGAAAAAGTATACATAAAAGATGTTCGAGTTGTGCCTTTCGTAAATTTTGGTACTGGCAAGCGTAAAACAACATCTCTAAAATCAACGCTTGCCTGGTCTTCCACATTAGGAAAAACAAAAATATAAGAACTTGGATTTTTTATTAGATATAACAATAGGTATTCAGTCAAACTGTATTTAGTAATGACTTTGACTACATAATGAACTACACATTTTTTCTTTTCAAACTTAATAAGGAGGAAATTCCCAATATTTATATTTTCAGGAATGTCTAACTCTTCTCTATCTCCTTCGTTTGGCTCTTCATCATCACCATCATCGGCATCATCATCATCATCACTTAATTTCAATAAGTCATTCTCGCTGAAATCCGAATCTGACATTGGCTTCAAACGAAGACAGACTTTCCTCTTTTTAGGTTTTTCAGTTTCTGCAATAAATTTCTTGCTGTTTTCAGCTCCTTTGCTTTTTGCCTCATCAAATTAACTTCTCGTTTTCTTTGTTTTTCGTCGTGTAATATTCCTAACCGATTTTTCTCTAGTGCGTCAGTATAAACCCTCGATTTTCCTTTTTTTCTTCCTTTCTTAGATTTTTTTTCGATAAAAGCCTTCTTTGGATATGGTCGTACAGCTGCTGGAGACAGCCTTAAAGCTTGGTCCAGCCTTTA